>PUFA01000067.1:2613333-3920000 GCA_003508835.1 Eonycteris spelaea | reverse complement strand
CATGACCTGATGAAATTTCTTAACGTGTAATCTACATCTTTTGCTTCTTTTAGATAAGAAGGAGCAATGGGAGACTGCGGGCCTTTTGGCATTGACCCACAAGAATTATGTATCTATGAGACGACATTAATTTGTATTGCATGACTCACATTGAATAAAAACAAGTTTGTATTCAAGAATCATGAATTTGCAGTTAATTAATCGCCCTTGTAAATGTTAGGGTGGATTATTGGTTAGTCACATGCATTTTTGTTCCCAGAATGAAGGCAGGTGTGTCACTCTGGTTCACATTATAATTTTTCTTGCAAGAATTGGCCTACCCTGCTTCTGCTGTTTCTACACCCTCTGCATTAAGCTGGGCCTAAATACTTACCTGTCTAAGTGTGTTATTATGAAGAAAGACTATCTCCAAGGATTTCAAACGTGATTTAGTTAGCATCTCTGCATTTCATGGCTTGAAAATAACGAATTGAATTCTCTTTATTTTACAAACATGGAACGAGAGACACTGAAAGACTAAAGAAGTCACTAAGGTCAGAGCTTGTGATATCTAATGAGATTGGCGCTTTAGTAAGGAAGCTTGGGGCATTGTGCACCAAAAGAAAATAATAGATTTATTTCTGTTATTTACATACAATGAATCCAAATTTGTAAAAAATTCCAATTCTTGAAGAAAGTAATTTTCATGATAATTGTTGAATAAATAATATATATATGCAAATGAAAATTTTACCAAATATTATTTAAATTCATGTCCAAAATAATAAACATAAACAATGCAAGATTTTAGAATGAATTCTAAAATACTCTTCAATTTATCTTTAAAAATAATTGGTATATTTCAATTACTCAAAGGTGTCTTAAGGCCATTTTGACAATAAAATGATTTATCATTATGACATGTTCAGAGTGGATAATTCTTCTGCTTTACAGACACTACTAAAAACATTTTTTTTAAAGATAGACAGTTGAAACAAAAGAATTTATTATAGAGCTTATCAGTAGAAAAATATTAAAGATTAGGATCATTTACTTTTAATATATGTTCAGAAATTTATTCCTACAGAAAGCTAGTTTTGGGACCAGTTACCCTTAGCTGCAGTTTGGATAGCTTATAGTGTTTCCAATTATTTCAAAGAGAAGGCATCGTCAAAATAATTTATTAAAAAAATAAAAAAAATGAGTATTTTTTACTTATAAAAAAAATGAGTACATGGCACATAAACCCTCTGAGATGATGGAGGGAATGGCTGGCACTGGCATTTCCTCCAAACCAGTAGAACTCAGAGGGACTCTTAGTTCCAAATAGGCTTGGAGCTATTTTTATATTCTAAAGAGAAAAGTTGTTTTTTAAAATTTGTTTTGAAAGCATCTGATCGATGCCAAAAACAAATCAATCGAAATGTCAAGTGATCAACTTTGAGGCAATCCACATTAATTTTATACTACACTGATAAAGGGAACAGCATGTGGAAGCTACAACTCAGGAGGCGGGTTTTTATGGGTTGAATTGTGACCTGCCCCAAAGAAATGTATGGAAGTTCTAACCCCAAGTATCCATGAATATAACCTCATTTGGAAATAGGTTAAGATTAAGGCGGGCCCTAATTCTATATGATTGTTGTTCTTATAAGAACATGAGAAGATACAAAGGCACACAGGGAGAAATCCATATGATGACAGAGGCAGAGATTTGAGTGATTTAAGTTGAGGGATGCCGACAACTGCAGGCCACTACCAGAAGCTGGGAAGAAGTAAAGAAAGATTCTACCCAGTGTCTCAGAGCAAGAGCTGCTAACATCTTGATTTTGAACTTCTATCCTCTAGAATTGTGGGAAATTACATTTTGGTAGCTTTAAACCACCCAGTTTGTGGTAGTTTGTTACAGCAGCTTTAGGAAATCAATACAGATTTCAACGTGTGTGTGTGTGTGTGTGTGTGTGTGTGTGTGTGTGTGTGTGTACATACACAAAATACAGTAGCCACTTCAGAATGCAGGGGAAAAAATTTGTTGACTTATATAACAATGGCAATATAAATGAGAATTCACTTGAGCTCTTCTATTTCAGTGGAATTCTTAGTAATGTATTCAATTTATTAAGTGTTTCTCTTTTTTGAAATTGTTAGGTTATTTCTCCATCTATAATCTTCAGACTAATTCTAAACTTCAAAGCTTCAAGGTTTCAGATTTGAAATTATTGCCATTCATCATGACACTCCTAAAATGGGTCATCTGTCTCAAATCAGTATTCTATGCCTTAAACACCCATTATCTAAATTACAGGACAGTTTTATTCTATAGTTTTTGCTAATGTGGATATTCTATTTTCCCACCAAGCTGATTTAAAGGTAACTATGACAGCAGTATTATATATTGTTATGGATTAATTTGTGCCCCCCCCCAAAGAGATATATTGAAGTAGTGACCCCCTCAGTACTTAACAATGTGACCATACTTGGAAGCAGTGTCTTTGCATGTGTAATCAAGGTAAAATGGTATTATTAATGTAGACCTTAATCTATTATGGCTTGCATCTTTAAAAGAAGAGAAAATGAAGACATTCACTGGAAGAATAACACATGGCAATGGAGACAGAAAGAGATTAGAGGGATAGAGCTGCAAGCCAACAAATACCAAAGATTGCCGGCAACCACCAGAAGCTAAGAAAACTGCATGGGACAGATTTCTCCCTTAGAGCCTTCTAGAGAATATTGCTCTGCCGACATCTTGATTTCAGACTTCTAACTTCCAGAATTATAAGAGAATATATTTCTCTTGTCTTAAGAAACTCAGTTTATGTTTCTTTGAATATCAGCCTTAGAAAACTAGTACACACATAAAACATAAAAAGTCTAACTGTAACTGTTCTATAAAAAAAGAAATAAATTATGAAAGTCCTTGACCTTTCTATTTCCAAAAGCATGATCTTAAACATTAATTTTCTAAGCAATACAGAAAATGCCATTTTCAAGTGGTTAGTTCATAGAAAGCTGAACAATAATCTTTGATTTATCTGTGAAAACTCTAAAGAGTTTTTAGAATTGAGGTTTTAGAATTTTATGGGTCATAGAAAAGAAGCAAGGTTGCATTAAGTTCTTGATCCTGTATGTGCATGCAAAAAAGTAACCAAAATAGTCACTAGTGTTAAAATCATTGTCTCTACAAGACATTTTGAATAACAGTATTTAGATGAAAGAGTTATAAAGATAGTAAGCAAAACCATTTTTAGAAATCAATTCAATATTATTTTTAAAGAAAAACATTAAATTTAAATGACTTGTGCCATTGACCACGTCTCCATACTGCTAAACTGTCTGCTATGGCACATGTCTTACCAACAGAGTAAATATTCCTCCTGGAGAGCTTTGTCTTGTGGCATGTGGCCAACATCTCTTTGACATACCTCCCTACCATCTAGAATTCGCCTTTTTTGTTTCAGGGTATAGATTTCTTGTCATTTGAATAGTTCATCTAAAGAAACCCAATGGATTCTGAATTTAGCAGTTTTTTTTTTTTTTAACTAGAGTCTTCCCATCCATTAAAAAAAATGAATGACTATACCTAGTGCTCCTTTTAAGTCATGAGTTCCATTAAGGAGGATGAATGGGATATTTGTTTTGTTTTGTTTTGTTTTATTATCTTTAGCACTTAGGACTGCACTGGGCACATGGATTATCATTAGGTCAAAGTTAGATCAAATGGATGTATCTACTTTAATATCTACAGGTAAGTAAAGGAATGCTGGGAAATTTAAAGGCTATTTTTTCTCTTTCATTTTTGCTTTCCTTCCTTCCTTCCTTCCTTCCTTCCTTCCTTCCTTCCTTCCTTCCTTCCTTCCTTCCTTTCTTCCTTCTTTCCTTCCTTTGTTCCTTTCTTCCTTGCTTCCCTTCCCTAGTCTCTTTTTCAGTCATAGTTGCCACAATACTTGAGGAACCCTGAAAGTTAGCATTAATGACTGAATTTTGGTCTATTGACATTTACAAAAAAAATTTATTTAAGAGTACTTTCTCAATTTGGCACAAAAAATTGATCATGATTGTATATTAAAAAGTAGCAGAGACTTGTGTTAGCAAGTTTGGATAGACTTGTTAAGCATTAAGTGTATCATTTGTGTGGATCACATCAAAATGAAGAAGCCTGAGTCTATTTTATAACAGAAAATCAAGATGTTAGGTAATAATAATAAAAAAAAATTCCATAATGATACTTTATCATTTTTTCTCAATAAAAAAATTAGTTATTATTTTACTTTTAACTTGTTTGTATTGGATTTTTCTTCTCTGTGAAAGGTGTGTTATCAAAGAAATAAGCAAGTAAGTAAAATTCATGGCACAAAATGCAGGCACAAATTGGCCCTTTTTTTGTTAGAAGAGGTAAATACAACAAAAGACGTTAATTTCTTTGTTTTGCTACATCAAGTGTAAAGAAGTTACTTTACGAAACACTCTTAGCAAGGACAAAATAATACATCTTGGTAACGAGTCAAGAGTACGTTGGTGAATCTCTAAAGTGTGACAAAATATTCTTTGGAGAATGAACATTACTCCATGCAAAAGATTAACGATGGAGGTAAAGAAAATTCTTTCTGGTTTTTAGTTGCTTTTTTCTTCTTTTTTAAAGTGTTAACATTTTAAATGGGTGATTATCTCCAGTTTCTGTCTCTCTGCCTCTCTGTCTCTCTCTGTATCTCTGTTCCTGTCTCTGTCTGTTTCTGTCTCTGTCTCTGTTTCTCTCTCATTTTGTTTTTTATCTCATTAACATTTTTAGATATGCTATCAACATTTGAGCCCTTGCATGTGGAAAAAAATCTCTAGAAAATTTTATATGAGTTAAGCATAGCCTTAGAAGGATTAGACAGATTAAAAATGAATTGGTTTTTATATATGTTTATATAATAGACCGATAATTGAGGGCAGCATAAGGACAAAGGCAAGCAAGAAAGACATGTAAAATGATACAGAAGCAGTTTGGAAAACTAACTAATTAATAAGTCAAGGGGATGTTAGAAATGAGATGACACTCTGCTTTACCTGTTTGCAATGTTGGAAAATTAGTGAATACTACTTTAAGAGAAGGAGGACTGAGGGGCTGTGTATGGTGAGCTTAGTGAGAGAAGGTTCAGGGATGGACCAGAGACGTCTGCCATGGATGGGCATGTAAAAAAGTTTTGATAAACTTCCTGCACTTTTATTACTCTATATTAGTGTTAACGTTGATGAACATGGCTCAGAACGTGCTGAATAATACAAAAGTGAAAGATCCTGACAATTTGAACTCAGCTTCAGTGACTAACCCTGAGGATGTCCTGTTCAGAGGAGTTCGTTGTAAGTTTAGGCCACTGCGTTTTTAGTGTAGGTAAATTTAAAACCAAGACGAGAACATAAAATTTATGCTTTAAGAAAATGGACAAGGAGAAAGAAAATAATTTTTATTACATGACGTTTCTGATATGGTAGACATTAAGCTAGATGCTCTAGATATCTAAGTTACTTTTCAAAAACTATGTTGACATTTTCTTTTCTTTGCAGATGAATGCATTAAGGGTCTAAGAGGTTAGAGAATTTCTTCAATGTCATACAATGATCTAGGCTGACACAACCTCCGAGCCATTCATTCTTCGGGACTATTCTTAACTTTTCAGTTTTCACTTCCTTTCACATGACAACTGACAGATGGCTCTCTGTGTATAAATCTCCTGTAGGAATACCTGAAGTCAGATTAAAATTCTACCTGTAAATCCACTTCTTTCTTATCTGCCCAAGAACACATGTAAATAATAATACCATTTTTAAAAGGTAATCTTAAATCTGTTCTAATAAAAATGCCACCTACCATTTGTTGAGTTCTTACACTGGGCTAGACAAAGAACTAAGTGTCTTATAAGTATTATATCTTTAATCTTCATACTAAGCCAATAAGGCAAAATTTGGCTTAGAAGTTAGGAAGAGGCAATAGCAAGGTTTAAATCCATATTTCTAATCCTAGAGTGCTTCTCTCCACCACTGTTCTCTCTTGCTCTCTCTCTCTATACATACACAGTGGCTATACACTTTATATGTATTTAATGAACATTTACTACATACATAAGTGGTAAGATTTATTTAAAATATGAGCCACTCTCAACCTTTGATATTGTAACAATTAATGCTAAGAAAATATTTATAATAGTTCTCATAATTAATATATACATATGAATATATATGTACCTATATATGCATATGAATGTGTGTGTGTGTGTGTGTGTATGAAAATTGTGTGTGCTCTTACAGCAAGTATCTGGTACAAGTTTGTAATTATATGAGGGACGGTTGGATAAACTATATTCTCAGTTGAGAAATAAGACTAACTTAAGATATTTAAAATAATACTAAAACTTTTCCTCAACCCAAAACAAAAGATCTGATTTACAAAGTTATTCCTATTTTTGAAACTCTAACAAAGCATTGGGGAGAGTTACAATTGAATGAATTCCAAATCCTTTTCCATCCCAGAGACTGATTCAGTGAAATTAAAACAGTCAAAGACACAATTTCTTACTTGCTTTTAAGAATGTTACCCAATGTCTCTTAGAATAGATTTAGTTTATAATATTCTCTCTGAAGTTTTATATTGCCTCATGTTTCACTCAATTTTTTTTTATAGATGGAATAATTAAGTAGTTAATAATGGTTAAGTGACTTGCCTGAGATTACACCTTGAGTCACTGGCTGAGCAAAGAACAGAAATAACAGCTTTAAGTTTTCAGTCCTTGTCTAGGTCATAGAGTCCTGCTGCCTGGCTTAACCCAGTTTTAAAATGTATATCTCTAAAAAACAAAGACATTAGTATTATCAAATGAAGACCCAGAGACCTATGCCTTGAATGCTATATGTAGTATAATGTAAATCAGTCACAACTTTAAACATATTACTGTGCCCGAACTGGACCCTGTCAACCTCCTTGAGGACTTAGTCATTCTAGAAAGAAATTTACCTTTTCATGAGATAATATGCCAATACCTTGTGGAGGAGGAAGAAATTTTCCTCTACCCTTCTAAGTTCTTACAGGTGATCTAATAATCAAATTGACATAGAAATTTAATAAAAGAAAACAACTAAATTTAAATATAAATATATGACATATATATATGAATATATATATATGAATATATATATATATATATATATATATATATATATATATATATATATATATATATATATATGACAACCCCACACACATGAGAGGTTCAGAGACAGACAGGTAAAATGAGGCATATATAACATTGTGAGCTAAGGATAAGGTAAGGTGCCTGAGGCCTCAGAGAAAGGGAAGGTATTGCAAGATAGTAATTAGATACTAACCCTGCCATATTGATAGATCATAAAAAGTTATTTTTGGTAATAACTCATTATGGACAAGGTCCCCAATTTAGATTATTTCAGGTAGTTAAGGGAAGGACATACATTTCTCATGAGCCTGCAGGTTCATGATTGCCTTCAGTTCAAAATAATCCATGTGCCAAAGTAGTTTATCTTGAGGAGGTTTGTTCTGAACCACTTTAATGATAGCCAAAATTTTAAAAAGGAGCTGGCATTTCTGTAATACCTTTTTAGAAGATAAACATTTACTTGGAAAATTGACCTTTTAAATACCATTTGCATATGAACTCGAAAGAGAAAATTTAAGCTAGATGGGCTACGATGAATAAACTTTAAAAAATATATATATACTTTACATGGTTTTTAGTTTTCTTAAACATACATTTCTCTTGCTTAGTCAATTCTTTATTTCCACTCCAGAGCTTATAGGGAAATATTTGTGGAAATATTAAATGCACAGAAATCTTAATACTTCTTTTTAATATATATATATATATATATATATATATATATATAATATATATATATATATACTCATTTTCTTCAACAGATATTAATTGCATAACACTGCCCCAAGTTATTTTAAAATAATTTTAGAACAATTTATGGAGTTTTATTTACAAAAGTACCCTCAATTTATAATATTAGTCTTTTTTGTTTCTGCATTAAAAAGAATACCATTATTCTAAAATGTACTTGCCTCTTGCACAGCTTCCGAAAAGAATTCATCCAGGCCATGGGGATAGATCACTTATCTATGATCCTCATCTCTCATTAGTAGCTCTCATGTCAGGGGAACAAATGAACCACTATTTTAAAGACTTCTCTCTGGCTTGCTTCCTGAGATCACTTCCGATAGGTTTTACCAGTGAGTCTTCAGAAAGCTAGCCATGCAAAAGAGCATACATATGCCAGTGCTAATTAAAATAAGAAAATAAATAAATAAACATTACAGTAGATTTCTTTTCTAAATATGTTACATGGGATTTTCTCTGCATTTATTGGCTTTGTTGATACTCTGAAAGAAAAAAAAATGTATAAAATGTTTAATGTTGGAAAAGAAAAGAGATGCCTAATGATTGTTGTCAAAGTATAAACCAATGTTTGTAAAATACATTGAGATTCGGAGGGACGCTGGAGGAGCTGAAGCAAAGCCAGCACAGATGAAAGCATGGCACGTCAAGTACTTCTCAAAGATTTTCAGTGACAGCAGGTAGCAGAAATCCTTGCCCACAGACATGACCTTCAATTAACCATACAGGAGATGTTCCTTAATTCTCTTTTCCTTAGTAGAGCTCATTCGTTTGAGGCTCCAGCCACTGTGGTGACTACCTTCCCATTCAGCAAGTGATGGTAAAAGCAAAGCCATCAGCTGAGGTGAAGGCTGTCATGTCTGGAAGCCGTGGCCTCTGCTCACAACTGGGACAAGATGGGATGATCATGGTAGGAGAAAAGTCTCTTCTATTTTGTGTCCTGTATTCAGGTAAATCAGCTGTGCTGATCATTTCTATACAGTTGCCCCCCTCTTATATATGGGGAATACCTTCAGGACTCCCAGTGGATGCTTGAAACCACAGATTGTATCAAACCCCGTATATACTATATTATTTCCTATGCATATATTCCTATGATTCAGTTGAATTATAAATTAAGCACAGTAAGAGATTAATAACAATAACTAAAATAAAGTAGAACAATTATAATAATATACTGTGGTGAAGTCATATGCATATGGTTTCTCTTCCTCAAAATACCATATTACACTATACTCACTTAGCTTCTGGTGATGACGACGTGAGATGATCATTGCCTATGTGATGAGATGAAGTGAGATGAATGATGTAGGCATAGAGATGTAGGTTTAGGCTACTGTATGGGTTACTTGAACAAAGGCACTGCAATACCTCAACAGTCAATCTGATCACTGAAATGGCTACTAAGTGACCAGAGGGTGGGTGACTTATACTGCATGGAAACAGTGAACAAAGGGATGGTTCACACTTGCGGCAAGATGGGCAGGGTGGCATGAGATTTGATCACTTCACTTCCAACAATATGCAATTTAAAACTTATGTACTTGGTACTATTTGTGATTTCAATCTTGGAACACATCCAAAGGGTTGGATAAGGAGGAACTACTGCATATGTAAAAGTACAGTGAATGAGGCAGCTACAATACAGCCAGAAAACAATGAGGTTTGTTATGGGTGTTGCCTTCAGTGAGGGGATTTTCCACATATAGTGAACAACTCTTGGTAAAGATCCAAACAAAATAATCTTCCTTCAGGTACAAGGCAGTTGAATTCTTGGAAAATTCAGTATATATTAAAACCAAGCAAGATATACTTTGGGTTCACTCGTAAAATGAAGTTAAAATCTTGGCCCATATTGTTAGATGTCTAGGGGGACACTGAAAATTCACTCAGGCATAGGAAAATAAATAAAAATAAAACTTATGAATGTTTGTTTCTGGAATATTTTATTTGATATTTTTGGACCACAGTTGAGCACTCATAATTGAAACCACAAAAAACAAAACCTTGGATGGGAAGAACTACTGTATTAAATATGTCAAGAGTAGCAATAAAGTGTATTAAGAAAGATCACCTTTCAACTTAGATGGTATATTTTCTATCTATCTGGGACTGTAAATCTTTCTGCTTTGTCATAATAGAGAGGTTTGTGTATTAGAATTTTGTGATTTCTACTTTTTCAACTGAATTATAAGTATCGATGAAGAAAAAATAAATTTGTCTTTTTTATTCAATTAATCAGATTTTACTTTCCTCAATGGGAAATAAAAATAAGAATTTATAATAAAATAGTAAGAAAACAAATTAATAATCATATGATAATAATACAAAAAATAGATGTCCAGTGAGATATCTTTTATTTCTTTTCCCATTTTACAAATAGGTTCTCTCAGATTACATACAGAATAAATTATATAATAAAGAAATTTTCTTTTTTTAATAATTGAGGGCTAAACCAAATTAAGAATACCTATAGAATCTATAAGATCCTTTAGTTCTTGCTTTTTTCATTTATGTTCAATCTTTATATGAATATTTAGAAACGTTATGTTAAATGTTCTGATTATTATATTAATAGCTATATGAATTAAGAGGTTCTGGTTTTTGCAAGTTTCCTAGAGTATCTTTTTATCTTGATGGAGTCTGCCAAATAATTCTCCATACTTTCTTAAATACCAATTCACATATTATGTTTTTATTCAAAAAACTTTTATATTGCTATTAGGGATTTGGATCAATTTTGCCAGAGCTATGTGTCAAAGATCAACTCTTTTATTAGTCTGATGTGAATAAAGGTTATAATTATAATCCAATATGACTGATTATGCGTGTGACTTTTCATTAATTTCTAATAGTCTTGTTATCTCTTTGGATTTCATGTAACATGTTCAGTATAATTTTGAAATATAAGAGGAGTGTGTGGAAAGATGACAGAGAGATTTTTTTTTTCAACCATATCTATACCTATTGAATTTCTGAAAAAACATTAAGCCTGTCCTGGACAGTGAATAATGCTAATCATAAGGCTTCAGCATTCATTCAATGAAAGAAGTATACAAAAATTACTGTCTACAGTTAGTTTAGTTGCTTCTCTAAAAAACCAGATCTATTTCAAGATGTGAAAACTAACAAAGTAAAAAAAATACTAAACTAAAAATTATTACATTAAAGCATAGAATTTATTAGCTTATATTAAAATAAAAATGAGTCAAGTAATAGAGAATAAGTATAAATAATCAGAACGAAAACATCAAAAAGCTTCAGCTTTGTAAAGCTACTACAATTCACTCAAAGCTTCTCTCAGAGCTTCCTAGTAGCCAAAGTAAACATAGAAAATCAGAAGCTCTATGGTTCTCCCTTTCTAATGAAAGAAAGTATATTAATTAGTCAGGAGAGATAACTTTGTTCTAGTCTGAGTTTTTCCATGTCTTTTATATGGAAATATTAAATGTCATAGTGAAAGCTCTCTTCAAAAGCAGTGTTACCAAATAAATAAGTAAATAAATAAATAAAAAGTAGTGGTATTCCACCTATGGCTATAATTTATAGCCATATTTTATAAAAGCTGCTAGAAGACATTGTTTGGCTTTATGAAAGCGTAAAGTCATTCCATCTGCCAAACTGTCAATATCAAAAAAGCTGATTGGTATCCTTAAGTACCCGTGAATTGTATAGCCTTTATGCTGTAATCACTGATAAGAACATAGGCTCTCAATCAGACGATAAATCGACCCCCAGCTATGCTTCTCAGTAACTACGTTACCAACGGTAAGGCACTGACCAACATCTTTGTACAAGGAATAAATTGCTTAGAACATATTAAGTGCATTAAGATAAGTTAGTCATTATTGGTTTTACTTATTAGTATTATTATCAGTATTCCCTTTCAAAACCAGGGTTAGTATATGTCTCCAAATGTACCCTAGTAAAGAAGAATCTGTGTCCAAGTAGATTGTGTTGTGTCTTATTTCCCTCTCACTTTTGACATTCACAACATGTTGGAAGAATCATGTTCTATTGCTTCAAAGTCATTGTGAAAAAAAAAAATCATGAGAGGGGCAACATTCGTAATGCTTGCCACATCTTATGTTACTCTTCCATGGAATGTCAAAAATAAATAAAAGGAAAAGGAGCTGTATTTAAGTATACAATTGTGCACTTTTTAAGTATAAAATACAATATTCATGGTGTAGGCAGTGGTGAGGGATAAAGACTTCATAATTCATACTATAAAGTATGATTTATGGTGTCATGAGCTCAGAGGCCAAATGACAGCCATAATGAAGCTGAGAATATAAGTCACTTCTCTCACTATTTGCCCAGAGGTATCCATTGGATTTGGCTCATCACTTAGATCAGGGGTCGGTCCCCAACCCCTGAGCTGCAGACCAGTACCGGTCCATGGCCTATGAGGAACCAGGCCATACAGCAAGAGGTGAGCGGCAGGTGAGTGAGCAAAGCTTCATCTTTTTTTGCAGCCACTCCTCAGCACTAGCATCACCACCTCAGCTCCACCTGAGATCATCAGGTATTAGATTCTCACAAGAGCACCACTCCCTGGTACCAAAAAGGTTGGGGACCCCAGACTTAGATCATGGAAATCCTGGGACCAGAACAAAATTCTTCTGCCTTCTCTCACTCGTATTATTAAAATCAGCTTACAACTCATTTGCCAAGACATACATACCTAAGGATCTTAGGTAAAATGCTTGACCTCCTTGGAAATCCGTTAATGCATTTGCATTTGAAATGAAAAGACCTGCTCTTTCTGTTTCACAGATAAGCTGTGTCGATATAATGAGAACTACAATAGTGAAAGTCAAATGACATCGTGAAAAAACAGAATATAGTGGGAAATATCTCTGCTTAGATTGGTTGCAAACTGGGTGAGATTATTCATTTAACCCCTCTGGGAATGAGCTTTATCTTTTGTGACATGATTGTATCATTATCCATTTTACAGTTATAGTATTATATTCACTGATTCTTTCAACATGTACTTATTGAATGTCTATTATGTACCAAGTACTGATTTTTATATATACTTACTGATATGTTAGAAATTGAAGTTAAGGAAGACTGTATCCTTATCCTCCCCTATCGTCATCACTGTCATCATTGCAGTGGTTAAATATGTTTTTTTCTGCAGTTGTAATGGCAAATGATTTTCACTGTGCTGCTATTCTCACCTGGATCATCATAGTGTATCCTCACAACATTTTTATCTATATCATAGTGCTAATAACACCATTTTACAGATGAGGAACTCGAAGCTCAGAGAGTTTAAGTAACTTACAAATTTTAACACAGAACTAGTTTCCATTGGTTATTATAAAGCATTGCCTGATTATTACTAAATACTGTTTCTCATATTCACAGTTTACTCTAAAGTTTTTAGGGGCTCCTAGAGGCCAATGAATACAGACAAAGAAATCCAGGCATAGAATGCGGACCTCACTCCTATTTTATATAATTATGTGAGCAGATGGGAAAGGCTAATGACTTTTAGTCCCGGTTGCGTTAAACAAGATTAAAGATGCTGGCAAAGACTAAAGATCTGTGCGGAAGACTTTATATCTCATTACCCATATCCTAAGTCATTCGGTCTCTTAGTCTTGCCATTATTCTTCTAGTCCGTACTGTGGATTGTGTGTGTACTGCAAACTGATTTTCCTAATGATGTAACAGAACCCGAATGACTGCTCCCCAAAAGTTTTTGTTTTCTCCTTATAGGACCCTAGAATAGACTGCAGCATTTGTGTTTGCAGCATCATAGCTGTTTCAAGGCCTGCTACTTAATTAACTGTTGATGGACCATCTGGGCTGTTCAGAGTTTTGGGCATGGCATTTTCTCCAGCTCACCTTGAAATCTTACATTCAGACACATTTGTCTACTTAAGAACAAGGTTCTTGGGTAAACAGTGAGATCTATGCATGAGCCATTATAGAATTGTAGGAAAAAAAAAAACAGCCACATTTGATTAGTTTTAGTCTAGAATATGTATAGGTTAGTATAAAGGAATTATTCTGTTTTTCGCATAATCTTTCTGCACAAATTATGAAGCACAATATACTTCATTCAGTTCCCCTCACCTCATATTGCTTTATGATTCAGCCTTATTGCTTTAATTCTGTTCAACTTCAAGTTCTTGGCAATTGAATAAAAAATAAGATATGGGAACATGTTGCAAATACGTTAACCATATTTCCAATATTACAAAAAAAGATGTTTATGGAAAACATATTGTTTCATATATATTTTCCTTAGATTGGTTGAATGATGTATTCCATTTACACACCAAGGGTTCTTTGTAACATAAGTCATATCCAAAGACTGCCTGCTGTTGCCATCACTATGCAGAGGATATACGTAATGCATTTCCTTATGAATAAGTCTTTAGTCTGTTAATGCAGTGAGCTGGTAATTGAGATTAAACTGTCTCAAACAGGCACACATATAACAAATTAAAAACAAATATATATGTATGTGTGTGTGCACACACACACACATTATGTGTTCCAGATTAAGATATATTATGGTCATGTCAGTTTGTATGAGTGAGCTTAAGATATTGTAAACAAGAAATAATATAAATCTTTATTTTTCCTGTGCAAAGGCCTTGAATATATGCTATATATTATATAGTATTCTGTTTCTACATTTCTTGGGGCTAGTACGTTTAACATTCTTTCTAATAAAAATAGACCATGACATTTTTTTTTTCTTTTTGGAGAAAGAACAGTAAACTCAATCTGTAAAATGCAAACAGCTTAATTTAGAATTACTCAAACATATTTGAAAGAAAAAATTTAAAGATAAGCAATGGCATAAGTACATGATCATAAATATATATAAAATTGATATTTAAGTTCTATATTATTTTTGCCACTTTTTCAAAACACAATAAACTTTTAGTCTGTCTTACTTTCTATAGTATTATACTATAAACTCTAAAAATCATTACAGATATTACAAATACAAGTATTGCTATTGCAAAAACCCAAAAGGCAATACACATAAATTTAGTTAACCATAATGCATCACTCTGAAAAGGTTCCAAATCAGCAGGACAAAAAGATGCTTAAAAAGTACTATAGAATGGTGAGGATGGTGATTATGATGATAAAACTAACAACAGAAATAATAAATATCATCCTAAAAGAAATTTAGTCATTAAGAAATTACTATGTGACCCTAAAAAAAAGCTATTAGCTGAAGTTTTTTTTTGTTAGAGATGAAAGCAGTATTGTTTCTTAGGTCCATTTAGCATGCTTCAACTTTGACCCAACATAACTTCTAGGTTTGTACAAGTACATAGCCAATCAACCACAACTCTGAGTAATCATGACAGAAGTTTTTGATCAGCGTTATTAAAGGGCAAGTTGCTTTCTCCAAAGGCTGCTTTGGAAAGCTTTTGGTTCAGTTAAACTTCCTCTGACTATATATACATGCCTACACACTAATTCTTTTATTTATTATTGTCAGTGATATTTCCAAACAATTTTTAACAGTTTTCCTTAGGTTGTCTCTAAACTTATTATAAATTTAAAAGTATAATTAAGAATAATCTTGGCATTCTAAATCTTATATTATAAAAAGACCTGTTATCCTATGATACTAAGGTAGGAATATACTTAAACAACAATCAATATTTTTTTATAGTAGACATGGAGGGATTTCTGTAAGTATAAATGCCAGGATTTTTTCATCTTTTTTTTTTCTTATCAAATAGTTTTCAGAAAATAAAATTAAAATAGGGGAAATATTCAAATAGTAAAGAAGTTTTACTTGGGGAAGAGGCTTCTTCTTCCTAAATAAACCATTCTTTTTTTTTTTTTTTTTTTTTACTTACACTGTAAAGGGAAAAGGAATTGAAAGAATGTTAGACATGTTAGAAAAGCAAATTTAAGAGTTTAAAATTTCTGAGGTAGACACTAAGGGGAAGGAATACAAGACAGCATAATCATTAAAGACTTTCCTTTCAGAGTCAACCTGATCCTGGATTTGAGTTCTGGCTAGTTGCTTATTAGCTGGATACCCTCAGGTAATTGAATTAACTTCTGAGTTTGTTCTTCTTTAGTGATGATAAATTTAGTTACTTATCCTGCAGAAATATTATGAGATTCTTTGTTTTACTGAATTAGGGTATCTTTGATTTATCTGTTATGCATTGCATAAACTGTCTAATGTACTTGGTGGTTCAACATTGTGACTCAAGATGACAAACAAGTAGAGGGTGATTTCTTGGTGGAATGAATAACAGGGCTTGTGGTAAAAAATTTCAAAACGATGACTTTATCCAATCCAGTAACTTCTGGTTGTATCTATCCCACAACAGAGAATCAGAACATATTAAGGAGCTGAGTTATCCATGACCTCAGGTTGATTCATAGAAGAAGTGGCAAGGATGAAAAATTAATCTCCTAACATTCTGGGTGGAACTGTTGCCATATTATGTTAATTTCTAATATCTATGGTTAATTGTGAAGATCCCACATTAATAGAAGAAAATTCAAAATATAGGGGAATGATAGTGGTCAGAACCTGTAGATACAACTCAATGCCTAAGGAAAACAAACCTAAGAACACGAATGCTACAGAGCTAAGAAGTGAAGACTGAAAATTAGGAGAAGGCAGAAGCTTTTTTTATTCAAAAAGTGGGCCAACTTTTTGTTCTTCTTTTGGGGGGATTTTCTTATGCTCTTGAGTTTTTCTTTTGAATTGCATTGTTCTGCTCTTCTCTCCTAGGAAGTCCATGTATATGGTGAACTTAAAGGATGAGGTTCTCTTCCCTTGAGAGCTGCATCCTAACATGTTTCCCATCCCTTACCTGAAGGATAAGTGGATACCGAACTAACAGCCAGGACAGAGGTTTGGGGCTGAATACTCTTTTTATACCTCATTTAGTTCATTGGGGTCTAATATTTTGACATTATAGAATTATTTTTCCAACTGAGCTGGTAATGTGTGTGTACCTGTCCCCAAAACTACATGATTAACATGCTATATATTCCTGGAAGATTTGGATATAGGCTAAACCTTCTATATTAAAACAAATGTTAACATTATGGCAGAATATTTGAAATATACATAAATTTTTAGGATTAAAATAAGACTTCACAAAAATATATGTTCAGTGTGATGCAGTAGCCCTGATTCTAGCTGTTTGTAATGTGGTTAGTGGGGGTGGTAGTAGTGGGGAAATGAGGAAAATGTTTAAAAGTTAATGCCCCATATTAATAAATAGAGCATATTTTTCTGTAGTGCACCCATTAAACTATTTCTATTGGGAACCTAATTCTTTGTCATTGCCAAGACAGAAATACTCTTCTGATCACCATCATCATGACCAACAATTATGTGTGCCATGATATTTTGCAAACTGTAGAACAAATAGAAGGTTTTTTAAATGTCTTATCTTTTGATGCTTAAGTTGAATCTTTTTCATTATGGATAAATTGATTTACCTTTGTTAGAGAAAATACCTTTTAATGAATTTTTCTTTTACAAGAATTGTGAAGATGCATACATAAGTGTATGAGTTTGTCTAAGTAGAAAATTTTTTTAAATAGTTTTTTTTTTCTTTTGTAGTGCATTCTCAAATTGAGTTATAGCACATTAATGGACATCTAGGACTAAGAAATAATGGAAGTAGTGTTTATAAAAATTTACTTCCACATGGCAGATAAATAACTGTTTGGATTTTTTGTTTGTTTGTTTCTTTTTATCTACTGATACTTTTCCATGAACATTTTTATGAAACTTGTGGAAATAGAAAGCTAGAACTTTATTTGACAAACAGATGCCTGAATTGCATTTTTCTGCTCTTACAATTTTTATAATGCCATAAATGTTTACACATGCATAAGGTACAGGAAATTCTCAGAGGTTAAGAATTTGTTTAGGCTGATCTAATTGGTTTATTGGCTTAACTACAAGAGCTTTTGAAAAGCACATGTGGAACATCTTAATGATAGCTTTTTTTTTTTTTAATCTCAAGTAAAATGGAGGCAGTAGTAAGTGAATTTGTCTTGTGCCTCTCTCAACCAAACAAGCACACATGTATAAATTATATACTTTAAGAATATTATATATTGGAAGGATTGATGTGTCTCTTACATATAAATGTGTCCTTAGACATTCTCACTACCTTAGCACATTAATGCCCCCTATGACTCCTGAGCCTCTTTTGCTCTTCTACCTTCCTTGATTAGTCAGACAAATCTTTTCTAAAACATTTGTATCATGTCTAAGCGCTAGAACACACATGAGTCCCTGTTCTCTACAATTTCAAGAACAAACAATTCTGCCTGTATTTTATAGTATAGTATTTATTGTCTTTATACATTTATTAATCATGTTCCATTTGTTATTCAATAGTTAAAGACAGCGTTATCAGACTTTTTTACTTTAGCTAAGACCCTTGGCCTCACTTAAAATTGTTACTGATATATATAAAAATGATAGGTTTGGGGACTTGCCTAATAAATGTAAGATCTGTGAATTTATATGATTGTACAATTCAATCATGGATTTTTTTATAAGTGAGAAACTTCAATGAACTAAAAGAATGTGACTTCAAAAAGCAATGAGCATGATTGGTAATGAAGACTGAGTCCAACAATTGGATTTGCTAAAATTGCTTACCTGAAAATGGGTATGTTTTTTAGTGTTCTATGTATTCATGATAATACTTCATTTTATTGATATGTATGCAGAATATCTTATTAGAAACACTTGCTAAAATATTTGACCTCCCAGAGGCTGTAGAATTTTTTTAAGTTTTCAATATTTTAATGTAAATTAGAGAAACAAAACATTGAAGCATGTAAATGCTTTTTAGTTTTCTAAAATTAGAAAAAAAGGTTTTGTGTGTTTTCTGGTTTTTGAGTTTGTTTTCCTAATCTTATGCCATTTTCTTATTCTTTATTCCACTGAATATAAGGAATGGAATGTGCATGAGGGAGTTATTCATATCAGCAAAAAAAAATAATAATAATAACTTAAACTCATTTATTTCTCATTCATAAATAGTAGCTTTACCTGAATTTTGTTTAATAAATCCCGTCAATAAACCTAAATACAACAAAAATTAGGAAACACAAATTGGAGATGGAACTTTCATCATTACAACTATTGTTTAAAAAAAATGACATCTAAGTTGAAGACTATATATTGATGCATTCGATTATCACAATCATAATAGAGATAGACATATGTTTGGTCACTTCCAACTGTGAAATGAAATATTTCTTCAGTAACTTAAAAAAAATACCTGAAAAATCCATTAATGGCTCAGTTAAGATGTCTACAAATGCATATATTTAAACAGGTTTTTAAGGCAGTGCCTTATTTAACATGTTTGAAAATTCAACATTCATGCAAAGCTCTGTGGGTGTTAACAGTTTAGTTAGTATTTTTAGTTCAGTTGGCCAATGTGTATCGTCTTCAAGTTTCTTCCAAGGGGAAGCATTCTTTAAAATATTTAAACACAACTACATTTACCTGTTTATTATTTGTGGAATGTATGTATATATATAGTATATATTATATATGTTACATATGTAAAATATATACGCTAGAGTACATAATTTAGTATATTTTTGTCAATATTAAAATATTTATAGACAGAACAGAAAGCATAATAAAATCAAATACGCTCCCACTATTACATAAACTTAATAAGAATAAGGACTTTTTAAGTTTGTTTACAACTGTATCTCCAACAACAACAAAAAGTCCTGAAATAGAGGAAGTGTTTAATAGGTATTTATTGGAAACAAACAAACAAAGAAAGCACGACATTCTCCTTTTTATAGAATATTAAAACCTGATAGGCTGTTCTTAGTACTGGCATCTGATTACCCTTTTCTAGAAACCCCATGGAACGTAGAAAAAAGCATATGTTTCAAATTCCAGTATATTGGAGTTGAATTCTTATACCAATGTTTATAATAATTCTATGACTATGGACAAGATATTTACACTTTTAAGCCTAAGTTATCTCATTTATAAAATCAGGATAGTTCACTTACTCTTAGGATGTTGAATTAAATGAATAACGAATATAAACTGTCTAGAGTAGGGCCTGCATAAAATAAATGCTCAAATCTTGTTGTCATTCCTTTAATTCCAGAAGCACCATGACTACTTCATTATAATGTCATACCCTCTTTCTTGTCTATGCTCTTCTCTAGTTATCTCTAAACCGTTCTTTCTGCTTTGATCTAGTCTGCGACAACCCTCGAAATTGATCCACTGAACTAATGCCTAATTAAAGTACTAGAATCAGAGAGTAAATTAATACTTGAAAGGCAATTGCTTAGTGGTAAAGGGAATTCTTGAAGATTTAAAAGTCAGACCACAATAGAATAAAGATGTAATGATAAACTTTTAGATAAGTATCAAAACAAAGAGCAAGATAATTTTAACTAGAAGCATGATCTTCCAAATGCCACAATATCATTAAAAAAACTCTCTGTGCCCAGTTATGAACCTGTGGTTAGAATAGATGTTCTCAAATTTTCTGGACTGAAAAGTTAATTTTGTTCTTACTTAAACCTTGACAATGAACTTGAGACATGTACATATCTGAGCAGATAAGAAGGTTAATTCATGTAGCAGTATTGGCAGGCTTCTTGCTCTTTGGAACCTCAAATAAATTATGGAGAAAAAGAAAGCTAGAAATAAATGTATGCCAATGATACCTAATTTTGGAAAGTTCTAATTGTGGCTTTGAGACTAACTGAAAGATTATGACTACTGGTTGGGGAACCTAGTAATATCACAAAGTGACTTTTCACTGGATCCACTGTCTTGTCATTAGATACTAGATGTTCTGTGGAGCAGACCAAAGATTTCCAGGGAACACTAGAACTGATATGTGAGAATCCAGTTGGAAGAGACAAAAATCACCTTACAAAAATAAAAATTACATCAATTCATGGATTGTTCTCATGCAGGGAATTTTGAAATCAGCATACTGTAAATCTTTGCTAATGACTGACCATGACTACATAAAAGATATTTTAATAATGGTGAAATTAGAATAATAAGACCATCTATTTTACAGAGTTAGTCTGAGTGTCAATTAAGTTAATTAAATTAAATAACACTGACCACAGTGTCTCCACCATTCCAGGCAGTCTCAATCTTAAAAGCATTATATGATTCATTTCTAAGTTCTATTATGTAAGAATGGATTTACGTCAAGAATCTTAACTTGCTTCATGTAGTTAGGAGGCCTTTACTGGTCTCTTGGAACCTTGATAAATCTCCTATTCCTAGGGAATGTAAGATCTCTCGTGGGAAAATAAAAGGAAGGAATGTTAGTAGCATAAAAATAATCAATAGCTCACCAAAATCACCAACTGTCTGAACCATTTAGTAATTAAATGTGTATTGACTGCCCACACTGCCTGATATTCTCCAGAAGTCTCTGAGAACATAAAGATAAATAAGAAAAACAGCATTCTCTTCAAGAAGGACACATGTAGTTTTTGGAAACAGCTATGAAAAATGTGTTACAAGAGCTTTAAAAAAGGAATATATAGAACGCTTTTTGAGAACCCAGCAGAGAAAATCAGCTTCTGCTCAAGAAGAGCAGTAGGACCAGAGGATACTTCAAAGTTTCAAAAGGACAAGTAAGTGTTTTTACAAAGACTAAGAAATAATGAGTTTACTGGAGTTCGATTTATTCAGGAAAGTTCATGTAAAACAGTGTTGTTATAGTGTAGGGTATATTGGGGGGAAATGGCAAAGGATGGGACTAGAAAGATGGTCAAGGCCTCAGACATTGAGGATCTCATGTGCCAAGCTAGGAATTAACCTTATAGTATCCTCAGTCATAAAAGAACATTAAACAATTACAGCAAAGGGGAAAAGATAATGGTATTGGGATTTTATAATAAAGCATCCTCAACAATATAAAAACAACACGTAAGTAGGCAAGGCAGGGAGGCAAGAAAAATAGTTGAAGTTTGTTGCATCAATTTGGTCCAGAAGTGATAGGGTTTGAAATCAAAAGCAGTGAGAGTTAATATGGAAGAAGTCCACTGGGAAATATAATCTTTAGGGTAGGAAACAATGTGTTCCCCTAAAATTAGGAGTTTTATTAAAGGAGGGAGGAAGAAAGGAGTGCTGGAGCAGGCAAGTAATGTTCACTGCCACTGTCAACAAGAACAAATCAATGACATCAAACAATTTTCTGTGAACTCCTCCCACAGTTCTGGCCTCTCCTAAGCTGATGGTCTGGCCCAATGTGACAACATTTACATTGGAGTGTTACATGACAGTAATTCCGATGTTTTTAAACTTGGGGTTTGAAAGTTTGTCTTGGCAAATTTCCCTCAGTTTGGATTTGGTTTGTTTGGCTAGAAAGTGGCATATTCAGACAAGCTTAAATCCCAACCGTAGCAAACACAGTCTTAGGCTTTTTGGATTCTATAGTTCAACACACCAGTGATCCTAGGTAGACAGGACTGGATTACACATGTGATGTGCTGGTGAGATGTGTGAGTTAGGTCATGAATACAACTTCGTTGGCTGCCTGGCAGAGGGGGAAGATGAAAACTGTGTCTGGAGTCTGGGAACTCGTTTCAGGCCTGACTCTGCCACTTATTTGTCTTTATCCCCTTGGGGAAAATACATCAAGTATAAGTTTTTGGATAAATTATAAAATAGTTCAATTTTAGAGAAACTGTCTATAAGCAATCACCTTTCTCATTTCCATCTCAGTAGCTAGAAAACTTTCACAGGCAAAGCATATTTCTGTTTTGCGTCCAACTTTCTGCTTATCTTCTTGTTTTAAGTAAAACACCCCTGTTGATAATTTTTAAAATATAATTTCTGGATATTTATATGTACATAGCATTACTGACTTAAATTAAACTATTACTGGCATTTGATAATTTAATGAATCTTTATTTTTCCTGGAACTGAGCACATTGATGTTGTAGAGGAAATGACTATAAATGTTTCACTAAAGAAAATCCGGTAATCAAATATAATCTAGAATTAAGAGAAGAGCATATGGTTTAGTGTACTGGAGGAACATAACGTCTTTTAGCAGAAAGTAATCTATTATAAAAGAAATAACCAGCAGTTGCCACCTTGACAAATGTTTGGTCCAGTAATGTATACTTCTGACATATGGATGCTAAGAGTGAAGCTACTCTTGTCTCTAAACTTATAGAGGAACTCTTTCAGGAGCTGGGAATAAGATAGTCGTTTCATTCCCTGGCTTGTGAGAATTAAATAAAACAATGTATATAAATGCATATTAGCTGTTTAAAGTAAAATACAAGTATTTATTATATTATTTTCTCAACACAGGATGAGAAGCTCCAGGGAACTGTTTCTTGAGACATAGTTGGTCATCTACACATAGAATTTGGGATTTTGACTGGTAGATGTTACAAATGGCTAACCTTACTTCAACTGCCCAAGGAAAGACATCCGTTTCACTGAAGAGACTAGATAATGGCACCATAAAACACACTTTTAAATGGGTCCAGTGAGAAATATTAAACTTAAAAAGGACATGGAAAATTACCTATTGCAGCATAAGATAGTTGCTTTACAAATTGTCATGGAGGATACAGATCCAACCAATAATGGCAAGAAAAATACATGGAAGCTGCATATATAATTTTTATCTGTGGGGAAAAAAAAAGAAAAGGAAAAAAAAAAAAGAAAAGAAAAGAAAAAAAAGAAAAAGAGAGTGAGAGAAAGAAAAAGATTAGCATTGACATATAAAATAACCCTAGATTAAAAAGGTGATTTACTCACAAAACAATGTTTATGTTAGGATGATTTAACTACTCTTTTAATGCTAGAAGGTATGGTATTCATTTGATAGATCTAATATTTGTATACAAACTGAAATTGATCATTATAATCAGTCCTCTGAAAAGCTACCAAATTATTTTTTCCCAAAGTTCTTCACATACTTCATAGATACAATACAAATATTAATGTTGCATTTTTTCCAGCAGTAATAGTCTTTATTTTTTTTTTTGAGAAATAGCTCAGGAAATATGTTGATTTTTTTTTAATAAACATCTCATTTTATTCACTCAAAGGAACATTTAAAGTAGATATTATTTTTGCCCTCAGTTAACAGCGTCAACTGAGTCTTAGACACAGTTAAATAAGAATCTTAGGTCACACAGCCAGTAAATGCAGAACCAGAACTGAACGTAGGTCTGTCTGGTGTCTAAACCTCTGATTTTAAGAATTGTACAATAATGAAGCTAATGGCTTATTATCATTTCAAAGAGGGACTTTCAAGTTATCAGTGGGGAAGGGCCAAGTTTTGTTTTAATTTTTAAAATTTCCAGCTCACGAAGGACTCATATTTTAATAAAATGTAATATAATGTTACAGCAATTTTGAATTGCTATAAAAGTTTCTAAATACTTCATTTTCTACATTTACTGTGATTCTATCATAAACTGTTCACAAACTGGTTTCAATCTCCATTCAAGAACACAATCTTAAATTCCAATGTGAGATTTCTGAAATCTCACTTTCTAGAAGTTTCAGGTGTCATGAATTCAAGTGCAGAAACAGTTTCCTCCAGAAATGTAATTATTTTTATCTTTTGCAATAAATGATATAAAATGTCTAATACAATTTGAGAGTACTAGGAGTTTTATTATCATGGCTCCAACAATAGCCCTGCCAAAGAAATTCTCTCAGTTACATTAGCTTTATGGATTGTGTATTGTAAAACAAGATAGTTTATTAAAAATTTTCCATTTTTACTTAAATATGTTCTTCATCATTATCCAAAATGTTATGGAGTGGTTTTAGGGTTTATGGTACTATCGCCAATGAGAATAAGAATTCAGTGCATTATGCTGCAGTTGTATTTCTTTATGGATTCTTAGAATTCACTTTTCCTTCAGATAACTTAAGCAAAATCTAAAGTTCGATATGGATTCCTCTTCACATCATGGACAGTAAGCATACTGGGCATCTCTTTAAAAGTACCTCCTAATATTTCTAGCAAGTCTAAATTTAAACAAGTCCAGACCACACTCTCTGGGTTTCTCTTTTGAACAGAAACTGTGCTCCTCTCTTTAACCAAGCATGTTAGCTAAGAGGGTATCATTTAGTTAACTATCAGAGATGGCAATCTCATATGGTCAGAGGGGGCTTGTAGGTACATTAAATGAGTGCGGACTTCTAGATGTAAAACAGAAGAGCCTGGTGAAGCCTTGGCTGAATGGAGAGCCTTACCCCACAGGAAGACATTCGCATTCATTATTGTAAATCTCTCTATGAG
This sequence comes from Eonycteris spelaea, assembly GCA_003508835.1. NCBI lineage: Eukaryota > Metazoa > Chordata > Mammalia > Chiroptera > Pteropodidae > Eonycteris > Eonycteris spelaea. The sequence goes on along the minus strand of PUFA01000067.1, from coordinate 3,894,814 downwards.
GCAAAGGAAACAAGTATCTAGGCAGATACGGGTAATGACATTTCTATTTTTATCCTCTGTTTACACCTGCAGCATAAATTTTCAGAGCTCCAAAATATAATAAAATCTAATTCTAAACCATTCAGTTTTACCTAATATGAAAAGACTTTTAATTTTCTAATTTACAAGCTATTTGTTTCCCCCACACAAGTAAAATCCTCTTAGCTTTCAGGTGAGGAGAGAAAAAGTGAAATAGAAAGCAGAATGCGAAAGGCATTTCAGATTAAGTTGCAAAGGTCAAGCTGGGAAGCTCCTGGTCCAGAGGGGTTGGGACTTCGTATTTTTTGTGGGGAGTGAGGTAGGATGAGTTAGATAAGTGAGGTAGGATGGGTTAAATAGAGGTTAATAAGAATGCTGAACTCAGGTGAAGAAGTATTCTTACTCATGGTTAGATTTAATGAATTCATACTAGGTGCCAAACCCTAAGCTAGCAACTTCCATGAATATATTATTTACTATTTTCAACAACTTTCTGAATGTTACTCTCAATTTCTCATGAGATGAATTGTGTCTTCCTTCACTAGAAATGTTTAAGCATGTGTAAATTCTTTTGTACATCTTTATTTACTATATTTACATATACAGTTTATAACTTCTAATAATAATGATGATATAATGGCAAATATTGAGAATGAATGAGATTTTATAAATTTTAAATATTGCTATTTACCTAGATAATGATTTATTTTGTGTTTGTTTCTCTAGTAGTTTTGAGATCCTCTGGTGCAGGGGTATATCTCCCTTTTCTTTAGAGCCCATGAGAATATAAACTTTTTGAAGGCAAAAGTTTTCCTGTCTAATTCACTCATGCATCCATTAGGCATAGAGCATCATTTGCCTAACTGTAAGATCTCAATAAATATTTCCAAATGAGTGAGTGAATGAATTGTTCCTCATTCTACAGGTGAGGAAAGGAAAGATTTAGTCATCTGATTAGGGTTATACGACTCAGTCTGAATAAAAACCATTGATCTTAACAATGATTTGAATTTCTGTGCAAAGAAGAACCATTAATCAGGATAATTACTTGTACGATTCTGGACTCACATAGATGATCCTGGCAGCAGTGAGGAGGCTAAATTGTCACATCGAGGGTGCAAGGTTTGGTGGACATGGAGCCCAGGAATGAGACACTGTAATAACAGAAGTGAGGGATGGGGTTGAATTAGAGAGACTCTCTGAGACAAACTGACAGATAGAAATAAGAAAAAGGTAGTCACAAATAACTTTAAATGTTCTAGGGTTGGAGATAAACCTTTAGGGGAGTGCATAGCAATTTCTTTCTCACCTCTGACCAAAGACCAGTTCCATATTATATAGTTTTACCTTCTATAACAGGAATGCCAACTGAGAAAAGAAAAAAGAGAACATAAGAGAGAGAGACACATCTCTGCCTGGCCACCCTGGAATTCCATGACTTGCCAAGGCTTGATCATCCTCATGTCCAGTTTGAGGTTTGGCAAGAGAGAGAATACAAACAAATAGTCTATTTTAGCATTATGCAGAACAACAACCCTTATTCACCACCCCAATCTAGCTCTGATAGTGAATACAGGTCTTGCTCTCAGAAGAATTTTTTTCCAACTAGGATTATCCACTTCAACTCTGAGGGCTCTTTCTATGTTCTTGGTGCTTGTCTTTCAGTTTGTGCTGTTCTAAAACATATCATCTTTCATTGTAGTGCTATTTCTGACAATGTATATTGGAGATATGTTTTAATTTTGAGTATATCAGAAGCAATTAAGGAGAAAATACCATATATTTTATCTATGTATCTATCTATCATCTATCTATCATCTATCTATCTATCATCTATCTATCATCTATCTATCATCTATCATCTGTCATCTATTTGTAGTATAGTTATCATACGTTGTATAGCTGATCATTAAATAACATAATTTTATTCAATTTTGTTTTGTTATAACATTGATGAAATGCTATAGAAAATTAATTCTTGTTTACATCAATTAGCCAATAGTAAAACTCGTTTTTATAGGTTGTTTCACTGCAGTTCCAAGAACTTATGGATAACATTAAGTGAAGAATCACTGTATATATTCAAATAACGTTGATACAGCAGTAACAACTTCTCAATTGAATAAACTTCCTCCACGCCTGTAATGATAGATAGATATTTAGAAAGAGATAAAGATGTGAGAGAGTGGGAGAGAGAGAGAGACTGATTTATGATGTAGATAAATGGATGGGTGGATGACACAGCTTGTCCTGATCATTCCCAGTGAATAATGTGTACCTGGAGGACAATTACCCACCTCTAAGAGGGTGAACTGTCTATTTTTAAAGCAGTAGGGTATCATTGCTGAAAAAAAAAAAGCTACCATATTCTTGTTTCTTGAAAAACAAATTTGTCTCCTAAGTGTGAGGGGTATATTTCCAGAGGCTAGTTTACTCAGTTGGAGTTTTAGACATATAGTAAACATCTATTACTTGATGTAGGACCTTAGATAAGATATGGTTTCAACTTTCTCAGAACTTACATTCTGAAATTCATGAGGATCTAATAAAAAATAATAAATATTCAAGAGTCAAACTAATAGTGTAACAGGACTCTCACAGGACTTTGGAAGATATTTTTCTCCCCCTCTAAAAGTTTTCTTTTGCTGAAGTACTGACTTAATGTCACAGCATCAGGCTCCATTACATTGGAATACAATACATAATGAACTTTAATGCCAGGTATAGCCTTTATCACAAAGCCTTATGGAGATTGAATTATAGGAGAATTTATTTTAGAGATAATATAAGCTTGAAAGCACGAGTGTTTGCTAAGAACATTATAATTCTAAGCTCAGTGAATTTTCATGCCAATTAATGATTTCAGGATAATTTATTAGGACATTTCAACTTCACAGAAAGTTTTAAAAACACAGAAACTGTTTACCACACTGTCTTCTCAAAAGCAATAGAAAGGAAAGCAAAAGGAAATGCTTCAACCACCTTCATTAAGAAGTTTATTGAACTGCTCATTTCAGCAGCAGGATATAAACAGAGAAAATAGCCGTTAGAAATAAATATTAAAAGCCCATCTCCATAGGCCTATAGGAGAGAACAGAGAGCTAACAACATTTGATATAGCTTGGGAGACTATTCCTCAGCTGGAAATGCACCAAAGAAAACCTCTCCAAGAAAGAAATCCTTTTTGAAAAAGAAACAAACATTTTCTAAAAGCCTATTAAAACACTCAGTGTGAACTAATAGAAAAAATTAAAGAATGCATCATAAAATAATACAGCCTATGAAATCAGCAGGTTATAACTGAAAAGAAAAAAATAACACCTCAGTTATCTTAATAAAATAAGAAGTAAAATTAAACACTATAAATAAGATTTCTTACAGTCTTTAAAAAGGAAATGGCTCATAGTGAATCATTTTCTGAGGCTGAACTATTTCAAACAATTCCTCTTTCAATGAAACGCTATTATTCTGCAATCTGGCTTGGGGTTTTGATGTCTAGGTGCTGAGCAGTGGCATGGTGGGAAAAACGGCTTTGCAAGCAAATAAAATTAGGTTTAACTTTTGGTCCTGTTTTGTATTATACAATCTTTGACTAGTACTTAATCTCCCTGGTCTCAAATGTGTCATCTGTAAGTCAAGTGATGCCCATTTTGGTTGGTGGTTGAGAGTATGGATTTTAATATTGAGAAGACATGAGTAGGAATCTCCCATTAAGTACAATGGGTGAGCAAGTGACTCGCTGTGAAGACTGTTTCCTAATCTGTGAAGAGGATACTAATATGCACTTCTCATATTTGCCAGAAATGAATAAGCTAACAGGAAATATTTGTTTTTGCTCCTGGTATACTGTAAGTGCTCAATAAATCTGGGCCAACATAATGTTGCTGATAGTGATAATGAAAATTAAATGATATGTTTTACATAAAGCTCTTAAAATCTGGCAAATTTGGGGTAAAAAGAAATTTTCTTCTCTCATCCCCCTATTTTAGACCAATACATAATATCCTTAATGGCAAAGACCAGCAGTTATTAAAATGTCTATTACTTATAGGTATTTAGTACCTATTAAATTAATGACTGATTGAATACACACACACACACCTTACAATTGTACAGTGTTTGGGAGTGTGCGATCATTCTTGCATACATTATCTCATTTGAAAAGCATAGCAATCCTATGAGGTAGATAACCCTGCTGTAATGTTCCTAATTTTTCAAAAATGATTATGATTCAGAAAAATTAACTTGTACTAGGTGAATGATAGAGCTGGTTAGTGGATCCAATGTTGTGATTACTTAATTCAGTGTACTTTCTATGTTTATACAATAACTTCCAGGAAGTTCCAGAATTTTCTTCAGAGAGGTTGATGCTTACACTTAAGGAGTAAGTTTCTTATTAGGGAGACATTCAAACACCCCTGTAAAGATAGTCCTGGGAAACAGGAGATCCCGGAATTTTACCAGCCTCAGTCAGCTTCCCAGGGATATCTTCTCCAAAGATTCAGATATAACCAAGCATGATTCTGGTCACTTTGCACAAAACCTGTTTTAAATAGTAGGAGAGCACAAAACAGTGGACTTTAATGTTTCTTTCATCAAAGTTCAGGACCACATTTTACACCTGGCTTCTAAAGTCTACAAATGTTATGGAGCCAAAAATGGAGTGGAAAAGAGTGAAAAAAGAATGTGACACAGAAATGGTTCTGCTTACTTAGAAAGAAATTTGTCTATTTACTGAAATCAAACTGAAAAGAACAGAGGACTCCAGGACAAGGATATTCCCTCTTCTCTGTCCATCTTCCCCTTCTTATTAACCTTGTTCTTTTCATATCAAGTCAGTTTGCAAGATCCTGGCTCCTGACTCTCCACTTCCCTTCCTGTCTTAAACTCTGTGGATTAATGTAACTGGTGGTCAGATTGGACAACTAGCAACCACAGGTGGCTCTTGCTTATAAACAAAAAGCTGAGATGGTTTTATTGTTTATACGAAAGTTATTGAGCAGATCGTGGGTAGATTAGCTAGAAACCTCTTCTTCTCAGGGAAGGTCAGACTCCTGCAAATAGGAAGGGTTCCTTGCAAGCTGTTTCCACTGCCTGAAAAACACCGCCCTTGCCTGACCTCACATCTCCTAGGATTTAGGTCATCATTCACATTTTATTAAAGGTAAATAATAACTAAGTTATGATGACTATCCCTCTGATATTCTTAAAATAGAAATGGTCAACAGGGATCACCTGGACCAAAAGATCTGGGATTTAGAGATATTTTGTAAGAAAAGACCTTATGTAAGAAAAAAATCTTTAAATTAATTTAGAATGAAGTAATTATTACCCTAAATAATTATGGTACAGTCTGAAATACTGGGAACATTTTTTAGTTTCCTTGAGAATATTCTTTGAATAGATAGTACAATTATCCTCAAAGCAGAGATGACAGGAATCCGATTAAAGAAACAGAAAAATTGAGAATACCTTTTCAGACTCAAGCAGTAATCCAGCTGCCTTTGGAGTGGCTTGTAGCATAAAATAAAGAATGTGGGCTTCACTGAGACTCAGGCCTTGGTTAAAATAGACTTTCTTCTGATGATCTGTTCTGTGGCTTTGGGGTTGTTGTTTGTGCAACAACACACGTGCTGTAACTCAAGATGAGGATTCAGTAAAGGGAGGGTCTCATACTACAGCCCTTCATCTCTGATTAGTTCATAGGAGCATCGCTATTTGGCACTGCAGAATGAGATGTGTCCAGACTATGTGTTTTATTTGATTTTTCATACCCAGTTTATATGGTTGTATAGTCAGCAAGGGGTGCGGACATGCTAGAACCTTGCCACTTTCAGCATGCTAGTCATGAATTGAGATAAACTGAGCTCAAGGAATCTAACTGTGATCATTTCTACTACTCTCCTAGAGGACCTGCTTTATCCTATCAGCATCTACAGTCAAAAGCCAAAGATAACTTAGGAAACTTAGCTAACCATTTTGTTCGTGTACCCTGATCCAATAAACTGGCTAATTGCCTCATGTGAACATGAGATGGCATGCAGATCATGATGACAGTTATTCTGAAAACCTGAAATATTGAGTTAATGATGGTCATGTTAGTAATGCAAAGTGTAAATAGCTAAGCGTTAATCAATAATAATAAAATAGGCAGTTTTTATGCCAATAGATTAATAAGGAAGAAAGCTGAAAATTCACTTGTCCATGAACAAATGGTGTGTATGAAAACCAGAGGGAGTATATGAAAGTAGGAGCTATCACTCTCAGCCATGATCCTGTGGTTTGGTGGAAGGTGGAATTTTGCCGAGACTGCAAGGTTACCCCAGACTGCCTGACAGAAGGATGGCAAGACACTGGCAAAGTAAACATGCTGAGATCAAAGGACCCCTGGTGATCAAATGAGGAGGCCTTTTGTTAGTGTCTGCCTTGCTAGGGCTGAGGAGTATAAACAAAGACAGTGACCTTCACAAAAGTAGTTCTATCTACCAGGATTTTGCAGACCCTCGAAAGAAGAGTCCTTTGAAATAGAAACTTCTGAGGGTTATTACATCAAAAAACTATCACTAAAATCCCTTCTTACTTGTCTTTCTGTGGTAGCAGCAGGATATTCTGAAAAGGAAACTCTGAATTCCATATGCAAAAGAGGTGTTGGGTGAGTGTAGAGGAAAATAAGATTCCCAGGCCCAGTAATAACTTATCTGAAATCTTAGTCCGGACTCTCCCTTCCTGCCTCTCTCTGTACTTCCTTAACTCCTCAAATTGCAAAGGAATTCAGTTACCTAAGCAGGAGATAATTCTAGCATTCCCAAGCCTGTGTCAGGAGAGGGCAAGGCTTGTTCTAAGGTCTCTGAGCACTTTAGAACATTGATGAATACCTAAGCGTGGAGGTCACCTCTACTCAGAAGGGAACCGAGCAGGTAGAAGGCACCACCTTTCTTCCAAGGCTTGCTGTATTCTGCTTCTCAGCTCCAATATTTCTTACCCCAGACCATGGCAATTAAATAACTACATTTTTCCATCTGTGGTGCCTTTAGAACATTTCTCGACTCCTCAGATTCTGGAAAAAAAACATTTTTTGAGTTTTCTAAATACTGCTGTCATTATTCTCAAATGTAACACATGGTTAATCATACCAATTCTCTAGATTTATGATTTCAGTAATTTTGATTCAGAAAATCAGTATATAACCTGGGTTTCTGCATTTTCATAAACATTTTAAGTGCCAGTGATGCAAGCTGTCTGAGGACCACACTGAGAAACAAAACTGCTCATAGTGACTTCCCCACATAGAGCGCACAGTGAACAGGGGTTAAAAAAAAGTAATTTCACAGTCAGTTGTCACCTCGCTGACAAACACTGTCTCAGCCAGGTGATCAAGGTCAACCTCAATAGTGGTAAGTCACAATGATAATATGTACTCTTTACACGATGTGATAAAAATTACACATTGCTCTGTCTTCTTTATCACTAAAACACATAACTCCAGTATAATTTGAAAAAAAAATAATCAGACAATTTCTAATAGAGGGGCGTTCTACAAAGTATCTGACCAATACTCATTAAAGCAGTCATGGTCATTAAAAAATAAGAAAAGTCTAAGGAACTGCCATAGTCAAGAAAAGTCCAAGGAGACATGATAACTAAATGCAATATTTTTCCCTAGATGGGATCCCAGAATCGTAAAAGGAGATTAGGTCAAACTAAGGAAACCAAAATAAAATGTGAGCTTTCATTAAAAATAATTAGCAATATTTATTCATTAATTGTAAGAAATGTATCATGCTAAAAAACATGTTAATAATAGGAGAAACTGGGTGTGAAGTATATGGGAACTCTCTGTCCTCCCTTCTCAATTTCTCTGAATCTATTCTAAAAAAAGTAAATCTGAAACTATTCTAAAAAAATAAGTTTTTTAATAAATGGCAAAATTAATTTTTATATTGCATAATGGAAAAAATATATTTAGCATAATCTATCTAAACTATTAATAGGAAACTTAAATTCTCCTTCATCCATAGTTTTTAATTTTTAAAAAATTTAAGACAGCATTTTAATTTTTAAAAATTTCAAGAGAACATTTTAAGCATGATAATATTTAATACAGTGATAATATTCTAATAAGGAGAAATTAGACTTTTACCACATTAGACAATTTACTTACACAGACTCTCTCTTCCAAATATATGTTTTGATTTTTTTCTATTTTGTACTTCCTTTTATTTTAGTTTCCTTTTTCTTTTGTTATAAACTTTTAAAGACAAAATTTGAATCTCTCAATAGTACACATAATAATTTAAGCCTCACTAATTAGATGTGGATTGAAATTTTATCTCCTAGTTACACAGCGATAATTTAAGTGACAAAAATTACGTTAGCTCATTTAGGAAACAAAGCATGATCATCACCATAAACCAGAAGGTTTGAGATCTATCAGAATGGTATAAAAGTTTAATCTTACTATATGTTAGTCTAGTTTACAATAAAACTCATTTTGGGTAGGCAGTAGAGACATTGCTTTTAAGGTAGACAACTAAATTTATTACGCATACATTGAGTGCATGTGTAATAAATTAGTGTATGTGTAATAAACTCTAGGGTGTATTTTAATATTATAAATATATTTCTGTTAAAAAATATAAAACCAGATTGAATTGTGTTTAATGTAGAATGAAGGAAACATGTAATAATTTATTTTTAGAAAAAAAAATGTTTTATTTTGTGATAAAGTGTTCAGATTTTATATATAGGATTAGTGCTGTTTCTTTTTCTTTTTTTAATATACTAAGAGTTAGAGAGGAGATTATGATTATTTGCTGATTACTTCCAGATTCCAATATGTAGTCTTAAACTGACTCAATTCCTTGAAGGCATTTCTATTTAGATTCTCATTATCACTTCTAACACAGTGTTTCTGAAGAAGATTGCACCCAATCCAACTTGCCTTCTCATTTCCAGGAGTACCATTCTTCTTATTCATGATTTCTTTCTCCCATTTTGAAGGTCATGTGTTCATTGCAAATGCACTGACATCTGATTTTTTCTTACGTATTTTTAAAAAGCCTTTCTATGTTTCTTGAGTTGTGTCACTTTTTATTTAAAGTCTTAGGCTGCAATACTTTGAAATCATAACTAATTGGAAAGAGGGGACTTTTAAAATTCATTTTGGATGTAGATAGCATATCTATTATGCCTCAAACTCTAGTTCTCTAAATACTCTTCTGTTAATTTCTGCAATGCTTTCTACCTGGTCATCCGGTCACATATTTTACTGAAGGTCAACCTGTCCATTTGCTCTCTGGCCTCCATCATTCTCTGTTCAATGACTTTGATCCTTTAATTACTCTAGTTATCTTCTGAATCATCCATCCATCCTTTTATGCTAGATTATTTCCTTCATCATAATAAATTTCTTTAGCATCTCCAATTTTACAAAATTGTACTCATACACAATATCCTTACATGACTGTCCCATGTCTTTATTCACTTTTCACTACACAAATTCTCAAGAGATTTATAGGCTTCACTGTCTGTTTTCCTCATTTTCCATTCCCATTTACAATTCAATTCTTCCATCAGATTTCTTTCATCCCACTTTAGTGAAACTGATCTTGCTAAAATAATCAGCAACTTCTAAATTGACAAATTCAAATGAATGCTTGTACATCAAAATTTTAAATTAGTTAAGGCACATTTAACTGATTGACCAATTATTTTCTCTTGCATTTTTGCTCGACCTGCATTTTTATTTTATTGTATTTTTATTTTCCTTATTTCAGCAGTAACCCTAACTTTACTTCAGGGGTTCACCCAACCAGGGTTACTCTTATACCTGGGTATGAAGTTCATTACCATGAGCTCCATGCTTAAAGACTACATAGTATTCAACACTCATCCAAGGGGGGATCTGAAACACTAAAATCCACTCTGATGCCTAATTTGATTCAGGCTTCATGGACAATTTTCCATAAGTCTTGCTTTGCACTCTTAAAACAAAAGATGATTGTTTCTAAAAGTCACAAAGGTCTGTGTATTATGCCCCTGCCCATGTAGAAATAGATACAACTTCGGAAATGGACAATGAGCTATCATTTCTCAGTTGTGCTGAATGCTTGCTTATTTTCTTGCTTCTCTTTGTTCTAACACATGGTTCTTGAAGTGTATACTAATTAACATGGTATTTTGTGTGTGTGTGTGTGTGTGTGTGTGTGTGTATGTATTTGCATGAGGCAGTTGAGAAACATCTGTAATTTTCAATGACCTCTATTACTTAAATTTGGATGCATGTAGGTTTATTTATGTGAGATGTGATCCATAAATCTCATATTGGCAGATGGATTTTAAAATTTAGAATTATAAATACTTCTGTTTTTATCAACATTTTTAAAGTTTAGTTTATTTAAATGATTTAACATATTTTGGTATTAATTGTAATTTATATCTTACCTTTTATTTCTTGAAGAGAATTTTGGATACCTAGAAAGAAATATGACACTTAATATGATAAAATTATCTTAATCTTAATTCTTAAAATTTTACATATATTCTAATTATAATTTTGAGAAAAATATACTTTGAGTTTTCTATATTTTAAATAGTGACATTAAAAATCATTTCAGTAAAAATCAAATTATGTGAAAATCATGATGATAAGTATTTATTAGAAATTTTTCTGAAATGAAGACAAGAAAATTTATTTATATCAATACTTGCATAATAATTTATAAATTGCAAATGTCTCAATCTCATTATTAATTCATACATGCTCAGTAATGATTTGATTCAGGCATCTTTCATGTCTTGTCAAATTTCAGTTATAGAATTATATTTCACACATATTTCTTCATATGAAGGTATATTTGTCCAAGTAGGAGAAAATAACATATTTCAGTTAGTAATAATTTGTTAGCTACATTTATAACTTTTAACCATATGGTTTAATAATATGGTTTGATTAAATATAAACTATATTTAATCATATAGTTTGTGGGCCTCTGGTTCTACTCTGGCCTGGAGTAACAAATATGTGGCTACATAACTTTTAAACAGAATAACATAATGACTAAAAATGTTTAGACTTGCTCAGTCCCATCACTGACACACTGATAAGACTATCATGAGTTCCTGTTATCTGGATCTCCAATGTTTTCAAAGTTTTCTTCAGTCTTTACTTATACCTTTACATTAAGCAATCCTATCTCCTTTTTAATCTTAAACTATTATCTCTATTCAATGTTTCCCCTATGGATTTATTTCTTACCTGCCATCTTAGATGTCCTTTCATCATCTAAAACTAAAAATATTCAATATCATGCTTTTAACTAACAGCTCTCCATCATTACTCCTACTCATGTACCCCTAGCTTTTGAAATCTGGGTTGTCTTTGACAAGTTTTTTTCCCCCATATTTAGTCACCAGTCAAATTCAGTGTTTTTAATTCCATCTTTGTATTATCTATTTCTCATATTTTACTTTTAACTGCCTTATTGTCCTTGTATGGATAACTGCTACAACCTCTAAATTAACATTTTAATCTCTAAACTCACTCTCATAGTTCACATCTTTTGCAAAATTAACTTAAATCATCCCCTTATTCAATAATTTATAGTAGCTTTTCATTATTATAATGGCATAAAATTTGAATCATTATAATATACTATGCCCACTCCATTACAAATTTGCCCCAAAGTTCATCCATTAATGTAAGTCTTCACTTTTACCAAGTTCTTTGTCTTTTGCTTCATTCTTGATCCATACCTGTAATTCTGAAGATTAAAAAAAATAATAATAATATAAGGGAGTAACTGTATAGTCTTGGTTATCTGGTTACACAGGCACTCTCTTAAATGGCATTGTCCTGTTTGGTCCCTGCAAGCTTCCCTTCGGATGGCTTTGATCTCATAAGCAATATGGCTAATGGCTCACACTGTCATTTACAAGTACATTCCCTCATCCCAATCCTGTGTCCTCTCCAAGTGTGCTGCCCTATTCTCTGCTAATATGCATGATTTTCCTGAGGTTGGGAACATCGGTTGCTTTCCAGGTGTTCTCTGGGATACCAGTTCCTCGACACCGTACTCAACACCTTGGCATCCATGACACGTTTTTTTTCAGAGAGCTCTGCAAGACTTTTGTTTCTCTTCTTCCTTTTCCAAACATGATTATTTTCTCTTTTATATCCCTAACTGTATCTAGATTATGTTATAACTCCTCTTGGCACAATTCCTGGTTTGGGAGGAGGAGGTGGGGTAAAGGAGGAGAACTCAACTCAAAGAGTCAAAAACACTTATCAGGAAACCACCACCACCACAAAAACAAACAACAACAAAACAAAACAACAACAACAACAACAACAACAACAACTCTATCAGAGTTCCATATATGTCTCTTTATAGACTCTCCTCAGCTCCCTAGCCCAAAGAACACTGATTTATTTCATTGGGGGCTTTGTCTCCACCAATTGCATATACATTGTGCTGAGAATCCTTTCATATGAACAGGCAATGCTTTTGAAATCTTTCTTTCAAATGATGTTTTAAGTTAACTCCTTTTCTTATTGTATCATTTCTTCTCTCAGCTAATAGCCTTGTAATTTCTAAGGTATTAGCTAATATGTGTTAGAAGAGCAGAAGAAAGACAAAAGAAATATTATAAATGAAAAATACCTAGGTTAACATTTCCAAATAATCTTATTGAAAGGAAGAATGTAATAGATATAGACCCAGAGATGTAGATATACACATATATAGTCTCTGTGATCCTCAGATATCTTGGCATAAGACTTTATAGATTTGATTAAAAGGTTGAATTAGAAAAAATATAAAATATAACTTTCTACATATAATGGAATTTTTAACCAACATGGTTCAAAGAATTATAAAACTAAGTTAATTGAGTGGTTGATCTGCATTATAGTTCTATTTGATAAATAAAGCAGCCATTAAAATATTATGTTTCAAACACTGCTAGGAGTTTGTCATTTAATTTGTTTCATTCACCTGTAAATGTTCACAACCTATCAGTAGGTGATGAAATTTCTATAGCTTAGGTACAAAATGAAAGCTTTCCAAAGTACTATTTTTCTCAGTGCCAGATATTAAAGTCTTAAATGGCCAATTCTTAAGGATACTTGAACATTCTTACTGTTTTACAAATACTTTTTAACAAAAACATGTAAAAAAAAATGACATCTATTAGCTCCTGGTTCTTTATGATTGTGAACAAAGCAGCTCAGGAAAGGAAGAAAAGGATTGCATTTGAAATCCCAAAAGGCTACAATAATTAACTAAAAAGAAAAAAGGCCAACAGAAAGAATGACAAAAACAAAAAAATAAATTTAAACTTTGATCAAGTGAGAGGTATAAAGTGCATTCAGAAAATAAAAAACTTACCTTTCTTCTTTTAATGGTTATTTTATCTTTGAGGTCTAAAAATACCATTTTAAATTTAACTAAGAAAAAAGTCAAAAGATTTGAGACTGTAATCTTAGAAGAGAAGGGAATTTATGATAAAGATACTTGATTCCACAGTGGTCAATATTAGGAATAAATAAATTTTTTGTAAACATAAGTGACATGACAAAAGTTTCTTTTTATAATTAAATGAATATTACTGATAATTGCTCTAATTTAATGATAAATGCTGAACCAATATTCAAATTACATGGCGGAGAAAGCATAGAATTAAGGTCAAATTACTAAATTCTTCAAATCTTCTCTTTTATCATTTGTGAAAGGGGATGGTGAAGAGAACAATAGGTGAGGAGAATAATAAAAATGTCTCACTCAGAAACTTGATGCATAAAACACTAAATCAATGCATATAAAAGTACTTTGTAAACCACGATTCAAAAAAATATATTTCACATTCCAACCTATGACTTTTTCCTCCTCCGTTTCAAAATTTGCAAACTTTGAAAATAAAATTAGAGAAAAATATGTAATATGTGTTGATGTGAATTACTGTTTGACTCAGGTTTTGCCATTTCCGGCCGCAAAGTTCATTGAAGTCATTTACTTCATTTCTAAAATCTCTGATGTTATATGATATCTATCTACAATGAGTTCAATTGCATTTAGGAAATTATTTCTCTGTGCAGCTCCAGAAGAGTGTGGTATCAAGTGAGGCAGGTATTACTGTAAGGCATTGTGACTCAAAAGAGAAAGCTACTCATTATGTCAATTACATTTATGGGAAGCAGGGGAACCCAGTTTCCCATCCCTCTTGTGAATTCTTGCAGCAAATTAAATTATGGACATGTAGACTTGTTTAATTAATGGAGTGCATTGCAACTTAGAATTTTGAGTCTATGCACAGAGAAGTCATCATATCTCAGTCTCAGAGATGTTTTCTACTTGTCCTGTCACCATGGATAGCTATCTATAACCCTCAATTTTTGAGAAAGAGATTCTCACTATTGTCATATTTATATAAAACATCAACAACCTCTGAGTCTATCATCATGCATTGTACTTAGATGTTCAATATCTATATTTCATTAGAAGAAAATTGTCTATAAAGATTATAGAACATATTCATAGTACAGATTGTTTTCCCAGTAATTTTGACCAACAAATAACTGTTATTCTTTTACATGTCAGTGAAAATGAACTAGCTCATAGCTGCTCATCACCTATGTTGTATGCTTGAAGCTGATTGGATTAACAAAAATAATTTAAACAACTCTGAAATATTTATATTTATAAGTGTACAAAATGAATTTCGAAAACCTTTATTGAGTTTATGTTTTATGCAAAGTACTTACTTAGGCATCCTGGTTTATAAAGCTGAGAAGACTTAACCTTAGCAAATCACTGCTGAAAGAGACTGAAATGTAAATATAAAGTCCTGCAAATCTAAATGATCAGTACCTTAACAGAGATCTTTGCAATATGCTATGGGGAATACAGACTCAAAAGTAATTATATCTATCAGAGGAAGTGGTGGACTAGTAGAGACAAGGGCCAGGAAAGACTATAAATTACAAATAATATTCCAGCTAAGAGAATGACTTAAACTGAGTTATGGAAGTATAAAAAGTGAATCTTATCTCTGAGAAAACTGAACAGTATACTTTTGGCTGTGATTAGATATGGAATGCCAAAGGACATTGCAATTCCTATACATAGTCTGAAGGCTATGTGTAGGAATTCAAATATTTGTGTCATAAGTATTCATTACAATGTTTTAAAGGAGAGAGGACAAAATCATATTTGTTTTTATAAAATCGGTCATATTATCTGAATAGAGAGTATTGAAGGAAGAACATTCTTATCATGGTGGTGGATCAGTATGGGTGGGAGTTATTTGAAGTGTCGTGGTGAGAGATGAAGAAAGCCTGGACAATGGTGGTGGGTGTGGAGGAGATGGAATTGTTGTGCACACCTGTTGTTTATTGCTGGAATTAATTTTCTGTCCTTAGTGACAGTGTCTTTCTAGAGGCTACTACTTCTTTTATGGTCAGCTGTGTGGTCTGAGAAAGTTGATTCTGCCCCTTCTCTAACTGGAGGAACAGGTAATCAAGGACAAGCCAATTTTCATGTTTTCTTTATCAAGTCAATATCAAGGGGTCAGAAGTAAATATGTGCAGCCGGCATGAATCTCAGAGCACATTAGGAACTGAGACAAAGACATTTCTATTTCCTACAAGGTATGAATGAGGACCTGTGCAAGACTGAAGGTGCTGGCTGACCTCTGGGGATCAGGAGAGGCACTAGCCTCAGAATCAAGGCAGAAACACTGAACAAAATGCTCCTTCAGGTATAGGCATGCAATAGGCACTTGAAAGTGACTGTCCTAAAATTAAGAAAGAAGTTTGAATCATTTGCATATTGGTAGTTTACTAGTGATTATGAATGCTGTCAATTAGGAAGACTGGTATTTATGAAAGAAGATGAAGAAGAGAGTGCAAACAAAAACCCTGGGAAACAATAACATTTATGATTCAGATTCCATGTCAGGAGTGGATTTTAGAGCATGCTCTCCATCTAATGTTTCCCTTTAGTAATTTTATATATTTTTTAAAGTTAGCACGTATTATATTTGTAATGAAAATAAATGCTTTTTCCAGGTCAGTTAGGAAAGAATGGTGAGAAAATAATGTTGATCGAGGAATATTGGTGAGATGAGGGCATGAAGAACACACTTGTAGAGTAACCACACTTTGCAAGCAAAAGTTCGAGGAGCGGGTGTGGGGCATGGTGTATGAAAAATGTGTTAAGGAAGCCAAAGCAAATGAGAGATTACTTCCTGATAAAGAAGTTTTTGTGAATGGCAGTATTTTAATTGTGTTTTGTAGGATAGATAAGGTTTTGACATTAATAGATCTGGATAGAGGACGTTGAAGGAAATTTTTCAGTCCTAAATTTGTTTGCTAATGACCAGAGTCCATTCTGAAAATCTCCTGATTGACTGACCATCAGCGGTTCACATCCTTGTCGAGACTTATCTTTATCAAACGATGTACAGAGGGGAAGCCACTGCAGACTCTTGTCTCATAAACATGTTTATGGTTTATAAAAACATTACTTAGATGGATCCAATTATAAGTCAGCAGCTGTTCACTACAGGACGCTAGCTAGCTCTGTCAGTTAGATGCTCTGAAAGTTTTGCTTTCATGTAAAAGGCAATTAGATACCCCGCTTTGATCCTGTAATAAATCCAGTCTAAAAATGTATTCAAGAACATGATTATACATTTTCTAAAAGGATGTTCATTGAAGACTTGTTTATAACGGACAAAACATATAAGAAAAAAAATCCCTGAATGGAGACAGTAGATGGATTGAATATATTATGGTATAGCACTATCATGAAATTTATGCAAGTAAATAGAAATAATGTAGACAAACTGTGAAGATGTGAAAAATATTTAAGATATACTGTTTTTTATTCACAAGTTATTCAACTCTCTTTGTATATATGTATATGTGTTTGTCTACACACATATTACATATATATGTACTATGTTTTTACCTTTAAACATTTTTTTTTTTAATCTGAGATATGCAACAAAATGTTGACATTGTTGTTATTTCTGGCTGGATAATTATGAGGGCTATTTTTTCTTTTTTTCTTATCTAGATTCTCTAATTATTCTAAATTGGGCATGTGAAATCTTGATAATAATAATATAAATTATGTTTCATAAATTTATTTAGCACAAAACAATAAAATTTCAGTCCATGTTGATGCTATCTTTTCTTACTAAAATTGCAGCAGTTAAGAGACTGCTTCTCCTTGCCACTATGCTGGTACAATAGAAAAAATAATATGACGTATTTAATTAACACTTTCGATTCTTTGGCACTTGGGTCTTTGCATATGTAATGACAAGCAGAGGCTTCTTAGAATTTTTCTAGCTGGCAACACCCATAGTCTAGTGGTTGTGGTGGTCTAGTGTTTGCAGAGACTGCATACTACCTCAGTGGTTCCTGTGCATGACCTTAATTTTTGTTATAGCTAATCATCGTTCTGGACCTGGGATCCCAAATATGGTTGATTCCCAAAGTTACCTGCATGTCTATGATTAATTTCTTTCTGTTTTTGTTAGCTGAGTTCATTCCTTTGGTTTCAAACAGTAGCCCTGATTGACAACGGATTGGCCCTGTGTGACAAGAATGTAAAGCTTGTGTATTTAGATTTCTTGGGAATAACTAGACATAAGTTCAGAGCTCTGCTAGAACAAGAAACTGCATAGGAATTTTTATGACGCATCTTCTAGACTGAAAATAACTGATAGCTAGATTTCTGAAAAATTGGAGCTACAGAGTAACATATTATCATTTTGGATCTGACTGTGCTCAGGGAATCATCTGCTCTGAAGAAATAGTGTTACAGTCTTAGACAATGAAGTGTCTTATAAAACAAATTATAGTTGCAGCATTATTATTAACTTTATCTTATCTGAAATTATTTAATGATCATTTTTAATTTATTAGGAATTTAAAAAATTTCCATCTAGTATTCTTTTCATATTTCTCCAGGAATTTACCATTTCAGAATCTCATTTACTTCACATGGACATCTGATCAAGCCAATTATTGTACCTTCCTCATTCAATATATGAGCAAGTGTCCATAAAAAAATGATATCTCTGTTTGGTTAAGTTCACTAATATCTGTGAGAATATTAAATAATTTTACATCTTTGTGACTCTTATAACTCAAATCTGGAATTGTCTTTTTCCCATCACCCTTTTTGGTTGTCTATTTATAGTTCAAAGTTATTGAAGGAAAAACTTTAGTATGATTGCTACTGATAGTACTTTTCATAAAAATAATTATCTCACTATTTCACTTTCTGTTTACTTTTTTCTTCAAATGTCAACAATCACCATTTGGCAGACAGAATATTCTCACTCAGAAGATGGATTTTCTCAAAGTTCAACAGATTTTTCTGAAAAGAAAATAATAATGAGTTGAAATATGTGATAAAAATTGTCACAAAACATAAATGTAGAATAATTTTCTGAAGATAATGATTATATTAGCTCCTCTCTATTGCTTAGCTTTAACTGTAGATATGTAGGCTACAAATACTTATAAATTAAAATACTTTTTTTTTGAAGGGCTATTTCCTGAAAGTAAAAGGTAAATATGAGAAAAAGTTTTGAGTAAACATTAGCTTTTATTCTTTAACTGGCCTCCTACTGAGGCAGTATCAATGCTGGTTTCAACACACACTAGGGCAATAAAACCTGACCACAAAACAAGGTTTCTGAAGGATAGTATTTCAGGCAAATATAGCATTCAGCCTGTTCAGTTCACTCTAAATTAGAGCTCATTACTCTTCATGAGACATTTGATTGCTCTCAAATCCTCAGGAAATGTACCATGAGAGGAGCAGTGCTATTACTTGTGACCAGAAACCAAAGCTTCCTTAGGAATAACTGAGAGACTTCATTCATCCATGGAGTCAGGAGAGGAGAGCACTCAGAAGCTACTAACTTTGAAAGAGCTCAAAAAGAGGGCAGGATAAGTAAATTATTAGATGTGAGCAAACAACAAAACAAAAATACAGTCGAATGTTAGGACTCCTCACTCTGAAAGCTTATAGGAGACATAGTTCTCATATCTGTCTTTCTCAGTTTCCTTCTTTTTCAGTCACGAAAACAGGGCACAAACCTTCTCTATCCTAAGAATACGAACGACCAACTACAAAGACTCTTTATTTTCCAAATTGTAGGCTGCTCTGGCCAGATAGCTCTGTTATTGATCACTATCTGTTGCCACAATGCAACAGAAGTGGGGGGGGGGGGGCGGAAATATAAAAAAACAGTGTTATGTAGAAGAAGCAGTAGCCTGCTGAGTTCTGATATTTATACCAGATTTTGGATCAAGATATTAGTTTGGAGATGTCAGTTTTGGCCACAGCATAAGCAACTCTGGTGTCTCATAATGAAAAGAGATTATCCTTAGATTTTCTGAAGCCCAAGTTGTGATTTACCACTAGGCTGGAATTTGACCATCCCTATGGTTTCCAGAAATTAGTGATGAGCTATTAAAAAAAAAAAAACAAAAAACTAGAAACTGTTAAATTTATAGACTCACCATCAGACATAACTGACCAAAAATTGTCTGCAAGTAAACACTCTCCTCACATCGATGTCAAATGCTGACACCACTGGTGCCCCCAGATCTTTCTCCGAGGATACTTGGGCTTAGTCTTTTATTTGACCTTGGGGATGTGGACCCACACTTATTTCTTTGCTTGGAAAACTAATGTCTAAACCATATATTCTTGGTTTCCTTTAAATCTTGTTCTTGAACTCTATGATCTTCTGCTGAAGGTTTCCCCAGCACCACTGAACTTTGTCTACAAGCTTATATAATACTCTGTTTCCTTTCTGAATCTACACATTCAGTTCTTTACAGTTCTGCCTTGTTGCTATTCTAAACTCCATTACTTCATTACTAATCATGTATCTCTCCTTTGGGATACATGTGCATTGTATAAGCACCTTCAAGGAACCCTTCCAATACTTCATCTCTTACTTAAGGTTCATGATGCCTGATTCTTTTTGTGGCTTTGAGGTACACAATTTTTACCATATTCTCCACTCAGGGAAACATTTCTTTTGTTCACAAGAGGTTTTTTTTTGGTGGTGATAGTGGTGTTGGTGGTGTTGTGTTCAAGCTATTAACTTGTAGCTCAGTGCTGCAGGGAAATTTCTGCCTGAGCCTATTTGATTAGTGATACAAGCAAACTACACTCTCATATTCTCGGTTTCATCATTTAGCTACTATTTCCCAATATTATATGACCTTGGAACTGCTGTTTCTTCTGACTATCACCCAAAAAGTCACCGAGACCGGTGTATGTAATCAAAATGAAGAAGCAAAATAACTCAGTCACAGTCAGGACTCTTTTTATGCCTGTTGTCTTCACAGAGCCATAAACAAAGCTATTTATGAAGCTGATTATTTTTATTATTTTTTACATCTTACTATCTACTTGATATCATCTATTAATAAATTAAACATGTCACATGTATTTATTAAAACAGCTTGATGTCTTCCCTATGTTCGACAATGTATCAACACATTTTTGAGTATATGCAACAGGGAACTAAGAATTAGCAAATTTAAAATAATAAAATATTATGATGTTAAATATAATATAAGTATTTATAATAATGGGGAAGGAGCTAAAACTGCAATTAAGATCAAAGGATAAGGAAATCTTGGAGAACTGAGGGATTCCAGAAAAGCTTTATAGAAAGGTAAAATATGAAGCTGAACCTTTTTTTGTAAATTTTCTTGTAACTTGGTAGACAGCTTGCTATGATGAGTGTAAATCACTGTATTTTTCCTAAAGTTATATTAATCTGCTTGCACAGTATCACTAATGTTATCCTAAGGCAGGTGTCCTTTGTGATTCAATGACATCCAACTTTATAAAAACTCTGGAGAAAATAGGGATATCATGGACAAGAGGGGCCTGTGATTCTCTCCCTTGAGAAATTTCTATTGATCCTCTGGAGAATTTGGTTCTTTAATAATAAGATATATGAGAATTATCTGGGGTCTTGTTAAAATCTAGTTTGCATCGCCACTACAAATATTCTAATTCATTATGTCTTGGGCAGGGCCTGAAAGGCAGTGCATTTAATAAGTACCCCGGGTGATTCTGATGCTAGGGGTCACGCTGCATCATCTTCGTACAGCCAAAGTACTAATCCCCATATTTAGTCATAGTGTATAATATGCTTTATTAATATCCTAGACATTCAAGTTTAGTGAGTAATATTCTTGTCATTATTATTTTTAACTGTGCATGTCTACACTATTTAGGACAGTTCTCCCAGTTCCTTTAAATGGAGGTATTGAGCAATATTTTCTAAGGAATGTCCCATAAGTACTGGTGTTAGATAGTTGAGAGAGTGCGCTGAAAAAAATAGCAGTTCTGTCCTTAAATACAATTGGCAAGTAATGGATTAAACAAAGTGAAACTGGCTCTTTGCTTGTGGGTCACCTCAAAAGATAAATAAGAACATGCTTATAGATTATTAAGAATATCTAGTAGCAGGTTATTATATGTAGTTCTTTCTAGGACTACATATAACATTTTCTATATTATAAAATATTTATATATGTTTATATATTTATTATAATTATATATATATATTTATTAAATCTATATTATAGATAATTATTCTATAGAGCAAAGTGAGACAATAATTGTGCAAAATACTACAATAGAGTGAAGAGGTTCAGATACAGAAGGCATAGTTGATGTCTCTCCTTTCCCTCATTTCATGCTTTATTTCTTTATCTTAAGATGTCATTAGTACTTTTGTGACAAGGTTGCCATAGGTGATGCTAGAACACTTCGGCGGCAGGGACTATATGTAGAGTACCAGCTAGTAAATAACTTAGGCTTCAAGGGAAATCATAGGGAAAGATAAGTGAGTGGGTGTGGCTATATTCCAATAAAACTTTACAAAACCATCCCACAGGCTATGACTGATCTCGAGGTTGTACTTTACTAACCCCTGATCTAGAGTTGAACAGCCAACATCCTGAGAAAACTCCTTTCTTTTCATTTCTTCATAGTGTTTATTTCCTCACTATAAGAATGAAAATAGAACATAAACTCAGGTTATTCTCAAATATTTGGTACAAACATGTTTAAAAACAATTCATTTATTCATTCATTCCCCAACAATTTGTTGAGCATCTACTGTGTTCCTAGCATACTGACACTTTTTTCCTTATTTGATGATGCTTAGTATTTCTTACTAATTGTAAAAACTTTAGCACATTTATTTAGCACCTTGAGTCTCGGTTGGAATGATAATAGCTATTTTAAAGAGAGGTTTATAGTAGGGATTTTACACAGTCTCCTCCTCTTCATTTTGTAGTTAGTTCTCAGTTCTTTGTAACTTGAACATATGAAACAGATTATTTTTCAGCTTAGTGGAGAGCCTTACACTTGTCAATTGTCCTTTTCTTTTGTTCAATTTGGGCCAATAATTTTGGGGCTTTCCCGTATTTACCTATGTGTACTATCTTACTCAGAGTTTAAGAAAAAGCTATCCGATACTTCCTAGTATCCTTTACAACATCTTATAGAAGGATTAGCCCATAGTAGATCTTCAATAAATATTTGTTAAGTGGATTAGTGTTATATTGTTTCAATAATAAAATCACTTTAAATTTGTAGCATTTTAAGCAATATGTGCTCTATAGGCTATTTTAATAAACATAATGCTGTTCTCATTTCTAAAGTAGTGTATTTATTCCCATACATCTTTTAATCTGATATATTTTGCAAAGGATATGGGAGGAGAAGAAGGCTATAAAATGTTTTCTTGGCATATCCAAGATAGGAATAAGTTATATAGAGATTTTTTTTATTGAATCTTTACTAAAGCATATAAAAATGACTTACTATCATTAACTACTCAGAAAGAAATGAGCATTTTCAGTTTTACCCTTTCATGTAAATATGAGGCATTCTAAGGAAAAGAAAAATGATGATTTAGAAGATATGGAAAAGTTGCTTCCATTCAAATGTAGAGAATTTCTGTGTCTTTCTCTTAAAATCCTTGTCATGGAAGTATTTCTGTATTATAATGATTGAATTTTGTTTTCTGTAGAGCTGATCACTTGAAGAAGCAATTAGTTTTCTGAAAATAGAGTAAAATATATTTAATACTTAATGAAGGTAAGGGTCAATTTCTAAATTTTGCTTGAGGGAGGTATATATAGTTTAAAATAAAATTTTAAGGGAGAAATATATGAAAGAATAGAAATTACCTTTGTTGCTTAGAAAGATACATAAAATGATGTTCACTTTTTTTTTTTTTTTTTTTTTTTTTTTTTGGTAAGAGCACAGTCATAAACACTCCTGTGCTCAGATGCTCAGATTCTCTCATTATTTCTAAGGAGTTAGGTGTCAAGTCAATCTTTCACAAATCTCACCTGAGGTTAGGTTTAAGCAGGATTTATTCTTTGTAGAGTGAACATTTTTTGATGGGTTTTAAAAAGGCTTAATTTCCTTTTTATATTTCCACCAGCAATTTGGCAAAAATAACACATTCTTCTCATAATTATACCTATATCTTTGTATTTCCTAAGTGGTATTTATTATATTTCTTTCTCAAAAGGAAATTTTTTTCTCCTCAAAATTATTCAGACAATAGGTCAAAATCTAGGAATAATTAAAAAGCCACACTCAGTTTAATTTCCTACAACAATGCCTGACTTCTCATGAGTTCTTTACTATTTACCAAAGAAGACCTAAAAATAGAGGAGCAATTTCCTGTAGCTTCTGCTTTACTGTCTGACTTTAGAATTAAAGGTGATTGTGCCATAGTCCACAATGACATCTTAAAGGTTGACTTGAATGTGTTTTAAAACCAATTTAAAAATAAAATCTATGTAATACTCTCATTCATTTTTCTAAAATGCATCCTTACCCCAAATGGTTCTATATATCAGGGTCTACTACTATATGAATTTTCCCACTTCAGGGTTTTGGGGAGTAGATGCTGGTGCACTCTTACAGGAATATATTCAATACAAATTTTAGAGGGCAAATTGACCAATTTATCAAAGGTTAAAGAGAGCATACCATTATACTATGCAATTCCACCTCTAGGAATTTATCTTACTGAAACATAAACACAGGTGGCAAAGATATATGTATAAGGGTGTTCATTAAAGCAGTTCAGTAGCAAAAATTGGAAATGAGCTAACTCTTTATGAGTAGAAGGAAACTTAAATAAATGATAGTGTATCTAAACAATGAACTAGCATACAAGGAAAGATATAAAAAAGTAGTTCACCTCCTCTACCCCACCCCTAAAAAGTAGTCCCATAGAACATTAAATGGAAAAGCCAATTTAATGAAAAGAAAATGTGTGCATTGCAAACTCAAAATACTCCCAGAGATCAGTCAGCAAACATCAGGCCAGTTGTGATCAAGGGCAGCTGGCTCAGGCACATGAGAGAGGAAAGAGCTGTGTGAACTGAAAAGCATCCTCCCAGTGCCTATCGATTGTTGCCATGCAAGAACTAGTACCCCATTGTTTCAGATATTTAGATTTTTCAAGAGATGGTAGACTAGATTCCAGTGTTGATGTGTGTTTGTGTGTGTTCAATGTTTTCATTTCATTTAAATGCTTCTAAAATACAGTGTTAGCCAAGCAAAACAAGTGTGTAGGCAAATCTTGGCCCAGCCACAACTTTACCCCTGTTGTCTAGACATTGAAAAATTTAGGAAGTTGTGCATTTAATTACGACAATAATAAATTCACCAAAGTATGCTTAGAAAAGGATTGATAGAATGGCATTATACTTTACACCTTCCTACACTGTTTGATCTTGTTTTATCATATACACACTATATATTTTGAATACTCATACTAGGGGGGGAAATCCACACTTTAAGTTTCATGGTTTAAGGAAAAAATTAGTTTTGAGTATACACACTATCCCTGTCCCTGCGACTTGGGCAATTTTCTCCACAGTTTTAGAACTTAATTTCTTCATTGGTAAGAAGAGATAAAAAAGTTTGTCTTACATGTTGGGAAGATTTATGTAGATGTTATTTACAAATACCCCATATGTAGCCCTTGCTTTGCCAATGTTTATTTCTTTCTTATGTCTATTGTAGGATCAAGTGAAAATGGAGTCACTCATGTCAAGGACACAATGGAGACAGGCACCTCAGGCACCTAAAGGAAACTTAACCTGATGTTACAAAAATTTATAGCTCTCCTCAGAAATCAGCAGCGGACACTAGCCAATCCCTGAATGCTAAGTCTGTTCAGCCATCTGTAAACTTTCTTGTTTCTCTGACTCAGATAGCCTCATCCAAAGTAAGAAAGAAGACCACCAGGCAACCAATCAGCAAAACAAACAAACAAACAAACAAACAAACAAACCCCAATTAACTTCTATACTTATCCCATAAAGATCTCTTAGTTTGTGCTCTTTACATTATGACATAAAGCATGGCCACTGAGAACGGGGCTGTGAGGAAACACAACACAACATAAATGAACTTCTGCAATAGAGATGAGAGTGAGGTCCAGAAATGTGGTACTAGCTTCAAAGCATGGACTTGGCCATAAACAGGAAATCCTGGACGGCCCCACGCAGGCCACATTGCAGTTTCTTTTGCAGGAGGCTTACATAGAGGGCTGTGATGCTTCTTTAACAGACTTAAATAAAAATGTTACTATTTCATAACTTTCATAAAATATGGTAAGTGTGAAAGAACAACTACTTTATTGTGTGTGAGAAAGTACAGATCATGTAGTCCAAGTAAACTGATATATACTATAATATATATATATATATATAATAACTTGACATCTCATTAGAATTTCATTGGCTGTTGATTGATTGCATTCAGCTATTTTGTTTGTCTTTGTTTTTGATTTTAGCCTGATCTTGTGGCGAGGTGGGGGGAGCCAGAGTGGAGTTGGTCCTACTACCCTATAATTTTGTTCCGAGTTTCTTGCAAAGCCCAATATTTGTGCTGTTTCTTTTTCCTTTAAAGTGGATATTGTTGATTTTTTAAGGAGTAACATTCACAGGTATACTTTTCTAAGTTTCTAAAGCAACATCAGAAAGGTGGTGGTAAAGAATTTTCTTATTTTTGCTTATAAGTTAGATCCCAAACCTACCTCTTACTGGGTATGTGATATCAAGAGGCAAGGCCCTTAATTGATCTGACTCCCAGTGTCCTGATCTGAGAACTGGGAATGAGAATTCCCACCTTACGAGATTATTGTAAGAGTTAGAAAAAATACACATAAAAAGTCTCTAGCACATAATATTTTCTCAATATAAAGTGGATGTTATTGTGATTGTTGTTGCTATATTATCATAAGACTAGTTTGAAAGAGTATGAAGAAACTGAAGTTTAAAAGGAGAAAAAAGAGCCAGAGGAAAGGACTGTGAGCTTATTATATCATCTTAAAAATGACAACACAATAACAACTTACATTTTGCACCAAGCAGAATTCTGGTTTGTGACATTACCTAATCATTCTAGAAATCCTATGTTGTGGTTTCTATTACATCCATTTACAGATGAAAAAACAGAGGCACAGATTTTATTCATGTATGATGGTGAAAAAGAAGAGCACAGTTCTTAATCTCAGAAAACATACATTATATCTGAACATAAAGACAATAAACACATAAACTAATATCTAGTATGTATGTATGTATGTACGTATGTATGTATGTATGTATGTATGGATGGATGGATGGATCTTATCTATCTATCTATCTATCTATCTATCTATCTATAAAAGGAAGAGAAAGAAAGTAGAATAAGGACTCAGAGAGTGAAGAGGCTTCTACCAGAACCAAGCTGGCTATGAATATCTGCCTTTCTGCTAAGGAAATACTTAAGTTAAAGCTGGAGTTATATGAGGGGACAAGCTAAGCTTATGCCTGGATGAAGAGCAGTGTGGTAAAGGGAAAGGTGAGTGCAAACATCTGGACACAGGAATATGTTTGAAAAGAGCAAGGAGTTCATGTGACTGGAATAGAGGGAGCAAGAGGTAGTAGCAAAGACAGATGAGATCCAAAAGGAGACCTAGAGTCCCATCAACTACAGCCTTGACTTCATGAAAAAAATTAGGAGTTTCATTTTGAGGCAAGACATTAAAAAGTTCTGAGCAGACTAGAGACCCAATCTAACTTTAAAAATGGAACTGGTTCTATATAATACTACAGTGGTAAATACATGTCATTATACATTTCTCCAAACCCATAGAAAATGCAAGACCAAGACTGAACCTTAATGTAAAGTATGAACTTTGGGTGTAGATGCTTGTTAATGTGGGTTCATCAATTGTTACAAATTTATCACTCTACTGTGGGATATTGATAGTGAGGGATGCTGTATATGTGTGTAGGGGGCAAGGTATACGTGAAAAATCTCTGTGTTTACACTCAATTTTGGTGTGAACATAAAACTGTTTTTAAAAAATAAAGTCTATTAAAAAATAAAAAACTGAGTCTACGGCCATGACACTCTGAACATGTCTGATCTCATCTGATCTTAGAAGCTAAGCAGGGTGGGGCATGGTTAGTACTTAGATGGGAGAACACCTGGGAATACCGGGTGCTATAGGCATTGAAAATTAATTAATTAAACAAAGAAACAAATAAACTGGCAAGCTTGTGGACTTTAAACCATAGGAGGAGAAATTAAAAGTAGAAAGACAGCCTCGGAAATTGTAGCAATTGTCCAGGTGAAAAATAATGGTTACTTTTATCAGATAGTAAGTGTGTAGGTTTTAAGAAGTACTAAATATTGGGCCTATTTTGAAGATAGAGCTGATATATATATATAGATATATAGATAGATAGATAGATAGATAGATAGATATATTGATATATATATCGATATATATATCGATCTATCTATCTATATATCTATATATATATTTAATTGAGCATATGAGTTTTATAAGAGAAAGTGAAGCATCAAAAATGATTTCAAAGTTTTCTGGCCTGAGTACCTGGAAGAATTGATATGTCATTTATAAATGGGGGGAACATTGGGGGAGGATCTGTTTTGGGGTGGAAGATGAAGAGTTTACTTTTGTACATAAGTCTGAGATGAAGTACACTTGAGAATTTAAAGAATTCCACGAGGCCACATAGGTGTGTAAGTAACAGAGCGAAGACCAAGGTTGGGTCATTTGAACACAAAGCATGACTTCCTGTAAGGTCCATAACTTGGTCACCTGTCTGCAGCTCTCAGTATAACAGGCACACAATAAATGGTTAGTGGTTGGGAAGAAAAGACTCCATGAGGCCACCTACTGTGTTGATCTGTTATTGCTTTTTCCCAACGCTTAATGTAATGTCTGGCATGCATTCATAGACATAAAATACATTAAAGATGAATCTTTAATTCATAGATTTAAAAAAAAACCTGAAATAGAAATTCCTTTCACATGAAAAGTTGAGCAAGTTGCTGGAGACAGATATAGTAAGATTCTATTAATACTGGAGAATCTACATAGTTAACT
The DNA here is from genome assembly GCA_003508835.1 of Eonycteris spelaea. Lineage (NCBI taxonomy): Eukaryota > Metazoa > Chordata > Mammalia > Chiroptera > Pteropodidae > Eonycteris > Eonycteris spelaea. The sequence goes on along the minus strand of PUFA01000067.1, from coordinate 3,866,290 downwards.
CATGCTTTTTAAAAAATTAATGCAGACATCTGAGGATATGCTTGTTATTGGAGAAAATTAAATCTTTAGTCAAGAAAAAACAGTAAAAATCACGCGTATTTTGATAAGAAGTTATGGCGGAGGAAGGGAGAAATGGGTGAACTATTTTTTTTTTTTTAGTTTAAATTAAAAAAAGCAAGAAATTAAAATTAGGGTTGTAAAGGTTTAATAATTTGTTAGGGAAAAAGAGTTTACAAGGAAAAATTCTATAAAATAAATCCATGTAGCAAATTGTATGATAAAAAGTAGAACTAAGAAAAGTACGATATAGATAATAAAAAGTTACTCTTTTGTTATAGAGCAAACACAAATGTATAACACAAAATACCAATGAAAAAGCTCAAAACACATGATTGTCTAACGCCCTGACCCTCCTGGGGCTATTCAGATATGCCCAGCTGGAAGGGCTCCCACTGCCTGGAGTCCAGAAGATCCTATGGGACCTTTGCAACTGACTTCTCTCTCCATCTAGCTAAAGTGGTTCCAAATTTAGATGGACAAAGTCAGAACACCCAAGACTCAATTGCTGGAACATGAGTCAGGAGACTGAAATCCAGATAAACAAGCACAAGAAACAGTATCACTGTGTACTAGAAGAAACTTCTGGAAAATAATAGACAAGAGACTATTTCCACACCTAGGCTAAAATTGAATGTTATATTATGTGAATGGGCTAGATTCAGTTCACCACTGAGCAAAAAAAGAGTCATAACTCAAAAGAAGAAAATGTAATTGATAAATAATTATTTCAAAAGTTTAGTATCACTATTAAGCAAAGAAAAAAGGTAGAGCATTCATTCATTCATTTATTCCTTTAACATATTTTTTGAAAGTCTTCTATTTGCAAGCATTGGAAATAAAGCAGTAAACAAAATAGAGAAAAAAAAACCTCTGCTTTCATAAAGCTCATATTCTTGTAGAGGATGATAAAAATTATACAGGATGTATGTTAGATAATATAATATGCAAGAGAAAAAAAAACAGGAGGTGTTCAGGTAAGGCCCATTTTGGACTGCAGGGATGGCAGTTATAAGTCAGACACAAAGTGAAGGACTCTTGGAGAAGGTGTTCTATTAGCAAAGACCTGCAATTGTGTTTTACAGATTAACGTTGGTGGAAAACACTGTCAGATTTTTGGTCAGATTTTCTGTGTTTGAATCCACCACCACAGATGTAAAGGCAGGTGGAGAGGACATCTCTCCATTTCTTAGGCTGTTCTTCAGAGGAAAGTTTTGAGATACAGGCAGTGATTGTCTCCAGGGACACATCCTAGATACCTCACAGCTGACAGGAGGAAAAATTGGCTCCAAGGATATGGAGTGGAATGACAGATTTGGGTTGCTGCAGCCTTGGACCTTGGATTGGGATCCTAGGGTTACGCACCAGAGCAGTGCTGGGGCCTTACGTCTCCTGGTAGTATACAGATGTGCAGCCTGCACATCTTTATACTCCCCGGGTCTGGCCTCTGGGCGTCCTGATCCTGTATAGTCTTTGTTCTAAAAAGTAACCCCACTCCCCACCTCCCACTCCATTTATCTGGCCAGCCCCTGGGAAGTACAAGGCATTCATAAGTTTTGGGGTTTGCTTAATAGATGTTATAAGCCAGACACCTTATGGACAAGTCTAGCACAAGGAGCCCTCAGCATCCACGGTGTCCAGGTGTTTCTTATCCCAGGATTCCTTGTAGGCCCCTCCTAACTCCCAAGACCTTTGGAGATCTGCTTCTCCTTGGAAGAGTGGATCGCCGAGGCAGCATGTCAGACCTGATTCCAACATTCCCTGAGCTTCCTGACACTCAGAGCGCCCCAGCTGTTTCAGTCCCTGCCCCTCCCTCTGGACCCCCACTTACACCGCCCACATACCTGAAGCCACATTACACACCCTGCAGACTCCAATGCACCTTGTTTGCCTTCCTGGGAAACCCCATATTCCACCCATCGTGATGGGCCCTGGCCTCACACCAAGGGTTCTCTTCATGGTGTACGGCATTTTAATGAACACAGCTTCAGGATGCAGGGTGGAGAACCTGACCCAAATGGGCTCTTTTAGATGGGCACTAATGGTGGAACAGAAGAGAGTCAACATAACCGTGGGTGCTGACTGAGTTCCACAGGAGCATGACTGAGTTCCAAGGAAGGCAGATTTTATCAAGAGAGTTTGACATGAGCTGTACTTCAGGTCAAAACAAACAAACAAATAAACAAACAAACAACAAAAAGACATTTTAGATATCTCAAACTTGAGTGTGAATGGAAACAAATTTCAAACATCTACTTTTTAAGATCTATCATATATTTAGTTCTTTGTTTTAAAATACTCTGGTTATCTTATTAGAAATGAAAAATTATTTCTCAATTTAAAGAAGACAAATCAGAGACATGAATAAATTCTTACTGAGGAGGCTGGACTTTTAAACTAGAAGTCCAGTTAGGACTTCTAATAGGGCTAGACCATAGAGTGTCTAGAAAGAAGGATATAGATATGTTACATATGAGTATGTTTGAAAATACGATAATGGATAAACAGACTCTTCCTTTTCAGTAATGATTTTCAATCTAAATTTCTTATCAAAATCTCACTGTAGAGCTTCTAAGAAATACACAACTATATGTGGGTACAAACTAAGTCATGAATCTTTTAATAAAATTTTACAAATAATTTTTTTATTATATCACTGTTTCCAATAGGCCTATTGCTTAAAAGAAGAAACATCTGTTTTGCTTCGCATAGCCTTTAGAGTCAAGGTGAAGCTTCTTGGGATTGCATCAAGATGCACTAGGACCCACCCTACCCACCCGTCCAGTCTTGTCTCTTGCTTCTTTTCTTTTTATTTCTTCTAGTCAAACTATAACATAGGCAGCTATTGGAATAGAAGTGCCCTCATCCCTCTTTGCCTAACTTATTACTGTGTCTTTTTAAAATTTAACTCAGGCATAACGTCCTCTGAGATGTTGTAAATATCTGTTATTCAATATCCAGTTCTCTTTGCTGGGAAGGACTTCTCTTTGTTATGTTGTCGAATTCAGGCACCACTAGACCATATGACTTACTGTGAACAAGAACTCTGAGTGGGAGTGATATATGTCATTTCCCAGCACAAGCTTAAAGAACCACTGTGTGTTTTTGAGACACTGTGTTTCTTGTTTCTCATGCCAAGGTTACTGGCAGGATTTCAGAGAGTGGCTATTACATGAACCCCTGCTATCTGAGTCCTGGAGTGAAGCCCATGACTACATGGAACAGAGCCCTCAGGCCCCACTGATAGATATTAGTATGAGCAAGAAATGGAAGTTTTACACCACTGTCACTTGAGGGTTTTTGTTACTTCAGTATAACCTAGTTCATCGTGACTGATACAAAAGTATTCCAAGACTTTCTTAGTCTAGGTTTTGTTTCATACTGAGTATCAAATTGTATCATTGTCTTAAACCAGTGGTCAGCAAACATTTTCTGTGAAGGGCCAGATAATAGATATCTTAGGCTCTGTGGGCCATACAGTCTCTGTTGCCACTACTCAACTCTGTGTAGCACAGAAGCAGCCTTAAACAAAATGTAAAGAATGACTGTGGCAGTGTTCCAATAAAACTTTATTTATATAAACAGGTGCTGGGCTGGATTCATTCTTCAGGCCATAGTTTGAGGATTGCAAACTATGAGTCTAAAATCAATAGCAAAAGTCCTATGGTTTGTATTTTAATGATCAATAAAAATTTTCTTCTCATATGTCTACCTTGTCAACATATTCAATCTGAATTTTGGGCCATGTATTTCAGTAAGAAAATCAAGACAGATTTGAACCCCAACGTATAAATGTTTATTAAATAATATATGAAGTCTAGAGAAAGTATTCTAAAAAAAAAATTCCTAATGAGTAATAAAAGAAATAGAATATATATAAGCACAATTTGAAAAGATAAACACAGCAAATTAATTATTTTACTTCCATACCTCTAAATAATTGATATTAAGAAAATCCATATGATATTGGTGTTTTGTAAACAAATACTCACGATATCATATGATGGAAACTATTACTAATAATGATACACTAGAATCTAAATTACATTTTTTTATATGCAAGATCCTAGAGCAATGCCAATTTCTGAGGAGACAGGTTATCTGACTCACAACACACACTCATATGTAGATGTGTATGTGATTTGACTGCATTCATAAACTTCCATGCTGATCAATATCCCCAAATCTACAAGAGCAATCGAGCTCATTCCTCTATTTGAAAAACAAGCACACACCATATGACAACTTCTCTCTCTCTCTCTCTCTCTCTCTCTCTCTCTCTCTCTCTCTCTCTCTGGTTTGTTTTCATAGGAATGTGTATTTGTGGAAGAACTTCCTAGGCATGAGGCAGGCAAAAACTTTCATCATTTAATTAGAGTAATGAAAAAACCATCATAAAAGGTTACCAGTGTGATAACAGAAAGTGCAGAGAATGTATTCATACATACCCCGCAAATTTTTCAGCTGAGAGAATATATTTCTTTTTTAGTGATTTCTAAATATAAAAGTAAAAAAAAAAAAAAGTGACACATCTCTACATCACATAAAATTGCAAATCATGACATAAGATAATATAGCTCATCTTTTCTATAGGGCAGAATGTTTATACCATGTTGCTTTTCCAAGATATTTATAAATTTCTTGAGAGTGACTAATTGTTCTCCAAAGTTTTATTTTTAGTTGCCGTCTCTGTATCCACACCTCTAGGAAATGTGAGACTGAAAAAGTTGGGGCCTGTTGGTGGACTTCCATCTGTTGCCAGTGGTTTCATTTTAAAAATGTGTGTATCTCTAGAAGAAATTATTTAGAAAGAAGTCATATCATTTTCGTGTCAATTGATAGCTTTACAAGTTATTTTCATAGTTTATTTTATATGAGATATACACTTTCAAAAAAAAAAAATCCCTTGAAGCAATCTTACAAAAACTGTGCTAGGATATTATATGTATGAGAAGACTCTAAGAAAACAAACCTATGGACTGAAGCTAATGAATTATCTATGGGTCCAAGTTCAGATTTCCTAGGTTTACTTAAGAAGATGAATATATTCAGAGAAATAAATGCCATTATTATTTATTTGTCTGTTAACAAATGGCATTAGCAATAGATTTTATTTTATTGCTTTACCTAAGGTAGCCCAGAATATATTAATAATCAGAAATAATGTAAATTCCGGTAATGTATTTATGAAATATATTGATGCTGTCAGTCTTTATTTATTATACTGTGCCATGAAGTCTAGACAGAATAATAGTACATTCTTTGTAAATGGCATGCATTTCAAAAATCATTGAATTTGCTGTAATGCCAATCCCTGGGTCCTCATTCATGAAATTTTTAACAGTTGGTTTTGCATCCATCTGTAGAAAAAAATAAGTAGTAGCAATACTTTCCTCTTTCAATTCAACTACAATTTTGCCTTTAAGTTACTTAACAAGTAGCTTTTAATTTGACTGTTGAGCTATGCCTGTTTTTCTCCCTTGCCTATTCCATACATTCCAATTTATCATGCAAAATTAACAATATCAAGTATTTCTCTTCTAAGAACATGTCATAGTGATACAGTGCTGTGTCATTATAAAAACATCTATTTTAAAAATTCTAATTCATTGCAGATTCTCATCTAGCTGCTGAAAAAAACGTGCCTCTAACCTTAGAGTTTTATATCCGTTAGCTTAACTTTGACCTGATTTTTTTAACCTAAAAGCCATAGCTAAAATACCTATAGTATAAGGAAAAACAGGGCTCACTCTTGACTGATCTGAAAGGACCAACTACAGAGAATGAGGAATCTTTAAATCTTCAAAGATCTACTTTTCTGCAGCCCCGACCCTCCTTGCTCTGGGCAACCAACATATTACAAATCAATCATGCATTCGTTCCTCTTACCCCCGCTTCCTCTACTTGTCCTCTGAAACACACGTGACGTTTGTTATCGCCGCCCCCTGACTGAACTGATTTCAGTACATACTACCACTCGCCAGAAAACTTATATTTAAATAATGGAGTCTCCAATAGTTGAAACATGTTTATTTTCCTCTTTCCTAGCTCTTGGTCTTGTCCACAGAAAATTGATTTTTACTGACAGCCATTCATTTTTGAAAAGGTGCTTTTTACAAACTTTATTATCTTTCTTTTCTTTTTGTTTGCTGATGGTCTTATTTTCTTTGTGTGTCTGTCTCTGTCTGTCCTGATATTTTTCTGCATGATAAGAAGTCTATCTGCCAAATGACAGTAAACTTAGTTCCAGTTATGGCAACTACCCTATTTCAGATTTTCTTTATCATGTTAATTTTCCCAAAGGAAAGACACAGCAAGTGCACATTAAATAGAATTATTTTAAAGTGTGCTTGTTCAAATATACAATCATCATTTTAGCCTTCCATCTCTGGGCAGAAGAATAACTCTCCATAAAGAGAAATCCTATGGGTTTTTGTTGTTGTTGTTTATGTGATATATACTCTTGAGAAAGGGTGGTTGCTTTGAATCTTATCTGTGTGGCTTACTAGATTTTGAATTTGGCGGGATACTTAATTTCTCTGTCTTCCCTTCACATTCATGAAATAGAAGTATACATATTACCTTATTCACAGTTTTGATTGAGGTTTAATGAATTAATACATGAGAAACTCTTAGTTTGGTGTCTAACATGTAGAAGACACTCCATTAATGTTGGTTATTATTACCTTCACATCAATGACTTGGTCTGAACACATTCAAAGAATCATTTAATATATTTTCTATTTTGGTGTTTTGCCTATATCACTGATATGGAATAGAATTTTCATTGTATTAACCATTATTTATAATAGAACTGATTCAGTTGTCTAATGATGTTATTATAAAAGTTAAATGATACCCAAGAAAGGTCTGAAGGAACATTATTCAATAGTATAGAAGAATTATATCATCCTTTACAGTCAATTTAAACAACCAGGAAACTAAACAACTGTGTTTTTTCTATAGCTGTTTTCCTGGCAAGGCATGTTATACAGTGCAATTGGTAGAACTGTGTGTGGGGGCTCTGACTAATCTCCATAAATTAAGTTTAAATGTAAATATAGGAAATATAACTAAATCTAAAGTTATTTTAATTTTGTATGTGTGTTATGACAGTATTTGACAAGAATTAAAATGTTACTTTTGTTCCAATAGGACTTCGCTTACAGAAATGGGAAAATAAACATCCATAGGTCACATGGAATGAAGAAAACATTTAATATTAGAAAGGCTTGCAGACGCAAATAAGTAGTTATATAAATATTATACATTGCATCATGTTTTGAGACCTAAGAATCTAGAAAGAAACAGTAATACGTTAACGGCAGGAACAAGAGAGCTGTTAGTGGCTTCTCCTCAATTCCACCACCTTACTCTGCTGCATTTCCCCTGCTGTTTCATTCAGCCCTTGTTCTCACTTTATAAACTAAGAGTCTGTTCAATCTATCCCCACTGATTCCTCTCAAGGCTAAGCCTCGTCATCTTGAGCTTGGACAACTGTGTAATCTCCTCACTGCTGTATAAATTTGTTCTTATCTACAACTTTATCAGAGACAGCTTTTAAAACCTGTTATTGGAACATGACCTCACCCAAGTCCTAAGCCTTGAATGGCTCCCCATTTCTCACTCAGTGAAGTCCCCAGTCCTCAGCTCAGCTGGTAGTTACTGCATGACCCAGCCCTGCCTCCTCAGCAGCTTCATCCTAGGCCCTTCTTATTGTCTGTTCACTCAGCCAAATTGGTCTTTAAGTTCTGGAATAAATTCAATTCTCTGCAACAATGACTAGTTAACTCCTTCCCTCCTTCAAATCTCAGCATGATTTCCATTTGCTGCTGCTGGCCTTTCTTCCCTTCATCAGCTCTCCCCTCACACACACTTGCTCCTTGGCATCACACCGACCTGTGCTTCCTCTTTTGAAATGTTCATCCCATGCATGATGACTGGTTCTCATTCCCCCATTACAATATGAGCTAGGAGTTCAGAGCAGCCTTATATTTGTCTTGTTGCAGACTGTAGGCCCAGAGTCAGCAGAGGATCTGATATCATTTTTAATGTTCATTAAGAAAAAATTTTAATGTTCAGTGAATGAATACGTAAATAAATTTAGAGAAAGTCAAGGTAATTTCTTAATATCTAATTACTATGTTATAAAATGGTTTGTAGAATTAGTTTAAATTTGGATCTAAGTAATGCCAGATCTACTTAATTAAGAGAAATTAAGAAAAATGAATCTTTAATTAGGTTATTTAACCATTGGAAGAGGATGGAATTGAGGAAAAACATTTGTCTCCAAGGCTGGATGCTGGGTTCAAATGTTGTGCTATTTAGAAATGTTCTTGGGCTAATTAGTAACCTCTATCTGTTGCCTTCATTTTCTCATCTGTCACATAGTTTCAGGAATACATTAGTATAAATATGTAAACCACTTAGAACAACGATTCATCATAAGCATAAAAAGCTTAATGTTCAAACATAGTCATCCAAAAGGAACCTCTCTACTTTTATTCTTCTTTAAAATGGATGCTTCTCTAACTTTTCCTGTTATAAGTGAAAATATTAAGTAGTTTAGAATTCTAAAATTATGCACAGTGAAAAACAAAACAAAAACAACCCAGTGATCTTTCCTCTGACTAAATTGACAGATTGGTCTGAACATTTTAGATGTTGGACCTGTGTCCATACAGCTCAGATGCCCTTCAGCCAAGTAAGCTGGCCTGGAGGAATTTATATTGATCTCATCAGGCAGAGTGTCCACACATCATGTTTTTTTTGTTTGTTTGTTTGTTTGTTTGTTTTTTTTCTTTCTTCTTTCTTGACACACTGAGTTGAATATAGGCAGTCTCTCAGGTACCTACAGATTGCACATGGCAGAAGACTTTCCATCAGAATGGCATTGGGTGACCAGCTGAAGAGGGAAATCAAATCTTTTAAGATGCTTGGTAAACTGCGAATATCTGAGCAGAAGTTTTTCCTGTTATCCTAACAAAAATGTCAATGTATCCTTATTTTCATACATTTTAGTGATAAATTTCTATTCTTCCACATTAAGAGCTCAAAATAATTTTTCTTGGGAGGTTGACAGAACTTAACAAAAATCACATTGAGTTATGAACACCCAGAAGGCTTTTTTAAAGAACATGCCTTCATCATGTCCTTAAATATGTTTCAAAAAATTAATCAAATTGAATTATTAATTTTTTCCCTTTCACCCACCACAGACTGCTTTATAGAGGATTTAATCCATTGGTATGCTACCTAAGGGAAGACATGCTTTCCAAGGTAAATTTGCTCTTGAGAAATAATCAGGTTGCTTTGGATGAATTTTGAAGTCTCTATATTTCAAAGAAGCAGGATTTGAAGTACAAAATTGTAATTGGCTATTCCTGTCAAACTGAAAAAAAGACCCTATCCCTGTCAGTAATTAATTTTACATATACAGTGATTCAAAAATTTTTCATATTTTAAATTAACTGCATATTAGTACATTTCGGTCAATGAGTTTATTTTACTTTTTATTCTCAAAGATGCATTAAGTAAGAGAGAAAAGCTTTTAAACAGACTTAATTAACAACCAGAAATGACGTGATTTATTTTTATGAATTGTACATATGGTTGTAGTTCTTCCTGAGCCATATTTTGAATATATTAAAAATATTTTTTTGCATTAAGATGTTCTATAAAATTATTCCCAACAACTCCAAAGAATAAAGTTATTATATCCTTAGATACTCATCCTTTGGGGGTTTAACATAAAAGAAGTTTATAAGCTATAGAAAATGGGGCTGAAACTATTTTCTTTCATTTTCTTTTGTGTTTCTAATTAGCTATCATAAAAATGCATAGACAGGCTGACACAGGAAGTAATAAAAATAAAAATATTGTGTATCTTCACTGCACTTCAAATTGATATTGACCCATTTGCTTTCAGAGTAAATGAGCTTAAGAAAACTATAAATACATATATATTTACATATGTATGTATTATGTATATATATATACACGTGTGTATATATATATATATACGTGTATATATATATGTATATGATTTTCGTTAAGCTCCTGTCAACTTTCCAAAAAAAAAAAAATTGAGCTCTTAATGTGATAGAACAGAAATTTATCACAACAATTTTATGAAAATAGGTATGTATTGACATTTTTGTTAGAATAAAATGTATAAACATTATATATACATAGCATATTAAATCTATAAATATGTATGTACTTTTAGGAATGCTATATTAGAGGTTCATAAAAGGCTGCTAACTTCTCTGGATTACTGCTACATGTATTTTAAAACCAAACAAAGTTGATTTACTAGTAATGACATTTTAAAACAGGAACATTTGAATGATTTGGAAGAGTGAGCTGATTCTGAAACTCAACTATTACCATGGTAACGTCAGGGTTCAGAAGTCTTCCCTTGGAGGTAATCATTAGGTGCTCTTAAGTAAAGCATAGATGATTTAGTTCTGTTTTTCTCAGGGATGTTAAGTGGAATCTATTAATAAACTAGAAAATGGAAAGAAGTATATATTTTGTCTTGATAAGGTTCAATATCTATGAAAGCAGATACTATTAATAGTTTGTCCAGCTTAAGTCTCCCCATCAATGGATCAACTTGTTACAAGAAAAGTGGGGGCCATTCTCCCATTTCTGGGATGGTTTATTGTTAGCCTCTTCAAAATGAAGGAAGCTAATTGGTTCTTTTATCCAGTTTCACAAACCATTACTTGTTTATGACTGTTGCTAATAAAGAAAAAAGATATTTTTCTACCCACCCACCAAAAGTACTCCTACACAGAAAGTGTATGGAATAAGCATAAGGTCTCCCTTAAAGGAGGAGCATGAAGAGACAAAAACACAATCAAAACCATGATATATTGGCAAATTTCTGGGACATTTTAGATTTTCACAAGATCTTCACAAGAAATGCTGTCTTTGCTTATAATTTGAACACTTTTTCTAAAAAGAACAAAATAAACTCAAATCTCTCCCCCTGATTTTTAGGATTCAATTTTGATTTGCTCAGACAACATTAAAATGATCTTATATAACTCACAGACATCAAAAGTAATATCTATTGGTGGTGATGAAGAGAAGAATGGCTTTAAAAAAAATCTATGCAGAGACTGTTCTTGATTGTATAGAATTTCCAGTAGACCTTATCAGGTAAGAGATTCTGAATAACTCTGTAACTTTTGTCTAAAGCTTTCAGAGGAATGACCATATCCCATGTGGCTCTAGGAATGAGCACAACCACAGCTGCAAGTTCCATCTTGTATATTATCTGCAAGACCATTTTTATTTCTAAGTGAATCACTGCCATCCTGTGCACTAAGGGTCTCCAACCCCTGGGCCATGGACCAGTACCTGTCCACTGCCTGTTAGGAACCGGGCTGCTCAGCAGGAGGTGAGTGGCGGGCAAGCAAGCAAAGCTTCATCTGTATTTACAGCTGCTCTCCAGCACTAGCATCACCAACTCAGCTCTACCTCAGATCATCTGGCATTAGTCTTACAGGAGCCCTGGTCCCTGGTGCCAAAAAGCTTGGGGACCGCTGCTGTATACCAACAAATGTGCTGAGCACACTGTCATGGACCACAAACAAAGACGGTGTTTCACAGAGCTACTCCATGGGATCTAAACAGGCTTGAGAGAAAAGCTGGAAATTGGCTAAATCTGTTACCCTATTAACAATAGAGAGTTGGATTTATCATCCTCAATTCTACAAATGTTTGTTAAGAAATCGCTAAATGTAAGGCAGTCACAAAAACAAACACACACACACACACAAACAAACAAAACAAAACAGAAAATGTCTTTATATCTGAAAGGAAAGACCATCACATGTAAATATGCAAATTATTTTGTTAAGGTAATTGTGAAAGGTGCTTAAAAATAAAGGCTATAATGAAGCAAAGAATACTGTTAGCTTTGAGAGTCAGGGAAGGAAAAATGATTTTTTTATTCTGATCAGTCTTAACCTGCTGAAGCCGAGTTATCTAAATCTTAACTAGAAATAACAGGGCTGTGCTATTTTCTTTTATAATATCACACTGGTGATTTAAAAGCAATGAAGTTTAGTTTCTACCCTGAGGCCCTTCAACCATTCCTATCTTATAGCCTCAGTGAGTATTGCTAATACTTCCTTGGTGAAATAAGAGACTAAGTCATCAGCTAAGTGTGAGCGAGAAAGAAGGAAAGAAGTTGGAGACAGGAGAAGAGAAAGAAGTTTGGGAATAGTTTTTTAATGAGTGGAAGACCAAATTAAAAGTAAGATTGTTAGGCAGAGCTAAGGGCGCAGTTTTGTTTTTCTGAATAGAGATCTCTAGGGTGACCTGTCAGAATGGTCAAGTATTTTCTGTAGCCATATTTACCTGCTTAGGTCTGCTTTGGGTTTGGGTGATGCTTGGCCAGGGTCATCCACCAGAGGGACAAAGAAACTATGGGTATATCTAAGGAAGAGATTTATGCAAGAAATGAGCATTTGCCAGGGTGGGGACACCAAAGGACAGTGAATTGGAGGTACTAAAAGGGTTGAAAACTTGTGGGTATATATTCTAGTCTAAGTGGGCTTCAGTGAGATCAGTGAGAAAACTTCGTCCTTCCCAATACTGCTTGGTCATCTTCCTTCCCCCTTTCCAAAGCTGTCCATTCAGAATTGTCTATGTAGAACTCTTATGATTGACTGTACACTTAAGGCTTTTTAAAATTAGGGAGTTTGGTGATAGCAATAGTAAAGTAGAATATCAATATGCAGATAATAAGAGAATGTATTGTCTCTAGAGAATTTGAAAACAGTAATATAACCACTGAAAATTTGTTTTTAAAATACAGAAATAGAAAACTTCTCAGGAAAAAAGATTTTGCTTGTTTCGAAGGACTATTACACTCACCTCTCTGTCTTTAATTCGCTATTCTAAACATAAGCTAGAGATATTAGTCCAGGAACAACTAGAACAGTTACTCTTCAGTGGAAACCTGTGATGATCCTGAGATTACTGCATAGATCCAACCAAATATTCTTACTACCATAATGTCCAGGACACTCCCAAAGAAGCTAAAGCAGAGAGGTAAAAGTAGAAATAAAATCTGAACATCTGAGTATCACACTGGGCAATTAATTAGCCCTGAGAATGAATCTTTGAGTAAATTAAATGTTGATACATAGTTAGATGTATGAATCTGAAATTCTTAGGAAAAGTCAGGGCTGGAAATATAAATTTCAGAGCATCACTATTAAAGGCAAACATAATATGATTGAATGATATTAGTATGAGACTGAGTGAATATAGAAAAAAAGTACAAAGATAAAGCCTGTAGAGTCCCCACATTGTAAGGATATGATATAAAGAGAATATAAAAGGGAAAGGAAACTCAGAAGGGCCAGCCAGTAAGGCAGGAGGAGAACCAAGGCCAGGTGATATCTTGGAATCCAATTAAGAATCTGTTTAAAGGAGAAAGAAGTGGGATAGCTGTCCTTTGTCCTTGTTGCTACTTACAGACCATTTTTTCTCTTTCATGAAAACATGCTTCTCTATCCAATTCTACTGACAGCACAGAAGAAAGGAGATATGAATATTGACCTTAGGTTTTATTAATGTAGAGATTGTTGAGTGCATTTATAGTAGTAGATTTGAAAACAGAGTAGAGGTGAATTTGAATACCATAAATCTAAGAGTAAAACAGGAAAGAAAATAAAGTATGAACAACTTTTATGAGACTCTCATGAAGGTTGAGAACATGAGTTGGAGAGAGAAATGGGGTAAGTTTTTATTTTATAATGAATAATAGCATGTTTATACTCTCATAAGAATGATTTATTAGTGAAGGAAACTATGTTGAGACAGAGGAGAAAGATAATTTCTTGAGTAATGTTCTTGAGTGTCAAAGAAGACAGAAATTAGTGCATGACGTGAGGTGAGCCTCAAAGAGGACATGGCCAGGCCACCACAGCAAAAGTAGAGAAGGCAGAATATACAGACTCATGTTCAGCAGGTTGTGGGAGCCTGTAGGAGTGTATTCTGACGCTTCTATTTTCTGACTGAAAAAAGAATCAAGGAAACCAATGCAGAGTGAGAATGGAGGAGGAGGTGTTGGAAGTTTGAGGAGAGAGGAAAAGGTATAAAGAGAAACTTGAGAAAGAGGGAGAGTGAAAGCCTTAGGAAGATACTGTGTGGCTATGCTTGTCAGGCAGCAATAAAGGCCCATTTAGGGTTAGTGATCATGAACTGAAAATGGGATCTGTAAGCTCTGATGTTTGCTTTTCTCCAGTCACGGTTAGTTCCATAAGTGGTTGTACAAGCATAGGCCAGAGGAGACAGAAAGTGGGTAAAATCCAGACAGGAATGTGGTATTACAAGTAACCGCAATGGAGAGAATGTAAAATAGATGTTGAGAATGCATAGAAGGCATTATTTATGTCTATTGGCCATGGAAATTATTCTGAATAAAAGGAGTGAGGAGGAGAGGGAGAGAGTAAAAAGACAGTAGAATTAATAGGTTGCAGGATACTGTATGGTCAAAGGATTGTGAGGACCAGGATTCTATTGGTGGTTTGAAAGAAGAATGCTTGATCCTTGGTCATGACCATATATAGAAAATGTAAGAGGAATGGTGAAATGTATGAGGGCAATTCATCAAAGAAAAGGATTCTCTAGGACTGAGAGCCCAGGTTTTTGGAAGGATCTCTGCACAAAAATTAAAGTTACTGAGAATAATGGTGAGAGGGAAGAAGACCTTATTTTTTTTGTAAATGACAGCAACAAGGAATAGCAGGGAGAGTCTAGCATTATACCTAAGCTAAACTTGTAGGGAGGGGAAATTGTATGGAAAAGGGGATGAGAAATGAGGAAATCATGTATCTCATCTCCAGGCTCAGGAGTATGTCCATGGAAGGAAAGCAGCCAACACAGAGGGGGCTGTAGAGAAAGCAGGCTCTAAACTTCTGTGCTCACTGCTGTGATCCCCAGTTTAAAGTTCTGAAAGATAAAATGCGAAGGCATTCTGCATTTTTTTTAGAATAAAATATATTATATTACAGTTCTCTTGTACTATCTAATTAGTATTTGGACAACATAAATTACCTGGCTCAAAAATAATTCTGTAAAAGCCAGTATATGAAAGAATGGTTCTGCCCACTTTCCTCTCCCCTTTGTCCTCCTGATGGGACCTTTTGCGTGTGAAATGTTTACCTAGGGTAACTTTTGATTAGTAGTTACTGGGCCTAAGCAAGGTTGAGAGCCAATGTTTTCCAAAATGCTGAAGTTATTATGTAACATAAAGCAATCACAATTAACCGGACTTTCTTTTCTTGCATAGTGACCATACTTAGCTGGAACCCAAATAACCACTTAACTGGAATTGTTTTTACATAGTATTCGCTTAGCAGAAAGAGATAATTGTTCACCCAACACACACACACACACACACGCACACACTCATACCATACACATACATACATATATATATATTAAATAATACAAAAAAAGAAAACGGGGCCATTTAATTATATAGCTTTGAGTTTACTGCATAGTACAATGAATCTGGAAATTCAGATAAAAGTTTAGAAACATAATCTTCAAAAAAAAATTAAACTACGATCACTAAATTTTAGTTGTTTAAGCAGGAAAGTGAGAGCAAATTAACCCAAATAAGTAAAGATAGAAATTAAAAAATCAAATTTTATTAAACTAGAGTCCTCAAAGCAATCTATTTCTTTAGCATTATTATGTTTTGATGCCGGATGTTGCAAAAAAATAAACCCAGAAGTTGAACTGTGACAAGTTTAAGTGAAGGATATTACATTAATCGCTATTCCTTTCTCTTCATATATTTAAAATTCTTTGCAGAATTATGACTTTTACTAGGAAATGGAATACCTGTTCGGCTCTAGACCTTTAGAAAAAAAGGAATATTTACTCAGTAGTCCTTGACTGACAAAAGAAGTATCTAACAGGAAGGTCAAAAGTTTGTTTGTATGGTGAAGATGGACAGTTATATTTGATAATATAAGGCCAAACAGTTTGCAACTCTGATCCTAGCCTAGTGTACTCTTACTTATATGCAGACTACATTGAATGTGACTCTGGGCACTCTTCCAGCAAGAAGTGAGTCAGGGAGCTATGTCTGTTCACTTTTATGTTTATCTAGCACATATCCTTTGCTTCTCTTAATTGTAGCTTAGTAGTAAACCTAAGTGACTACAACATCAAACCCAAATAAGCCTTTTGTTGTTTCCCTGATTTCACTTGCAAAGCAAATTAAATACATATACACACTTTTTGTATACATTAGCAGGCTTTGAACATTTTGCTGATACTGCCTGGTGGTTGCTTCAGATGTCCTTGAAAAGTATGATGGTAGCAGGGTGACTCAAGGAATACATTTCTCCTCTGATGGCTCTGAATGATGACATTCTCTCTACAGAATGAGGTTGGAGAATAGATACTTTCTTTTTATAGCAGAAAGAAATTGTATCTTAATTTTCTTCTTTAGATCTTATTCGCTCTCTAATAAAATTGGTGTTATAAACACATTTATTGGAATACTTGATACCATTCATTTACATTCTTTGTTATGGCATTATCTCATGGAATTTCACTAAAATGCTCAGCCAGTTGCCATTGGGTACTCTTCCTCTGCTGAAACGTAATAACACATATTTTATGAACTCAGGATTTTGTCTTGTATTTTAATGATATTGACTTCTGTATTATAACCATAAGCAATAATACTGGGTTGCCTTTTTAATTTACTCTTATAATGGTAATAGTTGATCTAAATATAATAAAGACCAACATATCATTTTCTCTTATAAAACAGTAAGGTTACATTCTATTTCAACATAGATGTGAACACTTTCAGCCTGCTCAGTTTCATTGAAATGTTAATATGGCCTTTTCTTGTAATAGTTTTTCTTATATCATTCCTTTTTGTCTTTCATCCAAACAAATCAAGATCCAGACATTATGATATTTTTCAGACAACAGTGGATTTCCCTGCAGAATTGCGTGCAGTGAAATTCTCCTTGCAATAAAAATTATTTAAAGTTTCAGAGAAAAATCTCACACACTTAATTCTAGGTAAGCACAGAAAAAAATCTTGATATTGATATCTCATTATTAGCTAAAACAATTTATGTCAACAGAAAATAATCTTGTTTCCCACCTTTGTTTCCCAATTCATTATAACAGACCAAAAAAAAAAATATACAAAAACTAGTCATCTACAGAAAGACATTGTTTTATTGGGTGATTTTTCAAAAAAAAATCCTTGAAATATGTGATTCTAAAAAATCTATGACCTAAGTCTATTGTATCATAAATCTATTAGTCAGAATGGGCATTCCTAAAGGTAATTCCAAATTCACTAATAAATAGATGCATACTTGTCAATAAATTCAAATTTTTAGATTATTAAATGTATTTGATATCCTTAAAGTAGAACAAATAAACTGTGTTTCTTCATTAGCTGCTTATATGTTTTGCTGATGTAGATACTTTAGAGGACAAAAGTAAGATTGTGTATAGACAATCTTTTTTTGCTAAAAATGCTGTCCCATTTCTGACAGGCTATGATTCCTTTCTTATTTTTATTTATTTGGTGATAGATGCCAATTTAATTGTTGCCAATCCTTTTCTTTGAGGAGCTGCAAGATAAAGCTGTTCTTTAGTTTTCTCATTAGCAAATGGTATCTCATGGGTCCTTAGCAAGGTAATGATGTGAATTTTAGAGACACTTATCATTATTCTTTTGCTGCTGTTCTTAAAATAAAATAACTTTCAAATTTGAAATACTTTTTATCTAATGGAATGTATATACATTATTTAATCTAGGGTGTAGTGAATAATCAACTATAAAAAATATGGCTTCAGATATGGTGTTTTAAAAATTTAATTTGGAATAATTTTAAAAATACCACCTATATAAGAAGGAGCTTTTCAAAAGATAATGGTACAAGATGAATTAATAGGGAGTTGATTTGCCTTATCACTGCAAACAATTAATAAAATAAACAAAATATATAAAACCATGTGTGGTAAGACACTTTACACTAAGGAGTAAAAGACATTGATCCTTCAGAGATAAAAAAGAAACAATTTGAGCATAACAAGTTTCCCAGCTTACAACCTCAAGGAAGTATTTGGCCCTATCACATGGAGAAAAAACCCAGCCAGAATACAGTGGAACTTTAGTTGTAGAGAAGAAGAACAAGATGACAGTCTTCTAGATAGATAGCTAGAAAGATAGTAGATAGATAGATAGATAGATGGATAGATAGATAGATGATAGATCGATAGATAGAACTCTTGAGATTTCCTGAGAGTCCTTTTTGGTATTCAGCTGATCAACAATTGCATGAGTGGAAACTGTCAAAGGCAAGAGAAAGAATCATCTGAAAAGATTAGTGATAAAATATCCAGCATTCACATAGGGGAAGGAATAGTGCTTATGGTCTTGAGCTAGACTGGAAAACCTCATTATGTACTGCATTAGTACTTGGAAAGGTCTTACCTCACTGCAATAAATAATTTATCCTGGATCGAGCACTTTTTCAAATCCACCTAACAAATTATAAAGGCAAGATTGAAACTCTTTTAAGGTATCTCCAAGTAGTTTAACTAAATTTAAGACAATGTCAAGAGCACCTAATAGAATAGAATATATTTAACATCCACTCTAAGAAACATTCACAATGTCTGGAATCTAATAAAAAAATTATCAGACATGCAAAAAAAGCAGGTAAATATGACCCATAATAAAATCTATCAATTTAAACAGAACCCCAAACTGACAGAGATGTTAGAAGTAATAATCAAATACATTGAAACAGCTATTATAACTATATTCTCTATGTTAACAAATTAAATAGAAATGTGGAAACAGTAAAAAAGACCCAAATTAAACATTTGGAGTTAAAAACTACAATGATTAAGATAAAAATTCACTGCATGTTGAATAGCCATTTATAATGCAGAATAGTTATTGCACCAAAGAAAAGTTAACCTAAAGATAATGCAGTAGAAGCCATCCAAACTGAACAAGGAAATAAAAGATAATGTTTAAAAGTACAAGGAATGTTAATGAACTATGAAACAACTTTCGGTGGCCTAATATGTGTGCAACTGGAGTTCCTGAAGTATCAGAAAAGGAGGAAGAGGGTCCTGAAAAAAAATTTGATGAAATAATTGTAATTTATTTTTCAAATTTGATGAATACTATAAATTTATAGGATTGAAGATGTTCAAGAATCCAGAACAAAACAAAAAAATATTTAAACACTTCAAATCAACTTGCTAAAAAATAATGGCCAATAAAAGATTAAATTAAACCAGAAGAGGAAAAAAAGACAGATTATATAGAGTAACTAAGATAAGAAAACAGCAGATTTTCATTGGGATCTATGCAAGTGAAAAGAGCATTGAGCCACTTTTTAAAGAACAGGAAGAACACTTGTCAAACTAGGTTTCTATATCCAGCAAGATTTGTTTTTTAAAAATAGAAGTAAAATAAAGAAGTTGTTAGACATACAAAAGCTCAGAAAATTTATTGCCACTAGGCCCACAATATACAGAATATTAAAAGAAGTCTTCAAGTAGAAGAAAAATAAAAACAGATGAAAATCTGGATCTACATGAACATATTAAGTACAAAAGAAATGATAAATGCATGGTGGCATTAGCACAAAGTTTCGGAGGGGAGGAAAGGTAGTCTATTACAGTAAACTCTTATACTATAGATAAAATAATGCAGTCTCGCCTGAAAGTAGACAGTGATAAGTTAACATTGTGTATTATAAACCTTAAGGTAACCAACCAAAATCACATAACAAAGTGTATATTTGTTAAGTCTACAAATTAGATAACATGCAATTATAAAATTATAGACAATTATTCTAAATTAAGGCAAAAAGGAGTAAAAGCTAACAAAACATACAGAACAGAAAACAAAGACGTGATTAAGAAAAAGTGCAAAAAGAGCATATGAATAAAACTTTAAATGTAAATGATTTAAATATTCTAATTAAAAAATTAAAAAGGAATGCTTCAGATAAGCAAGACCCAACTACAATATAGACCTTGCCTATAATATATGCCCTTTATGTATGAAAGCAAAAAGAGATTTAAAACAACAACAACAACAACAAACAAATATGCTACACTAACATTAAAAGTAAATGTGGAGTGGCATGTTAATATTAAAAAAGTAGATTTCAGAGAAAAGAATATAGCCAGGGATAAAGGAATTTATTTCATAACAATGAAAGGCTGAATTTACCCAAAAGACATAATATTATAAGTGTTTATGCACCTATTAACAGAGTTTTAAAATACATTAAGGACATCAGTATGATGGAAGGCTAGGAAGCTACATGCTCCTTCTCCCATAGGAACACTGAGTTAACAATAATATATGGAACAGAATACCTCTGTGAAAACTCTAGAGACCAGTAGAAAAGCTTTAGGCAACAAAACCAAAAGGAGACAAATGAAAATATATTGAACTTAAAAACCTTGTGCATCAAAGAACAAAATCAACAGAGTAATAGGGCAACCTATGGGGAAAAAAATTTTAAATGATACATCTAATAAGAATTTAATCTAGAAAACATATCTGGAATTTATGAATATCTCCTACAACTCAACAAAAAACCCCACAAATAATCTAGTTTTAAAAATGAGTAAAGAACTTGAAGAGACAGGTCTTTAAAAAAAAATGACCAACATTCTATGAAAAGATGCTCAATATAATCAAAAAAATGCAAATTAAAACCACAATAGATTATCACCTCACACCTATTATGATGGCTATTATAAAAATAAACAATAACAGTGACAACAATAAAAAAAAACAGGTTTGGGAGAGGACATGGGTAAATTGGAATTTTTATACATGTTGATGAAATTGTAAGATGTTTCAACTGCTATGAAAAAGTGTATAGAGATTTTCCAAAATTTTTTTAAAAAACACGAGTACCATATGATCCAGCAATTTCACTTCTGGTCATATACTCAAAGTAATTGTAAGCAAGATCTTGAAGAGATATTGTACACCCTTATTCAGAGGAGCACTATTCACAATAGCCAAAAATTTCAGCAAAATAAATGTCTGTTGATGGATGAATGGATAAACAAAATGTGACTATACTTAAGCTGGAATATCATTCAGCTTAAAATAAAAGGAAATCCTGTCACATGGTGCAACATATATGAATCTTGAGAACATTTTGTTAAGTGAAACAAGCCAGTCACAAAGGGACATGTACTGTATGATTCCATTTATATGAGGTGTTTAAAATAATAAAAATTAAAGAAACAAAAAGAAAAATAATTACCAGAAGCTAAGGGGAAGAGAGAAGGGAGTTGCTGTTTAATAGATTTAGAATTTTATGTTTATAGATAAAAAAGTTGTGGTTTTCTTTCCTTCCATTGTGACTATACTTAACACTACTGCACTATATACTTTAAAAAGGTTAAGATGGTAAATTTTGTTATTTTTTTTTACCATAATAAAGAAAATACATTAAATAAAAACTGATAGGACTGAAAGAAGAAATAGAAATTCCATAATTATAGTTTGATATTTTAATATCTTCCTCAAAAACTGATAAAGGAAACAAAAAAGCAGTGAGAATGTAGAAGACTTAAATGACTTTATCAATCATAGTAACCTAATTGACACTTACAGATCACTCTTCTTAACACCTGCAGAATTCACACTAATCTCAAGTTCACATGTAAAATTACTAGGATATTCAGAATAATAAAGTGACTTAATACATTTAATATAATTTTATCATCTAAAGTATGTTCTTTGATGACTATAAAATTAAATTAGAAATAAATAACAGAAAGCTCTCTGAAAATTTCCAAATTATCTGGAAGCAAATAACATAGTTCTAAATAATCCATGTATAAAATGAAAAATAAAAATAAAAATTAGAAAGTATTTTGTACTGAACAAAAATATAACATCTCAAGGTAAGTGGGATGCTACTAAAGAAGTACTTCAGGTGGAACGTATAGTGCTTACCCTCTATATCAGAAAAGGATAAGAACTCAAATTAATAATTTTACCTTTGAACTTAAGGAACTAGAAAAAAGATATGCAAATTAATCATAACAAATGGAAGAAAAAATAATGAAAATCTGAATAAGAAAAAAAAAAGAGAAAACCAATATGATGAAGCTAGTTCTTTGAGAAAATCAATAAAATTGATAAATATCTAGCCAGAATGATTTGGAAAGATTAGTAAACCAAATTACCAAAAAATGGGAGTGCTGTCATCACTACAGACACTATAGATACTGAGATAAAAAAGAAATGATGTGAACAACTGTTTGCTGAGAAACTTGACAACTTAGAAAAATAGGCAAATTTTTTGAAAAACATAAAATATAAATATTCCCTCAAAGAAAAGTGCTTTCCAATATAATTAAAACCTATCCAAAATGAAAAATTCCACCTCAGATGGCTTCACTAGTGATTTCTACCACATTTAAAGAATAAATTTTGTCCAAACTTTTTATCCATTCTTTCCAACCTTTCACAGAAAATTTGAGAGAAACACATTCCAACACATTCTATGAGATGAGTCTTACCTAAATGAGCTTTACCTTTGCTAAATGAAATTTTAGCAAATTCAACCAAACATATATAAAACAGATAATATATAATTAACGAGACATTTATTCTAGGAATTAAAGTTGTTTAATATTTAAAAATTAACCTATACAATTTTTCATGTTAATAAAATGAATATTTCTTGACACTCTTAGCAAAGTTAACAATGTCTCGATCTGATAAATGTCATCAAAAACAAGAACAACCCTACAGTTAACATTATACTCAGTGGGGAAAGACTGATATTTTTCTTACTAAACAAAACAAGGATTTCACTCTCACCACATCTAATCATCATTTTTACTGGAGTTTTTACTCCGTAAAATCAAGAAAAAAACACCCATCAAGATTGGAAAAGAAGGGTATGTACTTGTCTTTATTCATCTCAAATTTAGGCTTTTGGCGGGGGGGTGGGGTGGGTGGTGTAGAAATCGATAAACATTCTGAAATTAAATGGAAATGCAAAGGAATAAAATAATCAAAAAACTTAGATAAAGAACAAGGTTGGAGATCAAATACTCTTTAATTGCAAAATTTCTTATAAAGCTATGATAATGAAGATGGGGATGTATTGATATAAACATAGACAGTGGAACAACATGTATGTTCTGGAAATGGACACAACACATATAGACAACTGATTTTCTACAGTTTCACAGGTAATTGAGTTGTTTGCCTTCCAAACAAATCATGTTGGAATAAATGGAATTAATATGTAAAAACATAATCTATCTTACCCTATGTAAAATAGTATATCAACATTTTATAAACTTGTATGTAAAACCAAAAATTATAAAACTTCTAAAAAATGTTTTGTGATTTTTGATGAGATACAGATGCCTTAGATACTACACCAAACATATGATGAAAAATAAATTGGAAATTGGAATTTATCAAACTTAAGACTTCTGCTCTTCAAAAGAGACTAAGTGAAAGAAAAGATAAGCCACCGATTGTGAAAATTTTTTAAATGAGCAAATGATTTAAATAGACTCTTTACCAAAAAGGTAAAAGGGGAGCAATAAACACATTTAAAGGTGTTGAAGATAATAACTACAATGGATGCAGATATATACCTATTTTAATAGATAAATTTCAAAATACTGTTCATAGCAATTTGGTCCAGAATATGAAACTCTCATATACTGCTGGTATGAATTTAAGTCAGGAAAGTGCTTTAGGAAACAATTTGACAGTTGCTTCAAGTTCTAGGTATTTCCCCACAGGAAATAAAAGCATATGTCCATACAATTATTGTAAAGAAATGTTCAAAACAGTTTTATTTGTAACAGCCCAAATTTGGGAAAAAAATACAGGCATTAATCACCAGATAAATGGATATATAAACTGTGACATATTTACCATGTAAAGCTAAGTAATAAAAATAAATTAACTATTTATATAGGTAATAATGTGGATAAATCTGAAAATAGTCATTCTATATGAAACCAGCAAGACCCCCCTCTCCCTTAAAAATATTCTCTTTAATTCCATTTATATAAAATTTCAGAAAATGCAAACTAATATTTAGGGTCAATAAACAGATCAGTGTTTGCCTTAGATGGAGGAATAGGATTAAGAAGGTACCGGGGTGGAGGGGGGGGTGCGGTTTACAATGGTGCATGAGGAACTTTTAGGGGTGATAGAAATATTTATGATCTTAATTGGAGTGATAGTTGTAAAAGATTAAATGTCAAAATTTATTAAATAGTGCACTTTAAACATCTGAAATGTATTATATATTAATTATTCCTCAATAAAGCAGTTAACTAAAAAATAAATTTACTTTTATGATAGAATTTGGAACCATGGCTTCATAAACAATTATCAGAATTATGGCTTAAAACTCTCATTTATTATATAATGATGAAAGGAGATAATGGTAATTGCTGCAAAAGGTGTACCAATGGAGAATTCATAATTCTTTCTATATAACCATAACTTAAGAGTTCACAATAGAATTTTTGATTTAAGATTAATAACTAAATGCTGTTCTAAAGACTATTATTCATTAATTCATTTATGCACACATCAAATAATTATGTGCTTGCCTTCTGTAAAAATCTACATGAAAATATTATGTATCGTATGAGAAAAATCAAACAAATTTCGTCTTCATGCCCTCACACAGAAAAGGGGCCTCAAGATAAGGACAATCAACTAAATTATTTTAAATAATTAGATTAAATGATGTTTGTAAAATGCATATTATAGAGCTTGATAAATAGCATGTACTTAATAATAGTAACACATCATTAATAAACAAGAGAGAGTGATAAGTCATATGAAAAGGATAAATAAAATATGACAGGAATTTAAAGACAGAAGAGATTTTTTGGCACTGTGTGTGTGTGTGTAGAAGGTATATAGGAGGAAATGTCAGTATTCAGAATGCTCCATGAATCGGATGACTTTGAGAGCGGATCGAAGGCTGCCTGCAGCATAGAGCTATAGGTCATACTAAGATGAAGCTGGATAGATGGGAAGAAGAGAAAAAAAAAAATGGGTCTGAATTCTTGTTTTTCTTTAGATATTATTGATTTCTCCTTTCTCTTTAATGTAAACTTTTTCAATAAAGACAATAAATTAAAAATGAATCATTAAATTGTCAGTCTTATGGTATATACCCTTAAAATGGAGATTTAGAAGTTAATTACATATGAGGAGATAGCCACTTGCTTAAAAATCGAAAAGAAAAACGAACAAACAAAAACAAATACAGGGATCAATAAAAATCTCCACACCAGTTTATCTCCTAGCCTCACACCTTTTTTCTTTCCTGGGTAATTCCTCTTATTATGATGACCCCAATCCATGACATACTCCTTTCAGTACAGTTTTTAGCTCTAAACGGTATTTTACAGGGAGAAATTCACATTACTCTGGGAATTTGGTCCAGGAGTTTGGATTAGATGTAAAACTGCTTTTTTACTAGTAAATATTTATAGATATGCTACTATGTGCAAAGCACTGTCCAAGACACTGGATATAAAATGTCAAAATATTGTAAAATATTCCCCCATCAAAGGAGATGACAATACACAAATACGGATAATGGAGATATCAGACCTACATACTTCAGAGCAGTAAAATACAATAGAAGAAGAAAAAAGTGTTGAGTATAAAAGAGGCATATCTCAAGGTTCTGCAACTTTTGCATCTCATTAGATGCACTTCTAGATCGTACGCAGATGTATGGCGCTATGAGGTACTTGAGGGATGTTATCTCATGCTTATTTTTAGAATCCTGTTTAAAAATATTCAGTTTTTGAAAATGTTAGCAAGTGTTAAATGATAACTGCACATGTTAAATGAATCTTCTCTCAATTGTTCAATGATGTGGGAGGGCACCGTTAAAGCAATGGGTGGTCCAGTTGATAGAAGATCCCTCCCACTTATGGGACATAGATATAGGTCATGAGAACTGGTCTAATGGAATTGCCATCTGAACACACACTCTCTCTCTGACATTCTTACTTGTTTCTTCTGAGGTGGAAACAAGATTTCTAAACATTCCCTTTGGCTCATTCCATCATTTTCATTTAAGCAAAATTTTCTTGTGCTCTTGAAAGCATTTTATTGATTTTCAATTTTGTAATGCTCTCTTTGGTCAAATACACACAGCCAAAGGGTATTGAGGACTAAAGCAAAGGGCAACGATGTTACATTCCTTTTAGATTCATCTTCATGTGATATTTCATAGATTTAGATTGGACCATGTAACTCTTCCAATTAAAAGCACCCAGGTACTCTCCTTTATAAAGCCTAACTCCTAAACCTAGTTTGTCTGTCTTTCTATTCCTTTTTCTCACAGCCTTAACTGTAGACATACCTCATTGCTAACACTTCCAGAAATGTACCAGGTATGCCCAGGTCTTTGCTCATGCAGGTGCCTCATTATAGCCTGTTTTTATCTCCTTTGTCCATCTGACTCATCCCCACTCATTCTTCAGGACAAGTCCTCCAGTGTAAGCAAATCTGGAATTCTTCAGGGTGAGCTAAATGCCCCTTTGGTTTTCTTTTTTCCAGTTTACTTTAAAAATAACACCTTTTATTGGCATCTGTGCCTAGAATACAGCAGGCACTCAATAATTATTTGTTGGACTAAAGTAAAATAAATACTGTTTAGATCAATTACAAAGCATAGTTTTTAAAAGCTAATAACTCCATATGATCACCTGTATTATAAATTGTGGTAAAAACCTACTCTGAAAAGATTGATAAACAGATAATCCCAGGTACAGAGTTAAAATAGGCACAGCAAAATAAGATGTAATAGTCTATGTATTTTCAAAACATTCTCTTGCTTACTAGGGAGGCAAGTTTTCTTTCAACTACCCTAATGTAAATAATTTATTTCCAGATGCTCAGAGAATACCCTCTCAAGTCCTAAACAATGCATTATCTATAGAAAGGCAGCTTAAAACCATGATGTTGGATATTAGTATTAGACTGCCTTAGTGCTAACCATGTACCTGTAATCAAGTTATCTAACCTTCCCCACTCCCAAATTTTAAATTGTGATAAAAAAAAGACACGCTGAACCATTGAACCAGAACTCCCTATTTTCCCTCTTCCTGGGCCCTGGAAATCACTGTTCAACTTTCTGTCTCTCTGATATTGTATAATTTTAAAATAAGATGTTAACTTTTATTTTTATGGAAGCATTAGCTCCTTACAACTTATCAGTAACCCTTCTCAAACTCCCAGAAGTAAATATTAAGTGTCACATAAACAAATTCAGTATTAACTGTATAGTGAGGCCAAACTGTAAGGTTAGAGCTATGTATTTATTTAACTCAAATATGATTTTTTAACTTTATTTCTTAGAGTTGTGTCTTTGCCTTTTACCTTGTAGTGTGATGCTAAGACACATGTTGGAGGGGTCTGAAAAATTACAATTTCCCATATCTAGCCCTTTATAGGTATGATTATTTGAGTTCTTGACATCATCTGTCAAAAACTTATCTATCCCTACAATAATAAAATATGGAATGAAAGTGGCTCTTTTCAGTAATCTGAGAGTTCCCCTTTGAAAGGGGAAACTTGAAACTCAGAAAATATCACTGAAGAGTTAAAAGAGTGTTTAGGAAGAACATTTCTGAGTATTACCTGTTAGCATTACATTTTACTGCTTTAAAGTAATTATAATTTTCATTGCAGGATCTATTAAAAAGGCTTTTACCTGACAGTAATTTTTCTTGTAGTTACAGGTCATTGTTAGTATGAAGGGAAGAAAGGAAGACATGAAGGGGAAATGAGACTGTTTACTAAGTGTTTCTTCACAGACAAAGGGAGACAAGAATAAGTGCTGAGTACTTTAATGTCTATGGAGTATAAATCATTTAAGAAACAGAAGAATCCTGCTTTAGCTTCTCAGAAACCTGCTCATTTAAAGTGTGAGTACTTAACATGATTTCACTTCATACTAATATTTCTTTTTTAGATAATTTTACTTCAAATCTAATCTTAAATGTTATCAATTATTGAGTACTTAAATGCCATATATATATATATATATATGTATATGTATATATATATGTATATATAGCTATTGTTTTTAAATGTATATATAAAAATCAAAAGGAATATATTCTTGATGAAATAA
This sequence comes from Eonycteris spelaea, assembly GCA_003508835.1. Taxonomy (NCBI): domain Eukaryota; kingdom Metazoa; phylum Chordata; class Mammalia; order Chiroptera; family Pteropodidae; genus Eonycteris; species Eonycteris spelaea. The sequence continues at coordinate 3,838,001 of PUFA01000067.1, read as the reverse complement.
ATAATATATAAAATTTATACATATATGTGTGTGTGTGTGTATATATATATATATAATATCTCTAAAATAGGTAAATTAATTGCCATCTATCTTACTTTAAAGCCTATGTTTTTCTTCACCATACAACACTGCACATTTATGAATATGGAAATTCTCTACATTTCTTAAATAAATAAAACATCTAAACTTTACTTTTACAGAACTTACATTCTAGACCCACCATGGACTAAATGACCATATTCAGAAGTGTTTGCATATGTATTTTGGTCTCAAAGGATCTTTAAATTTTCCAGAGCTTTGTATATCCAGTGAGTATAGTCTGGAGACTGTATGAATGCTGAAATAAGTAGCAAGGGAGCAAGGAATAGGAACAAGTTTATGACTAAATAACCAAATAAAACATTTGGGTCAGAGGTGTGAAAGAGGAATAAAACTTCTTCCAGACCCTCAGGTAGGTAGGTGGTCCTTCATACACAGTTACGAGGTTTCTTCATGTCATGGGATAAGCTACAATTTGAAAAAATGCTATATTGGCAGTGAAAGTTTTTGATATTAGGAGATTGCTGTACTTTCTGAAATTTTGTCAAGTGTCGTTTTAACTAACAAAATTATCCTCTTTCTATGTATTTATCTAAAAGAAAACCTATTGCATAAAATACAGCACAGCTTTGTTTGTAGTCATTAATGTGTGATAGGCATTTACTATAATCCATTTGTTTGAATCTCTCATCTATCATTTTTTAAAATACATTATCAGAAGAAGCAAACTTAATACCTTTCCCATTATTATGGGAATACTAATACCCATGTAGCTAAAGCTAGATAGCAGCTTGAGGGAGAAGATCATGTAGATATAACCTGGATAAATAGCCTCTCAATTATCTAGAATTAGTTGTAAAATCTGCTGTTGGCTCCTGTTATGAGAGCTAAGATTTGTATTAGACTAAAATCCTTAATTTGCTTAGCAAGTTATGTGTATCTGATGGACTGATTTTTGAAAAGAACTCTAGAATTTCAGTTTAAAATGTTTTTTGAAGTAACTCAATATGGATTAGGAAGCCAGAGTAAACTACAACACAAAAAATCTGGAAGACAGTCTCCAATTTACATTTTCTGCATATGACCTACTTTATGAGAAAAAAAAAGTCATAAAATTAGCTTTTATCTAATGGTCTAAAACTTAGTTGTGGAAAGTGTTTCTGATGACAAAGGAAACATTACCTCATGTTGTGGCAGGCAGCCTTGCAGGAACCTAGAGCTGAGCCGCTGGTAACCAAAACTCATCTTGTCAATGTCAACTATAGTCCATCTTCCCAATTTGCCAGAGAAAACACAGCCACACTTTGCTTACAGTGTCTGGTGTCAGAGGGACCACACTCTTGGCTCCCATTTTTGATTTTTTTAGGATTGTGGAAAGAAAGCCAAGGCATACATCCAATATGCCCACCCTGCCATCTGTGGGACAAAAAGAGATGAAGAATGCTGAAAATTATGAGTCATTGCCTTCAAGTATTCAGAGGCCAAAATAAGACAAATAATTTTTAATATAATGATATAAAAGAGAAGAAAAGCCGAAATTATGCCTGTCTGTGTTTCAGTTTTGAATGTGTAGAGATCAGGAGGAAAAAGTTTATTCCACCTCTTAACTTTGTAAAAACAAATAAGTTATCCTCAAGACTAATTTACTCAAGAAAGAAAGCAATTCAAAAAACACAATAAATAGCTAATAAATGCTGCTATAGATAAGATTGAGTGAGGATAAAGATAAAGTAGCATAGGAAATATCAAAAAAGGAATAAAACTATTTTTTTCAGAGCTTAAAAATAGTCATATTAAAAAATATAGTCATATTTTTAAAAGTTCACTGAAGACCTAGCATAATAAATACAAAGACCCATGCTTGGAACTGTCACTTGAAATCACAGAAAATACCTACAAAGAAAAATCTAGTCATCTACAAAAGATTAAAATCAGACTTCCATCAAAATTCTTTCTAGAAGAGAAGGGCACTTCAATGACATTCTTCCCACAAATCCATAACCCAAATCTAATTATAACAAAACATTAGCCAAGGCAAAAATGAGGTATATTTTGCCAAGTACCTAACCACTTCTCTTCAAAAATATTAAGACTATTAAAAAAAAAAAAGAAGGAAATTGAGGGATTATCTCAGATTGGAGGAGACTAATGAGACATAAAGACTAAATGCAGCATGTTATCCTGGATGGAATTCGAGAACAGGAATAAAAAAAGGGGGGGGGTCCATTAGTGAAACAACTAGCAAATTCCAAATATAGTCTTTGTGTTAATTTCTTAGTTGTGACAAATAGAATATCACTATGCGAAATGATGATATTAGGAAAATTTGATAGAAAGGGTATATAAAAATGTTTTGTATTTTTGAAACTGCTTTGTAAATAATATTATTGCAATATAAAAAATTTTTAAAATCTTATAAACACTGGATGCTCAAGGACAATAGAGTAATGCTTCTAAAATTCTAGAGAGAAACTGATTTTCAATCTACAGTCACAGTGGTAATCCCATGTGAGTATCTAATCATGATATTTTCATAACAGAAAAAATTCTAGAAATTTATCTTCACTAACATTTCTTAGATAATTACCTTAGAATGTTCTAGAGCAAAATGGAAATGCAAACTAAGGAAAAGTATGATATGAAATACAGAAAAAACTGGGAACAATTTAAGAAAATAGTTAAGGGAAATCCCACAATAATAACAGTATAAGAATCAGTCTGGATCAGAATAGAAGATAAATGCCTCAAGAGTTAGGACTCTGGAAAAAAAAAAAAAAAAGAAATCAAAATATCCTGATAAGATACCTGATTGAATTGAGATGTTGGACAAATCTCTGATATAATAAAAGGCATTAGTGTAAAATAAAATCAGAATGACAAAAAGGAAGAAAGGAAGGAAGGGGAAAAAAGCAATTAGAAATTCTAAGAAACCAAAACCACCACACTGTAATCACTATTGGCTGATTTTGAGGAAACTGACATTCAAAGTGGCATTAAAGCATCAATACTCTGACTAGTGAAGCACCAACCACGTGCTTAGAGACCACATGGGAAGGTCCTGAACCTGGAATTTAGAAATTAAGAAAAGCTGAAATATGAACACTGACTAGTATGAAAGATGGATGTGGCAGTGGAGAGGATTTCAATTGGAAGAAACAACATTTGAGATGGCCCACGAGTAAAAGAAATGTGGTGTGTTCAGATACTGAAAGAAATTGAGATAAATAGGAATGAAAATTCTAGATGTGGGGAGGCATTGGGTAAGGGGCAAGAAATCTGATCTGAAAGGTAAGAACTGTATCATGGTATAACATATATATTTAAAGTCTTGAACCTATTCTAAGACTACTAATATAATGGTTTAAGCAGAGAGCCAAAGTTATGATATCACTTTTGACTTTGAACGCAGTGTGGGGAATGGTTGGAATTAAAAAGTACTTTTGCCTAGATTAAAACTAAGGCTAGTAAGAAAGAGGAGAAGTGAATGGATATAAAGGGCCTTTAAGGGGGAAGCATAGGTAAGATTTATTGATTATGTGAACTTGAGGGACAAGAAAGAGTAAAAAAGGGTATTCGGTTTCTGACTGAGTCACTTTGTAGGTAGAGGTGCCAATCACTCCAGAAAAGTTAATGACTCCCCTTGTCTATATCTAAGATAGCTAAGATGAGATGTAAATTATGCAGTTAGATATATGATTTAAAGCTCAAACTCGACACATGGCTAAAGATATTTTTGGATAACATTTGATAAGAATTAGTGATTGAAGACAAGGCAATAAATATTACCTCAAAATTCTTTTGAGAGTTGTGTCCTCTCACAACTATCTGATTGTTTTTTTAAGTGGGATAAAACAAACAGTAATTGAGAAGTCTCTTTAGACAAAGGTCAGCTACAAATACTGACTCGTTCTCTTTCATTCACAAACCATGTATTAAACACCTACTGAGGTGAATGGAAAAGCATAGGTTAAAAATTTAAGCTGTCCTCATATAAGCTGTTAAGAATTTCCCAATCTAGAAATGCCATGTAGTATGTGAGGAAATAAAAAAGCAAACACACACACACACAACACACACACACACACACACACACAGATAAAGAAAATTTAGGGAAATATTCAAATAAAAAATTTTCATACTGAGCCACACTTCCTGAGTAAATAATATTCTGTTACAAATTTAGACACTTTTGGTGTGGGTCTTCTTTATAGCCACACCTATAGTGAGCTTAGTTTAACCTACTGGTCTAGAGCATTTAGTTTACAAAAATGTTTAGATGGCCAAGAGGAAATCCATAAGCCTCAGAAAATTTGGTTCATTAGCTGATGTGCTGCCTAAAAGTTGCATGGTTTGGGAGTTGTGGTGCACACATGTAAACTGGAGAGCCTGGGGTGGAGGCTGGGGAGGGGTCGTTTTCTATAAAACACATATGTTTATCTGTCTTTAGATGAAATAAGCTTTGGGCAGTGTTCCTTAAATTTGAATATCTTATCTTTTTGGCCTTAAAGATATTCTTATTTGAATACATCATATCTAATCTTCTGGAATGTTATTAACCTGAGGTTACTGCCAGTATCATATGATATTTATTAAACGGCAATATGTTTTGATATTATACATTAAATGAAATAAATAATGAACTTTCTTTAGCTTAATACCTTTTACTTACTACCTCATAAGACAACCTTTATTCATGGGATTTTAGATATGAAAGGAGCCAGTAAAGAAATGAGCAGGATGAAACTATAAGAGCAGGTTAGTCCATCTGGATTTGAGAGTTAGGTAATGGCAAGTGATTAATGTGATGAGAGCAGAATGATATCAGCTCAGGAGGCACCATGTTAAAGAAAGCCTGACAGGAGAGAAAAGAGCTGCTTGAGTGGACAAGTCAGAGGATTCAGAAGAAGGTGTGTGAGAGAAGTTGAGGAAAATGGAAGGCTGGCGTCAGTAGATGTGGGAGTGAGATTAGGAGAATGAAGAATGGACTGATTTGTAAATAGAATGGATTTCAAATTAGACCGTGGTAAGGAAAAAAATATTAAAAGCATTAAAATATATTGGTGGCTCCAGGATTCTATTCATGCCTATTAATTTGACATAAAACAATGGGTGATGCTCTAGGTTTCATATTTGTTTCAGGGAAAGGGTTATGAAGATAATGATATAAAATGATAAACGGGTATAGATAAGAGACTTTTTTTTTTTTTTCTTATGGGAAGCAAACATGAAGCTCCTAAAAGAGATAAGCTTGAGTTTTAAAACCTAAATTAAGTTTGTGGTAACAAATCATTTTCATACAGAAGAATATCAAATTATTTCCCAGTCACAAACAACAATAAAAAGGTTTTTAAAAATAAGATGTGCAAAGTTACATAATATAATAAAGATACTACTATATTTACTTTCAATGTGATTATTTTTAACAACACAGAATCAAAACAACCTCAACTGAGAGCAGGCAAAGAGACATAAGAGAGGATTTAGATTTGAAGCATAGGATCTAAGAGGCTTTGCCATGGTACTGAAGAAGACTTGTGAACTTGGAAGGCAACGTGGTTTCAGTACGAGACTTGTATGATAACATAGATGTGGAAGTACAGGACTGTGGTAATCAGCTATGAAGTGATAGGCACAAGAGTGGAGAAAAATGCTTCAACACAAATCTTTGTAAAAGAAAAAATAAAGACAATTTAGGATAAGATTAAAAGTGAATAAAGAATGATGACTTCAAAATTACTGCAAGAGCAATGATTTCAGACCACAAATAGAAATGGATTGATTTAAAGAAAGCCAGTTATTAGAGAAAGACAAGTCCAAGTTTGAACACATTGAGTTTGGGGTGATTATCAATTATCAATGAGATTCCCCTTGGACAGTTAGACTGATGAGATAAGAACACCAGACATACAAAAGTAAAGCCATAAGTACATTCATTGTTCAAGTTAGTATATAGAGAGTAAAATATGGGGCCCCCAATTGAGGGTAGAAAGACTAATGAAGTCAATAAGAGGAAGTTAAGAGTGAGACAAGATGAACTGGGAAATTTGAGATCCTTGGAAGCTAACGTAGGTGAGAGTTGTAGGAAATGGACATCATTCGGCCACAGGAATTGCCACAGAGGTCCAAGGATGATGAAGCCCCATAGTTTGGAGCTCAGGTGATCATTAGTCATCTAGCAACTGTTGAAGGAAATAATGAATGGAAGCATCAGAAACCAATATAACTGGTGGTAAAAGGAAAGAAGCAGGTAAGGGTTGTACTTCTGAGAACAAACTCTTAGAAGATATTTCTCCATATTTTTATTTTCAGCCAGAAGTCTTGAGAACATGCTAGAAAAAAAGATGAATTGTTAAAAGAGATGATTAAATGAAGTAGTTTCTTGACATTTTTGTCAAGAAAGACTTAGTTTTAGAACATGATAAAATTCTACAAAATATTTAGTCCCAGAATAGTGTGGCAAGAAATGTTTGTTCCTGCTGAATTTGAAGAGACATTCCAAATTAAAACGTTTTTCTTTGCAATAGCTTATGTTTGTAATATTCTTAAAGCTTAAAAGTATGTCACTAGAAAATATTAATTATTTTATTAGTGAATATTTAACAATGAATTATTGAGACCATCATAGATGACACCTTTAGAAAAGAGGTATGTTTCCAATTTAAATTCACACTTTTCAAAGTGGGATTAAGAGAGTCTCAACTATGAGGTCGGTGTAGAGGAGTGTTGTAAGTACTGACAAATAAAAAGAGATGGGAAAAAGTGGTTTTAAGATATTCACTTCATTACTGATATTTCTTATGCCTATTCAAGGAGGGATAGAGAATTACATTCTCCACAATACACGACCAAAGTGATTCCAGTTCAAAACCCTTATTATATTAGAGCACTGCTGAAGAATTATTGTCAAAAAGTTACAGGGAGATTATCTATTGCTTTTTGGACTTTCTGCCTTCCCTATTTTTCTCTCCCTTTCTTTTCTTTTCTCTCTCCATGATCCTCTCTAACCTTCCCCAATTCTGGGGACTTACCTCCCTTGATGTTGCCTCAGAGCCTTTTCATTCATAAGAAAATGCATCTTTTCTCAGCGGAAGAGATGTAAGCCATTTGGAAAAAGGACCGTGAGCCTTAGCTCTTTCACTTGCTTGGTCATGGCTTCTGCTTCTGCACAGGGGGAAAGTAGAGTTTCCTTACTTCAGAAAACAGGAGCATAAGTATGCTCCATGTCAGAGAGCAGACCGTCGTCTAATACAGGCTATTAGCCTGACTTCCCTGCCCTAGGTTCCACTGAAATCTTGTTTCAAGATACAAATACTACATTGCAGAGTTCTTACCAGCTTTGTGAATTTTATATCCCAGAAAATCGCTGAACAGCGTGAATGGCATTTGGGATAAAACAAACAAAAAAAAGGACTACTCAAAATATGAATGGATTTCAGAGAGATTCCATTGTACTCTTATTCTTTCTTTGAAAAAAACAGAGGGATAGGATCTGCTCCAGCCAGGGTGGCTCCTGGGAAGTCATAATTTATCCATATTCATCATGATAACTCAACGCATTTATCACCAACATGCACAGTGTTTATCACGCTTTTACTCAAGCCCTATGTTATTTTTTCCCATTGGAGTGGCTTTTAAACTCTACAACATTATATCATATATTTTTAAAGCAAACTAATGTGTTTTAAAGGGACACTACAAGCTAGAGAAAGAGTAACTGTTTCTAAAACATGTGGATATCTTTTGAATTAAAGTTTCTTTCATAGAATTAAAGCTTCTCTGGTGTCTTGGAAAGGTGATTTCCCCTCAAAGGGATGAAGTAGTTATATGTATATTTTATAAAAACATAAGTTCAACAAAATAGGCATAAGGAATCTAACAATTTAAAACATTCCTTCTTTATTCTATATGCTCACAGAAAGTGATCTCAAGATTTTGTGATAATAAGAAAACACTATATTGAGTGTGTGTTATGTACTGGACACTTTGTAAAACCCTGAAATCATTGTCAAGATTTTATTAAACACAGTCTCTTTCCTATTCAGCACCCAATCTTAAGTTTTTTTCAAGCCTCTCTTGTACCCCATGAAATTTGATCTTCACCTGTGTATCATATGTGCATATGTTGTATAAATGCGGGCATACATCTTTACATTTATATTTTTATTACCCAGTTGCCTCATAAAAAATAAAATGAAAGGTTAGACTCCATTCACAATTTCACAATCTCTCAATAATAAATCTGTTCTTAACATCTGAAGAATATTTCAGAACTATGAGGTGGGACAAAAACTAATTTGAGATTCATTCTATTGTATACCTACTATTTAAAAAAAAACAGAAGCAATTTATGCATCTGCAAAGCTTAGAAAATGGCTGAAAGAATTTGCATGATTTGGGCATATGAAGCCATTTTAGCACACAAATTCCTTTCATCTCTAAAGGGTGTCAAAGGGATACAAACATGTTTTTTGCAGATGATGTAAATTATTGACTGGCATAAATAGCATCTTTCACTGTTGCTTGAGAAATGTGCTTTTTGTTAAGTGAAGATGGCACCAAAAAATACAGAGGAAAAATCATATTTTATAAGAGCCAGAAATATGAAATTGGGTATACTATTTTTCATTTGTGCCTTGACTGACATTAAAATTTTAGGTTGACTTTAATTGTACACTTAAAGTGCACAGCCTTCATTGAGACATTTATTCTCTAAGATGGTAAAATAAATAATTGATAAGTAAGAAAACCTGGAAATTATTCACTAGATCACAATCTATACTAAATGAGATGAACTAAAATGTAAATATAGATTTTTACCTACTAAGGAAAACTAGTAGAAATTTATTTCATTTTAGAAATACTATGCATTGTATTCTAAAATAAACCTAATCAGATTTTCTGTTAAAGGACTATATTAGTCAAAGTATTATAAATAGTTTCCCTGAGAGTAAAATTTTTGCACTGTAATTCAGACAATCCAGGGACTATAAGCTATAAACCAAAGTGTGAAGTGCATGAGTTAAAAGACCTCAGTTTTCATTTGGTTCAATCATTCTTTTACACAGGGAAACTAAGTCTAAAAAATTTAAATGGGTAACAAAAGATTACACTACAGGGTTGTGACACAGCCATGACTAAATCAGGTAGTTGTTGTTCTTTTGACCCACCATCTACTAGTCTTTCTACCACGTTATACTGTCTCTTTAAGATGATAAAGTCAATCTTTGAATGATTGGCAATCTGATACCCAAGTTCTTCTGCTTTAGGGGTATTTACCCTAGGAATCATCTCAGATATAAAGACTAGTCTTGGGTGTAACGACTGAGAGTAAGTGGAATGAATTTTTCAGATTATATAAATGCAAGAAAGTGTGATGTGATCAAAAACTTTTTTTTTGTCATTTTAATTTGTTAAAGCTTATCTAATTGGGTTTGCGAATGACAGAAAATTTAGGAATACTAAATCTGTCATTGTTTCTTGCTTCTTGGTTAACTACAGTTACTCAAACTATGAGACTGTAAAACTTCATGAAGGCAAGTGACAGGTTCATATGGTTTTGATATTCTACCCCTGGATTTGCACAGAGCCTTGTACATAATGAACTGTATTATTTTCTCTCCCTCATTCAATTTCTCTCTCTCTTTCTCTGTCTCTCTCTTTCTCTCATATATATATGTGTAAAAACACATACACAGAAATATATATTTATATATATTCTATATATACATAAAAATACACATATATACACATATATGAACACATATACACAAAGAATAAGTAGTTGAATATATGTATAAATGATTAAATAAATTATTTTGTTATTACTGGGAGTTATAATAAAACCTAAGTACTTATAGAGAATTATCAAAAAGCCCTGAAATTGAGTGAAAATATTTGAAGTAACATTTAAGATCTCTTATGCTTCAATAATTTCTCTCTAAGGTATATCTATAACAGAAATATGTGCATATGAGCACCACAATAGATGTGCCATGTGTTCATGGTAGCATTATTTTGAATAGGTCTAAATGGGAAACAGTGCAAATGTCCATCAACGATAGAATGGATGAATCATAGTATATCTATAGAATATAATTCTACAAGGTAATAAAGGTGAATGAACTATTGCTACACCCAACAACAGATTAAACTAAAAATTTCTTGGGTGGGTGAAGCCAGAAACAAAAGGCCACATTCTATATTAAAGCATTTATTTAAAATTCAGCCACAAGGATAACTATTCTTTGATGATAGAAATCAGTCTTTTAACTTTAGGGGTTAATGTAACTGGGAAGGGGGCCTAAGAGAAATTTTAGGGATGATGATGACACTTCATGTCCTGATCTAGTTCAATGTATACTGATGCATTTACATCAAAAATATGTACCAGGCTGATTTTATACTTTCTGTACATTTATTTAAGAATTGAAGGCCATCTAGTTCATGGTTATGTAACCTTGGACAAGCTACTTTCTTTATCTCTTCCTCAACTTCCTCATTTGGAAAATGGGGAAAATAATGCTTACCTCTTAAGATTGATGTGAAGATTAGATCAGCAAGTAGAGAATGTGTAAAATCAACTGGAATGACGCCTAGAGCATGTGTTCAGTATATGATTGTAGTAATAGCTGTTTTTACAAAAAACAAACAAATCAAACAACAACAAAATCCAAGACATTGGAAAAGAGCTGTGATTATCTAACAGTCTTTTTAGGGCCATCGAATTTTGTGGATAGTGATTGTCATTAATAACTTCTTATGGCCTGAAATAGTGTCAAATTAACAAGCAGTTAGTAGCTATGTTTCTAAATTTCTCTGAAGTATATTGATTGATATTTTAAATCTGATTCATTCACCCGTTCATACATCCAAACATTTATTCATTCAGTCTAAGTATCTTTGAGGGTCCCCCATGTAGTGTGCGATACACTAATTGTTAGGATTGCCAGGATCAGCAAGATCCTGACACTAAAAAGTATGTAAAATCCTGTAAGATAGAACACAAAAAGCAGATAAAAATGTACTATTAAAAATATTAAAGAGAAGACAAAATAATCTCAGAAATGTTCAGCACTAAATGAGATACTTAACTGGGTTAAGGATGTTTATGAAAGAATCCATGTGCTGAGATGTCTTTTTGTTCAAGATTAATTGATTGATTAATTGGTAATTGTGATATAAAACACATAAAAATTATCTTAATTATTCTTAAGTGCATAGTTTAGTAGTGTTAACTATATTCACATTGTTGCGCAACAGATGTTGACAACTTTTTTATTTTGCAAAACTGAAACTCTATACTCATTGGACAACTTCTCATTTCACTCTTGCCCGAGGGTCCCTTAACTACCATTCTGCTTTCTGTTTCTATGAGTTGAATTACTTTAGATATTACATACTTTTTTTTTTTAATAACAAGTAATGCCAAATTCCTCCATTTCATATTCTAAATTTGTCAATTATTATTCATAGTTTTTAGGTATTGGTTTATAAAAAGCTAGATAAATCTAAGATTTTTTTTTTTTATTTCTTATTTTTTTGGTGGGGAGGACATCTGGATATCGACTGACATTTTAGTGTGTGTCAAGAAGGACTTCCCTGTTGTCCCCGACCTGTCCTTTTGATGTCTCTTTTAGAAACCCAGTGAGATGTAGATGCATCACAGGTTTGACTCATTTTTGACACTGAGAGAATTAAACCAGAAGAAAGACTCCAAGGGACCTCCCCAGCTTCTTTCTCCTGTTACACCTCTTTACTGCTTTCTCCTTATCTCACAAATGAAAACAATGACATTTAAACAACTTTAGCAGCAGAAATCCCTTTTACCAAAAGCAGAAATTGTACACATAACCATTATTACACAATTTAAAACATGTAAAAAAGTCTCATTAATATTTTTATAGATTCAAATTAATAAACTTGTTTCCAAATGTGATCAATATAAATATAGGCTAATGCCAATTATTTTTAATGTGCTAAAATTTGATTCAGAATTAATTTGAGAGGTACATGATATAATTCATTATATTTTTAAGAATTTTGCTTATATAAAAAATGTTGAATAAAATTTTGAGGACATCATAAGAGTAGTTGTGAAAGAGTACTTATGAATGTTTAGAAATGACACACATTTTAAGGGTAGAGTAAAAGTTTCTTTATTCAAAGAAAATGGTAATGCAGCTAAAGAAGCAAGAAAGAACAGTGGGTACAAGAACTGTAAATGACTGTTAGATCATTAGTGAATCTAGATTTCTGTCTTGAGAACCTGGCTAGATAATAGTGTTAGTGACCAAGAAAATAAAAATAAATAAATGAATAAAAAGGGTAATCTATTTGAGGGAAAATAAAATGTTCAGTTGTTTGTTTTCTGTTGGAATGCATGTGGAAAATATAGGTAGAGATTTTTAGAGGCTATTGCATGCATGAGCTTGATACGTGTAGCAGATATTGAGCATAAACCTGGTTCTCAGACAATGCTGATTGTATATTAGGAAACATTTAAATATTACTAAAACCCAGGCCTGACTTTAGGTCAATTAAATCCAAATTTTGTAGGTGTGGCCTGGACATGATTTTATTTATTTTATGTAAAATAAACAAAAAAAACTCCTCAGGTAATTATAAGGTAAAGCCAGCTTTGGGAACCACAGTTTCAATGCTGCACAGTCACCTGTGTATAGGTTGTAGTTGAAATCACAGGAATGGATAATATCATCCAGAGAGAACATATTACAACTTGATGTCTTCATTTGACCTTCAGATCTGCCCTTGACACTATTTGGCAAAAGACAGAGGGCAGGAGAGCTTATTGGTACAGTCTCCTAGGGTCATTGTTCCCAGAACAATGAACCATGTATTCATTGGATCATTGTCTGGAAGTGAACCAATTGTCCTGACCTGAGTGGACTATACCAATAAGTTCTTCTGCCCTCTGTCTTTTGCCAAATCTGTCAATGGGAGACACTGAGAGAAAATCAGCAGATAGAAAGTGAAAACAAATACTCCTTGAGGTCCCTCCATACTGGGTCAACAGATCAACTAGTTTGAGTATAATTCTCTATTGAAGACCATTACCTCAACAGAGGGACCTCTTTATAGATCTCCCTAGGAGAGGCCCTAGAACCTTGCATTCAGGCCTTGGGATGGTGAGTTCTTTCTACTGCTGTTAGCCCCATGGTTCTGAACTATTCTCTGTTGATTTCCCTGAACCCTGCCAACTTCTGTGTATACAGTACCTTCATTAAGCTTTCCTCATTAATTAGAAATCCATGGCAGTGTGCCATCTGTTTCATGCCAACCCCCTGGCTGATAAGGTAGCATTAGAAGAAAAGATGTGGTCTGAAGATTAAATATAGGGGAACAATGACCTTCAAAGAATGAGTAAAGGGAGAGAGAAAAAGGGACAGGAAAGAGTAATGAGGAAGACCAGGGAAGTTGATGGTGACAGCATCGCAGGGGCTAGAGTTTAAATATAAGGATGGAAACATGTCTATCATATTGGAAAAGTCATGAAAGTTTTCCTGAGAACTTCCATAGTATACTGACAGCCAAAATCAGACAACCAGTGCATGAATGAAGGTAGAGCGACGAAGACTAGTTACTTGACAAATTAAATGAAAGGAGGAGGAAAGAATCTGGAGAGTATTAAAGAAAAGACTTAGAGTTAATTAATTCGTTGATATTGCCAAACATTTTAAGTGAAAACGAATTGTGCTCTATCTGCAGTGGTTGTGGCAGAATACTACTAATATCATCGAGAAATGATGCAGGTATGTTTGCAATAAACATAATTTGTGCTCCTAAGGTTTAGATTTTAGCCACTTAAGGAAGAATAGCAAAGAATTAATAATTATGGTCTTGATTTAGAAAATTAGCAATGACATAAAAAATACAGAATATATATATATATGAAAAGCATCTTATTGTAGTTATTTTGAAATTATTCTTGGATTAAGTCAAATCATTAAAGACTTGCATATCTAGATATCATTTATTGCCCCTCCACCATCAAAAAATGTTTTGCTAATTTGGACTTTGCAATGATATTGCTTTATCTAGAAGGGTATTTTAAGATTTTCAAAAGATAGTAGTCATTAGGTCACAGATTGTCTTCCTTAAGAGATTAAATCTGAAATTTATTTTCTTTAGTATTTATAGCAGGCCTCTTTTATTTCCTATCGGCTGGCTTACTTTTTACCAGGGACTGTGCTTTTGGTAACTGCTTATATTTTTAGTTTCTCTCTACTGCCAAAAGTTTAGAGTTGAACTTGGAACCCCTTGTCAGGAAAAGCAGTGACTGCACAGGCAAATTTTGTGGATTAATTTTGTTTCTGGCTTCTTCTTTTCTGTGAAAACATTTCACATGCCGTGTTTTTCTGATTAAAAAAAAAACACACATTTTATTTTCCTTCTTTATTCATAAAGCAAATTACTTTTTCTTCTATTTTTAGAAAAAGTCTGAATGTAAAAGCATTTAAATAAATAAAACTAAGAATATAAAAGGGCTTGAAAACTGTAAAGTACTAGGTGCACACTGTTTGGCTTTGTATTTTAAAACTCTACGCTATTTCTCCTCCACCTTTTTCTCTATGATTACTCTCCAATCAATCACAACTTCAGTCACACCTAAGGTTACATTTGCACCTCACCAAGTGAAGTGGAGAACTGGCAATTTCCTTGATTTAATTTCATCAGTGGAAACAATCAATCTTGATGCTTTAGCCTGCTAATTTAACTTTGTCTACATTGATGAAATTAACTGATCCATTGCCAAATCCTTTCCTTTTCTTCTTTTCCTTTAGAGAATTCCAAAAGAAGGAAAGAAGGATGGAAAGAAGAAAGGAAGGAAAAATGGAAGGAAGGAAGGAAGGAAGGAAGGAAGGAAGGAAGGAAGGAAGGAAGGAAGGAAGGAAGGAAAAAATTAATGTTTCTATTTAGCTTATAGATACCATTTAAGATCTTGACAAAAAAAGGAATTTAGAATCATGAAACTGCTAGATTTTTTTTACTATGGACTATGGATATATGTTTACTTAACTGAACTATTATCATAATATTGTACAGTAGATAAGAGTATAGACTCTGTGAACAGAACTAAGAGGTCTTACTCCCAGGACTGTGTGTGTGTGTGTGTGTGTGTGTGTGTGTGTGTGTGTGTGTGTGTGTGTTTGTGTGTGTTCCATTGATTCTTCGCAATTATTTTCTTTAACTAAAGAACACATATGAAGTTATATATGTTGGATACCATTGATCCAATTTGAAGTGAGATGAAACTAATATTGAAGTAGGCATGAGGGGTTGTCTAAGCTGAATGGGACCCAGAGGGCTGCCAAGACATGGAATGTAGTCATTATCTATAGACACATATTGATTCATCACTGTCAAGAAAGACACTTTCAGTAAAGAGATTTCAAAATGAGCCAAAACACACGCAGACACCCACAGATACCTACAACACACAATAACAACAATAAACAGCTTCTTGTATATTATAGGATAACCTTTCAAGTTATCTCTTTACATTATTTTTGAACTAAGTAGAACTCTATAGTTGCAAATAACTAAAACAATTATAATGACACCTGTCCATTGGTATGCAAATTAATTTTGTCTCAGGAAGGGACAACTGTTTGGATATCTCCCTACCACAGATACCTTCAAGAGAAAAAAAGTTTTGTATCTATTTGTAAATTTACTTCAACATTTCTGACTTACCGATGTAAGGAGAAAAAATAACTTGTCCTTTACTCTTCTAAGTTCTTGGCTGAGACCTCCTGTAATAAAAGACAGATTAGCAGGAGGAAAACAAATAAAGTTTAATAACGGGTATACCTGCAGTGTACATGAGAGAGACTCAGGAAAACTGAATGACTGAAATGGCCATAGGCTGGAGCCATCATATTAAATACCATCTTCATCTAAAGACAAAGGATAGAAGCTGAGGTAGTGGCGGTGGGCAGTTAATGAGAGGTTAGCAGAGAAAGCATAGTAAATAAGAGCAAGGTTGTTAACACAGATCTAAGTTGTTACCATCTCTGTTGATAAGAGTTTCTATAATTTAGTCCTTCCTGGTACAGAGATGGAGAGACACCCTTACAAATGGAGATTTTCCTTACAAATGTGAAAACAAAAAGTGGTGTAAACTTTTACTATTTCCCCAGATTCTCCTGTGTTGGCAGCCTCTGAAAAATAACCAGTCCAAAATCATCCTTCTGTCAAAGAGACATATTTTGGGGAGGCAAATTCTGTTCCTTTTCATCTGTTTGTGTCTTTTGAACTCTGCTTTGAATGGATTGTAAGCATCTTATTATTTTCTTCATTAATTAAAAGTTAAGTAAAATATTTGGTGTATTTTTTGATATTTGTTTGTTTATATATTGTCTATTTAAAAAAATATATTAACACCAATACTTTTTAAAATAATGCTCCTCTTTGTACTTCTTAAATATTATGTTTTAGGGAGATTTAATAGCATTATAGCACAGGTTTATTTTAACCATCAATTTATATGTACCTGTGTTCTTTAGAACAATTTATTTATGAGGAGTAAGTGGACCTTATATTCTATTTATAATATATCCCTTTAAATATGTTCTTTTAATAATGTTCTTTTCATTTGTATTTTTATAAACCATGGCATTAAGGAAAATTTTAAAAACTGAAGATAAGATGTTTAGTGGTTCATAGTGGTGACAAGGAATCTTTAAGGAAGAGAAAAGCTGGACAGGAGTGCATGGCTAGATGAAAGCAGAGCTTCAGTGAAACAACTATTGTTTACTTTATACATGTCAGCATGCAAAGACTAGGTTTTCTGGGTAACTGTAAAAATTTCCTCCAGAAATGGCTCTCTTATTTAATCAAATGATATATAGTACATCTTAAACTGGAATATATTCTACGTATACCTGAGATTATAGGAATGTAATGTAGAAGAATGCATGTAATGCCATCCACAACATCATTTTGAATCAAACTAAAATGAATGCAGAAACATGCATTGTTTACTCTGTTGTTTGAGTTTTTAATTAAAGAATTCCACAAGCTCATCAACAACGGTTTAACAACAATTTTGTTGTTGGTTTCTCTGTTTTTGTGTGTTCTTATATATTAGAAAGCAATTCCTATAATGTTGATCCAATCAGATTCAAGGTTTAAATGACAAGGTTTGGAAAAATTCCACTGTGTGATCTACACAGTCTAATTTTTTTGTTTTAATTTAATTAGTTGCTTTCGATTTTTTTTAAAGGGTAGACAATTTTACATTAAAACCTGGATTTCTAGTCTCTCTTTAAAAATTATGAGAATTTCCAGTGCTGGTCCACTTCCTCTCATGGTGATACTGTGTGGAGAGGTTGTCTTTCTAGGACTGAGCGTGATCTCCCTACCCCTGCTCCTTGTGGTGTCCTGAACTCTGAGACTGACCACATGACGTTTCCAGTAGTGTTGACTTGCACTGTTGTTTTCTTAGAGTTGGAGTTAGGAGAAAAGTGAAATATTTCTTGTGTCTAGGTCTCTGTCAAAAGTGAAAACATGAAAAATAGACTGAGAACAGTATACATAGTATATGAAAAGTTTGTATGATGCAAAGTGTTATGAACTAACAAAGAAATTCCAACAGAATTTTTTTTTTAAATCTAATGAAATGAATGATGCCACAGTGAAATGCTTCTAAACAAGTGGCAATGATGAGTGTATGACTCTTCCCCTTCATCGATAAGGCTGCTGTTTGGCCCCTAGGGCCATCGAGTTTGTAATTTCTCATGGAGGGCAACACTCTTGATTCTTGTGCTTGAAACCATTGTTATTAGTTTAATTTAATTTACATTTTAATAGATTGTCAGTTTATTTTCAACGGGTTAAAATGATTTTAAAAAATTAAAAATATTATGCTAATCTGCTTAGACTGCCAAAGCAAAATACCACAGACTGGGTGGCTTAAACAACATAAATATTGTCTAACACTTGTAAAAGCTAAAAGTCTTATATCAAGGTGCCACAAATTCAGTTCTTGGTGAGGATTCTCTTCCTTGCTCTTAGACAATCACCTTTTCCTATGTGCATACATGACCTCTGTTTTTGAGCATTCAGGGGACAGAGGGAGCAAGCTCTCGGTGTCTCTTCTTCAAAGGGCACTTGCCCTATTATGGGGGTCCCCCTCATGACTCCATCTAACCCTAATGACCTCCCAAAGCCTCCATCTTCAAATCTCACTATGCTGTGCAATTATGTGGGGGTTAAGGCTTCAGCATATGAATTTTGGGGGGACACAAACATTCAGTCTATAAATATTGAAATTTAATGCGTTCAGAATGTTTCAATAAAGTCTTAAACAGGCTTAAATTGCTTTTGTCTTGTCTGCCTCCCCCACAGAGATTACAGCTCTCACATACAACTAATGCAGAATCAAATACTGAACCACCACAAAAAATATTTTTATTTAGCAAAGTATATGGTAAGTGGTCAGAACTTGCTCTCTCTATTCCCAGGTTTTGATTCCAAGGATTCCACCAATCGTGGATTGAAAATATTTTATATCCATAGTTGGGCATCTGAGGATACGAAAGGCAGACTGTACATTGCTCTATGCCATTTTACTTAGGGGTCTTAAGCATTCACAGATCTTGGTATCCATGGGGTGTTCTGTGGACTAAAGATTAATAGTTAAGTTTTGGGGGAGTAAAAAGTTACAGAGTTTTCAACTGCATGGGGATCAGTGCCCTAAACTCCACTTTGTTCAAGGGTCAACTATAGTTTAAACTGAGCTGTACCTTCAAAAGGTATTTTTTCATTATTTGATTTACTGAACTCAAAGTCGAATGATTAACTAAACCTTTTATTAATGCTTAACGGCCCAAATAACTTTTCATAGAATTAGAGTTAAAATATAGAAAAAATTTAGTATAAACTCTTAAGAAATTTATAAGTGGCAGCCATTATGATATTTCTTTCACTTTATCAGCCAAAGTCACCTTGACTATCTTTCAAGATGGAGATCTCAATAACTCTTAGGCAATCCATTTCACTAATGTATCTTGTGGTTGTTAAAAAAAAATCATTTTATATTCATTTGAGTTAATTGATCCATGTTCTTTCTATTCAATAGAACACAAATCCAAGATATAGCTCTTTATATTTTAAAGAGCAGTTATTATGGTTTCTTGAGTTTCCTTTTTCTCCCTGTTCTTTCCTGTGTGACAGGGTATCCAGTCTGCATGCCTTTCTAAGCTCTCCTCTGCTTCCTCTGACTTTTGTCCACAAGCCCTTCTAGCAGCCCATTGTGGCATAGACTCTATGCCACTGTCTATGCATTGTGGCATAAACTCTTCCCATTGAGGTCTGTCCAGCCTAGTCTACACTGTAGTTAATTGTTTTTCTGATATGGACTTTGCAATTATCTCAATGTTATATATTTTAAAAAATGCCATTATTTGTTTTTCAAGCTATATTCTTTAGTGCTAAGACATATATATCTCCCAGATTCTATATTTTAAATTAGTTTTTAAAGTTAAAATATTTTCAAATAGTATACATTTTAGAGCCAAAGCCTAATATGGAGCTTAGGATTAATTTCCAGCTTCACTGTGTAATAGGTATGTGGCTTTAAAAAGTTATTTAACTTCCTGGGATCTCTTTTCTTTTCTGTAATCTAGGAATAGTAATGCCATCATCCTTGTCTTATCAGATTTTTATGGAGATCGAGTAAAAAATACTTATGAAAGTTCTTTGAAAAGAATACAAAACAAAATATCATTGTGTTATACATGTATCCTTCGAAACCCTATATTTCCATTCCACTACTGAAGTACCATTGTCTCTTCATGAAAACCCACCTTCTCAAAAAAGCTGTTGTGTGGTTTCTTCCAATACCATCCAATTTTCTGACACCAACTAGGTGTCCAATGATTCAATTCAATTCTGACACTAAAAACCCAGAATTAGAGAAGACCCCACAGAACAAGGACTCAGTTGCACAAGACTGCCCTATTTCAAATGCTAGGGGAAAAAGAGATGATCAGGCTACCCGCACTTCTACCCAGCCAACTACAAATTTGGTGTCCCCATGATTCTAGTTCAAATTTGATAATTTGTTAGAGTGTCTCACAGAACTGAAGAAAACACTGTACTTAACAATTAACATTTTATTACAAAGGACAAAAGTCAGGAACAGCCAAGTGAAAGAGATGCAAAGGAATTAGGAGGGGAGAGAGACTAAGAGTTTCCCTGTCATCTCTGGCTGTTCTACCTTCCTGATACATCAATGCATTTACCAACTTAGAAGCTCTCCAAATATTTTGTTCAGACATTTTTATAATCCAGTTTCAAGCCCTTCTCTCCTTTCTAAATGTTGGTGGGTAGGGACGAAAGTTCTTACCCTTGAATCCTTTGTTTGGTATTTCTGATGACCAGACCCATCATGAAGCTATAACGTTGACAAGGAAAAAAAAAAAAAAAATCTCTATATAAATTCCTTGGAGAGGCCACCATCAGTGTGACGTTTGCACATTGTTGCAGTGTCTGCATGGGTTTTCTCTGGCTTCTTCGGTTTCCTTCCACATCTCAAAGACATGCATGTGAGGTAAATTCGCATGTCTGAGTTGTGCCAGCATGACTGAGTGTGTGTGCTGCTGCGAGTGAGCCCTGTGATGGAAGGGCATCCCATCCTGGGTTGGTGCTTGTTTCGTGCGCTGAGATGCCAGGACTGGCTCAGGCCACCTACGACCCTAAACTGGAATCAACAGTTTGGCAAGAATTCTTTTACTTGTTTTATTAATCTGTCTTAAATGTATGTTTAGCTCACATTTATTTCAGTGTTTAATGTTAAAGTTTCTAGGTCTTTATTGAAAAGTTTGGTGTTGTTTTTGTGACCAGAGATATGTAGTAGGAACTTAACTCTTTATATCCATTAACCTATGGTAAAATTGGTCTCATAATATGTTGTTTTGCTAAAATTCAGTTTCCAAGAACCTGTGGGCAGGGGGAACTGCATTAAGCAATAACTTACTGTAATAGAAAGGGGCTTATTGTGAATGACAAAATATACTCGTATCACTCCAGAAACTCCAAGGGTTTTAGAACCTTGGTGCCAGAAACCAAGTACAAAGACCCAAAATATATTTTTTATTATACCAAAATTTTCAGTACACCTTTGTAACATTTTCTATTACTTATGCCTCAGCAGACACAATCTCTCTCTGCCCCTTCACTCCACTAAAACATTTCTTTTGTATTTTTCTCTCCTTCTCAGAAGCTTTAGAAGCAGTTAACCCCTCATCGATTTTGAAGATACTTTCTCTCTTCTAAGACATTAATACCACAATTTTCTTGTTTTCTTTCTACAGCTCTGATTATTACTGCTTTGTTTCCTTGGAGACATATTAATTAGAGAAGATGTTACAGCTGGTTGCAATAAGAATTCGACATACAGAGATATATATTTTTTCCAGGAGACACAATTCATTTATATTGCCATAAACAGTAATTATTTGCACACCTATGGAAGGAAACATTTGCATTATTATTAATGTTTATAACTTAAGTTCTACTTTTACAGAATTATAAAACAACCGAAGATGTATAATTCTGTAGAATCAGATAGTTACCAGGGGTTCTGCTGGACTCCCAGCATTTCACTGAAAGGACACCCAGTAATTTCTGCTGCCTATTTCCCGACAGTTTTCCACTCATGACAAAATTAATTTCTAATGATAATTCTTGATCACAAAAAGACAAGTGTCATTAGATTGGAGCTGATTATTTATATAGGAATAGCAGAATTTAAATTAGCCATATGGGCATCCTTTAATTTGCTTTGTAGATATAAATCGATGAATTATTAAGCTGTACTAAGGTCAGGAAATATAGTTACATCTGGGAGTTGTCACAGGATTTTTGTATGGGGCTTTTAAAAACCTGTGCAATTGCTACTTTTCACCATACTTCACCTGCATTTTTAATGCATTTTGGTGAATTTTTCAAATTGGCTAAGGTATGTGATGTGCTAGAAGTAAGCTTTGTTTCCACCTGAGACTGATACTCCATAAGCCAGGTAAACTGGATGCTTTTCCAGGAAAGGCTTTGAGCATTAACTGCACACAGAAAGTCAACCTTGATATTTAATAGTGGCCTTGTCAGGCCTGATTAAATGAGAATCATTTTCAAATATGACACTCCAACTAAGGCCTTAGTGGCATAATCAAATCGTTCAATTAAATCCTAGGAAAAGAACAGATTCTTAGAAAGCTTATGCAAATATTTACACAGTACTTCCATAAAACACTAAAAGACTTAGTAAAGTTTCTGACTTTTGGGGAGTCCGTAAGAATCAGACACAACTTCTCTCTGTCCCTTCACTTCATCTACAAAAACGGAATTTATGAAATTGAGGGTTAGATTTGCTGCAAAAGGAGAAAAGACTGCTATTTATCTTTTAGGACAGTAAAACAACATTCAAAATATTCCAAATAATTTGCATTTCCCTTATCCGTTCACACCTATGTAATTAATTCTTATTCTGTAGGATCCTGCTTTCGTGAAGGAAATTCACTTCTGGACCATCAAGTGTTCTGGAAAGCCTGACTGTTTATTGCTATCATCTGAGAATTGTTAATCAATGTCATCTCAGATGCCTGTACACAGAGTACATTCTGGGAGCATCAGTAGTTAGAAGTTCCTGGTACCAACTTGTCTCCAAGGCTCTAAGGGTCATCCTTTGTTGAAGACAACTCAGATGTGAGGCTTATATCAGAGTCTTAAGCATCCGTGTAAAAAAGAAACTACCTATACTTGGCAAAAATTAAATCGCTGTGGATAATTTATTATAATAACCAATAATATCATAATGGAGGAGAGGGGAATTCTCTATTGGCATGCACTATACTATTATTTCTTAAGGCTTTGGTGATGTTTCCTCTGAGCTAAGGAGATATCATGGATAGCCAGAGCACTGGCAGTTCTCCAGAATCTTCTCATAATGTCTGAAATATTTATATCGATAATTGTTATACACTAAAGTGTGTCTCCCTACAATTCATATGTTTATGGCTTAACCCCAATGTGACTGTATTTGCAGACAGGGCCTATAACGACATTATTAACATAAAATGAGATTATAAGGACAAGGCCCTAATGCAATATGACTGGTCTCCTGATAAGAAGGACAACAGGGCTGTGGGTACACACAGCAAAAAGGCCATGTGAGGATACCGTGAAAAGGCAGCCTCCTGACAAGACACTATTAAGAGAGAATTCTCACCAGGACCGGCCAGAAACTTGATCTTGGATTTCCAGCCTCCAGAACTATGAGCAAATAAATATCTGCTGTGTAAGTTACCCAGTCTGCAGTAGTTTGTTATTACAGACCAAGTGGACTAACACAATGATGGTATTCCATTCAAACTGTATGTAGTACAGCTGAGGCAAGTTAAGAAATGTGGACTGCATCAAACAAATCTAATTATTACTAGTATCTTTTTTTTTTTTTTAATAAGTGAAAGAGCACATCTTTGTGATTTCCCAAGGGCCCTTCAGGAAATACAAAAATAATTTTAGGTGTAAAAGGTATACAAAATTTTATTTTATTTTTTAATTTAAGATACAATATTAGAAAGGCAAAAATCTAAATAATTGTTATGAAAGACTTGAGCATTCATTTACAATAAGATCATGGATACATGAGAAATGAATATAGTTCAATAATTAATCAAAATGACAATAAAACATTTGAATATAAACATAGAAGGTAATATATAGTTACAATCATCACTTTATCAGCTAGAAAGCATTTTTATAGCTTATAAAAAATAAGCAAAATTCTTTAAACTTAAATTTATATTTAATACTTAAGGTTTAACTAGCCTATCTTAACTAGAAATTATTTTGATTTCTATGATTTTTGAATATTTAAGTCAATTTAATATTAGCCGAGATGTTAAGTAACCTAAATAAGTTGGCAATTAAATTCAAGCTGGCAATTAAATTCTGTGATACATTATTACATTATATAAGTTTATCACAATAACAATTTGATTTAATGAAATGACAATTTTTGTGTCTTAGGCATGTAGAAGTTAATGTTAGTTTTTATTATCAGTTGACAATATAAATTTAGAAATTGCAGTTTATCTCTTTGCAAGATGAGAAAACAAACCAAAATAAAATGAATTGTAGAGTTGAATTATACTTAACAATGATAGATCAGAGAAAAGATGTAGATTGTTTTTTAAAAAAAACAAAATTATTAAATTACTCTGATTTGCCAAAGATTTATTCAATTATATGAACTTAGAGTCTTCAACTGATACCATTGCACTGTGAGCTACAGCAGAGCAGGGCCATGTTTATTGCTACTTATCATTATGTTACTAGAGCACAGCATGCAGTTGGCATACTTTGGGTGGCAAATATGTATTTATTGAGTGAATGAATGGATAAATTGCTATTATATAATATGTTTGTAAGCCAGATTCTGTCTTCCACTATATTAGAAAATGTATTACTTCCAAATTTGATGTATATCTATTATGATGTGATCTGACTCCAATAAAATTCATTAAACAATATAAGGCTTAATGCGCCACATCACAAGAAGGCCAGAGGTAGAGAAATTGCAGCGGTTCAGGCTCTGAATCAAGGTAGATGGGGTCACGAATCAGAGTCCATTACTCAGCTGTGTGAGCACTGTTCTATATTTACAGGCTACTGAAATGCTGTTTAAACTCAGCCTTCTCTATAAGAACATGGGAATGATAATACCACCTTTCACCGAGAGGTTCTTAGAGAAATACTAAATGAACAGATTCAAATAATTTTTTGAGTACTGCTCAAACACTTCAGCGTTACTTATTATTTCAATTTCCTTCAGTATCTTAGATGTTACTCATTTGGGAATATAGAGTGTTAATCATTTAAAAGACATCACTGACTTTTACTATCACCTTACTTATCTCATCAGCTGCTGGTAACAAAAATTTACTATGGTGGCTTAAATACAAAACATTTGTTTATCTTGTGCAAGAACTTCAGGGTTAGTCAGTCAGGGTCAATGATAGCAAGCAACTAGATCCCCTATAATACCCTGCAGTGGCTACAGTAACTCCAGGCAGGAAAACCAAGAGAAGAAGGAGCCTCGGTTTACTTGGCTCACACAAAAAGAAGGAAAAATAAAGCTTTTAGCCTTCACAGTTGCTACCTTAGAGGCAGACGAGGCAGTAGGCAAGGGAAGAGAAATTGGGTCTATCAAATCAGAGTGTCTGCCGCACAAATCCTGGACTTGCAGATTTATTTTACCTAGAGCAGATGGCCTTGCCAGTCATTTAGTAGGATTTGTCATTGGCTCCTCATCTCTGTGACTTAGGTGGAGTTAACTTTGTCTTAATTGTAATTAATATATCATTGAAATCATCATCTTGAAAAGTTTTGTGAAAGTTTTTGAACTGCATAGACAGTTCTTCATTTATTTATTTATTTATTTTTTAATCCCAAATTTGAAAGATAATTTTTTTTCTTTTTGAAGGCTGCCAAGAATAAAGGCTATTCTCATTTGTTAAAAACAATAATTAGTAAGTTAAAATAAGAATACTTTGAACTTATTTTGAGATGAACTGCCTCTAGAAAAATACTTATTTTAAAGGGAAGGAAAGTTTAGTTATTCTTGTAGTTATTGCATTGTAGCTCCTAGTTATCTTTCCAGTTTTATTTATAATAGAACTTATTAGCTGCAAGAGCAACTTTTGAAATCAATTACTGAATACTTAATCTCTTGGCATTCTTGCAAGAGATTGCTTTATAAATTTAAACTATTCTGGGATACAGATTCTTTCATTGTATCAGTTACACATGTGGTTATATGAAGATCACCATATATTATTTTCACAGAGAAATGTGGAACATAATGCTTTAGTAGCTACATTGTTACATGGACCGCAGGCTATCACTTCCCCTACCTTTCCACTCTTATTATCTGAATCTATGATACTCCATTCTAAAAGTCACTGTATAGTTTTATTTTTGTGTAATAACGCAATGTAAAAGACAGACTCTATAAACATCAAAAAAACTGAGACAACACAGTCCAGAGTATTACCTCTGAAGATGAAGTGTCGTGTTTGACTCAATATGCTTCTGCAAATAAACCAGAATCATTCCTTGTCATTAACATGTTACTCTAGTATAGTATATTTATTATAATTTATGAACAAATAGCAATATATCATTTTTAACACTAACACTTTAATAATTATTTTAGCATTTATAATTAACATTAAAATATTAAAGTTAATATTTTATTAGATTTTCTCAAATTTTACTTAATTTTCTCTTTTTTTTTTTTCTGTTCCAGGATTCCACATCACGTTTAATCATCTTGTGTCTATAGGCTCCTTTTGGCCTTGCTAGTTTCTGATTTTTTTTTGTTTGTTTTTTAATGATCTTGATAGTTTTGAATAGAGTTGGTTAATATTTTGTAGGATGTCCCTTTATTGAGATTTCCCTTAAATTTTTTGCCATTATTAGATTGGACTTGGGGCTTAGGGGAAGGAAGATCAGATAGGGAAAGTACTCATCACATCATGTCATAGATACCTATTTCACAGCTTTAACAACTTTGATATTAACAGATTACTTGGATTGTCATGTGTTTCCATGGTTATTATTTTTCCCAATTTCATTGTGTGTTTTTTGAAAGGGGGTCACGATGAGCACCCATACTTAAGGAGTAGAAAATTTTGCTCCACATCTTTGAGAATAAAGTATTAATATAATTATTTGGACTTCATCTTAGTGAAAGATTTATTTATTTTCCCCAATTTACATGCTTATTCGATACTTTATTTATATTAATATGGATTTATGGATATTTATTTTAAGCTTTGAGATATAATCCAATCCTACTTTATTAATCTCTGCTCAAATTATTCCAGCTTTGGCCATTTAGAATTTTGAGTTGGCCAATGTGCCTTTTTGATATTACTGTGGTCTGTAGGAGTGCACTTTTTTACATTCTGACACTTCAACGTACTCCAGACTCATCTTCTGTATTACTAAACCCAGCCTTTTCTCTAAGGTTGCAACAAATGAATGATATCATAAATCCTCCATTACATGACTGTTCAAAATAGTTTCACTGCCCCCTCCAAAATATCCTGTCCCTTACCCATTCATCATTCCCTTCTCCCTGGAACACTATGCAATCACTGATCTGTTACTATCTTTATATTTTTTCCTTCCTGTAAAGTCATAAAAATGAAATCATATAGGATATAGCCTTTTCAGATTGGCTACTTTCATTTAGTAATATTAATTTAAGATTCATCTCTATGTTGATAGCACATTCATCTGTTGTGTATAGCACATTCCTTTTTTTAATTACTAAATAATATTCTAGTTCATGGATATACCACTGTTTATTCATTTACCTATTGAAGAACATCTCAATTGTTTTCAGTTTTGAACAATTATGAATAATAATGTTTCTATAAGTATATGTTTTCTGAGTCTCGTATAGATAACATTTTCAAATAAATTGGTTAAACATCTAGTTTGATAAGACTAGGTTTTGTTTTCTAAGAAACCGACACAGTGTCTTTCAAAACAGTGTATCATTTTTGAATTCTCATCCACAATGAATGAGACTTGAGATATCCTGTTACACTGTAGTCTTATCAGAATTAATTTTTTTAGATATTTAATAAATGTGTAGTGGTATTTCATTGTTTTAATTTCCATTACTGGATAATGAATAATGTTAAATATTTATCATATGCTTATTTATAATCTGTGTATCTTCTCTTATGGTCATCTAAAAATTTTTTTAGTAAGTTTTAAAAGTTTCTCATATATTTTACATACACATCTTTTATTAGATATGTGTTTTGCAAATATTTTTCCCTGTTTGTGGCTAATCTTTTTATTCTCTCAATAATGTTTTCTCAGAATGTAATTTTTTAATTTTAATAACATTCAACACATCTACTTTTTTTCATTGATCATATTACTAGTGTTATATTTAAAAACTCATCACCAAATCTAAGGTTATAAGGATTTTATCCTATGTTTTTGTCTAGAAATTTTATAGTTTACTTTTTGCATATGTTATGATCTATTTTGAGTTAATTTTTATATAACATCTAGGATCTAAGGTTTTGTTTTGTTTTTGGCATATGGATGTCCAATTAATCCAGTGTCTGTTGTTGAAAACAGCTATCCTTTCTTCTTTGAATCATCTTTTTCCCTTTGTCAAAATCAGTTGACTATATTTGTGTGCATTGATATTTGAGTTCTCTACTCTGTTCCATTGATCTACATTTTTTCCTCAGCCAGTGCCATGCTGTTTTGATTATGGTAGCTTTATAGTAAATCCTGAAATTGGGTAAGATAGCACTTTGACTTTCTTCCTTTTCTTCTTTTTTTCTTTCTCTCTCTCTTCTATTCCCTTTCCCTCCCCATCTTCCCCTTCACTCTTCCCCTTCCCCTCCTTTTCCTTCTCTTTGTCCTTTTCTTCCTTCTTCTTCTCTTCTTCAGTGTTATACTACTTATTCTAGCTCTTTTGCCATTCATATAAACTTTAGAATTAGTTTGTTAATATATGCAAAATAGTTTTCCAAGATTTTTATTAGGATTAAATTGAATCTATAGATCAAGTTGAAAAGAATTGAAATGTTAAAAATATTGAGCCTTCTAATCCATGAACATGGAATATCTCTTCATTTAATTACATCTTCTTTGTTTTCTTAAGTCAATGTTTTAAAGTTTTAATACAAACAGGTCATACATATTTTCTTTGATTTACATCTAAATGCTTTATTATATGTTTTATAAATAGTGAGGTTTATTTAAAGTTTCAAATATTCATCTTTCATAAATCAGAAAACAATGGACTTTTTATTTTATATATAAAATTTTATTTTCTTTTATTTTAAAATTTTTCATTTTAAGTTAGAGTTGACACTCAGTATTATTTTATATTAGTTTCAGGTGTACAGCTTAGTGGTTTTACATTTACATAATTTTTGAAGTGATCCCACTGATTAGTTTAGTTCCCATCTGGCACTATACATAAATATCACAATATTATTGACTATATTTTCTCTGCTGTACTTTACTTCCTGTGACCAATTTGTAACTACCAATTTGTACATCTTAACTCCTTCACTTTTTTCACCCAGTCCCCCAATGCCCCTCCTATCTGGCAATCACCAATTTGTTCTCTGTATCTATGAGTCTGTTTTCATTTTCTTTGTTTATATATTTTGTTTTTTAGATTCGAAATATAAGTGAAATCATATGGTATTTGTCTTTGTCTCACTTATTTTGCTTAGCATAATATCTTCTAGGTCCATCAATGTTGTTGCAAATGGTAGGATTTTATTTTATAGCTTGGTAATACTCCATTGTATATCTGTACCACTTCTTTATCCACTCATCTACTGATGAGCACTTAGGTTGCTTCCATATCTTGGCTATTGTAAACAGTATTGCAGTAAACATAGGGGTGCATGCACTTTTTCAAATTAGTATTTTTTGTTTCTTTGTTTTTTGTGTGTGTTGTTGTTTTTTTTGCTAAATTCCCAGAAGTAGAAATACTGGGTCACAAGGTGGTTTTGTTTTTAATTTTTTGAGAACCTCCAAACTGTTTTCCATAGTGCCTGTACCAATTTGCAATCCCGCTAACAATGCACAAGGATCCCTTTTCTCCACATCCTCCCCAATACTTGTGTTTTGACTTATTGCCACTCAGACAAGAGTGGGGTGATATCTCATTGTGGTTTTAATTTGCATTTCTCTGATGATTAGTGATGTTGAGCATCTTTTCATGTGTCTATTGGCCATTTGCATATCCTCTGAGAAATGCTTATTCAGGTGCTCTACCTATTTTTTAAATTAGATTGTTTGTTATTTTGGGGTTGAGTTGTATGAGTTCTTAATAAATTTTGGATGTTAATCCCTTATCAGATGTATCATTGGCAAATATCTTCTCTTATTTACTAGGTTTCCTTTTTTTTTTTTTTTGATGGTCTCCTTTGCTATGAAAAAATTTTTAGTTTGATATAGTCTCATTTGTTTATTTTTTTCTTTTGTATCCCTTGCCCAAGAAGATATGTCAGGAAAAAAAAAAATATTACTAAGAGCAATATCGGAGAGTTTGCTGCCTAGGTTTTCTTCTAGAAGTTTTACGGTTTTGGGTCTCACATAAAAGTCTTTAATGCATTTTGAGTTTATTCTTGTATATGGTGTAAGAATGTGGTCTAGTTTCTTTTCTTTTCTTCTTTTCTTTTTTTGCATGTGTCTGTCCAGTTTTCCCAGTGCCATTTATTGAATAGACTGTCTTTACCCCAATGTATATTCTTATCTCCTTTGTCCAAGAGTAAATGGCCATAGAGGAGTGAGTTTATTTCTGAGTTCTCTATTCTATTCCATGGTCTATGAGTCTATTTTTATGGCAATAGCATGTTTTGTTCACTATAGCCTTATAGTATAGTTTGATTTCAGGAAGTGTGATACCTTTAATTTTGTTCTTCTTTCTCAAGATTACCAAGGCTAACTGGGACTTTTCATGAGTCCGTATACATTTTAGGATTATTCATTCTAGTTCTGCGAAAATTTTATTGGTATTTTGATATAGATTGCATTGAATTTATAAAATGCTTTGAGTAGTATGGACATTTTAATGATGTTAATTCTTCTTATCAATGAGAACAATATTCCATCCATTTATTTGTATCTTCAGTTTCTTTCTCAGTGACATAATTTTCTGTGTATAGGTCTTTACTGTTTGGTTAAATTTATTCCTAAGCATTTTTTTGATGTAATTTTAAATGGAATTGTTTTCTTAATTTTTTTTCTGATAATTTATTATTGGTGTACAAAAATACAAACAACTGCTGAATGTAATTTTGTATCTTGCTACTTTACTGAATTCGTTTATCAGTTCTAACTGTTTATTGGTGGAATCTTTGGGGTTCTCTAGCAATGGACTTTTTAATATTGACCTCGTATCCTGCAACTTTGCTATACTCAGTTATTATTTCAGGTAAGAAAAACTCAGCTGTGTCTGTCTAGATAAGGTGGTATTTTATTCTGCAATCTAATGCATCCAAGATTTTCTGATTTTTGAGTTTGTCTACCTTTTTCTTGTTAGTACAGGAGTAAGGAAGCCCAAGCTTTTACACATCAGAGCAGAAATCAGAAGTTCTCCCATCCTAATTTTTAAAATTTTCTTTTCTTTTGTTTTCCTGGTGTTTTCCTGGTGTCATGTGTGTTTTATTAGTGTTTATCCTTGAGGTTTAAATCATTAATTTCTGTGTAATGTAAAATCCACAGAGGAAGAAGACTAGCTTAATATACATAATAATTTTTACAATTCTGAAGATATTTGTGAATATAGCCCCAAAAAATGGATAGCAATAATTTAGAGACAACTTTTTATTTAAACAATTAAATTCCCCTTTTACTTTTTTCTTCTATGAAGCCTATATGAAGTTCTTTGAACACTAGGAAAAGACTTCCTGTCAACCTTTGAGCTATTTTTGCTTTTAGAGTAGACACATAGCAGGGAATAAATAGAATGTATATTTGAGAAAAAAAGTAATCAATTGTTGGCCACATTTGACCTAGGACACTCAAGCATGCATATATACTAAACTAATCTGCACCTTAGTTAAGATCATATAAAGAGGATAAAAAAGTACACTGAGAGAATAAGTCAGTGACAGGCTGCTACTCATCTTGCTATTGGTATTCTCTTCTTTTAGGCCTGAAATGCCAAATTCTGTTGAAAAGAATAGCCAATTTACATGCAAGAAGCTTTGTTAAAACACATGTATTTCTACAAAGAATCTATTCTAAGTCACACATGCAATGGGACAGTTAGAATGACTGACTTCAAGATGAGAACACATGGGGTAGATCTTTAAAGTCTGCAAGCCATGCACCATTCTCCCTTGAAGTTATATTAAGGCTGTTGTGGGCATTTTACTGCCTTTGCATCCATTTTAGCACTTGTGAGAGAAGGAATGTCAAAACATGTGTATGTGGGGCACGAATAAGTGTGTATGGTGGCAGTGGTGGGGCTAGGTTAAAATGAAACAATATCATTTAATGATTTAATAACTGTAATGGAATTTGCTGTACCCTCATAATTTGTTGTGAGTACATGGTTTACCCTATTACATTTAGAGCTATGTTTTTCAGTCCTAATCGTTTTGTTTTTGGATCTACAAAGAAAACACATAGACGAACACACATAATATAAAATTGAATTCTATAGCAGTAGAGCAGCTAACTAGAGCTGCTTTAATTTAGTTGCCTATTCTAAAGTCATCAGACTATTGCAGTTATAAATCCTATGAGGAACCAAGTTTTTCTTTTACACTATATAAATAAAGCATATCTTAAGACATTGCCATGATTTATTCCATGAATATTTAATAGATTCCATTGCATAAGAGAATTTCTCTACTTCTCCAATTAACCATGAAATGCTATGTCATGCCAGTGCCTGTGCCCTGCAGCAGTGACAGGGAGCATCTGCAAAATGGTAAATGCCTCCTATTACTCAGGGGAGTGACTTCAAAGTTGCTTTCATATCTGTTCATGGCAAAATAATGGACTGGTTAATAATTTTTCAAGAAGAAGGCAACTGTGGTGTAGTAAAAAGAACTCTAGATCTGAGATCAGAGGAGCTAGGTTTAAATGCGGCCTTTACTATTAGTGGCTATATCATCTGTCACTGCGTAACAAGTTATCCCAAAACCTAATGCCTTAAAACAACAAATATTTGTCATCTCTTGTAAGTTGTAAGGTCAGGAATTTTGGAATGGCTTTGTTGCTTTGTTCTGGCTTGAAGTCTTTCATGAGATTGCAGTGGAGCTATCATCTGAAGGCTTGACTGGGTTAGATCATCAGCTTCCAGGGCATCTCATTCACAAGGTTGCTGGTAGGAGGAATTAGTTCCTGACCTGCAGCTTGACTGTCCTCACACCTGGAAGCTGGCTTCTCCCAGAATGAAGGATCCAAGAAAGAGAGACAAGAAAGAAAACAAATGTTTTTTACGACCTATTCTTAGAAGTCACACACCATCATTTATACATATTTCATTCATAGGAAGAGATTTACTAAGGTGGACTCATACTCTACGGCAGGAGAATTTGTTCCCATCACTGAAGTGAGGAGTGACAATTGGTGGGCATAGTTTAAAACCACCACAGTAGCTGTTTGATCTTGAGTAATATAACCCCTCTAAATATCAGTTTCTTTCACAAATGAAAATAACAATACCTACCTAGATGAATTTTTAGGCTATTAAATAACATAACGTATGTGATGTAATTTGTAAAATGTCAAGTACCGCATGAATATAAGATATGATCAGATAATAGTATCAATGCATGATCAGTTTTGTCATGGACTTGATATATGATGAGAACATTACTTTAGTGACTTTCACGTTGGGCAGAAACGGGTACTACACACGCTTTTCCAGAGGAAAAAAAACACACGAGAATCCTGACTGTTAAAGAACAAAACACTCCAACTGCTTTAACCATTGAGAACAATCATTTTGTGATGAAAAACTTTAATTTTAAAGAATGAGGGACAGTTAAATACCAGAAATATTTATCTATTCTTTTCAGTGGTTTGATCAAGTATGTGTTGTTAGTTTGCCCACATGACATAAGGTTGGAGACAGGTAAGCAGTGCAAAGCTATTGCAGCACATGCAGGTATGCAAAACTCCAGGGGCTCAGGCTTCGTCTTTTTCTGCACAGTCGTTTCTGTCTTATCCTTGTTACCTTATCCCTGGTCCACTTGCAGCAGTGAGCCTGGATTCTAGGCATCAGAAGAAAGACAAGGGAAAAAGTATGCCCTATTTTTTAAAGCTTTTTATTTTGAAGTAAATTTAGACTTACGGAAAAGTTGTAAAAATAGTACAGAGATTTCATGTATACCCTTTACCCAGCTTCACTTAATGTTAACTTCATCTATAATAATAGTATATTTATTAAAATCAGAAACTTAGCATTTACAATGAACTAATTAACTAATTGTTAGTAACACTATAGATAATTACTATAACTAATAACTAATACCAGTAACTTATAGTAGTACTATTATTAATTTTATAGTAGCATTAATTGTAATATAAAATAAATAATATAGGATAACAGAATATATAATAATATAGGATACTAATGGTAATATTGTTACTATTTTTTAATTAATAATAACTACTGTTTGCAGACCTTATTAAACTTTTTCCAGTTTTACCATCAATGTCTTTTTTCTGGCTCCAGGTTCCACAGTGCATTTATGACTCATGTTATCTTTGTTTCCTCCAATCTTTAATAGTCCTTCACATTTTTCTTGTCTTTTACAACATAGGTACTTTAAGTCTCATGGTCAGTTACTTTGTAGAATGGCCCTCGATTTGGGTTTATCTGTTTTCACATGATTAGAGGTTATTAATTTTTTGCAAAATAGTGCAGAGTTGATCTGCTTTTCTAGTCACATGGTATCGAGGGGTACCTGAGGGATACACCCATGAACCTGGATTATTTTTTTGATGATGTCTGTCAGGTTTACATCTCAGGTACCCCTTGGTACCATATGATAAGAAAAGCACAAGTATTTTTGACTTTGTAATTTATGTGTCTTTGGGATATATTTTGAGGCTATGTAAATATCTGTTTTCATCATGCATTTACTCACTAATTTTAGCATGAATGCTTTTGCCTGCAACAACTATTTCTGTAGTGTTGCTTTAATTTGATGGTTGCTATGGGTACATATAAATGAATGGATGAGAAACTATAGAAACTGGATTCATAGCTTAATGTTGAAATGCAACTATCTAGTTGGCAAATAAAAAAAAAAGTTGGGGCAATTTAGTTTAATTGGGAAAAACAAAAAAAAAGTGAGTAGTTTGACTTTCTGGTCATAAGGACAGAATTCTTGGGTCTTCTTCTAAGTATGAAAACAGCCAAATAAATTTACAGTACGAAGAATAGACCTACTACCAAAATCCAAAGCAGATATCCAAACAACGTAGCTGAATTTTTATCTCAGGTTCAGTAGATCTACCAAAGACGTGATAGAATTGTTATAGACATGTATTTTTCAAACTGGAAATAAATGGGAAAATGAGGCGTGAGTATTTAAACTAGCTATGCCATGATGAGTCCGTTCTGCTTTTTGTCTTTATGAGAACGGAAAGCTGATTCCTCTTTATTCCTTCTAAATCACAGTCACATTTTTAAAAAGTCAGATGATTAGGACTTCTCTTACTTGTTGGCAGATGAGCTTGAGAAAAGGTGTTTGTAAATTAGTAATATACAGCAGCTGTCAAACAAAGTTAGTAATCTACTCTGGGATCCTGAGACAGAGTTTCTGGATAGGCTGCCCATGCAGGCGTTTGTCAGCATTTGAGACACGACCAAGCAGCATCAACAAAGAGTGCTTAAACAAACCAGTCTGGAAGTCAAAGATAGTGTGCAGCAGAGGGTTGGCAGTGTTAATTCTACATGGATTAACACCATGACTATTTCCTAAAATAGAAAAGAGGCAACACAAGTGTATGAGCCCAGAGATCTTGCTTGTATAAACTTTAGATCAGACATTTATCTTTTTCTTTGAACTGGTGAAGGGTTCTCTCATCAGTGAGACTGGTGAGACTAAATGAATAGCTTCTGAATCAATCATAGACTCCAATTCTGTCCTTAGACCTCAGGAGAGAGGAATGTATGCTGGACTCCATATGGCAAAGGCCCTGTTTTAAACCTCTCTTGTGCAATCATCCCCCCTCTGCCATGGAGCAAGAAGTCCAAATAATCAGTGAGCCAAGGGAACATGCCAACAATCAGCCTGCACTGACTTCCACACAGTGCTCCTGGAATTTTCTGCTCACAGTCTGGAGCTCATTGGCAAGAGCAAACATATATCTTCTGTGGATTCCTCTTCTTGAGATCAGACGATACCGTCATCAGTGTGTGCGGGTGGGGGATACAGATGTAGCTTGATTGTAGGTCCAAGTTGCATACACTTGATCACAGGGTCCCACAGGTTGTGGGAGGGGCCAGGGTAGGAAGAGCAGAGAATTGATTACAGGTTTGTTGTGGAAGGTTGGAGGGTACTATAAAGTAGGAGGTTGCCTGTGTACTCTACCGTATCTTAGATTTGAGACAGAAAAACTCACCTAACCTCAATTTACTTACAGAGAAACTTCTATGTATCAAAATAAGAGAATACGCTTCTATAACTTATTTAACAGAACATTTCTTATTTTTTTTTATAAGGTATTTTTTTATGCTCTGCAAAAAAAAAAAAAGTCTGAATTAACCTGTTTTGAATGTGCCATCGGTCTCTTTTGGACCCTGATTGATACAATTCAGCATTTATATAAAAGCTAAAATTAAAAGTGAAATAAGTATACGCAAAATGTAAATATATATATCTATATATATACATATATATTATACATAAAATGTACCACTTTAACCATTTTTTTAAAAGTGTATAGTTCAGTGACATTAAGTTCTTTCAGGACATTGTGGAATAATCACCACTAACTATTTTCAGAACTTTTTTACTGTCCCAAATTACTCTCTCCACTCTCCCAGTCCTGGTAATTTGCTGGTAATTTTTATTCTTTAAGTTTAGGAATTTTCCTATTCTAGGTATCTCATATAAGTGGAGTCACACAGTATGCTTTCCTTTTCTGCCTGGCTTCTTTCACCTAAATTTTTCAAGTTCCAGCCATGTTGTAATGTGTATCATAATTTCATTCCTTTTTTAGCGAAGTAATCTTCCATTCCATGTATATATCACATTGTGTTTATTCATTCATCTTACGATTGACACGTGTTATTTCTGCTTTTTGGTTATTGTGAACTATGCTTCTTTGGACATTGGTGTACAAGTTCCTTTTAAAAATCTTTTGGGTGTATACTTAGGGGTAGAATTGCTGGATTATGTGGTAATGGTATATTGAACATTTTGAGGAAGTGTCAAACTGATGTTCCCTTTATTTTAACTTAAACTATTTTCGTGTCTAGTATGTGAACACCCATTGGAACCCTGAGTCCTGCAAATATTAGAGGTATAGCCTATGGTTCTATTGATACAAAATGTCTGTCCATCCTTATAAATGTTGTTTTCATACTCTTTTCTCCTTTGTTTCCTGTAAATGAGAAACCTGGGTTTCCATCAGTGTTCAAGTTTGGAAAATTTTGTGTCATATAAAAAATTTAAATCAAGCTGTTTTGTGGTATTTCATATCTGGCTAAAACCAGGAAGTAATAGAAATATAAAAAGAAAACTTGATCTTCTGAGGTTTTCTGCTTTAACGTAGCTTGGATAAAAATTAAGCCTTTAAAATTTTTTGATTCACATATCAATGCCACCGACTTTAAAAAAAAAATGTTTTACTGGTAGCTTCTTTGGAAAGTAAAGAATTCACTTCCACTCCAAGTTTTTGTAGAAATTTTTTGTCTTAAATAACATAGCTTAAAAAAACGAGTCTTTTAAAACCATGAAGGATGTGAGAAAGAAATGTGAAGAAGGAAGACAAGCAGAAATTAAAGGAAAGAATGAACACGACACTCACAGTGAGACCCAATTCAAACTGTTTGGGTCTAGCTAGATCCTTTCAAATCTTTTGAAGCTCCTACAGCATTCTGATCTCTAACAACCCATATTCTTGAAAAATTAACCAGAAAACTAGCATGAGCTAAATGTCTTTATGTTTGAATTAGAGAACAGGGACAGGGCTTGCTGCCTTCAGGGAAGGCTTTTAATCAGAATGTCTCTTCATCCTGGCTTTTGACCTTTCCTAACATTCAACTGTTTTTTTTTTTTTTTTTTTTTTCACTCTGGTCTTGAAAGAGCCTGTGGCTCTCTAAGAAAGAAAGGATGGATATCTTCATCTTGCTTAGCATGGTTTATGTCAAGATTTTGCCCTTGTGAAAGCACCTAAGTGTGCTGGTGACAGACAGGGTGCAATGATGATTTGTAAGTAGTTCTCGCTTTTGTTAAACTTTTATTTTAAAACAACTGGAAGCACATCTCATCACCGCTATAAAAAAAAAAATCCTATCTTTAAATTCATAAGCAATTCTTTGGAAATTATATTTTTGTAAAAGCATATCTTTCTCTAACTATTTCCCTTCCTTATTTCTAGCATGACACAGTGTATTTTACATCCCCAGGTAAACTTTCTGCTTTCTCCATATGTCTGAGAATATTAAAGCAAGCCTGTTTTCAAAGAATTGACCTAGCAGCAAATTAGCCTGTTTTTCACATAGTGAAAAATTGAGAAGCCTTAAGGAATTCTACATAACATCCTTAGAACCCAGGAAGCCTTCCTACCTCTCTAATTTCTGTGGTCCTCAGTTTGCTCTTTTTTCTAATATCATATTGATATGTACATGTGATTAATCCATACGTAAATCTTTTATTCTCACTCAGCTTTAATGATCTTGAAAGTAAGACAAGTATCAATTTAAACATGTTAACTTATTATGATTTTTATAGTATCTCATCCCTTGATTTTCAACATGTGTTTACTGGTGACTCCGTAAGAGAAAGTATGGGCAGGGGAAAGAAGGAGGGCTTAGAGAAAGGGATACAGATGTTCAAATTTTGCCACTCACTAAATCTTAGAACTAGGGGAGTTACGTACTGGATTTATCATGGACCATTCGAGTGGGCTATTTTAGAAATAATTATTGAAACAAAAAGAAATATCAGTAATTGTTCCAAGATGCTGAATGTAGTTTTCATTTGAAGTGTGGTGCTTAAGGAATTGACATAACAGGAAATTTCAGAGATACACATACTTAGAAGCAGAAATTATATATCAGCCATCGATATCAATTACTTTGAAAAACTGCAACTAAGAAACAGTTATTTTTTTTAACATAGCACATATTTTAGGAAACTGGTTTTCAATCTTAACTTTATATTTCCTAAACATTTTATATTTATTTTTTAAATTCAATGATTTGAAAAACATTTGTTAATCTCTTATTATACACCAGGAATATATAATATAATACATAAATACATGCAGTATATATACACACACATATACATGCATATATACATATACACATATATACATACACACAATCACACACATGTATACAGACATGCATTCTCATGTTGCTTATTGTATGGGATTAAGTGGAATTTTGAAAATCTGATACGGCTGACAAATCTACTAAATTTCTGACATAAATGAAAGCACTGTTGAAAATTAGAAAATTTAAGCATCATTGGGGGCATCCTGAAAATCATGACTTCTTTCAAATAGAAGAGGCCTTTGGCCTTGGATAATGTGCAAATAGTTTATCCTCTTCTCTCCATTCTGCGCTCCCATATTTTATGCAACTAATACATTGTGAACTGTAGCACTGTTCCTTATAGAAAAGTGAATTAATAAAAGGCATACGTTTTATGTCATATCTACCTTTCTCACCTTGATCACACCACTGCTCCTTTCTTTCACCTTCTCTGGCATCGCTGTTGGTCTTCCACTAGTTCTTTCCACCTCCCCTGAAGTTTCTAACTTATAAGCTGCTTCTGACGCTCACATTTTGCTTCCTTCCTATTCTAACACACTATTTGGCAAATTTTGAAAATCAATGCTCTTTGCTGTAAACTATTTTTTCTTCAACTTCTTTTATTTTTACTAAATTTAATAAAATTGCTACATTTAATATTATGAATATCCATTATGCTGAATTTGTTTCACATATAATACCCCTTAAACTAATTTAAGGGTGGTTAGTTTTAAAAATCAAGCATAATATGATATTTTCAAACTATCCCTGGCACAATGACGGTATAAATTGACAAGCAGAGTGCAAGTTCAATATACGATT
This sequence comes from Eonycteris spelaea, assembly GCA_003508835.1. Classification (NCBI taxonomy): domain Eukaryota; kingdom Metazoa; phylum Chordata; class Mammalia; order Chiroptera; family Pteropodidae; genus Eonycteris; species Eonycteris spelaea. Next base: position 3,798,091 of record PUFA01000067.1, on the reverse strand, counting down.
TTGCGAACTTGAATGTTATCACAGTGCTTATTTAAATGGTGTCTTTGACACCTCATTATGAAATAACAGATATGTTCACGCACACACATATGCACACACATTCTACACATGGTAGCAAAAACAAATAGACAAATTTCAAGTATTGTAATGACCGAATAGTCAAAATACATTATCGACTTGATATGTGAATCAAACCATGGTGAATAAGATGGTTGAAAAGAACAATTACAAAGTCCACAACCAATTCAGTTGTCATGGTCAGAACCTCACGAGGGGAGAAAATATAGCTAAGAATTTAAGATATGTGAAGACTCAAGCTTGTTTAATAATTTAAATCAGAGGTAAAGTAGATGGAACCTGCGATAGCTGCTGTTAGGCTCACTTCTCTTTCCCTTCTACCGACTGACCTGGCCTCCTGGTGTGGAAATAGACTGGTTTTTTCTGCAATTACTTTTGAACAAGATGGAGTTTTCTAGGAAAATGCAAATCAAGCCTTAGAATTTGAGTTAAATACATCTAAAAATGTTTATATATTGTGATTTTACCATTTTGCCTTTGTGGGGTGCATGCCATGAGATTTTGTGAGTAGTTCTAAGAATTATGTCATGTTGGACAATATCCAAAGCAGATAACACACACACTGAATCAAGCTTACATGGTAGCTTTTTTACATATGTATATGTGGATGTGATATAATGTATGAACATTATATAAAAATCCATGTTTATATATCGATCTATATCTAGCTAAAAGAGAAGATTCACACATTGATAAAGACATATAAAAGCAAATACTAATGTTTGGTGGTTTCTATTAGGATACTATGAGTTAAACAAAACATATGCATGACACAACCACCTTTGTTACAATAATAAGCATGCATAGGGGGAACATTTTGGGGTTTAGAAGGATCTCTGGGAATAGAAACAATTAATTTTGTCGAGGACTATATGTAGGTACATATTATTAACATTGCTTTGTTTAATATTTATTCAGTGAATGGTATGTGTTCACTATGCAGGCAATTATAATTCTTTATTATAATCTAGAATACTTTTACTTAATTTTTTAATAAATATTGCTAGCATTGGTTATATTTTATGTAATTTGCAGGCTCAGGGAACATGTGTTATAAAAAGTTTTCCTGTAGAAGGCATTTATCAATGTCCCACCTTATCTCTAGTTATCCTTGGTTTTTAAGTGTTGTAATAATCATAAAATTTAAGCCTTTGCAATTTATATTTTTGCTTTTCTAAGTTTTGGGGAAATTATATTTTAAGATGTTTATAATCATTTTATATACTTTACAGATATATAAATAGCATCATGCATGATTTCAGAATAAAACACTAGAATTTCTTTAAGAACTGGAAGATAATGGGTTCTGATACTCAGGATACATGATTTCAGGTGCAGAAAAAGTAGTGTTAATGAAAAGTAATGAAAAAGTAGTGTTAATGTGTTTATCATTTGGTAATCTGGTTATCATAGACCATGTGTCTCTTTGATACTACCATTTTTATTAATCAAGATGTTACTAGGTTATATTGTAGTAACAAGTAACTTTAAATTTTAAGAACTTATAATAAAGTTTTATTTCTGACTTATGTTACATCTTCATTACCAATTGCCTTCAGCCCTGCTCCACATTACCTTCACTCTAGGACTCCAGCCAACCAAGCGTCTTCTTCTCCTCAGAAGACTGCTGCTAGTCACAGAGAAAAAGAGCATGGTGGGTACAGCTATGCTGTGTCCCTAAAGTTCTCTTCGGAAGGGTCACATCACTTCTATGCACATTTTACAGGCCAAAACAAGTGACATGCTAAGCCTGATGTTAATGGTGTCTGAGTAGTAAATATTTGTGAACAATATTACAATCTACCAATATATCATAAAACAATATTAGAGTCATATACACACATACCTTAATATGTGTATATATATTTACATATATAATATATACATATATCAATTACTGACTCTTACTATTACTTATACTTTTTTGTTTGCATATTTTTTCATAATCAGTATAAGCTAAAAAGAAAATTACAAATTGTTTTCTCATATTCGTAATTAATGTCATAAATTCTATTACTTTAATCAGAGTGTGAAAAAATTCAGCACAGGTTTTAACAGACTAGTAATTTTTGCCTAATTATTTCCTGTCATTGTTTATATTGACCACATTATCTAGAAGGGAAAAAGCTCTCAGACCTTCCAAACACACACACACACACACACACACACACGTACGCACGCAAACCAGCAAATTAGAGAAATTACTGTGACAAGTTTTTCTAAGCAAGTTATTATTCAATATGTTGTTGGGGAAAACCACTGAAGTGCCTCAGTTCTGCTGGTGACTTCTCTGATAATCTTTTATATTCTATACATCACTTTTTCAGAGGAATTAGCTTTTTCAGAGGAAATAGTAGTGCCTCTCTTAAGAGAGGAAAATAATACATCTATCTTACTGATTATAGTTTCCTAAAATGTCCTTAAAATTTAGTGCATTTGGGCTTTTGGAAAGAAAGATTTTGTCGATAATGATTAACCTCCCTAATACTCTTTAATTAAGATATCAGAAAACATTTTTTATTTATCAATATATCAGAATTTTTCTGAGAATCATCCACTATTGAAAGTCCAAGATATTTTTGTGCTATAGTAAAGAATAAAGGAGTTATATATATTTTAAGTAATTCTACTTTGTTTTTCCTTCTGGCAGTCTTATTTACTATGCTTAACGTTTCTCCCAATTTTTTTCATGGAACTGTATTTTAAAATGCAGTTGTAATCATAAGATTATTTAACTTGAAGTTTATTTAATGGTTTGAGTTTTACAACCATAACATAGGAGGTTTATTCCATCACTTCCAGAGTCATCAATTTCTTTGTCAGGAGATGAGCATTTTTCCCCTTTTTTAAAGACTTTCTATAATGTCTGATAACCAAAACACAAAGAGTTATCATTATATGGTTATGTGTGATGTAGTTTCTTCTATGTAATGTACCACATACAATGTCTTATTCCAGCTGAAGATAATTATTTTTTAAAGCAACTAAGGAACAAGAAATAAGGATGCATTGACACAAATAGAGAGTAGTGGATTTAGAATTCATAGTAGAGCGTTCAAATTAAAGCAAATGTTTCCATGCCCAATTACCTAATTTGTAATTGCAACTATTCATTGCACTTGATTCTTCTCTTCAACTTTTCCTTTCCCTCCCCCAATTTGTCCCTCCCAGTTTTCATATGACAGCTTAGTGATAAACCCAGAATGCTTAGCTCTTTCTTCCCCAATATGCCCCACCTTCCAAGAATTCTATAAGGATTCTTTTAATATGAAACTAGAATCTGAAACCTCCTATTTTTCCTTGAAGGTTTTAGATGTGAACAACTGTGTCAACCATAAGCAGAACAGGAATTTCTGTGCTTCTGTGCTTAGAACTTATATTGACTAAAACTAACCACCATTTATTATTGCCTTTCCCCTGGAGGCTGCAGGCCTTTATAGATTACAGAGTTCCAAACACTTTTATCAGACAGATTCTGCCAGTATAATTGTAGCACACTAACCTATATTTAAACAATTTCTATAGGTGACTTTTTGCCTGCTTTAATTTTGCAAGCCAGAGATAGCTATTTAAGCACTCTGTCTTCAGTGTGAAATAAAGGTACTGTGAAAACATTTGGCTCTGAGTGTAGTTACCAAGTAATCTATTTCCAAACCAGAGCAAAATTGAGAGTAAAGAAAATTCTAATAATAATTCTTCTATAATAATTGTAGTGGACTGTCTGAGACAGCCATTAGAGGAACAACTAAAAGTGAGCTCTGGGAAATTTAAGGGATGTCACTAACATGCTTTGTGCAAATTTTACATCAAAATCTTGAGTTTCATAGTGAGGTGAAATCCATAAAGTCCAGGTATGCCTATATAACAATCTGGAGGCATTTCTTTGTTAAGGATTTTATATAGATCACAAAAGAATAACTTTAGACATATTGAATTCATATTATATCATATGAGTTACAAACAGTTTGCTATTTTGTTTTTATATATTTAATATGTGTGTGTGTGTGTGTATAAAATGCATAATGTATCTATGATACTAATGTTCAGTTTCTCTTTCTCAGTGAATTGGTGAAATTTCTTACCAATCTTACCACAGTGTTTTTTTTATGTCATTCAATTTCTATCAGTTCTTCTCTGGGTCCCTTACTATTCTTGTTCCATTCAATTGTGCCACAGGACTGATCTCTTCCTTGTGTTAGAAACAATATCATTTTTTTTTCCAGAAAATCTTGGTGTTTCTATTAATAAATGATCACATAAAACTTTAAAACAAAGTCTTTATACTCTATTGTCAATTTTGCCTTTCCTAATAAAGTACTATTACTACGAAGCAATGTGCAGAGGGATGAGCTGTGTATGTGTATGTGTCTGTGTGTCTGTGTGTGAAAAATGGCATTTTAAATGTTTTTTATGAGAAGAATAACTGGTCTGAATTGAACTGAAGGCAAAGTGGCTTTTCATTCGGGAAAAATTTAGATGTTATAGCAATTCATGTATAAGAGCGTTAAACATTTCACCCTAAATAAAGCACCTCAGGGGATGCCATAATACCTATAATGTTTATGGAGGAAATAGTTACTCTTGGTAAACTTGTATATTGCAAGAACTTGAAAGAGGAATGCCAACAAATATCCAACTGTGCCTCAGCAGGAGAAATACAGTTATGTTTCTGAGTCATTGGACTCTTGTTATGGATTGAATTATCTAAACAATATAAATAATTATAAATAAGAACAAATAAAGAGCTTTGTGAAATATGACTGCTCTGTTTGAATTCAGCTTGTAAACAATATATTACAAATTGATTTTATGTTAAGTCAATATTACAGCTATCAGCCTTAAAATTACCTAAACTTTGGTATTTTATTTTTCCCTCAGCTAGTAAGAACTAATGGTTAATGCATTCTTGCCTAAAATACATTTTTATATGCTATGTCAGCTATAGCCTTTTTAATTTTTAGGCTATGCCTGGTGCATCTTCTCTGCCTCTTTTTGTTAGCTGGGCTGAGAACTCCCTTGTGCTCCTAAAGCTGCATGTGACTGGCTGCTGTCTGGTGCCTCACATCGGTACCCAGCAACATAGCGATGCTTTCTGCTGACACAGATATTTGTTATCATTCCTTTTCCAAGTTCTTAAAGTACCCAAGTTTTTCAAAAATGAGCATTTTCTATATAAACATGATAGCTATCAGACATTAGTTAAGGTCTTTTATTTAGGGAAAGATATTTAATGCTCTCCTATAGGAATTGCTATAACATCTTTTTTTTTTTTTTTTTTTTCTCCCCGAGTGGAAAAACACTTTAGCTTTTAATTCAACCCAGACTGGTTACTATTGTCCAAAAGACATGGTCCATATTAAGTGCCCTAGGTCACTTCACCAGAAATTGGTGAACCCTTGTCTTCTGTGGAAAAGGAAGTGAATTCCAGTATTGCAACTTTCTTCACTGCCATATGCCTCAGACGTGAGTTCTTCATTAGTGTGCACCATCACATTTTCAAATTGCCTTTCTTGTTTTATAAAATTTTATTAATAGATGTAAAACTTTTGTATTTTTGCTAATTAAATGCTAAAACTTCATTTACTTGCTCCTACTTTGATGAGCTACTTAATGTTGTTGTGTGCGACAGACAGTAGAAATGAGATTTCACTGGACAATATAAGAAGATGTACTTGCATTAACATGAAAAGAAAAAAATATGTCTGATAACAAACAGCAGGTGGAAGAACATTTTACCTTTTTGGTTGTCATTCAAAACATGTGCTTTATCAATATGATGTCAATGATGTGAATGTTTTACTTACTTCCATTTTGTTGTTAATTTTGATAAAATATAGCATTTAACCCTTTCTGCATGATTTTTTTAAAAAATAACAAAATAGAGCTGCAAAATAATTCTGAAATTAATTTGCCACAATGCATTTAACCTACTGTTATTCATGGTGGCAGCATATTTTCATAGTTGTAATTTGAGAGAGGCAGCAAGGAAGTCTGAGATCTACTACAAAGTCATCCTCAGTATCTGTGTGCTCTTAGGCTGGTCATTTAACTTTTGAGTTCTAATTTCCATCTTAGTTCTAATGCTGTTTCCCAATGCTATTACTAAGCAAAATGTGAAGCTTGCATTTTCTGTTTTGATAGAAGAAATTATTTTCATGCAATCATGACTGAAAATAAATGAGCACAGCTTCAAACATTTCTTTTATAGAAACTTAACCTTTGGTTTTAGGACTATGTATAATAAAAATTGAATTTGGGTAATAAATATGAACCCCAATTTATAAAAATATCTTCCAGTAATCAAGGTATCAATGAATCAAATATATAAAATATCTCTAATTCTTACGATGAGGAAGGGCAAAATGGTCCTGGTGATGTGCTGAATGGTGATGCTAGATTTCTATGAAGCTGAACATTGTGATGAAAGCTCTTGAAAGGTACTTGGGGCTTATTTCTTAATGCCATTTTCTTGATATTATTCTCCTAGATTCTGTGCAAATTTAAATTCATTTTTCAAAAATTTTCTTCCGATGATTGTCTCTGTAAACTATAGTTTTATAAAGGCTAACTCTTGTTCTTTGCTTTTTTTTTTTCCAATTGGACCACACTTCCATGATGAAAACAGAGTTTTAAAATATAATGGAAGCAACTGGTTTTAATTTGAGACTTTACTAAAAATTTAAAAATGTAGATAATACAAACTAATAATATCAAGGTAATTCTTTTCTGTATTAGTTTATACCTTTTTGACTAAATGAGGCTGAGTATTTATTACTATAAAAACTAGCCTTGAAGAGATTACTACATAGAACTACATTTCTTTTTTCTTTTAATATACATTTAATCTCACTGAGAGGAAAGAAAAAATAGAAGAAATAAAACAAATGAAGGAAGGAATGAGTAAAAGAGGGAAGAAAGGGGGAGAGAGAAAGAGGAAAAGACAAAACATAAAGAAAACCAGAGAAAGGATCTTTCATTAAAGAGAGATTGTTTGATAATTCAACATTAGTAAGAAGTTATGATTATATTGTAGCTCCTTTCATTTAGCTGTTGAAGTATGTCAGTTTTTTGGCTTTTGTTGTTGTTGTTGTTGATATTCTCAAGGGTAGAATCCAACTTCTACTGTAAGAACATGCAGATGTGCAGGTGAACATAGTGTATGTATTCTTGTAAAGTCAGTAGGTGATAAAGCTTTTTTTTCTGCATGCATCATTGTTCGAAATTCTGTTCATATTTATAGGTGTGCATTAAATTAGTACAACAAGTATGCATTAATCTTGCTTGAATGATGTCTACATTCTTCAGTGTTTCACCATAACACTTTGCCTCCAAGATGCCTGGTCCTGGAGAAAAGAAATGTTAACAGTTGAAACTCCAAGGGAGTCTTTGTCAGGACCTAGATAATTATTTTAAATCCACATTCTCTTCACTTTTTTTGATTCAGTAGTCCTTTAAAAGAACAGACTCAAACCTTGTATTTTAATTAGGCTTTTTCAGTGCTTCTGGTCTTGTTGAGAAGCAAAAGTGAAAAATAAGTTTTATGGATGTGCATGAAAGAAGAGAAAGCCAGGGCTGCTTTCTTGTTGATAGAATTGATATTGTCTAAAAGAAATGACAAACTTGAGATTAGATTTGTAATATGGAACCAAATGAACTAATGGAAAAACATATTATTTCAAACTAGAGCTATCAAATCAATTCCTCATTAATATGGCCCAGTGCATTTTAAGAAAGAAATATAAGGGGGGAAAATCACCAGAAATTAAAAAAAAAAAACTTAATTATTTGAAAATTTGCACACAAGCTTGTTATGCGCTATTTTTTAAACATTGGTCAAGTCTAGGTGTAAGCAAGTTTTTTCATCTTTAAGGGTCTTAAACAAAAAGAGTTTGCCAATAAATGAAATGGTCTTCTAAAAGTCTTTACTTATAACTACAATTATAATTTTTCCATCACCGTGCTGTGAATTATTAAAAGAATATTGGCATTTTGCTATGTATTTTAATTATCTTTAAATCATTTTTCATACTGGGAAATAATATTATACTAATTAAACTTTGTTAGCGAATTTTCAACTAGGTTAAATTTTTAAATCAATACTCATTTCAATTAAGGGATAATTAAAATTTTTTCTTCTTTGAAATCAATATTCACATGATTCCTTATCAATAAAAGTGTTCTGTTCCTGAAATAAGAATGAACAGTCTGCAATTTTAATATTGCTTAAATCATTTTAATCTCTTTATGGATTTTAACTTGGACTATATATACAGATATAGATATATAGATATATCTACATATAGATACATGCACATTAAAAAGTAAATTTATCCCCAAGACCTATAGAAATATATATTCCAACGGTGTAAAGTATATTAAAATTGCCAGACCACAAAGATATACTATATTTATAGATTTACTTATATTTCTGGGCCTGCCAAATTTTCACATCTTGTTGCTGTTATTTGTTTAATAAGACTAAAAGGAAATTTAAAATATTTAGAACATTTTCTTTAAGATCCATTTGGAATGCTATAAAAGGACTGAAAATATTGATCTTGGACTCCTGCAGAGGTCCATAGTACTTTAAATTTGAAATGGTATATTGTCCATTGATTCTATGACTGTGGTTCAAGTGTGTCAGCCTTGTAGGACACAATACTATAAGTCTTGTACCGGCACCATTTCTCTAAGGTTTTGCCAACACAGTGTCAAAGCGACTCTTCACTAAACTCTCAAAAGCAGTACTGGGAGGTGATCTATCTACGGAAGAATGTTTTCCCAGTTCCTGATGATCCTGAATTCCTAGTATCTTTATAATAAGTTTCCTTCTAAAATTAACTTAATCAGGGTTGATTACGTTGCATGAAGCTAAGTAACCTTAGCTATTGCAACAGGGTGCTGTTTGCATTGTGGTAAATATCTTATGTGAATGCAGAGCACGCTGCTTCTCAGCATCCATGACAGGAATTATTAACCAGGATGGCACATTTTTCCAGTAAGAACAGACGTAGGCTTGGGACCTCAGCACAGTGTTCCAGAAAGTATTTCTATTAATCTATGTTCACATGGGAAAAGAAAACTGTTTGGCCTGGCTATCATATAGAGCTTATTTTCTTTTGTCTCTTACCAAGGGTTCTTTTTAAAATAAAACTTATCAACCGATGAGTGTGAAGGTGCTTATTTGTGATATTTTTAAGTTTCTGTTTTGAGACCCTTCCTATCCTCAGCTACATGAAATACAACAAAAAGGTATAGAATATAAAGAGATCATGTAAATGATCAAAAGCAAAATAAACATGTCAATGAGCTGGAAATCAGGGGGAAAAAGCAATGATAAACAGCTCTAAAGCACAAGCATGCCAGGCCCAGTGTTTGAAAGCAGACGATAGCAGTAGTACACGTGTCCCTTCTAGGGTAGTGGAGAGGCTAAGTACCACATATAAGCTGAATAATTAGGAACAGTTTCACTACTTAAAATAAGAATCTAGTTTAGGGCTACCCACCTTAAGAAATGACCCCAAGAGAAATGCTGCTGCTAACCATTGCTTGGGACTAAGGCTTAGGTAGTGAGGTTTACCTAGGGAAAAGGAAGAAGCTGACACGTTCTATAGCTGGATGCGGCTAAGCTGCCTGCTGGATGTCCTATAGGTTCTGACCTATGCCAATATCACACTGAAAAGGTTGGCACTACTCTAAGACATAGTCTGGACTGGAGACCTCAGGGCAAGCAGGATAGGGGCCAAAACAAAACTGTAAGACCAGTATCCTTAATGAGAAAGAAGAGATGAGAGTAAAGAAGAAAAATTAACACATCCATATAAATGAATATAATAGAACATACAGAAAAATAAAAAAAATATATTCTAAAAATTTTAAGTATTCACACACAAAAAATAGAGATAGCATCAGCATTAGTTTTCTGTTGCTATTGTAGCAAATTACTGCAAAGTTAGTGGCTTAAAACAACATAAATTAATGATTTTACTGTTGGTTAGAAGTCCAACATAGGTCTTTCTGGGCTAAAACTAAAGTCAGCAAAGCTATTTTCCTTTTGAAAAACTCTAGGAGAGATTTTATTTTTCTTTTCCAACATTTAGAGGCTGTCCAAATTCCTTGGCTCATGGCTCATTCTCCCATCTTAAAAATACATCACTCCAGTCTCTGTTTCTGTTCTTTATTACACCTATTCTTTATCTCTCATTTTCCTGCTTACCTCTTATAAAGATTCTAATCACATGGGAGCCACCTAAATAATTGGGTAATCTTCCAACCTCAAGATTTTTAACTTAATCACATCTGCAAAATTCCTTTGTCATACAAGGTAACATATTTATAGGTTCTGGGTACTATGGTATGCACATATTTGAGTCTTGGGGTAAAGGGAGGGTATTGATTTGTTTACCACAGTGTCTATAAAAAAACAAAAATATTGATAAATAAGCATATTCAGAAGTAAATTTGTGGCTACAGGAAAAAATAAAGCAAGTATATTAGAAATAAAAAATGTATATGGTCATAAAAATTAAAAATGAAAGGATTAAGAATTATAAAATAGTATGGGCATGTGAACTATAGCCTAGGGATGAGAAGAGTCTGAATTTAGGTAACATAATATATATATAAGAATGATTTTAAAAGAAAATAATGGAATTGGTTAATGGTTTGTGTAACTGAGACTATGAGTGTTTGTGGAGAGTTTTTTGACAGAGGATGTTTTCTAGTTGCTTTTCATCTTAAGGATCATATCTGGACATAGAGTATGAAATATTCTCCTTTGCTACTCAATGATTATGCATTGCTTTAAAAAGATTTTGAAAACTATTTTTTTTTTTTTCAAAAAAATCTGTTTTTTAAATGATTGTCAGTTGACTTAGTTTTCACACTTTAAATCCTGCTAACCCTTTATAGTATATGTAGGATTAGGTAGTAAAGATAGGGAAGATCCAAGAAAAAAAATTATTGAGGCAAATAATTCAACAAAGTTTGGAAATATGAGAAGGTAGGAGTTATTTTACTCAATCACCCAAGTTAGGGGCTTTATTCATAACTGACCTTTTCTGCTCCCTCACATAAAATTTGTAACACTGTGGTATGAATATTAACTCTAGAAGTTCTCTTGAATTTTCCTTACCCCTATCTTTCAAAAACTGGCCCATTTTAAACTATTTTTTATAGTATTGCATTCTATTTTTATTTCAATTGAAATAAGAGATTTGAGAATTGTTGGCCCATTGTATAAAAATTTGGCCACCAATCTGACAATTTTCTCCCAAACTAGCATTCTATCTTAACCCGTGTTTCTAAGGGGTGGCTATTTTAAATATGCAAGAATGAATATCTTCTGCACTGTTTCCTTTGGTCCAATGTAAAAAATTATACAATTATCAAGAGGTTACCATATATGATTTATATTGAAATTCTTGTGTTGCAATAATTGTAGGTTTAATTACCCTTAATCATTTACCTAAAATACTGATTTTTTAATGAAAAAAATATATTAGAACATGCAAAATTCTCTGTTTTTCTATATAATTACTTTCCTCTAAATCTTGAAAATAACAGACTCATTAAAGTTTTAGGGTAATCTCTAGTGAGAAAATACAATTTTTAGTTCAGAGACTGGGTTGAACAGACAACCATCTGTTCAACAAAGCACTTTATCTCAAATAATAAATTAGTTCACAAATGCTGATGGATTAAGTAACTGCATTAACTATTTATTAATTCATTTGTTAATTCAACTTTTTAAAAGGCATTACTTTGTGTGAAACATATGTGTGAAGGATATACTGAGAATAAAACTGATACTGACTTAATATATGCTATGTGTTTTACATTATTATATTTAAACAAATATTTAGGACAAATATTTTCTCCCTTTTAGATGAAAAAATTGAGGCTTAAGTTAAATAATTTAGTTCTAGGGTTTAACTAAATCACAGAATTCAAGTGTAGAATAACAGCAGTCTGAATCCAATTCTTACTGGCTTCAAAATTTTTTACCCTTTCTCTGATGCCATATAGCTTTCAGGAAGTATAACATAAAGGTATAGCACATAGTTCTTGTTTTCAAAATTTTAAGTCTAGATGGAGATAAAAGACATACCAATTATCAATATTGTTTAAAAGCAAGCAATGTCGTTGGTTTTAAAATATAGTTAACAATGTGAGAGATAATGAAAATAAATATGTGTTTTAGAGTTCAAAGGAGAGATAGTCTTTGTAAGTTAAAGAGTCTCAGGGATTTAGTTTTATTAATTTAGTACATATAACGAAGTATTCTGTCTGTCCATTTGTCCATCCATCCACCCATCCATCCACCCATCTACCCACCCACCCATCTATCCATTCATTTATATTTCTACCCATTCTTTCACCTACCCATCCATCCTTTTATCCAACATTTATACATCAATAACTATTTATGAAGAGTAAAATATTTTAAGGCTGGTTTATATTTACTACACACACAGACACAACTAGAACAAAATATTTTAAAATATCAAATAAAAAAGAGATTGAATCAGTAGGTCAAGAAAAGTCTGAGTTATATTGCAACAACAAAAAAAAACAACGCCCAAATCTCAGAGACATAATACAACAAAAACAATTTTGGTTTGCACACTATTCACTTTGGGTTCCAGAGACACACAAAGCGACCTATTTGTCCAGATTACCTAGATGCTTAAATCTGTGGCATCTCCATTTTGATACAATGCTATAGGGTTTAAGGAGAGAAAAGTTGGATAGTCCGGAATTGGCTTTGAAATGCCTCCCCTTAGAGAAGACATATATTACTTCTGCTGACATTTTATTGGCTAAAATACATTACATGGTCACACCTAAGTCCAGCTTTAGAAAGACAAGAAATGGAATTATCCTTGTCCAGAAAATTGAGGAGATTCACAAATACTGAGGAGTACTAGTAATGTCTCCCACAATAAAAAAATGTGGAATAATTGTTAATATTAAAGACCCACGAAGATATTTACCAAGATAAAAAGAAATGTAAAGTTTGAAAGATATTAACCAAGAGAATAAAAATAAACCTGTGAAATTCTGAGCAGCACTAATATTTTTATCTTTTCTGAGGCCAACATTACTACATTTCTGAAGCCAAACACTCTATACAGTGTTTAAAAGTGTGTCTTGGAGAGCAGGAAAGGAAACATTATGTTGTACACATGTGTATATGTGTGTTTGTGTATATATATACACACACAAATATGTGTATTCTATAATGCTAGTGCATCTATTATATGTATGCTAGGACATCTACTATTGCTATGCATATTTATTATAGTTTTGTCTTCAACTATAGTGAGAAGTATGAGTCAATTACTGTTGACAATTGTGCCCTCAAGTGTTAACATTATTCACAAGTGTTTAAGGGAATAATTAGCTTCATTTTATTCTACATCAACTTGTACTATAATTATGATATGACCTTTGTTCTATTTATATGTACAAGTAGTATATTTTAATAGGATTTTTGTGAAGAGGGAACACTTCATAACAGTGTAATTCCCTAACAGTATTATACAATAGATCACAATGACCCTACTTTGGAGAGAAAATTAAATGAAAGACACCTGTATTAGAGATCAATTTCCTGATGTTCAGTTTAAATTCATCATGCTGAGCTATCCAAGGACATCTTTTTTTGTCATATCATTTGATGGAAATGATTTCCATGTGTTTTGTGATTAAACTCCATTCTTCCTTAGATAATACAGTGACATCAAACATTTCAACTCATCAATCGACTGGCTGACTATGCCTTGTAAAATTGCTCTTTATTGTCAGAGAACTCTAAATTATAAATAAGAAGTGGAAAATAAATTTGGGACAAGAAGTAGCACTCACATTTCAGAGTGATTTGATTTAACATTTCAATATTATTTATAAGTATGATATCAAATATTAGTGATTTTATTTAATTTTTAAATCAGGTGGACTCTAAAATGATGTGACAAGCTTAACTTTGAATTTTTCTATTTTTTTTTTTGTAAGTTTAAGACAGATCTTTGCTCTTCAGCCCTGTACACTGCCATGCTTCTAACTTTTAAATAAGAAACAGATGGTTTAATGCATAAATACAACTCTGACAACTTGACTGTGGCTTTGAGTGTAATATTTTTGGTAATGCCTCCATATCATGTTTGTAATTGTCCAGAAGCATCCATTGTCCATTTACCAGTTCTGTTAAATAGTATGTTAATAGAAAATTAAAGCTGAATATTATTACAACCTTAATTCTCTGACCAATTTTTCCTTCTAGGAAAATATTTTTAATATTTTTTATTGATTTGATGTCAGCCACATCTGGGTTTGTTGAGCCGCTAGCTGTTTGTTGGATATGTTGAGATTCACCTTTCCTTGACATACCTCAATTTGTACAGGAATCATTAATGCATGATCTGAAATTGTGATTCTTGAAAGTTACTCTCAATAATGGGATTCAAATGCTACCCTGTTTGCTCTGCATTAACTGTTCCAGGCTTCAGAATACTGTTTCTGTTGCCTTCAAAGTGTAAATGTAAGTCTTATGGAGATGATTTAACTTGGAAATTTTATATTTTGCACACTCTGAGTTACCATATAAATCCCCACAGGTTTTCTAAGCCTAGTTCAATCTCAATTCCACCACTCATATGTAAAATGATTATTTTAAAAGTAATATCAACCTCAAAAATAATATGATAAGTTGTAGACATATAGGTAGGCTTACCATCTGCATGCTCTCGTAATTAATAGACTGGTCCAATGTTACATCATTAATTGAATCTTAACTCTTCCCTGCTTCTCACATTTTGATAGTTATCAACAGCCTGAAGCTGGTGAAGGTTCCAGGAAAGCACTTAGTCTCACCTGAGGGTAAATTTCTGTTTTGTTTGCTTTTTTGTTTGTTTTGTATTTCCCTCCTCTGCACATTACATAATGAATGAGTTTTCTATTTGGTTAAAACAGAGACTGTAGAGGAGGGCATAGGTAGAGAGCTGTTTACAAGGCAATATCAGTAAAGATGAAGGACCAAAACGAAAGAAGGGCAAAAATGACTCGACAATAAGACTACATGATCTATCTAGTGCTGGGATTTTAATAATACCCTTTCCTCTCTTTTTCAATTTGGAACCTATGAAGAAAGATTGATGAGATCAAAACATCAGTTTTATTACTGATAAAGCTAAACTATAGAATGCAGTGTACTACTGTAATCATATAATTGGAATTCCCAATTTTTCCCCTAAATTAAATGTATTTCTAAATTGACAGGCCTTTCCCTAATTACTATGAAATGCTGCTTTTTGAAAGTTTATGATATTGAATGACAAAGAACATAAATGACCAGTGGAGAGGGTGTTTCCAGAAAACAGTCAAACCCAGATGGAAATTAATCAAGTAAGCTCTATTTCATCTTTGAACCAAAGAAAACTCTCAGCATACGATGTTGTGAGTTTGGACAAGATGCTGTGATTAGCCTGGGCAGTGGAAGTTCTGTCCATCTCTTGGAAATATGAGAAGTGTTGGACAAGCAGAACTCCCTATATAGTAAATATACAGTAGTAGACTTCTATGGTGGTTTCTGAATGTACTGACTTAACTGTTCATAATATTCCAATATTGTCTGTTTTCCATTTTACCAGTTTCTACTATTATTATTACCTTCCTTTTACTTGGTTTAATTTTTGCTTTCTTCCTCCCAGAAGAGAATCATAGATAATTAATTTTAGATTTTCATCATTTTCTAATATAGGCATTAAAAGATGTAAATTTCCCTCTTGTGAATGATTTAGCTAGATGTTTCATGGAAAATGTAGGTAAATGCATGACCGATAAAACAAACATGGAAAAGGCACAAGAAAAGAGTGATATAAGGAAATATCCAAGATGAGCTAAGATCAAAATAATGACTAGTGTTCATATATAGTGGGAATGTCAAGAGTAACTATTTGGGCAAGATATGTTCAATAATTGTATAACTCAAACTTGAAACAACTGAGTAAAATTAGTGTTATAAATGCACAAATATATTTAAAAAATGTAAATCAATATGTTTACCTCCAACCTAGAAATCTCTCAGGATTTCTAATCAGCTGTGGTTACTCTTCCACTCCATATAAAAATAGAGAAAAAAACAACTGTCTCCATTTTAACACCATGCATGGCAGGAAGCCAGGATCTCTTCCCAAATCTGCAGTGCCACAACTCCCACCAAGATATCTGCCAGTGGTTCTTACTCTCAAGGGCACTTCCTGTTCCTGTTCCTTAGATATCTGAGTTATCTCTTCCAATTGTTTTCTTCCTTAAAATGTCTGTGCACATCTCAGCCTTAGAGGCTCACTAGCTGTCTGGTTTTGAGCAACGCTCACTCTTTCCTTCTTTTTCCATATCTAGCTAAAATCAATCCTCCAACAAATCTATTTAGTTTAGTCAGGCTTTACACAGGCTGCATCACTACCATAAATGAGTATGCCTGTAAGTCTGTTTTGTCTAACAAAAAGAGCTTTGTTTCTAAAAGGAATCTAATCTTCTTTTTAAACTGATTGGTTCAAAGTACTTTCAGATTTTTTAAATAGCTATCATTTTTATTGTTTTACCAATTAATAATACAATAAAATTCACTGTTCTAAATGCTATACTTTTATTTCCACATTTAATACCCCAAAATACCATTTATAATAGTTCTATTTTTATTCTCTGCTTAAAGTTAAGCAAAAAGATATCTGAAAAGGCAAATTGCTTGCCCAAGGTCACAAATGTAATTAGAATCCAACTCTTGAGCCTAAAATCTTGACCACTTTCTGATGTCACCTCTTAATCATGACTAAATCATCCATCAGGAAGTGTGGTACAGTTATCCTTGAGAAATGGCAGAATATGTTCTGTATTCACTATTTAACAATATCTTGGGTTTTCCCCTAAACTTGGCTATTGCAAATGCCAGAGACAGTGCTCTAGATGTAAAGAAATTTGTGTTTTAGACAATGTGATGTCTTAAAATTTCTTCAAGTTCCATCAAAGATAAAAAATGCCCTCCAAAAAAATATGCCTTCTAATAATGAAAATACCACATGGTTTGTTTTCAAGAAACCATCAGTATGATACAATAACAGATAAATATAAAATTATTATTTTATGAAAGAGTTTGGTACTGAGATCCAATCCATTAATTTCTGACTAATTAGTTTTCCTGTGCTTCATGAGGTAATATTAGATGGGTCAATGTGCATTAAGTATATTTAAAACAAATATCAATTCTAATTTGATCTGTGATGACTAGATTGTATAACTGTCCACATTTTTTTCAAATGCCTAGATGAATGCATAACACTTGTATTTTTATAGCTAAATCATTATAACTATCTGTATCAGTTAAAAAAGTTTCAGCTACAAGGAAAAAGAAACCTAATTCACAGTTGTTTTTTTTTTTTTTTTTTTTTTTTTTTTTAGCAAATGAGGGTCTATTTTTTTTTTTTCCCTGGATGTAGGCAGATTTTGGCATTAGATTAGTGACAATGATGTAGAAACCACCATATCAGATTTTCTTGTCCTTCTCCATATGTATGAAATGTAATGATTACTATTGCTTTAGACTTCATGCTCAAATTCAAAAGAAGAGGGGTGGAGGAGACAAGGTCATAGGTTCTGCTTCATCGGAAAAGTGAAAAGTCATCTATTTATATTTCATTTATATCCTCTTGGCAGAGCCTGGGTCATTTGACTGGGCCCAAATTAAAGAGACTTGGAAAGTGGGAACATAAATATCATGTTTTGCTAGGTCAGTTGTATTCCTCCTGTTAAGTAAGGGGTAGATTGACATTAGGTAGACAATAAACAGTCACGACCACTCTGCCTAAGTACTCCTCTGAATTGCATTAACTGATTCCAGAACTTTACTATGAAAAGTTTTTTGAAATCTGGTAATTCAATATAATTAAAGGGATAAATGTCAATTTAGTATCTATAGCAATCCTTTATCTATATGTGACGGTAATATTGGTTATTCTTTTAAGTTTATTAATTTTGTTATATTTTTAGCAATTTAGTAAAATGTAAGAGTCTAGTTCCTAGCAACATATATAAGTATCAGGTTGTAGGAAAATCATCAAAGTTTCTTTTTTGATTCACCTCCAACGCCGATGCATGTTCAGGATGGGGGTAGAGATGACATTCATGGAACTGAGAGCAAATCCCATGCCAATTGCATCTAAAATATAAACATGTTTTAAATTTATGTGGATTTTAAACAATCTATTTTTTTTTTTGGCTCATAGAAATTACCAAATAACATATTGCATTAAAACAAAATGTTCTTTAATCAGGATCAAATTACAACCTTATAGTAACACATAATTATACAGACGGAATATCAAAATTATAAGCGTATTTTTAAAACAAAATATCCAAAGACATCAATGTTTTCTTTATTTAAAAAGTTATTTTCTGGTTCAGTGAATAAATGTAAACATTAAGAATTGGTTTTATTAAGATTAAACTTTAAGATTTTTACTTCTGTATATGCAAAACAGAAAAAAAATGGTAACTACATCTTGGTATGATGGTTTGAAAAGTCTGGCATAGTTTAAAAGCAAGTTTCCATCTGACTGGTACAGTAAGCAAATGGAATTAAGAGAGATTTAGTCTCTGTTTCTTGATGTAATTGATTATGATTAGTATAATTTCTTTGGTTTGCTTTTATTACTGCTTTCGTTTTTTTTGGTATATCCGTGTAGATATGCATAAAGGGTGACATTTCTATCGTATTTTGGCTCAACAAAAAATAGAAAAATATGTGTATTTTGGACATTCTATTGTTGCCTACTCACTACTCAACAGTCTCCTTTTTTTTTTCTTTTCCTGGCATCCTCTCTGGTGTAACCATGTGTTTTTAGAAGATGACATTATTCCCTACCCAGGTATAAATCTAGACTACCCAGAACCTGTCAGAATCCAGAACCCCAGAAGGCTAAAGAGGATATGCACCTACTTCTGACCAATGAGAGGTGTAGGGACTTGGCTGGAGAAGTTCTCAGAAAAGGTTCTTTCTGGACAATAGAGAATTAAGGGAGGAACAGTCCTTTCTGCTGTTGTTGAAATGGCTGGAAGTGCTGGAGCCCTTCAAGATCATAAGGAGAGCCAGCCTCTGGGGATGGCAGAGTGAGAATAGGCAACCCTTGAGCCACCCTACCTAGGGAGTCTTAGTGATGATACACATTTTTCTCCTGGCTAAGTTATTTTCTATTATTTGTAGCTTAGTGCAACCTAACCAATACAATCAGCCATATTTAAACATTCTGAAATCTATGTCCATTCAAATGAATGGTGATTAAAATAAAGTATCAAGCAATATTGTGTGTGTGTGTGTGTGTGTGTGTGTGTGTGTATGTCAAGTATTCTTAAGCAATTTTGATTTAGATTTAGTGGTAACCTTTTATTCTGACTTTTTAAAAAATTAATAATGTCACAATAAATTCATATATCTGTGAATATTTTGTCCATATAGATCTTACTTTGTCCATAAATTAGTTATTTTGACATTACTATTTTGTAATAGATGTTTTAGGTTGTTAAACATGAAAGAAAATAATATTAAAAATAATATGCTTCCTACAGGATTTATAAATACTTTTGATAATTTGGTTAGTGTCATGTTGTTTCATAAATCATAATAACCATTTATTAATAGTTTTTTCCAATTACTTTCTTTTTTCCAGAGTACTGATTAAGCATTGTCTACTATAGTATATTTCTAGATAATTGGCTCCTACTTTTAAATATTTCTAAAATAAAATTTATTAAAATCTCATGCTAAAAAACTTCTAAAATATTAATTCATATAGTAATTTTACCTAATGTGGAAGATTGGGAGAGGAGTGACTTTAATATAACATTTTAATGTCTCAGTTATACATCTGAAATTAATTAAATTAAGGCAATTCATAACATAAGGTCAGTCTTAATGCTACACAGAATCATAGAAATATAAGAACACATTAAAGTCATTTCTAGTGGGTCCTAGTTGTACCCCACAAACTCTTAGGTAACTTTTAACAAAAAATAATAAGCATCAACCCAGAGATTTGTGAGTTCAGCTAAGTCATCACGTTCCCTGGGGATTCTTTTGAAGAATTCATAGAGCTGTAACTCACCTTAAAGAAAGACTAGACTGAAGTTGAGAAAGACAAAGAGAAAAGAAATGCAGGCTCAGTCTCTTCTGCCTATTAAAGGATTCACCTCAACCTTGAGTAGAGTACTACTTAGGAAAGTGAACCAACTGCATTGTTCTAGTTTCTTTTGTTCTAGGTTTTGACATTGCCTTTGGTGTCAAGAAATTCTTCCCTCAAAGCCTCAATTGCTTATGTTCAAATCTAAACACATTTCCTCTGTGTAATCAGTAAGGATAGAGAGCAGCTGGTCACCATCTTCTATACACTAAACCTTCAAGACTTTGCTTCAGAATAAATGATTCTACTTCACAGAGTCATAAAATTAGGAGGGACCTTGAAGTCATCCCATTCCTCCTCTGCCCTTAGACAAGACTACTCTTCCACTGTTCCAAACAAATGAGCAAATTCACCCTGTTTTCAAAAGACATCAAGAAAATCTAATCAAAAGCCTCCAATAGTCACACATTACTCTGATATAAAACCCTCACTTTCCGGAAAGCTTCATCATTAGCAAATAACATTTTCTAAACACCCACATGTTAAAAATATGTTTATATATTCAGACCCTAAAGAGTGCCCAAGAGTCCTGAAAAACCTGGTTGAAGAAAACCGCAAATGTTTGTAATGCACACGGCTCTATCCAAGGCCCTTGGTGTGTCCAGCTTACGGACATACACAGACCTATAATAAACCCATCAAAAAGAAATTATTTTTAAGAGACATTCCAGAAACTCCAGAGTTTTAATTTATTTATTATTTTTTAAGGGAAACTTTCTTATAAATAAAAAATATATATTCATTTAGTTTTTTCTGTTTAACTATTAAGACTTATTAATTACTGTCAAACATGTCTAATAACAAGAATGAGGAACATAAAAACAATGTATTTAATCTGAAACAAATATGTATTAATTTAAAATCATGGCATTTTCAAGACAAAACATTGAATTGGTTGCCACTATAACAAAGTAGGGAATAAAGCTGTCTTTGAAAACTTTTAGTTTTCTTTTTCCCATTTCTGTCTCTTTAATGCTCCCAGAACTCAAAGGCTTCCTTGAGAGGCTCAAGCTTCTCCACTCAAGGCTAGAATGTCACTTTGTCTTCCAATTTCTCATCTAGTTAAAGAATTTCCATTCACTGATTTCTACTAGGTTTTAATTGAATAGAGCAGTTTACCTGGTGGTAAGTCTTCTCTGAATATAAAAACATTTGATTAAAAGAAAAATTTTTGACATTTATTTGCCAGTCAAGTGAGCTGACTGTTGAGGTGGGATGATTTTTAACCTGGGTGGTCCTCCAGGCTTGTATCCACCCCACCTTTAAGCATTCCACCAGGGACTGAAGCACACTGACTCGAATCACACATCATCCATATTCTCCTCCCTTACCTTTGTGGGTTTCTCAGCTACACCCCATTGCTCACCTTTGCGAGAGGCTTGGTGTAACTGTGAAAGTAATCACAGGGCTCAGTGTTCAGGAGCTGGCAAAGTGCCCACAGATCCTTGAAAGGGCCCTAATAAGATGTGTATTGTTTCTTAACAGACTTCAAAATGTTTGCCGTACAAGCGCAAGGGGTTGTTTTGATTACAGTTGCTATTCAGTTTTGATTTGTGCCCCTAAGGTGCAGTAACCAATTCAGTATATCACTGTATAATCTCTGCACCATGAGTAGCAGGTACTATGTGGCAAGACTACCATAAACATAAAATGTTAATAGAATATACAATAGTATTGGTATATAGTTCTTTTTATTTTATTTTATAGCCGATGTGTTTATCCTATTTTCTAAACTTATTCACTACCAATAAATAACATTTCTAAATATTTTAGGGAAATGTTAAACTTACATATTAATATTGTTGAATGTCTCATATTTGAAAGAAAAGAAAATAACACTGGCTGCTTTCATATATTATCACATTTAAACCCCTAATTCCTTTTCAAGGTAAGGATATTTAGCCTTATTTTTTTTTTTTTCTGATAAAGAAATTAAGCCTAAGAGAGAATTCCTTTATGAAAACCTGAATTTTAATGCAGAGATCTCTGGTCCTGAATGTACAATCTTATAATTAATTTGGTCTAATAAACAACTAAACTAATGAATGATAGGTTTCTAGAATTTATTTTTTAAAAAACCTTGATTGATTTTTATTGTTATTTTTTCAATTGGAATATGTAGAAAGATATTTTTAATTCAAGATAAAATCAGTACGCACTTTGTATTTGATCTAGTATTTCCACAAAAGTCCATCCGTCATTAATGTCCTTAAATTCTTCAGCAGGGTCATTAAATGTTTTCCACTATTTATCTGTTCTCTTGATCAGTCCTGGTTACTTTCTTTAGTCTTGACAGCTGTACTTATCTGTGGCCATCTTAGTAGCATGTGACATCCTGTATAACTATGTGTAGGTATTACTCCCCTCTGTGCTGTAGACTGCACTTTGATCCCTTTGATTACAATTCCCCAACATCATCCAGACATTATGAATACTGCTTTCAGTGTTTTGCATGGAGTTGAGAATCTTCACTTGTTCAGCTGGCCCTGAGCCTCAGGGTTGGCACATTACCAACATCAGGAGAAGTCACAGGTACAATATGCAAGGTAATCAAATCTGCTCTATTACTGAGCCTTTGTAAAAATTATTACTTTCTGTTTCAGACAAAAGATAAGTGCTCTGACCTTTTTCTTTATTTTGTTCTATAGTATAATAAAATCAAATTATAAATTATTTTTTAATCTATTTAAGATACAAAAAGTTAAGTATGTGTGTTTACATGAAGAAACTTATACAAAAGGAGGTTTTATAACAGTACATTTGCAAAAGTAATTCATTCTTTTTTGTATATTCTATTTTCCTTACCTTACTATTTCTTTTCCTTATAATTACTATTTTTAACTATATAAGATAAACCTCTATGAGAAAGAAATATCATTACATTGCAGTGATATGAGACTTAAGATCCACTTGAAATTTTCAAAAGGATAGCCCTTAATGTAATACAATTCTGTATAAACAGTATGGTATTTATTCTAGGTATTTTTATCAACTAATATTATTGATTGTTATGAATCGTTGTTTAGATCGGACTTTGGCCCCACAAACCTAAAATAAATGGAGTAATTCAGAGCTATTTCAATTCAATTCAGTTTAGGTCCTAGAATTCATGATTAGGTGATTGGGAAAAGATTATAGGAAACAGGAAGTGTTCTCTTTTAAACGAATTGGCAAGTTCATGGGTACAATTGTCGCAGTGAATTCTGTAATCTATGAAAACATAGGGAGTTCTCATCTTCGAGAATAAATGAGTTAGGTGAATTCAATTATCTATATTATCATCAGTTTGTGCATCAATTTTATTATATGCAAACAGAAGCAGTGCATGTGCTCCTGAAAACAATTTCACAAATTAAAACCTTTAAATTTGTATCTTCTTTTTACATAAATTTGACTATGCATGTGAGGTGATTTGAAGCCTCACCTATTTTTTTGTAATTTATGGCCCATCCTGTTAATAATTAAAAATGACTCCTGAAGTATAAATATAAGGGAATATTAGGTTATTGTAAATTCAGGTGGCCTCCACACTTAATGGTAGAGTGATATTAAGAAACTTCTTACTCAATGTCAATCAAATTAATCAGCATGTTACTTTTACAGATGAGCAGAGCCTTAAGAAATAGTCATTCCTGTTTCATTGTTATGTAGATTTACTCTGGACTCCAGTTTAATCAGCAGCTAAAACCATCTTTGGAACAGATAAGGTGATTGGATTTTTTTATAACTCTGAAATTAGAGCCTTATAGTTGTCTTACACAGTTCTTAAATATTCGTGCTCAGCCAGTAGAAGTAACACAGAAAATTTGTGGTCAACCAGTACAATTTTTCTTTGAAGCAATATACGCTATGCTTATGCTTACACTAACAAAATTGTATCTGGACAACTGATATTTTACAGAGGAGGAGTCTCAGTTAGGTTTTACAATATTTCAGTGTCTTAGTCCACTTAGGTTGTTTCAGCCACCATCTTAAAAGCCTCCTTGTTCTTTTTGCCATCACCTCTTTCTTGTAAAAACTGGATTTGAGCAAGATACATTTACTTAATTGAATTCATGAGGCAGGCAAGACATTGCTTCTCTTGGAATGAAAAGAAAAGGAATGATATCACAAGCAGATGAAAATGACGCATATAACTATTTCTCTGAGTGAGTGAGCTCTGGTACGTGCTTAATCTTGAATTTTCCCATTCAAGAAACCTGCTGAGTCAGCCTTCAGACATTTCATGGAACATGTTGTTATGAAGCTGCATAAACACAATTCTAGTTTTTGACCCTTTATACAATTGTACATACATGGACTTCAAAACAGGGTACATGAAATCCACTGGAGAAGAATAAAAAGACAATTATTATAATCCTTGAGGGTTTCAAAAACCAATGATTCTACAGAAGAATAGTCCCTTTATCATTACTGTCTCTTTGAAGTCAAAGGGAAAAAAAAAAAACCCTGCTTTTAAAACATCTCAGCTGATATTAGTAGCTTTAGAATTTACAAAATAATTTCTCATTTCATATTTCAGTTAATTTTCACAATGTCATTCATGGTCAATATTAATATTGCATATTCTAATTGTCCCATTCAAAAGCTGGGAACTGAGAGTCAAAAAAGGTATGTTATTTTTCAAAGATCATGAAACTACTAAATGATGATTCTAGAATTTCATTGCCAAAAGATTGAGGGTTAAATTTATGACTTTTCATCGCATTACAATATGTCTTACTAACAGGACATATAATTATGAACTGGACAATAACCTTTACCTAAATTACTTCATTCATATTTTTTCAAAACATTTCTTAAAGTGATTTGTTAATGTTATTTTATTGAAGTAAAATAAAATGTATATTTTTAGATGTTCACTAGAAACAAATGCACATTCTCTAGGTCAACACATTTCAATGATCATGTGTTTTAAACAGTAATGTAATTACAGATTATTTGAAATTAGGTCAACTTGTTGAGGTGGAGGCAGTATACATTAGGGTTTATCAATCTTGGCACTACGGATTTGGGGAATGAATAACTTTGTTGTAGGAGGCTGTTCTGTGCATTGTAGGATCAAGGTATGTCTGTCTTCTACTTACTAGATGCTAACAGCATCTAGTTATGATACCCCATTGTGATACTCCAAATAACTTGAGACATTGACATCTCACCCTCACTTGAGAAACACTGGTCTACCTTAATTTAACTGCCAGGACACATGCTCTCTCTTAATACTACATCAGACAATTGGAAAGATTTGCCATAAATTAACAGAGGTTTTAATCTTTTCATAATAGTGTTACAGTGGATACATTAGCATACTTCATAATTTTCCAATCTACTTTTGTCTGTGCTGTAGGACAAAATTGACACAATGCCAGACATCTCTACTTATCTTCTTTTGATTTTTCTTATCTGAAGTGAAGATCTTTAATTTGTTTTATTTTCTCCTGGTATATTTCTATTGGGAAACAATTGGTCCCTCAAATTTTTGCACTAATTGCAAGTTAGGCATTGGCTACCCTTTTGTTTTGGACTATCTCTTAAAGGAGATTTATATAGTGAACGGCTTTAGAAAAGAAAGATTGTCTCCTTAGGGAGCAAAGTGTAGATATGCTTATTTTCCCCATTATAAAAATGTGGGTTCCCTGAGCTCAGTTTCCTCTCTTATAATGCAGCCCTCAATGACTACTGGTTCTGTCTGATCTTCTTCATGTTGTCCTGTGGGAATTAGAGCTGAGAAACGAGCATAACATGTTGATACGGTGGCTACTGCTATTTCTGGAAGTAATAGACTATCCTATATCTATGTTGCAAGAGTCTCACGGTGTCCTACCAGCATCCACATAACTATGGCAGCCTAAATTTTTATTTTTCAAGTAATACAAAATATCCAACCATTCACATTTCTTGGCAATCTCTTATTTGACATGGATGGGCAAGTAAAGACTTTTTTATGTTTCAAAAATGTTAATTTCTGCATATCTCAGTTCTGTATAATCTTATTGATTATATCACATGGAATTTCTTTTTGTGCCCATTCAACAGGCATCTTGATGATTTAATCCACTATCTCACATACTTATTTCTCTTTATAGAAGCATATTGTCATTACAAGGAAGAAGCCGTTCTTTGCTTAAATAACAGCTTTATTTCATTTCTCAAAAGTTACGTATGATTTACTGTCTTTTCATCTTTGCTACATCTTTTAGGAAATGAAGGCTTCCTTTTATAGTCAACCTCTAGCAGCTGTGTAGTATCATTTGGTAATAATGTTTGGTATTAGTCTTACCATTGATTTATTATTTTTCTACTTTTAAATAATTGGGCATCTGGGGAAATAGAGTTTTTTTTTTTAAAAAAATATGCCATCCACTTAAAAAGGTTCACATAGCAACAATAATAACAGATTTTGATTATTACTGGGGTGCGGGGGGAGAATTACTTAGTCTCTCTTGTATGTCTGTCCTGCATTGAGATTACAAAATCTTTTGTCCTTTTCCCTGGGGCTCTGGGTTAGAAGATAATTCGTTTATTTGCACAAAGATCCCAGTGTTTTCTGGGAGTAAAATGATTGTAATCCAATCCCAAAGTTTAGGAAAGTGATGGAGTGAATTGGAGTTTCGCTTGACAGAAGTATTCCTAGAGTGTGTCCCCTAGGAGAACTCACCAAGAGCATAACAAGATACTTGATACTTGTTTTCAACATGAGATCTGATGGTCCTTAGGAGAGACTAATTCTTGTCCACCATGTTAACTCTGAAAAGTCTGAGCATCAGTCACTCTAGCATGATACCTTTCTTTGAGGGAAAAATACATGAACATTTGAATATATAGATTTAACTGTAGAGACAAAGTATATGGCAACTCTTAACCTGTGGGAGTCTCCTCGGAAAGGCCAAGTGACCTTCAGAGTAAGAGAGCTCTTTGTTGTGCAGCAACGTTGCCCGGCAGCACTGGAAGTCACTGTTCTAGCAGATAAAAATTTAAAAAATATCCACTTCCTTCACATTCTCTCTTATGGATGACAGATTACCATAAAAAGAGTCAAAATTAGGGTTTTTGGATGTTATGAAAGATAATTAAAGAGATACAACCATAGGGAGTATTATGCTGACTACTTTTTAAATATTTACCTTGCCTTATTCTCTCAGTTCTTTATCTCATTCTTTCATGTGAGTTTTAAAGCTATGTCAGGCTTTTATAGATCAAGTTGGTTTATTAATTAAATGCACCTACTACTTATCACTATCTACTTATTAAACAATATTACTTTTATATATTTAGAATGACATTAAAGATTTTTATAGGCAATACTATAAGAATATATATTATCTCTGTCCTCAAGGTTAAATGTTATTGTTTGTGACTGCATTGTTGCCTGACTAAAGTAGATGGAAAAAATTATAATTGTAATCATTGTTATCTGTTCAGAATGGATTCCTCTGTAGAAGTATATTTATGGACCATGATCTCAGAATTAGACTATTCTTCTAAAACACAATGTAAGAATATTGTTAATATTGGCAATTGTTAATGATTGCCAGTTGTATGAAACAACAACAAAAAATAAAGAATAAAAAATGACTACAGTTAATTGATACTTCTGGGAAATTCAGGTAGGTGTCTGAAGTCACTTGAAAGACCTTGGCAAGTTATCAGATGATATAATCTATATCACTTTTATTTCTGTATGCCTGAAATACATGGTATTTTAAATGCTTTATGTATTACCTTACATCAGGAAATGGTCTCTTGGCTTGGTGTTTGAGATGGGAGTGCAGAGGGCATTCTGGTTTAAGTGTTATAGTGTTGTTAATCATATCTCTATGACACTGAGATACAAGATTCTGAGGAATATATAGATAAAGGATCATTTCAGAGCATGTAACATTTTTTGAGATGCTTTTTTCTTTGATTTTCACTGATTGTTTGCCTGTATCACTTACCTATTTTGTCCACCTGAACTGATACTTATATTTATAATGAATTTTCAATAATAGAGAACTAGGCTAGTTTTAAATAAACTTTGTAATTCAACTTTTATAAATGAGAATACAAATAGTTAAAAAAAAAAAAAAGCAAAATTAAAAAGAGATTTTAGTGTTTGGATCTGACCCAAAATGACCATTAAGGTTGTAAATTTTCCCATTAAATTGATAACAATGTAAGATGTTATATCAATAGAAATGTTGACATTTCTGAGTAATAACATCCCTTTCAAGTGGCCTTTGATATGTTCATTCTAGCTTTTATGAGCCTGAGTATATTTTTGATTTTAAGGAATGTGCTGATAAATGGTGCTGAATTGGAGGGTTCCCCAAATCTAAAGGGACTCTTTGCTGCTTCTAGCTATTACCACGCTTTTTTATTCAGTAGATTTGCTTACCTAAAATAATAAACTTTCTTAGTAGATGTACAATCCGTGTGAATTCCCTTTTCCCATATATATTAATAGTCACAGGGTTTTACTCTCGGTTTTGATCTTGATGATCAATCAAATTTGGCATTCAATCCATCACCATGTACAGTAGACTCGGAGCATTTTGCCTTGGTACAATTTGAAGCTAGTGACTGAGCTCCATTCTCTGTAAAAGCTGCAGGCTCCTGTCCCAGTAATAATTCCCGCCCTCTCACTAGTGGTTCTATTGTTGACAGCACAGCAAGACACCAGGGGAACTCCTGACCAAACTCCACAAAAAACACATGCTGGCTTTATGACCTACACATGCAGAGAACTTTTGGTGAAATACTTTGGGTACTCTTCAGCCAGTTTTTTTTCCTAGAAATATATGTGAAATCACCAAGCAAAATGAAAGTTCTCATTAAAATGTTAGTTTTTCTTTTATCTACCCAGTTTGAATACATTGCTTCTTTAGTTTTATTGCTTTCAAAATTTTATCTGCTATCACACA
Source organism: Eonycteris spelaea (assembly GCA_003508835.1). Classification (NCBI taxonomy): domain Eukaryota; kingdom Metazoa; phylum Chordata; class Mammalia; order Chiroptera; family Pteropodidae; genus Eonycteris; species Eonycteris spelaea. The sequence continues at coordinate 3,768,879 of PUFA01000067.1, read as the reverse complement.
CACACACATGCACAAAGGCCTGCATATTTTTTCTAAACATTAAATATCTACTGTAGAAATCATGACACTTCTAAATACTTTGCTATTCCTCTTCTAGGAATAAGGATATTCACTTGGATAGCTAAAGTGCTTTAATCACATATAAGAAAATAAAAAAAACAAAGAAAGAAAATCAGTAATGATTTAATAATGTAATATACAAATTTCTTCATAGAGGTTTTTTTAATTTTATTTTTTAACTCAGTATGAAAATTAAGGTTTATATATTGCATTTTTTTTTTAATTACTTCGGTCTTTTTTAATGAGGAATGGTTTTTTACTTGTTTGTGCAGTGGTTTGGTTTGGCTTGGTTTTCACAACACAGACTTTTTGGGAGTTTATAACAATTGTTTTTAGAATGTCCTACAGTCTAGATTTATCTCTGGATTTATGTTTACAGTCAAATGAAATGTTTTTATTAAGAACACTACAAAGGTGATATTGTGTACTTAGGACATTTACAGGAGACATTTAATTTCATGTAACCCACTATTGGTGAGATTTGCTAAATTTGGGGACTCTAAATTTGATGACTTGGATATAATGGTGACTGCAAGGTATCCATTGTAAAAGTACATTCTTATTATTATTTTGGCAGAAATAAATAAAATGTTTAGTCTTTTGTCAAAGTGAATGTCCTTTATCCCAAAAACTTTCACCTAATGGTTTTCAGCAAGAAATGGTTGGTTCTTGCAAAAGAAAGTTATTATTGTGACTTGCAAAATGGCGATATTTTAAATTTCGTTATAGTCTTCTTATTTATTATCTGGCATTCTTCTCTAAAACTTTCCTTTCTCTTTAAAGAAAAAAGTTATACGCATAAAATACTTAAAAATTTTAAGCATCTTAAAATGTTTTTAAAGATATGCTAAAGTAGAATATTTTCTATAATTTCTATGAAAATAAAGTTTTGGTAAAATGTGTATTACACACAATCATAAATATCTTTTCAATTTATAAAAACAATTTTTCTTTGTATTTTTTCAATGTAAATTTGGTTAAAATTAGAAAGACAAAATCTACAGTGCCTTGAGTTTGAGTTTTCTGTTCACTTAGTGGACAGAAATGCACATCTGCAGAAATGAGTCATTCCTTTATTTATCAACCTTTCCTGGGCACCTGCTATCATCAGAGTATGATGTTAGCTATAAATTTGATTAAACTTGTGTTTTTACCTCCACTCGCAAAATAAGAATTAAAAAAATATATAACATATATTATACATATGATATATGTATAGATAGGTAATTTACAGTATATAATTTTATATACATATATGATTTATCTCAACAATCATATGGGCTGTAGGCCAATAAACACACAGTTCTCCTTATTGCAGGTAACCATGTCACTTATGTTTATTATAATATATTTTTCATCATGGAATTTAATTTAAGTCTTAACATAAGAAACTTCCTTGAAGACCAAGATGATTAAAAATAGTACACAATATACTTTAAAGGCTGATTTTCTTTTTTCATTGATGATTGATCATTTTTATGGAAAAAGTTGCTTTTCAAAAAATTCAAAATCTAATCTAACTAACCAAATGTAAAAGTAATTTTATCCATTCTGTAGTTTAATGTCTTCTTTTCATTAGATTCACATGGAAGTTCTATGAAATAGCATTATACTGCAACACTATTTACAATAGCCAAGATATAAAAGCAACTTAAGTGTCCATCAAAGATGATTGCATAAGGAAGTTATGGTTCATATATATAATGGAATATTATTCAGTCATATAAAAAATAAAATCTTACCATTTGCAATGACATAGGTGAACCTAGAGGGTATTATGCTAAATAAAATAAATTGGACAAAGACAAGTACCATATGATTTCACTTATCACATGGAATCTAAAGAACAAAATAAATGAACAAACAAAACAGAAACTGATCCACAGATACAGAGAACAAACTGATGATTGCCAGATGGGAGGAGGTTTTGCGGACTGGATAAAAAGGTGAAGGGATTAAGAAGTGCACATTTGTAGTTGAAAAATAGAAATGAGGATGTAAAGTACAATATAGGAAATATAGCCAATAATATTATAATAACTATGCATAGTGTGAGGTGGGTACTAGGCTAATCAGAGGGATCGATTTGTAAATTACATAAATGTATAACCACTATGTGATATGCCTGAAACTAATATAAATAATATTGAATGTCAACTCTAATTGAAAAATAAAAATTAACAAAGGAGGAAGTATAAAGAGAAAGTCTTAAGTTTTTTTTAATTTAGTTTTTGATACATCATTAGATTATGCAAAAGGATAATAAATCTTGCCAGTCAGGATCTATGATCAGTGCTCTTCTAATTTCACTGCTGAAATTCCTTTTTAAAAAAATAGCATTATAAATACAGTGGAGAAAAAAATCATCTTTTTATCTGATCATCTTGTTCATTTGTTTTTGCTTGATCTTTTGGCATTTTTTGGTAAATTTCTTGAATAAATTACAATAACATATAGTCTAATCTAATAAATATATATTTATAACATTCATCATAATAAAGATATGAATTTTGGGGACTTTTACGAAGATATAAACATTTGTTTAGTTAACTACTTATTACATCTAGCTGATGGAGAAAGCACAGATTCTGGAGTAGAAAACATATGGCCTTAATTTCCACAGCACAATTTATTACTCTATGATTTAGTTAAGTTGTTTAATTTATCTGAACATCAGTTTTCTCATCCATAAAGAGACCAGTAATGTATAACAAATATTTGACAGGCTGTTAAAAGCTAGAAATTATTTGTGCAAAGAACCTAACACATAGTAGGAGTATTAGGGTTCTCCAGAAAACAGAACCTGGCAGTTGTTTGAATAGTATCTACTCTTGGCTCCTCTTACTTTCCGTCTTACTGTTATTTCTTTGATGTTTCTATATGAATAGCATTGTTTAGGGGCAAGGGTGCCACTGTCACCCAGTGTCCCAAAGCACCACACTGATCTGGCAAGTGATATCTGATCTCATGAAAGAGATGGACAACAAATCTCTCCCATAGTCTGTGCCCTATTTCATTACTTGGGCTCTAGAGCAGCACTTTTTTATTTTTCAGAGACTCATAAAAATTTATATCACACACACACACACACACACACACACACACACATACACACACACACCACTTCAACTCTTAATCTTTCTCTGGATTAGTGCTCAAAACTCCCTCAGAAAAAGGGACAATTGCTTCACTAGTCATCTCCATTGCTGTCATATCTCTCCACGTACATCAAACTCCTTTCTCTATTTTTAAGCAATCCTCCCCTCTCCTAACAAAAGACCGAGATACAGAGTAGTTATTCTCGTGAATCCATCAGTGCATGCAAAAAATTTAGAGATGAATCGTCCCAGATTCCCCTCAAACTCAAATTTTTGTTGAACTCAAAAATAATGATTCTATGTATTTCACAAATGCTATTTAAACTGATAAGTATGTATTATCATTCACATTAAACACCTGATTTTGAGGTATAGATCAAATAATTCTGAATAACTATATCTTTTAATTACAGAATCCACATTTCTTCCAAACTTATTTCATTCTACTCAAGAAAAAAGCTGAGTATCTTCATTTTTTCCCCTGTCAATGTTTATTATCTTTATGTTCAAAGCTTTTGATTAAATTGGCATTGTAAGGAACCCCTTTGTATTTTTCTTTCATGTTATTTTTGACAAGCCTGAATCAGTAATTTTAGCTGGTATTACAGCTCATGTTTTTGGGTACATTCACTTATGATAGAATGAATTACTTTGCTGTTTTTGTTTCCACTTTATTCTGAGAAGTACCCACAGAAACATTACAAGAATGCAGATTTGCAGCAAATAAATTCTTACACAGGGCCTGCACTGTGTCTCCACAGTCAATCTATCCTACACAACATCATCTTTGAACAATAAAAGGTAATGGCTAAGGATAAAAGTATAGGCTCAGATAAAATACTTTTCCGCCACCCCACATGTAATTTGAAGCCAAATATTCTAACAAAGTTATTTTTATGGCCTGTCTTAGACCCCCAATAGTGAAGTTTTTATACCTGGTAACTCTTTGGGTTGTGTTTATTTGTTTTTACTACTTCCTTAATTTTAAATTCTGAGCTTCTGTGTGTTTTGTTTATAAAAAGAACTCTCAATTTCGACTTTTTATATGCTTTCTTACCATTTGTGGTTTTGTTGAGAAGAAAGAAAATTCTACAAGATACTTTTGCATGAAAAGAGAATCTATAGTGTTATATCAAAAGTATGATAAAATGAAAATTAATTATTAGTATACCAAATATAAATTGATCAATACAATTCCTTCACCTAAATATATTTGTACAATTGAACCAATAGAAAACAGAAATAGATGGCATTTCTGATTCAGGTTCCTTGATTTTAAATAGTAATAGAGGACCTGTTATCTGGAAAAGCTAAAGCTCTTCATAAAGGAAACACAGAACCCATTCCAAATGTTTAAGGGAGCAGCATAATTCTTTCAACTTATATTTTTCTTGGAAACATAACATATAAACAAAAGCATAAAAAGGGAGTTTTCTTATTTAACAAGTGGGAAGAGGGCAGCAAGTGCCAGATCCCACCTCATCAGCCTCCTTCCAAATGCTAAGACATCACAGCATCCCCCGCCCCACCCCCCTCCTAGATCCAGTGCTGGCTCCTAGCAGCTCAGATTGAAAACCCTGAGATTAGAAGCAATGAAGTATGTAAATCTTGAATGAAAATACATAGAGAAAATGATGCATTCACTGCTCTCACCCCTGTTACCTATCAAAGATCTTGGAGGGTGGTCTCTGATTCAGTTCCTTTAAGTCTTTGGAAGGGTCTCTGTCGGGATTCTCTCCTGCATATTTACTAAACAATGCCTGGAAATGAGCTGGCTGTAGTAAAATACTTAACTGAAAATCTGAATTGAGCTTGCTAGAATTATGTGCTCATACTCCCAACATGTTGGGAAGGAGAACTGATTTTTCTCTCCTTGCCTGTGTAAAAAAGAAAAAGAAAAAGAAAAAGAAAAAAGAAAAAAAAAAAGTCAACAATCAAGTCTAGATTCCTTCTCACTTCAGTTATTTTCTTTGTACTTCATCGACACTCAAATAATGTATAACAAATTTGATGAGCCTTTCCTCGAAATTAATGACTTTTGCCTTATTAGGTTGATAAAAGTGATGCTAGTGAGAATACAAGTGAGAGTGTGTATTTTTAATTCTGAAGGCAGACTGTAAGTATCCATAGGAAATGATGTACTTTATCTCATTTTCTCATTCTGTATATATTTGAATAAGGGTCACTTAAAAGTTTCTTCATGTGAATAGAAATCATTGAGCTAGGATTGCTTGTTGAAAAATTTATAGGTATAATACATGTTCAGAGAAGTTACTTTTATTTTTGTAGAATAACTTAAAAGAATTCAGAAAAATAGATCTGTATACCAATGAACCACAATAATTAAAAATAAAATATATATAAAAAATTTTGTTTCCCATTACTGAAAATATGTAATGACTCAGTGACCAAGGGTCATTGATATGAATAAGAAGATTGCTGTATTGAGTGAGAATCTACGCACAATGATTCTGAAGGTCCCTGCCAGATTAATGTTTGTGTGTGTGATAAAAATACACACACATATATAAAGTTTATCAAAAAGGATACAAAGCAACAGATTTACTTATCTGGAGTCAATTTGGTAATTTTTGTATAGCATTTTGCTGTCAATTTAATACAAGAACATTGATTATTACAGTTGGCAATTTAAATTCAAGTCTGTTTTATGAGATGTCATGAACTAAACAAACACTTAGAATTGGTTGGTATCTGTATCAAACAGATGCAAAAAAGCAGAGTCAAATTTTTATGATATCATATAAAATTGAAATGATATAGAATAATTTTCATTTCATTTTTAAGTTTTCACACACAGAGAATGAAAACAAAACAAAACTTTCTTCAATAATATTTAGAAAAATCTTTATTTGAAAAAAATCTAAATATTTGGCATTTACTTAAATTTATAAATGTCCTACTTTTTCTTATGTTTAGGACATTAGGGTGATTTTAGTGAAGAGACATTTTTCACTGATGTAAATGTATTTAAACAATAATATATCTATGTGGAATCAATTGTGATTAATGAGGCAGCTGTATCTCTGTCTAGATACTCCCTGACTTTGGGAAAGTCACTCTGGTAACTGGGTTAGCTCTTTTCAGACACTTGAGGACCTACTTAGTGAATTAAGTGGTACCCTAATAAATGAAAAGAACTCACATGACTTCCAATGAAACTAATTTATAATTGGAAACTATGAGAATTTATTTAAGTGAAAATTATTATATTTGAATGAATTAGCATAGAACTTCTAATAACATACACACTTTTTATATTTTCTAATTTTGTTACATTTTAATTTAAATATTTTTCCCCCCAAGTTTTTGAACATAGTCATTTGATTCTTTAAAAAGATTAGACTAAAATATGCAGAAGTCCCTTTAGCAGTATATTTTTAAACTGGAATGATAATTAGTCATAAGGGGAAAGTCATTTTGGTGGAAAATAAAATTCAAAAAAAGCTAAACATTAACTGCTGAAGTTTCTTTTTGCCTCTTGCAAATTCTTTCTGCATGATATCATTCTCTATATATTTTTGAATGCATATTTCCAAAGAAATTATGTTTTTGCTTAATAAAAATTTTTAGGCAATTAGATGCAAAAGTGTAGTAAAGCAACATTAAAGTTGCCAATTTAAACATAAAGAAGCAAAACAGTCCAGGAGTTGAAGTCCTGACAGCTATGTTAACTAGCATGCTCAGGAATGCCTACTAGGTAGACAGACACACAGAGCTATTTTCATAGTCACTGAGGAGCTCTAAGTGAAACAGAGCTGAACTCACCTTTGGTGGAAAAACAACATAAGTCCCAAATAAATTTCTGACTATCCACACCTGAAACACTTTGCCAAAATAATGAAAAAAATGTGAATGTCTTCAGCAAGATTTTGTAAGATAAATAGTTCATGATGCTGTATTAAAGCATTCCTAGGCATGCAAACATGTGACATTCAATAGCCATTTTCAAGGCTAGCGAAGGTTTATGTTGTTGTTGTAAATGTGTAAATTATTAATAAAAGAGCTTTAACATATGAACAAATTGATGAATTACTAAAAAAACCAAATGATTCACCCAGGGTACTTCTTGCAGCAGCTTGCTCAAACCACCTAGAACCAAGAAGAAATGAAAACATGCATACATTTGGCAATATAATACTGTCCTAAGCAAAGATCGTAATGTTTGTTTTTCACTTTCAAACTCTGAGTTGCAATATAGATACAAATAACCAGACAAATATGATTTTAAATTCTGGCTTGCAGCTAGATATGGTAGGACAAGTTGTTTCTGGGCCTTAGTTTCCTCATCTTTAAAATAGGAATAATAAATCCTACATTACCTAGTCCAGTGAATAGTAAACAGGATAATCTAAAGTATTATGCGTGCATAAGGCCTGATATAGAAAATGCAACAAATTCCAAAATGAGATTGTGATTATTATTATTATTTTTATCATAGCCAGTAAGTTGCAAAGGATTTTTAAATGATGTTCTGAGAATTCTATTTAAGAATATGCATACAGTTACAGAGTAGGTAGACTTTCAAGGTTTGTAACATGGTCTGGAAATAAAGTTTAGACAAAACTTTCCTACCCTGCTGCTAGTATTCAGCTTTCTTCTTCTTCTTCTTCTTCTTCTTCTTCTTCTTCTTCTTCTTCTTCTTCTTCTTCTTCTTCTTCTCTTCTTCTTCTTCTTCTTCTTTCTTCTTCTTCTTCTTCTTCTTCTTCTCTTCTTCTTCTTCTTCTTCTTCTTCTCTTCTTCTTCTTCTTCTTCTTCTTCTTCTTCTTCTTCTTCTTCTTCTTCTTCTTCTTCTTCTCCTTCTCCTTCTCCTTCTCCTTCTCCTTCTCCTTCTCCTTCTCCTTCTCCTTCTCCTTCTCCTTCTCCTTCTCCTTCTCCTTCTCCTTCTCCCTCCTTCCTTCTCCTTCTCCTTCTCCTTCTCCTTCTCCTTCTCCTTCTCCTTCTCCTTCTCCTTCTCCTTCTCCTTCTCCTTCTCCTTCTTCTCCTTCTCCTTCTTCTCCTCCTCCTCCCTCTCCTTCTCCTCCTCCTCCTCCTCCTCCTCCTCCTCCTCTTCCTCCTCCTCCTCCTTCTTCTTCTTCTCCTCCTCCTCCTTCTTCATAGATATTTTCCCATTTCCAGCTTTCCTTCTCAAGTTTACTTAAAAACAAACAAACAAAAAAAACTACTAAGAGTATCTACTGTATAACAGACACAAATTCGAGAGGAAAATGGTGAAGAAAATATACATAATTTCTGATCAGTTGTGTTTATAATATAATGAATGTAATGGCAAATATTCTTGGCTTATGTATTTGTTTCATTCACATAATGGAGGTAAAGGGAATAAGTGAAAGAAAAAAAATTCTTCATTTTTCTTATAATCACAATAACATTTTAGAGGCTTCAGAGTGATGGAACAGAAGATGAAGGAATTAGAATAAAAATCAGAAAGATCTCCAAATCTAAACTAAAATCATCCAAATTTATAACACAGACCAACAAAATAATCAAAATAATAGAATTCACATCTATTTCCAATGCCCCATCGAATTAATCCTACCTTCCTTCCACCCTCCCCCCCCCGCCCCACACACACATGCTCTCTTTCCATCTTTAACTCAGTATTTTGGGCTGGCTTGGATGGAGCGCAGACATTATTAGTGCAGACCACATTTATCTCCCTTCCCTCAAGACATCACCTGTAAATGTGTTTATTTATTTATATGTTTAAAAGGTTTTGTGTTATGACAGAGGAGGAATGGAAAGAGATTGGTATAAAGAGATTCGAAGGGAATACTAGGCCAAGACTGAAGGGAAGCTGAACATAGAAACTGGTATTGCCATGGCAGTAGTTCCGAACTCAGGAAAAAAAAATGAATTTTTGCAATGAGTTACTTATCAGACCAGGGCAAAAACCCTCAAAGGCTGGAGACTCTATAGAAAACCTTGCTCTAATTAAGCAAAAAACATAGTTTTCCCCACAGGTAAGTTTCAATCAGAAGTAGACTAGTAATTTGCACATTGTCTTGCTTAGTCCAGAGACCAGCAAACTATGAAGTAGTTTAAGGTGGCCTCAGGTTGGTAATGCTCCCAACCTGAGTGTGACAGAGGCAAAGTCAATTAATCTCTGAAATAAGGTACTTGCATTGTAGCCTTTATGTTTTTCAAGTCAATTTTTACACATGATGTGCTGTATACAATATGTGTTGAACAAGTACAAGTGGAGAATTCTATGTGAATGGGAACCAACAAGAACAGCCCATGGGTATGGGTATTAAAACTGAATATTAGAATTACTAGACACAGAATGGAAAACATTAAAGCTTACTATATTTGAAAGGAAAAGAGAAAGCATATGCAAGGAAACAGGACTACATAAGTTATTTACAAATTTTAAAGTAATCAAAGGGAACTTCTATAGGTGAAGTACAAACTTTTTTAAATTTTTTAAAAAGTGAATAAGTGAAAACAATATGCTAGAACTAGATGAAGATAGAATTAGTGAGTTAGAAAAGGCCAGAAAATGTTATATAGAATATAGCAGAGGATAAGAAATATGAAAGGTAAATGTGTAATATATGAGAAGAAATAAAACACTTCTTGTTTACAAAGTACATAATTGTGTAGTTAGAAGATGCAAATTGATTTATACCTACTTTTTTTAAGAATAAAAAAAGGTTTCACAGAGAAAATAAAAAAAGAAAATAAGTCCAAAAAATTGTGAAAAATAGAAAGTAATGAGTGAAGTAAACTTATTAGATATCATTGCATTTTATAAGCAATAAGTAAAAAATGAAGTTCAAGTTCATAAATACATGAAAAATAAAAACACCCATGTATGAAATCCAGATATCTCAAAGACATGAGTTAAAAGCTAAATGTGAAATTTTATACAGCAGAAAAATTATTATTTGACAAATGATAAAAGAAATATTGTGCAGCCTCTGAAAAATAAAATTAGCTTTAAATTCTCCTTCATGCTTTATAGCTAATACATTCCCCAAACATTCTGGTGTTAATACAAATAAAAATAATAGAAGAAAAGGTGGGAGTTACTGTTTTTGTTTTTTGTTTCTTTGTTTTTAGATCACATAATAAGGAAAGGCATGAAATATGAAACACAAAAACCAGAAAAAAATTGATATATTTGACTACATAAAATTTAAAATGTCTGTAATGAAAATAACATAAAATCTTAAAACGAGTGACAAACTGGGAGAATCTAAGATGTTAATCATTCAAAAAACTAATTTGCTTAATACTTTCATATGTTAAAGAAATTCTAAAAATATAGTAAAAGAAAAACAATTCTCTGGAACCCTGGGAAAATGATAAAGACTTTTCTAGAGAAGTCTTTCAAGTACGTAAAAGGGTACTCAAACTTTCTCATGACAAGAGAAGTGAGAAAATCAAGGCATTACAATATTTCAAATGTTAGAATGGATAATCTCCCTGCAGGACTTTTTAAAAATTAAAACAAATTGCATATAGTTTTTATCTACAGATTCTGTCATTTAGAGTGCGGTATATAAATATGCTTGCACAAGTGTGAAGTTAGATAGAAGTAAGAATAATTGTTGCAGCCTTATTTATATTACTAAAATAATAGAAATAACATATAAATATAGATGATTGGATAATAATTATGAGACATCTGCTCAGTGAAATATTAGTCATCCCTTAAAAAGAATAAGGCAGTTCTTATATGCCCATATGGAGTTATCTTCCAGGTATAATTTTAGTACATACATTACCATTTGTGTGGAAAAAAGGTATGTGTATACATTCACACACAGACATATGTGTAAAATTTTGTGATTATCTCTGGAGAGATACTCAAGAAAGTGATTGTCCATTTGGAGAGAAACCAAATGCTTGGGAATAGCTGCCAAAGCAGAGAGAATTGGTATTATTTTTATCCTCTTGCACCTTTTAAATCTTGCTTCATGTGTATTAGTATTTGCAAAATAAATATACTTTATAAAAGTTGGCATGATATTATTTTTGGGGTAGAAAACAGTTAAATTAAAATGCTTTTGTAGCTATAAACTGTACACATTGGAAAGCACTGCTATAAAATATCCCCATTTTGTAGGTAATTATATGAAAATACTGAGAGCTTAATTACCACACCATCAGAATATTGACCAAGTTAGAATTTAAATCCAGATTTCTCTACAAAATCCAGTCTCTTAGTTATATATTTAATACATCTATAATCTATTTTTTTAATTCTATGCATTAGTGCTCTATGAAGTGTGTCAATAACAAAATCCAAAAGAAAATAATTGGAAATAATTGATTTGCTACATTTGCTATGAATCCTCCAAAATAAATACAGTGCCTGGTACATAGCATATCCTCAGTAAATATCTGTAGGATAAATAAATAAGTAAAAGAATAAGTGAATGAGTGAATGAATGATGTATGTTTCCTTTGGTTTCTTGATGTGTAGTATGCTAATAAATTTACTTCAGAATTACTTGCATATAGTTTCAAGGAAGTATGCTGAGATATAGCAGTATTTTTTCAAATTAACTGAAATTTGACACATTGTATTTATTTTATGTAAATTTCCCAAATAAAAACAAACCATTTTTTCTCAATGTCCATGTAAATTAGTGGAATACATTTATCTCACATTGTAGAGTAATACTTAAACATATTAGATGATGTATTTATAGATATAGAGTCCAAGGTACAAGATGAATTACTTGGGCATTTAATCTAGATCTTATTATTGAAATTGTCAATAATTTTTACTGTGAAGGTGTGGCGATATGACATTACATTCAGAGAGCTGCAAAGCAGCAAAAGCGTGTCCCAGATCCAAATGCTGCTCCAAGTGCCAAGAATATAGCTAATATACATGGGAATCGTTCCAAAAAAACCATATGGCAATGTGAGTTGAACATCTTTTACAGCAGCAATTCCATTTTAACCCAAGTTCTTTCCCTTAAATAGCACCTCTTTTATTTCCTGTAGTCAAACTGGCTGTACAATCCCCATTCTTGCCAAAGCCAGTGTCTGGGATGTGCATCTCCAGGAACCAAAGTGCTAAACCTTTCTTTTCACTAGCCTTCTCTGCCAAAATTCATCTTGACACACCTTAAATTATATTAGATCAAAGGCTGAAAATTATATGCCATCAAAAGTGGAAAGATAAAATGTTTATCTACTGTATTAGGGGTGTGTGGTGTTTTTAAAGCACTTAATGTTTGGATGGAACATTATTAAATGTCCCTGCAGTGCAGCATGGCTTACTTCCTTAGAGTATTTGATGGATATATTGTAATAGGCTGGTGGCAAATTCGAAGTGGCATATTCAGTATGTGTTTAGGATGTTTATGCATTCCTTGATTCTTGTGGTACTCAGTCTAATTGGAAATAAGGTTTACGTGGTGAGAGCAGTGAAGCAATGACATGCAATACTATAAAAATGAGTCCTGCCTCTGGCACACCATTGCTTTTAATGGATTTCTACATATTTGGAAAGTTTTATAATTTTTCCTTAAAAAATAAACCCATAAATGTCAGGAAGAATATTTTCCCTCGTAATGGAGTTTGTGTGCCAAGTTGACTTTGTTTCGATGTCTGTAGGTGGGCTGGGACAAAGGCCAGGGGAATTCAAAGAATTTTCTGAAACATGCTCTTTGTTTTTTGTTTTTTTTTTAAGACAGTTTCCTCAAATAAAATATAAATAAGGTAAATAGATAATGCTCTCATCAAGTATATTTTGTTAAAGGGTCTTTGATGGAAGTAACTAAAATGCATAAATATAAATAATCTACCACCCAGTCTCAAATATACAATGAGATAACAAAATTAACAATTTGTTTCTAAAAACATTCAAGAGTTTACCTAGAATTTCTTAGGAGGATAAATATATTTCTTAGAATTGTTTCTGAAGCACAAATTTAATGGAGAAATCCAGTTTTTTCAAAAAGTCATTTTAAAATTCAATATCTAACTTGGAAAATAATAATGAAAACATTAATTCATTTACATTAAAGATAGTGTTAACCCCCAATACAGATATTTCTTACTATATCATGTTGCTTTTTAAACAGACCTGTATTAGTAACTGTTTTTCTAACCAAAAGAAATCAGAAAAAAAGTTTCACTTTTACAAAAAAAAAAAAAAAAAAAAGGAAAAAGCAAAAAGAGTGTTGAGCATTTGTTTTGCAGCGAGCCATTGCAGAGGCAGTGTGCACCCCCAGCAGTGGGAATGGCACGGCCAAGCGCCTTCCACAGGAACAACACTCAGCATCTCAGCAGCAAGCAGGCACAGCTTTGAACTGTGTCTGTGAGCATCTGTGCTTTATTTCAATTTATTTTGTGCATCCGTTAACAAGATGTGTGCTAAGGTATCAGAAAAGCCTAAGAGTGCTCAAAGAGTGTTAAGCTTAGTGTAGAAATAGGCATAATTAAGCATATTTGGTCTGATTTGATAGGCTATTTTTAGGGTCTGGGAATGCTCAAAATTTTTCTACATAAATTGATGGTAATTATTTCTTTCCTTTATGACATTTGGGCTTACAAAATATGTCATAGGAATACTGCTTTTGAATAGCAGGGGAAAACTGGTAACGTTAAATCTTATATCATGTATAAAGGATTAAAAAAATGTAAAGAGGCTATGGCTCAGACTCATTGTACAAATAGCACTGAGAAGTTTGAAGTTTGTTATATTACTTAAAAGAAATAATGTCTATTTATAATTGACTATATCAAATAAAAAAAAAAAAGACACTATCATCAGATTTGCATTGAGCCCCTACAGTGCAATGCTTTCTACATTATATGATGAAGAACATTAACTATTGTTAAGATGCTTGCAGTTATGTGATAGCAAAATATATACAATTAAATGATCTTGACACCATGTGATGAGTACTCTTGAGTGTGTGGATGAAGTGCTGTAGGGACATAAGAGACACTTACCTACATAAAGCTAGAAAACCTTAAGGAAAGATAGGACTTGAATCTGGGCCTTGAGATTCTTTCTCAGCAAAAAGGTAGCTTGAGCAAAGCAAGGAAGTTTGTTAGAGTTTAACATATTGAATATTGGGAGAGAATGGCCAAGGATGAGCACAAAGGAGGAGGTTAGTGACAGACATTAAAGGTTTCCCAACTGTATCCAAAGATTTTAGGCTTTACTTTTGAGCTGGAGGGTAGGTGCAGCAGCCAAAGTTAGAGAAGTAAAAGATTCCATTTTTGCTTAGAAATGTATTTTGCCGATAGGGAAAAAGTAGATTGCAATTGGAAGAGGCAAGAAGACATCAGTTTCAGTAGTCTTCGTGAAAGGTCACTTGCGATCGTAGAATCGTGGATAAAATACAGGAGAGTATGGGCAGAATTTGCTGCCCACCTGGATATCAGTGATGATATATGAAAAAAAGTGAGGGAGTAACAATCTGGGGTAGTGACATTACTAGCCAAACTTTGAGAATGTCATTTTATAGAATTAATCCAAATGAATTTGATCATATGAAAATTCATTTGAAGGAACTGTGATTTTAGAAAGCAAAGGTTGTTAAATATCAAAGATAAAAGTTGAAATCATTATAAATTTGGTTCTTCCCACAGAAACTGCTTTAAACAACAAAAAGCCCAATAGTGCGTTTTGAAATTATTTTAACATACTGTTGGCTCAATTTAAATGATTTATCCAGCATTTATTCATATTGTCTTTGATTAATTCCAAGTTAATTTTTTTGGACAGTGCAAAAAGGGGTTTTCATGCCTGAAGGGACAAAGTATTGGACAGAGATGAAAACTGGGGACAGTGAAAGGCTAGAGACAGAACCCCTGAGTGGACAGGGGCACTGCTTGAGATCAGAGGGGCAGGAGGATAGGAAGTACAGCCAAATCTATTTACATCAGGCTGTCACTAGATGTAAAGAGCTAAGGCGGGAAGTTCTCAACATCAGAGTCCAGAGGAACCACTTTAATGGTTCCTAGAAAAATATCAGTAAGATAACTGGAAAGGCTCCAACAAGGTAAATTATAGAGGTATGCCTATAAATCTACAGCGTCTATCATAGAAACAGCTCTGAACAACTGCCAACTGATAGTTGGGAGCTGTTGTCTTCCTGTGAAATGTACTCCACCTAATTATCTTACTGCAAGATACCATGCTAGTGCATTCCCATTGACTCATAAGTCCTCAACTTGCCTCTTGCCAAGGGTGTGATCCAGACTAGAGTGGGATGATGAGTAGGCAGTGCTGCACTTACCTACAGAGTTTGCCTCATGAAAATCTCCCTGGTATTTGGACTGTGGGACTGTGAAGGAGCTATAAATTACAGCTAAATTACAACTTCAGGGCAGAGACTGATCCTCTCCAGGGCTTTGCAGAAACTGTGTCCTAGGTTTTGTCCTGGGCGTGGAAGAAACAGTATAGAATTACAGAATCATGGATAATTTTTTTCTTTATAAGCCTATCGGTACTTCTAATTTCTTTGCTTGACAAGAATGAGAACTGTCTTTCCTGCTAGGCTGGGTCTTACTTTGTAATTTTTAAATGTATTAAACCTATTGATGGGTCTCCTCTGAGGTATCTCCGAAGTCTCCCTGTGCCTCTGACATTGGGGAAATGGCATTCTAGAAATATTCTGTCTCAATTAAAAAGAAAAAAACAAATAACTAGACCAGATTTTCAAACCCTGAAACTCTAAAAATACTCTGACCTTTTAATGAATATGAGTGATTTAAATTTAAATATATATATTTGCTATTAAATACATTATTTGCCAAATATTTTGGCTCCAAATATAGTGTAGTTATAATCTTATGCAGTTAACCCTATGTTGTTCTGGAATTCTGCCCTTGAATTTTATGAGTCTGAAGATGTTTATTTGCTTGTTTGTTTATTTTCTAGTTTTCAGTTTACTTGTATCCAGACAGATTGATCCATAAAAATCACATTCAAGAAATTATGAGGAACCGTTTAGGAAGACCCCAGCTCCTGGAATTTGTTGACGTTCAAATCAACTTACATGTTTTAGAACTACTAATGAAACATCTTTACAAATTTTTTATAGCAAGTTACAAAGAGTTCAATTTATTACTCACCCTAGTGTTGAGGAAGTTCCTTATGGTCACTCCCTAAAATTGAAATACATCTTCCACAGTTAGTGCTATATAAACTGAAAAATTCCCTTCTCCCCAATTTTTCTTTCTTTGGCCTACTACTTCAGCTTTGAAGTCCACATGGATACACTATATTGTTATTTAGACATCCTTATTTCATGTTTTATTTCTATTAAGATTATTTTCTTGACTTGTGGTTAATTCATCTAGTGTAATTTATGAGTCTTTTTAACCACACTGTTACATGTTTTATTTTGAACTTTATGTTTCTGTATTAGGAGCAAAGAAAGGAACCAACATTTAAAGAAGAGAGCTTGAGTTCACTTAACAACTGGTGAACCAGATATCTACTGTTGTTTAACAAACTACTCCCCAAACATAGTGGCTTTACACAACAACTATTTTATTATATTAATTTTTTGAGTCAAGAATAGGGCAGGACTCAGCTGAGTGCCTCTTCTGTTTTATGTGTATTAATTGAGGCCACTTGGAGACTTATAGGTGATGGATAGGATATGTCTGGAGGTTGCAAGATGTCTCTTGACACGGATGCTAGAAAGCTGGCTCACCTGAGACTGGTAAACACCAGACATATATGTGTCCTCTTCAGCATGGCAGTCTCAGGCTAATGGCACATTCACATGCCAACTTAGAACATTCAGTGAGGGTTTTTCAAGACAGAAGATGCAAAGCAACTTTTAACTAGTCCTGGAATTCCCAGAAGGTTACTTCTGATGGATTCCATTGGTTAAAACAGTCACTAAAGCCAATTAAATTTACTGCTCAATGGGAAGACTAGCAAAGAATCTTTACCTAGAAATTTTGGCCCAGTATAATTTTTTTTTCTCATTTAATCTTCATGATTTATTCGATGAAAGTAAAACAGTAAATTCAGACCTCATAGAGTTGTTATGAAGGTTGAATAAACTTCATGAAATTACTGCTGACATTGTTATTTACCATTTCTTATTAATTTTTTATTTAAATTATTTGCTTTTGATGCCATTTTTAATTACTTATTATTCTGAATTTGGATTCCATCTTCAAGATGGTACCATTTTACCCTTTATGCATACTTGTATGATATCTCAAATTTAATAAAATCCTTTTTTATACTGTCTTTACTGAGCATGGTCTATAAGATCTGCTGGTGAATCTTAGACTTTTAATTAGTTTTCCCATGAATTAGACTTCTGTCTTCACCTCCTCTTAAACATATGTCATTTTTATTATATAGGGCATGGCTGATGGCTTTTGCATGTACTGTGTTTTTCTAGAAAATAATTACCTTCTTTGCAATAACAAATCTCCCTTTTACTAAGATCTCTGCTCAAAATATGATCTTATCTAGGAGGACTTTCTTGAGCACCTTATTCTAAATATTCTGACTCCCTACCATGCTCTCTTGGGTTACTCTCTATCTTTTTTTCCTGCTTTATACTTCTGTTCAATGTACCTATCACCACTGACATAATATGAATATGTTCATTTATTGTATGTTTTGACCAACTGAATGGAAGCTTTACAACAGTAAGAATGTATTTCTTAATCTCTGAATCACCAGGGCATAGAACAGAATCTGTCACAGAGTTAGTGTTCACTAAGTGAAATAGATTAATGATTGAAAAAGATTTTGGGGATGAAAGTCAAACACAAGGAGATGATACAAATGCAAAAAGTTATTTTATATATACCAATAGGTATCAAATTACTACTTGTAAAATTTAATTTTGTTGGCTGCGGTCTTGTTATCTCTCATTTTTGATTTTTTGTTAACTATCCCTGCTCCCAAGAGGTTAAATGCCCAATTTGGGATGCGATCTCAGGCATACCCTAAGAATGGTTAGTTCAGTAGCTGGTTGCTCATTTGGGTCATGGTATCAAAGGGCTGTTGAATTCTGTAAGACGGTCTTATATTTAGTTAATGCTGATTCCATCAACTGCTCAGCAATTGCTGAGCAGCAGCTTCTAGAAACTTAGATGGGGAAACATTTGCCTGACCAATTTTACAACCTTGATGTGGGTTTGAGTCCTCTGTTTAGATATAAAGTTAAGAAAACAGGGGCGGGTGGGGGGCGGGATGTTGAAATAGTGCTTTTATTGAGGATATGTTAATGGTTAGTTGTCTTTAACAACAACCACAACAACAATTCATCTTTTTCATTTTCAAATTGCTTTTTGGTTGTCTGGTAAACAAAGCCCCTCTTCCATAAATTAAAAGTAATGATAATTAACCACATGTTCTTTGTTATGTTGAGGGCTTTGAATATTTCTTCCCACAGCTACTAGATATTTTAACCACATATAGAATAAGGAACTGACAGAATTTGGGGGAAAATGAGCAACAAAATTTTAGAGCAGAAGCATGAAATGTGAGTGATTGCAAGTTTCACTCAAGTGCCAAATAACAGGCTCTGTGTGTGGGTATCTGATATTTGTTTTCTTGTATGTTTTTGATCTCAGAACACCTAACAGAGCTGGGACAGAAGCTTTTTGCTAACTTGTTGCATCAGTGCTAAAGATGAAAAAAAAAAAAAAAAGTCTTATTCACCCTGGTGTTGATTGTCCTATAAATAGGAAACTACCCGTTAGCCTTGCCTGTTGTCATACTGAGAATTTTATTAAAAATAAACAGTGTGTGTCAGGGTAGCAAAATGTGAGATTTCTGCTTAGATGCCCACAACTCTTTCAAATACTTCATTAAAATGTGCAGGAGGACTCCTTTTTGCTGTGAGCAAAAAAATATTGTTATGGAAACTGAGGTCTGTTATAGCTTCAGTGATTTGCAGTGATTATTTAGTAAATGAGTTTATGTTTGAAAGTATCCAATGCGGTAATAAGAATTTACACTCCATCCCCCATTTATTTCTTTTATTTTGACACATATGGAAGATGCTGTTTTGTTTTGACACTCAGAGAAGATGCTCTTTTTATTAAAATCATTGAACACTAATGAGCTTTTAGTTAATGATCTTACCAGATTTCCCTAACATAAGGAAATCTGATACTGATAAATCTACAATGAATAATCTTAGGTGTGGGCATAATTTCCAGTGGAATGATTTTAAGGGGTTTGTATTTGGTTTTACCAGAATTCATTGTAAGATATATTGGGTAGCTCTTGTCTAGATACAAACTACATCTCAGAAGTCAGAGTGGGATCTGGTTCTTATTGTGAGGAGAGATTGATGATGTTCTACCACCTATGTAGCACCCTCTTCAGCTTAAGAGCAGGGCCCTTACCAAGCCTACTGGAAAAAGCTAGCGTTTATTGCTCAGCGTGATTAGAACCAGTCTTCCTCCTAAGAGAGCACAAAGGAATTCAGAAAGAAATCTGAAGAACACATGGTATCCTGCAAAGAGTTCTGAGCTGTGCATCCAGAAGTCAGACCTATGTGCAAATAGATGTTGTTAGGGGTGTCATTCTGTATCTCCTGAAGCCCCTTGTCCAGGAAAAAAAGAAAAAGCCATTCCAAAGTGCTGGAAAGACCCTCCCGGCATTGAAGTATATGTGATTCTATGGATCTCGTCATTATAATTTCATTTAGTCCCTGCTAAGGGCACACCTGTGTTTATACTACTGGGCAGAGCGTGTACATACTTTTCCCTCCTTTTCATAATCATGATCTGTGAAACAAGAAATAAACATATTCAAAGCTTTGAATTGGAAGGTGATATTTGGCATTTTATAATCATCCCTACTCTTTAACAGGTCTTATAATATTCTGGGTTAATAAAATAAACAACGAAAAAACAGCTCCTGTTGTCAAACTGGGAAGCTTCCATTATTTGTGTGCTGCACAATCGCATGCAAGTTAATTAACTTTTCTGTGCTTTAGTTTTCTCATCTGTAAATTTAGGATAATAACATTTACTTCTTGGGATTATGGGGGTTGAATTGAAACGTTTAACATAGGAAAGAATAAATATGTATTAGATTTATTTTGATTTACTTGAACAAATTAGAAACTAGTGTGAAACTAAATTATTGTGAAGGAGCACCCTGAGATGACTATAGGATTTATCACAATGATCAGTCAATCTCAAGTAAGAGAAAATACTTTATTAGTGATTGTATTAATCAACTTGGGTTGCCATAAGAGAATACCACAAATGGTAGCTGAAACAACAGAAATTAATTTTCTCACAGTTCTGGAGGCTGGAAGTCTAGGTTCAAGGTACCCTCAGCATTGGTTTCTGGTGGGGCCTCTCTTCTTGGCTTGTAGGCACTCACTTTCTCACTTTGTCCTTACATAGCTTCTTCTCTACGCACACTGGGAAGGAAAAAGATCTCTGGCGTCTTTTCTTCTTATGAGAGCGAGCACCAGTTCTATCAGATCTAAATCCCATTCTTGTGATGTAACTTAACCTTAATTACCTCCCTTTAGGCTCTGTTCCCCAAAAGAAAATACATGGACTTTGGGGAAAGGAGGTTGCACAATTCAGTCTATAACAATGCAATTTCAATAAATATAAAATTTGGTAAACACCACTGCCTTTCTTTTTTTTTTTTCTTTCTTTTTTTTTTTACCTTAACATCATTTTTACTCCATGTCATAAAATGAATAGTCTTCACTTTAATTGAAAGCAGAGTTAAATTAGAATAACAAATGATCAATATGGTGGTTCCATCATGTTTCCTTTTGAACCAATAATGTCTTAGTATAAGACAGGAGCTTGATATTCCATAATAATTTGTCTAGAAGTTAACTAATATTTTTATTTTTCCTTTCTCAGATATCAGCTTTAATAAAGTGTTTTTGTTATTGTGTGATAATGCACAATGAAGATAAATTAAAAATCATAGCTATATAGCTATATATGCATGAATAACAATGTCATAGTCCCAGCACCCAGGTAACTTGGGGTTGCTGTAGTATTGTCCTTTATGCTAAATTGAAGGGATTATGGTCTATTGAGGTGAGAATTCTAATAAGCGTATAAACGGTTGGGTCAATACATGCATTTGATTTTTAGACATGTTGAGAGTGACATACCAGGGAGACATACAAGAGATGTCCAGAGGGTATTGGGCTTCTGGATATGCAGATTCTGACTTTCAGACAGACATTGTGAGCATCTGTATATAGGTAATAATTGGAGCCACGTGTGTGGATGAAACTGGTAAAGAGTATGTATGTGAGAACAGGACAGTTTAAGTTATCTATCAGTACTTTGGGCAAGGTGCCTTAGCCTCATGGAAATTTTAATATTTATGAAAATATTTTAAAATCAAAAGGAAAAATAAAATTTTGGGATCAGATAAAAAGTTTTATTCTCACATCAGAATGAAATGCAATTTTCAGGGTTATCAAGATCTACTAAATTTTGCCTAAAACAGAAAAAAAAAAACAAGTTTAGGTTTTTAAAAAACATTTAAAAAAAAATATTGATAACATTATGATGGAAAGGTCTAATGAAGGAAAATGTTCCCAGGGCTCACAAAAGTTATTATGTAACCCTGATTGAAGGTGATTGACTGGGAAATAAACCCGGAAATAGCAGTTTTAAAAAGATCTGGGAAGAAATAAAAACTTACACAAATATTTTAAAGTGTCCCAAAGGTGTCTCTTCATTCACTTTCTCATATTCTCCCAGCCCCTGAGGATCTGTCATGACATCTTACTACAGATTTTTCTGGTCCCAGAAGGCAACATGGAGAAGGTCCCTCTACTCTGAGATTATTTTCCTATTATCCCTCAATTACATTTATAAAGTTCTTTCTGTCATGTCAGCCTAAATGGTTTTCAGAGTTATTAATTTTAATGTTTAATAAACCAGTTTCCATAGTAGCAATCATATCACAGGTGCTTTGTTAAAACCTCTCTGAAGCACACACCTTCGTCAATATGTTATTTTGAACATTTCAGAGGATAAATACTTGAAAAAAAGCAATACATCTTTCAGATTTTGAGCTCACACTTTGCATTACTAATCATACACCCTCTTCAAGGAATAAAAAAGAAAAACATAGTATTTAAGAGAAGGTTGATGAGCTCATTTCAAGAATATAATACAGTAAAAGGTCAAAATAAAACTCACTTTTGAAAATGAAGTGTAAGGTCAGAAGTAAAAGTTATAATCATAGAATATATATTTTTTATAAATGTTAATTATTTAATAATCATAAGTGCTACAAATTATTATCAAAATGTTTTAATCTATGGGCATTTTTCTCTAGGGAGTGGCACTGATTGTTATTTTGCTTAGATCACTGACTCCTAGCATATATGGGTCACTGACTGGGAAATGCACAGTCTTTATTCACTTTCTTCATCACAACCTCTTATCTGATCTTGAAGTTAAGGCATTGAAACTATCTCAAAATCATGATCATTTTTCCAAAATTAAAATGGTAATATTAAATAGCCACATATTTTAATAACTAAATGCCATTGGCTCTGGTTTCCTTTTCTATTTTCTTATTAAGGAGTTTAAATTGTTGTTGTTGTTGTTGTTGTTGTTGTTGTTAAGGGAAGGTAATAACAAGTGGAGTTTACTAGAAGTCATTTCTGAATTCAAAAAAAAACATTTTTTTTTCTCCAACTTGCATCTGCTTCTTTGGAAAACCAGAAGGAGAAACTAGGGATAGCAAAGTACATAATGATCCCTAAATAAGGCATCCTGTCACCAGCAGACAGTCACTGAACTACCCCTTTGCTTTCCTTACTCATTTGTAGAGTGGATGAGGATTCTTGGTTTGTACCACCAGGTCCAAGTTGGGACAAATGGACCTAAATTATTTTATGGAGGAGCTGCAGACCTCTTTCAAACGTTACATGGATATGAACTTCGATCAGAGGTGGTTTTTATGGTTTGTGTGGGAAGTGAGTCTTTAATGAATTCATGTACTCAAGGACAGAAGAAGAGGCTGATGTTTCTCATGAAGGTTTATGCACAGTTATATATAAGTTAAATATTGTTTCTCCGCTTTCCCTATGCTAGAGAGCCAGGACAAACCGTGTCTTATGTCTCCCAAGGGTCGGAACCTTTGGCTCCTTCTAAATACCAACCTGGCCTATGCTAACACCGGATAAATACTTTTCCACAACAGAAACTTCACATCCATCTGTGTAAGGATGCATGACAAATTTCATTTAGAGCAACAGTATAAGAGTCATATTCAAATGTGAAGCAAGAGTGAGCACAAGGCTTTTATTTGTTCTTTAAGAAAAAAAAGTTATTTCATCGTGAGTTTAAATCATCAAGCATGCTGCAGGAAGAAAAATGAATTTTAGTTTGGCCTTTTTTTAGTCTCTTTCTGACTCTGAAAGTGGGCCGTTAAGATCTCCCTGAAAGATTACAGACCTGCTCATTAATTTTAAATCTCAGGCCTTTGAATCTGGTTGACATGAGCAAAGGAATTTAAAATAAAAAATTTTAAAAATGGGTCCCCTATCATCTTTGAGAGCCCTCAGGCTATATAAAAATACAATACACAAAACCTTGTATTATTACCCGGGAGAATGTTTTGGTCTATTAAATAGGTCTCTTTAGGTTAACAGTGAATTAATGGATTGCTTTCTAGCCAATATTTATTGAAAAGTAAAAAGCAAATTTGGATTTTTTTTTTCTTTAAATGTTATGTTTTGTTGTTTGGGGTTGGTTTTCTAGGTGACCGAATGTTACACAGGTTATGATGCTGATTTGCTTCTTCAGCACAGCTGAGGTGGCAACCCTGACCAGCTATGGGATTTGCATTCTCCTACTTCTTCTTTCTTGGGATTAAAGACACATGTTTGCAAAATGAGGAACAGGGAGGACAGGACAGCTATGGTTTGTCATACAAAATACAGTAAAACTGATTGTCCCATTCCAGGGTTAAGAAACCTGTGGCTATGCCTATCATAATGTTCTTTCATTTTATTTTCTCATCCTAAAATTCTCTATGAAATATACAAACCCCACCTCGTTTTTTGTTTTTGTTTTTCCCATTTATAACTGAAGAAAAAAAAAAGTTTAAAATACACCCTCCATAGTGGCAGTACTCTCAGGTAAAATATTTTTTTAAAAAAATTAAATCTTGTTTTGGGTTCATTTTAGGAAATTTACTTTACTGTTTTAAAAATAGACACAAAATAGCCCATTTAGTTTTATTTTGGAAATTTGAGCTCTTCGTCTTAGGAAACAAGAAGAATGTTGTTAGCCGTTTCATCACTGACAGTGATGTTATTGATATTATTGTACACATTTTGTTCTCCATCAGACACACCATACACTTTTTCCAGTTTGCCTGGGCTGTCACTATAATTATAACTAAATAATTGTCTCGCCCAAAATGTTCGCTTAGGTAACAGATTTATGCATATTTGAAAACATAATAAAAGGTTTTATTAAAACTGTTCACCAAAAATAGACAATTCTGCTATGTCGAGTAGTAGTTTAAAACCAAATAAATGATTTTGCTATTATGTAAAGAGAAAAAAGTAGCCTGTCATGAATATTATCAATATATCAATATATCCACTAAGCTGAAGATGATGTAGTTATTATGGAAACTTGCAGGAAAGTCTAGAGCTGTGGGAAAATAGAAGATTCTCTATATTGACCCTTGAGAGTAATTTGACCTTTAAATCACCTAGGATCCAAATCTGGGGAGTGTATCCTGTATGTCAGAACATGCTATGCTGCCATTGTAGACTGACTATTGCTTATTTTAACTTTACTATGCCATTTCTTTTTTCCCTTGCTTTTCTAAACTTCTAGGAGGTCTTCCTGAAATCATTCAAGTTTAACCTCATTTTTCATATAGAATGACCATTCATTCAATCCTTAAATATCCACTTTCAATCTAGAGTTTACCTTATCCTTCTGCCACAACTTCTCTTAAATCATCAAGAATAATTTCATAACAAGATTGAATGGCTTTTACTCATATTATAATTCATAATTTCCCTGAAGTATTTCATCTTCACTTTTTAAAAATCTTACATTATTTTGACTTTCAATTTATGTTTTTGAACACTTATTTATTTTTTTCTTTTTTCTGGTTCCTACTGAATTTCTCATTGGTGTCTCTTTTGGAATTAATAGTTCAATATATGTCTTTTTATATATTCAGAAAAAATAAAGTGGACTTAGTTATAAATATTTAAGTATAAACCAGTTATTTAGTCTCCTGACACTACCTGGCATACTTATTATTAAGTCCAACTCATTCC
Organism: Eonycteris spelaea; assembly: GCA_003508835.1. Taxonomy (NCBI): domain Eukaryota; kingdom Metazoa; phylum Chordata; class Mammalia; order Chiroptera; family Pteropodidae; genus Eonycteris; species Eonycteris spelaea. Next base: position 3,743,468 of record PUFA01000067.1, on the reverse strand, counting down.
CTATGCTTTTTTTTGTATTTGCTATATGAATTATTAAGGGCATAGAAATGGAAGCAATCTAAAACCACAGAGCCTGACTCCCTTACTCCCACGTTGTGGTGGCCTATAGGCTTTCGGCATCAGCTTACTTATCTCTACAACTCAAGTTCACATGCACCAATAGAACAGGCCCTCTGGGTAGAGCCTGCAGCTCTGTTTCATACAGTGTGTTGACAAATACACATTGCATCTCTGCCTTTGGAATGTCTCAGTGCGTTTAATGTCAACTAACAATATGGCACAGGAACACTGCATAAGAGGATGTGCTTTCTCTGAGTCATACTGCTTTCAGATGAAATAGCACTGATTTTAATCTACATGACAAACTTGCTGGAGCTAAAATTTGGCCAGAACCCTAGGGTTAATCGCTTTGCTCTTTGGGAGAGCCCTAAGCTATTTTCATTTCAGGCTGCTTTTACATTTGCTTATACCTATCACTGAAGACACAGGTGCTTGCTTTTCCAACAATAAGCAGATATTTACTTTTCAAAGTTAATATATCTTCCTATTGCTTTCTAGTCTTGAGGCACATTTTCAGGTAACAAGGAAAATATATACAAACATATATAAATGGTCACTTTAGTTTCTAAAATAGAATGCATGAGGGGTTATAACCCAAAGCGTAGAATTTTTTAGAAAGGTAAGTACAGTGGTAGTTCCATTTAAAATCACATACTAATCCTTCCACCTTTGTGATTCCACTATTTTAATCTACTATTATTCTACTTAAAAACAAACAAACAAACAAACAAACTACATTAAAATCAGAAGAAATCAGTCAGCGGGCAATGGCAAATGTATGCCTGTGTATGCAACCCACTTAGTGACTACTTGCACATGGTAAATTAGATGAAGCCAAGAGATCTCCTAATTTTTTAAGTAGAAGTCATGATCAAAAACAATTATGGAGTGTATTAATGACCATGAGTCATTTAGGATGTTTTTGATAAAGTGAGTGAAAATGATTCAACTTTGCTTACGCTAAATACAATAATTTACTGGCTTGTATAACTAATGGTTCAAGAGGGGTAAATTTAAGTGCTCAAACATCATCACCAGAATATGGTAGCTCTAATTTTATATTTATTCTTTATGCATCGACTGTTTAAGCTCTATTTTTAGGCTACAGCATCTATCTATTGAGAGTGACATTATCCCAGTGTCCTAAACTGAAACACCAGAATGGAGTCTTAGAGGTCCCTGAGTAGCCTAATTTGTGAAAGTGCCCACCTCAGAACCAGTCATGATGGCCAGAGACATGAGAAGTGCTGATTCTCAAACTAGATCATGTCTCCAAGTCTATGAGAGTCACGACCTCTGAAGTCCTGTGTTTCACAACCTGCCTCCATTTCCCAGGGCTGTGGGGTGTAGTTAGCCTGACCGAAGCAGAGAAGATTGTGGTTACTCAAAACTATAGCCGAGCTCTCTGTTGTGGCAAGAAGGTTACTGCTGGGGCCAGAAAAACATCAAAATTAATTACAGACAATAATTAATTAAATCTACTAATAGTTCTAGCTCAATTGAGACCCAAATGGTTATCATTACTACTTCATAAAAATTAAGACATAGCACATTTATTGAATACTTAGCATAAACTGGATACTATGTTAAATAATTTAGTGAAATTTTTCTATTTTTTTTCTCAGCAATCTTGTGAGTTAATTGTAATTATTATTATTATTACTTTTAGAACTGACAAAAGTAAACTAAAAAATAATAATAAGTATTATACGCAGGTGCCATAGCCAGTTAAAGGAAAGATGAGTTCAGACTCAAGTCTCTCTGACTTCAGAGCCTGCATCTGTGCTTATAAAGAAGAAATAATGTTGGTTGAAAACAGAATTTAATCATTTTTTTTAACCATGTAACAACCATATTTCTTTAAATCTTCCATCTAGGCTTTGGATATTTCTTCTTATAGTTAATGTCTAAACAATTAAAATTGTTGTTTTGGCATGGCAGGCACCTTCAGAGACTTGCGATTGAAATTTTTCCTTAGTACTCCAATTGCATTCAGTCTTTTTTTTGGCAAGGTGGGCATATTAATTACTCTAGGGAATTTTATTTAAGTCAATCAACCTCCACTTCCAACACTTTTCTGTCAAATCCTTTTTTCTTTTCTCTAGGTTAGCTTAGCTCAAAATCTATACAATCCTCTAATGAAGAGATTTTTTCAAGTTGTGGCTTCATTGCCTAATATTCTGTCTTCAACTCAGGACAACTTTACTGACTCTCTGTTCCATGTCTTCCCTTGGTCAGACCCAATTCTCCTAGCGATAGTAATATAGCCGAGGAGGGAAATTACTGCAGATACAATTTCTTTAGACCTAGACCTCTGTAAGTCACCAGGAGAGTGACAAACTGCTTTTTCCTAGTCTCTGGTTCCTTCCAGTTAATCACTTTCATATATAGAACTGGGGAGACAATATCAAAGTACAATCACATGATTACATATTACCTACAATGACTTGATTAGATTCAGAAGGAGAAACAAAAGTTCAACGCTATCTAAACATACATTTGCTCATAGCATCAACACCTCCTAAAACTTTTTACTAAAGTTGCCTTAAGCTGGAGCTAACAAACCCTGTGTAGGTCCATCTCAAATCACTATTCATCTCATTTGCACAGTTATGATGTCATTCAGATGGTGCAAAGTCCCAATTTAGCTTCAGTTGGATGCTCTGCTCTAGCAGATCAAGATCTAACTAGTTTTTTGGCTCATCTTACTTTTGTGGTCTACGATTCTATTTATAATAACTATGCTTGGTAATGAATACACTTCTGATATAAAAATTTTTCTTTCTAATTCATTGATAATGCCCAGTCAATAGATTCTGGTTTTTTTGTTGACTAATTAAATGAAATAGTAAAGGGCTAAATGAGTATATGCAAGAATAAAATAACATAAATAGTATTGAGACAATGATTTGGGATTCCATTTTTTATGCAAGCGATTGTTGAACATTTTGTAGGTGATAGACTACTAACAGGCCCTCAAAACATAGTTGACAAAATACAAATGGCCTCTTTTTTCATGTTCTTTTTTCAACCGTATGATATTGCAGATGTTCCATAGTTTTTAATTTACATAAATGTCATTTTCATTTGTTTCAACTAATAGTGAGTATTGCTGATACCTAAAATAGGCAAGTGTATAAAGGAGTGACACAGAAAGAGCAATTCATACTGAGTGAATCATGAATAATATTTTAAAGTCCCTCAGAGGCCCCTTAACTTCAAATAATTTAATTGAATTGGCCTCAGTTTCACAAGGAACTAGGAACTAAGGCAAGAGTTATAGCAGGGAGTGGTATCAGAGCTATAAATTATATGCATAAAAATGCATTTGTGACTATACGGTCATGTGCATGCCGCTTAACTATGGATAAGTTCTGAGAAATGCATAGTTAAGTGATTTTTATGTGTGATAAGTATCAAACACCATAAGTTCACTTACATAAACTAGATAGTATAGTCTACTACACACCTAGCTTACATGGTGTAGTTTTTTGCTCATAGGCTACAGACAACGTACAACATGTTAACTGAATACTATAGGCAACTATAACGTGTTGCACTATGATAGTATAACAGCTATGGCATCATTAGGTGATAGGAATTTTTCAGCTTCATTTTAATCTTATGGGAACATTTTCATATATTTGGTTGTTATTGACCTAATTGTCATTATGGGGTACATGACTGTATTGTTAAACTCAACAATTTGACATAGAAATTAGTAAGTAGAACAACTCTTTCCTGTAAGTTTTAATAAAATAATTTATTTATTAAAGTCAAGGGATCTGTAAGCAATTTAGCATACAGGTAATTGAAAATAAACATGTTGCTTATTAGCATTTGCAAAATTTGACTTTTTGTTCCATCTTAATTTGGCAATGAATGTTGAGGCATCACAATAAAGCAAAGTTGCTTTTTTTGTTTTATTTTAATTTGTTTTCATGATCAAATTATTACATAGGTCCAAATCTTTATAATGTGAAAGTTATTTCATCATGGGTAGAAAATACTTTGAACTGAAGCAAACCAAGCTTTCAGAAGTATATCCTTTTATATTTTATATTATTACCCACTGTTTAATAAAACAACTTTTGATTAGGTAAGTCTTATTTCTTTTTCTGGAAGATAATAATACTTTTTTTGAATTACTTTTGAAGAATAAATTAGGAAAATGAAAATAAGAAATTATTCTTCTAGACTAAAAAGGGAAGAACATACATTATTACCTTTGGGTTTTCTTATCATTAAAATATATTTTTAATCTTATTTACTAATCATAAATTGTCATCTACTGAGGTTATTCTTCATCTTTCCTTGTCATCTTTTTAAATTATAATAATTTCAGAACTATTGGCACGTTATTATTCAGTAATAGCAAATTCATGAATTCAAAAATTATTCATAAATAAGTTTTCTACTTTCATGCTTTTAAATCATCTTTGTTTTTTAATTTTTATTTGGATCTGAAAATTGATAAATTTACAAGTTTAAAAATAATTAACTGTGACTTTATTTTAAGAAACACATATGAGGATGCACTTCTCCACAGTGCCCTTTCTACATTTTTTTAATGACCAAATAATTCCCAATTTTCTGGTGTGTAAATTTAATGTGATCAGTACAAATAAACAAGTTGACAAGATTTGGGCAGTTGAAACCCATTGTTTTACAATGTCTTTGTTTAAAATCTTTCATAATTCATTCTCAGAAATGGCCTTCCTAGTAATTAGTTACCTTAATGTCTTCATTTTCATTTAAATGTTCAATGATCAGGATAATTAGAATTAATTTGGCATTGTCATTTTATGGAAATGGAGCTTCTGCCACTTATCATGAGCATCCTGCAGGCAGTGTTAGCAGAGAAATATGTGACTTCTTCACTTCACACACTGGGTTATAGTCTTTGGTTAAAGTGGTAACAGTAGGAGCTGGCCTGATTCCAGTTTAAATTTATGCCATTTTTGATAAAGAAATGTGGGCAGTCAACCCAGGAGCCTTGCCTGTTGTGGATGGAATTCTGTGTGTAACTAAATAGGTTCTTTATACACAATGCAAGAAACTTCTTTCTTCATTACCTGGATTTTAACAGACTGAAATTGATCCTACAGCTAGAACAAAGGAAACGTCCTTGAATTAAGATGGAAAAAAAAAAATGCCAATCCTAACCTTTTAAAAGACTTTAGATAAAATTCAAGAAAACAAAGTTCAAGTAGCTTAGTATTAGAAAAGGTATGAAGAAAGTGCGCCAGTGCATTTTCAAACTGGAAGAGACGTTTTGTCCTACATAGTCTAGAGCTCTTCAGCCAAAAAAGGTAATTTTTAAAAAATGTCTACAACTCCTGGTATTCCTAGGTGTTCTCCCATCCAAGTACTAATCAAGCCTGACCCTGCTTAGCTTCCAAAATCAGACGAGATTGGGCAAGTTCCAAAAAGGTAAATTTTTACTGTAATCTGCATTCATTCCCTGCCATCCGTCACATTCATAAATAGTGCTAGAGTTTCTCCATCATTTGCATCTTCTCCTTCAATCACGAGTAATGTTCAAATAAGGTAAATAATTTAATTGCCCACAGATCTGGGATGAAAAATAATAATGAACATATCTAGATTTGTCAGATGCTTTCTTATTTAAGGCTGCACTGTGAAACTGCTCCAGTTTTAGAAGTAGAACCTGTTCTTTAATGAAGCCAACTCTCTACCACACTTTTAACTTACTCTTTATTCCGTGTCTTCTCAGGAAGGAATATTACATTGACTATATCTACATTATTCTAAATTACCATCGTAATACAATACTTTAAAGTCATATATGAAAAGAAATATTTACTTTCAATAAATCTAATTACTATGAGTTTGGACAAATTATAAAGAAGGCAAAAACTTAGTATTTAAAAAAATTATTTTACTTATGATTCTGTGAGCCAGGAAATTGAGAAGGACTTGGCTGGCTGAAGTCTCTAGTGTGGGTTGATGTTGGCTGAGGTTGCATTCATGTGAGGTCTCACTACAGTGGACATCCAAGATGGCTTATTCAAATAACTGGCAGTTAATGCTGGGTGTTGGCAGAAAAGCTCAGCTAGGGATGCTTTGTGGCATGGCAGTCTCCGGGTAGTAGAACTTTGTACTGTAGTTGGCATATCTTAGAAGGAGTGATTTAAAGTAGTCCAACATGGAAGCTATATGGCCTTTTTATAACCAGTTTTGGAAGTTGTAAAAAGTCATTTATGCTGCATTCTATTGGTTACAAGAGAGTTACTAAGGTTGGTCCAGTTGCAAGAGGAGGGGATATAAACCTTATCTACACATGGGAGGTAGATCAAAGAATTTGTGAACATGTTTTAAAATTTCATAAAGTTGAAAAAAGTGGGAGGCTCTGTATTCAACAAGAAAAAAATGAAAATTCCCATGTGATGCAGCTGACTCAGTGCAATGTAGTGAAGAAAGCGAGGCTGGAATGGCATTGAAGAAGCCCAGTGAGAACAACCTTTGGTAATGAGCAGTGGTGTGTTGGAGCCAGCCCACAATGGCTTGTAAGAACCAACTAGCCGCATGTTTTCTCGTTTTCAACTTTGAGTTCAGTAATGTCACATTGATAGTTTGAAAATGGCCACAGTGGGATATTCACACCTCAGAAATTGATGAACTCTGCAAAAAAGGGCTTTTCCTCAGCTTAAAACCCAGTTACTAGACATTACTGGCACACCAGTGGTAATGCCCCAACCAGAAGCTATTTGGGGGAGAACTCTATTGTCTCATAATGGTTCTACATTGTGAGCTGTGGGGTAGAACATCACTTCTCTTCTGTGAAATCCTCAGTAAAATTTGTAGTATTCCCTATTGCTTTTGTATGAGTGACCTTTTGGGGGCAACTCAAAGTTGTCTTAGGGCAACATTGGCTGTTTCAGGAATAGTACATACCGAAGCAAGGACTTGATGTAGAAGAAATTATAAGAGAGGAAGTCCTAAATTAGGAAAAATTACAGACATACAATTGAGGATTTGAATTATGTTTATTTAAGTCTCCAGAGAAGGAGTGAAGCCTGACTAGACACCGTGATTACACAGCTGTGTGTTAATTTATTACTTTTTATTAAATAGTTATATATATATTATCATGTTTTAAATATGTTCTTCATGAATTAAAATATTTAAATTTCTTATGGAATTAGAATTTCTCTGCTTTTCAGATTCTTCATCTATAGAAATTAGCTAAAGGTATCTTTTCATAGTGCTATTTCAATGGGTGCTGTGAGCTTAAAAAAAAAAAAAAAAGAACAAAACAAACAACAGAAAAACCAGAGCTCAGTATTGGCTATGACTTCAGAGAATATTGCTCCACTGTGGAAGGTCACTTTCAGGTTTATAAAAAGCTGGTATTGATGAAAATAAGCATTAATGGGGATTAAAGATAAAAACCACAGTCTTCAGGTTTTAGAAGGAGGTAGGGGACTGACTTTCATTAATGTCACTTCTGCTTCAGTTCTATTGCTTCTCTGATTCAATCATTTTATTTTATTTATTTTATTTTATTTTATTTTATATTTTATTTTATATTTTATTTTTATTTTATTTTATTTTATTTTATTTATTTTTATTTTATTTTATTTTTATTTTATTTATTTATTTTATTTTATTTTATTTTATTTATTTTATTTTATTTTTTATTTTATTTTATTTTATTTTATTTTATTTTATTTTATTTTATTTTATTTATCTTTAGTGTTGACTGAATTACCAGACTGCAACAATTTAAGGTTTCACACATAGTAACAATAACCAAAGGAAGGAGCATGGTCATGACAGATGAAAGATGGACTCAAACTTCCATCATCTCTGGAAGCTGACTTGATCAAGGCTCAAATTTGTCTCTTTTATACTGTGCTTCTTTCAACCCACTTGTTTCATTCCTTCAGATGTTTTCTACAGAGGATTTCCATTACAAATAAATTCCCACAGTGCTTTCTGGAAATATCATCTCCTTTCACATGCTATGCCATAATTTCCCTTTTCTTAAGGCGAATTGACAAAATAATTCTTTAGATTTACTTCCCCCTCCCACTTCACCATTTATCTAATCCTTGTCCCCCAAATAAATCACATATAACCCTAAATTTCATTAGAAATGCATTAGAAAATGATATCATTGTATTTATTCACCATTATATACTTTAACAATTTTTGTTGATTATTTTACTGGCCCACTCTTGTGAATTTGACCACACTTTTGAACTGTCTGCTTCTTTCTGTCCTCTTCAACTCCCTATTCTCCTTGGGTTTCTGATTGTTTCTTTAAACCTTTAAATAATTTTTTGATTACTCATTTTTTTTACACATCTTATAAATATTAGAGTTTTCTGAAATTCTTTTCTCTCCTTCAGTTGCTCCGATGCTTTAAACTAATATTTGCATAAGGAAAACTGCCAGGTGTCTATGTTCAGTGAGTTCTCTTTTTCTTCCAGACAGAATTTTATGGATAATTGCTTTCTGTGACATCTTTGCTTGCATATCATCCCACTGGTATATCAAATTCAACATCCCAAAACTGAACTAATACCTTTTCCCTTAATCCTACTTACCTTTCTCCAGCATTCTCTGTCTCAGGATACTGTCATTTCCCTTAACTCATGCTCTTCCATAGGCTTCAATTGACCTCTGATCTCTAAACACACAGAGATCTACCTGGTTATAGCACGCCCATTACTCAAATGTATCTCTGAAATGACTTCTGCCTTCTCAGGTAAGATAAGGTGAAGGTCATTGGCATGAATTTTTTCAAGATTTTTCAGATCACTCATAACCCCTTCTATTAACCCATCAATACATACCTTTCAACAGCCAACTTTCCTTTTGAGAATCACAGATTTAAACATTTTTTCTTTACCTTATTAGTTGTAGTGAATGAATGAATGAGCAAATAAATTGCATGACTTTTTAAAATATACTTTTTATGACTTGTGATTTATTTTTGACAGCGGTCTTACAATGTACTTAGGGAATTAAAAATTTCTACTCATTACTACAAAGGGTAAACATAAAGTCATTATATTTACATACTCAATAAATATTATGAATTAGTTTTAAAAGAGTTTTTTTCTTAGAAAATTATGAAAGGCTTGATTTTCTTTCAAAACGAATGTATAACAGTAATAAAACTTTCTTCTATTCTTGACAGAGGAGAAGACAGGGTTTTAGAAGTAGTGAATTGGTTTCAGGATGAAATTAGAGAATTACCAAATAGTAAAACATATGTCAGATATCCTACAAACACCATCTACTATGAGAAGAATAATATCTAAGGATCAATGACTCCATTTTCTTACACAAATAAAGGGGACCTATAACAGGTTAGGTTCTGATTCAGAAACTTCCATTGTACAAAAGGTGTAAAAGCAGAATCTTTTTCACAAATAAAATATTTGAATTATTACCCTTATGGAAAAATACATTCTTATAGTAATTGATTTAAATAAGTTATTTTCTTTCCATAAAATACCTTCACATCTCTAAAATTTACACAGGATAAAATGAAAGTAAAGCTAAAGGGGCACTAAGGTAATTTAAAATTATAAAAGTATATACATTTCAAAATATTTATTAAGTATTAAGCACAGTGGTCAAAGCATCTATCTCTTAGTATAATGTGCTGTTTATGACTTCTAGCATTATGAGCAAATATATAAAATTTCTCAGACATTTACACTATTAACAAAGAAGTTAATAAAATTTATCATATATAGTATTATACTACATTATTCTTTCACATTAGCTCAAATTTCTTAAATAAATTATACAGCCTATTAAATTGCATTATATATATATGTAATTTAAGTTGCTTCACCTTAATAATAAAGATAAGTTCTATTTTTAAAATTGTAATTGTGATATTTATATCAGCCTTTAAAATGTGTGAAATGTTTTACACACTACTATGTTTAGTACATAAAGACACTCAGTAAATGTTAATATCAGATGAATAATGAATGGATAATACATATACATATATATTTTTTCTTTTTTTCCTACTTACCTAACCAAGATAACTAGTCAGTAAATTTGTGAATACTTATTTTTGAGTACTACTAGCTTTTGCTCTTCTTCATGCTTATCCTACTTAATTGAGCTATATAAATTTTGGATATATTATTAAAATTATGTATAAATTTTGTGTAAGTTAATAGCAAATTTTATTGAGAGAATTCTTCATGTCAAAAGAGCATTCATTTAAACTATAAAAAGATAAAATTTTGATCATTATCTTTAAATTGAAAGATTCAGGAATAGCTTGGATAGGTTCTTTTCTGATCACGAAGTACAAACTGCTTTTCATAAATGGTATAAGAGGTTAACATAGACAGCCATGATGGCTAGCCCAAGCTGTTTCAGGTATCAATGAAATAGTCAACAGATATGTGGAGCTTAAGTTCTGGTAAAAATAGAAACATTTAAATCTATACTTTAGTCATTTCCTCTCCTTGATTTATGTTTTCTTGATTGTTTGCAGGCACAGCCAACAGGCAAAGTAGAAGAGATGGCACGTGTGGCTGAGGCTGATTGTATACAATCAGAGTGATTATGTGGAAATCAATCAGAATTTTCTTCTTAGAATATGCTTGTTCTGACATAATGAGTGACATTTGAGCTAATTTTTATTCATTGCCTTCTCCTTTCACTCAGATCTTTATTTCCTTCAATGCTGTTCAGTGTCCTGTTTTCTTGCACGTCCTGAAAAAGGGGGAGAACTATTTCACATTTCATTTATATTCTTAAAATTGTTTACTAATATATTCAGAAACAATTCAACTTTGCATATTATGTTTCTAAAATAATATATATTTTTTAAAAAAACATTAATTGGGCACTACAAATTATTTTAGGCAGGTATCTGATTGGTAAAATGCAGTAAAACAAGAGAGGAAATGCCAGAATTTACATGTAAAAAAAAAAACCTGTCAGTCAGCTATAGTTGTCTTAAAATTACTTTGCAGTTTGAGTTGAGAACATTTAAACATCAGTTTCAAACATTGTGACTCATATGTAGTGGAAAGAATTCTAAGGTGTCACCAATGACCTAGAACTTGTCAACTATGCTCTCCTGTTAAGTGTGGTTGAGATGTGTAATTTGCTTCAAGCAAATAAAAGATGGCAAAGGTGATGGAATATGTTGACTTACATGCAAAGGTAAAGAAACTTTGCAGAAGTAATTAAACTCCCTAATCAGTTGATTTTAAGTTGAACAAAAGAGAGATCTTCCTGGATAGGCCTGATCTAATCAGGTGACTCTTTAAAAGAAGTCAGAGACCATTAAAGTGTGAAAGATAGAAAACAGCAGAAAGTTTCTCTTCTGCTGGTCCTAAATGAAGAGACCACTGTGTATTCCAAAACTGAAAGAATGAATTGTGCCAAGAACCAATTGAATCAATCATCACCACAGCCCTGGCTAACTTAACACATTGATTTTGGCCCATGAGATGTGATATGAGCAAAGGATCCAGTCAATGTGTACTGGAACTTGTGGCTCATGGAAACTTAGATAATAAATTGCATTGATTAAAGCTGCTAAGATTATGATAAGTTACTAAAGAAATAGAGAATTGACAACTTATTTTTAAAACATGTTATTTGTGGGAATGAATTACTTCGTTAATATATTCATTCACACATTTACGCACAAAAATAACTTTACCAACGGGGTATGAGACAAATAAAACACAGTCTCTCCTCAAGGAGCTTCTTGTGTGCATGCATAAAGAAGCTAGAGAGAGAGAGAGGAAGAATTGAGAGGAGAGAAAAGGAAAGGAGAGGAGAGGAGAGAAAGAAAATTATAGGAAATGCTCATCGGTTCCAGTTAAAAGTGAAAGTGTAGATGACTGCATTGGGGTGTACACGTCTTCATTAAAAGGGATTTGTATTCAAGTTCTATTTAGTAATTGCTAACATTTTGCAAGAAGAGGAGTGTGTTGTGAGTGGTTGGGAAGGACGGAAATGCATATAAAAGAAATCAGGATTATGGTAGGTGTTCTTTTATTTATTTATTTATTTTTGACAAGATCATTGCCATAATATCTTTTATACCACGTAATTTTGTAGAAGTAGAATCCAAAGAGATGTCACCTAATTGTTATCGTCTTTAAGACGGGCAAGTTTGTGTCTCACTTGCAAAGTGGACTGAGTTTAGGTTATCAAAAGTACTGCCACTTAGTGCCTTAGCACCTGGCTAATTAATTGCTCCTTAGGCCTTTACCACCATATAAGCATTCTGACTATTCTGAAACTACCCTATTGTGAGGAAAACCAAACTAAAACTAGCATCATTCCTTCTGCTCTAGCATCATTCCCTTCTGCCTTCTCTGGTTCCAGCCATCACATGAAAGACTCTAAGTTGAAACTACCAAGTCAAGAGTCTTCCTAGTGCCAGACCTCCCAAAACCCTGAGATATAATAAAAATTATTGTCATAGTTTTAAAACACTAAGTTTTAGGGGTAATTAGTAGTGATAGATTGCTCGGAAAAAGTTCTTCTTGCTCATACTAAGAATTATGAAAAGTGTTTAGTTTGTGAGCACATAACTTGTTCTGCCTACAGTGGTGTATGTGTCAGCTGCAGTGATTGTTGAAGGGCTGTCATTTGTTGCAGCCTATGCATTCTACAATATCTAACAGAATTAACATGTGTTAGCTTTGATACAATGTTAGGCACATGGAGGAGAGATGATAAAAGTTCTTTTTTATCCTTAGCTTGACTTGAAGTACCATTTATTCTCTCCTTGATTAACTTTTAACATAAACAAAGAAAAGCAAAATATCACAAGGTATATCTGAAGGCATAAACATCCTTAGATGTAAATGTCAAGTAACTATTAAGGATGCTGTTATTTCCTCCATAAGACACTAACTATATTTTATATTCCAAAAGTTTAAACTTTTAACACAAAAGAATTTTCTTTTGAAATACTTCAATTTCTAAGCAAAGGAAATTATCATTTGCTGTTTTTGAAGGATATAATCTCCTTAGACATTATTTTTATATTGATTGATTGATAATAAAAGAAAGAAAAATTTACTGTCATATTATTTGTTTATATAATTTTCACTTTTATAATCAAAGATACTGGGTATATTACTCAATGTAAATATATGATAAAATGTTATATTTGGAAAGAATTTAGATTTTCAGGTACTCTTAATTCATTGCTTTATATGTCAATGAGAAAATCAAAATCCAAGATAATAACTAAATAGAAGCCTTGAAGCTAGTCTGTGGTAGAACCCAAAATTTCAATGCCACAGGTCTCTTTCTGTATTATGGTTATCTCTCTACTTTTACTTTCTGTTTAGATGTGTACACACTAACTTGGACTCATTTTGCTAATGTGTTTTGAATTCTTTCTACTAATCTGCTCTTAATTTATCTATTTTACAATCAACTTGAACCTTAAATGTGTGAGTTCTAAGTTCATGAATTACTTCTCTGACTAATCTAATTTTATTACCTTGAATATACCTTTTTTAAAGCCAAAGTAAAGTTATTTTGTATTTCTTTTGTAAGTTGTTTAGGGGCAAGAAAACGAGTTTAAGAAAGAACAGAAGCCAATCTTGAATCAATTAGAATTCCATTGGACATTAGAAATCTTTACAATCAAACCCATTAGCTAATGAGCAAATACAATTAGACAGTTGAATATATAAATTATCTTGTTATAGATTTAAAGGCAAAGAACTTCCAAAAATACAAAGTGTTATAAAATTCTAATAAATGTTATAAATATGAATTAAGTATTTTGTCAATGTTCAAATTGATCTGATATCATTATACTTAAATTCAATGAGTTGCTCAATTTTATCTAGCACTCTGTGTGTAATATGTCAAGCACTGTGATGAATACTGGAAATAGAGATGCAAAAACACACAACTATAACCCCGGAAGAAGAATTGACAATGTAGCCATGAATGTATGGAAGTATCTCCTCAGACTGCCCTCCTCTCAAACATCCACTGTCTTCCCCACCAATATCCATCACCATGTTTGTGCTAGCATTGGTGCAATATTTGTGATTTTTTTTCTTCATATAATTACTAACTATTCTTAGATAATAAGGACTGTCTAAAATTTAATTTAAAACAGTATTGGAAATACTAACTCTAAGCTCAGTTCTCTCTATTTGGTATTAGCTTTTGTTATTTATTGAACTTCTTTGAGACAGAGTACTGTAAATATTAAAAGACTTTGCAAAAATCATTTTATAAATTGTTAACCACTCATTGTATATTCATTATTTTTGTTTTTCTGTTCTTTCTTGGAGCCTCTGTATTTACAGCTGACCCTTAAACAACACAGATTTGAACTGTGCAGGTCCAATTATATGTGGATTTTTTTCAATAAATATATTTAAAACATTTTTGGAGATTTACAACAATTTGAAAAAATACAGACTTAAGACTAACTTAGAAACAGCAAAAAAAAAATAGCATGTCATGAATGCATAAAATATATGTAGATTCTACTCTATTTTATTATTTACTACCATAAAAGATATACAAATTTATTAGAAAAGTTAAAATTGGTCAAAACTTACAGACCATACATGGTGTCATTCACAGTAGTGAGAAATGTAACCAATGATAAAGATGCAGCTTTAAATCATAACTGAGTAAAATTAACTATAGTACATACAGTACCACTATAATAATTTTGTAACCATTTCAGTGAGCTCAAGTCTTATGAGTATTTGTGCAAAATTCTGTGTAACACTGATCAGCTACACATGAACAGTGTTTCTCCAGTCAACTGCAAATTACAGTAAAAAGTAATCTTTTGTTTGTCACATATTTTTCATCATGTTTAGTGAGATACCATGAACCTTAAATAACACCAAAAAACCCATACAAAATGCCACTAGTGATGCTGGAAATGCTCCCAAGAAGCAGAAAAAAGTCATGACATTACAAGAAAAAGTTGAATTATGTGATATGTACCATAGATTGAGGTGCACAGCTATGGTTACCCACCATTTTAAGGGAAATGAATCCCGTGTAAGGACTGCTGTAATAAAAGAAAAGGAAATTCATAAAGCTATTGAAGCAACTACTCCAGCAGACGTGAAAACCTTACACTTTTTGTGAAATACAACTTTATCACATATCGAAAATGCAGCTTTAATGTGATTGCAGTATCTCTATCAGAAAGACATATCTATAGACTCTAACAGGGTTTGAGAAAAAGCAAAGTCATTATATGACAACCTAAAGTTAAAAAAAAAGGTGAAGGATCTAAAGCTGGAGAAGTTAATGCCAAAATAGGATGGCTTCATAATTTTAGAATTTGGCTTAAAAAACATCGAGATAACAGGAGAAGTAGCTTCTGCCGACCAAGAGGAAGCAGACAAATTCCCAGAAGCCATTAAGAAAATTACTGAAGAGAAAGAATATCTGCCTGAACAGGTTTTTAATGCAGACTAAAATGCCATATTCTGTAAAAAAAAAAAATTCCACAAAAGACATTTATTAGTAACAAAGAAAAGCAAGCATTATAATTTAAGGACAGGAAAGGATAGGCTAACTTTGCTGTTTTGTGCAAATGAAATCAGGTTTCTGGTTAGGTCTCCCCTTATCCATATAGCTGCGAACTTCCGGCCTTGAAGGAAAAAATAAAAAAAAATAAACACCAGCTGCCAGTCTTTTGGTTGTACAATAAAAAGTCCTGGACAATGAGAACTTTTTCTGGAATGATTCAATTGATACATTGTCCTCGATATCAGAAGTACCTTGCTATTAATGGATGGCATTCTAAAGTTCTTTCAATGTTGGACAATGCTCCTGGCCACCCAGAACCCCATGAGTCTACTGGTCCTCAAACACAATGTTTTTAATTCAGCCTCTAGGTCAGGGAGTTGTAAGGACCTTTAAGGTGCATTACACATGGTATTACATGGAAAGGATTGTCAATGCTATCAAGGAGAACCCTGATAGAGAAAATATCATAAAAGTCTGGAAAGATCATACTACTGAAGATGTCATCATTGTTATATAAGAAGTCATGGAAACCATCAAGCTTGAAACAATAATTTCTGATGGAGGAAACTGTGTCCAGATGTTGTGCATGACTTCACAGGATTTACAATAGAGCCAATCAAGGAATTCATGTAAAAGATTGTGAATGTGGCAAAAAAGGTGGAGAGTGAAGGGTTTTAAGATATGAATCAAAGAAATTCAAGAGCTAATAGATACCACACCAGAGGAATTAACAGAAAACAAATTGATGGACATGAGTGCTTCCAAACCAGAGCCAGGCGATGAGGAAGATGTAGAAAAGGCAGTGCCAGAAAAAAATTGTCATTAGACAATGTGGAAAAAGGGTTCTGATCATTCAAGATGGCTTTGAATATTTTTATGACTAAATCCTTCTATGATATGAACATTGAAACTAAAGCAAACAGTAGAAGGATTAATACCATATAAAAACATTTTTTAAAAAATGAAGAGCAAAAAAAAACAGACAGAAATTATGATGTATTTCCATAAAATTTCACCTTCCTCTTCTGCCTTCCCGTTTACCTCCTCCACCCCTTGAGGCAGCAAGACCTGCGCCTCCTCTTCTTCCTCCTCATCAGCCTACTCAGTGTAAAGACAACAAAGATGAAAATCCACTTCTATTTAATGAACAATAAATAATCATAATGCCAAACATCTAATTAATTTATCTGTTTTGTATGTTGTGTCTGCACGTGACAATCTAAAAACTGTAAGGCAAGAACTGTATGAGATGTTTTTGTGTCATCATCATCATCATCATCATCATCATCATCATCATCATCTTCCCCTAAGTATTTATCATGTAGAACAAGTATCGAAATGGGCAACCTATCTTTATATTATCATAAGACTCATATTACTGTACAGTATGCCTCTGTCTTGTAATTGGATAAAACTTGAGTATTAACCTATTATCACAAGTGTTTTTATAAATTGCAATGTTTCCAATACTGTATTATAAACATTACTGTAGTACTGCATGCCATAAAAGTTTATAATCATTCATTGGCATGTAGACTAGAGTATTGTGAAGAAATTGCATTGATTACACTAGCCTACTATAAAGCAATCATACTGCTGTTTCTTCATTATTAACACATAATCCTTATACTTGTAAATAATGTGAATTTTAGTTTTACATTGTCTTTTAATTTTTGATGTCTAGTGTTGGTAATATGTATAACATCCACAGGTTTTGTATTATATAAGACAATATTAACATAGGTACTAACAGATAATTCATCTTGTTAATCAATTACTTAGATTTATGGCAGTATTGTACATGCATTTTTTCTTCCTTATGATTTTCTTAATAATGTGTTATTTTTTTCTAGCTTTATTATAATAACATAGTATATAATACACAGAACATACAAAATATGCATTAATTAATTGTCTACGTTATCAGTTAGGCTTCTTGTCAATAGTAAGCTATTAATTAGTAGTTCATTTTGGGGGGAATAAAAAATTATACGTGGATTTTTGACTGCATGAAGTTTAGCACTTCAAACCCCCATGTTATTCAAGGGTCAACTGTACTTTGCATATTAGAAATAGAATTTTATTGAATTAATATAACATGAAAAATTTTGCCTCAAAAAATTTAGTTTTTACTCTCACAAAAATCATGTAATATACATTGAATGATCTTTATGCAAAGATTTTGAAGTATTAGTCTTAAGTCAAAAATTTAATCATACATTTTCAAGTGTAAAATTTTGCTTTGCCCTTTAATGTGGTGGGAGAGTAAATTCTCTAAATAAAAATGAATGTGAGATGTTTTCATCAAACATTTCAGGAAATACACACTATTCTAGAATTCACAGTAGTAAAGTGAACACTGGGTTAGATTTTTTGGTGAATATACCTAATAATTTTTACCAATAATTAATGTAAGCACATTCATATTGTTTTCTCCGAGAAGAAAAAGACTTTTCTTGACACTTTTTGGTGAAAGGTAAAGTTTTCTCTTTTTTTTCCCAATAATTTTTGTAGACCAAATCAAATGTACTAAAATTTTAAAAGCATCACAACTCATTTGTGTAACTCTATATTTGTTACTGTATAGATTACTCTCCTAGTATGCCTGGGTCCTTGACCTCGTTACTTTCCATTTCTAGCCTACTGAGGTTAGCCAAAGTTCACTTGCCTTGTCAGTTAAGTTTCTAACCGGATGAATTATATTTTCTGTAATTGAGCTAACCACAGTTAATTGCCTAATAGACTATGCCTACACTAACTGAGAAAAGAATTAATTGCTTGGAAAAAATACATTATATATTTCAGTCACATCTACACAATCATGCAAGAACAAAGTGACAAATAAAGGCATTTCAATGATGACCAGAGCCAATAGTGACAGCAGAGACAATGCTTCAATTAGGTGTGCTAAAGTTTTTTACCTTTTTGTAGGCGTTTTCTGGGTATGCATGTAAGGAAAACAGGTTATAACTTGAACTTGTTGAAGCTGAATTGTGCATTATTATTCTTTTATTATGTAGGAAAATAATGTTAGATGAATTTTGGTGAAAGTTTAGGTACAATTTAAGAAAATATTTGTAAAAGATGGCTAGATTTATTTTTAATTGCTAAATTTTGCTATTAATGGTTTATTCTTACATTTAAAAATGTATTTTCTAGTCAAGGTATAGTTATTTTTCTAAATTTTCTCTGAAAAACTTAAGATGTACTTAAAATAATTTGGCACTTACTACAGCTATTTTTACTACTACATCTCCTGCTTCTACATGAAGAAGTGCCAATACCTTATTTTACTAAACCAAGATAATAATGTCAGTGAATCCCAAATTTCATTACTTAAATAAATGATATATAAAGAAAAAGTCCAAAACCATTAAATGCATCATGTCTCCCTGCTATACTCTAATACATTTGTTACAATAAATGGAAAGTTAAAAAAATAAAAGAAAAGCTTAGGTGATCTATTTAAGTATAATTGATAATTGGGTCAATCTCAGAAAATCTTGAACTGGCTCTTCTCTAAAATGAACATAAACTTTCTAATGCCCAGAAGTCTTTTCAATTATGAAATCATTTAGGCAAAATATTTTTTAAAGTCTACAACCTTAGGTAAACACTTCAGAACACAATGCTATAGAAAAAGCCAGAGAAACTCAAATATATTTTCTAAAGATCTTCCAAGATATTTGATAAACTAGTGAAGCACAATAAGCATGTTCATAAATAAGATCCTATTCATAATTATAACATGAAAGAGCCTGTTCGTTACACAGGAGGATAATACTGAGAAAAAAAAAATGTAAAGAACATAAACCTTGTTTGTTACCTTTCATGTATCTTTTTGCTCCTGTTTTCTCAGCTCTAGACCCTCCTATTCCTGTTTCCCCATCAATCCTAGATCAACTTAAATTGATATTAGCTATTTAAATATTTCTTGTGTGTATTAAAAGTTTAACAAGGAAAAAAAGCTCATATCATTGGTTAAAAGAAACAAATAAAGGCTTAAAATTTGTTTATGGATTGTAGCTACCCATATTCATCACTCTGCTTCTTTAGTATCAATAGCTAGATTTTTTTGTACTTGGAAATCTGAATGATTCTAAACTACCACACCTGTAGATAGAATTTTGGCAGAGTAAATTGTAACTGTAAAGCCTCTGAAGAGAAAATGTGTCTGGTTGTGTTCAAGGAAGCAAAGAGGCAATATGAGTGAAGATAAGAGGTAATGAAGTCGGAAAGCAGAGGAAGAGGGAATGTGTGAGACCATGTGGGTCAGTATCAGAATTTTAAAGTTTAATCTGAGAGAAATGTGTAATTGTCCCTGTTTTGGGAATACAGTGAGTACGGGTAATGGCATAAGCAGAGAAATCTCTTGGATGAGAAGTTCGGTAGTTTGGACTAAAATGTTATTGGCTAGGGCCAAGGTAGTGATAGGTTCTCCAGAGGAAGAACGTCAAAGGGGTTAAACAAGGTTTATTGTAGCAAAGTGACAGCCGGGCTGAGCCCAAGATGGTGTCAGGCCCAAATGTGAGGGGACCTGAAACTTATATGGGGCTTGAGGCAGGCTTTTTGGGTGGGAATATTTCAGGTGGCCAAATTGTCAGGGAAGGGAGGAGACTCCAGTGAAATGGGAGGTGAGCATGTATCCTTGCCAACCCTGATGCAAGGTCTGGTCCCCACACAAAGGTAAGGGAGAAGGCTGGTTCCCACCCTACATGGGTGGTGGTGGGGTGTGCACAGGGATAGGGCCCTCCAGGACCTAGTAACAATATCAAAATGGTTGAAAATGATTTTATATTGAGGAAAGAGCAGAAAATTCAGTGTGAAGTGGGAGAGAAATAATGAGAGTCAACAGTGATTTCAAGTTTTTAACAAGAGCAACTAGAGAAAAAAACAGGCGTACCTTTGTAACTTTTCATTATAATTGCTCCATCACATACCTTTATCTTTTCCATACCCTTTGTCTCTGCTCCCCTCTAGGACTTTGCCATTTCCACCACCTGGAATGTATTTGCCCAAGTATCCTCATCAATTTTCTCCCATCTCCTTCATGTCCTTATTCAAATGTTATCTTCTCAATAAAACTTGCCTTGCCACCCTATTTTAAATTGCATTCCACAAATACATATCCTGTTCATCTTCCCTGATTTATTTTCCTTCATAGCACTTACCCTATCTAACACATCTATTTGGCTTGATTCTTTTGTTTGTTGCCTATCCTCTCCAGCAGAACAGCAAGTCTGTGAGAGCAGGAACGTCTGCTTATTTTTGTTCACTGATCTATTGACTGTACTTGGTGTATAGTAGATGCTCAATAAATAATGATTAAATGCACAAACTAATTTAAGGTTTTAGCTAAGCTGTTCATTCTACTGTGGTCTTTGAGATTCTCAGGCAAGAAGATTCCTTTATGGAATATTTTATGAGACAAAACAAAAGACTTTGTCATGGTGAATCAAGATGAAGAGTTCTTTATCATTGCTTGAGTCATCATGAAGGCTTAATTAGAAAAAAAGGGCCCCATGACAGCCCCGGTAGCAGATCTCCATGAAAGAACAATTTAATATGGGCCCCATGACATGACTCACAGTTTTTCTGGGGATTGCTTGGCCCCAAATCACATTGAGTCTGCACACTGAAGGGAACTCTTGAGATTTCTCTTTTATCCCCCATTCTCTTGCCATAGCCTTCTGTGTTACGCATTGTTCATCAGATAATGTCCAACCACATAAAACGGTGCACAATATCATTATAATCTGATTCCAACTTCTACTATTTTTCTTCATGCTCTCCAAATTTCCAGTGATTCTGAACTGCTACCAATCATGCTTCCCCACACTTCATGATTAAATGCTTTTACTTTTTTATTCTACTTAGAAATGTTGTGCCCTGCCTCACTTCCTTGTGAATAGTGATTCAACATTTAATAACTACTTCAAGTATTTCTTCTCTTGTGAAACTCCTGGTACATTCCTCATTCTCTCTGAAGAATGGATATCTCTCATTGGTTCCCCATTGAGTTTTATAGTTATAAAATATTTTTATTACAATTGCTGGTTCACATGTCTGTGTCCTGCGTTAAGCTATAATGTACCTGAAAGCAAGGAGCATGTTCAATTTTCTTTGTATAACTGAACTTATCACTTAATAACAGCCTATAAAGTTTAAAGAATGCTTAGTGTTAATGAATGAAAATGGGAAAAACTGATAAAGCTCACTTTAAAGAGTTAGAATAAGGCTTCATCCAAGTAACAGGAAATTTTCTAGAAAACTGAGCACTTTCTGATGCCTGAAATCACATTTTAAAAAGTCATCTCCTATTTTCCTCATTCGCTTGCATAAAAGTTAACCGGGAAGGTTTACCACAGGAAAGAAGATAACCAGTGTTTTGCAGGAGGAAAAATGTTTTAGCAGAACAAGTAGTAGTATTCAGGGACAAGAAATGTGATGTATGATAAAGTAGATATAAGTGTTTATGAAATATATGAGGCAGTGATTTAGGCTTTCAGAGGCTAGAAAGTGCAACTAACTAGTAAGAAGAGGCCAGTTGCTGAAGTATTTAAAACACAATCAAAGCTCTTCTAGTTTGATGCAATGCTAGTGATTACTAATTGAGGCTGCATTTGTTCAAGGTGATTGTATAATTACATCCAACTTCAAATTCCTGATTTAGTTTACTCATCATACCCTAGCTGACAACGTAGAAAGAGAAAGGAGATGGATGCACCGCAGAACATTTTACAGACAGACTATGGATGCTGGAAACATAGCTTTTTGCTTGATTTGGCTTTACACGTTATCGTAAATACTCAAAACACCATCCATTTTTGAAAAGGGATTAATGAAGATATTTATCTCATATATATATATATATATATATATATATATATATATATTATATATATATATATGATAGTATATATTCATCTGGGATAGAGTTTTCCATACCCTCCTGACAGCTTGTCATTGGGAAGACATTCATCCTTGCTTTATTTATTATATATCTGTCGGCTTAATATAAATCTAGTGCAGAAAAGAAGAAAACATAGTGAAGACTGGATAATGTAAAAATACTCTTTGATGAGCTGTATAATACAAGGTAACTACAAGTTCTCAAATTCAATATATTGACTCTTGACATTTAATTTATTCATATTTACTGAAGGGTCTTTTTTCTAGTTTCTACTTTGGAACATATAACTCAGTGGGAAGATATGTGTTTATGTGAATAAACTGGCTCTAATCCCTAATGACCATTTGTATAAATCTGCTCTCAGTGTTAATATTAGTTTATTAGACAATTAGAAAATGGCAAATGAAGTGAAGGTTGTAACTTGCCTCACATGTCCTACTGTTTTCTCTCATACCTCTTCCCTCTATGTACAAAATTCTTAAAATCTAAATGGATATCTTGGTACATATTTATGTAGATCACTTTTTTTTTTTTTTTTTTATGAAAAAAGGTTGCTTTTTCCCCCAGGTGGTTGTAGAATTGCAATTTCACATTGACATGATACAAATTGGTTTAGAGAAAACAAATTATTCTAAAGTCTTTAGAAAATGAAATGATGCTGTTGGAGCATAGAACACGAAGAATAAATCTAGAAGATGGCGATTTTTATCTTTCCAGCACTAGATGGGTTTGTCCTGGATCATGCCTCTGAATTTAGGTCACTGATTTTTACCCAGAGATGATTTTTTGACTCATATAAAACAATGGAAACCAAGAGCTGCCATAAAACAAGAACCCATTTACAATCTTTTGAAATGTGTATTTATACAGAACAAAAAATAAAAATACTTTGTTCAAGAAAAAGTTGTATTTTTAATGCCACTCTGAATGACAAACCAAAAATATAATTTTTAGAAGTGAATAAATAGTTTGCGATTTAGTCTTTTTCCTAGCCTGTGCTATGAACAGAAAAGCATGGGAAAATATATTGAGTTTAGAACCTTACTTTATTTTTTAAGTAAAATTTCATTAAAAACTAACATATATACAGATAAATACACAAGCCATAAACCATAAGCTCTATAGATTTGAAGTGAACATACCCACATAACCAGCATGCCAGTAAAAATGACATTAATGAAATATTACCAGATCTCAGAATTCCTCTCGTACCCCATCCTAAAGATAATTACCAACTTGCCATCTAACACCACAAATTAGTTTTGCCTATTCTCAGAAGACAACTTTTCCATGCAAATAATATTAGTTCTATTTTAGAAGAGCTTTCATGTTACTTTGCATGTTACTTTGCCAGTTATCAATCACTAGCCAAGAGGCTATCAACATGGAATCAGAGGAAAATCAAGAGTTTCAAATCAATTTTTACATTATGACGTTCATGATCATTGAAAGTACCCTGGAAGTTGGTAATATCACCCAGGTTAAAAGTGATGACTGTGTTTTGATGGCAGCTACACTATTTTGGCCTAGCATTAGATTTAACAAAGAAAGAGCTTAAATCATATGATGGTCCATTACAATGTGTCAAAGAAAACGGAATAGGCAACACATTTTAACGACCAGAAAGAGGGAAACAATATATAAGAATTACATGAAGTTATAGAACGTTACATAACAACATATTGAAAGAGATTAATTTAGTCAGTTCAGAAATGATGTTTAGTTTTAACAATTAGTATACTATTCTCTATAATCATATCTCACAGTTTAAAGCACTTAGTGTATTCTTACTGGAAAGTGATTATTTAAGGAGCATATAATTACTTAATCACTTTGCTCAAGCTATCAGTATTAAAGGTTGTCAGGAAATGTTTTTACTTTTGTTATAAAATTAATTGAATTTCAAATTGAGGGGAACCATAAGTTTGTCAATATAAAACTGCCAATGTCTCTGTCTCTCTTCTTTACCCTGTTTCTATCTCTTCTTCACAGTGTATTATTGATGAATTTGAATAATTTCTGATATTTTAGATATCTAGAATAACCTGAGAACAACAACAACAAAAAAACACCTCTAACTAAGCAGCTATTGAGTTCTTATGCTAGATGCTATACTCACATTATCTCAATTAATTCACTCAAAGATTCAATGAGGTGAATATTATGCCCATTTCACAATTGTGGAAATTGGAGTTTAGGAAAGACATAAATTTCTCAGTATCATACTAGCATAACAGCCAGAGAAAGAACTGAAACACAAAACCATTTAACTTGAAATCTCTACTGGAAGATGCTTTTACACAGTATTTAAGGCTAATTATTAGTATTAGATATAATATATTGGGTTATGAACTTTCATCTTTTTCAAAACATAATATCAGTGTTTTCAAAATATAAATGGTAAACACATATTAGTTTTGTGCCCTGGTATCCCTTAATATCTTCATAAGACAGTCAGTACAGTGTAGTTCAATGGTTCTCAAAGTCGGGTACGTGGACCAGAAGAATTAGCATCATTCTTGAGTTTGTTAGAAACACAAATTTATAAGCCCACCTTGAACCTATGAATTTCTTAGCATGGGACTCAGAAAATTATGTTTTTACAAGCTCTTAAGATGATTCTTATATATGTTAAAGTTCAGAATCACTGATGTGTTTGTTAAAAGAATGAACTATAGAGCCATACTATGTATATTTGTATGGGTCTGCAAAATACTAGTGAATAGTTTTGAACTATTTAGTTCATCTTTCTGAGTCTCAGTTTTTTCATTTATGAAGTGTAAATAATAACAGTACCTGTGTCATGGTGTTGCTTTGAAATTTAAATAATATACATAGAAAAAGGTGATAGCAAGCACAATGTAAATAATTAGTAATAAATATATATTTTTTGATTATACAGGCTAAAATAATTCATCAAAAACATTCACTAAACAATTTAATATTTCTGAATAATTTATTTTAATAATAAAGTATAATAAATATTAAATTATTGAATAGGAATAAACATTCTTTTTATAATTCATCTCATCATTTAAAATATATATAAAACAGAAAAGGAAGGTGATGGAAAGCGCATATAAATATGATAGAGTAAATTACACTGTTTTATGAAGATGATTTCATACAGAATTCAAAGTAGATGCAATTAGCACTACCAATTAGAACCTGCAAATGATGATTTAACAAACATATGATTTAACAAACAAATCAGAGAAAAAAATTCAGTTGAATTTAAATCTCTGCATATAGATTTAATCTTGTGATAAGCAATTCCCAAGAGATAGCATGAGTTGTTCTTTATTCCAAAAAGTAGGAGAGCATAAAAGTTGAGAACGATTATTGTAGTAGCTAGAATAGTCAATGAAGACAATTAATAAAATCCATACACATGTATTTAAAGGTATGAGAATAACATTTAATGTTATTTGCTTTTTATGTGCAATGCCAGTTTTAATGAGAATCGTGCTATACGATTGCACCTGTGGGTGAGTAATCATAATATTTGTGATGGCAAGTTAGCAATGGGGGAATGATGCAAAGGATCTGAGCAAAGAGAAACAGATGGTGTGTAAATGCCAAAGCAATAACCATCCAATTTGGGGGGGGGGCATATTTAAGTATCTTCATGTTCGTGACATGAAGTGAGGGCATCAGCTGAAAACAACTTTCCATTTTTCTAGCTCATAAGCACTGATGAAACATATATCATTAAACAGCGAGTTTGTATGGAGAATGGTGCGTGGAAAAGTGAAGGGGAAAATTCGACAGACATACAATTGTACTTCCCTTTATCAATTTGAAAAAAAAATAAATAAATAAAATGGAAATGTGATTTTTAACAGCACTCTTCAGAATAAAAATTTCTTTCCCATGCACTTTCTTAGACAATTCTCACTACAGAACAAGGAATTGGATATTGCTATTTCCCCCATTTTACATCTAAGAAAATAAAATGTATGAGAAGTTAAATGATGTGACCAGGGTCACAGAGCTATAAGTGGGTTAAATAGAGATGGAACACCTTCTTAGGTTTTGTTTCGAAATCTTTATTTTTACTATGCCGCACCTTATTTTAATTATTTAATTCATTTTCTTTTTAAATTCTATCCTAATAAAGAAAAACTGAAGAGTGTCTGCAATTAAGTTAAGAAATACCTCTTTCGTAATTGTATTAGTAAATAAAAAGGGTTTGAATCCACACCATACAGAGCAGTGATCATATGCTTATAATAATTTATTTCTGGCCAGAAAACTACATATCTATTTCTAGATAGTCTCACATTTTGAAAAGAGATAATCCTATTCTATTGGACATAAAAAGCTTAAAATCTGCCACCATAGCCAGCAAAGGCACTTATCAGGAGCAGGGCATGCCTGTGGTGGGTGCTCAGTAGCAGTGCTGGACTGTTGCATCATATCTCCACAGGAAGCCAATCACTAAAAGATCTAGACTCTCAACCCTTGGGATATGGATGAAAGCTGATGTTAGAAAATCCTTACCAGGCTCAAGAAAGCATGGGCTCCATATGTGCAATTAAAACTTCTATAAATATGAAAGCTAATGCTCCTTCTCTTTGCATGTGTCTTTTTACATGGCTGCACAGCCTGCATTTCCTGTGTGCCTATGGTTTTGATTTAGTCACCTCCAGCATCACGTTGGCCAGCTTGATGCTGCCTCTGCCCTCCTAATGCACTGTGGTTGTCCTTATTTACATGCCCCTGGATGGACCATTATGGCAGACAGGGACTGCTATGAACCAAATGTTTGTGTTCCACCCCCAAATTCATATGCTGAAGCCTTCATTCCCAGTGTGACAGTATTAGGAGGAGGGGCCTTTGGGAGATGATTAGATATTAGATGAGATCATGAGAGTAGAGCCCTCACGAGTGGGATTAGTGCTCTCATAAGAAGAAACACGAGAGAGAAATCTCTCTCTCTCTCCTTCTACCATATGAAGATCCAGCAAAAGGTCATCCATCTGCAAACCAGGAAGAGGTCTCTCGCTGGGAACTGTGCAAGCCAGCACCTTGATATTTGACTTACCAGTCTCTAGCACTGTGAAAAATATATTTTGTTGTTTAAGGCAACTAGTCTATGGCATCTTTGTTATAGTAGCCCAAAATGACTAAGACAGGGAGGTAAAACATTATAGCCCCCAGGACAATCTTTTGTTAGTGACTCTGATACCAGCAGAGATTCTCTCATATCATTAAAATAGTTTATGGTGAAGTTGGATGGGTGGATGGGTAGAGAGAAGCTGTTGCAGATAATGAGAAAAGGAGAGTAGAGACAAGGTACAAGAATAACTACATCTTTTCAGCTGAAAAGTGATAATATGATCCATTTATATGAATGTACTTTTGTCCCACTGTGCTCTAGCTGAATTATTAAGCTTCTCTAAATAACTCATCATCTATTATTCTTCAATATTGCAATCTGAACATTACAAGACTTCCTTATAGAACACGAACTGTCCTTTACTCTCCTTTAAAACATACCCTGCAGATATATAGCAGGAGATGTTCTCTTTGAAACAGTATGAGGATTTCAGGGAAGAATGGCACTATCATCTCTACTACTCATTCATGGTGATGTCTAAACCGACATATCAATGATTATGTCTGTTCCCTAACATTTCAAATCAGAACATTCAGACATTTTTTAAAGAATTTTTTCAAGTCAAGTGTTACGCTTTCTGATGTTTACAAAAATTCTTTTTTTCATTTACTTTAGCTTCATGTGGTCTCATTTTTTTCATTAATAGCTTTGAGTTAAAACCATCATGGCCAAAGGACAAATAAACCTTGCTTGATCAAAAATTTGGTTATTCTTAATTCTAATGCTAAGGCAACCCAGTTCTTTCTCTTACTAGTAAGCAATTAATCCTGTTGATTATGAGTAATCTAGAAAAAATTTAGAAAAACTTTAATCAGATTTTGTTTTGTCTGCAACTTATTTGGCATATTAATAGCTGTATATTAAATTCAGTGTGTTTCCCAAAGTCTTATAATGTTTAGATTGCATCAGTAAAGAATGATGGATGAGTTAAAAAAAATGTTCAGTGTCTCATTTGTACAGATCAAGATGTTACAATCATAATAATGTAAATATCTTTTTTAGTATAATGATAGAAATGTTTAATTTGACATAGTCATATGCAACAATTTTGTATGGTATCTATAAAAATAAATACTGTAGAACTAAACATAATATGTCCACATATTAGTGATTATTAACAATGAATATTGATTTATCTCAATGATAATTTTATGTGCATTTTCTCATCTGTAATAATGCCATATGAGGTTGACATTTTTGTTGTCCTTGGTTGACAAATGAGGAAATTAAATCTCAAAGTTGAGTGATTTTTTTTCATGTTACATAGCGAAGAAATGATAGTTTAAAGTTAAACCCAGATCTTTGCAACCGCAAAGCCCATGTTGTCCCGAATGTTCCCAAATATTTATGATATAAGTCACATAAATTGGATGTACAGATTTGCCTCTTAAGTTCAGAAACAGAAAAAATTAAGCTCATGTTCTTATCTACTGACTTTCTATACTTACTTGCCAACTTGTACTCTGGGGATCTTACAAAGAGTTGTTTGTTAAATTTGTTTGAAACATTCACATCATGGGTTTCTAGAATTACACGGTTTTTTTTGTTTTTGCTTTTTGTTGTTGTTATTGTTGTTGTTGTTAATGGCAGAGAGATTAAATCATGGAACTTAGAGTCAATTATATATTTGTGTCTAATTTTTATTCGTGCTACTGTAAAAAATAGGTAAACAAGCTCATTGTATAGAAGTGTTGAAAAATTAAATAACGGGAAGTTCTTGAAGCTTTAGAGAAATGTCTGCACCAAGAGCTGACAAAAACTGATTTTCATGTTTTATATTATTATATTTATACTTCTGTAGAAAGGTAAAGACTACTAGTCATTTCCATTGAAAACAAACAAAACAAAAAATAAAAAGTGCACATATCTGCTCTTACTTAAATTTGTGTAACTCAAATTCTGTTGATGTAATCTGTGTGTGACCACAAACACAACTGGTCTTAATAGAATTAGTGATGTTTCCTTGACTCTAGAGTCTCTTTTCCACTGTGTAATTTCTATCAGTAGGTTGTAATAAAAACAATGAACTTATATTTTCTGTTTTTTTTTCCTTCTGCGTCATACTTTCCATTTTGTTGCCAAATCTTTATTTTCTGCAGAGTGTCTCCTACAGTCCCTACTCCTCCAAAATCTATCCACTGACCTTCCTTTTTCTTAGTCCTTCAACAAACAGTTCAATAACACTTTCTTTACCATTTTTTTTAAATTTAACAAGTAATTTCTTTTTTAGCATCGATGCTGTATCAGTCTTCTGTTGTCATTAAGCTACACACATACCTCCCAGGAGATTTACAGTCTGGTGTGAGTCTTCTTGTGTTTCAACCCTTGGTTGTCCTGTCCTCAGCTCCTCCTTCAGTAACCTTCAATTTCATACCCTTCTGGCCACACCTAAGACATTGTTAATGCCTGAAAATACTTCCTCTCTCAACTATGAAATATCAGTATTCACAACCAGTAAATCACATCATCTCTTTCTCATTTTCTTTTTATTCTTTATTGCCTTCTATGCAACTTCAAAATATTTTTTTCTTCCTTCTGCTTCTTCTTTCCTTAGTCAGTCAGCCTCATGATTTGATATATTTCCTCATTACATTCTTAGGAACATCGTCCCCCCTCCCCCAGGGTGACCTCATTCTTCTTCGGCCACCCTTTTATAGATCTCTTGGAAATTACACAATGTTCTTTCAGATTTCCTAGACCCATGTTGTTAGAAAGAGCTGTATAATAGAAAGGGAGTATGCAGATGGGAGGAGGGGTTACTAGATAATTTAATTTTCAAGCTTCAATTGACCTCCTCACGGTTCTACCTTAAACTATGGAAAAAAATTAACATTTTTTCTTGTTCTAATTTATGCTCATTTCTTTAATTATGCTCTTTTCTGCTACAGTCCCCCAACCCCATCTTGTTTCCTAGCCACCTAAAATGTTTTTCATTTCCCAGACAAGCCATTTTGTGTCTGCATTCTTTGCCTGCAACTCCATTTTTCACTTTGTTCACATACTAGACATTTTTTCACCCTTCAACACACATTCCAACATTCTCCTCTACGTAATATTTTTTCTCTTGCTCTGAGGTAGAGCTCTCTCTCTGGGCTTTATTAATTTTAAATGCATATTTAAATTTTAGAACATAGTTGCATTGTATAGGAACACATAGAATTCAGAGTGCTAAAAATTAGAGATATGATGTATAAATGGCATATACTGGAGTGTTCAGGGCATGATAAGTATTCAATCAATTAATAGATATTTGGGGGATATTACAATTGATAGATACTAAATATCTCTGGTGTTTTGAAATGTAAGTCATATGGAACTATAATACATTTCTAATGTACAAATTTGGGTTCAAGATGGCAGACTGACAATACACATTTGTTTACTGATCTTACCAAATTTCATTGTGTTTTACATTGATGCACAGAAAACAACAAGCATATGGAAGTTAACATGGAAGTAGGAAGCTACATCTGCAATATGTGTGAGAGACTAAAGCAAAGAAAATGAGTACTGGGGATTCGAAGAGATTTAGAGTTCATAGTCAAAGATATGAAGACAGGCAATTAGGTTCAAAAAGATGGTGCATACCCAAAGGTGGATACTTAAACATTTGTGCCAATAATGCTGCCTCTTTAAACATCCATCTCCAAAGTGGAGAGCAACTTAGAATTTACAGTCAGTCAAATACGGGTGAGTAGTTAGAGCAAGTAACTTGAATGAACAGTCTGAAGAGAGTCAAGGCAGCTAGTGCTATACATGCAGACATTTATTGTCAGGCAGGGACAAAATAGTACTAAACTTAATGAAGTTGTCTGGTTTTTTACGCCCTTTCATTGGATATAGCATAAAATGTTTCAAGAATGAATTCAAGAATAAATATGATTTCATGGTATAAATTTAGTTTTGTTAATTAGTAGAGTGTCAATAATGTACTTGCAAATTCTAGATTCTAGGTGGAATTGGAACTCCTTGGCTTTAGAATTTATGCCAGCAGTCCAAGACTAGACTACTGAGAAATGATGTCTTCAAAATAATAAGGGAAAATCACTGTAATTCTAAGAATTCCTTATTTAGTCAAATTACTATTCTAATATAAAAACAAAATGACAATTTAAACTTAGAAAAATTAAATAAATTGTCTTTATGTAATTTCTGAAAAAATAGATTGAGAATGTATTTCAGCAAAACAAAGGGTAAAAGCAGAGCAAGAATATATGGTGACCCTGGAAGCAGTGGCTCTAACCTAGGAAATAAGTGACAGAAAGTTCGAGAATATTTTTCAGCATACCTAGAAGTTAGTTGGTTCAGATTAGAACAATGGATTATGTATTGAGAAGAATGCATGAAATATAGCAAACAAAATATAGCATTAGTTGGAGAATAATCAGGGTCATTTTGCTTCTTTACCCAAGTTTTTAATAATAATAATAATTTGCCTAAAGAATTGAACCTTAACTGTACCTCTATAATTATTAATACCACTTTCACACTACTCTACACTATATGTAATTGTTTTACCTTCTCAACCAGATAAGCTATCTATTCATCTTCTTATTAATGATAACTTAGCATAAAGTCTTTTTTGATCATAAAAAATGTAGTCAATCATTTCATAAGTGTATGATTTTATTGACATGGTCTTTTAGGAAATAAAGTACTATTTTGATTTTATAATCATTAAATCTGTTGGAAATATTGTTTAGTTGAATGTAAATTAATACTTTGATATTAGATGGTTGTAAATTTGCCTAGAAGTCTAAAACAGTAGAAATATATCCTATTAGATCAACATGAGAGATATGCAATATAACTCATCTAAATGTATGATATGTTGTTTAAAATCATCTGATATTAGCTTTAAAATTATCCTATAGTTCCAAATAGTGAATAAACTAGACATTATTAATGTGATCACAATTACAACATCTGCATCACAACATCTGCATGAAGGCAGATGGATGATTGTGTGGTTCAGTAGTTATAATCTGAGGACATAACATCACATAGGTAGCATTATGATGAGGATGTATAGTCTGAACCAAAACATTAGGAAACACCCTTTGAACCCAAAATAAAGAATATTTTATTCTTAAAAATTTTCTAAATATGTGGATGCCATTAAAGATAAAGAAAGGGGGAGGACCCAAGTTTAAAAAAACTCAAAGAGACATTGTAACCAAATGCAATTATAATACAATATATGATATAATAAAGGACATTATTGGTTCAATTTGTAAAGCTGTACTATGGATGATAGATCAGATAAAATGGTTCTATCAATGTTGTATTTACTGGAATCATAATTGTACTGTCTTCAAGAAAGAGAATGTCCTTATATTCATAACATGCACATTAAAGCATTAAGAGGGGAAATGACATTTTGTCAGCAGTTTACTCTTAAATACTGTGTGTGAGTGCACACACACACACACACACACACACAGAACATGGAAATGATGCAGTGATCAGTAAATCTGGGAAAAGTGTTTCTAGAAGCTCTTGGTATTATTTTTGCAATTTCATCATCAGCTTGAAATTATCTGCAAATAAAAGTTAAAAAAAAAAAAAACATTTCCTAGGGGAAGATTTGACATAACACTATTTTAGCTTAATATTTATTTACACAGCTCCATTTATTTACTGAAATGTGCCCAAGTACCCTGGCTTCACACTCGGAGCTTAACCACTCTGCCTTAATTATATATTTAGTGGGTGTAAGAGTGAGCACCCAGTTTAAGTGCTCTTGATAAATGCAATATTCTAAGTACTACAGAGTTGTCTTTTAAAATGTTACATTTCATCAAGTCACATTGATATGAGATGACGTTAAACTACTCACGATCCTTCAGAAAACTTAAAACAAATCTTTCTTTTGAGTTTATACTTATTAAACTAAAGAAACTGAAGATTTGTCTTATAAAGTTTATTTTGTCAAAGCGAATCATTACTTTTGAGAAAATAATTACAGAATTAATGGAAGTGATCACTATAAATTATATATTTACAATGATCTTAGAGAAGATGTCTGTATAAAAGATTGAAAACAAAACAAAACAAAAATGTTATTGGGTTGGAATTTGTGTAGAATTTTTCCTTAAAATGCAGACTCTCTTCTAAACACCTGAACAGAAGGCATTCAGATTAACAAAACGGTGCTTTATTGCTCAGACTAGATTTTTTTCTTTCCCCACTCCTCCCTTCTTCCTTACTCCTGAGGCCTTAATACAACAGATGACTAAGATTCATCTGCACTCCACTTAATATGTGTAACCAGCTGTGATTTTAGTTTTTGATGCTGCCACATGAAAAAAAAAAAGTTTTTTTTCTTGAGCTATAGGTGTTAATTGGTATCTTTGTATCTTGCTAATTAAGTTCTAGCAACACCTTTTCTCTCATCTTCGTTTGCATTTAATGAGCTCCCTTGTTGTATTAATTTATTAGATAATTAGATAAAACAAAAAAAAGTTGTTTCTTTAGGAATGATTTTGGAAAGTAAACCTTAAATATTCAAAGACTGATAAAAATGTACATTACAAGAAAAAAAGTCAGCTCAGAAATAAATATACTTAATGTTAGCTTGCACACTCATACTGGCATTTTTCAACAATGCGATTATTAGGGCACATGTAAGAAAAGAAAAGATTGATTCCAAAGCCCAGGCAACACAATTGTTTTGGTGTAAGAAAACAGAATCACATATGGTACAACATGATGCGCATACCAGAAACCTTTGCATTATTTAAGCACAACAAACAAATTATCAGTTAATCAATGTGCCCTGTGGACTCTAATTATCATTTTTATTTGCATGTTCATTTTCTTTCTAAAATTCTTTTTATGCATTGGCCAAGCATTATTAGGGTTTTGCTGTGTATTATAATGTAAGAATTTACTTGACAAACGAAGGATGGGAAAATCATTGCCACACATTGAAATTGACTATTGTTTAATACTATAGTACTTTCGGTTCATCAGAAGGTAGGGAATTTTGGAAAGAATTTTGAGTGAGAACATCCAGATGTTATTGATTCTATTCTCTTACTCCTACTCAAAGCTGTTTCAGTCTAATAGCTTTCTAAATTGTCCCATACCTTCAGAAAAGTTAATAATATATCTCGTTTTATTTTTATCTTTGGTTAAGCAATGAGTCTCATTGGATTGGTATATTGTAGCTGACTTTCTGGAAATCTAAGTATTTAGGTCAAAAATTCGTATCTCTTTAAATACCTATCAATTTTGAAGGTGCAGCAAACATCCAAAAATCAAAATATCAAGCTATCAGTATTAATACAAAATACATAGGCGCAAATCCAGTAAACATTGAAATTGTATTTAGAAAACAACAAAAGATATATTACCACTGAAAGTCATGATAACATGCAATCCTTCAGATATTCTTTGATAGCTATGATGATAGAAGTGAATACCTTTGTTGCCCAGTTTTGGTAACATTGAGCTTCCCAGCTGGGATTAGAGCATTTTAATAAGAAGTCTTAAAAAGTGCAATACCTAATCCCCCAAGAGATGATGCTGTCAATGCCTTCAAAGGAAAAGTACTAATATTTTCAGGCTGTCCATGTTACACCAATACTTTGTTCTCGGGTAAAAACAGGGGTGTTGAGAAGTTGTGAGATTGAAAGCAAGATCATTTTGTCTCTGCTTGATGTTTTGGTGAAATACATTGAGTAAAAATTCTTTCCAGTGTCATTTGTCACTCAGGAATTAGAAAAGAGAGTTTTTCTCCTGTGTATTCAAGAAGAACTAAAATCAATAATTGACACAGTAATTTAAAACTTCCATTACCATTGGTTCTGCTCTGCCCCCAGGGCTAACTTAAATCCCTTATGACTGTTACAAGTATAAAGGGGAACAGAAGACCCAGAGAGGCAATTAGAGATAGAGATAGCAGAGCTGTGAGAAGATTGTTTCCAGAAAATATTCGTCCCATGTGTGGACTTGGCCTTTGAAGGAAAGAATTACAACAGGAAATTAGGAATAGACTGGTGCAGCCTCATAAACAAGTACAAAATTGTGTCAGCACACCAAAATATTTCACTAGTCTGCCCTTCCCCTAGGAGGTTCACAGGTGGTATAATAAATGAAATCAGCAATTCTTCCTACATGTCTAGCATATATGATTATTTTGGCTCAGCCAACCATTAGTTATTTGTAAGCCAATGTGTAAATACAGACACTAGTTGAATATTTATGTACAGCTCCAGAAACCACCTTCATTAAATTTGTCTACATATGAGGAATATAGCTATGGGGGAATGGAAAATATTTACTCCAAGAGCCCATAATGTAATGCGCTAAGTATAAATATGTTCTTGGTATGAGGGATCCTGGAAATCCTGGTAGGCGTTAGGTCCCTACTGATCCTTTATCATTTTCTTTCTTCCTACAACTGAATATAAAACTGAAAATCTGCCTTTAACATTTCACAAATTGTGACATAGCCAAACTCATCCTATGAGAAATTTCTGAAGTTTTTATCTAGACATAACATATTTTATTAGCTAACTTATAGCAAGTCTCTCTTCAGAGCCCAACTAAACATGATATTAAATGTTCTTTTGCCTTTGTAAAAGAATAACAATCTAAAGCTTCTTTGTTTTTCTCTGAACAATAAAATTAACCAGTTATTGAATTTATGCTGTCATTAGAGAGCCATTGTTACTGTTCTTTTAACAAAAGAAAATACTCAAAGAATAAACAAACAAAAATTAACAGAGAAAAGAATATAATTTATGTGCATTTTTTCCCTGAATCTTAGATTTGGAATGTATTCATAGAAAATGGTTTCAATGTCAAAGACTCAATGCTATAAGAAAAAACTATCACCAAAAGACCTCTAATTTTCTACTTTCTTTTCATTTATTGGATAAAGCCTCAGGCTTCATTCTTCTTTTTGTATAAAAAAAAATAATTATAGTGATTTGCCAGAGTAAAGTACTTGAAAAGTATTTGCTAAAACTTGGTAGAGGATCTTCTGAAAATTTTATTCCACTCTTAATTTTTCCAGATACAGTCCATCCTGAGACTTTTTTCCCCCCAGGCTTAGTTTTCTGAATCATTCAGCTCTCTCTTATCCAGAGCAGCAGATGAATTGTATAATTGATTTTGCTTTGACTCTCTTAAGTCTCCCATTAAGGAACACTAACAATTTGTAATCTTTAAGGTGGAGAAATGAAATAGCATCTCAACCACCTACTGCACTACTAAGTAAGCTCCAAGATCATAAAATGATTTGTATGTCGAAGACCTCAGAAGTGATTAAATCCAATTAATTTGCCAACAGAAATGTATTCCAGAATTAGTGAGGGAGTTGTGTTAAAGATTCCTAGATTCTACTTTTGACCTTCTAGGTAGAATAAATACCAGTGATATTGCAAGTAATTCCCTATAATTCTGTTAAACCTCTACCAATCTGGTATGATCCTTTAATTTCAAGAAGAAAGTTTTTTTTAAGTCATTTATCAAAACTCAAAT
This sequence comes from Eonycteris spelaea, assembly GCA_003508835.1. Taxonomy (NCBI): domain Eukaryota; kingdom Metazoa; phylum Chordata; class Mammalia; order Chiroptera; family Pteropodidae; genus Eonycteris; species Eonycteris spelaea. Next base: position 3,706,371 of record PUFA01000067.1, on the reverse strand, counting down.
ATGCTTTAGTAGTGGAGAAGAATCTGCTTTTTGAACTCCTCATCTAGTGCTTTATAAAATGTGTTAAAAAGAGTGGGTAAGAAGTAATTTCTTATTGTTTTCCTGTATAAAACCTGTCAAATAGTGCATTTAGTCAAACAGGATATATTTCTCAAGTTATAGACTATTTAAATACTCCTAGAAAATTTTCACAAAATTATTTATTATATTTCTATCTTCTGTACTAACATTATTAAAATAAAATGAGATAGTATAGCAAGTGCTTGCTGCAGCTACCTAGGAATCCTAGGACTTCAGAATACCCATCTCATTTGTTAGAACAAATATTAATATCTTTTATATCTTACTTTCACTATGATAAAAATAAGATGAAAAGTTAGCTTTTACCAATCTCATTAGGTTAAATCGATGAATAACAAAGAAAAATAAAGTTTTAGATCGTTTTTTTGGCATATGTTAGTAAACTCTTAAAAATAAAACCTTCAGTTGTGTGTAGGAGAGATAGAAAGAGACTTTGGTGAAATGCAAAATGACCTTGGAAAATTTCATGGAATAAAAATAAAGTGGCAGTATGTCACTTTTCCAGATGAATAAGTAGTGCTGTGGCTCAGGTTATGAGGGATGAACTTGAACTCTTCCAAAGGAAAAATATTGTGACATTTCAATCCTAAGTTAACTCTAATTTAATATATGATTAATAAAAAAAAAGAAAAGAAAACAGAAGTTAAAATCAAATGCCTAGGCTATATCTACATTTTCATTGTTACTTTCTTGAAAGAAAGAGGTATTGAGGATTACCGTAATGATGTGTCTTGATTACAATATTCCAGATATAATACTATTCTGAAAACAATGTGAGGGTCATATGAGTTGTGGCATTCATATAATATAATATCTATATCAGTGAGGGATATTTTGGGCTACAAGTACCATATATGCCAATAGACTGTGACTTAAACAAGCAACGAATCTGAAGTCAGGCTCTTCATGGTTAGTTTCTAATTTCCTTTCCCTATACCTTTTGATGCCCTTCTATTACAGGCACCTGAAAGTAAAATAATTAAATGCCCTATCTCTCACCTTTTAGAGGTAGAGACATCATCTCATCATTATAGCTTTAGGATAATTGGATTCATAGTAATATACACTAAGGCTTGCAGAAAAAAAAAGTGTAAAGAAAGGGAGATGACCTTCAGAAATACTAATATTGTAGTTTAAGGTAATAAGAGACAAACAAAATTAGATGACGGAAGACAGAAAAGTTCACTTTAAACCTGAGAGACCTTTTAAAAAGCTTAATACTTCTATTTTTTAATTATTATTTAATTAGCTATAGGGGAATATCAGTTTAAAAAAACATAGCCCAAAACTTACAGCTTTAAGTCTTTCTTTATCAAATATTGCCACAATAATCCTGCATAATCATTTACCTCAAATTTTCATGAGTTAAAACAACAGTTATTCTCAAGCTCTTCCTTCTGTGGTTGACAGAGTTTTAGTTACCCTTGACTTGTCTCTGCTGGGTGGATAGATCTGGTTTAGATTGCAAGTTGGCTGAACTTAGCTTATCATGTCTTTCTGAGGCACAGACTTTCTGAAGTGATAGAGGCAGCTCAACCCGTGGAATGTTCTTCTAGTGAAGTGACAGAAGTTCAGGTCAAACAAACTACATGAACATATTTTACTAAGTCTAAAAACGGGCACTAGGGAAGTACATACCACCCATCACGAAGCTCTGGCAAGGTTACCAATGTATAATACTAATTCAGGGAAATGGAGTTTTGGAAACTCCACGTCATTCATATAAAATCGTTAAATACAAAGACCTACTTAAAATTTAAGCTGTCTGTCTCAAAGGCTCCCCCTCCCCCAACAATTAGGACTGTTCCTGTATAAAATATGCAAAAGTCAATAAGAAAATTACTTTGATGACTGGGAAAGTTTTTTCCAGGTAGAAGAGAATAAAAACATAACCATTTCAAGCTGGACCAATGTCTCCCAGCATAGGCTGAAGGAAAAAAAGTTTCTACAAACAGAAAACACACTGGGAATTGAGATGGGGACACAAGATTAGCTCCTCCTGGTTGAGGACTTTGCTGATATAATAATGGAAAAACAATTATTAGTTATCACAAAAGCCACATATTCTGCATTAATTGTAATTTGATATATAATTGGTTCTTAACTTTTTTATATTTTTCCAGCACTTTGTTTAGATCTGAGTACTTAATTGCATGTACCACAACGTCTTTTTTTTGTTTTGTTTTGTTTGTGTTGTTGTTGTTGTTGTTGTTGTTGTGTTTAACAACAGTTTTCTTACTACCTTAGAGGGAGTAGGTTTGTAGTCATTGTTATTGTTCATTTACTGTTAGTATCTTTGGAGATACTAAGCTAAAAGATTCCCTTATGTTTTGCCATGATATTTGAATTGACACAAAGGTATTTACTGGCATTTTTCTTGTCCCCTGAATGGCCAACAAAGAACTCTAGTCACTGATGGCACTGGACCACAAAAATTTAGAAAAATGTTTACTTTTAGAAAAATGGGGGTAAAAAAACCTAGAAGAAATTTAGATAACTATTTTCTTTTGTAAGATGACATAAATTATAAGCTATAGTCTCCTATATTGCAAATTAGGAATTTTATGTAAAACTGTAATTTTTTCTTAATATTGTTATCTTTTAGAACAAGATATTTTTTCTGCTTTTTAGATTCTTGAATTCTAAGTATATTATTTTTCAACTCATGAACTACTTTTTAAATATTAGATTCATTTTTATATCTATTTCTTTGTCAGAGAAACTGAGGCTTTATCTATAGAATATAAATGTTTTAGCGGCTGATTTAAAAATTGATTTTGTAATAATCACATTTGTTATGAGATTAAAATGTGAGGCCTAAATCAATGAAGGGTTAGGTCACTTAATTTGTCCAACTTAGTTTTTAAAGTTATTGTTTAAGTCTGTTAATTTTATAAGGGACACCAAAAGAAATCTATTATAATCTAGTAATAAAAATGGGACTGTCCTCACCAGCATTCTAGAATGAACTGAAGGATAAAGCCCTAGTGACTTTCTCATTATGTATGTAGTTTAGAAAGAAGTCTTTGAATGACATTTTTAAGAAATACTATTAAATGTAAGCAAGGATATGACTCATGATTGGAAAACAAAGTCATGTTTAATTTACTGTTAAATTAAAAGTGCAAAAATTCATAGAAGAAATTTACCAGAGCAAAAATTGCTAGTAAAATGAAGAGTAAAGTAAATGTAATTTCCTAAAACACATCACAAAATAAAACAAATGCAACCAATGAGAATGAATGATGCTATGAAAGGCAGGAGAATTAAGCCCAATTTCTTGTTAATTACTCAGAAAATTTTATAATAATCATTTATTATCTGAGCAGCATAATCAAGTAAACAATTCTACTTTAAAAAATTTATTAACACAGAAAAGATCATAGGTTATATATGAAAGACATGTGCAGCTTCTTTTATCAAGGTGACATTATTGTAAGTAATTAAATAAAATTGCTGGGAAGAATTTATTTAATTGTTCGTAGAAAGTGTAGGTGTATCCTGGGCATTTGACTTTAACTTTTGATTGCTTTTTGTTTGTTTGTTTTTTACCCATATCTTAAAATCGGGGAAAAACAATGTATTATTCACTAATTTTTTCCTGAGATGTTAATAGAAAACTGTTATCTCTTTAAACGATAAGAAACCTTTGTTCTGATTTATGCATCTACAATACTTGATAAAGAGAAAATGACCTTGACAATAGAATTAGATTTGGTTGACATGGTCTGGTGATCTTGTTAAGATATTTGTCTTTTGTGGCATTCATAATAACCACTATTACTCTGTTTATTTTCACATTGCCCTGTTCCAAACAGTAGAACACTTAAATAATGAGAAACAGAGGGTTCAGGGGAAATGTAATATTATGTAGTTTCCTTGTGCAAAATTTCTCTTTAGTCAGAGCATGCTCAGCTGGAAGAAACAATTTGTCAAATATTCTTCCCCACCAAACAGCAGTGATATTCGTTCAAAGAATTTTTATACTAAAAACATCCATTAGTTTTGTGCTGACACACAAGTCAATTCCAAAGTCATTGGACCCTAAATTACTCTGAGCAGTACAGTCAGAAGAAATAAGACAAACTTGTTTTGCAATATAATTTATCAATATAATGACAAAAAGCGTATCAGTGTTAATGCATATAGTTTCTATCTAGCTATTTGCTCACCAATCTTTGATATTGGTTCTGTAGTAAAACTAGTTCTCCTCATGCATCTAATATGGCTGCTAGCACCTTCTTTGAGTAAGTGCTTCTTTGTTGGAATACACTGTGCAAGAGTAAATATATTTTTCCAAAATGTTTGACTCTGAGAATTTCTGATTGGACAGCTTAAGTCACATGCACACTTCTGAACCAATCAATGTGGCCAAGGGAAAACAATATACTAATTCCCTCACCTAGGACCCTCTGATTGGAGATAGTTTCACCTAAAACACAAAGGTCTCAAATGTCAAATTTCTGGTTACCTGAGCAAAAATAACTTAATGCTGCTACAAGGCTGGGTGGCATATGCTGCGAAGCAAACAATTAAAACATCATTATTGTAAATGAGATCTGCTGGCCTCAGACATTCTACTTTTTATTTGTTTGTTTATTTGTTTCACCATATTAGAAAAATCTGCTTTGATTCAGAGTTCACTCAAATACATTTTCCTTTAATGAACATTGTTGGTAATATATCCAACATAGTAGCTATGCTGAAGTTGTCCTCCTTTACAACTTTAGCCATATTTATTTCCAAAACTATGGAGTTAACATTATTCATGTATTTTTCCTTCCCACATTCCATCACAATCCAATATTTCTTGAGAGCCTGCCATATGATAGAAAATGTGGATATTGATAGATTTGTAGTATGCAGTTCTCCGAGTGAATTAATATTCCCACAATCTGGAACAGATTGAAGGATAAACGAGGATAACCCAAGCTGACAATGAGAGAAAGGCTTCAGAGCAGCCTGACGAGCAATGCAAACAAGAACAAAATAGAATGGCATTTTCGAAGAACTGCAGATCTCTCTTTTGATTCACCCAAGATTGAGAAGGATTAGGTGAGGCAATAGCTGGTAGAAATTAGGTCTTGAAGGGTATTGTATTACCTAAGTAAAAGTTGGCTGGATATATATCTTATCATGAGTGGAGCACCACTAAAATAATATTCATAGAGGACCAACATTATTGTTTTCACCTGTATGATAATTCATTTTGGCAACACTGTGGATCATTACTTGAGAATAAAAAGATCATCAGTGAGGCAGTGCAGAGGCTATTTCCAAATTCCAACTGATAAAGTCCAAACCAAGGAGGCAGAAGCATGTTTGGTGAGGTGCAAAGAGATTCGAGTGCTCTTTAATAGGTAGATTCTGTCAGACTTGGGAGAGAATTAGATATAGTGGAAGAAAATGAGAAGAATAAAGGCATGATCTCTTTTTCTTATTTATTATGTCAAACTATAGGGTAGTACATTAATAGAAATAGGGATTATGCTTTAAAAAATTGGCAAAAGAATGAGTTTCATTTAAAAAATGTTAACTTTAAAGTGTGTGGGGACATTTATGGGTGGAGATCTAAAAGGAAATTTAAGACATTTGTCTTGAGCCCTATAGAAAAATCTAGGTGTGAAATAATTGCTAGAGGGTCTTTAGTGTGTGTGTGGCAGCGTGTTTTGAATGAGAGAAGTAAACATGTAGAGGATACTTGGATAATGCTCAAAATTCAGGAACAAATCAAAAATAAGGAGTCAGTAAAGGAGCTAGAGAATAAAAGTTCAGAGAAACAGGAGAGAAACTAGGAGAGAACCATCTGGTGGAAGCTAAAGGAAGAGCACAACTTAGAAAAGTGTGGTCAACAGTAAAATAAATTGAAGAGACACCGAGTAAGATAAGCAATAATGTATTCGTTAGATGTTGCCGTGGTCGTCTCCCGTCACTATACAGAGCAGTTTCACTTGAAATAAAAATGTCTTTTGAAAGTAGCACTACTAATCAAACATTTTCTTAAAAAAAAATTATTTATTGATCCTTAGAATCACACAATATTACAACTGGGCTTGTTATAGAAATCTCCAAGTCTTATCCACTATTTTCACATATCAAAATTCTGACGTGCATAGTATGTAAAGATCTATTCAAGGTTATGTTACATCATAGTTACGTGGCAACTGTGTCAGGACTAGAATTCCATTATCTTGATTTCAGTTCACTTACCCTCCAAACATAAACAAACTTAAAAAAAAAAAAAACAGATAAACTTTTTTATATCAGGTCCTCCATTTGTTTTAATCCTTTCATTTTTATCAGCTATCAATTTTTACAGATAGACTTCTGTTTTCTTCTCAGCCTGGCTATAGTAAACATCAATCATTTCTCTCTAGTTAACATAATTGATTCCATCACCTTTTGTCTTTCATCTCTACCTGACCCAGAATCCTACACATCAAGAATAATCCTATGATCTCTCCTTTTGGTCTTCACATCCATGTTACTAAACATAATGCTGCAATTACATGAATTGGCTCTAATTCTTGCCATCTAAACTGTTCTTGAGACCACAATGCTGTGGAGAAATATTTTCCTATTCTTGGCCATCATTTACTATGATTTTATGTGGTGATACCTCCCCTAATTTTTAAAATCTATCCCAAACTCATTTTCTAAGATTTAGAATACATGTCAGCTGCTAGTTTAGAGGACAGTAAATGTTATTGGGTTGGCACACTCTTAACTGTAAACATGATTAGAATCACAGAAATTTATCTCCTCCCCCTTCTTTTCATTTTATCTCAATTTCTACTGTTTAATGGCAATCTATTTCAACTTTTCCACTGCGTTAAGAATCACCAACATCTCATACTTTACTAAGACTTTTCTCTAAGTAACCACAACCAAGTTTTATTTAAAAAAATAAAAAGTAAATTTCTACACTTTTATTTTAGCCCTAACTTATCACTCTTCCTCTCCGCCTTCTCTGCCTCTTCCTTCTTATTTTTCTTCTCAAGGGAAATCCTTCTAAAAGAAATCCGTTCTTATTGTCTCAACTTTTTCACTTCCAAATAATTTCTAAGTTTATTAAAAATCACTATAAATGACTACCACTGTTATTGTTAAGTCAAAGTTGACATACATTTATAAATGGTGACTTGGCAATGTAATTTGGATCTGTGGTCATCAGATAATACTTCGACATCAGTGAAATCAATCCAAATCAATGGTTCTTAACTCTGCGCATTAAATTTATCTGGAGAGTTAAAAATATTTACTGGTCACAGTTCCTATAAGACCGATTAAATCATAATCTTTTTTGAGTGAAATCCAAGCATTAAGGTTTTTAGAAATCGCTCAAGGCCATTATAATGTGCAGTAAAAGTGGAGATCCTAAGATCTAAGCCCTGACACAGAATAAATTAAGAAGAAAAATTATAACTATTCCTAAGAGAAGGATCCCATAAGATTCAATAAATTACACCGAAGAGGAAAAAGGAGCTTGAACTTAGAATTGTACATAAAAGTACACTGGTCATAGAGTTTGGAAGTAAGAATGGAGAGAAAAGTCCTTGTAATATTTTCTTCTGGCTCAAAAATGAGGAGAAACTCAAGAAAGAATAATTTCCTTGAAGAAGAACCAAATTTCAGTCAATGTAGAGTGGTAGGGATTTTTTTATAAAGTTCTAAAATGCAAAACAAATCCTTTATGGTGGAACAGATTTTACGAATAAAATGATGGTGAACAGAGCTAGTCTGCAATGAATAGATGATCACACAAGAGAAAACTTTGACAAATAGAAGCAGAAAACAGACAGGTGATATGTTAAAACGGTGTGGTTTTAACCTTCATATTTCTGCCCAAAGTTACCCACTATTGCTTAGATTCCAGTCCAAATGTTAATTCTATCAAAGAAGTTTAAAGACATTTATATTCCCTCTTCCACAATGGAAAAAGGACAGACCACCCCCCCCCCACCAAAGGGGAAGTGGAGGTAGTATGGAGAACCCCGTGGAAAGTGGTAGAACAATAAAGGCCATAGGTAAACGACTGAAAACATTAGTCTATAATCAGGAGCAAACCTCCATAAAAATAATTGACAAATACCTACTACAAAAAAATGGAATTTAAGTAATAAAATAAGTAATAATATGAACTAAGAAATTCCAACATAACATTATTGAAACTTTTAATCTGTGTATATATCTGTGTGTGTGCATGAAGAGCAATTTATAATAAGAATGGGTGATTCAAAAAACAAAATATCAGCAGAAGTTGAAAACTAAATTTAAAATTCACCTAAATAGAATTTTTCTTTCTCATACCTACCGAGTATTTTTTCGACTGTTCTTAGTAAGATATTCCTAAAGGTTGTGGTCGTAATTCCACTATGTTATACACACCATCAATGTATATAGACTGGCCTAAATAATAATAACAGCTAGTATTTACAGAATCTATAGAGCAGGTACCAGACTAAGGGCTTTATGAAGTATTGTTAAATTAGTATTATAATAATATACTTAATGCTTTCATTTTATAGTGAGATAATTTAGTCTTATTTAATGTTCTTAAAATAATTTTTATATAATCCTGAATTTAAATATTTTAAGATGTAATTAACAATATTTACTTTAATTGAGAGTCATTACTATCTGATCCACTAAATCAAAAGTCATATTTTCAAAATTGGCTAAAAACCATTAATAACATTTTTCTGACTGTTTCTTTAGCAACATTTATTCGGGATGACATGTGCTGTCGTGTTGTGTGTTGGGAAGTGAATGAGGGGGGCATAAATTATTTGACAATGAACTTCCAATTGGAATTTTTATGTTGATGATTAAGAAATTCAATTCCTGAAACACCAGAATCGGTAACAATGCCATGTAAATGGTGAAGTCACTTCTTATTGCTATCTTCTGGGAGGCTTCATGGTAGAGTTAGGTTTTTGAGCTATGTCTTAATAGATGAGTAATTTTCAATAGGAGTAATATGGAGAAAGAAATTTTAGCTGGAGTCAGAATTAATAAGTATTTAAGACAGTTCCAGTAGCCCGGATTGGTAGACTAGAGTTTGCACAGAGTAACAGTGAAAGTTAAGGTCAGAAGGTGGTTAAATAATGAATCATGGTATCACTAAAATTATATTAAGGAATTTGAGCTTTATAGGTGATAGGGAACTTCTGAAAGATCCTGAGAATTGATTCAACAGGAACAAAGTAACATTTGGGTCCCATTTAGCAGGTGGTTAAGTCATGTGTACCAGCTTGGTGTGTTGGCATGGGACAGGTCAAGAAGCCTGAATTAACTGTTCTTAGCAATTTCATGAGGGGACAGAAGAGTGTGAAGGAAAGTCAAAGTTTACTTTGAGATTTTTATTCTGAAGTAGTGACTAAATTCTGATGTCAAATAAATAAATGAGGAGAAAGGTAACATTTAATTATAATTAAATACTCCTATGAAGAAGGGAAAGTAGATTTAGTAATTTATCAATTATGCAATATATTAAAACACTTTTCTGTGTTTTCTGGAGTCTCTTTTCCTTGCTCCTACTGATTTTACTATTTGGGAAGATTATATGAACCAATATAGAACTTCACTGGATTATCTATATGAGAAGCTGATACAAAACTTTAATAAATTATTTTCAGATTGAGAAGACTTGACATCTATCTTTTAATATTCAAAGTCATGCACTAGTATAGCTTTTCAGTTCATTTGAATATTTAGTGAAACTTTCTCATCCTCATTATATCATGTCTACATTCCTGCTGTTTCATATAACTCAGCCTTAGTTCTTAATATTATGAATTAAATACTCATGAAATATCACTAAAGAAATTTTGAATCTCTAAGTAATGCAATAATTAGTGTTCTTTAACTCAAGACAACATAGAATACTTTTCTACTCACTTAATTCCTCTTAGGATTTTGAAGCTGTCCAAGTTTTTAAAATGAAGTAAAAATATAGCTGTTACTTGATATAGATAGTTACTATGGATCTGCATTGAAAAGTTGTATTGGAAATTATAAATTGCACTTGAAATATATTTAATTAATATTTTAAGTAGTTTGAGTATCTTACTCTGGGTCATTTGGTCAAGCATCATTGGATGCTTTTGTGAATTGCCTTCTTCACCTGTACTTCTACTTATCAAATCATTACCTATAACAGTTAATTTTTATATTTTCATTATAGGGTTAAAGTTGTCAGGAGATTGCTTAATTTTTATTCTCATTTGTAATATTTATCGACATAAAATAGTTCAAGCAACTTTACATTGTGAGGTTATTTAATACCTGGTTCTAACATAAAGTCTGAAATTTAATACATTCTCATCAGTTTGAATCTGAAATAAAATATAATAAATACACACATATATGAAGGTTCGGAGAACCAAAAATGAACAATTTTTGCCATCCTGTTCAGGCTCTAACAGGATACAAATTTAAGGTTTTCTCCTTGCAAGTCAGGATTAATTAAGGAAGCATTAACTCCTTTGACAAATTAAACACCATATTCTCTATAAATTAACATAATAAAATTTATTTCTTGTTTATGTCAAATGTCCAGGTGTCCTTAAGGAGGTTAAAATTCTGTGATATATCTGTTCTTTTACATCAGCTTTGTAAGTGTGTTCCATTGCATTACTTGGCATATGTTTCAGTGTGTCTCTTTAATATTAAAATTAAAACTATTAAAAGAAAGTTTAAATGATATAAGGAAGCACTAGACTAACCTTCAAATAAAAGATGTTCCTATCAATTTGCACAGATTATCCTCATATCTCAGTGGTTTATAACAATAAATGCTTATTTCCCATTCATGGAATATATTTACTATTGATCCTCTAAGTCATTGATCTTTGGGTCTTCTTTATTCTTGGATCCAGGCTGAAACAGCCCCTAAATTGGGACACTGAAATTCTTTTGGTAAGATATAGGAAAAACAGAGAAAATGCATCATGACCCTTGTAGGACTATATGTCATTTTTGCTCACATTTCCTGGGCCAAAACAAATCTATGGTTAATCCTGATGTCATCAGGGTTAAAAGGTATGATCTTCCTCTAGGACAGGGGAACAAATACACTAGATCCGTCTTTCAACCTATGGCAATGAATTAAACTAAACATGACATTTGTTAAATTATGTTATTTTAACACACATACCTCTATACAACACTTTCTTTTTGTGTTATTTATAATGTTAATACATTAACAAAAACTTGAAAAAAGACCTTGTCTTATTCCTATAATAAAATTTTACTTTGTTTTTATCTATTATGAAAATCCCAGAAATCTTACAATAATGTTTATTTTTTTTTGAAATCTTAAATAATGATAATGGGGTCTTTTTCAGATCTACAACTTTCAGACTATTAAAGTCATGGAGGAAAACTATAGCAAAACAAAATACAACTTTCATCTAAAAACAGAAACATTTGGGGACAAATCCAAGTATACTATACTCAGTGCTTTTATTGATTTTGGTGTTTGGGGAACCTAAAAATATGTGTTGTATGTTTGTTTTCTCATTAAAGAACCACATTTGTCAATGTGCTCCAGGTTGTGTTCTCAGAGATGGTAATCTGAGAGCCTGGTGGCTTGCTATCCTTTAAACTCACTTTTAAAAGGATATCTCGATGATTTCTTCACAAAGAAAAATAAGAAGTATTCAATTTTCCATCTGTAGCCTCATAAATTGTTCTTTTGCCTTACTTTTAATGTTGAGTTCTGTAACAACTCATCTACTGCTGCCCTCCAAGTATCGTGTTAGTAATTTAACCATCTCTCATTTATCTGCAGCTTTTCCCTTTTTCTGTGATTATGTTAAGGATACTCTCACACTGAAAGGAAGAACAAAACCTTCCTTTGAAGCTTTCCTTATTAGTAAATATTTTGAGATCTGAGAATCATATGGTATCTATCATCCCATTCATCTGTGCTGTTATGGGGAAAGCAACCATGACAACACATCAACCAATGTGCATGGCTATTTCCAGTAAAACTTTATTCACAGAAACAGACGGCCTGGTGGTCCTAAGTTTGTTGACTCCTCCTATATTCTTTCAGTTTCTCTGTTAAACCACTTCCTTTTGTGTTTTCAATTAATCTTAAAAAATGATTGTAATTCTCATGGTTCTCATCTCCAACTCTCTATAATCCAACTTCCACACCCCATTTCCTGAAAGTTTCCTGGCAAGAGTGCCTTTCTCCTTGAGTAATCATGGATGTACTCTTCAGTTTGACCCTTGTCAGTTTTGACTTTTCTTCTGTGGATTCTGTGAAATTTTATACTCTTGGTGCCGCTCCACTTTGTGCTGTTTCTTCTTTGTTATACCTTTGTTGTAAAGAATGGCTTTAATTGTAGGTGACTAAAAAATACAACAGTAATTGAATCTTGTTCTAACAAACAAGAGTTTTTTTCAAGTCTTGAAATCTGGAGTTAAGAAATTCAGGTAAGTACTTTCCATTTTTCTGCTCCAATCCCCTTATCCTTTTGGTGTTTGTTTTCACATTTGTTGCCTTGAGGCTACTCTGTAGTATTAATATGTTTTAGAGGATCCTATTGTTTAAATCCAAGACAGATGAAAGGAGACAAACTAGTAAAGCTCCTTCTGTCTCCTTTTATCAGGAAAGGAAAAGTCTTGCTTTCTAAGAACCCCTGTGGTGGATTCTCCTTAGATATCATTGGCAGACCTGCACTTTGACACTCCTAAGTGAAAGACGTTAGTATTTTTATCCAGGCATATTGCCTCTTTTTTCAAAATTGTTTGTTGTTTGGAAGAAGGAAGAGTCGATGGATGTTGGTTAAACAATTAACATTGTCTGCCACAGTAAGTTGTGCAGGATATTATTCCTCTGATAACTCTCTAAGTGTTGGTGTTCCAGAAATTTTTTCCTTGACCTCTCATGCTATGAATCTACATATTATTCCTGTACGGTCTCACATACTGTCATGGCTTAAAGAATAACAAATATGTGTGATGCCCACATATTTTTGGCTAAGATTTTAGTTTCCTGTGTACATCTTCTACATGATTTCTTCTTATGGTTTTCCTATGGTTTTTCAATAGAAGATATTCTAAATTTAATACCTTCTCTTTAAACTACTCTCCCTCGTACATTACCAGCTTGGTTATAACACTATAAAATCAATCTACCAAGCAAATCAGCCTTCATCCCCTTCAACTTCTACACTTCCAAGTTCCTTTTATAAAGTCTCTTAACCTCCTTTGAAGCTATTAATTCCTTTTCATACCCATTGTCATTCGCATGACCACTTTCTTGGTTAAAACCTATATCATGTTTCACTCTATTGAGGAATACGTTTTTACCTGGTTGTCTTGCTTTTTATTAAAACTTTTATCAGAATAATTCTTCTAAAGTAAAAATTATTCCTAGCTTAAAACCTTGCAATGTCTTGTCATAATTAATAGCAGGCAACTCAGGCCGTTCCTAAATTATCTTTACCTATACCACTGTATTGCTGATGACTTCCAAATCCTTCTCTCCCCAAGAAACATTCTTAAAACTCTATTTGGTCCACTGGACATATTTACCTGATATCTACCAGACATTTCAAACTTCTGAATTCTCTGTTTTAATAAAGCCTTCACTAACCGTTCAATTTCCCACAGAAATTACATAGTAGTCATCTTTAATTTTTCTCTATGCTTCACCACCAACTCCCCCCCCTTTTGTTCTAATCAATCACAGAATGCTATTGATTCATTTCCTTTAATACCTCTGAAATGTGCTCACTCCACTTTATTTTGGCTACCATGGATTTATTACAAGCCACCAAAATTGCTTGCTTGAAATATTATCAAATTGTTTCAATCTTTTTTTGCTTTTTTTTTTTTATCCATCTAGAAGTTCCCCTCACCCCCCACAGTGGAACTAATATCACAGCATTCACTTCTCTGAATATTTCAGTGTCTTGCCATAATGTCCTCCAAATAAAGTTAAAACGTATTACCATAGTATATACAGTTCTACCAGACCTGATTGCTCATGTACCTTCATTCACAGATAGTTCTCCAAATACTCCCATGTATTCCCTCCATATCACCCAACCTTACAATTTACCATATTGAAGATGCTCAACATATTAATGCCTATTTCTTCCTTTGTTACTCCATGGTCATTATTTTCACTCTAAACTAATTGAAAGATTGCTTGTTTAAATCACACACTTCTCCATAAAATTGTGAGTCTATAATCTATATCATGATAGTCAGTGTTCTAGGTGCCTAGGTCTAGCTTCCTATTCAACGAATATGCTCTTTCTTTAAGTTGATAGCCCATCATGTTTCCTGTGCTCATTTTTTAAGTCTCCTTCCCCATTTTTGCATTTTCTTTTTCTCGAAGGGGTTGTTCACTCTGTGCTTTCACGTCTTTGCATATTGTTTTCTCTCTGCTTGTAAACTTCTGCTTTTTGGACTCCTTGGAAAACCTTTACTTCACAAAACAAGGCATCTGCCATGTATGAGTGAGAGCTTTAAGGATTATTGTATTGTTTTGTTATCACACTTTTCCCATTTGCCTAAGAACCACATGTTTCAAATAGGGGCCACACTGCCAATCTAGATTCTAGAGTGGAAAGGAATGAGTGGCAAAACTATAGCCAACTAACTCACAGCAGAAATGCACAATGAATAAGGAATAAATGATTGTTAAAAGACTGAGATTTGGGGGTTATTTATTATTGAAACTTAACCTAAGGAAAACTGGATAAAGCAACAATATTTTCAGGTTTAAATTCAACTTCCATCTAGCCCATTAACCTTCTATCAATGCATGCTAGCTGGAAATGTTAGCTTATTTCCACAAGGTGGAGAGAGAAGAAAACCAAAAACAAATATCCTGACCCTCTTCTTAGGTATTGAGTAAATTATGAGACTTATTTTCTTCCTATATCGTTCTTATTAGCTTCAATAACGCTCAAGTCTCTTCAATTAAAATAGAAATGAAAACTGAAAACAACACTAAATTCTACTCAGCATTCCATTTACTAGGTCCCTATTGCTGATTAATTGTTTGTAACAAGTTTTATGAACAGTTTTCTTCTCTCCATTTTCGATTCATCAGCTTCTATGGACTCCTCATCCTTCTTCACTTGTATTTCCACCCCTCAATGCATTTAGACAGTTTTTGATGTGCTTAGTAATATACAGGCCTCTAAAGGCAATAGACACTCTTCCAGCCCTCAGTTTTCTAGGAGACTCATTCACATTAAAACTTTGGGGCCATTTCAGCCTTCATAAACATTTCCATCTTTGGCTTCAGCAGCCACTACTGCATCATTTTTTTTTCTTGCCTTTGTCCAGATTGGTCTCTACCCTTAAATGTTGTTCCTTCTCAAATTAATATTTAACTAAATGAATATTTAACATTTTCACTTGAAAGTCTCAAAATATATCTCAAACTTTACATCTCCAAGACAAATCACATAGCTATTCCTCCACAGATGAAAATCTGTCACTAGGAATTAGTATTAAGTTTTAGAACTTTATATAATCATAGAATACGTGCTCATTTTGTGTCTGGCTTCTTTCACTCAGCATTTTTTTGAGATTCTTTCATGTTATGCCAGTTGTTTGTTCTTTTTTATCATTGAACAGTAAATCATTATGTGAGCATATTGTTTGTGGCCATACTCAATAAAGTTCTATGGAAATTCATGCACAGTTTTTTTTTTTTTTTTTTTTGTGCACACATTTTAATTTATCTTGAAGAAAAACTTATCAGTGATATTTCTGGGTCATGAGTATGTGTATATTTAACTACATTAGAAAATGTAAAACTTTAAGTTGCTATTGTCAGAGTCTGGATTTTATTCTACTAACAAATTAATAAGTCAGCCTATTAATGTTTTATGGATGCAAGCAGAAGACAGGAGACTCCTGGGTCAGAGAAAAAGAACTTTACTATCCACAGTACAGCAAGCAGGGTAAACACCATTTTTATGTTGTTTTCCCTTATCCCCAAGTTCCACAGGGGTGACACAGAGGACCCAGATAGATGCCTGGACGTTACAGTGATTTGGGGAAAACTTCCTTCATTTTAGGGTAAGCAGTAAGAAATCTTTCATTTTTTTTTCTGGATGAAAATATTTCTTAATCCTTCCAAGTTGCTCTATGAGAAATGGCCCAAATTAAGATAAAATGGTGAAGCCTTACATTCTTGGCATAGCCCAACATAGCACCAGGGATCCCAATAGTATATAATTGTCTTTATCATTAGCAATGTCTGAAAGATTTTTAATTTTAATCATTCTGATAGGAAATAATTTGAATTTTCTTGATGAATAATTATTTTGAAGATCTTTTAATGTGCGTATTGTCCATATCTCATTTTATAATGTGTTTGTTTAAGGATTACTTTTTTATTTTTAGAATGGTTTTTTACCTTCATATTTTTTAATTTTCAGTGTTCTTTACACATTGTTGATACAAATCCTTTATCATATATATACATTGCAAATATTTTTTCCCAGTCTGTGGCTTCTCATTTTCTTAATTGTCTTTTTTGAAGAGCAAGATTTCATCTTAATGAAATATAATTAAAAATTTTTTCAAGCTTAGTGCTTTTGTGTACTAAGAAATATTTATCTAGACCAAGAGTGGGAACATTTTCTCTTATATTTTCTTTCAGAAGTTCTTTAATATAGTTTTTAAATTTTTGTATGTATTTAACTTTGAATATTTTTGAATGGTATGAGGTAAGATTGGCATTCATATTTTCCACATGAATAGCCACTTGTCCTATCGCCATTTATTAAAAAAACACATTCTTTCCTCATACTTTTCCTATTGAAAGATTTATTCTTTTCCCCATTGAATTCTGATTCTGTAAAAAATTAAGTAAAGATATTTGTATATTTTTATTTTGGAATTTCTATACTCTTGCATTGATGGATATATTTATCTTCATACTACTATCATAATGTCATAACAGGCTTAAAATAAGTATTCTAGCTGTGTAGTGTTTGACAGATTCATCAAATATTTGCAAATAAATGCAAATAATTTATTTATTATTATTAATAATTACAGTAATTATTAATGTTGATCTTATAGTAGCTACTTTGTCATGGCTGTGAGTGCAATTTTCTATTTTGTCATTTTGATAATATTTTTCTTTCCATGGGAAATTTAAGATTTCTTCAAATTCCTTGCTATTCCTTCCATTAAAATAAGAGGTTAATTCCCTCATCTTGAATGTGGGCTTATTTTTTTTTTTTTTGACTTTTTGTCCAACCAAATGTGGGGAAAAATTATATTCTGAGACTTTTAAGACTTGGCCATAAAAAATCTTGCAGCTTTTTTTCTATCCATAGTGGAATACTCTCCCTGTAAGGCTTGAGATGCTACATGAGAATTCAAAAAAACCCAACACTACCATTCTAGTGAGGTGGCATGGTGGTGCTCTGATATACAGCTCATTCCTAGCTCATAATCTCTGCTGTATCACTAAGATGCTAGATATCTGAAAGTAGTCATCTTGGGTGTTCCGGACTAGTCTGTCTGCCAGCTGACTATGTGAGTGACTTCCAGCAATGCCATGTGGATTGAAAAAATCATGAATAAGTACATCTCTGCTAAGAAGTGGAGCAGAAGAATTACTATTACCAGCTGTCAGGTAGAAGTAGGTTTCATGTGTCAAATTTTAGTGGAAGATGTCAGTGTTACTTGTAGGAGCTTAATATGACACTCCATAGGTCTCAAATAAGATTCTCCAACATACCCCAAAAGAACAATGATTTTGAGATAATTCAAAATAGGGTACAAATACAGGGATTTCCATTTAAAATCCAGAAAACACTGGACCTTGTCAACTTTTCTGGCACTCCAACTTGTCATCTCTGTATACAAGGGAAAACCCAACTAAGGATCATTTCCTCTCTGCTACCTAAAAACTATATTCATGTTACTTACTTCCCTGTATCATCTATAGAATAATGATAGTATCACCTGTCTCATGGAGGGATTGTGAGGATTCAGTAAAACCATTCATGTGAAAAACTTAATGTCAGGTACTGAGGATTTGCTTACTAAATATTAGGTATTGTTGATATGGGGATGCAATGAGAAAAGACATGTATCACATGAAAGAGTTCAATTCATCCCAAATTCTTCATTTCTATTCCTACCAGGATACTTTGAACATAAGTGAAACTAATCTCCGTACAACCTCAGGAAACATGGTTCACTAGTTCTTATTCAAGGTAAAGTTTAATTATGACTCAGGTTATAGGAGTTATACAAAATGTAAAAATTATTCCAAAAATAATTAGTTAATTACTAAAACAATTTTACTTGAAGAGATTTTAAATTCTGTCATAAAAAATAAGCCTTAATTATAAAAAAGTTAACATCGCCTTGTTTTTTGTTTTTTGTTTTTTTTCCATGTGAGAAAAAGGTTACAATTTGACCACAGATTAACTGTTGACTCTGTGGCACAAAAAAAGGCTATTATATTGTAAGGAGTTATAGAGTCTATTATGCCACAGATACACTAAATGAACCATTTTTTATCAAAGATTCTATGAGGAAAAAAATGAGGCAGAGAGGGTGCCATAAAGTCAAACACTGAATATGAGTTCTCTTACAAAGAACTTTTTCTAAATGGTCTCATTTGGAAGTGCACAATCATTTGACTGTATTTACAAATCATGATACATATACATTTTTACCTAAGAATAATATGGAGTGTAGAAATGCTTTCTGATGCAGGAAGATTTTCAATTAATTTTGCTGTTTCAAGAAATATAGCTTAGCAGCTACATGGCATAGTAACTCCAAGCTACAGCATGCAAAATTTAGGATAGTCTACCATGTACAGCAATTTTGATATTGCTACATATTATTTGCATTTATTGCATTCAGCTAATTGTAGCCCTATTATCCATGCACAACACTTAGAACTGGCTGGCAATTCACAAAATGCAACAGATGTTGCCTAGGCCACATATCAGTTTATCTGCTTTCTTTCTGATATGCTTTAAGAAAGTATCATTTCTTCAGGCTCACCTGGAACAAAGAAAAGGACATGGTAGAGGAAGTTTGTCTTATGATTTCACTTACTTTTTTCTCTTTTTTAACCATAATGCAATTCTCACTGATGACCATTTAATGCAAACTGCTCCACAGTTCTCCTAAAGGGAGGAAGGGGAAGCTGGACAATACAGTAGTATAGCTAATCCTTATTTCAGCGGCTGGTAAAATTAGACCGATTTAGTCTAAGAAATGAAGCCCCAAATGCTTCAGGAACAAACTTAGTTGTAATTCCTCTCTTTTCAAAGTCATCCTAGAGTTTGAGAGCTACATCTCATTCCCCATATAAATGGGTGTCCTCTGTATGTAAATGGGGTTTTCTGTCTTCATCCAAGTGTCACACAGAGTTGGTGACCAGACTTATATCTTTATCAACCATCTGACTGGAGGCCTTTGTGTAAGATTTTCTTGAAAAATATACTCCACTATGTGCCTCAACCTGTTGCCTGTTTACACTTTTTTCTTTCAGATGGAATTACTAAAGGATCAGAATCTCTCTGATTCTTTTAGAATGTGACACTCTCTATATAGATAAGATACGGTCCATAGGATTGAGAAAGCTATAATGTAGAAATTTTAAAAAAGTAGAAATTAAAAAAAAAACAGTTTTAGTTGCTATGAGTATAATATGTAAAATATAGTGATGGAAAAATGAAGGACGTTAACTGAGTCTAAAAAACAGGGCAATGTCCTAACAGACAACAAAGAACAGAGCATTCTGAGAAGAGGAAAGAACATAAACTGTTTGCAGAGATAAGGAATTATGGAATAGATGTTTGATTTCTGGAAAATAGGAAATAGGGCACAATGGTGTAGGACTTGTGCTCTGTATAAGCAACTACATTAGTCAGCTGAAGCTGCCATGACAAAATACCATGGACTTTGTACCTTAAGCACAGACATTTATCTTCTCACAATTCTGAGGGCTGGAAGTCCCAGATCAAGCTCCAACAGGTTTCGTATTCTGGTGAATATTCCCTTCCCAGCTTGCAGATAACTACCTTTTCTCTTTGTCTTCACATGGCCTTTCCTTGATGTGTGCACAGAGAGAGAGAGAATGAGAGAAAGTTCACTGGTGTCTCTTCTTAAAAGATCACTAATACTACCAGATGAGGGTTCTGCCCTTATGACCTCATTTAACCTAATTAGTTCTTTAGAGGTCCAAATACAACTAAACTAGGTGTTAAGGCTTCAACATATAAATTTTTGAGAGACACAGGCATTTATTCCATACCAGTCACCATTTTATTTATTTTCTTATCTAGAACACATTAAAATATTAAGAGAATACTATTAATTCTTATATTAAAATAATATGCACAAATGAGAACTGATGGGGAAACTGGAATATATGGTCTTCTTAAACGTAGGGTAAGTGTTTTGCAGCCTTTATCCGTGTTTTAGTCTGTTTATTTCTGAAGCATGGGCCACCAAAACCATTGTTTGTATAAAAAGGAGATCAATCTAGAGGAGAGGAGGTGAGGGAAACAGCAATATTCATAAATTTGTTAGTGGAGACCAGGAAAAGAAGATGGATTCAACCTTCTCAATTGAGTAGATGAAAATAGTATCTTTAGATGCCCTGGGGGTGGAGGACTTGAGATGGTGTACATAGCGTCCTGAAATCAAAGGGGTTTCAGAGGAACAGAAAATGTGAGTACTGACAGGTAAGTGTGCTAGGGATAGGACTGTATATTGAGCTCAAATTTCCAAGCCAGTGCTTAAGGCTTAGCAGTAGTTAGACACTAGAAATTTGTAATCACTTCATGTCTCAATATTGTTTGCTTGGAGAATGCATGCTATGAATGTGGGAGGCTAGAATAAACACATTTTCTTAAGGATTTTTGATTAAGGCATTAGTAAATAGCCTCAGCCACCAAGCCTGTGTTCTTTTCCTAAAGCAGAGATAGCCCAAGGGTTATCTGACCATGAGTTACTGTCTTAATAGTTACCATGAATATGTGTAGGTCCATCTGTAATGTCACAGAGATAATTGTCGTATCTAAAGATGACCTTGTGTGAAATAAGCATAAGCTCATAATAAAATATCTGATCCAGGTAAGGATCTTTTTCTTTTTCTAATTACATTTATCAACCAGAAAATAAGATTAATTACATACTCAGTCTATAAACATTTATCAGCCATCAGTGACATAAATGACCATGTTGAGGGAACTCACTAAATTTAACATCAATACTTCTGTTCTTTGAGTGAGGAGAGGCAGCATTTTTAAAGCTAGAGACACTGAAACCCCTAAATAATGGGTCCTTTAGAGTAGCATCCACACAGAATTTGTTTAAAATGCCCATAATAAAAGCAATTAGAATATTCTAATTTATTATCAATTATAGAAAACCATAAAAAGGCATCCCGCCATTAAAAAAATCTGTTAAATTAATAAAATGGAAATCTAGTACTTATTTGTTAAGAATTATGATATGTGTGTCAGATTATCCTCGTTATATCACTGTTTCTGTTAAAACCTGCATATGCCAATTATCCAGGATACTTAGAGAACATTTTTAAAGCAGGACATAAATACATAAATTATTATTTTCAAATGTGTATGAAATTGAAAGTTCATAACTTAGTTAAGTAGATTGGGGAATAGAAAAAATCTATATATTTTTAATTTTAGTAATAAACTTAAAACATATGAGGGGCAATGGGCAAACAAAGGCTAAATTTGGTGAAGCAATTGTTCATTTGCAATATTATTTCTCTGAATTCAAGTTTTCTCATTTCAGTTTTTCATTTCTGGCAATATGGCATGCTAGGTACTCTAACTCACAGTTCCATCAAAAAAAAAAAAAAAAAAACCAAAAAACAAACCCTCAATGTCATGGAAATGTATGTTCTATAAATGAATCAATGCACAAGAAAAATGTCAGAATTGTCATTTGAAAACTGAAAAACTGCAGAAAGACCCTTAGAGAGGGAAGCAAAATTCTAAAACAAATTTGACCTTAAGGAAATTTGCAAAAATATCTTTTCAAATTGGTTTGCACAGCCTCCCAATATGTAAGAAATAGGAGAACATCAAGGCCTGAATAAGATGGGAGTCTATTTAGAAAAATGCCCTCGATAAGCTGCAACAATCAGAAGCTAAACCTACAGTGTGTGAACTGAAACCAGTCAACCTATTTCTGCACGTGGTAAATGGTATACATCGTGTTTTTGAAGTCAACATTACATGGAAGGTAAACACATGCACATACACAGATGTACACACATACATACACACATAAAAAGCTGCTAGAAATTCATGAGAAAAAAAAATACTTGGATCTCACATCTACTCAATGCATAAAAAAAATAGAAATATAACACAAAAAAGAAGTTTATTTTAAAATAAATTAAGTGTGGCAAAAACAATATAAATCCTCTTGGAAGGATTTCACTTTCACTCCTGAACTCAATTTCTCCAGGGAAAATGAACATTCATAGTTGAATGTCACTAAAGAAAAAAGAAAGAACCATGAGTGTGAATCTGCAGAAACAAAAGACATTGAAAATAAAGCCTTAAAAAATCAGATGTCAGAGCAATCACACACAGAATACAAATAAATATATATACAAATATATTTCATATGTTAAAAAAGACTAGTTTGAAAATACAATTATGGATAAAAAGAAAGCATAAAGAATAAACAAGCTGATTTTCAAAGAACCAAGTGTAACTTTCAGCTATAACAGACAGGATAGAATTGGGGTGACAGTAGGTAAAGTACAGAGAGACTCGGTGAACTTATAGAGCTAAAGAAATTCTCTAGAATGCAACACAATAAGAAAATGGAAAATATAAAAGAGAATCTAAGAGAAAAAAGAATGTAGAGAATTAATCTACCTCTCATTGGGGGTTTAAAAGCAGGGGAAACAGAATATAGAGATAATATATGAGAATTATTGAGAATTGATGAATGCAATGATCAATATATTCAAGAAAGCCTGTGAATCTTAAGTAGGATAAAAAAGGGGGGGGGAATCACACCTTGACACATTATAGTAAAATTGCAGAACACCAAAGAGAAAGAGAACATCTTAAAAATAGTCAGTTAAGAAAAGACATTGATTTCAAGACAGTGACAATTATACTGACTCTTGACTTGCAAATTTGGTGTTCATAACAAGTTTCCTGGCCTTATATTCAATATTCAAGCAGAGGGTATAAAGGAAGAGTTGCAGTCTCTCATCGAAGAGATTGTAGATGGGCTACCAGTCTCAATCCATTCCCCTCTTCATCAGAGAACTCCATGGGTGGCCAAGGACCTAAGGGGTCACAAAAGGTCAGGGTAAAGCAGGTGTCTCCAACACCCAGTCCGAGGACTGGTATCGATCTGTGGTCTGTTAGGAACAGACCACACAGCAGAGGTGAACAGAGGGTAAATGAGTGAAGCTTCATCTGTATTTGCAATGGTTTGCCATAACCACCTCAGTCCCACCTCAGATCATCGAGCATTAGATTCTCATAGAGGCACCGGTCCCTGGTGCCAACAAGGTTAGGGACTGCCGGTAAAAGCTGAGGCTGACAGTGAGGCCTGCAGCAAGAAGGGAAAGGCAGCAATTGAAATCATTACATTCCCATCAACAGCAAGCCAATGGACGTTTCTTATGAGTCACCTGTGAGCTTTGTGAGTTCAGCCTGAGATTGTCTTAAGTCTTGTCTAAAAAAGTGTCTGGCCAATGAGGGGACCTCTGTAGGAAGGAGCTTGGAAGGACATCACCAGATGTCTAAAGTTTTATAGAGAAATCTCAGGAGGGCAGCCAGAACTAATGCATTCAACCTGGCTGGGAGAACTACCTATCAGGGATCACCAGCCATAAAGACGTTTCTCAAGTCCCAAGTGTGCCCTGCAGAACTCAGCACAAAAGTACCCCACCCCACCCCCCATTTTTTGTTTTTTAATCAAACAGTAGTTTATGTAGGGTTAATAAGACCATTTGTGTTCCATAACTCCTCTCAAATAGTTCTGCAGGAGCCACAGTCTTATTGGGATACTGAGGAAAGGGGCAGAGGACTTAAGCTTAGGAATAGGAAAGTTTACTGTTTGTTTATTGGATTGGCCAAACTTGTGAGGAGAATTTTAAGTAAATACTGCTCTTTTAATTCTTATAGAGTACAGGGAATTGTAATTAAACCAAATGAGAGTTTAAGGTAATAAAAGTGACTAGAGGACTCTTTATTACCTGTGTATAAACAGCTAAGTCAGGGGATCTACTCTGTATTTCATTCAAGAATACTTGTTTGCCCCTCCCTCAAAGAGGAAGGACTGGTTAAGTAGACAGCTGAAAGGATGTAAGTTAATTTCTGATTGTACTTTTGCTCATTTCTCAAGTTAAATAAATATATTTTTTAAATACTAATTTAATATTAAGTGATTATACTAATATTCAAGAAGTTTATAGATGATTGTTTTGGAAACATAGTTTTAAATATTCATTTATTTTATTGAATGCCTTCTAGCTTTACTATAAAAAGAATGCTTTGAAAATAATGAAAACTAAATAAAGTAATTCAGTGCCAACCATTTAACTGACTAAACATACTTTATACCTTGGTGGGGAGGAGGGTAGGAATTGGAGAAATTAACGGCAAGGGTGTCTCACTGAAGTATATCAAATCCTATTAGTCCAGGTATTTTCCTTGGTTGAAAACAGGACAGGGCTCCTATTGTCTTGTCTGCTTAGTCTGAAATCTTTTATTTATCCTCCATGTCTGTTTCATTTGAAGGTAATTCTATACCTGTTTCCACATTTCTTGTGCTGGGTCATTTTTGCCTTTTGACCAAATTGCTATGATGTTTATACTAAATATTTAAAATTCTTACAATGATGTTTTAGCTCTTTCTACACTTAATAGTTCTAGTTATTGCTGATTGTTATCTCACTAAGCTCTCAAAAATGTATTTCTTCACTAAAGAGAAGTGTGTTCCTTTGAAATGTGATTGCCAACAAAAGTTGACATGAGGTTTATTTTCCTTGTGAAATAAGCCATTTATTCTGGAATGCATACACATCCAGCTGAAACTTGAAGCAAATAAGTCATCTTTGGTTTATGTTTAATATTACCCATTTCTACTCTAATGCTGGTAGGTTAGATTTAAGGTTTAATTATTAAACATTTCTTTCATGATACATTACACATACAGTGAACTTAAGTTCACAAGAGAAAGTCACAAAAGTCATCTCATGGATATACTATGATTATGCTGGGAGCTCGACAGATATTATCATTTCAGCATCAGAGTTGCACACATAGATATATATTGATTAAGGGATTTCATCCAAATTATTATAGCAGCTCTAAAATATTATACTTAAATAATATTCAAAATGGGCATTCTGAAAAGAGAGGCCATTTATGGAACATCCTCCCAAGAGATGCAATACTCTCCCCACCCCATTTCTACCAAACGGTTAGGACCCCTTTTGCTCACCTCCTTTTCACTCAAGGAGATTAATTTATTAAGAAATGCCAACATCCAAATTCTAGTTCAGGATTTTTCCTACTGTACCACATGGCATCTTCTATTTTTGTTTGGTTGTTATCTTGCTATTTTTTTAATTGCCTGAATCATAATATAACTTTAAAATTTTTTGCTATTTTATATTCAAGAGTTCCCAGAAAATATAAAATAAAGTAGTTGGTAGGAAACTTTTGCTAATAAAATTCAAAAGCTTAATAACTTAGACACACAAAACAAAAGGTCATGCATGGCTATTAGTTTGAGAGGAGTAGAATGGTAGATATGAATATATTCTTAATTGATCAGAAATATAGAAAGACATTTAGGCTAGAGTTCTTCAAAGAGTTAAAACAAAAAGTAAAAACACTGCCTTGTAAGTTAGAAATGTAAAGTTTAATTATATACTCACCAGCCAACATACAAGTGTTAAAGTGTTTGTATAAAAAATTATGAGTAAAACTGTTTCATGTCGTTCACATGGATCAATTGAGTCAAATGTTTGGCCACAAGCTTTACCTCATTTGTCACTAAAATAACAGAGCCCTTTGGATGATATTAGGGAGGATTCTGCCTTATAATGGAAAAGTTTAAGGCAGATAATTATAAATCAAAGGACAGGTTAAAAAGCTATACTAATTAAACAACTAATTGGATATTGGAAGAATTGTTTCTCTCCTGAAAACTTCTATTAATTTGGGGTTTCTTTTTGTGCTTATGGAAGTTTCATGAAACAACATTCTTATCTGCAATTAGGTGAAAGAGTTTGGGCACAGGTTTTGGAATTGAATAATACACACTTTAAGTTTGCTTTAGTCATGAAAGTCTATAAGATTTTCTGAGCAACTTTATCTTAAAAAGAACTGCTATTGAAATCTTATTTTAAAGGACTCTCTGCATTCTCAAATAAATAAAAAATGACATGCTAGACTTTAAAATTTGTAACGTCATTACTGCAAAAATAAAATATGTAACAATTTACCTTTGATTCATTTTTTAAAAATCCTAATCTTGAATTTAAGCTTATGCTTACTTTATACATTATTTTTATTGTTTTGTTTCTGTGAAGAAAATAACCTGATTGATCTATGAATATGGCTACTTTTTATCTTAACCAGTGTGGCATTATAAAAGGAGTACTTTTAAGTTTATATGAAATAACAATAAATAATAAACATTGGATAATTCTAAAATCTCAAGTTAAATATTATTATAACACTAGGGGAAAGGATAAACACAGAAAAATAAAAACTTCCTATGTTTTACCAAAACAATTGTAGGAGATTTTCTTCATGTTGCAATTTTTCTTCTATCATGAAAAGTTTCCTCAGAGACATAATGGCCATGACCATTTTATTTTCTTACTTATTAAGCAGTCTGAAGGTGAATTGAGAGTTTCAATTCCAGGTTATGGTTATAATTGCTAACTGCAAAAAAAATCCCTGTTGCCATTCATTAAGTAGTTATAATATTTAATTGAGACTACAGGGTGTCTACACACAGCATAGCACCAATCATAATTATCTGTACACATAAAGGAATACTGAGGGTACTCTTACAATGAAACAGATTATCAAAAAACTACATTTTTAATTTAATTTTGACTTTAATATCTTAGTGATTAAATACATATCTGCATTTTTCTGCAAATGAGGACATAGAGCTAAATAAATGAATCATAAAGTAGGGAAGAAAAAAACACAAACTTTGCACTGTAACATAAATGGATAAATGTAGGTTATGTTAACAAATTACACTATATCTTTCTTTTCTAATAGCTGTATGAGACAGGAGAGCAGGTGACTGGTGTAGTCAAATACAATCAGTTTAGCTGGTCAGCTTCCTCTCCTTGGTGCACTAGGTAGGTGCTAGGATCACAGGTAGTCCTTTGCCCCAGCCTTTGGCATCCCCAGCTTTGCTTCTGGCAGAGTACTATCTCTTTGAGTACTGGGAAACTACTAAAAAGAGAGGAACTTGAAAGAAACTGGAACTTTCTGTATATATCCCTTTGAAAGTTGTCACATTCCAGGTTAGCTTTTAAGGGTAGTCCAAGATAGTAGGAACCTGCAAATAAAGAAAAGCTCACACACTGAAATGTCACTTGCTAATAGTTCCCTTATTAGAAAAAGAAACATGAAATTAAAAATATCATTATCGTGCTAGGAATTAATCATATGATTTCCTATAAATGTTAATGCAAATTGTGGATGGGAAGTTGCAGGAAAGGCCTGAAATTATTGTAAAAAATAAAATTATCCCCTCCCTGGAATCTAAGGCAACTAAATTATTGTTTACAAATTTAAAATGTTTCTTCTATTTTATATTGGGAAAGTTCTTTAATAACATATTATTAATTTGCAGATTACCTGAGAGATACAAAGAAGACAAACATTTTTATTGTTTTTGTTATTATTTATGTTTATGAAAAGCATTCTTGCTTTGTTATAATTACAAACATTTATTTCTATAGGGGTGGAAACATTATGCCCTGTTACCAATTCCAGGTACCAATTGTCAGCCTGAAATAGAGCCTAGGAAAGCCACCGCAGCTCTCGGGTCAACACATTCTGTTAAAACAACAACAACAAAAAATGCTATTGAGATGTAAATTTAGATATTTATCCGATACTCAAGAATTGTAATTGTAAGAGCTTACTTTGGGAAATAAGAAAAAAGAATATAACTAAAATTTTAGGATTTACACCCATCAGTGGGAACTACTATTGCAGGTATCACTGCAGAATTGTAGACAATGTGCAAATAACCCCAGCTAACATTTAATGACTTGTTACTATGTGCCAGGGATTGTGTGACACAGCATGTGAAGAGCCATAGAAACCGAATGGCCATATATGTGGGAACTCGATGGAAATGCAGAAATTTTATTTCTCTGATTCATTGAAATATAATATTTTAATTTGACTTGTACACATTCTTCAAGACACCAAGAAACAAGTAAAAGGAAACCCTCAAACAACTACAGTTTGTTGAAGAATGGTTTTAGTTCTGCATAAGTGGATTCTTCGTTCCAAACATTAAAAAAAAAAAATTCTCGCCAATTTAGTGGGCAAGGATTTTATTGAAAGGATATTGGACCTACTATAAATCTATAGGAAGGCCAGAGAGACAGAATCTGCACATGACAGAGTGACCAGAAGGTGAGATGGAAAGAATGAGCCAAAATTCAAGATTCAGAACAGTGAAGGCACCAGTTCAGCCTCTGATGAACCACACTGGTACTTCCACCTGGAAACTACCATATCTGAGGGATCTTGGTTGTCTTGTTTTCCTACATTGCTAGCTGGTGGATGGGACAGGTGGTTGATAGAGTCTAGGATGCATGCTGGGACCCTACCTAGGTATGCCTAGTTGAAGTGAGGAGGTCCAGTGCAGACATGTGCATGTAGATTTTCTTCCCATCAAAAAACATAGGGAGAAAAAGGTCGTGGGTTTTCTTAATTTATATTCTAAATATGTGCAGGCTCAGGTAAAAGAAAAAAGAATCATAGCTGAGAGGTGAAAAAGCTCTGTAATCACCCACGCCAAAGGAAATTATTCCTCAAGCAAAGAAGTGACTGGTTTATTAGATATATCCTCCTGTCTTTTCCATAGTCTTAAAAATTTGAGTCATCACTTATTTCTAAGGTGTCTTGCTTTAGAGGTGATTCTTCATACTGCATTTATTTTAAAAGGTACATCTGATGTACCATTTAAATGTTTTTCAGCCATGTTAACTGAGTCTCCAGAGGCAAGTCTCCTTTCATTGGGTTTATTCTTCAATCAAGTCAAATTTCAGAGACAATATTGAAATAAAAGAAGTTTCAAAAAGAGTCTTTAGAATTATTTTGGCAAGAACACTTAACATGAGATTTACTCCTTAAATTTTGGTGAGCACAATGCAGTATTATTATCTATAGGGACAATGTTGTGCAGCAAATTTCTAGAACTTATTCATCTTGTATAAGAGAAATTTGCGTCCATTTCTTCCCTGGCTCAGCTCTTGCAACAACATAAATTTACTTGATAGACATTTTGTTAAATGAAATAAGACAGCCACAGAGAAATAGATAATGATGACATTTATATTACAGGTAAAACAGCTCATAGAAACACAGTGGGAATTTACTATGCAAAGAACCACGCTTTTTTTAATTTTTGAGAAAGATTTGCTTTAGTTGACCAAAATTATAAGCCCCAGAACTCCCCAATATAGCTTATCATTGGAGTCATGATGTGTATGTAAGTACTGCAGTGCTGCTACAGAAATATGAGCAATAAGATATTGTATGAAAAGAAAAACCGTGACAATTAATACATTGCAAAAATTTGAAAAATGCTTTATCCTAGGTAGTATCTTTGGATCTACCTATTTCGACTTTGAAAATATGTATTAGTGTGTAAAAATGTTTAATGTAAGAAAAATAAAGGCATTGCACCTGTGTTACTCTCCAAAAGATTAAGAATTTAGCTGAGCTAGTTATTATAAAATTAATTCTTACCATCTACATCTAAACTTAAAATTAGTTTAGAATTTTTTTGGAAATGTGACTCATTTGTATCATTTAAATGAATCACTTAATATGTTTATCTCTGTTTTAAACAGGAATAATTGCCTGTAACTTGGCAATTTTAATATGAGGCACTCAAAGGCTCTGAAACTATTAAGTAATTTTATGCAAGCAATCTGTTTAATCTCTCGACAAATGTTATTGTTTATGAAAAGCAAAAGTTAATCACAAAAACTTAGATTTAAAGATATTTTTCACAATTATGGGTGAGAAATAACCTAAAATGCAATCTTTATTTTAAAACTGTAATTTTGATGCAGAGGAGTCCTAAGAATACATTTAACAACAAGAAACCAATTTCAAGAGCATACTGATTTCATTTTGTTTAAGTATAAATAATATAAATAAAAAATAATGTATTATTATGCAGCGATCTTTAGTTTTCAGGCTTAGTATATCTGTTTCTCCCTCTCCACTATTCCCATAAAATTATTTAGGGAAGATGTAATTTTTACTTCACAAATGTGATCATTGAGAAGTCAGCAAATGATGTACTTTATCTCAGGACACAGAGCTTATCAGCAGTAGAGCGAATACCAGAAATCTCAAGATTACTGGGATATTTCTTTCAGTTCTGAGACTCCTAAGAAGTTTCAGGGTTTACACACCTCATTGTGAGCTACTGTTATAGATAAAACTTCCAGGCTTTATTGGGGAGTTTATTTTGATTATAGAGTTCAGCTGTTAAGAAAGGATTTAATAAAGAATATAATATTAAGATATTCGCAGATGGCCCCTACATCTTCAGGGTTTCCAGAACACACACACACACACACACACACAAAAATTTAAAGAAGAGTACTCACCCTTCTCTTAGCTCTATGTCACTTTTCCTTAAAGGAAATCTGATTACCTAAGTGTGGAATCACAGGGGTGGCGGATGGTGCCCTGGGGTTGCATTGGGCCCAGGGTTAAAAAATAATTAGACTATTACAGTTCCATTTTGAAGGCAAACAGTGTTTAATTAATGTCCATGAACATTTATTAAACAGTTACTATGTGTTGATACAGTAGTCCTCACTTAACATCATCCATAGGGTCCTGGAAACTGTGACAGTAAGTGAAACAATGTATAATGAAACAAACTTTACCCTAAGGGAATTAATATAAATAAGAGTTAAGTTCCTACTGCATATTTCTTGTCACACAAACATCACCAAATTTATAAATAAAGAGCCAAACACTTTTAATATTAAACATTAAAATAAATGTGAGTTATACATAGAATTAAGAAAAGTGACTAAAAACAAGTAAGATAATTATTTTCCAAAATGCTTATTCCAAGTCAAGGTCACTTGTGGCCAGAGCCTATCTGGAGAGCTCAGGAAGCAGTGGGGAAGTTCATCCTGGACAAGGTGTGGTTCCATCACAGGGCACACTTACTCACATCTACACTTACCCAGACTGAGACAATTTAGACACATCAGTTTTCCTAATGTGAACATCTTTGAGATGTGAGATGAAACCAGAGTCCCCAGAGAAAACCCACAGACATTGGAGAATTTTCAAACTCCTCATAGACGGTGACCCCAGCCAGAATCAATGTCTTTTCTTTTCTCAACAATGTTAGAATAAAATAACGTTGAGTGAAACTATGCTATTTGCAGACCGGTTTTAGATATCCTGTATACCTAAATTCAACCAGACATTTTCAGACTTCTTCGCATCACGATGCAGGTAAATGGTAGGAATATTGGCACAGCACACATGGGTGAGTGTGTGGATGGGGAGGCCAGTAGAGGATGAAGAATCAGTAGTACTGCAGACATGCAACCAGCATCAAGTCTACACGCTTGATGCTGAAAAATGTGGTCTGCCAATCAGCAGCAGCATAACCTGGGAGACTGTCAGAAGTTACACAATATCAAGCCCATCCTGACCTCGTAAATCAATATCCCTATTTTAACATAATCTTGTATGATCCTTATGTACATTGTTGTTTTAGAAACACTATTCTAATGAGTGATCTTCAAATTGTGCTCCTGGGATACAGGCTTTAGTAAATTATTGGGAGATTCAAACATTTACCCAAGTTTGAGAAGCAGTGAGTTGATTTAGGGTTTTGATTGGTTTGAGGTGTTTTTAGTCACCCCAGGGATATCTAATGAATGATATTGTTTAGGAATAAATGCTCTAAGTAAAGTTGTGAGCTGAATATTATTCCTGTTTTATAGCTGTGAAAACTGAGAGTCAGAGACACAAAAAGGACTAAGGAAAGTCAATTAGTAAGTAGCAGAGTTGGACTTAAAGTTTAGACCTTAAACTCACTTATTCTAAAAAGTGGTTTCTGCTATTATCTTACACAACTTTTCAAGAATTTTAATAAAATTAATATTAAAAATATTTTTCAAGTGATGTCTCAATTGAAAAAAAAAGAAAGAAAACCTATTTCTGACTAGTATAATAGAGCCATAGAACCTCAAGAAAAATGTAAAGACAAAAACAAACACATTTTATAGTTATTCTCTTTGTAGTTGTAAAAACATCAAAATAATTCTATTTCTTGTTGCATCACATTTAATTTTAAGATAACTTCATGACTACATTAAAATTTTTGTTCCATTCATTCAGGTATGTATATTTAGTGTTATATTATTTCTTGCCTTTTTCATAAATGATCAGTATACATTACATAAAAATCAATCCCAAAGATGTGAACTCAGCATTTGACAGGACATTTATATATTTTAAACACATTTTAAAAACAAATTAGTAGTTGATAGATGGTCCCAGGGATGGGGAGCACAACACAGGGAATGCAGTCAGCAGTACCGTAATGACTAAGTGGGGAGACAGAGGAGAGAAAGAATAAGGGAGGTAGTTTCATAAACTACATAAATGTCTGACCAATGTACTGTATATTTGAAACTAATAATAAAATTAAAAATAAATACTAATCTCTAAAAGTCTAATCTCACATGCGAACCAAATTAGGTTAATTAGGAGAGGGGTTCTGAGCTATAGTCTCCTTTAGAAGTTGGTATTATTTCAAATGCACCCCTCTTTTTAATCTCAGCAGATGAATAAATTTCATAGGTCAAACATCCAGCTGGACAGTCAGTGAAAGGAAACTGATGCGATGGACTCAAGGAGGCAAAATAATAGACACATCTTCTTGAGAAATAGGAACAAAATATTTGGAATTAAAAAAGACATTAATTTACATCTCATCCCAGTGGAAAACTTTGGACAAATTGCCTAATCTTGCTGAATATATACTCCTCATTTAATAACTACAGAAAACAATCTGTACTGAATTAAGTAGTTACCAGGATATAGAACACTGTGTGTAAAAATCTTGGGGTTTTTTTGTGTTTTTTTTTTTTTTTTTTACTGGTTCTTGGTTTTCTTATGGCTAATATTATGACAATATGAAGGTTTGGTATCAAGAATTAAGGCTTGCTTAGCAGTTATGGTGCTCCAGACACTCTTATTGACATTCATTTTCCTCAACTCTTTGAGACTTGGTGAATTCTAGATTCATATTCAGGTCTGTTTGCATATGTGGACTTATCCCACAATTAAAATTCATTGTTTGTGCCAAGTAAGGCATGAGCTACAGCTACTCAAAATCATTTACTGGTGGTTTTGGTTCTAGTACACAAAACTTACTAAATGAGAACTAGTTACCATTCAAGAGAAATTTTCATTTTGGAGGGTGCATCAGTCAGGGTTCTCCAGAGAAAGAACCAACTGAAAGAGAGAGAAGAGAGAGGAGAGAGGAGGGGAGAGAGGGCAGGGTGGGGGGTGGGGAGAGAATTTAAGGAATTGGCTCAGAGATTGGTGGGACTAGTAATTCCAAAACCCCTAGGACAAATCAGCAACTTGGAAACTCAGGATTTCTATGACATTGTGTTTTGAGGCAGAATCCCTTCTTTTAGGCCGTCTTCAACTGATTGAATGAGGCCCAACAGAAGTGAGAGAAATCTTCTCTATGAAAGACGACTTACTGTAATTATTTATTACATCTAGAAAACACTTCACGACACCATATACAGTAATATTCAAGCCAACAACAACTGGGCACAGCCTAGTCATGTGGTCATAAAATTAACCATTACAGAGGAAAAGGTATGTAAGTCATCACATAATTTTATTTGACAAGGTCAGTTCAAGGTCTTCGTGTTTTTATCTTTTTCTGAGTTCACAATCACCTCTATTCCTACTCCTTAGAATGCTTGGAGTCAGAGGGACAAGCTAGCACCCGGTAAACAAACACTTGACATATTTTCCAGTTGTTTTACATGTGTAATATTTCATAGGAAAGCTATCTCAATGAATATTTATACATATTTTGTCAGTTGACAAATCCCCTGGAGTATGTGATTAATCCAGAATGACAAAAGCTCAGAAAATACATTTCATTTAAAAAATATATATATATATATAAAATATGTAAATATATTTGATGTTTGTTATTTTCTTATTAATTTATTTTTATCTGTGCTTACTGAAGATAACTTCTTTTATTTCTACTGTACCAATCTCTGCAAAACAAGTATTATTACTAATTCAGTAGGATTAGAATTGAGCTAATTGGTAAATAGGTCCAGTCTAGTTGGTATTTCATTTAATGAAAGAGCCATTTCAATTGGTTGAGTGAACTCTTATAAAATAACCAGCTTCCTTACACTGGACTTGGTGGCAGTGAAATTTAGAGCAGTTCTCAAACTAGAGGGAATATCACAATCTGTTGAGGGGTTCCTAGGCTTCATTTCTTGAGTTCCTCATCAGTAGATTTGGTGGGATGTCCCTACTTTTTTTTTTTTTTTTACAAGTTTCAGATAGTATTTATGCTGCTAGTCCAGGAATCACAATTTGAAAACTGCTATTTTAATTTTTAAATGAGGCAGCAAGAGTTGGATTACTGGAGCTTTAAAATATAATGTTCTACCACTTCATAGCTGTATTGCATTGAACAAGTTTGGTGCCTTCTCTACAGCTCAAGTCTTTGTCTACATAATGGAGAAAATAAAAGTACCCTATATAATAAGATTATTGTGAAGAATCAATAAATTAATCACTTATAGTGCCTGCCACATGGTATAATCACTCAATAAATTATGCCTGTTGTTCATACAAATGTCTCAATTGTTTTATAGGTGAGAGAAATATCGTAAATTCTATAGCATTTGAAAGGTACTTACGCTCCATTTGTTATTATCCAGGTTCCATCTAACACAGGTTATCCTGTGCTCTCCTTGTCCTGGCCAACACAACCAGTGATGACCTAAAACACTTTTTTGACACTTCTCAAGTAGGGTTGAAGAAAAAAAATTAAAAATTTATGAAAAACTACAAAACAAATCTTCTCTCTTAAATTTTTAAATTAGAACATTTACTTATATCTCAGAGGCACATGCAGATGTATGCAGTATTTTTTTCTGTTAATTTTGTTTGATCTTTGCTTTCTTACTATAGTCTTGCTGTTTTCCTTTTAAATGCCCCTTATACTACTTCTCTAAAATTATACAAATACTTAATTGCTCATAAATATTTCCTCTTGGATGGATTTTTTTCATTAAAGTATTAAATGTAAAAAATACTATTAGTTATATTTACTAAAATTATTTCCCTCATACTCTTAATTTAAACTAATTTTTATCTAAAAATAGAATGAGTTATAGATTTACTACTCTGGCTTCTATTCATCATACACTTAATTTAAAACCATGCTTAGATCATAAATTAGATACAGAAAAACTTATTTTGTACTTTTTCTTTCCTCTATTTGCCTTAAACCTCCTCAAACAAAACAAAACCGAAGGCAAAATTTCTGCCTGGAAAACTTGAGAAGTTTGATTCGTTCCACCAGATTTATGAAATTTAATTTGGGTTCCTTATTTGAGGTAATCTAGAATATAAACTTACTTTTAAAGAGATCACTTTGGAAAATCCAACTAAACAAGTCAAAATCAATGGTTTCCTTTACAAAAAGAAAGAAAGAAAGAAAGAAACCCTGGGGAAAGAATTTTCAGGAATTACTTCATGGGTATGTCTGCTACTAGTTTTTTATGCTTGATTGCTCGTCAGTTGGCAGAAATCAATGGTTCTCTTCACATACAGAGGAGCAGGCAAACTACAAGTTATCAGTACTCAGAATGTGGATTAAACATTTCACTGCTGTCTCTCCAACATGTACCCTGAAAGTACCACTTGGCTCAGAATTACAAAAGACTGCATTTAGCAAAGCTTTAATTTAAAATAGACACAGGTGACAGCTCTATTATTTTTGCATGTTCAGATGCACCCACATCTGTTTGTATTTATCTCAGCTGTATATGCACATATTTGTTGTAATTATTAGTCTCAGATGTAGTTGAAGATAAATATCTCAAATGTCAATCAAGGCTAAATTAAATTAAGGAAATCACACTTTTCACCCTCACCCCCTTTGGCCCTGCTTTACTGAGGGAAATTGGAACAACTTAAAAGTTTGAACCTCAGTTCTCCACAAGAGATCTCATCAGAAGTGCTTTTCAAAGTAGTCCTAGATCCATGATCTAGTCCAACTTAATACTACTGGTACTCTTTTCTCTACATTTAACACTGCAAAAAATATATGTATATTTTTTTCAAGTTTCTTATGTACGCATAAAATGGTTTTAAATTAATTTGATTGCTGGGAATGTAAAAAAGTCTTATGTGCAAAAGAATTGTGGCATGACCCAATTTAATTCTTCTAGTTTCTCCCTGGTCTTTTTGGATTAAAGACCTAACCTTGGTTTTCATTTGTTTGTTTGTTTATGTTTGTTTATTTGTTTATTTCACCTGTGGTTTATTCCCTGTATTTAACATGTTGCAAAACAGTGGGGCACTGGTTTTGCCACTGGCGATCTAAGAAGTAAGCCTGGAGGAAATAAATGAGGTTTGGAAAATTTGAAAGAAAGGAAAAGAAATAAAATGAGAAGGCGGATTAAGAAGGTGAAATAGCAGGATTTTAAAGAGAATTTGATTTGCAAGATACACAAAGTCTCACATGAAAATGTATGAAAATGTGATAATTGTCTCCAAAATTCATAGAAATGTTTCTTTTGAAAAATCTGTTTGCTGCATTGGCCCTGGGTTAGTTTGCTTTCAGATGGGAAGACAGTATTGCTGTTGTTTTCAATTTGAAAGAAGGCCTGATATGTAACTTTGTAGCTGGTTTAGTAGTCTGAATAGTGATTTTTGCAACCATGGCGACGTTAACTTTAGCTCTTCTTGAAGTCTAAGGAAGCTCATTAATGACGAGGCGGCATGGTAAAAAATTGCATAGCAACTAATCCAAGAAATTTGAGAGAATTGGACAACTCAAGAATGATGGAGAGAAAATGTCAGTTAATGTGCTTATAAAATGAAGAAATATTGAAAAGGCAAGTAATAAATGGCGGAGATTTACATGTTTCTGTCTAATCAATACCATGGAAAGAGAAATATAGTAGTTTTAGGAAAAGAAAGTTATATAATATTTTTAATCATTATCCTATTTACTTAAAAAATATTTTTCATTACTTTGATTTATTACTTTAAGCACAGATACTCTCCAGATATATATCTGAAGTGTATATCTAATTATGACCATTAAAGAACTCAGGATAAATGAGTGCTAATAGCTAAGTCTTTTTCGAGGAAGATAATTAGATTGATTTTGTCTGGTTTACTATTTCAATACTGTTGACTTGCTTTTTCCTAACTCAACTCATTTTTAGCCTTTTTCCCCATACATTTTAAGTTCTCTCTTCAGAGGAATATGTTATTTTCCTCGACACAACAGACTTTGCCTGACATATACTCTAATAAATAATATTAAAACTCACTCCTGATATATGGTCTTAACTAAGGAAATAAGACTGTAATAAACCCTTGAGGTGAGATATATTTCTGAGTTTGAGTCTGATGGGAATGTGATCATCTTTCTACCACTCATTGATTGCCACCACCTCATAAGTTAATTTTTTTAATTTGTAAATTTTAGGGGTGGGGTGTGTGACAGGTGATAATAGAGATTCTTAGTTGCAATGCTTATTGAAATATTTGAAGATATACTCTCACACATTTTAGTCATTATTGAGGGTATTCCTTAATAACACTAAATCTTTTCAATGAAAGCTTTGAAATTATATGAAAGTCAAAACAAAGTATTATTTTCATCTCATTATAAAAATTTCCCTGTGTTTTAAAACATGTACTAACTTTTCAATTTGAATTCAGATAAATATTTTAAGACTTAATAAACTGAGTAAATCTATAAGTTGAATTCTAACTCTTTACAAATGATTAAGAAATTAGAGTTTTTGTCCCATAAACCTTTACCTTTCGTTCCCCTAACCACCATCCTCATCATCTGGAAATGCATTGACTTCAACCTGGTAGGAGAAATATAAATTACATTTTTTCTTCTTTATTCCCACTTCCCACAAAAAGATGTCTCAGCAAAAATTACCAAGCCCACCCATTTCTTAATTGTACAGGTACTGCAAATCTTCTAACCCCTAAAATAGCTTACTGTGCAGAATTTATGGTCTTTCAAATTATGTCCAATATATAGTCTCTTCCCTTTCATATCTTCCTTAAGTTGATATTATTTATAAAAAATAATTTTCAGTCTGATTTGTGGAACATTACTGATAGTGAGGCTATTTTAAACGTTGTACAGACCTTTCTTCTGCCAAAATAAAGTGTTAATAAAAATGTATTTGGCTAAATCTTTTATGGTAAAGATCACAACCTGACAGAGAACCATCTCCTTTGAAAGGATTGGAACCTCCAGATAGATACAAATAAGATAAGAAAAAGTAGACACATGTTAAATCACGGAACAGCAAACAGGATACTTTATGGAAATGAAGTCACGAAATAATAATTCGAATTTGACAAGGTGATAATTAAAGTCCCCAGATAGATTTTTCCCCACATCTGTATGCCTTTCAGTAAAGTTGGTTAGCATATTAACTTTGGTGTAGAATACTAAAAAATATTCATGGGATGTAAAACTGTAAATTATTATTCATTTAAATTTGTATAATAAGTGTAACAAAATGCAGTGCATATAATATTACACAAGATGTACTAAACTCTACTATGAACATTTTTATAAAGCACAGACAGGACCCTTAGATGACAGTTTTGGTCTTGAAATATTCAAGATACTTAAGTATGAATTACCATTTTCACAGTTTGAACATGTGTGAAGATATACAAAAATTACAAAATTTTGTATATCTTCAATGTTCTTTAGGGCTAATAATTTCTTATTTTGAATGACTAATTTTAATATTATGTATTTGGATATGTGCACATTAACATTTGTACACACATATATATGCCTATGCATACAAATACCTACTTAATGTAAATTCATTGATTTTTAAAATATTTCCTCTAGAGGAAAACTGGAATTTGGTGACCAGAGAAGAGAAAGTAGAAGTGCAACTGAAAAAAAGAAATCAACAACTGTCATAAGTTATAATTTCAAATAACAATCCAACATATTAATTTCTTCTTCATAAGTTAGTTTTATTGCACACATATTTGAATTTAGACATATGAGAAACCATTTTTAATACAATGATATCAAAACACTATAAAATTTTGGGGAAGAACTGTTATGTGTGCCCACACTGTGGGTAGTAGACTTCACACTTGAGAATTTCTTTGGACTTGGGTGTTTTATACAAAGAATATTTCTGTCATATGGGATTTAAATATAATAAATGAATCACTATGCGGATAGATGTGTAACCATTTGCCACCTGTGAAAAAGCATACAAAGACTATGAAGAAAGAGTTTCTGAAATATATCATCATTTACATTGATGACATTTTTATATACATAAAACATTCTCATGGCTTTGAATAAAATTACCAGTTTCACATATGCAGCAAATATCACAATGAACAATGCAGGGACACTCTGGTCCATAGTCAATGGGCAATCAACTGTGAAACCTGACGTCCTCCTTTGGGAATGTTAGCTAGAGCAGGAAAGAAAAGGAACATGATTGCAAAAACGAGGATCGTCTGAGAGACCAAATTTAATATGAAATTATGTTAGAATGGGGGGGGGGAAAGATGATTTTGGAAAAGTTTTGACAAGTCCACTCAAGGAAAACTAAGTCTCACCAGAAGAATAAGAGAGAAAAAAAGAGAGAAAGAGAGAGGAACGGAGGGACGGTGGGGCGCGGGGGACAGGGGACAGGAGGCGGGGATCAGAGCAAGAGCATGGGGGAAGAAAGGAATATGACTGAAGGATACATTTTTCAAACATGAACATTTTGACAAACAAGGAAGAAAAGGAATTCAAAGTGTAATGTTACAAGAGATTTAGAAGAAACCTC
This sequence comes from Eonycteris spelaea, assembly GCA_003508835.1. Lineage (NCBI taxonomy): Eukaryota > Metazoa > Chordata > Mammalia > Chiroptera > Pteropodidae > Eonycteris > Eonycteris spelaea. The sequence continues at coordinate 3,665,888 of PUFA01000067.1, read as the reverse complement.
TCTTGCAGATTAAGTGAAAGCTCTAGGTGTTCTAAACAGCGCAAATTATATGTACATTTATGTAGAAATTTCAGATCACACATAGCTGGTGATGCCTCCGGAAGGGAGAGTAATGTAACACCTTCTCTGCAGATGACTGGAAATGTCTCCTCAGCTTCCTAGACTCTGGGTTGTGTTCAGGATTCTGGCATACGGAAATGCACTTTGCTTATCCCCTTGGTGAATTAATGAGAAAGGAGTCTCTTTGATTCAATATTTTGCAGTTCATATTTTGTCTTTTCACTTTTCTATAAAATTTTATTTTTTCACTATGTAAGCCACAACTGATTGTTTATTTCCACCGAATTACCACCATCATCAACTGGCCAGCTCCTCAGAGGAGCAAGCCCATTAAAGTTTCCCCAGAAGATAGGAAGGGAAAAATTAAAATTCACTTATTCTAAAAAACCGTGTGTCTCTTATCATATGTTCAGCTGTCAGATACCAATCTCTCTAAGAGCTGTGATTGTTCCATAGATACAGCCAAAGGAGAACATTTGGTCTATTATATGAATGAATATTAATTTTGAAAAATATGTTTCAGAGGAAATAAAACAAACATGGATTTTTTTTTCTACTTAATTACTCTTCATTTTTCCTACCTCCATTCTCTTTTCTTATACCTCAGAGATGATTTTCTCTCAACTGAACTTTTATTTGTATGAAATATTCAACTTTTATATTACAGTTTGTACTTTTTTTGTCCATTCATATTTTAAAATTTGATTGTTGCTGTTATCCATCCCAACTTTGTCTCCAGGGTGTGCATACATAATCACTGATCTTTTCATCCCTATCGTTTTAGCAGTAGTAAATTAAACATTTTTTTTTCATTTTATTCTAACTTTTGGATATTTATATTTATATATATTTATTTTCATTTGACTGTTAGAGTATCTTTCAGTGTATGATACAAACTATTGTATTCACAGTAAATTTGACTACTACTCAGTGTGATATTGCTTAAGGTTATGATTATTATGTCAATGATTACCCCAGGTTTCAGGTGTCATTGACAGTATAAGAAAAGACAAACATCTAGGTAACATGACTTGGCTAATCAGAAAACATATAAGCTGCAAGATCATAACTTGGTACTTTTGAACATGTTCTCAGAAAGTAAGCTCATTTTAGGCTTTCTTTATTTTACTTAAAGTACTGTTCCATCTCTTTAAAAAACTTCTAATTTTTGCAGGATTATCCATTCTAATACAAATTTCTTTGCTCTTTCATCTGTGTTTCTGTTTATATGTTTTTGTGTAGGTGACCTGCCCATAAGAGTAATTAGCTCATCCACTATTCTGTGGATGAGCTAATTACTAAGGAATCCAGTAAAACAGAATCTTTCTCGTCACTATAGAAAAGTATCTGTGGTTATCATCCACATAGCATTTGATTCTCACCAGCTTTGATGGCTTTCATCAGCCTGTTTGCCCCTGATCTTTTTAAATTAGCCATACTGTTTCATAGTTCTATTTCTTTAAATATTTTGAAGTGGAAGAGCCTGGTTGAGACTAGATCTCCTGAAAAATTTTTAAACATATCAACGACTAGAAGATAAGCAATACTTCCTCTTCGGCCAGTGGACAAGGTATCTCTTCCTATAAAGGTAGCTTGAATTGACCATTGCAAACCCACTGTTTTCTTGTTCTGGGAATAAGGAAAATGTAATGAGTTGTTTGATTATATAAACAAACAAAAAAGCCTCATTTTTTTTCAGAAACATATCAGGTTAAAAAAAATCAGGAATCAACCATTTATTCTTTGGATACTACGAATAGCTTTCTAGTAAGAAATCTGTCAAAAGAAACTCCACTGATAATTTGGCCATTAAAATATGCAAACAAACAAACAAACAAACTGGGGCTAGGAGGGAAATGACTAGTATTGAAACTCTTGTGGAGGAGATGTAGTTCGCGAATTCTTAAAGCTGTCATATGTGATCTGATTTATTGTTCTTAACTCTTCCTTTCTTAATGCAATGCGATGACACTTCCGTCCTCTTTGCCCTATGACCTTGCAGAGCCTTTAGGAACGTATGTTGATTGCACATCCCTTGGCCATTGTCTCTAGCTTTGATGACTGTCTTGCTTTGGCCAATGGAAATTTAGCAGGCATGATGTGAGCAAAGACTTTAAGTGAATTTTTGTAATGTTTTGGTCTCTGTTTTTCTGCAATTTGTCTGGAGAAGAACGCGTTCCATGTCACCATGGGTACCAGAATGAGAAGATGGTTGTAGCTGAGCTAGACCTAATTCATAGCCTAGAGGCAGTTCAACCAATGCCAGCACCCTGGTTCAGCCACATCTGACCAGCAGACCATGAGCAAGATCCTTCTATTGATACAAGTCTCTGAGCTTTGTGGTTGCTTATAACAGAGCATTATGCAGTAAAATCTTGACTAATGGGATGCTTTCTGCATGGGTTCCATAATCTGTTTCCTGCAAGCTTCTATTAAAGTCATACTCACTGAAAGACTGATTTTAGCTGTGTTGTTGGGCCCCTAGGAGGGGGTCCAACCTTGAAGTAATGATGCATAGTGGGTGGGAGCAGAGTCTGCCCAAGGAGACCAGAACAAAGAAAACAAAGTGTGAGAGTGGAAAAATGCTGCCGGCTTCTGGAATCAAATAGTTCGCTAAAGGCAAGCGGCAACCACGATACACAAAGTTGTGGTACGTGTAAGCATTTTTTAGGGGTTCTCAGACATATGTGGGGAGACACACCCCATAAAGACTAGATTTTCTGTCATAATACACAAAAGGACATGGGCTATTGCTATTTAGGCATTAAAGGGAAGCATGACCCACCCCTGAAGGCTGAATAAGTGTGGGACACCTGGCTTACATTTATATAAATCTTTTCACTGTACAATTCAACCTTCTAAGCACGATGCAAAGCACCATATCCAATCTATTAAGCACAGTGCCTCTTAACTCATAATATATTGCATATAGCAATCCTGCACAGCCACTAGCATTTATTGAGCTTTTTCCATGTACTAGGCTGGACGAGAAAGTTTTGTCAGCTTTTAACTCATTTATAGACTTATTAGATAAATCATTTTCCTATCTCTATTTCATAACTGAGTAAATCATACCTTAGAAAAGTTTAGTAGCTAGTTAAATCCAGCAGCCAAAAATGACATTATTCTTACATAATATACTTTTTCTGTTTTTTCTGTTATCCTTGACCCTACAGCTGTGACTCCTAAGACACTGCACTGTTTTAAAACAAAATGGAGCTCAGTATTATGAATTCTTTAAATATATACATAATACATAGTATGCATATATATGTTATATATATATATTAACTTTTATATTACATATATAAAATTACAAATATCTCTCAAAAAATTGGTTTATAGTTAGAAATTATAGATAATAGAGTATACCATCCTCAAAGTGAGATCTGCAATTGATCAATTTTATCTGGGACTAAATATACTATCTACAAAATAATGATTCCATTAGGACAGAAAACTTCCTTTATAAGCTATGTACTAGACACATCATTCTTCTCTTTCTATTATTCTTTTTTTAGGAGAAATATTTACCAAAAATGAGCCCACACCAAAGCAGTTTTTCTGAACTTATATAGGCAAATCATCTGTGTCACCTCATAGACTCAAGTAGATTAATAATATTACTAACAAAAGTCAGTTCTTAAGCTTATGGCACAGAAATTAAGAAAAGGAAAATGAAAAGGAAAGAATGGAAAAGAAAAGAAGAGACAAGACAAGACAAGACAAGACAAGACAAGCAAGAAAAGAAAAAGAAAAAGAAAAAAGGAAAAGAAAAGAAAGGAAAAAAGAAAAGAGGGAGGGAGAGAGGGAAATAGAGGGAGAAAGAGAGAGAGGAAGGAAGGAAGGAGGGAAGGAAGGAAGGAAGGAAGGAAGGAAGGAAGGAAGGAAGGAAGGAAGGAAGGAAAAAAAAATCCACAGGCTAGATGAATGCATAAAAATGGGATTTTATCACTTGCTGACCAGACCCTTGCAACTACAATCCGATATCCTAAAAAAAGCCCTTTCCCCCTAAATAATACGTCAGGTTTTCATCTGAACAAATGACTTCTTTCCACTTATTTGGTTTGCCTCATTAGATGCAAAGGTATTATTCTTCTGGAAGAAAGTGAATCATAACTCAGAAGTAATTTTCTTTCTTTTTTTAAAAAAATAAATAGTCTTAGAAAGTTTATAGGTAACATATATTTCCAGAGTAATTTAGAAAAGTTCTTGAGTAGCATTTTGATCATTAGTATTTTCTCCTCTCAAATCTCTTGAATTTTTAAAAAGAAGATTCAATCAGCAGTATTAATTGAAAATGTAATGTTCAATGTGCCACATTATAGATCCTTAATGATGATGAAGGGAGATGTGCATTACTATTTGAGATAAATTAATCTTTAAATTTTCTCTGTATATGTTCACTAATAATCCAGGACTCTTGAATCTCTATTGCTTGTTTTACTGATGGAAATAACTCACAAAGTAGCAAGGATGTGACCATATAATAATTCAGAGATGGCATGGTGTCAAACAAAGAGAACATTTTGATTACCTATTGGGTTCATTTCCATTGCTGAGTATTACATCACCATAAAATTTCATGACTTAAGACAACACATATTTATTAGGTTACAATATTTGTGGATTAGAAATCTTGGGCAAGGCTTAGCGTATCACATTCTCAAAGTCCTCAGGATCTCACTAGCTGCAATGTGGACCGCATTCTCATCTGAAAGTTTGGCTGGGGAAAAATTTGCTTCCAAACTCTTTTGGCTTTGGCAGAATTCATTTACTTGTGACTGTATGAATGGCCTCTTTGCTGATTATAGTTGGACATCTCGATTAGGTCCACATGTTGCCTTCAGGCCCTTGAGGCCATTCACAGGTCTTTGCCATGAGGATTTTTTTTTTTAACAGGGCCGTTTACTTCCTCAAGACTGTGAACAGATATTGCCTTAGATGCCAAGATGAAGTCTTGTGTAATGTAACCTAATCATTGGAGTGACATCCTATCAACTATCCCATATTCTATTGGTTATGAATAAGTCATAACTCCTGCCCACATTCAGGGAGAGAGGGTTATCAGAGGTGTAAACACAAAGAGGTGAGAATTATGTGTTTATATTAGGGTCCACCTGCCACATCTATGTTACTTGAAAGCAGCCTCTCAGGAAAGACTTTGTAATAGTGTAAATATACTATAAGTTTATTCTGAAGTCTAATTCTGAGAAAAGGTAAGTCTAAGGCTAACTATGACATGTTGATTTTAGCAGTAAACATATGACCTAGGCTGAAATATTCTGCTACATGTTCACTTGAACATCGGCTGGTATGTTTTTATCAATTAATAAGATAATAAAATACTTTCATACTCAAGAAATGGTGGGTCAGGCCTCTGATTTTATGGAATTTACTTTCCAGATGTAAGACTGGTCATACTTATAGATACTTTCATGTACCAGGCAAAGTACTAATCACCACAAACATGTGATGGAATTTGGATTCCCCAAGCCTCACTCCTGACAATTAGATTCTAGTTAAACTTGGAGACAAATCTAAGCTTGAGCTGCCAGGTAGGGACACAAGTTCATAAGAATCATAGGGAGTGCTTGATAATTGTTGGATGCTCAACTATATGTCTTGAAACTTGTATTGGACAAGTCTAACTTATTTGAAATAATAAAAAAAAAAAGCTGATATATTTATGATTTGTTTTTGATTGGTAAAATAACATATTTCAATTACCTTTGAGGGAAAAGCAATTAAAAACTTGCAGATCTTAAACCTTCTCTTTCCTAAAGAATTGTTGGAATGTTATCTAATTGAAAAGGCCTAGCAGACTTGTTTTAAACCTAAAGTGAATACCGGGTGCTTTGAAAGAATAAAAATCAATGATTAAACCACATTTTTTAGATGAGAAAACAGAAGCATTGGATTTATTTAGCTTTCCTAGGGTCACAGATTTAGAAAATGTTGGAGGAGAGATTTAAATCCAGGCAGCTGACTTCAGAGCTTATGCTATTAAAATTAATCTATTTACATACAAGTGTTAATCTTTCTATCTAGAAAGAAAATGCAGCTCAGATATTTCCTTTCATTTACAAGGCCTGAACACACCAAGTAGATAGTTAATCACAAGTTGCTGCAGACTTGCTCACAATACCCAGTCTCTGACACATTCTAATGTAATATGTTTGTTTATACTGTTTGTTTCTCCTGGTGAACGGTTAGTTCATCGGAGCATGACTGTGTCTTGAGTGTTGCATTATCCCTCACTAAATGATGTAGTACATCATGCATAGGAAGGAATGAATCCTGATGCCTTTTAAATTCTATCAAAAACAATCAAGCTATGGATGGTGGAAAAGTGGCTTCTCAGTTTGAGTGTGAACTGTTGTGGTATTTGAAACAGGCTTGTAGCCTTAGAAGCTCCATGCTAAGGACATTTTCTTCACAGTACTCTAAGACGCAATACTTTGGCCCAATCCTAATCCTTTAGAGAATAAAATTCAATCATTTTTACTTTTCCAGTGAAATAAGAAGGTTTTATTGTTCTTCCTCAATCATTGTCACACTAGCGATCTCTTAAAAGAATTTATTCTAGAAAATAATGGGTTAGAAGCCTCTGTGGAGGAATACAATAGCAAAATATTTTTAAATAATTATAAAGAAAAACAGATAAGCATGTTTCCAAACACTTTTAAACATATATGTAAAATGTTATGTGCTTGAGGCTAAATAAAAATTTAGTAATAGTCATTACCCAATAATGTACCAATTATAGGTAGCACTGTGTGTATATAGTCTCTATTATACAATCAGAAAAAAAGGAAAAAAACATTAAAATCATTTTAATTATTTATTTTGCTTTATTCATATTCTGAGTTATATTTTCATAAAATTATATGCTGTGTTAGTCCTTTCTGGAAAGTGGAACAGTACATGTGAAAAGAATGTTTTCATGTTAATCAAGGCTGATAATATTACACTGAATAAAAACAAGAAGGTAGACAGGTTGGAAGTTGAGAGAGAAACAAATGAAGAGAACCTGATTGAGATTATTAATTACCAAAAAAAGAATTCTATTGACTTTTTATGTTTTTAGAAGTACTTCTATTAGCTTCCAAAAATACAGCTGTTTACAGTGATTGATAAGTTCCCTTGCTTTTAAGCTTATTCGCATCCATTAGTTCTGTCTTTTTCTTCTGTTAAAAATCTGAAGCTGTCAGACCGAAGTAGCATGATCAGCTAATGTTCTTGCCAGATTCAAAGCATGTCCCCAGGGGTGGCAAAAGGATTCTAAATCACTAAGAAATGGCTTTTTAAATGTTGCCTGTTGACACTGGTCACTCCATTCACTCCATCAGAAATGTTGAAATAGATATCAGGTAATTACAGAAACTGTGTTTAATGGGCTTTTGATGATCAATTTCCTCTAAATATTTCATTTTTAGAGCAAACAAAAACAGATATTTGAAAATCACTATAGTTTACATGAGATTTTTATTTAAAAATAATATACAGCTATATTTTCAAAATTGGTTAAATCATTTTATATTTATCCTTTCAAATTTACTGATGATTATATATTTATTCCCCCTAGTTTTTTTTATTATCTTGCAAACTGTTTTTTTTTTTTTTAATTTACTCTGTAATAGTTTCACAGCTTCTGCCTTGTCACATTCAGATAAATATTGTTTGAACGAAGGGGAGAAGTTGCAAGGGGAGTAAATGATTTCTAAAATGTAAGATTCAAAAACACTAGATATTAAAAGTGGTTGCCAGTATGTCTTTTACAGAGTACAGATCTCAGAATTTCTTCTTAAAAAATTTAGAAGAAATAACATTATTTCATGGTTTCATGAAAATATTACATTGCAACTTATATCAGGTTAAAAAAGAAAAACAAAACAAAATGACCTTAATAAAGAACAATAACAGCAAAAGCCCTGGAGGGAGAAAGGGGTGTGCCCAAGGAGATACACACACACCAACGCTCACACACACAACACATACACATACATAAAAGAAGCTAGTTCATTAATTGATTTGGTAAATGAAGAAAATGATTGAGGAATAATTGAATAAATGGAAGATGAAGGGCATTTTCAATGCCAGATGGCAAAATTGCGTTGTCCCATATACTTCATTACCTTTCATAGTCTTTCTGCTATTGAATCACTCCCTCCATTCTCCTCTCACCCTAATTTCCAGGTGCTCCTCTCCAAGTACTCTGAGCTGTTAGAGGTCTTGGGCTTGGGTGATTAATTTCACCCTTGTAATAGAGTGGAAGTGTAGAGCTGTATTGAGGGAGGTGATAGTAAAGAATGAGAAGGTGCGTGAAAATAGTTGATAGTGATCGGTTAAGCTGAGAGCAGTCATACATGAATAGTGCCTCCAAATGATACTTTCTGCTGCAGCTTATTCGTTATACAAATTAAATAAATGAGCACATTGTGTGTTGAACATGTTGTTATATGGGTCAATGAAGAAAGCGAGTAAAAGAAAAATAAATACATAATTTTGTTATCATTTACCTTGGAGAGGTTTCTCTGAGAAGTAGCATCTCAGTAGATCCCAGAAGGATATGTAGAAGTTAACTAGATGAAGTAGGTGAAGATTGGAGAAGAGCATTCCAAGCCAAAGAAATGGAATGTGTAAACACTCAGAAACAAGAGAAACATTGTCAGTTTGATAAAGAGAAAAACCCAAAGTAGAGAATAGAGAATTTGAGAGATAAGGCTTTAGGGCTGATTGTTGAAATACATTTAGGCATATTAAAAATCTCTGATAGCGTTCTTGAAATAATAAGCAGCAAATAAGTCTTAAGAAGAGCACTGTTGTGATCATATTTGCCTTTTTAAAAGCCCATTCTGAATTTTGCATGGAGAGTAGCATATAAAGGGGTTATGAATAATGCCAAGTGACACATGAGGAAATTGTTTAAATGGCCCTTATTAAAAAGCAGTGATAAAAAGTTTGATTATTTGGGTTGCCATATAAGGTATCGCAAACTGGGTGGCTTAAAACAACATAATGTTGTTTGGAAAATTAGAAGAGTGAAATCAAGGTGTTGGAAGGACCATGCTATCTCTGAAGATTTTATGGAAGAAACTGTTTCATGCCTTTCTCTTAATTTCTAGAATCGCTCTCATTTTTTTTGACATTTCTTGGCTTGTAGATACATCATTCCAAACTTTCCTTCATCATCACATAGTATCTACTTGTGTGTCTTCACATTATCTTCCTACTGTGTTTTGCCTCTATGTCTTCCCTCTCACCTCTTGTTATAAGAACACCTGTTATATTGGATTTGGGCCCACCCCTAATAGCCTCATCTTAATAAGTTTCATCTGCAAAGATACTACTCCAAATGAGGTCACATTCACAGGTAGGTAGGATTTTAACATATCTTTTTAAGTGTCCTAATTTAACCCAGAACACAGAGCTTTGAAAAGAAATGGGATAATGGGTAATTGAAATGAACCATGAAAAGATTTTTAAATATATTTACATTGGTAGACTCAACAGGACTTGGTGATTGAGTGGGATTTGAGGGATGACACACAGATATGGTTGATTTCCAAGTTTCTGAGATGAATAAGAGATGATGCCATTTGTTGAGACAGGAAATTTAATAGATCAAATAGTGGTGGGGTGAGCCTGGGTTCATTTTTGACCCATGTGTGAATTTTTTATGGAACTATATGCCTTTGAAATTCAAATGAGAGATCTGTGCTAGAGATATAAATGTGAGAGTCATTTGTATATAAATGATAATCAGAGCTATGGAAGCAAATAACATTCTCCAGCAAGAAGATACTTAGCCAGAAGATGAAAAATTCAAATATTAGCATTAAACACTTAAATGGCCAAAACAGACAAATATTTCTGGTCAAGATGGACAAATAGAGACCAAATTTACCCTGATATATAAAATAACAAACAAAAAACAGACAGCATTTGAAACAATGGTTTGTAAGACATGGAACATCAGACAAACAAACACAATAATGTTTTAGGAAAAATAATTGAATGTTATGATTGCTCACCTAAGATCAGAAACTAGACAAAGATAATTGCTTCAAGATTTCTATTTAACATGGTACTGAATATACCAGACACAGCACTAAGGCAAGAAAAAATAAATAAAAGCCATCCAGATTGAAGAGAAAGAAGTAAGTTGTTTTTATCTTCAGACAATACAATGAGCTACATAAACAACTTAATGGAATCTTTAAAAGGCTACTAGAACTAATGTGTCATTTCAGCAAGTCTGTAGGGTGCAAGCTCATTATACAAAAATCAATTATATTTCAAACAACAGTAATGGACAGTCTCGAGTTTTAACAAAATGCAATTTATAATAGCATAAAAAAGGAAATACTTAGGAAGAAATCATATCTGAAGGCCTATACAATCAAAAATTATAAATACTTCAGAGACAAATTAAAGATTATCTAAAAAAGAAATGCAGGGATAAACACTTTTCAAGGGTCAGAAGAGTCAATATTTTCAAGATGTAAATTGTCTTTAAATTGATGTATAGATTCTATGTAACCCCATTAAGCCGTATTTAGAAAATGAGAAGATGAATTAAAATTCTTATGGAAATACAAAATACTTATTATGGTAGGAGTATTTTTTTAAAAACAAGAATATATTTTGGACTAAAATAATATTAGGACAGATATCAGCATTAAGAGAGACAAATTGATCAATGGAACAAAATAGAAAGTCCAAAAATAGACCCAGACATATAAGGGCAATTGATTTTAGAGAAAGAGGTAAAAGAAATTTGAGAGTAAATTGTCATCCTTTCAACAAATGGTGTTAGAACATTTGGGTATTAATTGCAAAATCATTAAACATTGATGCCTAGCTATTGCCACACACAAAAATTAACTCAAAGTAGATCATAGTCCCAAAAGTAAAACATTAAACTATACAACTTTTAGAAGAAATGATAGAAAACTATTGTTATGAATGTGGGTTAAGTAAAAAAATTTCAGTTGCAATACTAAAAGCATGATCCATGCAGGAGTAGATTGAGAAATTGGATTTCATAGACATTTAAAACAAAACAAAACAAAATAAAACTTTCAATTTTTCAAAAGCTGTTGTTAAGAAAATTAAAAGACAAAGCATGGTCTACAAAAAGATATTTGTGAAGGATATATCTAATGTAGAATTTGTATCTAGAATTTATAAAAAATTTCAAAACTCGACAATAGGAAAACAACCAACCCAATGAAACTAGGCAAAGCTTAAAAGACACTTTACCAAAAACATGTGGATTATCTATATGCATTGAAAAGAAACTCAACATTGTTAGTCATTAGGAAAATGTGATGATTGCACTACACATCTACTAAAATGGCTAAAATTAAAAATGCTGACCATACCAAGTATTGATGACTATGGAGGTACTGGAATTTTCACATCCTGGTGGTCAGAATGCAAAATGTTTCAGTCTCTTAAAAAATAGAGTTTGGCAGTTTCCTTAAAAAGTAAGCATATACCTACCATGTAATCTAGCCACATGATCTAGATATTTGCTCAGGAAAGGAAAAACATGTCCATTGAAGACTTATACACAGATTTTCATAGTACCTTTACTTATAACAATTAAGCCTGAAAAACCTTAATGCCCATGATCAGATGAATGAGTAAAGAAATTATAATACAGTAGAATACTACTCAACATGGATGAGGCTAAAAATAATTATACTGAGAGAAAAAACTCAAAATAGAGCAAATATTCTGTTTCTGCTAATATAATTCTTTAGTGCAAATGGGTATAATGACAGAGGAATGTCACTTGTCTGAGAACTGGAGGGGTAAAGAGGGTAAGAGATAGCGAAAAGAAAAAGGAGAGATTAGAAGGAGTGTGAGGAAACTTCTGGGGAAGATAGATATGTCAACTATCTTGATGATGGTAACGTTTTCGGGTGTATTCATACGTCAAAATTTATCAAATTATATATTTTTAATTGCACAGTTTGCTGTGTCAAACATACCTCAATAAAACTGATAAAAATTTCCTGTCTCCAAGATCACAATGTCATATTATACTTTAAATAATTATATCAAAGTAAAAGTGGAGGTAATGGCAAAGAGATTAAGAAAAAGAGCAGAGTGATAAAACACAGAGTATGAGCTATATTAAGAACCCTCAAGAATAGGGACCCGGCAAGTTTTTCTAATGCTGTTTACAAATCAAGAAAAATAAAAACTTAAAGCTGTTCATTAGATTCAGAGAACACATTACAGGCTGAAGCAAAAGAATTCAGTTGCATGATTAAGGCATGATACAGATGAAAATAGGTTAATTGAGAAATGGTAAAATAGAGACAGGAAATATATATAGACATTTCAGTATTTTGTCTTTTAAAGGAGACAGAGAGATTGTTAGCTTCGAGGTAAATGATTCTTATAACTAAGCCACTAAAGCATATTATACAATGATGGACCAAAGGAGAGAAACAACAGTTTGTTTCCATTGCCATAGAAAAGACTGGGAACCAGAGGTCTGGTAGAGGAATAATACATTTTTTCAGGGGAGAGAAAGAAGCAGATAGATCTGAATTCTAGATCCTAATTGGGGATGTTAAGGGAGTTTGTTTTTCACGGCTTTAATATTCTTTCGATCTAGAAGGAACAGGCATCTGGTGAGATTTAAGGGATTGGATGGAGAGGTTCGGAGTTTTGAGTAGAAAATATTCTAAATAGTCCCTTCAGAGAGTAGTACAGGTAGCATGCACATTTGTTTAGACCTTCATCTCTGGAGTTACAGGGATTTAGATTAGAATTCTAATTTCCCCATTTAGCTGCTATGCTGTGAGTCCTCCTGTCTTTATCTTTAAATCAAAAAGATAATGGCACACCCTTCATAGACTTCTTGGACAGATTAAATGAAGAACTTCAATTTATTTCTATTTTCATGCAAACTGACAGTGAAACTTGAGTAAATTGCATCCATGATCATTACTATTTTTGAAGGAGACTAGAAGAAGACTGTTGTCATATTAATTAATTAATTAATTGATTACGAGGTACTTACTAAGAAAGAGCAGTTCTCCTGAAAAGTATTGTTTGAAATGAAAATCCATCTCATCAGATAACCATGTGGAGATGAATGAATAAATCAAGGAATTGATGATATAGTCTGTGGTATGAATGGCACATAAATGAGGAGACAATGGTAGAGAAAGCTTGTCTAAAATTTGGAGATCATTTACTCTTTCAGTTGACAAATATTTAGTAAGCATCTATTACATGCCAGACAATGATTCTTAGGGCATGGGATAATGAAATAGCACAGCAAAATCCTGCTCTCATGGAGCAGACATTCTCATGGTTTAGTATTAGGTGAATGGTATAAATCAGAGTTTGTGTGGAGCATTTTTATAAGGATACGGTTGGGCTGAAGAGCCAGGAAAGAAGCAGAAAATCAATTGCTTTAAAATATCTTTTATTCTACCTTCCATGGAGAGAGGAAAGAAAGTCTAGGCTTTGGATGTAGGTAACTAGAGAGTCACTTTTCCTTTATTTTCCTCCAAAGAGTAATCAGTCTCTTCTTGTGCAGAGAGGGAAAGAGTGACCTTTTTCTCTGAAGTTTTATATCTGTCCTTGAGAAAGATTGCTTTTGTACATGTTTGTAAAGGCACATTCAGAATGAATACACACCTGATTTGTTCAGTCAGAGTAGTAACAGGATATGACACTCTTTAATGACAATTGAATATGGAACACATATAAGGTAAACCCTCTACATATGGGATAAAGTCAAACAAGGATGAAGTCCTGTAGAAATTCCGTACGTAGTCAAAGTATCATACTGTGACTTCTTGAGGAATCTAAAGATCTAATTGAAAATGCACTTATGTAAGACACATTTGTGTAAAAAATGGCAGTCCTTTCAAAGAGAAATACAGCTGTATTGTCAGCTGTTGTTTTGTCTAAGATAGCAGGACTTAAAGTTGAATTTTTTTACTGATGATTATGGCTTATTATCATTAACTAACTACTTAGTCAGAAATGACCTGGAAACCAAATGTTGTATAATATAGCTGCCATTACAGACTATTAAACAATACTAAACCATAGAGATCTTGTGAAAACTACTTTAAATGATAGATTCTATTTTGGTTTTGGACACAACTGAAATATTAGAAGTTAAATTAATGTTTAATAAAATTTGACAAGCAAAGAAATTAATGTCCAAGGCACAGAATGATTAATTCTGAAAATGACTCCATTATCTTCTATTATTTTCAGATCAGGGTGTATATTTTAGGAATTAAAATTGCTCTGATAGTGCCAGGTATCTATTTCAAAAATTATGTTTCTCTGTTATATTTAAATTATTATTAAAATATTTATTAATTATTTTTAGTATTATCTATTTTCTCTAAAAATGCATTATTTATTAATTATTTTTATTAATTATTAATTTTTAATTATTTTTAGTATTATCTATTTTCTCTAAAAATGCATTATTTATTAATTATTTTTTATTAATTATTAATTATTAATTATTTTTAGTATTATCTATTTTCTCTAAAAATCATTATGTAAATTTTTAAAATGTTTTGCTGTATTATTTTATATTTATATTAGTTCATTATTGTGTGACCCTTTATTAATTTTTATTTTTATATTCATTTGAGTAGAATTATTTTTATAACCAAAATGTTTTAAGTATGTAACCCAGAAGTGATTACTAATCCATCTGGACTGGAGGAAATATAATTTAGAAAAACGGTAGAATTTATATCTGATAGACTGCACCAAAACTGGAGTATTTCAGGTTTGGTAAGTCAAAATGACTTTGAAGGAATAAAAAACACAAGACCAACCCTCCGGATCCCAGGTCTGGGAGGAGTATGGTTTTACGTCCTGTCAGCTGAAGGTTTGAGCTTCTGATATAAAGACCTGCTTTATAAAAATGAGCCTGACTGGCTTGAGCCAAGACATAGGATTAGAAGGATGACCAGAGGAGATAGACAACAGAAAGTAAGAAAGATGACACGGTTTTTTTAAAGCTAACTTGTGACTACAAACAAATGTCATGTATATGAATCCGATGGCTCTTCAGAAGAACTTGTAGAGAAAATCATAAGTAGTATAAAAACATTAAAATATTCAGAAGTATTAATATGAGCCTTTGTCAGTTTTGGAATATCAGAGCTTTGTAAAGACACCAGGGCAATGGGACGCCAAGCAATAGGTACTTAGAGCTATTGAGACAATCATGACTGAAATGGTGCTAAGACTTGAATGCCTTGGGCCCACAGGATAATGAAACTGAACAAAATGAGTCAAGAGGCAGGAAATTGGGAGTAATTGGGACTATAGTTGGCCAAAGAGTTCATGGTCTGTTTATAGCCAGTTGCCAGATTTAGAATGAGGTAAAAGAAGGTAGGTTTTTTTTTTTTTTTTTTTTACACCCACATCATAAATCATCAAAAAGAAGAATTAAGCCTGTTGAACGCCCTTATTTTTTTGGTACTTCATATGTAACTTAAAAAAAAACCAAAAAACAGACTTGTGTTTTGTGGAAAAGTGGATGTTTTGATGTAAGGGAAAGGCATCATTTTCACTTTCTGTAAAAATTGTGAAATACAACTAGATGGAAATTATTATAAAGATAAATAGATAACTAGATAACCTTAGAATTACTAAGCAAGCTATTTTATTCTTACGTAGCTCTAAATATGGTATATTTGAAAATTCAAAATGTAGACATTTGGAAATGTCTTTATCTTTTTAGTATTTAAAGTTGGGAGGGGAAAAAATAAGTGAGAAATTCCAGTGTCTGGATATTCCCAGGCTAGTTTTTAGATAAGTGAGTGAATTTTGAGAAGTTCAAGTTTCAGATAAGAATATTTTTTCTTTCTGGCTTCTTTAAATGATAAGTAAAAATATCCTTGGAAGGGCCTAAAAAAATTAATAGATTGCAGCAATGTGAAGAAGGATTATTGAGATGAGATTTTAGTAAATTAGAATAAATATGAGAACCTCCAATAATAATTATTTATAGTTGATTTAATAAAACTGTGTACTTATAAATGTGTATTTCTAAAAGATTAGTGCAGACTTTTATTCTGATAAATACAAATACAAAATAAATGTGAATAATTGAAGCCACTATACAGAAATTTTCCACTCAAATTCGGTAAGTCAATCTCATAAAAACAAAATTGACCTCTTATTGTCTACTTTAAACATAATATGCAGTACTCACATATTTAACATTTTTAATGAAAAATGTTTAGATTTCTTAAAGGTTTATGAAATAATATTTTTCAGCCTAAATTACCCAGATAATTTCTAAATCAGTTATTTATTTTTCTTACTTAAATATAGCTTTTGATTTAGATAATGTATTATCAGTGAATCTCAGACACTTTAACTTTCTCAAATTAGAGAATGTCATGGAATGAAAATTTACTTTTTGGTTCTCAAATATACCAAACACAGTTTCTGTGATCAATTTCCTCTCCTTTTCTAAGTTTGCTTAGAAGACCTCGTAGGACCTAAGTCCTTTGACAAGGGGACCATTTTAGCACCAACATTACAATAGCGCTTTTGTTCATAAGGGAAGTATCTCCCGCTGAATTAAATTTAACCTCTTTAGTACTCCCATTTAGCCACCTGATAAATCCACTTGAGCTATCTTTTGGGGAGAGAGAGGTACATGGGAACAATAACACTTCCTTTTAGAACAGTTTAATAAAGCTTTGTGCGATTTTCAAGATGAAAGATAATGTGTAATGCTGATAGTGCCCTCTAAAGCTCTACATTCATGGATCCAATTACTTTTTTTTTTTTTTTTTTGTCATGATAAAAGCCTCGGTGGATATTTTAAACGAGAGCATGGCTTAAGAATTAAGGTTCAGGAGTCTGGGTATCTGATTTCTGAGGCTGACTTCTGCTTTCTTATCTAACTAAGAATATGTAGCTTAACTTTTTGCCTCAGTGTCTCCTTCCATAAAATGCCTAGCAAATATATAAGAAATACTTTTAAAATGACAGTGCAAATTGCCATTTAGAATCACACTGGAATTGTCCAGAAAAAAACGAAGTGTTAGCAAAGAGAAATACTATCATCTGCTTAATTTTAGATTTATCATAAGTTTTACTTTTTAAAAGTCATGAGATTTCTAGAAGAGAAATGACATTTTCAAAGCCTTCAAGATACTCTTTCAACTGTTCTTTATTTCTCACGAAAGTTTTGCCTTGGCTTTTCTCCAACTTCCTTTCCTCCCCACCTCCCAATTCCAAGTTGAAAGGAGTAATTGCAATGTTAACGTATTTGAATCTGGAACATTTTCTTGGAACTGATTTGTTTCACATAATTTTTATAAATTTATGCGTATCAGGTGTCATTGCATTATATTTGTATATGTGGATACTGACTTTAAATTGCCAATCCTAAACTCCTTAAATTGATTAACTTAACTATGAAATAATTGATTATAATTTTGGAGAAGTATTAAATTTTATTTTACAAAATTCAAGCAGATAGAGCATTGTTATTTATTGATTAATCTGTTGCATTTGTCCTGAGACAATCTTGGCAGCTGAAAGCTCACCTGTATGAGATAGCACATTAACTGTTAAAAGGTCAACTGAGGCATACTAAAAAAATGAACGCTTTATTTGAGCAAAACTTGATTCAAATCAGGCAGAGCCAAACCAGAAATAGTTGGGAGCACACCACTGACAGAATCCAGAGAGACTTTTAGAGAAAAGAGGTAGAAGCAAAACAAGGAAATTATTTGATTGGCTATAGCTTAAGCGATTGCCTTCTTTGAGAAAGCCTAGTTGGCTGTTACTGGTTTCTTGTTCTTAGGTTTTGAATTATTATCCTTGAAGCATTTTAGACTTAGGTTTTGGGTTGTTTATGTAGCTCCTAGGGCATTAAAGCCACTTCAGTCTAATGGCTTCTTTATTTAATCAATTTAACAGTAACAAATTACCATACTCTTAAAATATGCATACCCATATATGTATTTTTTGTAGTGTTCTGGTTATACATTTTTGGAAAGATGTCTAGCAAACTAAAAAAAGTTCTTTTTATAGGATGTTTGTGATTGTGTGGTTTAGGTACTTTTGGAAGTGTTATTGTGAAACATCATAGTCCCACTGATATTTTTCTTAACAAATCAAAGATGTAGAGGTCAAATATTTGGCTATGACAAATTTATTCACTATCAATAAATAATTTCCATTACTTATAGAAATAAAATAAGTTATCATCAAAATATTGAATTTAGTTAAATTAAATATGAATGTTTTAAAATTAGATTATCTGTTCTAGAATTGAGAATCCTATATCGAAATTTCTCGCCAACTAAGTTTCTTGCATATGAATGATTTTCACTAGATTGTACATACAACGTGTTCTTACTTAACTCCTTGTTTTAAACCAATTTTTGGTAAGAAAATTGAAGAATTTAGCTTCATTTTTGAGATATGGGAATTATTTAAGTAGTTTTTCTGTAATCCTAAGATTAGGTAGCTCTGATTAGAACTCTAGATTGAAAATGAAAAGAAATAATCTCTTACAGCCTTGTCTAAATTTATCTTTGCTTCAAACCAATAAGCCATAGCCTCTACTACTTTTTAGATAGATTATAGCTCATCAGTATGACTAAATATCACTTTGGAATTGCTCTGTAATAGTTCTGTTGCTATGACTATAAATATAATTTCACTGAGTGACTTTTTCATTTTCTAGCTGCTCATCTATATGTTTCTGTGACAAGCTAAAGAGCCTCGGGAATATTGTAAATGAGAAATTAAAATAACATCAGATAAAACATGAAAAGTCAACACTAAATGATCAGTGGTTAAAAAAGTAAAAAGAATAAATTATTGAATTTCAATATTTTTAAAAATCATACTTTGAAATTATTATTAGCTTCATCTTTTTATATACAAGTCTAAAAAGGTAAAATAAATTATTAGAATTCCACTTATAGTCTGCTATGCCTAACCTATAGGAAAGAATAAAAAACAATATTTGGGAAAAAACAGCCCTTATTACCTAAATAAATAATTTAAAAGATGCCATAAGTGATAAAGAAAGATAGAATCAGATATTGCAGCTGGGCAGAGTTTTAGTATTCAGTGGGAAAACTGTAGAAAAGGATCTAAAAAACAATTTTATATATGTTATATTAAAACAAGCAAAAATACTAGAGCAGACAGTCTACAATTTATACTTTTAATTTTTTACTTATTTCCATTTTTTCTAGAGCAGTGTTGCTCTCAAAGTATGACCCAGCATCAAAATAACCCAGAATGCTAGATAAAGATGGATATTTTATTGATAATCCAGATTTACTACTGGTAAAGGGCCTGGCAATCTACAAATTTACAAACTCTCCAAGTAATTCTTAGAAAAAAATAAATTTAGGAACAACTACTAGGAAGAGTGTAATAAGAAAATATAAAGACATTAATGAATACTTTTTTAAAAAATTGATTTTAAGTGCAGTTTTAGGCTCACAGCAAAATTACAATGAAGGTATAGAGATATTCTGTATATTCTGTTACCACACATTCAGAGACTCCCTCATTACCAACATCCTTCATCAGAATAGTACATTTATACCCAGGATAAACCTGCATTCACAAATCAAGATCGCCCTTAAATCCCTAGTTTCATTAGGCTTAATTCCTGGTGATGCATATTTTACGGACTTGGACAAATGTATAATGACATACACCCAACAATATGATATCACATAGAGTATTTTCACCTCCCTAAAAGTCCTCTGTGATCCACCTACTCTCCCTTTCTGTTCCCAACCTCTAACAGTCACTGATCTTTTTACTGTCTCCACTGTTTTGCCTTTTATAGAATATCTTATAGTTAGAATCACATAGAGTGTGATGATAAATATAAAGAAAAATATCAAAGAATTGCAGTGGATCAAAAAGATTAGTAAATAACCTGTATAGCACAATCTTCCAAGATGTCTCTACTTTTCTTGTTTGAGATATTCCTCAACTTTCGTAACTGTAAAAAAAAAATAATAATTATAGGCAAATGAGTTTCTTTATAAAAATGCAAAGATATTGTTGCAAGTAAAATACAATGATAATTATCTTATAAATAGACCTATTTAATTGTATATAATTTTAATTTGAAATGGTTCTAACAGCTATTTCTCCCATTAATTAACGAATTAAGTAAAATGTTTTATGTGTATATTTTATATATGTATGAACCAATGATATAATGTTTTTAAATGTTATTTATCAAAATCTACCTTCTAGCCAATAAGCATTCCTTTCTTTACTTTCTAGTAAGTAACAAAAACTCATTTGAAATTCTGAGTGCATTGTTTTGTTTTGTTTTTTTTTCATACTAAGCATGAAAACTTTCTAAAAGTATTCTTGAAAACAGCATCTTCTAGGTAAATTTTATCCAATCAAATCTGTGCTAATATCTTCTTTGCTATAGAATTGGCTCCTTGTCCAAATTTTATACCACTTCTTCCAGTCCCATATCCTTTAACTTGGTAAATATGAAGTGTATTTGCCACACATTTGATATGACCACTATTATTCTTGGAATAATTGCTCTTATTTACTTATTAAACTGAGATTTGTTTTTGTTTTGTTTTAATAGTAAAAGGGATTCTGGCTGACTTTACACATATGTGCTGCTTTTTTTTATATTAAATCCATATAAATGGATTTTTTTAATGAATTGTGCTTTGGCATCTACTCTGTATAATTAATAAATAATAAATATTATAGTGAATATTAATGAATTTGTCATTTGATATTTTGTTGGTTGATTTAAAAATTAGAAAAAATAAAAAGATGTTGGATCAACAGCATTCTTTATTAGCTAGCTATGGTTATATAAAATAAAGATAACTGAGAAGTTACCAGAATTGCTATATATAGAAATTTTAACTTACTAAAAAGTGGAAAGTGAGGATATTACAGTGTGCTTAATATGTAACAAAGATATCTGCATTATATTAGAAAGAATGATTTGTAATATTTAAGAGATTATTTTTTCTTCATTAGTTTGTTCCAACTACAGACGTAACAGGAATATTATCCTGGCTCTTTCCCTTCCCCTAAAATTCTAAACGAGTAAGAGGATTAATTTAGTAAAGAAAGTGGCCAAGCTTGCAGACAAGAAAATAGATCAAATTATGGTTAGACAGATCAACCAAATTAAAATCTAGCAGTTGAAATTTATTATAAAAGCAAATAACAAGATATAGCCCGTGACACAGAAAACCAAAAGTAGTCTTTACTGTGTAATAAATAAAACATGGAAAGATTCTCTTTGCATTCAACAAAAACTGGGAAAACATAACTGTCAGGAGATTAAATGTTACATGGGACTGTTTAGAAATTTAATGGAAATAAATTAGATAATTACAGAAAATTTTCGTCAATTGGTTCCCCTTTATATCATAAAAATCATAAATCAGTTTGATACTTTTTAAAATTATTATTACAAAGTTAAGGCTTTATTTTATAAGAGCTGTGACAGAGAAATATGAATGCTACCAGAAGTCTGTTTTAATCTATTTCCATCATGGTCAGAATTAATTTTACTGCAGAGAAAGTTTCTAAGACAAAGTAGAGGAAATGCAGTCAGGGAACAGCAGGACACACCTAGGAGGCTAAGACAGGGTGAATGATGATAAGAAAACTTCAAAAAATTTTTCTTTCTGCCTTTCAGATCTTTCGGCTTTAGTATTCTGCCTAGCACTATTATTGAACCATATGGTATGGTGGGTGATGACATATCTAAACAAGATGATAGATAAACACTCCTTCATGTAGAAAATTTAGGTGCCTTACCTACTTCTTTTCATATGTGCTGACACATTTACTTTTGTTGCTTTTCCTTTCTTTTTATAATTGTTTCTAAGGCTTGGTCCGATAAAAATATGGATTTAGGAAAAATATTTCTCAGCTATCCCAACATTCCCTATTATGAATCTAAATGATTACAAAGATGAGCATGAAACATATATTTGTTGCAAGACCACCCTTCCTTTGATGTCAAATTTCACTCTATTTACCCACTACAATTTTTTTGTGTGTGTGTAATGCCACAAACCAGGGCCAAGTTTCTGGAGGTATTAGTGTTCCAAGGCAAGGTAATCATTAGAACGCAATAAGATTGTTTTCATTCCACTACTCTTAGCTTTGTTAAAAGCTAAATGGAAGAAATTAGCATACAGCATGTCTTATAAAAAAATTGTTCCTAATAATTTTGCTTCTCAAATTATTCCATGAGGCATTGATTGAACTTTAAATCCATTTCTTATTAGTTACCTTAAGATAATATTTATAGTTTTTCATTGTTGCTAAAGAGAGTCTATTAATGGAAATGCAATCATTGTGCTAAATAAATGTAAATAAAATAAACTGAAATTGCCAGAATATCCATGTAACCATTAATTTTGGTCAGAAATTAATAGTAGAATGAACCAAATACCTAAATATCTAAAGCTTAATATTCAAATACTGATCTTTCTATACCTTTTGGGGAAAAAACATTGAGAAAAATCTTAAAATCTGCATGTTGATTATGGTAAGCAAAATAACAGTCCCTAAAGATGGCCAGATTCTAATCCCTGTAATCTGTAGATGTATTACCTTATCTAACAAAGGGGTTTTGCAGTTTGCAGGTGTGATTATTGTTAATCACATAAGTCTTTAAAAGCACAGAATTTCACCCAACTGTGTGTTCAGGAGGCGGGATGGTGGAATCAGTTCTTCCGGAAGCTCTGGTGACATCATCTTCTACTTTTCATTCAAACTGGCATTCATTCCAATGTCAATGATCTTAATGCTTAGAATCGATTGAGCCAAACATTGGTCATTTAGGAATTGTCACACAATTAATTTTGTTTTAATTTCCATCACAGTGACATGCAGTCGATAGACACACCTTTGAGGATGAATTTAGGTATATCAACTGTCTCTTTGGTGGAAGTAATGCAGTGTTTGATATGCAAAATTTTTTGTAAATTGAAAAAGTGACTCAAGATCTGTGTTGTTCCCGTTAATCCCTCTATAAATGGTAAAATATGAAATGCGTGTTATTCTCATTGTTGAGGTCCTACATGTAGACAGTCAAGGCTGTGGGGATCTATCTTGTCTAGGTTTCTATATCTTTTAAATGATAATTTGCCACACCTGCTGCCAATTTTTAGTATATAAATCTGTGGAAAATAAAGAAAATTCAGGAATGATTAAGCATACAGTTTTTTCTTTTCTTTTTTCAGGAGAGACTATTTGCATAGAGGAAGTGTTTATATTGTTCACAACTTAGAGTTTATGGTCCTAAAGCAAGCAATTGCAGACATAGCTGGGGGATATCTAGGTGAGGAGCCATTTCTGATATGGTCTGATGATAAACCTCTTGGTGTCTTGCTAGATTCAATAGTACAAACGTAGGTAGCTTCAGTTAGCAACTGCCTCTAAGCCAGAAATAAGAACACCGATGTATTTTCTTAGCAGGCCCACTGACCAGACTCTCATGAGGGATTAGAATGATTTGGGACTCCTAAAGTTTGGAAAATACTCCTCTACTTGTCATGGTGGGACACTCATTTCACCTCAAGAGACTTCCCAATGTTGACTTTATAAATAGGCTTTGTGCAAATAGCATAGCACCAGTCAGCAACAGAGAACTGAAGAAAGCACTATGGCCATGTACCCTCTGAACTATGGGAAACAAACCTAAGCATCCACATGGAATTAACCAGAAAAAACTATAATTTTGCTCTAGAGATCACAAAATGTAGAACTGGTTAATATATATATAATATATATATATATAATATATATATATATATATTTAATAGGATACAAATCTCATACTAATAAAAGGAGCTCTAGCCAGTCACTTAGTTTTGACAGCATCATATGATTATGAAAGAAGAAAGATAACTCTAGAACTACAGTGTTCAATGTAGTAGCCTTTGACAATATATAGCTATTTAAACTAATTAAAATTAAAAATTCTGTTTCTGAGTGGCACTAGCCACACTTTAAGTGCCCAGTATTCACACATGCCTAGCTACCATATTGATCAGCATAGCTACAGACCATTTACACCATTTCAGAAAGTTCTGTTTGACAATACTTTTTTAGAACCAAGCCAGGCTCTTTGAGACATAGAACACTGAAATGGTAAATGTTAAAGTGATATTCTGCTTACTACTTATAATTAAAATGTTTGCCATTCTGTATAGTTGATCTAGAAAATTTTTAAAGCAGCTAGTTCCTAGAAATGTTATTGGATCTTGAGACTGGAAGCAGAAAATCTAAGAGTAACCTTCCAATGATCCCTAACTTATCAACTTTGTTTGAACATATACTAGAACTCATATATCTATTCAGCAATATTTCCTGAGCGCCTACTTCTTATTAAGTGCTATTGTAGACACTGAGACTGCAGTGAGCAAAACAAAAGCTCTGTTCTCATGGAGCTTATATTCCATGTGGTTGATATGAGAGTAAAAGAAAAAATAATCAGACACTGAAGGTGATTTCACATTGTATTAAGTTCTATGAAGAATATTTATAAAAGATGACGAGGTGGGCGGCATTGATGTTCAGGTGACCAGAAAAGGTTGTGTTGAGAATGAGCTAGTCATACAAAAAATCAATAATTAATTTATTCCACAATATAACTAGCTGCTAATAGCCAGCTAGTTTTCTAGTTACCAGTGTAGTGTTTTTAACATCACTAAAACACCGTAAATTGTTTTAGAAATTGAGGACCCATGTTCACTCCTAATATACTGAATTTGAATCTCAAGCATATGTTCCAGAAATTAATATTTTAAAAAATCACTAAAACTAATTTTTAGGCATAGCCAGACTGATAGTGAAGACATCTGAATGGTGGTTTTGAACGTGATATGCTAGAAAATGAGGAATAATTAAAAGGAAGCAAATATTATGATCAAGGTTGTATTGGCTTCAAAATGAATGATAGGTGAGGAGAGAGAGTGAATTACAAAATACAATTAGGATACTCTTAATTTAGATTAATATTAACATAGGGCCAAAAATGAGTGATATATGTGAGGTTACAAAGAATAAATATAAACGAAAGGACTTAAAGAGCCAGGAATAAGAAAGAGTCAACAGGAACCCTGGGATTTTCAATTTTATGTCTGAGATAAAGGTGATGTTATTTTAAGATATAACCAAACCAAAAATATTAAGAAACATAGAATTCATTTATTTTTAGACATTGCAAATTTTGAATTACTGTTCTTTAGTTTTGAAAGCATATTTTTTTTCTAAAGTCTTGAGGCAAACAAAAATAAGAAAAATATAATTTCATGCTACAAACTAAGCTAAAAAAATTCCTCATACTCATAACTTTAAGCCTCCCACATTATCCAAAATATATATGCTATAAATTGAAATTTCCAAATTAGATCCACCTTCCTATAACAATTAAAGAAGAAAACAAAAATGTTTCTTTATCGGAATTATTTTTAGAACTTATAACATGAAAAATATTTTTCTAAAAATGTCACTTCACAACAAAGTACAATAAAAAAGTAAACTGGACTAAATGTATATACATATTAGCTTGACCTAAGTCTGGGAACTGGGCCAAACTTTTCAAATTATGCTATCATTATTTATGAAAAAAAAAAGAGGAAACGTTAACTAATGTTATTCAATAAAAGCATATATACACACACATATAAAAGGAACCAAAATAAATGCTAATGCTAATGAATGTTGAAGATGTGTATATATACATACAGCAAAGATAAAATATCCTGTTGAGCAGTGCTGGAAAAACTATGCCAGGAGAAAATTTATACAATCTCCTTGGCTGTAGGGTATACATTTATCACGTTATACAAATATACAAAAAAGCCACTTCCACAGTTGCCTAAAACAAAATTGAAATCAAACAGTTTGCATGTAAATTTCTTTTCACTGCTCCATTTTTTTGATGAATGGCAGATAATGAAATTAGGAGTTTGCCAAAAATTCAGTATAAAAAGTACCTTGGTGTTCTATGAAGTAGAAACATCTTTTATGTATTTAAAAAATATATTCATCAGTTCAGAGCATTGCTATTGTATTCATGATGAACCCTTTTTTAAGTCATATGTCATTTACTGTGTTCCATTAAGTTTAGGGCAGATACTTTCATAATTTATTTGGATTCAGTATTAAGACAAGTTATACTTTGTGCTTAAAAGAGCTTTCCCAATCAGACTAGACATTTAGCCCACCTATCTAGACAAACATCCCACTTTTCTATCTGAAATATTTGATCTCTCTGGCACTATTATAAGGTTTTGTGTGGTTCTAAGAAGATCATCTAGGTGTGAGGTCCTGATTTTCCCAGCATAGTAACTTGACTGAGATGTTGATGAGCAGAAACAAGAAGGTGATGATGACAGGAAGGGATAATTGGGAAACACTGCCCTGGGGAAGAAATAGTTTGTGTCTGGAAAAGAAGTGCTTGACCGCTTTATTTTCAAGGGACACTTATTTTTGAAGACAGTGTTAAGAGTTCAATAGCAGAGAGTAGCTTTGTCTTTGCAGAAATATATACCATGGCATGCTTAAACCTGTTTTCTTTAAAAGTTAAAGAATAGAGAAATGTGTATCTCTTGAAGAGATTTCCAAACTGTTATTGTGAAAAGTAATCCAATATTTCAATTTAGAAATTGAGAATGCTTAAATAAGAAGCAATTACTCCATGAAGTAAGCAAATATAAATGCCAATTGTGAAAAAAAAATGAAAAGTTGTAATTAAAAATGTTTTTTTGAAAATTATTTATCTATAGTTTTGACTATTAAAGTTTACATTTTCATTTGAGAAAAAATAAACATTAAAATGCTAAAAGCATGAGAAATATTTTTTAAATAAATAATTAAGAAAAGATTAGTATTGTGCTACCAACTCCACATTCAAACATAAAACACTTCTTAAAATGATTAGTAGTTAATTTGAGGGAGAATAAAACAATAATAATAATAACAACAACAATAATGATCATTATTGTGAATTATTTTTTATTTTTACTTTTGGTCAATAGAGTAATTACTTGCCAATAAATAATACATATCTGTAAGCTAGCTCTTTAATTTATTGTAAGAAAATGTCTATTCTCTCATTTTAGAGAAAAATTTTAACGAAATTGTCTAATATCTACATTGAATTGCTTAAGACCAGTTCAATCCATGCTTCATTGAAAAAAAAAAAAAATCTGTTATGTCCAGGACACTTTAGGTCCTACCTGCCATCCTGATTTCTTAGAGGTTCTGCCATCCTGCCTGAGCTCTGCTCAAAAGCTGTCCTTTTTCTAATAGTTCAGAAATATTTTTAAAAACAAGTTAAATATTATCTTAATATATAGATGTATTTAATGAATATTATGTTAAACATTTTTCTGTTTTATGGGTATATCTCCCTCTGTGCCTACATGTATTTATTTCATATCCATGTATATAAATTTAATTGTTTTAAGGACTATATAGTATTTCCAAGTACAAATTAATCACCCTGTGGTTATTTAATTGATTTACACTTCCGCCCAAGATAAGCAATGCCTTAGTGAGCATGTAGACATTTTTCTTTCTGTTTATTGCCCTACGTATTTATCTAGTACCATATTCTCTGTTCACAAATTTACTACACACTACTGAAGATTAAAGTCTTTAAAGTTATATGCTGAGTCATACTCCATAAAATATGATAGTATTGCCAAATTGCTATGCGAAAGATTCGTATTTAATTATATTCTCATTGCATCTTTCCTTCAACTATTACCACACAAACTCGACAGCAACAAATGTTGAAATTATTTATTTCATCAAATTTATTGTAAAAATATAATCTTAGCATTTTTAAAAAACAGGCTTTCCTAGTATCTTTTGTGGTATATAGTTAGTACTTTAAAAATATTTGTTGAATAAAAAAATAAACATTGACTTTTTTAACAAGAAAAACACATTAATTTATTTGAACATTTTATGCAATATGAACACACATACTTTAATGGGGATATTTCTTGGTAAATATTTGTGATTTAAAAAAATAATAATCATTATTTAAAAGGGCCATAATGAAATGAACACATTTTCTCTCAATTATATTGTTCAAATTTTGTCAGTGCAATAGTAGTTGTTCTTTATAATAAAATGATTTAGAATGAACTATAGAAAGTTCTAGATAGTAATTGCCGCACTAATATATAAAATATATCACTTTAAACTAATATACTATGTGGTTTAAAGTGATACCAACCAGCAGTTTATTAAATTTGTTCTGTTAATTGCCAAACTTTTTTCTGTGTTTAATAATAAAGTCTTTGTAAATATCATTGGCTCTTTTTCAAATACTGATTTGTTTATTATTAATATTTGATCACTTGATGTATTTTAAAGTTTCAACTGTTCTTTAATTTTGAATAAATAAAATTCGTTTTTAATTTTCTATGTGTGAACAACCAGGTTAACAGGGAAACAGTGTCTGGAGTTAGAAGTTAATATAATTTCTTAATATACTCTTAGTTAGCATCTATAGAAACATTTTATAGATAGCTTTTTTAATGCAATGGTTCTCTTAAACTCACACCAGTAATAATTCTGCACAGAAGTAAGTCACAAAAATGTATGGAAATAAATTTCATTTGGGTATTAAATATCTAAGATAGAAAAAATTATACATATAAAATGTAAACCTAGCTAAGAATTTTTTGAAAAAAAATCATATACCTTCCCTCCAAATCTGGTTTTAAAGAGACTGTGACATAATTCCAGTAATAAAGACCTTTGGAATTGGAATTTATGAAAAAAGATTATAAATCCGTAAGTTTCTAGAAATGCAAAGAGTCTGAAATACCCTATAGGGAAAAGGTACTTTACTTTCCATGCTAAAGATTAAATGAAGGTTCTGAAAAAAACGCTTTGAGCAAGCATGTATTTCTGTGACTGGTGCTGGATTTTGTATTGATTAATAGTTACTTTTTTCCCCCTCTTTCTAAGGAAAACCTATAGGGGCAAAAAAACAAAAAAATCATTGCTCTTCTTATATTAAAATCCCCTATTGACTTTGAAAGATAAGCATTGATTTTTGAAGGGAAGGTACAATTGGGTGAAGAAGTGATTTGAGAACCCTTGGTGAGATAATGCTTCTGAGGTAGTTATCCAAACAGGATTCATCTGTCAGTCTAAAGAATCATAACCCTTTAGATTTTTTTTATTATTAATTTCAGTAGAGCATTTTAAGATAGAAATTTTCTTTCGACATCGAAAAGTAACTTCTATAAAACAGGACTCTTTATGATTGTTCATTCTTTTAAAAAATTATCTGAGTACAGAAAAAGTGAATAGCAAAGAGTGGTGACCACAGGGTTTTTGACCCCTTTAGACTGACAAAGAGTGTCTTATAACATTCAGGCCCAGAAAAATCTATTGAGGTTGTAGAATGTAATCAAGTAATAGCTGAAGATGCATAAACCTGAATCATCTAATGTGGTGTTCCACATCTTTTAGAGGGGGAAAAATCATATCTGAACGTGATGGAACTAGGTGGTGTAGCCTTTTAATGCTCTCAAGGTTTTCCAACTCATATGTCAGGCCAAAATTGTAATAACAAAGCTCACAGCAGCTGCCTACACTGTGTTTGGTTTTAACTCAAATGAGAACATTTATCATTCTCTGCCCTTCATGAATACACATGCATGCACATTTTCAAATATAACGTCAAAAGACATTTCAAGGTTTGGATCGAATCCTTCATACTGAAAAGTAATCCAAAAGAGCAATACTTTGAAATGCTACCAAGTGTTAAACAAATGGCAAGATCTTGTCTGTTTAAATGTGTGTATCTCCAGGTCTGTCAGATCTTTCAAAATTGTATTTTTGATATAGAAGCAGCAGATTAGATTTAACCTATAAAAGGTCATATAGACTCCTGACTGTTCTCTTCTACATAACTGTCCTAAAATCTAAAGTGGGAATAATTTTTAAATTTTATTAATAGTATTTGAATATTATAAATCAATGTTTCTTTATTATATTTTATGCAGGCATTTATATATGCTCAATATCTAACATTTATAACAATATTTTTAAGTAAGCTATTTTTTGTAGTTTTGTTTAAATGACTCATTTAGGACACCATTAAGGATTTAGAGAGAGAAAAAAATGTATTCTTTTAAATGTTATTACACGATGCTATTCCAATAACATTTACTTGATAGTTAACATTCTCTAAAATTAAACTTGTAGTATGTGAGCTCTAAAAATATCACATATATTTGGATTTCAGTTTAGTGCTTTAGAATGATCATTATCATAACTTAACATTAAATTTGAAAAAGCTCCTAGAAAATATAATACGTAATTTTGGGGGGTAAGTATATTCCTTTGGTATATTCTGTTAATATTAATGACTCTGGGTATTTTTCACTCCTATAACTATTTATTTATTTTGAATAAGTTTTAGATTTAACATATTTAACTGAACAATAAATCAATGGTGTCACAACTTAAAATTTGTTTTCCAAGATAATAAGTTTTTATATAAAAATATAATTAATAAAGATGCTACAAAACTCTGCTTCCTCATAAAGGCGAGTATGTTTTCCTTGATTTGACATATATTTATTGAATATCCATTCTACATAATCATTTTCCCAGGGTCTGAGTTTATGATGATGATTACAACTATTATTCATAAGTTTCAAGTTCCTTGCTCACAAAAAGTTCACAGTCCTATGTAGGAAAACAATATTAAGGAAATAATCACATTAATAGATGTATACTTGATTAAAATATGGATGATTATTCTGGAGGAAAGAGACTAAGTCAATGAAACTGGCTTAAATTTGGGGGATTAGGGAAGCTTTCCTAAAGAATTACTGATTGAACAGAAATAAATATGTAGAATGGGTCAACCATATGCACGTAGTATGCAGAGCATTCCAGAAGAGGCAGCAGGCAGTGGCAAAGACCTGGAGCAGGAGTGGGTGGGGTCTGTTCAAGAAATGAAAGAAGTGAAAGAAGTTCATAAGTGAATTAAAAGCAGAGTGTGAAGAACAGCAATGTGAAGTTGGGAGCTTGATGAGGCAAGAAGTCTGGAATTTATCCAAAAAGAACTGGGAAACCATTAGAGGAATTAGGCATGGAGTGGTAGTGACAAGATCCAATTTGCGTTTTAAAGATCTCTCCCAGGTTGCAGTGCAGAAGAGTGAAGGAATGGGTTCAGAGAAGATTAAACTCCGAAGGCCAGTTAGAATTTTAGGAGAAAGAAGATAGTGGCAGGCATTGGAAAGAGAAGTTGGTAGAGACCTCCTTGTTGTTGGTTTTTTGTTTTTGTTTTTTTCAAAGTAGACATGCATTTCAAAAATGTTTAGTTTTTGGTGGAGGGATGAGTGCCAGCCAAACAGCTGCTGATATTGGAACATGCTCCAGTACCTGCAGGCTGAACATGAGTTATGCATGATAATGTGATTTTAAAACACTCTCTAAAATTTAGATAAACAAAGTAAAAATGTTAAAAAGTCATACTATGTTTTTGGTGGTCACAGGGTTAGCATTTTAGTAGCAAAGCATATTGCAGTTTGATGAGAGCTTTTTTTTTTTTTTTTTTTTTTTTTTTGGTATTGATACCTATTTATTTTTATTAAATTTATTGAAGTGGCACTGGTTAACAAAATTGTATAGGCTGCAAGTGTACAATTCTTTATATATTGCATTGTATGTTTAAAATCTAAAGTTAAATCTCCTATCACCATGTATTTGACTCCTTTTACCCTTTTCTACCTTTCCCCCTCCTCTTTCCCTCTGGTAACCACTACACAGTTGTCTGTTGTCCATGAGTTTATGTTTGTCTTGTTTGTTTGTTGTTTTCAGTTTTATATCTCACATACGAGTGAAATCATATTGTTCTCAACTTTTCCTGTCTGACATTTCACTTAGCATGATAATCTCAAGATCCTTCCATGTTGTTGCACATGTCAGTATTTCACCTTTCTTATTGAGTAATCTTTCATTGTATATATGTACCACTTTTTTATTAAAATTATTGGGTTACATTGGTTAATAAAATCAAATAAGTTTCAAATGTATAATTTAACAATATGCATTGTGTGTTCAGCGCCCAAAGTTAAATTTCATTCCGTCACCAAATATTTGACCCCTTTTACTGCTATCTATCTCCTGTCTCTCATCTTTCCCACTGGTAACCGCTAATCCACTGTTCGTGTCTATGAGTCTCTGTTTGTCATGTTTGTTTGTTGCTTTCAGTTTTATATTCCACATATGAGTGAAACCATATGCTTATCAACTTTTTCTGTCTGACTTATTTCACTAAGCATAATTATCTCAAGATCCATCAATGTCGTCGCAAATGGCAATATTTCATCTTTTTTACGACTGAGTAATATTCCATTGTATATATGTATTACTTCTTCTTTATCCAATCATCTATAGTAGGACACTTCTGTTGCTTCAGTGTCCTGGTCACCATGAATAATGCTGCAATTAACATCACGTGCGTATATCTTTATGGATAAATGATTTCAAATTTTTTGGTAGATACCCAGGAGAGGGATTTCTGGGTAGATGGTAATTCTATTCTTAAATTTTGAGGAATCTCCATACTGTTTTCCATAGTAGCTTTACTAATTTAGATTCCTACCAGCAGTGTGCAAGGGTTTCTTTCTCCTCACAACCTCTCTAACACTTGTTATTATTTGTCTTGTTAATAATAGTCATTCTTACAGGTGTAAAGTAGTATCTCATTGTAGTTTTGATTTATATTTCCCTAATAGCTAGTGAAGTTGAGCATCTTTTCATATGTCTATTGGCTGTTTGTATTTCTTCTTGAAAAAAGTATCTGTTCTGGTTCTCTGCCTATTTTTTAAATTGGGTTGTTTGCTTTTTTGTTGTTGAGTTGTATTAATTCTTTATACATTTTGGATATTAGTCCCTTATCAGGGGTGTTGCTTGCAAATATCTTCTTCCATTCAATTGGTTACCTTTTTGCTTTGTTCATGGTTTCTTTTGCTGTACAGAAGAAGATTTTTAGTTTGATATAGTTCCATTCATTTATTTTTGCTTTTACCTCCTTCGCCTTTGAGGTCAAATTCGTAAAATCCTATCTAATACCAAGGTCCATAAGTTTAGAAACTATGTTTTCTTATATGAACATTATTTTAGGTCTTATAGTTATGTGTTTGTTCCATTTAGAGTTAATTTTGGCATATGGTGAGAGATAGCAGTCTAGTTTCATTCTTTTACATATGGCTTTCCAATTTTTTCCAGCACCATTTATTGTAAAGGCTTTTTCTCTCCATTGAGATCTGCTTTTAACTGCAGCTTTTGTACCCCTTACTACCCCAAAACATGATAAACAATATTCGATACTTGTCCTTGTTAAAGAGCAAGATTAGGTTAAGTTCACCAGAGAATCGATACTTATATCAAGTAGAATATTGCAACCAAACCCAGAAAATATTGTGTTTAGCTAAGTAAAAAGCATTTCACTGAATATCTGGAAAACTCATTGAATTCCAATTCTGGCTCTTTTATTGAGTTACCATAACTCAGCTGTAGATATAATGTAATTGGCCGGCACTGATGATGAAATCAATAACCATTAAAACAAAAATAAATGGCATTTTGGGTACAAGAAACACTTAGCCATTTTTATCTTAGGGGAAGTACATGTGACTTTCAACTCCTGATATTTCATATATTTTTAATAAACTCTAATTTTACTAAAATGTATATGCTATCTAATCATTATACATAATAGTGTACTCTCTCTCTTTCTGCTCAAGAAGAATCGGTGCATGTTTTAGATAAGAAATGCAATATTAATTTTATTAAAAATCACTGACTGGTGGGAATTTGTTTTAAGCTCTCCCCACTATGCAGTTCAAAAGACTTCAAACAAGGAAGCATCTGAAAGAATACAATTACAGAGCTTAGTTTGGATATTTAGGAGATGAGTGGTAAAGGGACTTCTCTTCATCTTCCACAAGAAATTAGCTTTATTCTGCAAATATTTTAATGTGACATTTCAAATAAACAAAACTGAGATCATATGACTTTTAGTACATCAATGTTGTCAATTCATTTTTTTTTAATGTTGCAGATTCTTAAAAGTTTCTATGTCTTGACTGACCTTCCTGTTATAATGATTAAATTATTTGAGATTGTCATGATATGTGCGAGTTGATCCCTTTTGGAGGAGTACGATGATTCTTCTTATTTCTATTGTTCTATTTTTTGAATACAGCTGACTATCTAAACTGCAAAGAAGTTTGTGTCTAATCTAGAAAAGTTCTTAGAATAGGTTGAGATTCAAGAAAGAGAAATCATGAAATCAACAGTAATAAACAACACAGTAGAACAAGAATGTTTCAGAGGAGAAGCCTTGGTGCACAAGATCATACAACTTGTGACCTTGGTAATGGCTATAATAAACTTCTGATAATGTGTAAAAAGGTAAAAAAATAAATAAATAAATAAAAAATAAAGCATGCCCACTAGGCAATGTGGGTGTCTCTAATTTATGTTAATATCTATATACATACATCCAAATGATTCTACTTATGTCTATTACAATCTATTGATCTATCTATATTATTTGCTTAAAATATATAAAGTTGACAATTGGTAGGCTACATCTCACATTATCTATCCTGGTTAAATGTGAAAGTGTGAATATTATAGTTATAAGTATTTATCATTTAATCAAGTAGTAAGTACTGTCAACATAATATATCCAATCAAACATTATGAAGGGTGTGTATTGTAGTAGATTATTCTGCTACCTTAAGAGAGGCTGTCGATATTTAGGTTGTAATTTTAGAGTTTAAGAGAGCAAAGCAAATTGCCTGCTGAGCTCACAGTCATGTTTGGAAGAGACCAACAGACAAAGGTGAAACTGCATTATTATATTCAACTGAGGAAGGAGTGTGACTGCTGTACCCAGAACTAGGTTTCACTGATTCATTGGGCATACAGATTTTAAGGGACACAGCTTCTAAGTTTGAAAAGTAGTTGAATATGTAAATCATGTGAATATTTATAACTACCTTGTACTTTTTATAGCATGTTTATTAATATCAAAACAATTTTAGATGGACTATAAGCAAAAATATTTTAATATAATTTAGTCTATTTATTTAAAATGCATTAGTTATGATGCACAAGGTAATGTTTTGCTGCAATAATACAAGTTATATATCCATCAAAGAATCCATAGTTTAATAGGATTCACTACACAGATTTTTTATAAAATTGCTTTAAACACAGTATTAGTAGTTTTAAATACAAAGACATAGGGCCAAGCTCTAAAATAAATGAATGAATTTGACTTTATGGAAGACCATAGACAGACAACAGAACACTGAAGGGCCTACGGTAAATAGAGGGATTCTTGCGTCTTAGAAATGGTTTTCATAACTGTTTCATTTGACTAATGCCAAGTAGAAATGCAATTCCTATTTACAGATTTTAAATGTTTTCTAGATAAAATTTCCAACATTGTAAAATTAGCAAATAATTCTGACATTTGTATAACCCTAAACTATTAGATAAAATGAGGGTACAATTGTAAATTGCTTGTGTGGGTGGGTGGATGGTGGTGGTGAGGGGAACTATAGGATGTGATCTTACTTGTCCAGCACTGAGAAAAATTACTCTAGTGAAGAAAGACCAGGTAAATTTTATTAGCTCTATATACTGTGAGCAACTCACTGGAAGACTGTTCCAGAGACACTTTTTACAGAATAACTCAAATCAAAAGTCTTAGAATTTTGATTTTTATGAGCGTGAATTTTAAATATAAACATACACAGTATCTATTCTATATACTGGTGAAATTTCCTTGTCAAATAACAACTTGACAAGACTGTTCATTTGAAGTTTATTACTGCTTTAAAAGTAAAAAATATATATATTATTTTAGTTTCTTCTTTTTCTTTTATTTATTTATTTATTTTGGTCTTGTTTCAGTGCAAAACTCCACTTCTGGCCTATGTGAGGCCTGCCTGTGTTCAGTGTGTTTCCTGTGGAGCAGGAATGAAGGAGAGAAGAGAAGTAGGTGGGGGCTGACATCTGGAACTATGAAATAAGATGGCCACTAAGCAGAGCCTGTTATAATAACAATTATCAAAACCATTTCCTATGTTAAAAAGTCTGTCTCTTACTTTTGTGAGAATATTTTTTAAATCAATTAAATTTTCTACATTTCAACTTTCTTCTGCTTGACTTCCTCTGATTTACGGAAGAGTAAATGGGCAGAAGTTGTTGCATAAGATGTGTGTGCGTAAATAAGGTCCCTTTCTCTCTACTCATCTAATTCAAGATAAGTCCGTTGATTTTAATAAAGAAGGAAAAAGTGGAGAAGGGATCTTTTTATTAATTTATTTTTTAAACCCAAAGAGCTCAGTATTCTTTGCTTCTCAGTTTGTCTGCTTGCTTAATCTGAGATGTTATTCAAATACTACAGCTTGCAGTCCAAAGGACTGGCCTGTTCATTTATTTGAAAGCAAACGTCCTCTTTTTTTTTATTCTTTGTTATTTATCTATTTTGCCAAATGATCTGCAAGTAGAATATTGAAATAAGATCTTTAGCAACTTACTCTGGATTTTTTTTTTGAAGGGCAGTTACAAACTCCTAAGACTGATCATTTTCTTTGTTCTTTTTCATATAAAGTAGCATCATCACTTTTTTCCAATATTATATTTCTCCTCAATAATTGATGTGTTACATTAAAGGGACACAAAATGATCTTAATTATGCAATAATGATCAAGGCAAAAAGTGTTTCCTGGGAACTAATGGTTGCCCAAGAGGACATGATGGCTTGAGGTCCAGCTGGTTAATAAGCCACAGGAAATGCTGTAGGCCAAGATTTGTATTATATCTCCGAGATGAAAATGAACCAAAAAAAAAAAAAAAGGTAAAATGATTTTTCTTTTTTTTAATCCACTAATGGGTAAAATGGCCTCATTTTAGATGCAGAAGACATTTCAGTAGAAGGGCTATGTTACATAGCAACTTCATCAAAATGTTCAGTGATTTCTGCTTTTTGTTTTTAATACAGTAAAAAACAGATAATATGCTTTTTTTATTTGAAATTTAAATACAACTAAAATACTATACAACCCTGGAGTTTGTTTAGTCCTGTAACTGCTATATAACATTGTGTTCAACATTTGCTTTTATAGTTTTTTGTGAGTTAAATTATATATGTTTAATATTTAAAATCATTTGTTTGAAAATATTCAGAAAATATTTATCTAATACTAAATAAATACAGGATTTACTTTCTTTTTTTCTAGGATTCTTTCAAATAAAATCTTAGAAAAAAAGTATCTGAGCAAAAAGATGACTTAAGATCTTAAGGAGTATTCCTTTAAGGTAAAATAACATAATTAGAGATCAATCATTTAAACTTCAATTGTAGTTTATTTGTCTATATGCCAAATGAGTGCTAGAATTGCCTCTATCTCTGATTTACAGTGAGATTATTTTAAAAAGTGTTTTGAAAAAATTTAGTACTTATAAAATGTAGTTGTTGCTATATTTGCTTTATCAAATTAACCAATTAAAGCAACATTTGTTTCGTCATATTTTACAATTATTTTTTTAACTAAGAATCGTCTTAGGGAAGATACACATTAACTAGTGTGTCTTTATATATGGCCATAGGTGCGTGTAATTTTGTACAGAACCAAGTAATTATTGGATTATCAAAAGTAACCAAATAATAGATCCTTATATATTTAATATAAATATAGAATATATAAATAAATGGGGAGAATTTATTCTCCCATACAGGAGATTCCCAATAATTTATGACTTTCAAGGAGACAGTATGACCCCACATTTCTCGGCTATATACTGTATATAGTAACTTCCTTCCAAAAGGTACAATATGAAAAGGGAGAAAATGCTAAATAACAAGAGTGAAGATGAAGCATCCATAATTAGAAAAGCAAACCTTGACAAATTCATCAGCAATGTTTAAAATTTTGTTATATTGAAAAATTATGCTAAACTCAGTGATGGATATTGGTCTCTTACTTAATGGAGAAAGTTAAGAAAAACATGTGTTTTGAAAATCATTATCTTTTATCTAGTACTTATGGCTAAATGAGTAACTAAAAAGCATAGGGCCACTAAATGAAATGTGTGGCCAAGACAATACGTTGGAAGTGCACAGCAAACCTTGCTGAAAGACTTGCAGGAAAAAATGGTTAAAACAAATTACACCATGTGAAATATTTGTTATGCTTACATACATTTAAACTAAAGTTCTAGTAGACTATAACTTTTTGAAGGCAGACATTGCTGTGTCTAGTTTTCAGTTGTATTTCTAGCATCAAGCGCAGTATCTGCCACACAAAATAGACTCATTCAATTGTTGAACGTATTCAATAAATATTTCATGTTAGGCTTTTGCTTGATATGACTTTAATAAGAGTACTTCCTTATTTTGTTGACCAAAGGGAAATATATACTAGAAAATATTTTAACTGTAAATAACATATTAACATAATAATTTTGGTAACATAAACTTTTATATTGGAGAGGAGAGATATTATACATTATAATCCTTGAAGGAGCCACTGCATCACTTATAGTACTGTGGCAGGGGATGCTACCTATGCTAGCAAGACTAAAGGTCCAAAGAGACCTCAAAGAGAGCGTGTGAGGGCTATGTTAGTTAATATATAAAATGTATTTAGATAACTGCCTAAAATTGTGTAATCATTATGTAAAGGTAAGCTATTATAGTTAATTTCAATATTCACAATTTAAATTAAAATTTGGGGATACAGTTGCAGCTATTGCATCAACTAAAAATTATTTATTCCAAAATTCATGTTATTACAGTACAGAAATCACAGCAGGGATGTATAGATCCCTACTATCAGAAATCATATCATGGTTATTATTCAGGACTTTTAAACTAGTGTGTTGTCATGTATAAAATTCTCAAATCTCCATAAATTAAAATTTGCTTGAAATTCTTAAAAATTAAAAAACTCAGAGTTTTGAACTCTTTCGTTTTAATGTAAAAATTCAACACCTTCAGATGACTGTAACAAGAATAAGCAATAGCAGAAAAGTAAAAATTTACTAGCCAAATAACAGCAAACAAGATTGTTAAATAGGATTAACAAATTACCAAATACAATTGAAAAATCAATATAATGTTTTGGTAAGTGCAGTTAATGATTAACTTCCATTAACTCTTAGTTTGATAGTCATTAAAATCAAGTGTTAAGATAAAAGCAATTTTATCTTAAAGCAATTTCATTCACTTTGCCTTTCTGACTATTGCTTTATTCTCCAGTTAAAATAAAATTTTAAAAAGCTGATTTTAAAAAGTAAAATATCATTTGTAAAATATTTTTAATTTCATATTCATCTCATCATTTAGATTTCTGTTTTTGGTATATATCAAGATGTACATAACATCTCTTCTCAGGACATTTATATAATAGCAAAGAAGGCCTTACCTTGCTTTTTGAACTTCCCTACTCGTCAACATTTCTTTTTCTTTATGTAAAATAAGTAGAATAGGAAGAGAACAATAAAATAAGAGTTTTTACTTTTTACTTAATTCATTTTAGTAGCCTTTTCTTTTCTATCATCTGTTCGAATTTAGCCAGAGATAGATTTTAACAGTGTACCGTATGCTTATTTTCCTAAAATACTGGAGCTGCTATCAACAGATTGGCATAGTAGTTAAAGTAATTAGAAGAGTTCTATCTTTACATTAATTAACACATATTTATAGAGTGCTTGCCATTAACAAGGGCAAAGATGGTAGAGAGCTGTTAAGATGTGTCAGTTAAATTTCATGTCTTTAAAGACCTTTTATTCCAGTGTAGGATAAAGCCAAGTACATAAATATTATAGCACAAGGTAGTACATAAATATGTAAAATGGTCCTTCCTTATTGCAAAATTAGAATGATCATTCTGGCTCAGTCCATCTATGGGACTTTGTGAGAGGAGTTGTGAGACTGTCATAAAAGGCAGTCGATTTCACCAGCTGAATCAGGCATTCAAGTGGTCAAAATAGGTATGTACAGAAATGCTGACTTCCTTAAAATGGTTCTTAGAGCTTTTATATTTTCAAAAAAGTGAAAACTACTTTGAATAAATATGACAAGTTTAAAGTGGATATTTATCACTATTTCATTATTTGCTAAATAGATTTAGGCGGCTGCAAGTCTAGATTTCTTCCTGACCAGGTGCTCCCTTGGACAGGGCAGAGTAAAATATTCCGGAAGTCTCCACTGCAGCTGAATAGCTTTGCCTCCCTGAAGACATTTTTTTTTTCTTTCAGATATAAATTTATTTGGATCTACAAGTATCTTTTCTAAAATGCAACCAACCTCTTGGTATATTTTTAAGCTTTACAGATTACTTTTCTCCAAATATCATTTAGGAAATAGAAATTTTAATGTGGTTGGTGGAGAAGTGTTATTTTGGGCATAAAAAAAAAAAACGTGCCTGGGCAAAATACCAGAAAATAGAACTTTGAGTAGTCAGGGGAAGAATGTTAGGGGAGCAGAAAAAAAGGACCTCAAAAGCTAGGAAAGGAATGCAAGAATGAAGGGGGTGCAACAAGGGTGCATTTTAACCTTTCTAAATTTTACCGATAGCTCTAAAGAGTTATTCTGATAAAATGACCTTATTAATTAATAATGTTAGATTCAGTTTGTCTTCTCAGTGTATTTTAGTATTTTTTTCTTCTCCGCCACATGGCTTATATAGATCAAGTGTACTGTCTATCAAATTAAATGCTCCTATTCAAGTAGGCTGTAAAAATGTCATTAAAAATGTTTTAGTCTGCTTCTGCATATAGATACTGACCTCATCGTACTCAAGAAAGTGTTTCAGAGTGTACATTTTCTATGGAAGACTTAGAATATTGTAGAAAAAAAAAAGGCGGGTTTGTTTCTCTTGATATTAAAAAGCTTAGGTGATTGCAAGCCTCTGCCTTCCACACTGTTTTTCACATAGACAGTTGTAGTGTGCCAAATACACTGTGCTATAGATCGATGGTCACTTATGTACTTCCCACTAGACTGCAAAGTTTTTGAGGCAACAAACTCCTTCATTCTTCACTATCTATCTAAAATAGTGATTAGCATATGAATTGATAGTGAACAAATAAATACCATAACTAGTGTATATGCACTATATAGAGTTCTTTTAGCACTATATTTAGATGTAGTTTTTCATAAGAGATGAAAATTACACGTTTTTGTTTCATTGTTTTGCTCTTTTTCCTATTAAAAAATTAGGACTTGAACAGAAAAAACCACAGCTATCTCTTCTAGATCTAAATATTTTACTCTAAGATAAGTAAAAACAAAGAAAGAGAGTATGAGCTGAAAATAGAGATTGCAGATTGTGGATGGGAGAAAGTGAATTGGAGATGAGGCAAATTGGATATTAAATATAGTACCTAATATTAAGAAGTCATAGTTTTAGTAGACTATACTCTGGTCTTTATTGC
Source organism: Eonycteris spelaea (assembly GCA_003508835.1). Taxonomy (NCBI): domain Eukaryota; kingdom Metazoa; phylum Chordata; class Mammalia; order Chiroptera; family Pteropodidae; genus Eonycteris; species Eonycteris spelaea. The sequence goes on along the minus strand of PUFA01000067.1, from coordinate 3,624,278 downwards.
TTAAGAACTGACCTTTCACAGATAAATGAAAAATATAATCTTTCTCTGCCACTGCTTAAAACTAGACTGGATCTCATCATAGAGTTTGGCAGGCCATGTGGTAAACCCTACCACATGACTATCATTCTTCAAAAGTTGTATAAAACCTATATATTCTATATATTGTTGGTAATAACTAAAAGTTGATCATCTCTTGGTAGGAATTCAAGATATTCAGCATAATTCAGTTTTTCTTTTTTTAACCTGTTCAACTAAATTATCTACCAGTAACACTTGTGATTTTTGTTTCTACCCAATACATACATATACATATAAATATTATGGAAAAATAACTGAAAAAAGTTGTCTGGAATGAGTGTAGGTAGAGGGTGTTCTGATATGGTAGTTTTTTTTCTTCACAATCTTTTCTGTGTATCTATTACCTGTTGGATACTCCATAGTTTTCTGTATTTCTGTGGTGAATACAGAAGCTTTGTGTAGCTTATTGTTCCACAAAGAAGTTAGTTAGAAAATAGTGAGTATAAGCCAAACATATGCAAAATATTTCTAGAGAAATTAGTGCAAATATAAAGTGTTGAATTGAATAAAACAAAAAAAATAGTGCTTTTCACCTTATAGAAATTAATCAATGATTACGGAAGGCAAGATGGGACTTGAAAAGGAACTTCATCAATAGGTATGATTTGTACACATAGTGAGGAGAACAAAGTTTCTATGCCAGGATACTTTTTTTTTTTAATTTGATATTCTTTCTTTGTCTAGTTCTAGTCAAGATGACTTGAAGCTTTCTACTCAAGAACAAGCAGACAAATTTCACTTCTTATGGTTGTTAAACTCTTTCTCTTTTTAATTAGGTTAATTGAAGTCATTATCTGGTAGTCCTAATCCAGATATTTGTTCTAACTTAATTTCATGCTAAGGTCCCGTGGCTAAAGATTCAGTATTCCTTAAATGAATCTATATGTTTAATTTATGCCAGAATTTCTAAAATAAATGTAAAGTTGAAAGTGTTGATGGAAAATTAAGATGATATAAATATGTAAAAACAGGGAAATATGTAATATTAAATAGTTCACATTATTTTTATTATCTTTTTCAAAACCTTATGAGGCCTTGGTACTAAAATTAAAACAAAATTAGAAACTTCTCTGAGGATATTTATTGCTCAGTCTACAGTGCACTCAGTCTTGATTCTAGAACTCTAATACAAAAATTTTCATTGCTTTATCCTCTGATGTGCCAAAACCAGGACTAATTGTTGCTCTGGCTGTGAATTATGAAAAAATGTAATTTCTATGAAGTTGTATTTTTCTTTTAATATTTATTCACAACTTCAGAACATATGCATACATAGAGGTTGTGATTTTAATATGCTCACATCCTCATAAGTACATACATGTGCTCGTGATTTCAAACATAAACACACAAATATGTAAATATTTAAAGATTTGTCACAACATAGTTCACTCTCCAATCTCTTTTCTATTATGTTTGTGATTAGAATCTACAACTTGTTATGAGTTCATTTAATTATTTTCACAGGATTGAGCTGAGCTAAAAATCCATAATATTATGTTACTAAAATAAGAAACTTCTCAAAAGATTTGAAGTTTTAATGTCCTATACTTAAATTATTTCTTGAACTATAAATATAAAAAAAATTAATTACATAAAAATAGAAAGGTTTCTGATTTTAAAAACTACTTGTGATTTAATACATATTAGAAGCCAGTTTATTTGCAGAACCCATGCATGATAGAAAGTATTATCCATATAGCATAGATGATGAAACCGTTACAAAGAGAAAGTGATTTGCCACTCGCTAGTGAAAGAACAAGGTCTCAGTTCTCAATCACTTTTATTCCAAAGCCAAAACAACTTCCATAAGAAGAGAAATCACCTCATTTTTATTATATTGCTAATTCCTTTGCTGTATTTATTTAACCTGATGCATGTTTTATACATATCCAAGCTTGACATAAAAAAAAAGAAAAAAAAATTACAAGATTTTAGTACTGGAATGAACCATAACATAATATTTTAATAATTAGTTACTGAGCTATATTCTATTTTTAAGTTTTCCTTTCTCTGAAAATTCTATAAAACTCAATCGAATCATTAATTCACTGTTTCAGATAGTGTTTCACTCTCGTAAACCTTTAACCTCCAGCCTTATACACAACCCATTTAGTTTCCAGTTCTGGCCAAAGGAGCAGCTACCACCAAAAGGCATAGGTCACTTTTCCCACTTTTTCCACAGGAAGATGGATTTTGCTGCCATCACAGTGAACCGTTCACATCACCACATATGCAGAGTGACCAGGGCTTTCCAATTTCTGTGATGAAGAAGAAGGTTTTTTTACTTGTTCTATTTCCATTCTGTCAGGGGCACCATGATGCGGCACATTGGCAGCTTGCAACACATGTAATCACCAGGTTCAACCAAACCTTTACTAGTCTCCACCCAGCTCCACGAGGCGAATCCACTAAGGTACGGTGTCATGGCAACACCTAATTTATTATAAAAGCATCTGTTATCTTAACTTCAATCTTGAATGCATATCATCACTGTAACAATTTGGGGTCTGCTATTCGTTCCCAGGCCACAATATGAGACAAGCTAAGAGGAACTTTCTCAGTAACTAAAGCTAACAACTCAGTGAGAAAAATTGAATTTAGTCTAACATTTCTGTTCGGCTAGGAATTCATGTTATAATGTGTATGTGAATAATAGAACTATATAGTATTTGGGAAAAAAAAATTACTTCCTCTACCCATGGAAATACATACAGTCACTAGAACACATTAGAAAAGTAAATATCACTGATCACCTGATCATTGTTTTCTACCGTCTACATTTTGATTACATATATTTTTTATTAGTTTGTGTTTATTTTTGAACTATGAATAATGAATTAATTCAATTAAAGTAAAAATAGTAGTTATCTCTTTGAAATATTGGAATTTATAATCTGTTTTTAGCAGAACAACCCCTGTAGTTTTGAGTCAAGATGAGGATGGCACGTGAGGTCAGTCATTTCAACCAAGATTTACTGAGGTCCTACTTTGTGCCCTGAGCTAAGCAAGGTAATGTGTCCTTTGCTACAGTAGTCATCTCATCCATATTTTACATTTAGACGGGAGGCAACAAGATAGATAGGGTTTACACCAGAAAATGGTACCCTACTTTCCCTGTGGTCAGCTCAGTGAACCCTCCTGCCCATCTTGCTCTTCTAGCGATCTCTGTGTCTTGGTTCAGGTAGTACAGTTACCACTTTGATGTTCCTTCTCCTTCTCCAACCCTCTCAAGAAATTTGAATATATGTATATTTGAGTTAAGTACAACAAGTTCTGAGATTCTATTAGAATTTAGAGGGTAGGACCAGGTATGCTAAACCTATTTCATTATGCAAGTCAATTTTGCAAATGAAAATGAGATCTCAACCTGCACTAAATTCCACTAAATTCCAATAGCTCCTCTGCTGAGGAACATCCTTTCCAAGCTCACTTTAAAACAAAATGACAACAAAAAACTTTCCTACTTTTTTTGGTGACTTCGATATCTATGAATGAATGCAACTGCTCATTTTCCAAAATACTGAAAGAATCACTCTACTATTTCTGTTAGTTAAATAATAAATGTGCTGGATCTATTATATCAATAGATACAAATATGGATGTATATTCAGGTTTTTTCAGACAGACCTAAAATACCATATGCATTGTTATTATTAACTCTTAGGAAAATTAATAGCATTTAAATACAAGAATAGGGTACTTTTAATTTAATTAGATATATTTCACGATGCAAGGATGAATGATCCATACAAACAAATGCCTTTGTATTTAGTCAAGATTTAAAAAAATAGTAAGTCTACATATGAGCTTGTGGTAAAGTTTTTAATTATTTTGCTTTGTTTTTAGCTTTCTGGTTAAACAAACTCTAGCTCAGTGAGCATAAGAATAATCTGGAGGTCTTATTAAAAATGTGCCTAAGGTTCTACTACCAGAAGTGCTGACTTACTAAGCCCAGGGTGAGCCTAAATATATGTTTCTAATGACTTCCCAGGTAATACTGAGTTTATTCCCAGGTTGACGTTCTGATTAAAAATGAGTGTAGTTCTCTCCTACTAACAAAACATAGTCAAAAGCTCCATTGCAGGACATGACAGGGGGGTTAAAATCTGGCCCCATCACGTTTTCTGTTCTCAGATTCTAACATGACTCTTGTTAGACAATAGACCAGCTATTCTGAAGTGCAGTATTGATTTTTTTTTTTTTTTTTTTTTTTTTTTTTTTTTGCTATACCATTCTCTTTGAGACGGTACATGCTTTGATTTTGTATACCTACTGACTAGGATGTCCTTCTACCAGTTTAACCTGAAAAAAGATCACTTACCCTTCAAGGTCAAGTACAAATAAGATTTTTTCCAAAGGGAACACTGCCTATTGCCAGATTTAAGTGAATGGAAATGGGGACCTCTTAAAATTTGATTACAATGAGTTGTTCCATAATGCAATCCAAAATATCCTGATAATGCTGTAATGTGTTTTAAGAGGCTACATCGAGTGGTACAAGGCTCATTTTGAATTTTGTGTTGGAAAACTGTGTTTTCATTGTCCACCTGATACAATTTTACTTTATATCATCATTTCCAAGTAATAAAATAAATAAGTCTCTAAGAATTTTTGACATGAATTTTAATGATCCAAACCATAAAATTTTTTTTTTGACCAAAACACTTCTGAACATCATCCAGTTACATACAATTAAATTACAAATAGCTTAGATATGAAGGAAAGTCATTCCAAAGGATTTATTTTTTTTAAAGCTCAATATTTATTGAAGATTTTACTTCTTGTCTTTCTTATAAAAACATATGTCACTTTAATCTATTAAATTTTTTGTGTGTATATGATATAAACTGATGTGTATACCTAAGTTTATAAGATTTCAAACTTTCTTACATATAAATAGGTAGTTCTTGAAATGCTGGCATTATTGTTAGAGAATCCTTACTAAAGCTTGAAATCTAAGTTTCTGCCAAAAAGGTATGGGGATAATCTGCTTTAAATAATGGGGAATGCTTTTTCATTTCACAAATGGGGAAGGCATGGCTGCCTGAAGTCTTCCTTAAAGGTGGAGGAGTGATATATGTGTGCTAAATAAAGGCTTATCAGGTTACTGTAAATTGGAACACTGATAAAACTTCCTCAGGAAAGCACCAAATGGAACAAGGACCTATTCAGAAAATGTTGGTTTGTAGATATGCTATTACAATGGAACTCATCTAAATGACAGCATGGCTTAAGGGTGGAATTTTTACTCCCAGTTCAGGAAATTCTACAGCAGGAACCAAAACCTGGCTTAGCTCTTGAGATGTAGCCAGAATCCAGGTTGTTTTTCTGCTGTGTGCTGCTTTTCTGAGACATGAGAGTTTTGGAAGATAAGAACAGAATAGCACATTAGCTCTAACATGTGGCACTTGTCAGATTAACAAAAGGAGCGGAGGCCTCTACAAGTCTCCATTTTCCCTGATGTAGTTACAAGTTAAGCACAGTATAATGTTCATACTTGAAATCCCAATGTGAAAATAAGAGGAGTAAAAGGTGTGTGAACCATAGAAGCTGAATCATTCTTTTTCTTTTTTATAGATGAAAAAATGTACTCTTAGGGCTCACTTCAAGATCACACTTTGCTTTTGCATTTTGTTTTATTTTCTATTTCATCTTGCACTTTTAAAACACACATACATACATGTGTGTATATATATATATGTGTGTATATATAAGAAGTTCCATATATATATGTATATGTCACACACACACACACACACACACACACACACACACACACACACACATAGTGCCATCGCTTAATGATGGAACTTCTTGAAAATGTAGCTGGGTCCTTTTATTTCATAGAAGTAGAAATATGAAGGCCCAAAATTTTATAAAAATAATCCCAGAGAATGGAACAGCTTAAATTAATTGTATTTTTCTCCCTAATTCCCATCAAGGGTATAAAAGCCACTACTTAAGCGATATTTTGAATGCTTAGTGTAAGCATCCAGGAAATCCTTTTTGTTATCTAATCTAAGTACTCGAGCTATAATTCCCCCTGTTTTGTTTTTGATAGAGAAAACGAACCCACATTATAGATAGTGGGAGTGGAGTTATGTTTTGAAAAATGCTGAAAGTGAACAAGAAAGGCAGCAATCTAACATGTTTGTAATTGTTATTTTGGTAATAATGTTATATATAATGTGTGCATGTGTCATATACTGAGGAAGTAGCTTGTTAAAACATACTTGGTAAATTGTAATTTGTAAACATACGTAAATTATGAATTTGGGATTCAAACTCAGGTCTGACGAATTCTACAGCACATATTCATTTTTCTATATCATTCTCCAAAAAGCATAAAGACAAACATGGTTCCTATAACCTAAAAAAAGTATTGTATTATTTAGATAACACTCAGGGAGACACTACTTAAAACAGATTTCATTAATTATCTCATTCTATTTGCACTGACAAATAATGTCTGAAATGGTCAGAGATTTGGAGGATTCAACAAATAGACAAGTTCTATAAATTCCATCATTGTGGTCTCATTTGATATGCATAAGTACATTAATTAAATTTGAATATCAAAATTTTATATGTATTGCATTTATAACAAAAATATATTAGAACAATAAATGAACAGTTATAATTTGCATTAACAAATCCACAATTAATCATGAAAAGTATTAGTTTTCCAGATGAAATATCAGTTATAGCTACATAAAGTGATAGGAAATAAATCAATCCAATGTTAGCCACTCTAATGAAGTAATCATGGCAGCCTAGGGTGACAGTGATGTCAGCATCAGTTGTTTTCACAATTACACAATCAATATTTATGAGCTTAATCAAGGGAAAGATGGCACCTGGGTTTAGCTGTTTACTAGGTGAGAGGGCAACACAAAGGTTTTCTGGACCACATTGAGATGGAAAACAGCAGCCAAGTCAACAATCTCACTTATTATCAATATTTGTCCCTTCTATAGAACGCAAGTTCATTCTTTGTCTCTGACTGGAAAGTCGAGCTTCAATTTTAGTCAAAATTACAAAAAAATTTTAGCTTTTTAATTTTCAAAAAAAAGTATAGCTATTTGCATTTGATATTGTCATAAAGGGGATATAAAAAAGTATAAAGTATGGTTTCTGTCTTAGTTTCGAATATTGTTGACAAAGCAAGATAAATGGAACAAACAATTACAAGCAGAATTGAAGTCCTTTCTCTATCATTAACTTGTTGTATTAGATAAGTCAATTCTTGTATCTGACCACTGTAAAGTGAAAGGGTTGAACTACACTGTGTACAAGTTCTAATTGAGTTTACTTTCCATTATTCTATTAAAGGCCAAGTAAATATGGTACAGAAAATAAGGGCCAAAGAGATTCTAAGGAGGAAGAGAAAAAGACAAAAATCAGATGTGGTCAGAGATATCCTGGATTAGACAATGGTTTATCAATGACCCAAACGACATACTGATTTATCTATGTAATAATATGACCTAGATATTTACTAAAACAACAACAACAACAACAACAACAAAAACAGGAAAAATGGAAATAATACTTAACTGAAAGATTAATTATATCTCATTTACTATTGTTATGTTTTGCATTTATTTTGACTTAATTTTGAGGTCCATGAAGTCAAAACATCATTTGTTATTTTTTGTTTGTACCACTATACTTAATCGAAAACTGACTGCATGGTATTTTTTGAAATCAATCTAATTACTACATGACTGGTTGTTTGTTTTACTTTTAATTTTTTTTTTGCATTTTATTATTTAGTTTTTAATGGTAATCCCAAAATCTAAAGATATTTTGGAAAACTAAAATAGATTTACAAAGCTAATAATTTTGTTTTGGCTACTTAAAGTATTGAAGAAGAATAAAATAAGAACATTGAAATAGGTAAAGTGAGGATCAATAATCACATTGCTTCTTAGTTTCCAGTAAATTTACTTATGAAGATAAAGAGGGGGAAAAAAGCATGCAGTAGTTTCGCCAGACATTCACAGTATGTGACTCCAAGACCATAGCAGGATTTGGTTCGAGTTTATTTTTTGAGTTGTCTTGGATGCTCTCCTTCGGGCATGTCTTCTTTTTTGTCTCATGTATTATGTTTTATTTCAACTCTTTTGACAGCATGTCAGGCATTAGCAGCAGAATAATCTGTATACACAGTGGGAGAGAGAGGCAGACCAAATACACATTGAATAGGGAACAAGAAGTTTCCAGCATTTGATACGTTATTCTCTGTGGTGAAGGACTAGATCTACTAAGCATATGGAGACATGCTCGTGGATCAATAAGAACTGCTAAATATATGGTCATTCTGTGAAAATTTATATCTTGACTAGGATATGTTTTGATAACATAAGTAATATTCTCATAAAATGTTTGGAGTGAGACAAGAGCAATGAGGGAAACCATAATATAAAAAACACATGTAGGATCCTTGCCAATGATTGAGCCATCTTTCTGCCTTATGAAGACACTGATTTTCATCCTATCCTGATCTTTTAGAAATGATCAGTTCTACATATCTCGGAGATTCCTCTGAGAATAAAACACAACTGAAATTAGTGTAATGAGCTTAGGTTAGGGGAAGCAGTTTCCCTGGACTTTGGATAAATAGACCTGTTTTAACAAATTTGTCAAAATGTATCCAATGGGAATATCATTTTCCTTACCTAAATATGATGCATACTATTATTTATTTCATATTTTTTCTTAACCTCAGAGCCTTTAAAATAAACTTGGAAAAGAAATTCTGCTAGACCTATGTTTTTAAAATACTGCTTTAATTCTAGCATTTCTTTCAGATATTTACCTCCCAAGTATCATTTTAGATACATTTGTTAGGGGAGCAGAGTCAGAAAGAAATCTTTAAATGAAATTTAATCTCCTTTCTCTGATCTTCTTAAAAACAGGAGAAATGGTTTTCTGAATGATTGAATATTCCACTGAGAACTCAGCAGGTGGTTCCAAATTAAATTCACAAACTTCCAGGATGACATTTTCCTAAAAAAAAATCCTAGGGAATAACTTTAACAACTAGATGGGATTTAAATCAAGCTTCTTTGCTAAGAGATAAAACATAAATCATTAAACTCTAAAATCAAAAATAATATTTTCATTTAAAATTTAGTGGTTAAGAATGAGGAAATTAAGTGTCAATATGCACTGGAGTAGAGATAAAAGTTGAGCACAGCTGTGGAAAATTCCTTACTGTTTCAAGTTCTGTAGTATCAGAAGTGCAATCTTGTTATATTCTTTTGATAAAGCTGTTAATGAACACTTTATTATATTTGATTATTCATACTTTCATATTGCTCTTTTGATTTTTTTTGTTTTCATTCATAGCTATCTTTAGAATCAAGTGGAATCAGTTAAAATATGCACAATTTAAATAGAAAATATACAGAAATTTCTACTTAGAACATTATCTTGATGTAAAACTCAATTTCTTCCCATGAGTTTTATGTTTAATCAATTCACAAAAAACACTTTTGGAAACAAAAATAATTACATTTGGAACAAATATTATTTAATGGAATTAGTTTCTCACAGGTATATTGCCAAACTAAATTGTTGTGAAAGCCATAATCTTATCCTTAAATGAAATTAATAAATTTAATCACATAATTTATTTGCTCTGGTGTGTTTATTACTAAAGCATGTGCAAATGATATATAATCATAATGTAATCATAACTTATTGATTATATTGAAAAAATAAAGATACAATGAACCCATAAAAGATGGAATGAAAGAACTATTCTGGCTAATTATATTTTGTGAATAGCTAACATTTATATTTTCTTGGTTTTGAACTTAGCCCTGCTATAAACAACTGAATAATCTTTATTATAATTTCAAAATACTTGAAATAAACTGATGGCCTCTAGATCACATAATAAAAATGATAAAACATTGAATTATAAAACAATTATATCCATATTACAAAACCTTATAAAAATTACAATAGTATAATGTTGTGTGTGTGTGTGTGTGTGTGTGTGTGTGTGTTTAGCATTTTTCCCTTTTATATAAAAATCAGGGAAAAAACTCCAACACGAAAGCTTCCAATAGGAGCCAACTGTAAATAGACTGATTTTGAAACTTTGCCAGTAAATTTTATAGAACTTTTTTCAGGAAAGTCAGAATATTAAGGATGATGCTAAAATTTCTGGTTCTAGTGTGTTCCTTTTTTTTTCCCAGTTGAAGATACAGAGCAAACACTGTCATTCAAAACATTATTATTTTTTTCTTTCATTCCCATTTTAGGTTTACTATCTACAGGCAAAAGTAGAATAGTGCATATATCATTAAACGTAAGCAACAACATATTAAAAATCAGTAGCCTTAATATCAATTTCCAATTCCATTGCTAAGTAGTGTTTATTAGCTATTTGGAATTATTTTATACCTGAAAAAACAATAAGGTAATTTTCCTTCCTGTTGCAGTATTCTATTTTTCTAGTGATGTTGTGCTATATGTACCTAGCACCAAATTTTATTAAGCACAAAAAAGAATACCAATGACTGGGCTGAGAGTTATTCATATTAATAATGATATTAACTTTTAAAAATACTCTTTTAAGGTAATAGGAGTGAAAATAAATGACAAAGAAATGAGTACTTTCTCCAAGATCATGGAACTCAGTAATGGCAAGAGATCATCTAAGTTATGGTTTTTAAAGTTCTGCTTAATTAACACCAGATCAGAATGCCCCTAAGAAATCATCTAGTTCAAACTTCAGTTTTACACAAAATTTACAGATTTGCCTCAGGTAATTCACACATCTCACAATCTTTTTGTGACAAACTTTTTCCCAAAGGGCCAGATGTAAATATTTTCAACTTTGTGGGCTATGAGTCTTTGTCTACTGCTCAAATTTTCACCTTTAGCATGAAATAAAATACAGAATTTTATGGAACATTCAGCTATTATGAAATTATATTATTTTTTTGTTTCTAACTATTTAAAAATAATAATAATTAAAAATAAACATTCTTATCTCATAGGCCTTACAAAAACAATTGGCACCCACAGACCACAGACCAGTTTGCCAGCCTCTATTCTAGAGCAGTGTCCTTTTAAATATAAATGTCTCATGCCCCATAGAAGTTCTCTAGTAACTACAAAGTAATGGGAGAACACTCTAACCATAATAATGTTATAGTTGTGATAACACACTACTTACCAAAATGTTTTATAAATATTATTACAATATCACAATAGCCCTATGAAATAGATACTATGATTTTTCTTAATATAGAGAAGGAGATGGGGACTTTGACTCTTGTAGTGACATCTCAGGCCGCACACATGAATGTGGCTGAAGTCAGATTTTTATCTCGAAACTTGAAAAAATTATAATTATTCTATATCTGAAAAGTAAGAAAAAAGCAGGTAATTTTTACATTTTAAGAGTAAGATATAACCAAGACAAACCTATACTAATATTGGTACATTGATATTATAGGAATATTTGAAGTTTACTCTGATGTCTTAGTAATGAGCAAAAAATAATTTGCATATGTTACTATTTTCCTAATTACTCGATGCCTTGATCTGCTTTCAAAATTTTGACTTAATGAATCCATTTATCAAAACAAAAAACAAAAATCAAAAAAAACTGTAGCATATGAGCAAAATATATAGTCACTCTATTTTTAATTAGTGTAGTCATTGGTTTTTCTAACTATAATACACATCTTAAACAAAAACTGATAGCTACTTAGTAGTTTTGTGAAGAGAATGAAGGCAGATGTCAAAATGAGCTTTGTATACACATATTGCACTATTTATTGCAGATAAATAAGAATACTAAGCAGATAGTCTTTCAAGTGAAGTGTCTGACCTTTCTTGATAGAACAATGAGGTTTTACAAGATGAATATACTTCTTGGTTTTACAACTTTCCCTTTAGGACTAAATGGTGAAATTATAGCTAACAGCCACTTGACTGGACAAAACTCCAACTGTGTTTATTGGTTCACATTTTTTTATTTAACACTTGTGCCTAGAAAGACTTGCAAAGTATCTTTGGTTACTACAGAATCTAGAAACGTTGAGCAAGTGTATCACTTTTTTCCTGTACTTCAGGGGAAAGGCAATTTTTCCCTGTCAAAATTTTTAAATTTAGAGGATCCTAATGATTGAAGTGAATATTTGTGATTTAAAATCTATCTCATCAATTTTCTAAAAAATTCAACTTTCTAAAGGCTTATATCTGCAGTGCCATTAAAACACAAAGTGTATGTACTATATACTATTATAGATTTAATAGCATAAAGAGTCATGAAAAATGTTATAAATATACATAATTTATAACAACTCTTAACATTTTGCATATCTTTCAAAAGGAGTATATGTGGTTATAATTACATTATATATATATATATATACGCACTCAATATTATGAGATGATGAAAATATAAAATTTGCTTTGCTAAGTAACTTCCTCATAAATTCACTATATTGAGTAGAGTGCCAAAACTCTGTAAGAATATGCACTAAAGAATTAAAATATATAAATTAAAAATACTTGTAAATTAAGTTATAAGTAATATTATTATATTGGATATGATTTTTGTTCCAAGTATTTATCAGATAAAGGCTACAAGCATCAGCATTATTCATGCTAGGTCTTCAATAAGATATCTCCATAAAGGAATAAGTATAATACAATATGGCACAAAATAGTTTGGATTAATTTAGCAAAGACAGATAAATATATTGAAATAAAAGATTAACAACTGGCACAATCCTCCTAACACTTATCACATTGTATTGAAATAATCTTTATCTAAGTTTAATTAATCATTAGACACTATGCTCCTATAAGGAATTTATAGGAATTTATTTCATTTATGTCTTTGTAACTTTAAACTAACAAAGTACTGAAAATAAACAATAAAAAACATATTTATTTCAACTAACTGAAAAAGCAAGTCTATCCAATTAATTGTAGGCATATAAACATTCAAATTTTCCATATTTTAGACCAACACACAAAATGAAAAAAGAAAGAGATAGAGAGATGGAGGGAGGTGGGGAGTGAGAGGTGAGAGAGAGAGAGAGAGAGAGAGAGAGAGAGGAGAAACATATCTCCAAGGAAAATCAAATTTATGAATAAATTGAGGATTATACAAATGAATTAACTAATTTGTTATAAGTTTCTTCATTCTGCTAATTTTCAGTGAGAAAAAACAAAAAACCTGACATCTTATCTAATATCTCTTATGTAAAATACATCATGCAACAAAATTAGTGTTTTTTAACCCTTTTAGTGCCAACAGATTTGGTATAGCACTATACAGTAAGTGAAGTGTAATGATTAATCTTTTTTTTATTAACACTTGTTGCAGCATTTTGAAATATGTTACTACATTAAAATGGTAAATCACAGTATTTTAAAAATATTTTATCATATAATAAAGATAATATTTATTTTCTATTTTTAAACTTTCCATATTTTATTGTTTTAGTTTTATTATCAAAATGAATTATGTACCATTAATTTCTTAATAAAGTACAATATTGAATTTAATTGATGAATATGAAATTATAATCTGGTACTTACAGACTTTTAGTAATCTAGTATCAACATTTTTAGAAGAAATTATAAAATGAGTTCACTGACAGGGATGAAAAATTCTTTCTTGTTTTAATTTTTAAAGAAACAATTTTACAAGTAACAGAACATTTTTGGGAATAAATAATAAAATGTTGACTGATATTCTGAGTTGTTTTATGCGTTTCAAGCCTTCATACATTTAAAAAAAATTACTCTTGAAAATTTCAGAAGAGCTTTGAAACATTTTTCATAACCACTTTTACAGTTTCTTCTAAAAGATTGTAGAAAATAACATTTGTGTGTGTGTGTGTATGTGTGCATGATTCTCTAGTTGTGAAGACAATACTTTAAGTTCCAAAATAGAGCAGGATATACATCTCTTTGTTACATGACCATATTTCAAGAATCACTTGATAAATTTATGCTCACATAGAACTTTAACAACACATTTATAATTCTTTATTATCAAATTTTATTCTACATTACATTAGTGTCTAAATAAAAGGCATAATATTCCTCTTGGATCTAGATATACCATATCTCAAAATGACATAAGAATAAGTTAATCTTCCTAAGATTACACATTCAAGAGACTATTATTAAAGTTAAAAACATTAAAAATATAAATATGACTTTGCTGTCTAAGCTTATAGCTGTTCTCTTTTTAAAAAAATATTTTAATTCCTGAGGGTAGAGTGTAATTTATAATCATGATTTTTATAATTTTATAATTGAGCTTATTTTAAAGCAAATAAAATGTGTAATTGCTGCATTACTATTTATCAAAGATGATAACGGTTTGTATCAATAATGACCACCAAGTTACAAGTCTCAAATTCTGCTCAGAGAAATATTATTTAATTGTGCAATTTTTTTGACATGCTTTAACTACAGAGTACATATGCTGATGATTTTATATTTTTGATCCCTTTTATTCATAGATTCCTACCATATGATTGCATTTTACAGTATAATATGAGCATATTCATAATGATTTCATTTGAATCTATTCATAGTTTATATAAATACTCAATGAAAATGCTATAATTTTCATATCAATTATATAATATTCTCAAATCATCATCAACTATTCTGGTCAGTTGTTGAGAGATGTTATTCACTTTCAATATCAATTTCCATATTCTGGAGCTCATAATAATAACAATAGATAATTAGATAGCAATTCACAGTACTATTACACATGTTATTTTATGTAAGCCATATCACAAACCTGGGATGTATTAATACTATCCCTCATTTATGAATGAGATGTGAGGATCAGAGATGTTAAGTCATTTATTTAAGATTTTTTTAACTAACAGATGACCAAGACTGGAATCAAGTTCTGTGTATAAAGTTCAATATAATTTTAATTTATGTTAAATTCAGCCTAAATGACTAGGAGATTTTATGTATAGACTGGGATACATGTAAGATGCACATTTTAAGAAAACTGATCTATTGTTATTTATTTTAATTCCAGAGTTATTTAATTAACTAATTCTAGAATTATTTTTTTGTAGAGAAGAAAGAATGATTGTTTTTCTCATGTTATTTCATAAAATGACATAATTTTCTATTTAGGGGGATATCATAACAGGAAGATATTGGCTTTGGCTTAAAATGGAAAAGCTTTGGACTACATGTGAAAATTTATTCTGATGATGAACATTGTGTCCAGGGGATCTTCTCCTTTAAAGTCTTAAATACAGGATGACACCTTAGTGATTATGAAAGATTTATGTTCTATACTTGATAACGTAAAATTAACTAAATGATTTTTTAATATTATGGCTATAAGCTTCTCTAAGAAATTGAAAAATGAGTCTGTGAACACAATTTGATTGACTATAAAGAATAATTTTTGATGGTCTCATAATCAATTTGAGTATAGTATTATATTTATAAGCAATATTTCCTTTTATATAGAATGAAAGAGAAGCAGGGTCAGATGGAAAATTACCTGTTAATTCATCCCTTGGATCGCAGTCATATTATCTGCTCAACAACAATCAGCTGAGAGGAGCACTTGGGAATTTCCTATCCTAACCTAGATAGCTGTCTGATTCAAATCATGTGGTTATTAGTTTTCATTTTCCATATTGAAACAAAAAAAATGAGGGAAAAGAAACAATTTTGAGAGCCTATGAAGTGGTGGTGGGAGGAGGAAAGAGAAGAAGAAACAGGAGTATGCTAGGGCAAATGACAGGGGAGGGCAAAGGGAAGAACAGTGGGGAGAAAAGAACCTTTGAAAAAACCTGTGTCTTTTCAAAATCTAAGTGTGGACAGAAAAAAGTAATCTTTAAAAAGAAAAAAGAAAGAAAGAAAAGAAATGGACAGGGAAAAAAAAAAAAAGAGGGAAAGCAGAGAAGTTTGATAACCAAAGACGGAATAGTGGGGTGTTTAACATTAGGATAGCTAATGTTATTAAGATCAAATATGGTAATGCAACTAGAAACATTAAGTGAGCACTCAAAAGAAGTTTAGGAACAAGCAAAACTGTATAACAGTGACAAGAGTCACAGGCATGGTTATAGCTATGAAGCAGCATAGGGAATCCAAAGGTGGTTGGACATTGTCTATTTTTTAGGCAATCCGAGATTAATTATTTGTATATTGTGTGCATGTGTGTGTGTGTGTGATCATCTCGATTCAAAAAATGGTTTAAAATTAAATGAAATAATGATGCTGTCTATAAAATAAAGAAAACGTGAATTTGCTTTCCCAGGTCACATGGGTACTCAGTAAGGGATTCTGTAGATTCTCCACATGGATTGCTGAAATTCAAATGTATTCATAAATCTGAGAACTGTTTTTTTCTCTTGATTTATTGTTAGTAATAGCATCTGATAATAATGAAAGTGATACCATTTTTCTTAATACTATATTGAACTTAAAAATGTTAAAAAATCTGAATATCATGGAATGGTAGAAATCACTCAAAAAAAGAATGTTTTTTCTTATAGGTACAGATAAGTCTCTTTATTTTTATAAAATTTCCTTAATATTTTTATTTATAATAGAGTCTTTTATTTATTTTCCTGTTCAGTTTAATATCATCTTTTTTTGAAAGAGTAAGCATATTTTAATATGACAAATCTTATTTTACCTTTATAGGAGTATTGTGAGTTTAGGTAGGGTTGATATTTAACATCTATTTAATATACGAATTAATTGTAGGCTGCCATATAATAAAAAATGTTTTACTAGAGCTTAGATCCAGGTGGCGCAAACAGATATTTAAGTGCCAAACAGCTGAACTGACTAGCTAGTATGAGCAGTTTGTCTTCTTGGCAGATTAATTTCTCATTGTAACCAAACATATTTACATTTTGGTGTATACACTAAACATCATTCTCCAATGAGTTTAGTTGATGTGTAGCCACCAAGAAATTGATAACTGGGTTGTCCACAGAACATAGCGTTTTCGGCCTAAAAAGCTAAAGGCTGTATCTTGGAAAATGTCACCACATTAGAATATTGTTCAGGAGGCCCATCTCAATCCCAGAAAACCCATTCCAATGAATGCGTTGCACCTGTAGTATACCTCTGGCTCATGCTTCATTTTAGTAAGGGCGTTGTTTCTCCCTTCAATAATAGCTCAAAATTCTGGTGTCAGTTTAGGGTGAATTCACATTTTATATGAATTTAAATACATTTTAAAAGGAGTGATAAAAATTATTAATGGATTTTCAGTCTACTTGTAATATATAATATAATTCTCTCAAATTAAAAATGTGTCAAGATTTGCATAATTTTATAGCTTGTGCACCAAGTGAACTACAAACTGGGTGTACTCTACTGATTTTGCATAAAATCATATTAGTAGATAAATTGTTATATTGGCCATACTCTGTCAGAATTAGTCTTGACTTATGAATTTAGAATAATTTTGAGTACTGAGAAATGTAGCCATTGCATTAAATGTGAACATCCTATATATAATCGTCATATAAATTTTATAAAGATATTCTGCAATCCCTAAACGTGATTTAATATTACTTTCATGTTCTAAGATATTTTGGCTTCTTTAAGCAAAAATATGTAAACTAATTTTAAAAGAATATTAACTGGGCTTTATTTCATTAGCAAATGAAAATAAAGTCATGAGCAAAAAGGATGTTTATTTCATTATGCACTATCCTTAAGATAATCTTTAGTAGTTTTCTTTATTAACCATAGGTGAGTTAATGACTCCAAAAACCTATTCAATTTATGTGTTATACATCCTATACCCATGACACTAAAATACCTTTACTGATTTTTGTTTGGCCTTAGTAAACTAAATGCCTGTTTCTCAGTCTGTAAAATATTGTACAAATATAAATATGCTCAGATATTAAGCACCTTATAAACATTTGTTGAATGAATAAATCTGACCAACTTTTTTAAAAGCCAAAGAGTTTGAGTATAGAGATTTGATTTCATTTCATTTAATTTTTCAAAATATTACATGATATTCAAATCATATGCACAATTTAGACTCAGCCATTTTTAGAAACTATAATTTTTGATTCAAAAGAAATCTGTAATCTTGCAAAAATGAGACTCAATTTAACTGTATGTTTACAAAGAAAATGAAGCTGCTTTTCTTGCCTTTTTTCTTAGACAAGTGATTTGTGATAAAGAGGAAAAAAAAAACAACAGAGAAATCCATAGGTCCTATAAATATAGGCAGTAGTCTTAGGGTTGAAAGCATGTTATCTGGAAGTGAGAACAAAATACATTCTTATTCTAACTTGTCATCTAACTAACTTACTACTGACTTGCCAATGCAACTCTAACTTACTACTGACTTCTCAATGCAACTCACTAGTAATGTACCTTTGGACAAGTCATATGGTTCTTCTTGGTTTTACTTTCTTCATTTGGACCAGATCAGTCCCCAAAACTACTTCACTAGCTTAGAATATGACTTTCTCTTTCCAGATTAAACTTTAAGCAGACATGGTATCAGATCTGTTTGTTTGTTTTTTTTTTTCTCCTCCAGACGAAAAAGGTATAAAGGTCTTTTATAAATCAGATGTATTCATTTCTTCCTGTATGATGTTTCTACTGCAATACTGAATATATAAATAGATATAGATAGATAGATAGATAGATAGATAGATAGAGATATATCTAGAGATCTAGCTATATTTTTCTATTTATCTAGTATAAATGTAATGTAATGTAAGATATGTCTGTTGCTTTACTATGACAAGTCTTGTTTTTTAAAAAAACTTTTAATTTATAATATGAACAATTTATAAGAGTTTTGGGTCTGAATTTAGGATTTAGTTTTTCAAGGTGTTACAAGTTCTGTAAACATCCTATAGTTTCTTAGGGCATCATTGTTGATCTAGTAGCAGAATTGCTACAGCTAAAGGCTGGCCAGATGGAGACCCTTCTTTTAAGTGTTTAAATGCTGGAAGATGTTCAAGTCACCTTGTGAATGATTCGCAGCCAGGTATTTATTGCATTTTTCTCTAAAATTCAGTGTTTTAACAAATTCTGTGCCTCATTTTTAGTGACAGGGAATATAAGCTTTAAGAACCTGCCATTTTTTCAGATAGAATATTACCAAAGGATGCCAAACAGAGGAACCTCAAAATGTTCCCTGAATGGTAGATTTGCTCAGAGGATAAAGTTTATATAAGAGGAAAAAAGGAAAGGAGACATGTGCTGAGAAGACTAAAATAGCTACCACAGAGGCCTTTTCTATTATCCTATATGAGACAGTAGTAATGATTTAACATTAAAATTAAAATGAAAATACTTGCTGGGGAAACTGGATATCCATCTACAAAATAATGAACCTGGATCCCTACCTCACCTCATATCATATACAAAATTTAAAGCAAAGTAAATCAAATGACTAAATGAAACATTAAAAATAAAAAACTCAGGGGGAAAAAAAAGATAAAAATCTGTTTGACTTGGATTAGGCAATATTTTTAAAATATGACACCAAAAGTACAAGTGAAAAAAGAAAAAAATAAGTAAATTAGTTTTTACAAAACTAAAATCTTCTGTACAGTGAAGGATACTTAAGAGAGAAAGACAGCCCACAGAAGATATTTGAAAACCTATATTTGATAAGGATCTAGTAGCTAGAATATATGAACAAACACAATAAGCAATAAACAGACACAACAATTAAAAATGGGAAAAGTATTTGAACAAACTTTTCTCCAAAGAAGGTACATGAAAAGATGCACAGCATCACTAGTTATTAGGAATGCAAATTAAAACCATAATGAGAAACCACTCTGCATCTACTGGAATGTCTATTTAAAAAAAAAAGAATAACAAGGATTGGTGAGGTTGTGGGCAAACTGCAACCCTCGTACACTGCTAGTGAGAGTGTAACATGGTATAGCAACTGCGGAAAAAGGTTTGTTAGTTCCTCAAAAAGTTAAACATAGAATTACCATATGACCCAGCAATTTTACTCCTACAATAAATGCCTTAGAAAAGTGAAAACATATGTTCAAACAAAATTGTATACATATTCACAGAAGCATATCTATAGTAGTCAAACTATAGAAAAAATAAAATGTCCATTAATTCATAAATAGATAAATAAAATGTGTTATATCTATACAGCAGAATACTATTCAGTAATAATAATTTTAAAAATGAACTATTATTACGCATTACAACCTTGAGTACATCCTGGCCTAAAGAAATCAGACACAAAAGGCCACAGATTATGATTTCACTTATGTGAAATATCTCCAATAGGAATATACATAGAGGCAGAAAGTAGATTAATAGTTGCCAAGGGAAAAAAGAAGAGGAAAATTCGTCTTAATTGTTAATAAGTATAGGATTTCTTTTGAGAACGATGAAAATGTTCTAGATTTAGATAATAGTGACGTTGCACAAAATAATGAGTATGCTAAAATAACACTTAAGACTACATTTGAAAATAGTGAATTTTATGTTGTATGAAATATGTCTCAATAAAACAAGTGTTTGAAAAATTTGCTGAATTTTTTGAACAGTTAGCTATAAATATTTACAATATATACAAGCATGAAATTAGTTATTATCAATCTCTTGTTAAAATATTACTGTTTGTTGTCTAATCAGAAAAAAAAAAAACCCGTGTGTGTGTGTGTGTGTGTGTGTGTGTGTGTGTGTGCGTGTGCGCGCGCGCTATCGTAAAATTTTATTTACAAAGTCATGAAGAGGTCTGGGAGCCATAGTTTGTGGACCCCTGGTTTAGATGATGAAAAAAGACAAATGAATGGCTAACCAATGTTTGCATATCTTGTTACACTAACTTGCAACAAATTTTTAAGAGACTAAGAGCCAAAAGAAGATACAAAGGGAAAGACACTATAGAAAAAAGTAGCCAGTACGCAACTCCTGATCTCTTACTTTTGTCTTGCAGTTGATCATGTGTGCACACTTTAATTTCATAATTCACTAATTTAGAAAAAAATCTGTTTTTAATTCCTTTATTAAATATTTATCGAGTTATCACTAGTGCCGGTCACTGTAATGGGTTCAAATAAATATATATGCTTCCATTAGAAAAACAGTAGTTGTTCTCAAATATTTTTATTTCAGAATCCTTTATACCCTTGAAAATCAACGAGGACCCTTAAAAGCTTTTGCGTATATAGGGCATAGCTTTTTATGTTTTATATTAGAAATTAAAAAAGAAAACTTTAAAAAATATCAACTAATCTAAATTAATAATAACAAACCCATTATATTTCAATATAAATAAGGTGTTTATTAAAATACATTTTCTAAAACAAAATTTAATGTGAGTGGTATTATTTCATATTTTAAAATATTTTAATGTCTAGTTTAAAAGGTAGCTGATGGATTTTTAAATCTGTTTTTTCATGTAATATATTGTAATCTGTTTTGATTTAAGCATATAAAGAAAACCTTGCTTTTCAGAGATATGGAAAAAAGGAATTTTTAAATTATCCTTTTTGGTAATTGTGAATACTCTTTTTTATTTGACATCGAATGTCAACAAGTGGTAGTTACATAAATGTTAGTTTTTAAATGTGGAATCTGAAGCCATATTGTTTTTTTATGTTTCATTAAAATTGGTTGGTTTTTCTTATACTTTGACTAGGTCTTTTACTGATGAATGATTTTTTAATGTTATGCTTTGGTCATTTGGAAAATATTTGTTAACAGAATTTTACAGATTTTCCAACTGTTGACACATGCCATTAAATCACATTGTTAAGATCACTGTTGATCTCAAACAAAAAGTCCTTAAGTATAGGGAAGCTATCCAGCTGATGGTGGCAGATACATAGTTTTCAAAATTCCACTTCTCAATTGAAGGCTTGATTTTCACCAAGGGCGACAAATATCACCAGATGTTTTCTTTAAAATAAGACTCAACTTCATTTATTTGGGAGAAAATGTCTACCAAAAACCCTCTTCCAACTTACCTGAGTTTGCCACTTGTTCTTTCAATCAAAAGTTAAATTCCATGAAGAGAGCAACTAGTTAATGACTCAAATAATTGCAGAGTACCTTCCCTGGAGTCATCCATCATCACACTTTGGTTACAGCAGAATTGTTTGAATTTCTTCCATAGGATATTAAAGTAATGCGTACCCAAGGGAGGAAATCTGATATCATTAATATTTTTCAGTGCTTCAACAAAGACCTTCTTGATGTTTGTTTATAGTGGAGACTGGGTTTTGGAGACTTCAATGACAACTAGTACAATAGTTCCTTATACTTTGGCCTGTGCTTTTATGATGTTTTAGTCACTATTATTTTTACTTCAGTAGAGCAAAAATGTGACCACAGTAACATACATACATACATATATACATACATACATACATATATACATACATGTACATACATATTCTCATAATATGATAAAATAGATTTGACCTCACAGATGTCCTAAAAGAGTCTCAGGTACGTCCATATATTTGTGCACCATATATGAAAACTGTTGCTTTAGATTCTAGCACTTAAACTGAGTTGTTTTATCAGTCCTTTTATACTTTTCTGTAAAGATAGAGTCTTTCTCCTTGTCTCATGGATTTTTCACATCATAGAGTCTATTAGGACTTAAACAGATGTGAATATCTTTATATGTATTATTTCTGGAATCTTCTGTGGCATGCCTTAAACTCATTTATACTTTATGGCAGTGTTCTCTACACGTGTTATTCTGGCCTTTTGCTTACTCTGGGGGACCTTCTTTTTTTGGGATACAGGAGACCCTGTGAGCTCTAGTACAGGCAGAGCTGCTTGAGCAATCCAAATTAAAGATCACATCATCATTCATTTTCTTGATGAAATACCTTAGTCTCACACAATCATTTCTTCTAAAAGCTATTCCCTGCTCTGTGAAGGAAGTTTGGTGGCATTTTAGGTTGTCTTCTTAAGTAGCTGAATGATGAGAAATATAATTTATTTGTTCAAAATAACAAAATGCCTATTAAGTAGGAAAGAGTTTCCCTCAGAAGAGTCTTTCCCGGCCCCCACCCAGATTATGACACTTATCTGTTTCCCACCTTGAGTCCTAGTTCATCCTGCTAAAAACAGGGCCAATTCCAAGAGTGACCTCTTCTGGGAAGAAGAAATTTTAAAAGAATTTATGCTTAAAAGTAAAGACCACAATTGCACTGCAGAATACAGACTCCTGCCAAATGTAATCCTGTTTCCATGCTCTGCTTTGGTGACAGTTAATATCATGAAAAATGAGAAGTAACTATATCTTATCTATTACCTAAATTTGGATGAATTGGAATGAAATCCTAATTATATCATGTCTCTCATAATTAAGGCTGTAGTTCTCAAGCTGCTATTTCTGGTGGCTGCACTGGTAAAGAACCTCTCTGACAGTGGATGTAAAATCTTCTAAGGATTTTCCCACAACACTGCATTTTAGTGGGAAAAAATTGCATGACATCTTTAAAACAATGTTGGTCCAAAAGGTACTAAATACACTTAGAACTAATTTTAAACGTCCAAATAATAGATATGTAGATAGGTAGTAATTAGATCATAGCAATTTAATGTAGTCTCCTTTAATCTTGATGAAATTTGTGATTAAACTAAATATTTTCCTTTTTTTTATGCTTTTAAAATTATGTGAGAACTATGATTGAAACAGTATTCTCTCAATAAATGCTACTGATTAATAGGTTATTTTGAAAGTATAAATATAAAATTGGTTAATACACATTTTATGGAACAGAATCAAACCTAGAAAATATTTTTAGAAATATTCTTTGTTATTCTGCTTTGTAAACTTACCATTGGTTATTATTTTAAAAATAATTATAATCAGAAGGATTTTAGGACTTAAAGATAAAAAATAAATAAAATATAACTACACTGACTTTGAATTTTAAACATATGCTTTCATGCCATAAGGGATCCCAAAATAACACTGATATTAGAGGGAAAATAAGCTGTTGTTGTCTTAAAATATATTCTTTTGTTGAGTTCATACTGCTAACCCTTTAGAGTATTGACAGCCTGTTATTTTTTATATGTGCCATCTTTATCCAGGAACCTGAAAGAATAACTAATTATATCTTTCTTCAAATAAGTGCAGCAGAATAGCTTTTGTTCAATACAGTTTTAAGTCTGTTCAACAGGACTGTCTGATAACTTAAGAATTTAAGTGTGTGTTAGTGTGTGTGTGTGTGTGTGTGTGCTCATTTGCTAATGTACAGCCACTTTTGTGGCATAGGGAAGTGATTCTACATTATATTTTGTTAGAAATTTAACCAGTCTTTGATTCATTTTTGGAGGGTGTGGCTTTCATTTAGCTTGTATATTTTTGGTATGCAGACTTGGTAATTACTGATCTTAAAGTTTGTGCAAATGCTTCTGGGAAAGGGCAGAGGAGTGGACAATGAAAGCAAGGGTCATATAAATAAATCTATTAACAAAAGCATAAAAATCTATTCATCTCTCCACTGTTTTATTACTTTCTCATAAATAACTATATAAACAAGTCCAGACATACTGAAAGTTTTGTAGAATTGTGCTGCAAAATGCATTTAGCTACATTAAATACCAAGAAAAGTCTTGAATTCCAATACTTTTTAACTTGAAATTCCCAGTTGTTTTCAGAGGAGGGGCATGCTAATGTTCATGTTAACTATTAACAATATCTCTTTATAGAAGACCATGTAATAAGGTGGGATGGCAGGGAAGTGCCAGTGTTAAAGAGTATAAGGACACATCATTCAGATGTTAGAAGCAACTTATCTTCATATCTAATTCTGCTCTTCACACTTCTTCAAACCTCCTTCCCCTCTCCTTCCCTCCTTTTCCTTTTTAGCCCCAAATCATTGAGTTGTGTTTTACAGATTGTAGGAAAATATTCAAACTTTGTGCACATGAGCATACTATTTCTCCTGTATCTTTCTAATAAACAAGATCTAAAATTAGTGCTATCATTCACAAAACCTTTCAGAGGATGCTCACACTACCAGATCAATATGACTAACTGGAGAAATATTACTTCTTAGACCTTGGTATAGCTAAGAATGCAGGACCTCTGAACACAATCGATGAGGCAGGGGATACAAAGAACTTTTGTCCTTTGACGTTATTTGGTGTGTGAAATGAAGATTTTAATTCATTTTAATATAATTGCTTTAAGAAAAAAATTGATGGCGTAGTTAATATTTATTCTTTTTACCTTAAGGACATTTTATTATTCTTGACATGATTAACTATGGCTTTTTTCTCACCGCCAATGCATGCATCAATGTCTTAATAACAATAATGTTTACACTGTTTTATGGTTTTACAATTTCTAGAATGCTAGAATTTTGTTTTATCTTGTTTGATTTCATTTTGTGAGTGCATCCAGAAGGTTGGCTTTCTGAGGTTCTCCACAGTATGACTTCTTACTGAGCTACTGCTGAGAAGCATCTTTACATCACACGGCGTTCTCAAATTCTAATGTGGGTCAGAAAACTGGAGGGTTGGCAGGACCCTATGCCGAGTTTTTGATTCAGTACTCTTAGGGAAGCACCCAGGAATTTGCATTTCTAAGTTCCCAAGGCATACTGTTGCTTCAGGACCAAACTTTATAACCATAGACATTGTGGAAGAAGATGGGTGTTGGTGTCAGATTTGAGTAACTTGGCTAGGTTTCGTAACTTGATAGAGCCATGAATTCAAACTCCACACATGAATGTAGTATTTTAGACACCTTGATTATATTATTGTACTTACACTAATACTATGTTAAATTTGTTTCAATCACGAGCCATAGTTGCTATGTTTAATTAGGAATGCCCTTCCCACTGTGAGATACAGACTATTTGGAAACTGACATCATCCTCTGGTCAGAAGGATTTCAGTGGTTATGTTGATTCAAAAACAGCACATACTTAATTACCCTTTTCTACCTACCTCAAACCCCTTGAGGGTAGGGGCTAAGCATTTTTTTTTTTAATGCATCTGCATTATAGTCCTGTATTATAGTAGTAGATCAAAAAAATACTTGAATGAACATATGGTGTTTGATACTAAGGTGATTATGGCATCAGGTATATGAATAGTTATATTCTTAATGAACAATGCATCCCAGCATTCTAAAATTCTTAATACATGACCCTGTGTAAAATAATAGGTAAGATTCTCTAGAACAAAGTATGAAATTTTGTTTTTAAACTTTTAGTATCCAATGTATCCTTCAGTATGTTTTAATCACATACATAGAAAATTAATTTTAGAAATATTTTTAAAATAAAGCATTCAAAATATTTAAAAATAAATTTATAATGTAAAAATGTAGAGCAAACATTAATATATCTAAACAATATCATACAAAGAATTTTTAGTGAGGTATTATTTAAAACTATGAATAAAAACTAACATTTATTGAATTGTAACCTTGTGCCAGTCATCATATAACTGTGTAACACAGGTACTAATGAATAACCACTCAGCTCAGAGGACACTGATACTTCAAAAAAGAAAGTAACTAACTCTTTAAGGTTAGGCAAGTGGTGCAAAAGTGGGAATTTTAGCACAGGCAATAGTAATTCAGAATTATTTTACTTCTTTTTACATGAGAACAATACTTGGCATATAAAAAGAATTCAAACAGCACAGAATTATAAAAATCACAGAATAAGAAGCCCTCATATCCACCTCTTGCAATTTCTTCTTCCAAGGCAATCAATATCCCAGACTTTTATTCATCTTTAAAAGGATAAAATTATAATTTTTTGTCCATTATTATGTATAGATATAATATACCCATTTATATATAGTATATAACATTTATAAGTATGTATCATATATAATGGATGTATGTTTAATATATTTATATATCTACAGATATAGATATATATATTAATAATATGATTACAAGAACATATCTATATTATTTTATTAATAGCTATATATAATTCTGATATATGGATAGACTTTAGTTATCTTGTTCTTCATTAAATAATTTTTAATTTTTTCTATTACTATTTTACATTTTACTATTTCTAAAAACGCTAGAATAAACATGAGTTAATTTCATTATGTTTTCCATTAAATGTGTCTCTATTACTTTTAACAAGGGTTGAGATAAAATGTATAGAATTATCTTTAAAATAGTTCATAAAAATGATATAGTTGAAAGAGGTATGTAAAATTCTGATAACTGATTTATCAGGGTAATGTGTATATGGAGGTTTATTATGTGTATGTTTGTTTAAATTTTTTTACAATAACTTAATAAAAGTTTCCTTATTAAGTAACTGAATTTTAGGGAAGAATGAAGCTCTCCAAAAATTCCTTATTTTTTTTTATCATAGCAAAATATCCCAATGTAACCATGTTAACCTATTTTTAGAGGAAGATGTAAATGATGTGAATTAAGTAGCAAAGATCTTAAATTTCATGTGGAGTAAAGTTAACAAAGGTTTTGTAGAAAAGGATAATAATAATGGACTGATTTTTGAAACGAGGTCATGTATTTCAAGTAAGAAGAATTATTTGATAAAATATATTTTGAAACTCCCAGGGACAATGATGTCTGTGATGAGATATTAACATGAGTGCAGTTTTCAAAGAAAAAAATGTGTTTTTTCCAAATTTATTTAGATATATTTGACATATATTGTATAAGTTTAAGTTATTCAGTGTGGTGATTTGATACATGTAGATATATAAATATATATTGGAAAGTCATTACCACAATAAGATTAGTTAATACCTCCATCACTTAATAATTACCTTTATTATTATTATTGTTTTGATTGGAAGAAAATTTAAGATTACTCCGTTAGCAACTTTCAAGTGTATATATAATAAAATACCAAAGAAAGAAAATTTGTGATTACTTTAGAGATTCTCTCTCTTTTTCTCTCTCCATATTCTATATTCTATATCTACAGCTACATTCATATTTTTCATTTGTATATATATATGCATATCAATAATCATATCTATATCTCTATATACACATAGATATAAAGATATACATATCTGCTGGTCTTAGGCTGCTTGTGGTAACATTTAGCTCCTTTATGTATAGCTACTTCTAATTCACGAAACTTAATATACATTTCTTTGTCATCATGATTAAGGGAATAATATGCTCATGTGTCTAGTGAGGACAGCTATTTTTCTGAGTCTATGGATTGTTATAAAAGTGATACCATCATGACTTCCAAACTTTTTATGAGAGTCTAGCATCTGTGGCTTAAAAGATTATTAGCTTTTCTGTAAGATCCACACACTCAAAGGCCAAAAGATGCTTGTGGAGAGAAACAGAATTTGCTATTGTGATTGCAATTACTCAAATATTTTAGGCTTGAAATGTTACTGAAATTTGCTTGCCATGCTCTACTGACGTGTGTGTGTGTGTGTGTGTGTGTGTGTGTGTGTGTTTAAATTTCATAATATGTGAAATATCTCCACCTAAAAATTTATGAACAATAAATTACTGATTAAATACAATAGTGTATGGGGAAACATCTAAAATGCGCTCATCTATAGAAAAACCCCATTGGTTTCAATTTGATCTGAAATTTTCGTTCTTCAAAAGATACCAATCTCATCTTTCTAGCTTCCCTTCTCAAAGCCTTTGGGATTAAAGGTTGCTCTGTTTTTCTTATACTTGCACTTTATGCTCTAAATAAAGTCTTATTTGGTGTATGTTCAACAAGCTGAAACAGCTGACTTTAATCATTGAACTGTGAGGGTGGTAGAGTTTATTAATTTAATAATAGAATGCATTGATTTTTAAATAATTTATTAATGTATTAATTATACATCATAGCCTAGGTTGTACTTTTTTCCACTGGAAAAATGAACTGTTAGTGTACAAAATCCCACTGATTAGACCCCATAACCTTAGGCCAGTAGTAAGCTGCTTGTAATTCAGTGGCTGAAGTGGGTTTCAAGTGCCTAAGTATTATCTCCACTCATTTAAATGTTTTTCTCCTAGGAAGTTAACAGCTGAGTATATTTTGAGTAAAATACTAAAGGAAATGGCTGATTAAAATATCAATTTCATCTATCTGCTTAGAGGAGATACATATCTGTTCTTTCTCAAACCACTGTTAAGCTGTCATCCATAAACTTATCGTAGAAACAATTATCTCACAGTATTTTTATCTCCAGACATTTTCCTGACCAGACAGGAGAATCTGTGGAAGCAGTCATTCCCCTAGTTTGTTTTAAGAATGACTGTGTTGGTTCTCAGATGAGGAATCCACTTACACATGATGTTAAGATGTACAAACACAGTTACTGAATATACTTGCTATATAGAGGCTGTTCCCTACAGACATTGAGATATAGTTTTAAATTGGTAAAACCATATACATGAAATGGCAAGAGAGCGATACTAAACTTTCCTTTGGATATTTGCTCACTTTGTTGTTTATGAAACTCAACTGATAAACTTCTAGTAAAGTAACATTTTTTACATCTAATTAATCAGAGTTCCCTACTAAGGAACTTAGTAGCTAAATGGTAGGAAGGGGCACATTAGGTTGGAAATCAGGGATGAATGTGTTAAGTGAATAGAGTGTTGAAAAATTCTGGCCTGCATAGGGTGCTAAAAGCAATTGTAAGATAAGGGAATAAATGCTACATAAACAGGAACAAAAATGAATTTTGATATAAACTTAAAAAGATAATCTGTGGATTGTTTTATGTGACTGCACATTTGTAGATTGAGTTTTCTAGGTTTAGTGATTTAAATCTTTTCTTCTTTGCACATCATCTGGTTACAAAACTTTAAAGTTTTTTTATGAAAATTAAATGAATATTTAAAGTCAAAGAAAGACCTAGGTATTTTAAATAGCTTGCTGATATCTTTCCTGTTATGGCTTCTATCATTATTCAGTTAATTTTCCTTCTCATTAAAAAGAACAACAACAAAAAGAATTTAGAAGTATAATAAAAAAAAAATAATGTACTTGGACTTTAATAAAGAATCTATACAGAAGGTCCTGGATATTTATGAAATGTATATATACTTTATAAACTGCCAAGTTTGTGAATAAGCATTTAATTTACTGTATAAAATACAACAAAAATATAATTTAAAAAATCGAAGTGACCCTCTTAGAACTTCATGATGTCGTAAGTTCAAAATGAGATGCTACTTTATTTAACCAGTATGTTTATTTCTTCCTCGAAAAGCAATATTTTCATAGAATATTTTACCTTTCCTTAACCTCCATCACCAAAATTAACAATTCAGAATATTATCACATGCAGAAAACATTATTGATACGTGTGTCATTATCAAGAAAACCAAATTAAGATTCATATGATGGAGTGTCTCTTCACTTATTAGTGACATGACTGACTTTAATACACCATCTTAAAGGATAAGAAATTCCCATGTATATATTAACAAAATAACACATCATTATATATAATAAATTCTTAAGGTAGATTCTGAGCAAGTGAAACAAAAAAGCTGCGTCTGGTCATTTCAGCTTTTTATTCTATCTGAATTTAAACCAGGTAACGTAGAGTCTTGCCCTTCAGGGTGAAAGTAAATTTTCTACCTTATCCTGCCTCTCCCAGCTGTCTGTCAGTGTCTTAAGGCTGCCCAAGTAAAAATGTGTTTTTTAGCTTGAGGTTCGCAATTTGCGAGGACTGGACTTTATCTTGCTGCAGGATACACGTGAAATAAAGGAGCCAGCCCTTAGTTCCTTCATAGTTGTCAAGGGGCAAAACAAACAATTTCTTTGTCAGTTATTTTATTCACTCACTGGGACGATAGCTCTTTTTAAAATCGAGCACTTGTTGATTCTCTTCCAAACCTCAAGCAGTTCTCTCTAAACTCTTGCTGAGATCTGGGTTTTGAGGAAGCATGACCACATGAAAAGGAGTTAATGTTCCAGACCAACCCACACTGCTATGATTTGTGTAACGCAAGCCTCATTGATTATCACTGTCCTCCAGATCTTGTAGGTAAGATTTCTAAAGACATGATCCTTGGAGAGTTCATACCAAGATAAACATGATTTTTATACAAGTGATACTCAAAATATGGCTAGTTAACCACCTGAATCATCTTTACCTGAGAATTTAAAACAAACAAACAATATCTCAGAGAATGAAGCTATAGTAGGATGCCCCTATCCATGTGAAGTTCCTGGCAATATATTGTATATTCCACTAAAAGGAGAGCTGTGCCTGACTTCTCTTCACCATTGTCAGTCCAGAACTGCACACAGAGCCTGGTAATAAATATTCTTTGAATAAGTAAATGGTTATACCACCTCTCTCTACATCCTCCCGAAGTATCTTTCGACTCCAAAGAAAATTGTCCAGACAAAGAAGATTCAAGGAAAGAAAGATGCATAATATAGGGTTAAAGAAGTACAAATTAGTAATGGATAGACAGTTATGAGGATAGGGAGCAAAGCGTAGGGTATGGAGTTAGGGTTAATGTAATAGCTAGGTAGACAGCCAGAGAGAAGGAGCAATGAGGGAGATTGATTTATAAACTATATAAATGTCTAACCAATGTACTGTATACTTGAAACTAATAATAAAATAAAATAAAATAAAATAAAATAAAATAAAATAAAATAAAATAAAATAAAATAAAATAAAATAAAAAATAAAGGTATCAAAATATCTCAGTAGTTTTTTTCAGAGGAAAACCCTATTTGATTATATTTTTATTGTTTGAAAATATAAATTTATTTTTTCTTTTTCTAGTGGATCTAAAAATTCTACTATTGAGGCATTTGTATGTAGAATACTTAAAAAGTCTTTATAACGCAGGTAATAATAGATAACAACAATATGATTCCTACTATTTTAATGTTCTAAGATAGGAACATTAATGTCCTAAAGTAAGAATCGTACTCTGAGTGTGTAAAATTGAGGCTACAAAACATATATCAGATGCAAAAATGTATTTTTGATATATTTTCTTGATTGAAAAAGATTATAGATTTTGAAAAAAAAACCCTCTTAGCTGAGTGAGTGTGAAAAATCATTTATTCAGAAATATCTATTAATCTCAAGATTTAAAATAAATAATCCATGGTAACAGTGTATTAACTTTATCCATTAATAAAATTTATTATAAAATAGTATTAGCAGCTTATCAGAACATTTTTTCCCTGTGAATCATAAAAAATGAAATAGTGTTTTTGAAAACTACTTTATGATAATGTACAGAATAAGTAAAAACTTTAGGAATGGGGTTATAGATTTTACAGTATCATGTGTTTTGGGTTCTGCTAACTGGGTACAGGAAGAGAAGTACATTTCATTTGGTATCGCCCAGTTGCAACCTTGACATTTCACTGAGTCTTTGCTGCAGGGAGCTTAGGAGAATGTAAAAGACTATTCTATTTAATTTGATCTTGAATCCCTCTGTATCTGGTAATTTAAGACATAAAATAGTAACTTTTTCTTAGTTAAAAGAAACTTTTAGTGTTTGGATATCAGGATGACAAATACCCAGACAGGCTGTGTGTTATCATGGAAAGTGCACGAGCTTTGGACTTAACAGACCCTGGCTTAGATTTGAGACCTTCCAACTATTAGCTATGTCAGCTATAGCAAATTACCTTAATTTCCTACACTCAGTGTATTGATCTGGAAAAGGGGGGCAATCAATCCTATCATTCATGGTTGTAATGAGCAGTAATGTATCTAATATCTGTGAAAATGACTAGGCTAGAGCCTAACTACGGAATATACCATTGACTTTCACATGCACTTTGTGCCAGGGAGTATAACAGTCGTTTTATAGGTTATAAAATCAGAAATACAAATGTGTAAACAAATGTACATACATAGTTCCCATTTATAAAGTAAATATCCAGGTCTGTGCACACATATACACACATGCTTTTGTGTAAAATTAGTCATGAAATTAGAATTTAATATAAATGGAATTATAATAACTGGTAGCAAAGTTAGCAAAGTTCTTAAATTTTAGATTTTGCAAATAGACATAAATGAGGTTCTGGTTCTACTTATTTCCTGCATTATTTCCTGCATTAAAATGTTTCCATCTCATTTTCTTCATAGTAGAGTCCAAACTTCATCATAGATTTGTTGGGTGGAATAAAGTAGATAATACATAAAAGTACTGTCATGATGACTAATACAAAGGAAGTACTCATTAAATGGCCATTGTTATTTTATAGATTTCTTGAAAAAGATTTTTAAGTATAAAACATCAGAGCAGAGCTCTTTATCATATGAAATGATAATTGCTCACAATGAGGGAAGATCAGTGATAGAATATAAAACGAATTTTCAGCTTCAGCTATTTGACCTTGAGTTTGAAATTTAAACCTCCTTACCTACTTTTTCAAAAGTTTCAAAATAGAATAATACTTTGAGTGTCAGGAAACCTATGTTCTAATCCAAGATCTCTCAAAATTTTTCTGTCTGAACACTGGGAAGAACAAACTCTGTGAATAAAGTTGAAAGTTCTTTAAATAAATAGAAGGTATTGCTATTTAATTTTATTAAAATAAAAGTTACTTTGATGGTTTATATTTTTGTTTTGAACATAGATACTATTAATTTTTTTATTGAATAATGTTGGCTAAATTAATGAAAATGTATATTAAAGGCATTTCAAATGTTTTTCCATTACCATATTGAAAAGTTATTTAAAATTTTTTTATACTTAAATGATAATTTTTAATCTTTGTTGAAAATGCTGTTCTAGATAAATTAGCCTAAAGCTCATTTTCCACTGAACTATAATAAAAAACAATATGTTGATGCCTGATAGTAACTATAACAGTTGATGCTCTTGGTTGCAAGTAACATTAAAAAATTAAATCAGAAAAAGTATTTATCAGGAGACTATTAAGTAGATGACAGAAACAGATGGAAGGCCCTGAATCTGGACAAGAAGCAAGGGACGAAAAACAACAAAGTCATTATCTTTAGTGCTTCCGAATATTGGCTCTGAATCCGATTCCCTGGCTTCAAATCCTAGCTCCACTTCTCACTAGACATATGACCTGGGGTAAGTAATTTAAACTTGCTGCTTCAGTATGTAGATTCCTAAAATAGGACAGTTCTTAGAGTTAATTGAATTAGAATTAAAATATTTAAAACACATAATAATTGTTCAATAACTGCTTATAAACAAATAAATCCGGCCAGGACCATGGTCACCATCATTATGCACTGTGAACTCCACTGAACACAGTCATTCTAAAAAACATTCTGACAGCCTTTTTTGAATTTGCATGCCTCCCCTATGTTCATGAGGCATATTTAGCTTTGCCTGGTTCGAGAGGCGATCAGAAATGGCAGAATTTCTCCGCTTTCTTTCAAGAGGAAGGTATAATTCTCTAACTAAGAAGGGGATTTGGATGTTAAACAGCCAAACATTTTGAAAATGTCCACTATAGTTAGGATAACCACATGTTCTGGCTACTTAAAGACAGTACCTGTTTGCAAGTGATACTCCACATGGTTAAACATATGTTTTCAGCAGAAGTGTCTCGATTTGATGGTAAATAATATGGCCGTACTAACCATCATCCACTCCATTTTGCTATTGAAAATGTTCTAGTATCCTTCTTCTTAAACTAATTGCTCCAATGAAAAAAGACCTCACTAACATAACACAGTTTTCACTTACAAAAACAAAAACTAATTCAGTCTCTAGAAAACAAACAAAAAACCCTCTAATATACTGTCTATTACTGCTTTTGTCTCTAAGGCTTGCATTTCTGTGTGTTCTCTTTTCCTATTCTATTTTTTTTCCAATTTCGTTTCAGTATTCTATCACTTATGGAATAAATTATAATATCACCACCACCAAAATGCTCTAGATAACAGACACACACACCCACCCCCCCCACACACACACGCGCGCGCACACACACGTGTACAAACACATAGGAAAGGAAGATAATTCCTATAGAATTCGGGTTTCTCATTTCTATACTGTATTATGAGGCCAAATTAGATGCTTATGACTTGCCTCCTTCATTATCCAGTACACATCCCCTCTGCCTTCAGGGCAACCTCAGAAATTGCTGGAATTTCATGCTTGAGGATTCTAAGGTATTTTTTCCAGTATAGAGTAAAAAAAAGTTTTGTTAACTTTCGGTTAATGAACATGGTTGTTACATATTCCACAAACCACAGAATACCTATCTTACAAGGTATTTTTGCCATTGGTATTAAAATGTGTTTTCAGTAGGTCATCTGCTATTCCACAAGGAAAACATGGTAAGAACAGCAAATTTCTTGGTAATAAGCCAATTGCTTTATATCTTTGCTGTAGAGCATATCCTTTGCTCAGTAGCAATGAAATGTAAATGTGTGATTTTTGAGTTTATTTAATATACATACAGAGAGTGGAGCGAATGAAAGCAGAAAAAAAGCAAGAAAAACATATCTACTTATTAACAAAGGTCTATTCGATTGAAGAAAATTCATTATACTTTTCATGATTCAAGAAATCAACTTAACCACCAGGTAGGTAGTCAACAGGTATTTTCAGACATGAGATTCCATCAGAGTTCAAGTGTTTTTAGTTTGGATAAACTGGAAACTGAGGGGTGGTAGTATCTGGGTCATACGTGATGAGAAATATTCATTCTACTGTGTCATCAACACTTTATCTCTAAGGCCTTGGTAACTTTACTCAACAAGAAAACCAGGAAAAGAGCTTTTCATTATGAAATCTACCACCTTGTTCCTAGGAAGTAGAAATGGCCAAATGCATTATTACCAATCCTTGAGCTGTTGTCAGTGATTTGGCTGGTCAGAAACTTGGAAGTAACATGGTTGTAAAACTGATGACAATGGAATTTGGGGAAGAGTTGTAGAGGCCTCTCTGAATAGACAATAATCATGAATATATTTGTACTCCATGTAAATGCTCACCAAAAGGTGACCTCAGCAGAGGATTTTAATAATTAAATGGATAGGATGACCTGTTCCATGGATCTCAGTCAGCTCTTTTTAAGCCACCTCTGTCATCACTTAATGGACTCATTAACAAAATGGCCATGGTGGCAGGGGTGGGGATTATGCATGGGCTTGGCAATATGCATTTCTACCTACTAAAGTTGACCTGGCTGTAGCCACTGCTAAGTGCCCCATCTACCGGCAGCAAGGACCACATGGATCCCCAATATGGTACCATTCCTTGAGGAGATCAACCAGCTACTTGGTGGCAGGTTGATTACATTGGACTTCTGTCATGGAAATAACAACCCTTGGTTCTTACTGAAATAGAGATTTACTCTGGATGTAAGCATGTCTTCCCTGAATGGAATATTTCTGTCAAAACTACAGCCCTAGGCTTAGAGAATGCTTTGTGCACCACCATGCTGTTACACATAGTGTTGCTTCCAATTAAGGAACTCATTTTATAGCAAAATAAGTGTGAAATAGGCTCATGCTCATAAATTTACTAGTCTTACCATGGTCTCCACCATGCTGAAGCAGCTGCCTTGATAGAATGGTGGAATGACCTTTGGAAGACTCAGTTAAAGCACCAACTCAATGACAATACACTGGAGGGCTGGAGAAATGTTCTCCAGAAGGCTGCATGTGCTTTGAATCAGCATCCAATATATGATGCCAATAATTTTGTTAAAATTAATCTTCTTCAGATTCATACTGTCATCAGAAAATAAATTTGTCAATTTATCTTCACTCAGAATTGAATGAACTCTTTTTATTAATTTTAGTTTCAAAAATGTATTTCTTATAAAGCAACATATATAAATTATATATAGTAAAGAAAATCTTAAACAGATGGTTGTTTGGCAGAGAGTCATAAAAATTGTATTGCACAGTAAATTCCAGAAATTATAGTATTGTCATTTTTTTTTGTTTCTTTGAGATTGATTCTACTGGGTTTTAAATGTCTCTGTAGTGAAAAAATAATTGAACGGAAACAAAAATTTTAAATGATCACGTAGAATAACTGAATTAATGTTACTCAATTTCC
Organism: Eonycteris spelaea; assembly: GCA_003508835.1. Classification (NCBI taxonomy): domain Eukaryota; kingdom Metazoa; phylum Chordata; class Mammalia; order Chiroptera; family Pteropodidae; genus Eonycteris; species Eonycteris spelaea. The sequence continues at coordinate 3,587,227 of PUFA01000067.1, read as the reverse complement.
ATTTCTTTATCTTTATAATTATTGTGTTATGATTGTTTATTTCTAATCAACCATCCAAACATAAGACTGTATGGTATTATAGGATTTAGAGATAGGGACTGTACTTAAGACAAGCTTAAATGATCCCAAACCTTTATGAACTTTTTCCTTAAGTGATTGACTAGATGAGTCAGTGTTTTTCAGGTTTATTTGTAAAACTGGAAGTTATCTAATTTGACATCCATATATGATATAATACTTATTAAATAACAAATAATAGAAGTATTCTAATTTGATGTTTAGACATATAATATTAAATTCAAGAGAAAAAATGTAATTGATTACAAGTTAGACCAATAAAATATTCAGAGGAGAACTTTTTAATCATGAACTGGAGAGCTATCCATGGCATACTGTGAAGCAGAATTGAGACATCATTACTGTCCTTTTAACTCAATGCAATTCCATTTTCACTGCTAAATGACAGAGGACTCTGGGTTTCTCAAAATTAATAAAGCTGGTATATAATGTATTTCCATTTTACTAGTTACTAGTTTGCATAGTTATTCCTATATATGAATGCAGACACATTTGTAGAGCTAGGAAAAAATTATAGAACTTCTAATGTTCTCACAATATATTTATTTAGCATTATTTACCTTCTTTTTATTTAAAGAAATTTGGATCTGTAATTTAACACAAAATTTGGGAATGTGTAAGAATCAAAACTTTACTTTGGTACCTCCAATCAGTCTTCTACAAACTTGAACTAAAATAACAAGAGAAATATAATAATACCTTAGTGAGATGACATTAATTATAAATCCTCAGAAATCCATGGTCTGTTTACAGCTGAAATAATCCATGGATCACATAATTCTGACAATTCCAATGGCCTTGATATTCATTAGGGCCACAACTGTCCTTGCCTCTTATATTTAAGTCCTATATTTGGTTTCTGACAATACAAAGACTCTCAATATAAATGTTTTTTGGAAGACCTATCTTCCTTTGGTATCACTCACCTATAATCTCTTAATAGAAATTTGTGAAATCTTTTGATAAAAGGAGTGGTCTGTGAGATTCAGTTGAACAGGTTGCAATTTTGACACTCTAGCATCTTATATTCAATTTTTGCAAACTTTCTGTTTTAAAACCAATGAATTTCTGGCATTTGTTCCTCATGGGTTTCCATTGAACTTAATCATTAGCCAACAAGCTTATTAAACAACTAGAAACATGTGAAACTATTTAAGATAAACTACTCTATCCAGAGTCTTTGGGTAAGGGTCCACTTTGAAATATTCACCTAGATTTATTTTTTTCCTGGTTGTTTGAGCACCCTCAAAATTTATTCCTATAAAAATGCATATATATGTATATCTGTGTGTGTGTGTGTGTGTGTGTGTGTGTGTATATATAATTATATATATATATATATATATATATATAGCTAATATAAATAAGTCTAACAATTCCATTCTTATGTCATTTTTTTTATGAGTATACTTGGCTTCCATTTCAGGTTTATATCTGGCTCAAGTTCTAGGTCTGAAGACAATGAAGAATGCTCAAGTAGAGAGTGAGATGAGAACTGTCTTCTTAATCTGAGGTAATTCCCATATTTGAAAAAGGCTGCTAAAACAGGAAATAGACACTTTTTAAAGTTTACTGTTGTTATTCTAATAAATTTCTTGTTCTGCTTGTGTTAGTAAAAATTAATTAACTGTGCTTTTTTTCAAGAACCCTAAGACATAAAAAAAAATGTTATTTAAAGGTTAAGTCATTGAACAGGAAAGAATTAGAAACTGACTAATAAAATAGGTATATATGGGAAGATGCAGAGAATTCAGAGAATGCAGCCACTGGACAGCCTTCCTAGTACATCACTGCAGCTAGATATAGTGACACTTGCTGGACTATTAAAACTTCAGTTGTAAATCTAAAACTTTCATCTTTACACCATATACTCAAGTTTTAAAATCCTCAGTGGTAAGACATATTCAATTGATTGGAATATTGATTTCATTTTGACAGCCAACAAGTTTAGGAAGGAGGAAACTGCACACTCTCGTTTTTGTAGAGAGAAATGAGACTCTATGTAGCAAAAAGTCATATGAAATGTAGGAGGAGGATGAGAGGACTGACAGAGTAAAACATAAAAGGTGACAGATATATAGATACAGCTAGGGAATTTTATTATTTTATTTTATTTTATTTTATTTTATTTTTTATTTTATTTTATTTTATTTTATTTTATTTATTTGTTCATTTATTTTAGGTGAGGCGTCTTGGTTGACCTCAGATTACAAAGACCTTGTCAATTTACAATCTCTTATTTTTTATTTGTTTATATTTTATGCCTATAGCACCTGGTATTCCTAGGTGGTCTCTCATCCGAGTACTAACCAGGCCCGACCCTGTTTAGCTTCCAAGATCAGATGGGATTGGGCTTGTTCTGGGTGGCATGGCCGTAGACTAGGAAATTTTATTATATCAATACTGTATAGTTTCTTTATCTCTAATTCCTAAGGTAATCTGAACAATAATAAATGTATTATACAATTGCCTTTTTAAAAAAATATAAATTGGCATTTGAGGCTTGAATATTTAACATAGGTTTATTTATCCTTTGTTCTTTTACCTTTTTATTATTTTAATTTTTAAAAATATTCTGTTTTCATAACTTTTTGCTCAATACATAAAATAAAAAAAAAATCTCTCCATATTAAACATTTTACTGTTTGTAAACTTAAACATGTATGAAGTTCTGAAAACAACAATAATAACTAACATTCTTATACCTTGCTGTAACTTTATAGATTTTTTTTCACTCTACTTATTTGAATGGTAAACCATTGCTTAATAGATGCAACAGATTCTAGAAAATTGTTGAGAACGATCTTGAAAAGCAATTTTCGAATGTTCTCTTTCTTACAGAAGATACATTTTGGCACAAAATATTTCCTCTGATACTTTAAGGTGATTTTTTTGACTACCTTTCCATAAATCTAGTAATTTTTCTGAAACCCATTTGTGTTTGGAATTGTATATATCAGTGGTTTTTAAATATGGCTGCAATTTGGTTCACTTGGGGATCTTTTACAGCATACTGTGATCTAGTACCATTAGCCAACCAATTAAACCTACTTCTACAATGTCATAGTCCTTTTGTTAATATTTAAAACAAAGATCTCCCTAAGTTACTTTACTGTAGAGACAAGATTTGTATTCACTGGTATAGAGAATTCTGAATTAAAGAAGAAATAGATTATGGCTCCTATCCTCTTGTGAGAGAGCAGTGTCCACAAATAGAAAACACACACACACACACACACACACACACACACACACACACACACAGAGATTCTAATACTGTTAATTCAGAGGGATCAGATCAAGTGAGTAGAACACACATATACTTGCATAATGGGAATTACTCTCAGTATAAATATCTACAACAACCCAAAAATGTACTCAACGTGGCTCGGTATCAAATGCATGGCTAGCAGCATAGTAGGACCTTCAATCAGAGGTAGGTTTCCCTCCAGGTAACAGGACAGATGACACAATATGCAAATATCAACTTTAAAGAATAACATGTTACAGGTATATCATATGACTGACTTTTAGGGTTAATTTCATTTGGTAATTTTTATATACATTTCTATTAATTGAAGTCTCTGAATAATTATAAAGTCAACATATATGTGGTGCCATTCTACTTTGAGAATAGTTGAGCCAAATATTTTGGAGGAAGATGTTTTATGAAATTAAAATCCTTCTTTGTTATGATGTACTTGCTATAATAATTATGACTATTATCATAAAATATTTAGTAGAAAAACAATATCATGTCTAAATTATCATATGGATTTATTTTTATTGTATTCACCAGTTTTCACATGCCATAAACAATGTCTTAGGGATATTGAAGAATACTTACATAAGATTTATTCACTTTTCTGATACATTTGGCTGACCTTAAAAATAATCCATGTTTTTATTGGTGTATGGGTATGATCATTGATAAATTAGAATATGTATTTTGTTTTAATACTTCCAGATTTAGATTTAATGCTCTAACTGTATACAGATTTCATAATATTGGAAAGAGTAATTTTTATTTTTTCTGATCTTTTTCGGTTATAGTTTTATAGATGTGGTCTTATTCTTAAAATATACAAGAGTTTTCCCTTACACTAGTAGAAACGTTCTGTCAATGTAAAATTGTACCATATGCTTTTAGAAAAAAAATGCTTTAAAAATAGACATTTTTTTTTTGTCAAAATGTTAATGTCATATCTAGGAAATGAATATATGGAAGTTCATTATAATATTCTCTCTAATAGTCTTTGAAATTTTTCATAATAGAAGATTAAATAAAATAATTTACTAATATAAAAAATAGACATTTTTGTCTTTCTTTTCTCAAGCCAGTTTTTAAAGTAATTGATTCCATATTATATTTAAATTGGATACCTTGAATTTGGTGCACTGATTTGTCGGACTTGAAAACTTATAGAATGAGTAAAAATAACTTAAGTAAATATTCTTTGAATATAAATCAACTTGTTTGCTAAAAGAAATATCAAATATCATTCAATCACACTGTAAACTAAATATTTATTAACAATCTCCTAATGGTGCTTTTCTGTCTTTGTTTTAGTAGGCAAATACTCCTCAATATTTAGTATTTAACAGTCTTCTAAGAAATGAACTTTGTTGGGAAAATAAAATATTTGGGAAATAATTTATTATGATGATTTTAAGTAGAGTTATTGGTAAAGCATTTATAACTAAATTAAAGAAATATTATATGGAAGGACAATTTTTAAGAATTGTCAAGTTTAACACAAAATAGAAAAAGTCTTGATATTTAGCAAAGTCTTACTAAATATCTAATCTCACATTTTAATCACTTAAATTAAATATTGCCAGACTTAAAATAGATATTGAATCAGAGAACAACTTTACATTATGTGTATATTGCATTTTTTTTTTTTATTTCTATGTATCCACTTTAGGAAGTATGAAAATCCTGTTTAGTTCAATCAAACTTCCGTCACATTAACACTTTCATTGTGAATGCATTTTGGTAAGCTGCATAGTGATGTAATCAATACATATCCAATACCCATCATAATACCTTTGAGTTGAATATGAAGATTATTTTGTAGGAAAACAGTACATAAGTGATAATGTTCTTTTAAACAACGAAAAGAGAAAAATAAACAGAACTTTGCACTGACAAGCTAGAGTTAATAGGGATACAAGACCATTAAGGTCTCAGCTTTACTCATTTACCAAAATGTTACTCTCGTTGATCTGTTGCCATCTATTATTTAAGCACCTTATTTATGTTGCAGCAAAGAACATCAGTGGTATACACGTCTATGTTACTGTGATGTTTCAGACAATGTAAATGAAGTGGAAGACTTTCAGATCATATATTATTTAATTACTTCTCCTTTTTTCATTCATTTACATTGATTCTTCACTTGTTACAAACCTTCCAACATCGCTTTACTATTTTTCATTACTTAATTCATGTTATGTCAGGTATATTAGGTAAGTAAATGTTTTGATGCATTGTCCCAATTTCCTGAAATTCTCAAGGAGCTATAATATTTAAGTCTATTAATTTTTTCCACATTATCAATTTGGTATCAATGAATTACATATGTAAACAGAAATATTGAAGTTCATGAATTCATAAGTTATGCACATTAATATATAAGCGACATAAGAAAATTGATTACATGAAAGACAAAGAGAAAACATCACATTTTCCTTTAGGTAAATCTGAATAATATAGAGTTTACTCACATTTTCAGAAAATATTGAAAAAGTCAAATGAAATTTAAGTCTTCACTTCTACCTCGCACCTTCCCAGATCACAGATGAAATTACTACAATGGGGATACATTCGTTACTTTGGTTTAGTACTAGTGAAAAATTGGTCATTATCCATCATGCAATGTCATGACTCAAATTAAGTTCAATATGAGAATCACATATTCAAGATATAGGTTGATTTGCTTCCACTTCTTAAAAACCAGAAAACACAATATTATTATTATTATGATTGTTGTTGTTGTTGTTGTTGTTATTATTATTATTATTATTATTTATTATTATTATTATATTTTGGCCCTGCATGTTCTTTTTATTTACTTTCCTGGTCATTATTTTGCCACTGACACACTCATTCTACATGACTCTCTCTCTCTTTCTCTCTCTTATTTATCAGTTCAAAGAAGGATTTCAGACGAGAACTCAACCATTTCTAAAATGATGCACAAAATAGAAAAGTGACTTTTTTTTATAAACATTGATTTATGATAAACTTGATTGTGAAAGATCATAAGATGAAGGAAGAAATTATTTATATCAACACGACTAATAATCATGGAGAACCTTCTTTGTATTAGTTAATTCTGATGTTCAAAATAAGTGAAACAAAAATAATTTTCAAGAGTCTTATAGTTTGAGGGTTGAGATAAAGATGAAATGAGAAAACAAAGTATGAAAACTAACTATACAATAAACTAGAGTAAAACCTTTGCATAAAAGAATGATAATTTGAGATGTGACAAACACTATAACATAGTAATAATTAATAGTACATGTCTCAAAATATAAAAGCTGAGAAATGTTTTACAAGAAGCAGATCAGTTTTCCAGGAAAAGCAGATAAGTTATAACTGCCAAAAGATTAAATATTTTCAATAAGCTTTCATAAATACTATCTCCTTTGAATCTAGCACAAATTCTGAAGCTGTCCTTATAGATTACATGGTCCCTGGTTCAGTCAAAAAAAGAAATGTGACTTAGATATTTTTGTTCTTTTTTGTGATGGCTCAGGGGGTGATATCCCAGGCCACAGAGTACAACACACAACTGCAATTTCTGACCTGAAATTGGGGCTAGTTGAAAAAAGTGATAAAAGAGTAGAAGGGATTAAATTCTAGATTAGAAATAGCTGACCAGATTTATTTATTTATTTTTTGTTTGTTGATTTATTTATTTATAATTACCAAGTGACTTTTTTTTTTTTTTTTTTTTTTTTTTTTTTTTTTTTTTAGTTAAGTGTGACCAAGTGGCACAGGCTCACTTCAAAACATTCCTGAAACTGAGATTTTGAAAGTTAGAAAAATGAATCACCTGGAGGGTACAAAGTATAATAGATATAATTATAGAAACTACACTGATTCTGAAAGATACACTTTAGTTATAGTTGGGTTATATATGGGTTAATAATAACTTTTATAAGAAAAATCTAAATCTTAGTTGGTTGAAAGCTCTACGTGAGACAACAGAGAGTGGTGAAGCCACAAATGCAAGAAACATAGAATTTATTATGCTGAATGAAATAAATCAGATAAATATTAAAACAATTTTATTTATAAGATTTTATTTATGTGAAGAATATATGGAACAAAAAGAATAAACTAATTAAAACAGACTCACAGTTATAGAGGACAATCTGGTGACGGCCAGTGGGGAGAGGTTGTGGGGCTGGAAGAATGGGGTGAAGGGTTAAAGAAGAACAAATCTGTAGTTGATAGATGGTCACTGCTTAGGGAATATAGTCAATTGTGATGTAATAGCTAGGTGGAGAGCCAGAGGAGAGAATGAGCAATTAAGGTGATCATTTCATAAACTATAGAAATGGCTAACTGATGTATTGTATACTTGAAACTAATAATATATATATATTTTTTAATGTGAGTAAAGCCAATCTTTGAAGAATGAGGAGTTAATTTAATGCATCACACCTACAAATTATATTCACTCTTTAGGAGGACATTGACAAACTTAAACAAATCCAGAGAAGAATAAAAGTGGTTTAGGACATCAAAGCCTATAGGGATCATTAAAAAAAACTGAGGAGGTTTATCCTAAAAAGGAGATAATTGCTGTCGGGGGTGAGGAAGGATTGCCAGGTATACAAGGAGCTATTTTCAAAACCTTTCAGGAATGTTATACGGAAGAACATTTAGAATTTTCTGTGGCTCTTGAAGGCAGAACAAGTACCATCAGGTGTAGATGTCAGTGCAGTACAATGACCTTTCTCATATCTAATACCCATCTAACAGTTGGAAACACCGCTTTTTGACATGGTGCAAAACAGTGCCTTCATCTGGATTACTTTAAAGTCCATTCTGACTGATGTATTGTATTCCTGCACAATAAAATAGATGTGGTACTACAGATCGATTAGCACCTACATAAAAAATAAAGGCTTTGTTTGTTGTTCTAAAATAAATAAAATAGCAGAAAATACAATTTAGGTGATTAAAATACTGACATTGTGAAACATTACAATTGAATAGAGTAAAAGCATAGCTAGCTTCACCTTATATAGTTTCACAAAACAGATATATGAAGGTGTTTGGAGGGAAAAAATGTTGTTTGAAGGAACAATAAAAACAATAAAATATAATGTTAGCATCAAAAAGCTTAGTATAACATTTTTATCCTAATTTTTAAATTATATATTCTAAATAGGTGTTTGCTCAATTGATGAATGTCTGAATGATTTACGAAGCAAGACGCATGTTTTCGATATTTCAGTGAGATTTTTAAATGGACAGCTTGGAGTCACCTAAAAAAAGGTATAATGATACTGGAAAACATGGCCTTAGGTCTCGATTTCTCCCTGACATGGTCCCAAATCACTTATTTAAAGGTTTTATCTGGGTCCTGTGCTATTGTAAAATGTCACAGAACCCATGGTGAGAGAGTTGGGAATTTTGATCTTGAGCTAAAATCAGGTTTATTATGGGAGGCAGCCGGTCTATAATAGAGAAGAAAAGTCTGGCTGTTTTGGGTGTAGGCATTGCTTTTATAATCTCAGCAATGTGCTGGTTTGGCATATCGTCAAATATTCTTTTTGAACCTGTCTGATCATTTCCAGAGAGGGGAGGTTCTATTTTGTTATGGTTCGTTGACTGTCATTTAGAAAAATGCATGCATTTTAATAGAATAGCTTCTGGTACTGGGTGTTTTTAGTCATATCTAGTAACGGCTGTTAAACAGGGCCGAAGCAAAAAGCCAGTATTAATACTCTAGTAAGGTAAGAAAAGAGAAATGGAGATTTTTGGAACAGAAGTTACTGTTGAAATGACTCAGGGTAGATATCACACATAAAGTCAAAGTAAGTCTTGAGAAAGATCAAAAGCATGAATCCTATTTACTTGAATCCCTCAGTTATTCTATAGATCAGTCATATTTGGTGGTCAAAAAAAGTTTTTTTCTGTGTGTGAAGGTTTTTTATTTATCACACTACTTTTCAATCTGAAATTGTATTTGATAATATATAATGTTGTTTTAAAAATCTCTTGATATAAAATGTCCTGCTACATAATTTTTTTTTAATTTGTCAAACTAAAAGATAACTACATCCAACTGTATAATATTGACAGTCAACTAGTAAGGGAATCTAGGGTAGTATTTATCCCTAAGTTCCTGAGTTTGAAATTGAAAAACACCCTAATGCAAAATCATCAAGTATTTCTTGGTACCCAAAATACTGAAAATGCTAAGGAAATTTCCTCAGTCTGGAAATCTTCCAGGATCTTTTCATTTTTTAATCCCTTGATTCAAATGTCTACTGGATTTAAGGATGTTCTACCATCATCATTTACAAATCAGAAAAATGCAAATTAATGTTTTCTTCTCTTGCTTTGTGTCGGTTAAGATTACTTTGATTGCATGTAAAGCAAATCAGTCCAGAGTGATTTGCATGAGTTAGAGAGCTATTTTTTCTCATATAAAAAGAAACACAGAAGTAGGTAGTACAGGGCTTGTACAACAGCTCGATGAAGTTATCAAGAACCCGAGTTCCTTCTAATTTCTTGATTAGGTTGGGGCTTTTCATTCTCACATTGACAGCATGACTTTCCATCTCTAGGCCTTACCTTTGCATTCCAAACAGGAGAAAGATTAAGGAGATTGTAGGGTCAAAGGCCAAAGCCTAAAGACATAAGCAACTAAAGTCATTTATTTATTAACTATTACTGCTCACGCATCATGGCAAACCCTATTTGCAAGAGATTTGGGACAGACGAATATTTTAAACTGGGCATATTGCAACTTCATACAAAAAATAAGGATCTGTTAGTAATGAAGAATTGTACATAGATAGATACTGGGCAACTGGAAGTGCCTTCCACAAAGTTATTAAATTTTAAAGGAGAATAATGTATTCCTAATTGTATAAATAACAAAAAGTCAATACAGAGTATTTAGAAAACTAGAAAAGTGAAAGAACAACAAGAAATAATTTATAGAAAGTTAAATGAAACAACTTTTTGGAAAAAAAGTTGGATAATTATTAAACGCCTTTCCTTCTTTCTCTTTCTTTTACTTGATCAATTGTTCTCTGTATATCTTTTTGTTTCACTTTGGTTTTGTAAAAAATAACAAAGTGCATTTTACCATAATTTGATTTTTTACATTTATCTATTATAAATATTTTATAGTAATAGCTACTTTATTTTATTATTTTATTTTATTATTTTATTAATAGCTACAATTTTACAGCAGAACTTTTAAAAGGCAACCATTTTCTATCTATGTGTATATTTCTATATGCTTAAGAAACTGTATAATATAGTTACCATTTTCACTATTGATATTTTTTAAATCTCTCAAATATATATACTTCATACTTATTATTTTTAAAGATGCATTTTGAAGGTGGAAATAAATCAGGAAATATGCACATTTTAAAGCTTTGAATACGTAATAAAAACAGCACTACAAAAGTTTGCACCAATTTATGCTATTTCCTATCTTTTTAACTGTCTTCAGTTAAGATATTATTAAAATATTATAAGATAATATTAAGAAAGGGATTGTACTTATCGTCTATGTGAGGCAATTGATTCTTAAAAATGACTTCTTTGCCTGTTATTCTACTTTTTACTAATTTCTAAAAATTCACCCACTTCTCATCTTCGTGAGCCACTTTCCAAGCCCCAAACTCTCTTTGCTTAGATTATCAGAACATTCTTGCGATGCTCTCCCACCCTCAACCCACCTCAATGTGACTTTTATTTCTGAGGGAAAGAATTGGCACAGATAAGTATGAAACAGACTTCTATCTCAAATCATGATCTTCTCCAAAAATCACCTTTATACTTACACTTGAATTTTATCCCTAATTATAGAATGATGATAACTGTTCTGAAAATGACTGTGAGTAGAAAAGGAGTATAATTTGAGGTCATAGATGTCTTCTGAAAGCCGTGATAAAACACAATCCTTAAAACACATTTTATAGCTCAAAGATCCCTTTTCTTATAATCACAAAATCTGGATTTAGTCTTAGCTCTATTATTATGTTTTTGAAAGATTGGAAAAAGTACCCAATAAGTCATGCTCTTCAATCCTCTAGAGATTTTAGCTAATTGAGAGATTGACATAGGAGATCAAAAATCTTGGATTAAAATAATTGAGCTATTTCTAATAAAAGTTGTATTAGGAAATAAGGCTTAGGTTCTGCGGCATTTTGGACTCCTAATGTGTGTCCCTCCACGTTACTGAGATCTCCCCATTCTTGACAGTTCTAGACAACAGCTGGCTCACTGAATTTAATTACATTGGGAAAAACAAGCTTGACTGTACTTTCATGGAGACACCCTAAGATCCCAGCAAGCCTAAGCCTCTGTGCTAGTTCTGAATCCCAAAACTCCAATGAGGAGTCAAAAGGAAGCCAGCCTCTTTATTTAGTGGTAATCCTGTATTTGATTATGGACAGGAGCCCAGGAAACCAGTGTTCTCCTTAATGTCTACAACAATCTCATTGTGTCACTTTGGCCAAGTCTTTGAGTTCCTTGGTAAATAGTATCATTTGCAGTTTAACCTGAGAAGAATAAATTTATGAGAATTTAATAATGCAATACACAACATAAATTTTAAAACCCTCATTGGGGATTTCTGAACAGTAGTTTTGATCCAACATGCCAATTCTTTTTTTAAATGATTAGTATAGAATTCAATTAAGGGACTAACACCAACATAAATAGAATTTGAGTACATTTTCCTGTATATACAATAAAAAATATGTATTGTTATTTGTAGAGTATCCATAGCAATTTTAAGATAAAATCTGATGTTTAGACAAATCATTTGACAAAAATGTTTTGTATTCTTTGAGGTTTAATAAATTCTCAATGTGTTTTTCAGTGAGTTTCCTTTTTGGAGAAAACATTTTTGTTTGTTTGTTTTAAAGAAAAACAATTTTGACATTTTTTTCCATTCTTGTTTGACATTCACAACATTATTTACCTCTAGTCCTCTCTATCTGCAGATAGAAAGTAGATACCTATAATGTCATTCTATGTGTGCATGGGTATTCCCTGATTAATCAAAGGCCTTTATACTCTTTTCAGAATTACAAGAATAAAACTGCTATTATTGCTCCTTTCTTTTGATATTGGATTTGTTATCTTTAGAGGACTTTGAATTATTTTCTTTACAATTTTGTGAGATTACTTAGAGGACAGGGTAAGTAGCAAGTTAAGGAGAGCTCCACAGTGTTTTTCAAAGCATGTGTGCTAGAAGGCTGGACACTGGCCCACATGTTCAGCAGAGGTGCCCCAAAATCCTGGGGAAGAATTGCATGCCTCAACTTCACCAAAGATCTGAAGACTGAAGAACAGAGCTGTGTTCAGCAGCTGACTGAGGCATATGAGTATTTAAAATATTTTTGAGCAGTCATACACCAGTTGATTTAAGCTTACAGAACCAAGATCTGGAAGAAAAAATGAAAGGGCCTTTACATATACAATACAGTTGATGAAAGACTTCATGTGATGTAAGTTTACCTGGTGACTGAGAGCCAAGATCTGGACTCTGCCTGAAATCTGAGATACGGGTATTAAAAGCCCTTAAAAACCTGAAAATACTAATGAATGGTGAAAAAGTAAATGGAATAAATAATTTTGGGGCACTACAAAATGGCAACTTTAATGCAATTTTTAAATGTCTTGGAATTATTAGCTTAAAACATTAAAATTGGCTTTCAGAAATGACATAGGAAGTATTATTTATCAGGGCAGACAATGTATATATAGCTTGTAGAATGCAGAATTAACAGTCAAATTAAAAATCAATATCTTAATCCATCAGCACTTGAACATTTGATAAAATCTCTATTTCTATTTACTTACTCGTTTTTTTTGAAATTATGTTGATTATTGACACATCAGATAGAGTATTTTATGCTACAGTAATAGAAATAAGAAATTTCATTCATCTTACTTTTTGTGTAATCTCTACAAGGGAGGTAGGCTGGCAAATAGTTTTAAAAAGCTGTTAGAAGTTTTATTTGTTATTAAAATATATTATGTTTTTTTCCAAATGCAAATGAGGTTTAAATTTGATGCTTCTTATCTTAAATTTATAATGTCCATTCCAAGTTCTGCTTTGTTAAATTACCCTTTTCTTTACTTTCTTATCCATAAAGTCCTTGTCTAGACCCTTGCTAACTAATACATTTAGATTAATGAAATATCTTTCTCACAGTGCTCTGACTTTCTGGCTTTGAGTCCTTCTGACTTTCAGCTAATCCTGCTCTTATGCGTGATCTAATACAGAGGGGATAAATGATACAAAAGGCTTCATTTTCTTCCTACTACTTAACATTACTTTAACCCAAGTACATCCATATCCTTGCCTAAATTATGGCCAAGATATTCCATTTTTAAAAAATTGTATTTATTCATTCCTCATTATTTTTTCATAAGCCTATTTGATAAGATCCTCACACATAGAATTGTTCTCCAAAGCTTGCCCTATATTTTGTGTCCTCCCAGGCCTTAACACTTACCCCAAAACAAATACCTACAAAATGATTTCCTTATTAAAAAGACTTTACTGAGTTAATATGGCATGATTTCCAAAAATTTTGCTGCGCTGGGCCATTCTTGAAGGTTCTAGCTATAGAGCATCACATTTTCTATGGTGTTGCATTTATACAGTTTGAGAAATCTACATGGCTATTCTGTTCCTTTTGTATTCCTTAATCCCACATCTAACTTCTCACTTCACTAAGATACTTGAATGTGTAAACCTACAATATAAGTCTCACAGTGCTTACCAATGCCATCTACTCAGAAGTCAACAAAGAGCAGTTTACTCATGATCAACTTTAATTCAAGAATTTAGTTAAGCATGTGTTCTTGAAGGCCCATAATTGTTTGAAATGATTTTAAGTAATTCTCCAAAGATGGTGCCTAAGTAAGTACACAGAATCTGGGGCTAGAGAAAATAAGGGTTCCCCTGCCCAGTTCTGGTAGTAGCTTTATAATCTTCAGAAAATTTTTATCTGTAAGATGCCACAAAAAAGCTTGTATTTCACATTGTTTTTGAATATTAATTAAAATAATGAACATAAACTATACAGTACTGCCTGGTGAATGGTGAAATTCCCATAATTAGTTTTAGAGTCATTTCAACCATAATTATCATTTATAGCATAAAATAATAGTACACAGAAGTAGTGTGATATGGTGGAATTTGTGATTTAAAGATTTAGGTCTGACATTTGTTTCTGGTAATTTATAGAAGCAGGAGTTTTGGCAGGCTATCTAATCTCAGTTGCAAAACGAAGATATTAATGAATATATCACAGAATTCTTGTGATGATAAAGTAATTGCTTGTGTTGGAAAATAGTTCATAAACTGGTAGGTGCTATGTAAATGTTAATTATTGAAATATGGAATCATCACTGACATAGGAGAGAACAATTATACACATTTTATGGATAATTTTTACTCAATTATATTTTAAGTTTAGGCATAGGAGTAAAAATTGCCACTAATAATAAAAACAAGGAAAGAATCCTTGACCTTTGTGACTGTTCTTTTTGGTTTGGCAACAGACACAAAGTTGATAAAAGACATAAATTCTCTATGAATAAAAACAATATAGAAATTGTTTATCTGATGTTTTAAATACTGAAAGCATTGACTCATTTTTAAAATGAGTATTTTATGGTCTTTGATTTAAGAATGTATAATGAAGAAATTGAACATGATTTGCTAGAGTCAGTTATATGAGCTGTTGGGCATATTAGCGATGTTGCCCTGGTTTTCCATATATACTCCAAGGGCAAGCTGGTTTGGATCACTATGGAAAACCACAGTGAAATCAGCACGGGACTTACTATTCACAAAGCAATATGTGGCCATTTTCAGTAGTTGGTGGTTAATCTCTGTTTCAGTAAATTTGTAAAGTAATTCTGTGGTTGTATATTCAACATTTTATGCAGATGATGAGAATTCATATTTATCTAAATATCAGAATTATCATTAAATTAAAAGTAGAAAAATTCTATAATTGTCAGTACTGAATTTAGGCCCAGAATTGACATTTTTAGGGCTCTTTTCAGTTATCTTTGATAATCATAATAATAACACTGATAATAATTAAGTGGCATATAGGCACAATTTTGTTTAAGTGTCACAATTCGCTAACTAGGTAGACAGTTATTTTTCTACTCTGTGATTGAGGAAACTAAGGCACAGGGGGATTAAATAAGCAGAGTACAAAGGGTTTGCTGTGAAATCACTTTGAACAAAATATCACTATTGTCGACTTGCCAAGTGCCTTAAATTCTATCAGTTTTATTGTTAATGTTAAGTTACCCTTTTATGAGTACAATCTTCCCCCTCGCCCTTATCTGAGGGGAATATGTTCCAAGACTCCAATAGATGCCTGAAACCATGGACAGTACTGAACTCTACGTATACTGTTTTTTCATGAATATACGTATCTTTGACAATGTTTATTTATAAATTAGGCACAGTAAAAAATTAACAATAATTAATAATGGAATGATTAGAACAATATACTGTAATAAAAGTTATTTGAATATGGTCTCTCTCTCTCCCTCTCTCAAAATATCTTATTGTATTGTCTTCACTCTTCTTCTTGGAATGATGTAAAATGATAAAATGCCAGACCTATTCCTGAATCTGTATAACAGTTCCTTACTTGCAGTAAATGGCTTCGTGTCATTCTGTTCAGGGGATTTCTTGCCGAAATCTTCCTACATGCTCATTTTTTTCTGGAACAACACGTTGTCTTCAAACTAAACATGTTTTCTCTCATGTCTTTCACACAAATGTAAGGCCTTTTTCATCCTAATTAAGCACTTAACTTTTGCTTTTTGAGGTACAACAGCAAAAATTAGCACACATTTATTCCTTTTTTTCCTTTCTCACAATTTCACTGAAGATTCATTCTTACCATAGATCTTAGAAACCTCAGCATACAGTTTTATTTATTTTTGTTTGCTTTCCTTATTCAATTGAAAATTTTTACCTCTTCATTTAAAGGAAACACTTAATAGCTTCTCTTTGGCATTCCCAAATTGCCAGCATTATGACTCTTGTGGGTTGGGGCCATTGTTAAGTACAATAAGGGTTAGTAGAACACAAGCACTGTGATGCCTCAATAGCCGATCTGATAAGCAAGGCTATCAAGTGACTAACTGGCGGTGAGCATATACAGCTTGGAGACACTGAACAAAGGAATGATTCACGTCCTGGGGGGAATAGAGCAGGACAGCACAGAGATTTTTTTCATGCTACTTAGAACAGTAAACAATTTAAAACTTACAAATTGTTTATTTCTGGAATTTTCCATTTAATATTTTCAGATCACACTTGACTACTGGTACTGAAACGACAGAAAGCAAAACATAAGTAAGGGGGGTACTGTTCTCTTTAAAAAAAAAATTTGGAAAGGCTGATACATTCAGTCATTTAAGTTACCTCTCAATAATTAATCCATCATAAAAGAAGGACTATTGAGTATCTCAGAACATGGGTACCCAAAAAGAGGTGTAGAGAATTACAAGAGAGGAATGGATTGGAATGAGCAAATTGGCCCCAACGTTATATTTAGTTATTTAGTATATGTGATGTATTTATAATTTTTCTAAATTGTGTCATAAAAAGAAAATGGATAAACTTGAATTAATACAGATTTAGTAATCATCCACATAACAGTAACCTGCATAAACAGCTCATACACTTCTGGAGGATACATACAGATTCATATGCAGAGCAATACACAGGACCAAGGTTGTCTGGGGACTTTTACATGCTGTTAGAAAATACAGTCATGTTCAAAAAAGTTATAGTTTACATGTATACAGAGGTTATGCAACTAGCCTTGAACTTCTAATAGTTTAGCTGGGAGTTGACTGATATATATATATTTTTTCAATATAAAATAATAAATAAAAAGGGAAACACATATAGGGATATATCCAAAACAATTTTAATGGAGTTTTGTGTACATGTTTATGCTTAAGTGGAATATGCATATATATAGAAAAATTTTGGTTTTAAATTTGAATTTTTCAATCTAGCTTTTGAGCTTGTTTCTCAAGGACTAGTCACATTCAAAGCTTTACAAAAGTCAGCTCCTCACAGGTTCTCTTTCTGGGTAATAATTCTTGCGGACATATGGAAAATGATTTTTTGAGTCATATAAGTCAATATCTGATAAAATGGATTTAGCAGAAACTTTCCAAATATTCACCTTTTGGCTGAGGCTAAGCCTGGAGTGTTTAAAGCCCAAAAGGAGAATTGTTTGAGAAAGTTATGAATGAATGGGTACTACTTTATTATGGAAATACAATTGTAACCAAGCACTATAATGTGTCTAGACATACGGGTCTTGGTTGCCAAAAATGAAGTGTTCTAGCTTTAAAAGAAATCCTCATGGAAAGTGCACAAGATGTTACATGGTGAGAATTTTACCAAAGACCCATATGTGCTCCTGGCACCATTTGGAACTTGTTCCCCTTATAGGAAGGGATTCTTATGTATAGGCAGGAAACTGAAACACCATTCATGGGATATAAGTATAGGTATGAGAGAGAAAAATAATGTGTAAGAAAAAAAATGGTTTTTAGAAGTTTAAAAATTGTAGTTTGTTTGTCTATTATTTTGTTTAAGGGTATTGATAAAACTATTGCAGTGTGATGATTTTAGGAGAACCAAGTCAATGGTAAATTTAGCAGCTCATTTTCTTTCCCTGACACATTTTTTGAAAGATTATATTGCTATTTTTTTAGATTCTCAGATGTTTTAGGGTAAAATCCAAAGTGAAATGCTCTTATAAGGCCAGAAACATGAGCGTTATAAAGAAATTCCTTAAGATTTAGGGTAGAATTTGATATTTTTAAGGATACTGTCTTTAATGGAAAAAAAAAACATTAATATGCACTTTAAAAAATTCTCATGCCAGTAATTAACTTCTGATTAATTTTGCAAATACCTTGAAGGCTATATTTCAGAGGGTTTGATTTCCTGGCAGTCTCTTCTCTGAGGCTGCAATTTTTAAAAGGGGATGGAGGAGAGAGAGAGAGAGAGAGAGAGAGAGAGAGAGAGAGAGAGAGAGAGAAGAGAGAGAAGAGAGAGGAGGGAGGAGGCGGGTGGGGAAAGAGGGAGAGAACGATATTCAACAGTCTAATACACTTCCAAGCACTTATTTTTACAAATGACTTTATAAGGCCTGGAAGAAGAATTATTCTCTACTGTTTTTAGAACCACTTCCAGCAGTGTCTCTCCAGAGTCAAATAGAGCTGTCTTCATCATTTTTACATATAGACTTCCTCAAACACTAAAAAGTATGATAATCACCTAATTATAAATTCACTGTTAATATAGCCTTAGAGCTGAGAACATTTCACTCCAGTAGTTAATTTAGTCTGTGGTAAATTCTCACTGTTATTTAATGTCATTTATCACCTGCTGTTTTGTCTTACTGAGAACATCCTGCCTGCCCCACACTGTCTACAGTACATGGACCTTCTGTGACTTTAATGTGCTTGGAACAAAGGCTCCAAAGTGCTTCTATCAGGAGGATTTTGGCAACTTGCCTTAGATATATTCAAGCCATTTTGCTGCCTGTCACTCAGTGCTGTACAAATTGAACTCAGAGGAGAGGTAAAAAGGGTCTATGAGGCATTTTTTTTTTGGGAAGAATATGCTAATAAAGCGTCATCAGCAGGAAGCAGGCTGTGTCTGAAAGAGTTTTGTCAACTCTGAATTAATTTTGTGTGTTAAGAAACACGGGGGTGCTTCTAGAGTCGGTCTGTGGTAATTAATCCTTCCTGTTTCTGGAAGAACAGAACTGTAATAAATGCAGCCCAGATTTAACAGATGTGTGCACACAATGTCTGCTTTATGAGGAGTAAAACAAAATGATGGATACAGAACAAAAAAATATTGATTTAAAAAACTAAAACAGTATGGAAAGCACGAAACTTGGAATTCCCAGTTTATGCAAATATAGTATTCCTTTAAATGTTCACAGACAACGTGGTTTTGAAAACATCTGTCCATTGGATTGGATGCTGTGAAGAGACTGAAAAAGACAGATGTTTCTTGTTCCCAAAAAATTGAGTAAAAAAATTGCATGCAAACATAATGTATGTGATGGAGTTTGCTATACATAGGTGTGGTTGAAATTGAACCCAAATAATCAAATGGTGACCTCATTCTGGGATAAAACTTTCATTATTCTCCTCCTTATTATTTTTTTCCCAAAATGTGTTATGGAGGGAAAAAAACTCATATTATGTGTAACTATAAACAAAATGCTCGTGTGACAATTTGAATGTTGTCAGGAACAGAAAAGCTTGTCTTTCAAAATTTGGCATGCAAACTGTGTTGCCAAGGCTGAAATTTGATATATTCAAATACAAGATTCACATAAAGGTGAATAAGGGCAGGTTGACATGATATTCATTAAAAAAAATTATATTGAGAAAAGCGTGTTTAGTTCAGGACTGTCAAAGCAATCTAGCCTATCAGCTTTCTCCTTCTTTCTTGTTTCTTCCTTCTTTCCTTCCTCCCTTCCTCCCTGCCTCTCTCCCTCCCTCCCTCTCTCCCGCCTTCCCTCTCTCCCTTTCTTTCTTTCTTTCTTTCTTTCTTTCTTTCTTTCTTTCTTTCTTTCTTTCTTTCTTTTCTTTCTTCTCTGTCTCTCTCTCTTCTCTCTCTCTCTCTCCCCCCCCCCCAACATGGCTAGGAGGCAGGAGTTTGACATGGTTAAATTAAAATGGAATAACGAGGAAAATGTCCAGCCAGTAGCAATCATTTTCATAGAGAATGCTTTAAACAGATTTTAATGTTCTTTTTTCTTCTATCAGAAAGATATCTTAAGTATATATTTAAAGACTCAAAATTGAAATTTTGGGGTCTAATGTGAAGAGCATATAATAAAATCCAACTATGTAGAACAAATGCTGAAAACACTTTAACTCACTTTCAATGGAATGTATTACTTATTTCATGCAAAATAGACGTTCCTTTAGGTTTGGCAGTACTACCTGTGGAAAAGTGATTTTAAAAAGTCAGTCTTGGTTAACCCTTTACATTTCATATCAATATTATGTAGGAGCCTCTACTCCAAAGAATTTCAGCTTTAACTATGTTTTGCTAGATTATTTCATGTGTTTTATAAAAGGTCTTTCATCAGCTGTCTTTACGTTACTTAGAGTATGCATCAAAGTCAGTGATTTAATTGTTGTTCAATGTTGTTGGTATAGTTAAGTGAAATAAAAGACCAGAAATGGAAAGGCCAGCAGGTGTATAAACAAGATGCTCAACAAATCTCTAGTCATTAAGAAAATACAAATTAAAACCACAATGAGATATCACCTCATGCCTATTAAGATAGCCATTATCAAAAAGATATATAACAAATGCTGGAATGGATATCAAGAAAAAGGAATCCTTATGCGGTGTTGGTGGAAATGTTAAATTGGTTTTATAACTACAGAAAATAGTTATGGGGGTTCTTCAAAAAAGTGAAAATAAAACTACTACATGATACAGCATTTCTACTTCTGAGAATATATCCAAAGGAAATGAAAATACTAAGGGAAAAAGATACCTACACACTCATGTTCATGGCAGCATTATTTATAATAGCCAAGAAAAGGAAACAACCTACATGTCTATCAGTAGAAGAATGGATAAAGAAGTTCCTAATATATTATTCTAATATATGTAACATATATGTAACATATATTAGAATATTATTGAGCTATAATGAATAAGAAAATCCTACCATTTGTGACAACATGGATAAACTTCAAAGGCATTATGTTAAGTGAAATAAATTAGTCATAGAAAGTCAAGTACTATATGATCTCACTTATATGTGATATCTAAAAAAAAAAAATGAACAAAGGTCAGACTTATAGCTACCAGAGGTGAGGAATTGGGGGAGTAGAAATTGGAAAGTGATGGTCAAAGTACATACTTTCTGTTATAGCATAAATAAGTGCTAGGATGTAATGTAAAGCATGATTATAGCTAACACAGCTATATGATATAGAGAAAAGTTAAAAGAGCAAATACTGAGTTTTCATCACAATAAAAAGCTTTTTTTTCCTTTTTTCTCTTTTTAGTGTTTCTCTATGAGAAGATAGATAGATGTTAGTTAATACTATTGTGTTAAACATTTTATAATATATGTACATTAAACTACTTATTCTGTATATCTTAAACTTATACAGTGATGTATGTTATTTCTCAATAAAACTAAAAGAAAGACTAGAAACAAACTGATTTTCATGGAAAGAGCATTGTAACTAAACAAACCTACTCATTTTATGTTTTCTTTTAAAGTAAATGAAGGCATACAAGAACGGACGTTTTGCACAGGTTATCTATAGCTTATCACGGTCTAAGTGATGGTTTAAACCACGTCCAGAGTTAATTCATTAATCATTTACTTTTAAATTAGATATCAGATCATTAAATATATAAAGTTCCATGTGGTATATTTAAAAATTAGATTTTGGTAGCTGGAAAAAAATAGTTTATAAGAACCCCAATTTCTCAATGAAATTTACACACAAAAGGAAAATTTGCACTTTTATATAGGCTGAAAATGTAATGTTACTCTTAAAAGCTATTTTCATTCATTCACTCAATAAACATATTTTAAAATTCTACACTCCCTTAAAAAAAACACCTTGTTAGAATAAATAAAATCATTGCTACCTTTGAGAAAGTCATAGTCTACTGTGGCTCTTCTGAGCATTTTACATTTCATGGATAAAATATAATAACAACATTCAAGACCCAGGAAAAATGATTCAGATTTACCAGCTGATGGGGGTTGGACTGATGGCAAACTATTTCAAACAGAACCATTACATGTGAGGGCCTGAAAGATTATAGTTTCTTAAAATAATTTAAAGAAGTACTTTGCCAGGAACTTACAGTCTACAGATCTTCTTCCAAAGCTCACTCCTTACTTAGTGCAAAGAACTGCACAAATCAGAAATAAACACTCTGGAATCTTCTTTTCACATAGCAAGGATGCTAATCACAAGGTCTGTTTTGGATCAACATGATACCAGATGTAAACTTGGGCCAGTGTATCTCAAAAATTTTCAAGGAACTTGGAAATGTGCCTAAAGGCAGAGAAGTGTGGGAGTCTGGGTCGTAGCAGAAAAAGAGAGAGAGAGAGAGAGAGAGAGAGAGAGAGAGAGAGAGAGAGAGAGAGAGAGAGAGAGAGAGAGAGAGAGAGAGAAAGAAAGAAAGAAAGAAAGAAAGAAAGAAAGAAAGAAAGAAAGAAAGAAAGAAAGAAAGAAAGAAAGAAAGAAAGAAAAGAAAAGAAAAAGTTCTTCCAAAGAAATCCTTGAATCTTTTCTATGACTTACATAAAAGCTCCTGTAGATTTGAGGGAGGAAAAGCCAGGTTTTTCCTGAAGCATCTTAAACCCTCTTTTCACTAGTGCATACTCTCCCCAGGTTTTAGAAACTTAACTGGAGAGTAATTTTTCAACAGTTGTTTTTTAAACCACAGTATGAATTAAATTATCTGGATGGTGCCAGGGCCTCACCTGTAGAGATTCAGATTTTCTAAAAAATTTGTGTCCTTGGAAGAGATTATGCTTGAGAAGTCATTGGTGAAATACCTAGTGGGTGCTCAGTAAATGTAAGTGATAATTATTACAATTATTGTGGTTACTAGGGTTGACTTTAATGGTGATTTTGGTGCAACTCATCTACAAAAATCACTGTCTGGGAATACAACAAAGCTATCACTGTGCAATTACCCTAGGGTTCATATGTAGGGATTGGAAGGAATACTATCAGAAATCAGGGCTGTAGTGTTTTGTTGTTGTTGTTTAATTGTTTCATATATGTGTATAAGAGCCTCATAAAGACATTTCCATGATTCTAAAGGCAAACCCAGTGGCATTGCACTTTTCCATTTTCCATAACATGACTCATGGTTTTGAACTTTAGCATTCTCTCGGGATAGAAACTGTATTCAGTTTTAGCCTTGCTTCGACCATATGATACTTGGGAGCTGAAGATGAGGTGGGAGGCCAAAAAAATAAAATAATAATAATTAATATAACTGGGCTAGAAGTTTAAAATCCAACTTTATTAGCACTACATTTTAACCTGTGTTTACTTGATTTGATTTGTTCACACACCTTCAGAGATTATAGTTAGTTAGCTTGAATAACATTTCCCTCTCTCTATGCATCATTGGTTCAATGCTGCTGTGACATTTGAATTGATATTCCCTAGAACATAAAATTGGTATATATTTTTTTTCAAAATGGCTGGTAAAAATCAGTTTCTAAAATCCTTCTAATTCTTTCACTATTTTTAGCTAGTATAACAACTAATGACATATAAAACCTTCAACGTGTTTAAAGATGGAGACAGACGATGTCTTCTCCAAATTGTTATCAATAAAAGCAATAACACTGTTGTTATTAAAACTTCACAGTGCATCAGGGAGTAAAAGAGTTAGTAAATCTGTCAGCCATTCATTATTCTGAATTCCTGCTTAGGAATGTTCTCAGATCCCAACATGGCACTGCAGTATGTAATATTCCTGGGTGAAAGCATAAAATAACAGTGGTAATGAGGTGTGTAGAAACGTGCTTATCTCATTTCACCCATCATACTGGAGCAGGGATAACATGAACTAAATGAAAAAGAAATCTTTAGGAGGTTAACATTCCCAAAGTTAGTGAGGGCTTTGGAAGGGTTTCTTTGAAGAATTAGCCAAAATCTGATT
Source organism: Eonycteris spelaea (assembly GCA_003508835.1). NCBI lineage: Eukaryota > Metazoa > Chordata > Mammalia > Chiroptera > Pteropodidae > Eonycteris > Eonycteris spelaea. The sequence continues at coordinate 3,563,153 of PUFA01000067.1, read as the reverse complement.
CCACATAGGAATGAACTTGTTGTTCTACATGTCTGCGTTCCTAGTCCCTAAACACCGACTGCAGCCCACTCTCTTCAGGATAAATCAATTTGTCAGGGCAATTGAGCACCTATGTGGTGGGATGTTACTGGTAATTAAGGTTTATAACTGCAGCTGTTTCTGTAACTTGGCTTTTAACCTTACATTGGTAAGGGAACCATCCTTAAAACATCTGGGTGCTTTGCTGAAACAATAGCATAGCTTCTGCAGTAATCTTGTATAATTTCTGGTGAATAGTAGGGTACATTTAAGCAGTTCTAATGGAGTGAACAATACTGTTTTAAAGGGCTTTGATCATTACTTATCTTTCAGCTGATTATAGGAATCTTGTTGGAAGCATTCAAAGGATTTTTAATTTTGAATCTCTTTATGTCTTCGACCTCGTGATGACACTAATTCCCCCTCTTGCTTGTGAAAGGAAGCCTAGTTTTGTCCTCAGACGTTTTTTGTTCCCTGTGTCATGTCTTTTGTGTATGCAGATGGGGCTGATTAATTCCAAGGCCTTTGGCACATTAAAAAATAATTTAAATAACTATACATGGTAAAGACAACCAAAGTGTTTCGGTTTAAGGAGGAAATTACCAATGATAAAAAATGTATATATATAACACGCACATATATATGTATATATATATATATTTCAATTTTTATTTCTTCTAGACAAAAATGAGGCTATTGTTTGCTGTTCATATACAAATGGTATCTCTATGTAGATTTTCTAAATTAACCATCTTCTCCTTTCTTCTTTTTTTGATATTCACTAAAAAAAAGAGAAGGCAATGTTCATTTTACAGATTTAAAGTTAAGTAGAAAGTACTATGAAAGGAGACAGTGCACCCTGCATTCCAGCATCCATACATTACACAACAGGATAATTGTTCGTGAAGGAGAAAAAGTCTCAGAAGAAAATGCGCGTTTGTGTGTTCTGCAATTGTCATGAAATAAGAAAAGTAATTAAAGGTCTTCCATAAGACAGTTTCTTGAACCATGAAAACATGTCTCCTGTAATATTTAAGCAGGTGTCTAGAACTGGGTATCTTCTCTTTTTAAACATTGTATGTTTTCTGGGGTATTCATTTAATGACAGTTGTATGACAACATTGTCTACATTTGCTTACCTGTATATAGCATCTTTTTTTTTTTTTTTTTACTTTTTCTGCTTCTGAGTATCCAAATTTACCCATTTCATCTGGTAGCAACACTCCCTTATTGAGGAGGTCCGTTTTGCATTGTCTCACCAGGAAATCAGCTTCCTATGTCTGCTGCCCATTCTGATGGTCCATAATGGGGCCATGTTTTGTCTGATCTTGGCTGAGGAATGTGTGGAGGGAATAGGCACTTGACCTAAACCCTGCCACTCAGAAGCTTACTGCTAGGATTCTGAGTCATGAGCTAGTACAACAACAAAGATTGAACAATGTTCAGAATGCTCAGAGACACTGTCACTCATGGGACGGCCTGAGCTCCCACATGGGCTTCCTGTTATCCGGCCCCAAATCATACCAATTCTTTGATTTCCTGACACCTTTCCAATAAATTGATTCATCCAGTTGAGATAGTTTACTATGTAAAAGTCCAAATAGATATAGTTTTTGGTTTTTTTATGTCAAAAATGGTAACTCCACAACTAATAAACTTTGGTAAGAATATAATAGGAAACTGGGTAATTTTAACAGAATTTTTTTTTTTCTATCAGCTAGTCATTTTATAATTGAATTTTGAAAGTAGTATTGGTGACACAAATTAGGGGTGAAGTATAATTAAAATATTGAAAAATGATAATCCCCCCAAATGTTCTATTAACTTAAGGCAAATTTGGAAAACAGCATTATCATGGGATTTATTGGTGTAACATGACAATTAGAGAGGAACTCAGAGATAAGAAGGAGCCAAACCAGAGCTTCCAAGGAGAACTATGTTCAGGTCTAAGAGTTGGACATGAACTGAGAGTCGATGTGGGTCTCTGCTTCTAGAAATGAGATCCACAGACCAACAGCATCAGCATCATGTGGGGACTTGTCAGAAATGCAGACTCTTGGATCCTACTCCAGACCTATGGAATTCCATAGCTGCAGTTTAACAAGATGCCAATTATCTGTGTGTACATTAACGTTTGAATGATGGTGTGGATCATGGAGTACACATGAGATGTGCTCTATATCACCTAATAATGCCCATCTGAAACGATAGACCCAAAGCCAACATGTGTAAAAAATTGTATGAGTCTTAAAATGATGCCAAAAATAAAAAATTATACTCTTAGTACTTTTCCCTCTGTGCCTGCATAGGGGTGTTTCAAATTTCTTAATATCCAAATTCTATATCATTGGCTAATTAAAAATTATAAATCAATAAAATAATAGCAAAAAAAGTATTACATAGCTTTAGGTGAGGAATTTGAGACATTTCCTCCACATTTGATTTTTTCAAATCATCAGCATTTTTTTTTCTTCCTACTCACTGCAGCTTCGAGCAGAGAGACTCAGTAAAAATATGGAGGTTGACTTAAAAATAACTTCCACCATTTGTAGTGCTCTCAGAGGTCAGATGTATATTGATCAGGACTGACCTCAGGAAGTTGGTGGATATTTTTATCTTGTGGCAAAGACAAAAAAAAAAAAAAAAAAAAAGATTTTAAGTTTTCCAAAATGCAAATTTTATTCTTTGTGCAGGGTTTGAATAGGTTGGGGAAAAGGTAATTTGAAGAGAGTATGTCGTGATCTGTGTTGAATAAATATAATATTATCCTGGGTTTACATTAAAATAAAAAGTCATTATGTAAGTATGTATAATACATAGTAGTGAACATTTAAGAAATAATCTGATAGAGTTCTCAGGAACTCCCTATATAAAGGAAAAAATTTTTGTTTTAAGATGATCTTTTTTTCAGTTCTCTATAGAGAATATTAACTCTAAATTTAAAAGGAGTGATGTAAATGTATTACATCTCCATCTTGCAATTACTTATTTTTTTCAGTGTTTCATATTTGACAAAACAAATTCCCATATAACTGCATCTTCTTTGGTTCTATTATAGCCCCATAAATTGGTCCAAGATTCAATTCTATTTTCCATCACAGAGAAATAGGTAGAATAGTTGTTTTTACTTTAGATATAAACTGACCTGAATTTGAATATGGGCTCTGGAATTTACTGCCTATTAAGAACTGGTGCTAACAACTTGTCCATTAAACAATTCAAAGATACTTCCCACGTACCTACCATGTGGGTGGTACTTTGCTGAGCACTGTGGCATGTGAGAGATTTAGACATGGTCCTTGAGCTCCTGGAAACTAGATACACACATATGTAAAAATCAATTTGACTTTTAAACCATAGTCTATTAGCCTAAAGCATGTGTTCTTTCTCTTATATCATGCCACCTATAACACCAAGAGTATTATTAATATAGAACATTAAAAAATATTTTTCAAAGGTTTAGGTTTTATCTAATTTTTTAAATTTAATTGGATTTGATAAGTATTTTCGCTTCAGATTAAGGGTTTTTTGTTTGTTTGTTTTGTTTTGTTTTGTTTTTAACTGAAACAACCCATCACCTCTATTTAATGTTCTATGGCATCTGTTCCTATCAAGAGAGCAGCACTGAGGTTTGCTCTTATTTATTTTAAAGTGACTGCACCAGGGAGCTTTCCTCAGAAATAAAGACAATGCCTTGAGCCTTTGGGTTTGGTGCCTGGTCTTGCCACATTCTTTATTCATATGGACTTCTGATCTTTGCTCTTGCTGTGCTTACAGTCCCTTCCCTTACTTGATGGCTTCTGGCTTAAATTCTGATATTGTCTACTCACATCCCTCTTTCTACAGATTCATGTTGATACATGACAGTTCTTTCTCACGATGGTTCTTAAAGCACCACACACTTCTCCATTGCATCATTTAACATAGTTATAACTTCACCTGACACAGCTGTAAATTTACTAAGTGAAGTAAGCAATATCAGTCTCCCCAATCAGAGTTTGTTCTTCATGAGAACAGGAAAAAAAAAAAATGCTTTTAACTCAACATTAACTTTATGGGCCTAACTCATATAATTTGCTACATATTTGTTGATGGGATTTAAGAGCGATGAATAGGATCCATGATTTGCCTCTGTTCTATTTAGAGAGACTGATGTAGGATTTCTATGTTACACTGCTCATTTATGAGCATGTCATGATGTACATTATTTTAGAGACGGCAGTAGGAAACATTGAACTGATAATACATAAGCCAATACTTCTGATAGAGGGCTAAAATTTTCATTGGTCACTTGCTTTGAGACTAGAAGTGTGCAAAAGAAAGAGTCACTAGTCTCCTAAATGGTCTTAATTATATATAACAGGACATTGACCAAAATTTAGTATTTTGAAGAGCATTTAAGCACATAGATTATAGCGGAGTGATAATAGTTTAATAAGGGTTAGCAAACTTACTATGTAAAAGTCCAAATAATAAATAATTTTAGGCTTTCTGGTTCATACCTTCTTTTTGAAACTACTCAATGTTGCTACTGTAGTACAAAAGAAGCCACGGATGATGTATAAACAAATGGACATGGCCGTGTTCCAATGAAATGTCATTTACTAAAGCAGTCAGTGGGCAGGATTTGTCACATAAGTTGAGGTTTCTAGACCCCTGGTTTAATTGATCAGAAACGCACTCCAGTATCATTTCCAATGCTATTTGCAGCCCTCAAGGACTCAGGGGAACATAGATGGGTTGCTCCAGTGGAGACCTCATGCAGCTACTTATATCCTCCCAGCTGCTAAAAACTTAGTTATGAGTTCAATATAACCACTGATTTTATAGTGATTCTTGACCATTTTTCTTCCTCCGGAGTGTGAACACATATACCTCAGTCAAATTACAATTATCTCTCAGTAATGAGACATCAAAGAGGGTCAAATAATTAAACTAAATCAATCTTAGCAAAAATGATTATTTGTCCATTTTTAATAATCCCAGTGCCCACATGCTTGTAGTCCTCTTGAAGCTCATTTTTCATTGTATTTATATTACTTTGACAGTTAAAAAAATAGCTTGGCCTTTTATTTTCTTCTAATACTTTTCATTTAATTAACATTTAATATAAAAGATATTTCTCATTGCCATCCTCTTAGGACCAATATATACTATGGTAAGACAAAGGACCAGAGCCCTTATAGGTTACATACATATATTTATATTTTGATATGCATTGGAACAGGGCCCTAAGTCTCCTGTATTTTATCAATATTTCTTTACTCCATCAAGGCTAGGATAACTGTGAGGTTCTGCTTGTCTTGTTTCTATACATCTACTTGGATGAGTAAACTAGCCGGGTCATACTTTTCTCATGGTGATGGACAGAAGCACACAAGAGCATAAACACTCATTATAGAATATAGTATGTCATTCTTTTGTCAACGGAAAGGACAATTATAAAAGAAGTGAGAAAGGAAAACCAGAATTTTATGTACAACTTAAGAGTTCTCAGGCAGAGTGGTTTTAAGTGGCATCATAAAACATAATTTTGTAAAGAAATCAATGGTTTTTAATTTTTTAAATTTGCTTGAAATGCTAAAAGGAATGGCTTTTCTTTTTAAAGTGATTATTAACTCTCAGGAAAGTCATTCTTGCTCTGAAATATTTACTATATATTGCATGTGGAATATATAGTAAAAAATAGAAAAAGTTCAATTAGAATTCCAAAATGCACATTTTCCTTTCTTGTGAAAGCAAGCTGCTGTTCTTTTCTTAGTAGAATCATTCCATGAACTCAAGGATCCTGAACATTTACCCATAGCTGAGAACCTTGTCCGTAGCTTATACTTTATTTACAATTGACTAAATATTTGTGTGGGACATCTCAGAGAAATCTCAAATCTTAATGAAACAAAAACAAAGCCCTTGACTTCCTACTCTCCTACATATTTATCCTCTTGTAAAACTCCCTGACTTTGTAGTTCCCACTTTTATTTGTTTTTTTAACTTGTTTTTGCCAGAAAACTGGAGTCATTTGACCTTTCTCTTTCTCATGCCCCCTTGTATAATAACCTTTTAACTATTCTTTTTTTCTATGCTGCTTCTAATCATTTTCAATCTAGGCTTTATGTATAATGTAAATAATCTAATAAAATATGTATTTGGCCATGTCACTTGTTTATGTAAAACTCTTCAATGACATCTGTGATACTAAGGATAAAATCTAAAGACCTTACTGTTCCAAAGATATTCTAAAATCTTTCTTTTATCCAGCTGTGCGGCCATATCCCCTACACCTTTCTCTACTTCACATGATGCTATACTCATACTTTAGTTCCTCTTATTCTCTCACATGCATATTCTGCTTTCAGGAAGAAGCAGACACGTCCTTAAGTTAACAGTTGATAGAACATGTTCCCTGCACTAAGGCACACCTCTGGGCTGGAGTAGTGAAGATCTGGTGAGAAGGTTTTCCTACTAATGTATTTATGGAATGAATGCATTTAATTCAAGAAATTTTTTTAAAAGAATGAAAATAAAAACTTAAAAAAAAAAAACAACTGAGCCCTTTTAAGAATTATCTTCTTTAGAAAACACCTTGAGTGGTTGTCCTACCTCCTCAACTGGCGCTAACTCCTCTTTATTCTTGAAAGTAAATATTAAATTTAACTTATTGAAAAGGCTTCCATTAGATCTTAATTAAAATCACATTAGACCCTTTATTTTTTTCCTTCACTGCACTTCTTACAAACTCTAACTAAATGTTAACTCCTGTACAATGTGTTGATTCTCTTTTCTATTAGATTATATGATTAATGGGAACAGAAGACCCATTCTCTTGGTTGACCTAACAGCATCAGATATGTATGACAATAAAGGTTTTGTGGATGTACTTGTGAATTGGCTTTGCTCAAATAGCTACATCTTTGGGTCCCCTTTAAAAAATTGATTTTTCTTGATATTTTTGTCTGTTAACTCCTAGAAATTGGATTAGATTACACTAGCACATGTGATCACACACAACTGGAACTAAAAATTGTCTTTGGTTATGTACTATATACCTCAGGTTTTAATTCTTCCAGATTCATGGTGAGCCTCACATATTCATTCCTTAAAGCACGGCTCAGAGTTTTCTTGAAGCTGATGTACCTTTCTCTATATTTAAATATCAATACCCAGAAATCAAATGCTACCTTCTTAGAAAGTCTTTCCTGAACTCCTAGCAATACTCTTTTCTTTTTTCAGATTTCCCTCATATGTTGCTTGCCTTCATGGTTATGAAACTTACTTCATGGGTTTTTAATAGTTGTTTACATTATTGTCTCTCTGCATAGCTTGTAGTTTCCTTAAGGTTAAAGATTATATCTTTTGTATTCTTCTATTCCCTGAGGCACTTAAGAAGACATTTGCACATGGTAAATTGATCATTTATTTATAAAAATAAATGTGTACTACCTGTGAGCCATACACAATAATGGGCCTGGGGATCAATACATGTGTGTCTAATTGAATTGTAATTTGTTAGAAGATACAGAAAGGTATCATCTGCTAGTGAAAGCATTGTGAGTATAGGATTGGCATCGTACAAGGACAAGGATTGTTTGTGTACCTGGAAATCCAAGCACATTTAGAGTTTTAGTAGGAGGTCAGTTGAGCGTAGAGAATTAGAACAAAGCAATTTGGAAGAAAGCCTTGAATGCTAAGCCAAGTAGAATAGAGTTCTGTAAGTGAATGGAAGTCAACTAAGTTCCCTTAGTTGTAACATATGGCCATCAGAAAACCCACAGAAATAAAATATGTAAAACAAACTTTGACTCTATTACAACATATATGAAAAATGTATGGTGTCTAATCTCAAATTATTATAGTGTGTCAGGCCAAGAAGTACAATTCAACAAGCCTACAGTCAGCTGCAAATTTGCTAAGTTTTTTTTCCCCTCAAGACTTTATAAATTTTCAGATTGGTCAGAATAATATCTGCGGAGGTTACAGGATATAGGAATTAAAAGCACATTAACTTTCAATCCATTAGGGTGACGTGTGACCTATAGTTGTACTATAAGGAAATCCCTGGCTTGCTGCCTGATTGCCTTGCATTGCTGGGGATTCCACTTAACACCAGGCCATGACCCTCTGCAGGTACAGAGCCTGTTTTAGCCTAGGTATGTTTCATTGAATGGCACTGGAGTCCATGCGACTCCATAAGGAAACATAATACCTGCACTGTAGAGAGCTGTATGATTTACACTGGTACTGACTGGCTTCAGATTCAACTCTAACTGCTGTTTTTACAACAGACAACTGTGATTTTAATTGAACATACCAATAAGATGACCATTATTAAACAATGGTCAAAGGTAAACATTTTTTTTTAAGTAATGCAAGTAGTTTCAGTGTTTATTTAAATATAATTTTTGTGCAAACACATAAGAGATTTTTAATCTATAGCATGTACCTACAAAAATAAAATATCTAGGAGAATTATTTAATGATGTAGTATTGCCACATTTCTTGATATTTAAGCAACGTTCAGCCTAATTGGCCCTACAAGGTTGAGAAAGCCAAAGAACTCTCCCCACTGGCCATTTCATGACTTATTTTAGAATGCACTTCAAGAACATACTGTGTTATACTGATACAGTGAAGACTTCTCCAAATAGGCAGTCACTTCATTTTGAGGAGCACACAATGGGCTGAGATGACATTACTCTATGTTGTATATCATTAACCCACATTCTTCCCATATAAGCACACAAACCTAAACCATGTACTTTTTTTGGAAGAAAAAGGGAAAAAAAGCTTTTAATTTCATTCAATTATGTTTTTGTTCTTGTTATATAGGATGGGAGGGGAAGGACCAAACATGATTTTACACATGTCTAATATTCTCTAAGGAAAGTTTTATCAGTAGGTCCCTTTTTCTAAGTGGTGGTAGCAAACTTTACTTTAACTGTCACCAAATCATGTTGTCATAAATAAAGAGAAGTGGATAATAGCACAAGTTGTCTATGGATACCTCAGTTTTAAGCCTCAGATGCTACCTATTAAGGCAGGCCTGCCTTCCTGGTGAGGATGAAACATGACTGTGATAGACCATGACACTAGAATTTCTTACCTGCAAACCTTAGTCCCACTGTGGCCTAACTGCATTGTTCTCTCCTACTAATCTTGACCCTAATTCTGCCTTTCATGTTGGCTCACTTGTATTTTTACTTCTTCTCTTTGAGGATCTGGCCACTTGCCATACTTCTCCAAATTAGCTCCCAGTCTGGTTTTAGTATTCTAGTCTTGGCTACCCACCTTCATTCCTGACCAGTCACATTTGATCTGCTTTTCTTGGAATCAGCTCCAGTGAGGGGTGTGTGTGTGTGGGGGGGGGGGGGTAGAGAGAGAGAAAAAAGAGGTATGTACCGTTAAGAAAAAGAGATTTACAAAGTACAGTTTAGCAGTTTCTGTTTTTGTGAGGAAGTTTATGTTATCTACAATTTAGCTGTTATGAGGGCGGAAATTAAAAATTTCCAAAAAATTTCCCAAAGTGTCAAGTATTTCTATCTTTAGTGAAACTAAAACACTGAATTTAAAATTTTCTAATTCCAGAAACTTGCCTATTAATCAGCAATGCACATGACCATATATATTCAATTAAAAGAAAAAAAAATTGAACACCTATTATATTCAAGGCACTGGAGATAAAAATTCAAATATAATGACCTTGGATTAGATTTCTTATTATGTAAAGGAGATTGTGATTCATAAAATAACTTAAAATATAAGGAGTAGAAAATTTTTATTATGGAAACTTGTGGCATTTTCTTTGAGCTTTTCAAGATTAAAGAGCTAATGACTAAATCACAAGGGGTGCTATCTAGGTCCAGAGAGCAATGGGTGTTTAGGACGAACAAGAAAGAACAGCACTCCCACTGGGCTGAATCCATGTGTGTGGAAACGTGCAGGGATCCTAGCAAATTGCAGTGAGCACACTAGCTGAGTGAAGTGACACACTATCACCTCATGGAAGAATCTCAAAATCCTGTCTGAGAAAAACAAATATATCTGTGCATCCTTATTAGTGGGTTCTTGGTACCCAGCACACGGGGAACCTATGGGGAAGCTTTCTTGATTTACAGCATGACAACGCAGTAAATTAATCTAAATTATTTGTGCTAAAGATACCATGAATGCGTATGAGCCATAAAGAAATCCCAAGAATGAAATGACATGACGACCTGATACTGCACTGTAAACAGAGGAACAGAACAATAATTACATAACTTATGCTTCCCAAACTGAATCGGTCTGTGGGGTAAGCATGGCATCAAATAGTATTTTTCCAGCTTTACTTTCTGTTCTGCTCGAATTCTGGTTTCCTTCAAAATTCTTTCTAATAGTTTTGGAACTTTCTCTTTAGAGTGTGTATCTTTGAAAGGTCTCTTGAGTACTCCTCAAGCTGGTTCTCTCATTTTCTGTTTTACATTTGCTATTTTTCTTCGCTTCCTCTGAACCACTGTCGTAATGTCTGCTCTCGATTCTGAAGTCTGAATCGAAAGCTAATGTCTACGCATTATGCCTTTGTCATTATAGTGTCCAACAAAAGAGATACCACTGCCAATGCCCACTCTAATCACGGTTGCCACTATCCACATGAGAATTGCTAACGCCAGCTGATAGCTGTTCTGAGGCTTCTCATGTGTGATGTGTGGATCTGAAATCTCTCCTGCCAATGACAAAATGGTTGCTGCCAGGATCACAGGCATTGTCTCCTACGTTACAAACACATCTGGCACTAAGGTAACCAATGCTTTCAGTGTCCTAAGTTTTTGTAAACCTGTTTTAAAATTTACTCTCTTTCTGTACACCTCTGGAGTAGACTGAATAAAGCTCCTCAAATATGTCAGATCCTAATCCCTTTAGCCTGTAAATGTTACCTTATTTGGTAAAAGGATTTTTGCAAGTGAGATTAAGGATCTTGAGATGGGGAAATGTTTCCTGGATTATCCAAGTAGGTCCTTAATGCTATCACATAAGAGAGAAGCAGAAAGAGGTGATGTGAACACTGAGGCAGAGATCACTGGCAGCCACCAGAAGCTAGAAAAGGCTAGGTACAAATTTTCCCAAAAGGTTTAGATGGAGGTGGCCTTGTGAGACTGTGATTTCAGCCCAGAGATGCTAATTTTGGACTTCCGGCTCCAGACTATGAAATAATAAATTTCTGTTGTTTTAAGCTACTGACTTTGTGGTAATTACTACAGCAGTCATCATCTACTTGACATGAGCATGAGCTCTTGGGGGCAGAATTTGAAAAAATGGGTATTTGGTTAAAGTTGGTGATTAGTGGTGGTCATCAGACTTGGCTATTTTAAGAATACCTTCTAGAGAGCTAGAAGGGAAATGGAAGGCTTTCTGGCTGTGGTTTCAAATGCTGGATAAAAGGATGGCTTACCTAATAGAGTGTGCTAGCCCCTGTCACCCCTGAACGAGAAGGTTCTCACCACTTAGAGGTCAGAAGGTGGGAAGAAATGAACTTAAATTCAGCCATCTTCTGAGTGTGTGAGGCAGATCTTCATTCTGAAGATTTTGTTTCACTATTCATGTCCCCTATTTAGGAGTCAGATCCATTGATACATAACAGGACAAAATCTTTGAGATTTGTCTGAGAACATACAATTAACACGAACCATGCATCCCACGAATAATCGAAAAGAAAGTGATGATGGAAAAACATTGCAAAAGAATACTGACTGCATATTTTATGTCAGGTATATATAGGACAATCGGAAGAGTGAGGCAGGTTCTACAAAGCTCAGTAAAGAAGAATTTGTCCTAAAAAAATCATTAATTCTATGCTCTCAGGGACATTGAAAAGTATTATGGAGAATCTGAGGAACTGAGTTTTAAGTTATTACTATTTACCTACTTTGCATATATCCTAAGTATAATATTTTAGATACAGTAGTGGATAATAAAGTTGGTTAACTTTTAACAGGACTCTCTTCTGATCCATGGTTGCAAATGGGAAATTAGTGACCTTCTAGGATATTCAAAGGAAAACCCGACTAGCAGTTCTTGAGTTAAGAAGGATAATAGCTTCTTAGTAGCATCTGAGTTATTTGGGACCGGGCTCACCCTGACAGAGAGAAGACTTGTCCAGATTAGTAAAGCCCAGAAGAATATAGGTAAAAAATACCCAAACAAAAATGAAATGCTTTATTTTCTGTAGCCAGTCTATTCTATGCTGATTACAGTAAAGGAAAGTGTCCTGGGGAGCTATGGAGAAGCTCGCACTTTCTCCTTCTTTGTCTCCAGGGAACCCTTTACTTTCCAGCAGTTTAGAATGTAACAACTCATTTAAGAATATAAACAGTCTAGGCACCAAATTGTGGTTCTGAGAAACTCAAAGATGAGTGAGTGTTCTATTTAATTTCCTACTGTGAACCATGAAAAGCCAATCTTTGTACAGAAAAATAGCATCAAAAAATCTAACATCTTGTGATGAAAAGAAAGGAAAGCTTCTCTTAATAAAATTTCATTAAGTCCATGAAGCCTGTGTGAATGCTGTGGGGAGAGGGGGCTGGGGAATACCACAGAGTTCACAGCATGAAACGGCTCCAGGTCACTTATTGCCACAGTTGCATCGAGCTCAGTGAAAGAGGAAGGTTGGCATCTTCTCTGCTTAAAAGACACTAAGTTACTCTGAAACACTGTTATTAAACAGGTGTAGAATTCTCATTGTAAAAATATGGACTGAATTTCTGTGAGTCACAATACCTAAGAGATGTTATTTAGGCAAAAGTTTCAATCTGGTCAGTTTGAGAGTAGATTTTAGAAAAGGGGAAAAAAAAGTAATACTTAATTACCTACATTTATTTTCTGCTAAATGAGTAAGAGTAGAAGAGAAAGCCAAAAACTGTTTTTGCATTTGAGAATGATTAGGAGTGAGCTTTCTAGAGCAAAGATGAAATAGTTTATGTTTGAAATGTAAATTCGCTCTTGGAAAAATAATTAGCTAAAAATATTCTCCTAATTCAGCCTTACTTAAGTAGTTTGGAAATCTTAGCTCATGCCTTGATCATTTACTATTATACTAAATATTTACTGAGCATATACTGTATACCAGGAAGGTTATATAAAGCTAGTAACATCACCTGGTCATATAACCATTGAGAGCAAATAACATATACCTTTTAAAATTGATAAGGTGAAGGAAAATACTTCCAAGCATTCAATTATAGCCACAATTAACTGCAATAAGCCTGCATCATTCAAGGGTCTCCAATTGCTGGTTTCTAGAGTTTGAGATGTCCATTTCCTTTCTAGCTCATTGTCAGGTACCACCCTAATCTTAGATCTAATGCATGGCTGATTTCTCAAGCTACCTGAGCTTTGGGGCTCAGGCAGAGCAAGGGATTCAGGAAGAACTTCTCACAAATAAACAAAGAAACTTTTTTGATTTTGTTTTTGAGGGAGGGGAGGTGGGAGAAACCATCAGGTCTCCAATAGTACACACTTTCATGGCCAAGTATTTAGAAAAAAGAGAAAGGAAGGGAAAGAAGAATAAAGTGACTCATTCAGATATTTGCGAAGCATGTTACATCCTCTTAATTTAAGTGTGCATGCATCTTTGACTCTTATCTGATCTTGAAAGAGAATACAGAGCACAACATACAATCATACATGTTTCTATCTCAAGGTAAAGGGAAAGACGTTTGATTAGGAAGGATTTCTTGTCCCACACTAGTTGTTAGAGTGTTATTTTTCATTATCTCTCTTCTCCAATGTTAACTTCCAAAATTACATTAATTCTTTTCAGTTGGGTTGGGTAGAAACAGTCATGGTGGAGACACACACATAAGAAATTTTGGCTTGTGTCTAATTCTAACCACAGAACAATAGAGCCATGATGCCTTTTAAAGATTTGATTGCTGCCCAGTCTACACAGGCATGATGAGAATGACTTCTGTTTTGTTATATATCCCTTTTTGTTTATAGAAAGTCTCCATAATATCCATTTTCCTGCAGACTAATCTTAGGCTGTTTAGCCTATTAGCCAACTTTCATACGGAACTTACAGTTCTAAATGCAATAGTTATATTAGCTCATTTAATTTACACAGTTGTTTGTTTTATTAACACACTTAAAATGAGAAAATTGATGCACAAAGAGGTTAATATCACTGCAAGTCACCTAACGAGGCTTGGAGTACAAATGGCATTAAGAACTCCTACTCCACAGAGTTTTGATTGCTCTAATACTTGCTTTAAAATGTCATTTGAGCCATTTATTTACACCTTAATCAATAAATAAATGTGTCATCCTTTTAATTATATGGTACTATTGGCCTAATTTCCATCATTCTGTAGAATATACTTTAGCTATTTTTCTGGCAATGATGATTTTTCTTTCACTGATCCATTTACATCAAGTATTCTTGTAATCAAATTTGGGATCCATCTATCCACTCAGATTTTGGGACAAATATCCTCCTTTGTAGGAATTTAGTATGAGATATCAATTAAATAACTTGATGCTTTAAACAAGCAATTATATCGTACTTTAGTCATAAAGATAGCTATACTTTGATTTATAAGACATATATTAACTTTATTTTTCATTCAATATTAAATGAGAAAAGAAAGAGAACCTAAATGTAACTGAAAAACAGAGTGGTTTTCTCATTTCTTAGAAGAGGAAATTTTAAAAGGAGTAAATATTCAAAGAAGAAACAAAGTGAGAGGGAAAACATGGTGAGTATTGGAAACCAGAGAGTACTGAGTTATGTTGGATGAAGAAGGAGAAGGCATGATGGGGTTCCCTGAGGATGTCTGGGTACTGTGCCCTACTCGCTTGCTCAGAGAGCCTCAGTGGATACACAGATATTCTTACGGAAATTGGTGAGTAATAGATTCAGTAGCATCAATGTCAAGTAACAGCACACAGCCTCCATCAAATCTACTGAGAAAAGAGAGAAATTACTGTGATAATGAGGCTTATGAAATGTGTACAAGGAAGTTGAATAGAAAACAAGAATGTTTGGGGATACTCTGTGCTCTTTTTCCACCTAACGATACAAACTATTCTTCTTAGAAGATGATGCCTCAGGCTCAAATGCCACTGATGGGAACTTAGGCAGCCCATACTGGGCTTCAGGAGAGGAAAGAGGTACATCAGAAGTTTTTCCCCTTTACCTTGCTTTTCTGTTGGTTTTAGTCTGACTAGCATAATGTAAGCCATCAAAATGTAAGAGAAACAAACATTTAGACCTCACACTGTTATGTGGCTACATTTACAGGAAATGGCAATATCCCAAGCTTTAAAAGGTATTTTCTGAGCCTACCTAGGCATTCAGGGAAGAAGCACTTAACGACAAGCTGAAAATAGCGAAATTATTCTATTGGTAAATTCCCAAAGCAATCAACTACAGTATAACCAAAAAAAAAAAAAAAAAAAAAAAAAAAGCTTTCTTTTTGTCTTAAAAGAAGTTTCATATTGTCCTTGAAAGTTAAGTCAAATTAATGCAGTAACAATAGTCTGATTGTTTTTTGCCTCCAACAGCTATGGAATTAATTAGACTGTGTTGTCTAATCTCTTTTAGAGAGCTAAGGCCCTGGCGTTTATGATTCATGAAAAAAGTGAATATTTTTTTTTATGTACACATTAGGAAAAAAAACAACTTTAAGTTAGAGACTATTTTTTCCTGGTTATACTGCTCTTGTATTTTTTTTCCCCATGTTTCCCCTTCAATTTGACTTTATCATTTAAATGTATAATCTGATTAGCACTTAGCACAAATTTTGGGAAAATAAAGTGAAACTATTTTTGCTAACACTCTACAGCTGTTCGAGGAAAAAGATACTCCATTCATTATTACTTAAAGAAAATTCTACTATGCAAGAGTTTCCAATTAGGTTATAGGCCACCTTTTAGATGCTGGAGGAGATACATGATTACATTTATTTCTAAAATAGCATGGAAAATCTAGCAATTCTTTCATTTTAAAAACTTGGCAATTGGAGAGAAAACAGCTTAAATTAGGAAAGTAAAGTAACACTTCTTAAGATAGGAATAGTTTAATCTATAAAATAGATAGATCAAAGTTAGATGAATGATTTAACTCATTAAACAGATACCTAATAACATAGATTCCTGTCCTTTGGTGAACAAAAAAAATGGTCTGTTTTATTATTTTCTTCCATACAGAAAGGCATGCTTGCCCAAGTATCATAGAATACATTTGCAAAGCTATAAATACATTTTAGACTTTTTTCTTAAGCATTGTCATCTATCTGTTCAAAGTCTAGGTAATAAAATTTAAAGTACCACTCACAGAGCTTAAGAAAAAAAATCTAACTGAATTTGGACAAAATATCTATAAAATACATGCTTCAATACTTCCTGTTATAGATTTTACATAGCTAGAAAACAGAGTTAGGGATATTCAGATTTAACTTCTTTCTGCTCTTCTTTGCCCTCCTCTTCTCTTAACAACAACAACAAAAATACAGGAAAAAAAAAATGAAGGTAAGCATCAAGATGGGGATGGATGATTCTGTTTGTTTGTTTGTTTGTTTGTTTTTTAGGTGAAGCAGCCCTTGGTTGACCTCACAGATTGCAAGGGCCTTGTCAATTTACAATCCCTTTTTATTTATTTAATTATCTATCTATCTATCTACCTATTTATTTATTTATTTGCACCTACAACACCTGGTCTTCCATCCAAATACTAACCAGGCCCGACCCTGCTTAGCTTCCAAGATCAGACGGGATTGGGATTGTTCATGGTAGCATGGCCAAAGACACAATTTTGTTTTAAAATAGGTTCAGAGAGGACTCATACAAAGAGTACTTTGATAACAGGCAAAAGATAACATTCAAGATAAATATTTATATACATATTTACTTCATGTAAATATGAGAATATGAATATATGTCTGTATTTTGCTTGATGTACATAATATATGTGTATATATATGTATATGTATACATATATGTGTATATATATATATGTGTAGCATGTATTTTTCTACTGGGGGATTCTAGAAATTCTAAAGGTCACATTATAAATTAATTTTTTTAACAAAGTAGATAATCTTGTGTGTGGTTAAAAATACATTTTTAAATGTTGATGTACATTTAGAATTAACACAATAATGAGGGGGAAAAAAAACAACAGTGAGCAAAACTTACTGTCTTCTTATGCTTCTTATTAACTTCGTTTAACTTTGCTTTTCTCCAGTAGCTAAACTTTACAACTGAATTAGCTTTCTCTCAGATGATTGTTCTCTGGACTTACCCTTTTGTTTAAATGCTACTGATTTCAATGATTATTCTTCATTCCCATCACAATAGGTAAGGTGACAATAGGTAAACTGGCTCTGAAAAAGTCTCTGCTGATTAAGGAAGGTCAGCTTTGTGCTTCTCTTATCCAATCTTCCTAAATCCAAACATCATTCTTTCTCCCCATGAGCTCTGTCTTCAATGTTATTATATTGCATTTTTTGAGCAGATAACATATATAACATCATGGTATTTTATTCTTTTTATTGGAATATACTTCTTAGCTCTTTCCTTTGCCCTCTTGATTGTGGCTTGCTGCTACTCAGTGCAAATAATGACACATAAAAACCCTGTTTATGTAAAAGGTATTATGTGGTTAAGTACATCATCTGTGATAGAGACTAAGAATTTCTTTCTAAAATTGATTTAAGTGGGCCTTGTAAGAGAAATCAGCTAGAACTCTAGGAATTAGTTGCCATAGATACCTTTGTTTATTCTACCCATGTTAGTCCATTTAAGTGCATTACTAATAGTTTATGTGACTCTTTTATGTTTAGTATTTGTGTTTTCATACAATGAAAAACAATAAAAATAATTTTATTCTGTTGTACACTTCAATTGCCATTTGTTAAAAACTGTGTATTGTGTCTATGACCATGACAACCTGAACAAGCCCAATCTCGTTGGATCTCGGAAACTAAACAGCATTGGGCCTGGTTAGTGCTTGGATGGGAGACCACCTAGGAAGGTCAGGTGCTATAGGCATAAAAAATAAAAAAATAAGGGATTGTAAACTGACAAGGTCCTTATAATCTGTGAAGTCAATCAAGGGTTGCCTTGCCTAAAACAACAACAACAACAAAAATCCTGTGTATTGTTTCCTTTAGGTTTAATTCCTTTGTGACTTTCTATTCTGGTCATCTTAAACTAGGTCAAGTTACTCTCTCGCTATTTTATACTTTTTCCTTGTTATTATCTTTTTTTAAAGGAAATATATTCATGTTTATTGATAATTTGCCATTCAGTTTTACATAGTTTTCTATCACATTTATTCTTGGAGACCTTTTTTTTTTTTTTTTTTTTTTTCAGAGCAATTTTGGTTTACAATAAATTTGAGAGGAAGGTACAGAGATTTCCTAAACATGTTCTGCCCCCCTCACATACAAAGCTCCCCATTATCAACATTGCTCACCAGGATGGTACTTTTTTTCTTTTCTTTTCTTTTCCTTTTTTTTTTTTTTTTTTTTTTTTTTTTACCAAAGACGAACCCACATTATCACATCATAATCACCCAAAGCCCCTAGTTTACTTTAAGATTCACTCTTGGTGTTGCACTTTCTGTGGGTTTGGACACATATTCACCATTATGCTGCCAACAGAGTATTTTCACTGCCCTAAAAATCTTCCGTGCTCTGCCTATCCATTACACCCTTCTCCACTGCAACCACTGATCTTTTATTATCTCCATAGTGTTGCTTTTCCAGAGTAGTCCCATAATCAAGTCATTGAAAAGTTAGAGGCACAGTCTTGATATTTTATTTTCAGTAATTTATGAGATTTTAATTTTAATTACAAAAAAGTATGTACTATTTCACTTGTATAACTTTCTAGAAAGCCTTTAAAATACTTATTTGTTACAGATTTTATACAATTTATTTTAATATTTATTTGGTATGAACAGAATTTAGGTATTCTTAACATTGCTTTTTGTTTTTGGTGGTGTTAATTTAAAAGACCCTGTACACCTAAATCACTTCAGTCTAAATTGATGGCAACCTCTAGGCAATTTTGAAGATTCTCTTTTTTAAATACTGAAATTTTAAAATCCTAAAAAGCATGGAATTACACAGTCCTGGTCATGTCTTCTTAGAGAGTGGAGACCAGCAGAGGGTAGGTGAAAATGCTAATGTGAAAATTAAGGAACATAGCTTAGACATATGGCTGATTTTTATTCTTCTAAATTTTTCTGATGCTATAGAAGGCTGGGTGAAATTCTTGGCAGTCTACCCTTACGAACTCAGACTGTAAAACTGATTCCTACAGTACTGCTATTTTTGAAAAGTAATTGGTCAGTTAATTTTTAAACTACAGCTTCTTACATTGTGGTAACAACCAAAACAGAATTTAACAGTCTTGATATAGACTTAAATTTATTCTTATGATAACTAGAGATCATGTTTAGATAGCTTCATTATTGGAATTTTCTGATCTTGCAAACTCATATCACCTCATTGAAGTAAATATTATTCCTATTTTGAATCCCAGTTTCTGAGTATAATGTATTTTTAGTTTTTTTTTTTTTTAAGACAAGCAAGGCCTAAAGAAAGTATACATTTCAATAAATCTGGAATCAAAATTATGATTCTGATTTTTCTCTGAAATTTTTCAAGTTTTCTAAATGTAATATTTCTAATTTTGACTATTTTTTTATCTAAGGAAACACATATTATAAATTGAAGCAAAATATTAATTTCTGCATAGTTCAAATCTTGACATATTGTTTTTTTATCTACCTTTCAGAAACATGACAAATGTTTTCCAAAATGTGAGAGACAACATTACAACATTTAAGAAAATGTCAATGTCTTAACAATGGTCCATATTTTGAAATAATTATTGACATGATCTGTTGATATTGTGCATTTTCTTCTATTCAGTACCTCTCCAGACTCTACCCCTTTGATTTTTTTTTTCTTTTGCTATGCCTCTTCTTTAAGTTATTTTTGATAAACATTCTTTTCTTCTTCGCTTTTGGTTATACATGACAGATAAGCTCTTGATTTACAAGAGCTTATTAATAGTTATTAATAGTAACTCTTTTATCAACTACTTTGCAATCTCAAGGCCATCTTGAATGCAAATAATCTAGAAGATTAAACAAAGAATAATAAAATATTTTGTGTCAAAATGTTATGGCTAAGAGATCTTAAAACTGCTCAAATATTTGTCATAAATATAAAATAAAGGTAAGGATTACTCCAAACTTAAAGTAAAAACTGACTTCAATAATTTGTTATCACAAGACCATTTGATGCTCACTCAGACATATGCACTTATGAAGATCATATGCCAGGCAGACGAACATCATTCTTGCTTAGTGTTTAATAGCTCATGTCCCACATGTGATTCATTAGTGCATTCACCTGTACCAAATTTACATGAGCAAACATATGTAGGACTCAATTGTAAAAAAAAGACCATGGCAGAGTTACAACTTTTCTAACAAATGACACATTTGCTAGCAGTTGAGATATTTGCACAGTGATGACAGGAGAAACTATATTCTGAGGTATATGTTAAAACCAATTAACCTGGCAGCGCCAAGCATGACCATGTTGGTGGTTTTAAGTATTTAAACGTAGATGTTATCTTATAATTTCAGTTTTAAAACAGATAAAATCTGATCCAAATATCATTTTTAGATACAATATTTGGAAAAGCTGTGGCACTCTTGTAACCACAACCTAAACTGCAGTCTTTTCAATGATTTAAAAATGCTTAGTGATGCAATTTAGTTTTATTTAGGTAAAGAAGGGAAACTGTATAGAGAAATGCAGAATGCAAAAAAAGAAATATTAAGGGCATAGCTAGAATGAGTATGCTGAATCAATTATGACTTTTTTTTTTTTTTGGTAAACCATCAAACCAAAATATATCTTTTCTTCCTTAATATCAGCAAGATTTTGCTACCATGAGATAGCTCCAGAGATTCATTGCTATTTTTAATAAATGAAAGAATGCTGTGGACATAGTGTGTATGCTCATTGTAAACCATTTTTGATGGACCAAATCTGAAAATATATAAGAAAGACACTGAGCAGACTGTGAAACATCTGAAGTGTCTATCAGCCAGGCAGTTTCCCTATACTTGCCAACTATTTAAATTAAATTTGGATATCTTTCTCCATGTGTGCTTAGCACATACATATTTTCTTTAGGCCACAAACTTCTAGTTGCTAAGTAGAAACAGTTTCTTTTGTTTCCAGATAAGATATAATGTGTATTCTTTAGCTATTTCATATTTTTATTAGGTTGTAAAATATGAAATAGCTCAATAGTAATCTGAAAAACAAATTATAAGGTTAGGCTTAGGAGCTTAGGTAGATGAAAAAAGATAAATGAGCTAAGATCTTAGCCTATGATTTCTGACTCTAAAAAAATCAACTGATTCTGACCATCAGTGTCAAGAAAGAAAGGCAAATTTCTATTTTAAGTCACCATGATTTAGTTGTAGCACTAGAGATATTGCCAGTGTGATTCAATTCCAAGAAAACTTCCTCCTAATTAGAAAACAGAAAACTGAGTTATAAATATTATAGATTATAAGTTTTCATTTGTGTCACAGAACTGACAGCTATGAGTAGTTTAGTGCTTCTCAACTGAAGATGATTTGGGATACTTTGCTATCTAGTAGATAAAGACTAGGAATGTTGATCAACATCCTACAATGCACAGGATGAAATGACAAAAAAAATTACGTGACCCCATATGTCAATAATGTGGATGATTCTATGTCTGATTTGATAAACAGTCTATGATGTAATATTTATAATTCAATAGCCAGGATGCTCATTGAATTACAAACAGTTCATCTGATTTTGTTGTAAAACCTAAATCAGCAAAAATGGTTGTATGGGGTTGTGGGTATGAATAAAGAAACTGTATCAAACCATTTGTCTACTTACCTAGGGATCATTCAATAATTAAGCATTAAAAAATGATGGAAAGAAACAGAAAAAAAATGCTATAAAAACAGTTTAATTGCCAATTTTATGAAATCATTTATCAGACTAGTTATGCTATAATTATAGAAACATGAGCTTTAAATTCAAAGTAACATCATGAACTTGTCCTTTTGGCCTTGCCTTTCTAAATTTCAGCTACCCTATTCTGTTAAGAGATACAAAGATCTTTCAGGGTTTCTGTAATAATTGAAGAAGAGAATATGCAAGACAGGACATATATTAGGGAGTTCAGAAGAGAGACATATTATTAAGCTAGTATTACAAATTTTAGACTTTTTATTAGTATTACCATGAATATTGACAATACATTCTCACTTGTCATGGTTTGTATGGAATTCAGTGTGAATAGCAGAGAAAGGATCTGTAACTAAACCCCATTGCGTCCTATCTCCATTATTATTTTTTTAACTTTTCTCCCTTAAGCAATCTTCTCAATCTCTCTTGAAATATTAGTCTTCTCATCTGTAAAACTAACCTCATAAGCTGCATCCAATGTTCAGAAGTGTGTTGGCATT
Source organism: Eonycteris spelaea (assembly GCA_003508835.1). Classification (NCBI taxonomy): domain Eukaryota; kingdom Metazoa; phylum Chordata; class Mammalia; order Chiroptera; family Pteropodidae; genus Eonycteris; species Eonycteris spelaea. The sequence continues at coordinate 3,540,619 of PUFA01000067.1, read as the reverse complement.
TGTGTACAGAAGTAAGAAAGGACATAGATATTTTGCACTCTTACCCAGCCAGGCATGTAGTGCTAAAAAAATAAAATAAAATAAATAACAGGTACACTGAGAAGGGTAAGGCAATGTTAGGAAAAAATATTGAAAAATTATGGCAGACTCTTCTTTTTCCTAGCCTACTCTACACTATGAAAAACTAATGTCTAATGAAAATCAATCCATTCTTCTTTGATTGAGATCATTAATTATTAGTAACTCATGCTGATGATATTTTATTAACATGATCTTATTATCAAAGTGTAACTACAGTTAAAAACTTACTTCTATTACAATAATATATAAGTTATTATAACTTATATATAAATATAAATATATATAAATGGGACATTGCTCACTAACAAAAAGTTTAAGTTCATTAATCCAAAAAAAGTGCCAGAAGGCTGTTGTGTGTAATAGTCATGTCTAAATTTAAAATTATGCAATGGCCTAAATTTCAGTTTCCCTGAGATGACTCCTGGCATTTTAAATGTCCCTGTGTCAAAGAAATGCATAGCTTCAATTTATTTTTTTTTATTTTCAGTTAAGATGCTCTATTAGAATTAATTCCTGAATTATTTTTATGTATTACATATTTTTGGCATTAAAAAAAGTTAAATAAAAAAATCTTTGCTGTTTTAAGTTTATCAAAAACAAAGAATGGATTGTTGTTGTTGCCCTGTTTATGTTAACTAAAACAAATATTTCAAACTTTTAGAAACAATTTTCACCACTACAAGAATTATGAAGATACTTAGAAATTAGTTAAGAACAACGGCTGAAAATTAATATTTTCTCATCTGAAATTATTAAAGTTTTGGATAAATACTGATTGAATTTATTCAATGAGTCATGAGAATTTTTAACAACTTATTAAATTGAAAACTTCTCCTCTATTTCCTTTTGAATAATTTCAGCACATTTATGGCACATATCAGAACATCTCTCATTTCACGAATGATGTTATTGCTCTAAGAATATAACTTGCCCTTCTCCAAGACTGTTCAGTGAGTTCTTTAACATTATTTTTAATGGACTTAAAAAATGTGTTGCTTCATTTTTAAGACCATACCACACTCTTTGCAAGTGATGTGCTATTCTGTAAAACGCCTTTTTAGTTGAGCTGACAACTTATGTACAGTGAGAGTAGATTCCATTTGTAACTTAAAATGACTGTAAAGACAAATCAACTCCATGAAATTGGGTCTATAACAAAAACCTGTACAATACCTTAGCAGTAGCAGTGTTTTTCTAGTACCAGAAGGAGAAGTAATGCAGTCTTGTTGATATTAAGGTAGAGCAATGTTTTAACATGAATGGATGCCTAATTCACAGATAGAATAATCCATAACTCAGCTTTCCAGGGGCAACTTCTGTATTAAGGCATATTTCTATATTCAGCAGTAATAAAAGATGTCATTTGGATGACCTGAGGTCTACAATTTCATGCTATGGTAGGAAAGTTATCTCCTTTCCTCCACATTGGCCTTCTTCATGGCTAATTTTAGAGCTCGTGTCTTTCTTTTGCAATTTGCTGCTTGGTTGCTTCGTTGGAATTTACTCTAACACTATCAGATCTTGAATAACATGAATCTTTAGCTTAAAAGGAATCTTTAAAGTTAATTTCTTTTATTCTTTTATTTTTTTTTTTTTTCTAAATCATCTTGGGAAAGACTTTGTGGAAGTACTCATCTATAAATCCTAGTTACTGGAGGCTACTCTAATTTTACATAGATGTTCCACATTTACTTAGTGACAAAGAAAAAGCTAGATTAACTATTTTCAATATAACTTCTATTGTTTATGCATCTGTTTAGATTTTTAAAATTCATGTTCAGTTAATCTAATTCTTCATTTCCTAAAGAAATTAAATTGGAGTCTATTTTTTTTCTTTCAGTTTAAAATAAATATTTTTTTCAAATAAATTACTAAAAATTCTGAGAATATTTAAAAAACAGGTTTTTTGGATTATTTATAAATTAACATATTAAATGCATAGTAAATAATACAATTTGGAGAAAAAAAGTAATACTTCTAATATCTCTATCAAAAGTCTTTAAAAATTGAATGAGTGACAAGCCAGATGAAAATACTAATTTAATCAATCCAGTGGTTCAAGGACCATTCTGAGGAAATGTTCCATCACATTAAAATCCTTGAGTTTACACAATTTTCAAGAGTGGTTTTGAAATATATGAATTGACCAAACTCTACTTGAGCATAATTCACAAAGTTTCAAAATCTCATAATAACCATTTACTACCTTATCTTAATTCTGGGTCGCTCAAGCCATAATATTAACATCTTTATTCTTATAATTTATATTTAAATACTTGATAAATAGTCTATCTTTTGACATCCTAGGCATATGTAAATTATAGGATGCCCTAGACATCTTGACTGGTGTAGTCTGATGATTTAGATACTTCAGTACGTACTTTTCTACCAAATCCACCCAATCAAATATTTCATCAATTAACATGAGCTTTAGGAATGGTATTTGTATTTTCCACATTTAAAAAAAAATGATATATTTTGTTACTTCCATTGTCAATTCTCAATATTCTTAAAATAATTATTCTAAGACATTTAAGGCCTGAAGTCCTGAGGCATTGAAATATACTTTATTTATCTAATATGAACTATGAATTTACTACATCTATCTATTTGATAATTCATTTTTTTCATTAATTTGACAAATATTTATTAAATGTTTACTCTCTTTCAAGCTTTGTTCTACTTTCTGGGAATGAAATTATGAATAAGATAAAGCTCCCTGCCCTCATACAGCTTATACACAAGTGGTGAAAAAATAAACACACATTAAGTAATGGCTTATTGTGACAAGCCATAATTCAAAATCTAGCCCAATGATGAGTAGAAATTCACTTTCCTAGTTTATAATACAATACGCAAGATATGGTGTTTCTTTATCCCAGTTACTGTCTTTGGAAAAAGAAAAAAAAAATATTAAGGTGGGATTAGGGCAGGACTATCTGCTCCTTATCTGATTTGAGGCATGGAGTATAAGACTGAAAAAGTATTTCTTGTATTTATTTATAAGGAAAAAGTGGTAAAGAAAAAAGAGAATCAAATGTGTACAGATTTGGGTGTCTTTGACACTAAACCTGCTTATAATTTCAAAGAATGCCAACAGAGAAAAGTTACGCTACCAAGTCTTGAACTGTTTTATTTGTAGCTTTGTGAAAGAAAGCTAGCTGTTAGGCAGCAGTTACGCTTTCACACACAGTTCAACATAATGGGGCTGGAAACATCATTCCTGAATTGGAGTAATATGGTTCTGCCAACTCTCCTTCTAAGACTCCTCCCCACCTTTGTGCTTCTATCATAAAGGGGCAGTTGAAAGCCATTTGCATAGTTGCTAGTCCTTGAAAAGACATATTGTTTCCTTTTCTTCTCTTATTTTGATAAAATATTCTCATATTCGCAGAGTGCTCTGGTAAGCTCAGCTCATCTTGGTTTTGGTCTAGAGAGCAGGATAAAGTGCAATCCAATTTTGAGAACTATCTACAATTTTGCTTAATATTCCCATTGTGAAAAGTCAGAAGATTTAGGAGGGAAATATAATTGCCCCATATTTAAGATATTATTGAGAATGCAATAGACTGAATTTAAAATGCACTTGGAGAGTCAGTTTTTCTACTCAGTGTTAGAAAAAAATAATATTTTTCAAGTTCATTTCCAAAGTGCCATTGAATTTTTTTCTAGGTTTTCTTTAGTTTTGTTTAAAAAGTTAACAAAGAGACTTGTGATATACAAAGTTGTCAGTGATGTTTGCTATTATTCTTTTTAGCTTTAAATACACTTTACAGCCTATTTATTAGTACAACTTACAATAAGCCTGGTAAAAGTAAAAGAGAATTATAGAAACCTAGGGTTTTATGGAAATGCTAATATTTGGCAAAACTTAATGAAGAAAGTTAGAAATAAACTATCTATCTCATCTGATGGTACATTTTTGTCTCTGATCTAAATGGGAAACATCTTACATTATTTACATAAAATTTATTTTATATTTTCATAGCTAAACAATCCCAAAACAGCATAGCCATCAAACAGATAATGGATTGTTAAATGGTCACCACCTTTTTTGCTCCCAAGGACTTACCAATGTTTTTGTTTTTGTTTTCTCTTTTCTTTGCTAATAAAGTATTTTTCTAAAATACTAATTGACTAGGATATTTTGTCATCATGACAGAAAGGCTTTAGTTCCTGTTAATTTGTGTATTTAAAGTCAAAAACTTGTGACTATTCACTTATTCTATAATTCCAGTCTCATTAGACTCTTTGACTCTTATCTATTGCTTTGTATTGTAGATGCAGCTGTTAGCTATTATTATTGTTATAGTCATCATCATCATCATCATCATCATCATCATCATCATCATCATTAGTGGATTTCTGAATGACAAGCTTTTTAACTGTTTAAGCACTTTTATTTTTCAGTTAATAACTTTCCATATACAGTGTATTAGAAAAGAGGCCTGGGATAGGTTAAAAGTGTTGACATAATCACAAGGCATTATATCCAGGTTTCTGATAGCTTTTTCAAGCTGATAACAATTAATTGCGACCTGAAGGACCAGATGAATTTTGGTTGTAACAGCAAAGAGGAAGAATGTTGCCAGAATCATAGTGACACTCTACTGGGGGGGAAAGAAAAAGTAAAAGAAAAAAAAAAAAAAAAAAAATCTTGCCTCTATGATAAAACCCCAAGGGAAGAGAAATGAGATAAAAGATACTAAGATATATGTGTGAAATGCTATATAGCAAATATTTAATTGCATTCTTTATCACTTGATAGAACAAAAATGTAGACACAATACAAATTAAAAACCTATTTATTTATTTTTTTTAACTTTTCTTTGTTCCAGGCCTGATGGATAAAAGTATGCTGCCAAAGATCTTAGTCTGGAGCCATTATTTGTGCAGCTACCTCTTGTTCAGAAATCGGAAACTCATTTCAGCTTGAGGTAGACAGCTGTGTGAAGTGTTACCGAGTGATGTCTGCAAATTAGAAAGGCAAAAAAGTTTGCAACTGGCAGTAGCATTTGAAATTCTACAATTTTAGGAAATGCTTGGAAGCTGAAAGAATGGATGAAAAGAAAGAGAAAAAAATTTAACATCCAGAATAAAAACATGTTCCATATATTTATATATATTTATATATATTATATATTACATATTTATATATATTATATATTATATATAATTTCTTTTTCTTTAGATTGTACCACTTATATTTTGAATTTCTATCATTTTTTTTAAATGTACGTTTCAACATTAATTCTCTCAGGATCAAATAATGTAAACTTAATCATGAAAAAAAATTCTTAGCTTGATTTGTTATTGAAATCAAGAATATATATGGCAAAAAAAGGCCTTATCTACAGTTTAAGTACTTCTAAATGACATTCATAATATGATTGTATAATAATGCCAATAATACAAGTTTAGGTTGTCTAATAGTCTATGCCTGAGGATCTTGCGATGTGTTTTTTTGGCATCTGTCTAGGTAAAATAAGTATTCTAGATTAAATAGAATACATCTGTGGGTTCATGGACTCCTTTACCCCCTTTTTCTTTACTTAGTTTAATTCTTTGGGTTTGAATTTTGCAATCATGCTACTTGAGATTATAAAATAATAGTTTAATTAATCAAAATGTACCAAATAATAATATCATAGGAAATTAAGTAATACCAGATTAATGGGAGGATATAAGGACATCTCTTTATTAAATATAGTAGTTTATTTGCGTTAGCTGATATTGTCTGTTCTATTTACTATTGCTGCATAACAGGACACCACAAAACTCAAGAGTGTGAAAGCAGTAATATTATTTTGCCTGCAATTCTGCAGTGCGATAGGGGCTCCATGTAAATAGCTCAGCTCTTTTTCATATGGTATCAGATGGGTCCTCCTAAAAGCAGAAGTTATTTGACAGCTGGGATTAAAACATTTGTATGGATCACTTGGCCTAAGAGTGAAGGCTGAATGTCAGCTGGGACTTCAGCTGGGGCTGCCTGCTGCAATATCTGCACATATTCTTGTCATGTGGCTACTTGGCCTTCTAACAACATGTTTCTGGGTTCCCAAGTGAGTGAGTATCCCAAGGAGATAAAATGAATGAGCAAGGTTTTTTATGATGTAGCCTTGTAAGTCACATAGCATCCCTTCTCTGCTCGCCAAGTTCCACCCAGGTTCAAGGGGAAGGAACATAAAACCCATCACTTGATGGGAGAAATGTCAATTCAGCATGTTAAGAAAAGCATGTGAGATGAAATATCTGGTGGAAGATTCTTTGAATAATACAATTAGCCACAGTCTGCCCTCAGGCCAGAACAATTCATTACTCTCTCACATGCAAAATATAGTTGATTTTGTCCCAAGAACTCCAAGGCTCATGCTCTTACAATAGCAGTTTGAAGTTTATGATTGTATCATCTAGCTAGGTTTCAGGTATAGATGATGCTCCTTGAGTTCAATTCTTCAGTGTTGCTATTCAAGTATTTCCTTTTAGTTTGAAGACCTGTGAACTAAAGAGACAAGTTATCTACCTTTACCACACGTGGGCACGCGCGCGCACGCGCGTGCGCGCACGCACACACACACCACACACACACACACACACACACACACAACTCAATGATGGCCTAGGCATAAGATAAGAACTTTCAACTTTCTTGTTTTAGAAGTAGCAAAATGGAAGTCACACAATAGCCACAGGTCAATAGTAATTCTGAAATCTTATGTTGCCACGCCCTTATTATTCTCTCCCCTCTCTCTCTCTCTCTCTCATATTATATAAACACATATTTATATTGTGTGTGTATATATAGCTTCTATAACATATATGTATATATACATATTTATGATATGATGATTATATATATGCACATATATGATGTGTATATATACATACATACATATGCGCATGTGTGTGTATGTGGGTGTGGTGTGTGTGGTATATATAATATATATATTATATATATATATATATATATATATATATATATAGCTCTCTATTAAAGAGAGTGTGTGTTTCATATTTGTAGGATGACATTTTTCTTAGAAATTCTCATACTGTCTTGGACCTCATCATTTCTCACTACAGGTAAAATGGGACCTTGGCAATTATTATGGATCAACGGAATGGAACTGCCCCAAAAGAGAGAGTATGGTGTAAGTGATGCAAAGTGAGTCACAAAACTAGGCCATAAAATGCCATGCATTTTTGCTGTGTTCTTTCAGGAGGCTCATTTTTGGAACCCAGTCATCATGCTGTTAGAAATCAAGTAACGACTTGGAGAGACTAGATGGAAGTCTGTTTTACAACCTATCATGGACTAAATATTTGCATCCCCCCAATTTCATATGGTGAAGTTAAACTCCGATGCTATTATATTTGGAGGTGGAGGCTTTAGAAGATAATTATGTATAGGTGAGGTCATGAGGGGCAATCTCCCATGATGGAGTTAGTTCTTTTATAAAGAGAAGGAGAGGCACCAGAACATCCCCTCTCTGCTATGAGGGGGTACAGTGAGAAGGCAGTCAACTGAAAGCCAGAAAGAAGGCCTACACCAGGAGCCTAATCAGTTGGCACCTAGGTCTTGAACTTTCCAGCATCCATAACTGTGAGAAATAGATGTCTGTTTTTAAGCCACCCAGTTTGTGATATTTTGTTATAGCAAGTTCTGCTGACTAATACATAGCCCTATCTGAGTTCCCAGCTAAGTGTCAGCATCAGTGATCAGACTTGCATGAGAAACACTTTGATGATTTCAACAACTAAGGTCAAGCCATCATCCCTAGCCTTCCAACTTCTCCTGCTGATACCTCATGGGGCAAAGACAAGGTACTTTCTCCAAGTCTGATCCACTTAGCAGATTAGACAGAAATAAAGTAATTGCTCATGTTCAAAGCCACTTGGTTTTAAGGTGAATTGGAATATAGTTTGATACCTAGGAGGAAGTTGCTGCTATAACAATTCAAGCATAAGGTATTAGCTCTGGGATGAGGCAGTGAGCAAAAAACAGTGAGGCACTGGGGACACAAGTCATGAGAGAGTCTTGGGAAGAGTGTGAATAGAAGCCTGATGTGTCTCAAGAGGCTTTGGAGACAAACTTAAAGTAAAATCAGAAAAAAATGATACTAAAAGCTAGCAAAAACAGAACTCTTGCTATAGTAGCAGAAAGTTTTTGGAACTCCATCTAGAGTAACAGAAAATGAAAGCAATTTCTTAGTGAGCTTCTGATCTAGTAAAGAGATTTTTAGACAGGCTGGCCTGAAAATCACTTGGTTTCATTTCACCTATGATAAATGTGAGGGGAAGAGGTAATCTAGAGAAAGAACTGTTAAATGAATAAGAAGGAGCCAGGGATTTGTGTGTTTGAAAATAAAAATGTTCCTCATTATATTCTCCAGATGGCAATTATGCAAAATTAAATGACTTTGGACAGAGATAAATCCACTGCCAGGCAAACATGGTACAAAGACGAAGCCAACAGTGGGATTGTAAAATCTTTGTTAAAGCCTCAGAGCGATTTAAGGTGTACCTCATAGATCCTTTAAAACTGATTTAGTATGATCATTAATATTATTTTATGATGTATTACATTTATTGGGGGAAAAAAACATTCAACTTAAGCTCCTGAGGCTGTGTCCTTTCTATTGTGAAATAATATTACTCTATATTAGCAGACCACCATATACATTATTTATTTAATCATTGTTTTACATTATTATTTAATCATTTTTTTAATCAAACCTATGGGGTGTGCAAGGCAGGTCTCATTATTCTCTATTCTCCCCTTCAGCCCAGTGACTAATTATTTGGCTTTAAGAAGTGTTTTCTCTATCCAGGCACTTCACATTACCTAAGTCGTCCCATTAGTTCTCATAACACCCAATACAGGCAGTGATGTCACAACTGACTGTCAGGTGAGGTGACTGAAAACCCAAACAGTTAAAGAACATTCCTACTATCACATTACTGCTATGTTGCAGAAACAAGAATCTAATCTGGTCTTTATGACTTAATAGTAAGCAAGTTATTGTTTTATTTCACCTGGTCATCTTGCATATATAGAGTCACAAAAGAAAAAAAAAAGAAAAAAGGAAAGGAAAGGAAAGAAAATAAAGAAAGCAGACAAAAGAATAGAAATAAAGTTTTGATTTCTCAATTTTTTTTTCTCTAAACTACTGAGACTTTATAGTTTCACTATTTCTGAATAAGGCCTCTAGATGCAATGTGTTTTTCTTAATTATACGATAACTTTTGTTTTAATTCTTAAAGTTTAAAATTAACATGGAAAAAGATCATTTATATCACTTTCATTGTATAAGGTTTAAACTCCATGGATAAAAGTTAAAAAATGGTAATATAAGAGTATCTTATTTTTTAAATAATTTTCTATTTTCATTAAAAATGATAACCTGGAATTTAATTTATGTAATAGTTCAATCATATAATACATATAAACAAAATAGATGTTCAATATTTAGATAGTTACTATTTCATTTTTTCAAATTTCATAGGTGTATATTATAGTACATACTTGAAATGCTTTATTTTACAATAGGACTTTACATAGTCCTATAAATATGTTTATTTTACATAGGACTTAACAAAATTGAGCAATTAATTGATCAACATGGAAAGAACCTGTCCCAATTACCAGAGAGCAGGCAAAAAGAGTGAATTTGTAACTGAGAGGCAATGAAATAGACAACTGGCACCCTTAAAGATTCTGAGAATAATTTGAAAATGGCAGTAGGGGTGGCTTATCCTTGTTTCACACCTGGGCTCAACTGGAACACCTTAATGTTGTAAATTTGAGATTTTAGAATCCCCCCAAAGCTTGCTTGCTTACATGTCTTTAGGCAGCACTGGGAGGAATTGAGGATTAGGATTGTTGAAGAAAGTATTCCCATGTTGCCTCTACAGGAAGCTTGACTTTTGTCAGCATGGTGGACTCAGGGGATATGGACAACTTGCTTAGAGTTCTAAGAACAAGTATTCCAGGGAACAAGAGCGAAGCTGCATAGCTTTGTCTAACTTAGCCCCAAGCATCGCACAGTTACTTCTGGTGTATTATTTACAGGTAGGTTATAAGCCCCACCGGATTTGGGGAGTGGGGGTGTATGGAGTATCAGTTACACTGTATAAGAGTGTGTAGAATGAAAGATGATGATGTGGTCATTTTTTTTTGAAATGTACAATCTCTCATAATTTGTCACTCTAATAACATTAAAAAATATAACTGGATTCTATGTAAGTCTCATCAGTTTTTATTTTGATTGGCTTTACCCCAGTTCCTCAGTTAATATAATCTTTTTCATCTTTGTAGGTGAACTGAATATTTTATCAAGGCATTTTGCTGGAAAAATTTGTATTGTCAACAAAGAAGGGAATGTATCCAAGAACAAAGTGTGCCAGCATAGCATTTTTGCCATTCACTGGCTTGTGAAACTTTAAATTATTCTTAAAGAACAAGTATTAGAGAAATGATAGAACAATCTTAGTTTTTAGCAAAAATAGACATTTAATGGTGAGATTCTCTCAAATTTTGCTAAAATAATCTATTTTCTCCTTATGGTCTTTAACTGTACAATCTTTGACACTGTAAGCTGTTGTTTATGTATAAAATTCTCTTGCTCTTTAAGCTTTCCTGTCATCACATTTATTTATTTGCCTTCTGTCCAGAATAGTCCTTCTAAATTCTCCTTTTGACTTCCTGTATCCAGTTAAATGTCAGTATACAACTTTACACAGTTTTCTTGAGCACTTTATCATTTGGCATGGTTTTATTACACCAATGTTCCGTATTACTGTCACTGATAACTCAGAATTCTGGATGCATACAGTCATTTGTCCCCTGTAAATCTCCATGGAATTATCTTAAAGTTACCTAAGCTTACTAGGACCAAAATTGAAGCCATCATCTTTTCTTTCAAATCCAGTTTCTCTAAATTTCTTCTTCAAACTAGTGCTGTCATTCTAGTAATCCAGTCCAGAAACTCTAAGATTGAAACTGCATTTCACTATTACCTTAATTTCATGTATAAACTTATTTACTATTTGCTGTAAGTTATATCTCATATATCCTTGTGTTCTCTGGGTCCACTCCACCCCAGTCACCATTGCCCTGGTCAAAGTTTCATCTTTCTCGCTTGATCATCTAGCTCATCACAGTTTTAAGAAACACCAATTAATTTTCTGAAAAGATGCCACAGAAATCTTCTCATGATCATATGACAACCCCGCTTAGAAGTTCTTAAATAACTCCCTAAAGAATTTAAACAACATTTCTGTGATTCAAACTGCCCTATTTTTTAAACATATCTATTTTCTGCAGCAATAAATGTAGAAATAATTTTCCAACCATTCCTAATTTTCTGCACTGCCCTTGAACAGTTTTATCATGAGACTTTTCATAGTTTTGTGCCCTTTCCACAGGTGCCACAGGCTTCCAGTTCCTCCGGTGTCCTTGCTTTCATCTCCTCTATTAATTTCAGGCTCACCTCTCAGCGAGGTGGTAAAGGACAGATGTGGAAAATGTCCTACAAACTCATTATTTAACGTCATTCTGTTTGTAGGCTTGTATTCTTGAGATGTGACCTTCAAAGAGTTATTTTAGTTTCTCTACTTCCCCTTTAGGTGAGGAAGGAAGGCTGGAGGGGCCTGGAGTCAGCTAACTTACCTCCCCCAATGGGATCAGGCTTTTGTAAAGTCTTTTTCCTTGCTCATAGGTATGCATTAGTTTTAGAAAACTTTTTTTTTTTTAATTTTTATTACGGTATTATTTGTTAACAAAATCCAGTAAGTTTCAGGTGTACAATTCAACAGCAAGGCACATATATATATGTGTTTCCACCATGTTTTCTTTTTATGTAATCTATTTCCACACCCATTTGTCTACTTCTGCAAGGGTTCTAAAGAAGAGATATTTTTTGTCCTCTTTAAATTAATTCTCTCCCTTTTTGCTTCCTGAAGTATGTCATCCCCATACTTAGGAATTCTCTCTCTAATACCTAGTGCGTCAATCTTATGCATTCTTACTTCGAACTTTTCCATGTAAAAATCCATTGATATTCTCTCAAATTAGTCTCTTATTTCCCCATGTATTTAATAGTCAGATTCTTTAACTTGTGTTCTTATATTGAGTGTGACCATTCCCTTAACACGTGTTCCTTTCTGTAACAGCTTGCAAAGTCTTTCTAATTTAGCATAATGCTAACTAAGATATCTCAGTGCTATATGGTTAATGTTTGTGTTCCTCCAAAATTCATATGTTGAAGTGCTAATGCCTAGTGTGAAGCAATTAGGACCTAAGGCCCTTGGGAGATAATTAGATTATGAGGGCAGTGAAGGCCCTCATGAATGGGATTAATGCCCTTATAAAAGAAGGCCACTGGGAGCTTTCTAGCCCCTTTAGCCATATAAATACAGGAATTCAGCAGTCTGCAACCCAGAAGAGGACCTCACCTGATTATGCTGTCCATAGCTGGTACTACCAGCATCCAGAACTGTGAGAATTACATTTCTGTTTGTTTGTTTGTTTGTTTTTTAAGCTACCCAGTCTGTGTTATTTTGTTATGGTAGCCCAAACAGACTAATACATGGAATAACCAGATGACTTATACTTCTTTTCATATCTTATAATTTTTTTAGTATTGTAGTCGATCGTTTAAATAAATTCCGTTTATTTAACACAATTGGACAAGTCCCTATCTTCAAATTCTAATCTTTCTAATCTCTACATCCATTGGTCTTCTTGACACTGTATTTTCCACTATATATTTTTTTCTTTTATCTCTGATTGCTTCTTCTCTGTTGTATTTGCAATTCTTCTTTTCTCTCACATCACTAAATGTCTCCTGAGGAAAATAATTCAAGCTTCTACTCTTACAGGATGAATTTATACCATCTGTTCAACTACTCATTGCCTTGTAGAATGTAGTAGATAACTGTACACTGGATGTAACAGATAAGAAACAGTGTCTATAACTGTAGTATTCAAGACAAATAGAAATAACATTTCTTTATTTCCATTTAAATAAACTCTATTTGCATGTTTAAATTCCATTCAGTCAGTCACATGAGATGGTCTGCCATCTGCTCTTATGTTTTTGCTTATGAAGATATTTGCTAAAGAATTTCTCATGTTGTTAGATCCCCACACAGGACTCCATGCTGGATTCTGTTGACCTGTAACTTCTTTCAGTTTGCTTATATATAGCTGATACTTTTGTATCATATTTGAGGGTAAGTAGCCATTTACCTATTTTATGATCACAATAGACCATGATGGTCACTGAGAAGGAAGTCTAAGACACTTTTTACATGGATCTTTTTTCTAAACTTATTTTCATTTCGAACCTTTCTTCCCCCAATATCTCCCTACGTCTCTTTCAAGCCCCCTCATTCAAAGCTCAGCCTAATGTCACAAAATGGGGTTATCTCTTTGAGGCACTGAACTTCTATCTTCTCTGTCTGTATCTACTTTTGTTGTTCAACCCAGGGGATTTTTCTAAAGCCTCCACAGGAGGCCCAGATCTCCAGCTCTCACTCACAGATATTTCTTTCACGTACTAAGTACTTTTCTAACAACTAAGGGCTTAGCTTTCTGGAGACCAAAGTCAGGATGCTCCTTAATTTCTACCTTCCATTTTACTATGTTTAAATACAAGATATAATATTCTGGTCTTTAAAATGGGGATGTGTGTTGGTGGTAGTAAAATTTATCAGGAGAAAAATTAAAAACCTCCACTTGTAAACCAAAAAAAGAAGATAGGGTAGCATTTTAGAATATCCTATATTTTCACACAATTTGATAGAGCAGGAACTCAGCTCTCTATCTAGCAGGTCTGATCATCAGGGGAGAAATGAAGCAGAATCTCATCATGGTCTCCCTATACTATCTCTTGTTGGTAACTTTAAGCAATTTGCTAAATGCCCGTCATCCCAAGAAATTCACACGAGCAAACTGGAATCAATGAAATGGGAGATGGGAGCAGGTCAACCAAGGCTAGAATACTGGAAGTTGTGATTTATCTGTAGATATCATTGTAACTGTATATTCTATATATTCTGGCTGGTGGTTTATAAACTATGACGTTTTTTAAGTAGGAATTACATTTCCCAGGATCACCTTTCCTTCGTGTTTCCAGGTAAAAATTTGTTAAAAAAAAAATAATAAGTAAAGACATGAAATTGGAAGTTGACAGTGCAACAATCATATTTACTAACTAAAAGTTGTTGTAATTAGATGTAATAACAAGGAACACAGATATAACTGATGAACCCAAGCTGCTCCTTGCTCTTTTTTGGTCCATGCCCAGCTCTTCTTCCTGTCCACTGACCCTGTTGAATAACAGTGGTCCCAACTCCATGATCAGATGCTTGGCTCTAGATCCTGAGTCTTAATCACATAGGAGCCTCAGCTTCCCAAACATCACTCTCCAGTGTTCCTTTGTAGTCCCAGTTTGGTTCATGATTGGCTTTCTGATGCCTTCAGAGGATTCTTTCTCTGACCTTACTTATGTTCCAGGTCCTGACTGCCCCACATTTCCCCTGATTATGTAAGATCTAATCCCTGTTACACTCTCCCTGTGACACTTTTGAGGGCTCTGATACCCTTAAAGAGTCCTGAATAATACAGGATGAACTCAATATTTATTCTGTTGAGTTCTCAAGCTCCTTAGATAAGACATAAGAAAGAAGAAACAATTGGATTATAGATGTGGAAGTTAAAAATATAAAGGAAACTTTGTGCTATAAACTAAATAGAAAAATATCAGTTTGAACTTGCTATTATACTTAGATACTCTATGATTCCAATATTTAGCTCTCATTAGAACAATTATGTCAAGTCCCATTTTTATGATTTCTAAATATGCTGAAATTATATGTCACATAATGCCTTCTCTGTTATAATGTGATAAAGATTATGGTGCCTCTTTGTATGTATGAAAACAAAAGTGAAATCCTTAAGTTTTTATACAGTTCTCTTGATGTTATTTTTTCCTAATCTTACTAGTTTTATAAATTCTATTAACTACTTCCTTGATATTGTGATTTTATTCTTTATTTTGTTGAATATTATTTACCTAACAATAACAACAAAGGCTTTGTACAATTACCAAACCATTTGTGTTGTAGATAAATTGATTTGGAAAAATGTGGTAAAAAAAAAATTATGTTACATTTTAGCTAACCTCGATATTAATTTCTCCCTGTCATGCATACATGTATTAATTCTTATACAAAATAATGAGGGTTATTTCTATACCTCGGTGTTTTTGATTGGTAAACCATATGTATATATAATTATTTATTATATAGTTATTTGGTCTAAATAAATAATGTAGTCTCATTACAATGCAATATATATATATATACACACATATATATGTGTATATATATATATATATATATATTCCTACTGTTGAACTATACACCTGATAACCAATGTCATCATAAAAAAGTCAAATATTACAAAAATTATCAAAATATATGATATAAATTAAACCAGTAGAAACAATGACTATTAAATATTTAGTCTTCAATTTTCATTTTTTGCATATATATCTATAAACATGCACGAACACATATACTCACACCCAATCGGATTGTACTATTTGGCAAGTTGATTTTCTCATTTAACGGTTTATAATTTTTCATGTGTATATTTGTACACAATTTAATTAAATAATTTTAATCAAAATTTTCTTTGTTTTTATTTCCAGTGAGAACATTATTGATCTTGACAAATAATTTGATTAAAAGGTATTAGAGTGCCAATATATCAATGTCTTATTCTTTATGTATATTTGGTGGGTTTTTTTTGCTTATTTTGGAATTGAAAACTTCTGAAAACCTATTGTTATTAAAGGAATATAATGTGATACTGTATATTAAGATGTATTAAATAATGCTTTTCTGATAGTCAAAATAATTATATAATAGTCATAGTATATGCATGGCTTCTCAAAGCCATAAACATTAACTATAATATGTTACTATAAAAACAATGGTGAATTTAGAAAAACTCTGTACTTTGATTCTGTAAGAACTAGTTTACAACTTTAACCTTTCTCAGTCTCCTTTATTTCATTATTAAAAAGAGAAAATAAGTCTACATCCATGTTACCCTGAACAAGCCCAATCCGTCTGATCTCAGATGCTAAGCATGGTTGGGCCTGGTTAGTACTTGGATGGGAGAGCACCTAGGAAGACCAGGTGCTGTAGGTGTAAAAAACAAAAAAATAAGGACTTGTAAGCTGACAAAGTCCTTGTACTGTATAAGGTCTACCAAGGGTTGCCATGTCTAAAAAAATAATAATAAAAAAGGAAAATGACATGGAATTTACCTCTGTTACTGTATTTTGAATATCGCAAGAAAGCAGCAGTGCACAGAAAAAAATAAGCATTGATTATGGATTAAAAAATTAGCTTGATGTTTACTACATAAGTTCAGTTCCAGCCTAGCTCTCATTAGTTTGGAAATCAAAGTGAAATTAGTTATCTTCTCTGTGCCTTGGTTTCTTCATATATGTGAAGGCTATGATAATGATTACCACAATAGTATGCATTTCAGGATTACTACAAAGATAAATTGAGTTACTAACTGGAAATTAGTTGAATTCAAAGTTAAGGCTGTGATAAGTAGTAAGAATTTTTAAAAATAAAGTATAAGCTCAGAAATGTTTTTTCACATTTTGAAAACTAAATATAGAAACACAGAACTTATTTATCCCTATGTTGGTTCTTTCTAAAAGTTATACAGAATTAAAAAAATGGAAAAGAAAGAAAGAAAGAAAGAAAGAAAGAAAGAAAGAAAGAAAGAAAGAAAGAAAAAGAAAGAATGTTCCATTTGATGGAAGGAAACTATGTTCCTGATCCTTCTCTAATAATCAAAATTTGTCTTTAGAATAGCAAATTACAATAGAAAACCATTCACTGCAAAGAATATTTTTCTTTAAAAATTTTCAGAGGCATTTTTTCATTTTTATATTTAATATATTTTAATATAAATATGTCAGTATTAATGTTTATAATTGGAAGACAATTAAAATTAAATATAAAGCATACCTAATTATTCAAGAGCCACTGGGGGGAAAAAATTGGAAAGTAGTCATTTTTGTCGGCCATCATTTCAGGAAAGGAAAAAAAAAAAAAGCACATAAAGGTAAATTTTACGTATTTGCCATCCCTTTATTTATTTCATAGTAAATTTATCCAAATAAACCTTATTTTCTAGTTATGATTTTTTTATGGTCAGTAAATTATTTTTAAGATTTGCCCTGTAGCTCTACAGAATACTACCATTACACTCTGTCTCAAATATAATAGAAAAAAATTTATATTCATAAAATGAATGTTTTCTGTCCAGATTGCTTTTGATTAGTGTAAGGCTGAATAATTGCACTGCCTTTTTCGGGGATAGAACTCTGAGTATATTTTATCAAAGTGCAGTAATTGTACTAGAAATAAGATAGCAAAGGTATTTATTAGCTTTGATTCTAATGGCTGTAAAAGCTACAGGAAAGTAGGATTTTGTGTTATCTTTGCATGAAATAATGACTGCCCATTGCGTGCTAGCTTTCATGAACTTAATTTTGCAAGAACAGATAATGCTGAGTGTGTACATAGGGCTTTTCCTGTGTGAAGATCCACTTTTCATTTTTGAATGTGCCTGTCAATGTAAATGATGGAATCAATGAAAATGGCTTTGGCCTTCAGTATGAGCAATCTAAATAGAGAGAAGCATATTTAGAGGGCTGAGACCTATTTACAAACTCAATGACGGTAGCTGGATAATGAAGCAAAGGCAACTATGGGACCAGCTGTGAAGTTGGTCTGGGTACAGGAAAGGAAGCTTCAGGTCCCCTCACCTTATATTTGCACATCCATAGAGCCTCTTCCACTGAGAGCCTGTGACCTCTGTTTCACTTCTAAACTACCAAGAATACCTACTCAGCTTGAATAGTAAAATCATTTTTTTTTTAAAAAGTCTGCATTATCTGTATAACATTAAAAATCTGGACCGGTGAAAATAAAAGAAAATTTGCTTTTGTCTGAATTACCTAGAATTGTCTTTGAGAAATCAGCAGACATCTGTGAATTAGTTCACTTTATCTCATATGTATTTAAAGAACATGACATTATTTTAAATAATATACCTAGAATGGACTTTAGTAGGTGGGGAGAAAATGCACAATGTCTTTAGGGAAGGTGGAAAGAAAAAAAAAAAATGTTGAAAATTTGAAAGAATTAAATGCCTTTCTCCCTCCTACCTCCAGGTGGTGAGGTGAGTTATGGCTTACAGATGAGCATGTAAGGAGGAAAAGATGATTAAGGGAGGTTATCGGTAGATGCAGCAGAAGACCTGGTGATTGGCCTCAGGTGAATCTTATCTTAGAGAGTATGATTTTTCATTGCAGATTAATTTATTGCTCAAATATAAATTTCAATATTTTATTTTTTTTTAAAATCAAGATTATAAACAGGAGTTTTTTCTGAAGAATCTTAAAGATTTCCAATAATGAAGCAATATAAACTTAAATCATCATATACTATCACATGGTTTTAGAAAGCTTCAACTAACAGATGCCTCAAACTGTATTTCAGGATTTTCTTTATTTATTAACAGGATTATCTCATACTATAAAGTTATTTTATACTTAATTTGACAGAAATACATACATTTGTAGAAAACTTTCTGATGGACCTATTATCATGATACATTTTTATTTTGTCAGAAGTTGCTATCTAATTTTTTTGTGTCACTCTCTTAAAGGGAATTGAAGTTTACTGATATAAAATATCATATGTAATCTAAAATGTTTTTCTTTGAAAGAAAAAAGGCAAAATAAATGGAGAAAGACAATCAACAACTATAAACATTACTAGAATGTGCACACATACCTGTTTTTTAAAGTCTTAATTGGCCAAATTCAGGAGTAAATTAAGTCAAATTCTTTACTGTGTTCAACATGGTTCTTATGCCTCCATAAATGCTTACACCTGGCTTAGAGTTACCTAGATCTCACCCTGAAGATTTACTATTTGAAGGATATGCAATGAGCAGCACAAACTTAATGACTTATGAAGGCAGTGTCAAATTGGAAAATCCCAGCAGAGTTTAGCTACTCCTGCATTGAAGTGCCAGGCCTCCCGATGATAAGTACCTACAGTATCTTATGAAAGTGAGCCTATGCTACATTTTAAGTGATCGTTTTTCTTTCTTTCTCTTTTCTGAGTTAAGTAAAAATGAGTTTGGACATTATCTCAAATGTTTCAAGATTTGGTTAATGTTATTTATTTGTATGGCATGATATCTTTTTATTAATAATTTCAGAATTGAATAAAACAGTCTTTTATCTAAAATAATAATAGTCACTGCCATTTATTTACTGCCAACTTTGAACTGTAGACTTTGCCTTCATTATATTTAATCAAGTCATTGAAGTTTGAGGTAGATATTACTCCTTTTTTTAGATGAGTAAACAGAGGCCCAGAGTCTAAGTAACTTAGGCAGTGATAGAAATAGATGAAGAAGGATTGAACCCAACCTTTCAGATCTTAGTGCCCTTAACACTTTTTATGTTAGTAGAAAACATTGACACAATTTTAATTAAGATAGCATTTCTCTAAGATCAACTGTTCATGTATTTAAATGTTAAAAAGGACAATTCTAGATATCTTTAAATGTATCTGGTGAGAAGTTACTTTTTTTTTTGTGGAATCTCTAGTTTCAATGCTCCTGGATACATACCTGTGAATTCCAGAAAATATCACTAAGTAATGAGTATTCAAAAAGCATTGTTTCCCTACTCAGTGCAGGCTTATAATAATCTATCTTCATGTCTTCTAATTAACATAAAAGTCTTATAATTTAGGTGATTATTTTATCTACACCATCATCATCTTACCAATGAAGAAACTCAAAGACAAAAAGGTTAAGTAATTTAAAGTTATATAGCTAGCTAGGGGCAGGCCTGAGATTCAAACTCAATAAATACTAGGATAATTAGGACTCAAGGGAAAGATCTAGAGCACAGGCATTTGAAAATCATGGTGGGGAGGAAGAGAAGTAGGTTGTTAGCGAAAACAGAGTGGTCACAGAAAAAAGATTTGCTAAGAGAAACTCTGAAGAAACACCCACATTAAGGAGCAGACATAAAAATAGTGAGGGGAGAGAAAAGGGGGGAAAGAGAAAGGGGGAAGGAGAGAGAAAGGGAGAGGGAGAAGAGAGATGGGAGAGAGACTGATTTGATTCAGGAAAACAAGCAAAGAAGCTCATCTGTCTCCTGTGTTATGATGGTGGGAGTAATTAGAAAACTTAAGTGATGTCTTATAAGACATAGATAACTTACCAATTTCTATGGGATGATAACATAAAGACTACAAAGATAGTTTGGAGAATGAATGGCAGTGTAGAAAGAGAAACAAAGTGAGTACGACAGAAGACCAATTGTATGTAAGAAAAGCACTCAGTATGTTGGCAAAATGTTGGCCAAAAATGTGTATATGATAAAATGAAGATCAAGATAGAAAATTTGATATGCATAATACCAAATATGAATATGCATACATATATACAAACACATTTTCTATTACATATACAAATAATTATAAGAAAATATAGTATGAATAGAAAATAATAGCCTCTGTATAACATGATTACGGGTCATTTATTACTGGTTTAATTTTTAAAAATAATTTACTGATATTTTATGAGCTGGCGCCAATTCCATATTCACACAAAGAGAAAGAGTCAGGTAAAGAAAGGAGCGTTTGGCTCAGCAACCTTCAACAACAAATTCCAAGGACCTTTCCCTCCCTAACTGATTCTGTTGTTACTCATTAAAGTTAATGTAAGAAAATACAGTGCTGGGAGGCATTATCCATAAACAGTGATTTCTGAGAGGCAGTAACCACAGACCTGGCCTGAGGAAATTTGGTATGAAACTGTATTTTTGTTCAAAGTTCCATTAAGCCCCTGAGGTGAAGCACCTGATGAACAGTATCAAAGTAGCATCTGGGCCACTGTTACTAATGAAAGGGCCATCTACACGTGTGCTTAAAGTAGAAAGCACAATATGCCATGCATCATTTATTAAAGTTCTCATGCCAAAATGGGCAATATTATAGCTCTTGGTATCATCTTTCATCTGTGACTAGAAAGACAGAAGTGGAATTGTTAGGCTGGAAGAGACCTTGCAAGATTACTTAGTTCTTTGCTTGACCTTTAGGGGAACGATAAAAGTATTGTATACATGAGTCAAGCAGTCAGCCAAGATTTATTGTACCTTCACAGGTGCATAGCCGTGTATAGAATCTAGTTCTCGATACCATCACAGTCATGTTTTCCCAAGGACTTGAGTTATTCTAAAGAAGAGATTACAAAGGTTCAGAAGAAATATCTTGTTTATTCAGTACGAAAATTAGAATCCCTACTGTATAGCATCCATTGTGTATGGTGGCAAGAATAAACAGTGAATAACCAGTGAATAAAGCACAATTTGGTCAATAGGTTCATACTATCAACCCTATTCCCCTTACCCCATTTCATGTATACACATGTCACAGTCACACAGCACCAGCCACAACTGCTGCCCAGTCTTGATGACGGCTCTTAAGCATCTGAAACTTATCATATGTTCTTTGAAAGTTAACAAGTTTTATGGCCACTGATATGTATGCAAGCACACATATTACATATGGCAACAGATTATAAAAGTATGAGATGAGAATTGATATGTTGTTTTTATTTCAAAGTATGCAAATATGTCTTTGTGGGAAAGCAAAATGCAAAACAACTAATGCAGTTAATTCCAAATATAGCCTGCATTTAAAAGGAGGGCTCTGGTGTTGTTCTCAAACTCATTCCCTAAACCTCCAGATCTCATCTCAACTTAAAACCTCACATGCTAGGAGTCTTAGAACTGATGCTTTTGCGGCTATGAGTTAACCAGCTGTTGTGTTTAAAATAG
This sequence comes from Eonycteris spelaea, assembly GCA_003508835.1. NCBI lineage: Eukaryota > Metazoa > Chordata > Mammalia > Chiroptera > Pteropodidae > Eonycteris > Eonycteris spelaea. The sequence continues at coordinate 3,518,570 of PUFA01000067.1, read as the reverse complement.
TCTCTGTTCCAGGGTTTCTGGTTCAGAGATCATTTGGAATGCATGCTCTTCCTCTTTACAACTATAGAAGAAAAATCTAAAGAATTCAGCCTTGAAAATAGTTTTCTAGCTGGTGTATATGTTGTATGGTTGACTAAGCATATATTAAAGATGTTGATTACACCAGGGTTGAGCACAACTGAAATGTTGGCGTGGTTTATAAAGTAATCTGACCTGAACTCCAAACTTCAGGAATATGAAGCCTGACCTTCTGATGTGTCCTACAAGCATCACGTTATGTATGAATACATATAAAGATGCAATGCTGGTGATTGATTAATGAGCCAGAATATAAAATCACAAGTCAAAGAGAGAGTTCATATTTGCCTTTGAAATTTGATCTACTTATAAAAAGAGCCAGCGAGTGCCAGCATTTACCAGGCAGTGAACACTTTTATAAGAGAATTCTGGTGCTCTATGCTATCCAGTATTAAACTTCACACTTTGCCTCACAACTGTTTATCTCTTTAATAGAGTTAATGGATTATGAGCTGTTGGGATAAAATCTACTCTGCACACATTACCTAAGATGTTTAATACAGATATAAGTGGACAGTATGAGACCCCGCTGCTCAGATACCTCCTTCAGGACCAATACACCTGTTTCCCAAATGCTGTGGACATTGGCTTCAGAGGAAGCACAGATGTACCTCTCTCTGGGAATTGCCCTCAGCTATGAGGAACTGCATCATCCAAGGTTATACTCCCTCCAAAAGGGCGAGTGACTGACTGACAGATATGGTGATTTAAGGCTGGAGATCCTTTGCTCCAGTTTGGCAGAATTTTTAAAGGTCATCTTAGTCGCAACACTTCTTGTGGACTTAGATGCAACTATATTGTCTGTGATCTTCACCCCCAGTCCATTCAATCTTCTTCATTCTGTTATAGATTGTTCTTCTGAGTGTATTGCAACCTTTGGAACTTCATGTACATGAAACTCCTCAAGACCCTGTATCCATTGGAAAATAGTTTAAGGACGGTAAGTTCTCTCTCATGTGAAGAAAGACTAGCCCAATTACATCTTATCTTTTTTCTTCTTACTTTTTTTTTTTAACGGAATGCATCGTAAAGTGATTTCAATGTATTGAGTTCCTATGTGCTCAAATTCAAGGCATCTCTTCAAATTTAGCACTCCATGAAATCCTTATATTAATGTAAGCTGTCACCGATATTGAAGCTATATTGTTATCAGGCAATAGATTTTAATCAGGGCTTATTAAATATTTGTTTTTTTCATACCATTATATTGAATAAGTTGTACCTTATAATGTTGCCTCATGGCAAAATAACAAAACTAAGCAGCCTGGTTGCTAACTGACATTTATCAGACTTTCACTGTGAGTTTAAATGACAACTATGTCATAATCTAATTTCTGTTTTCAGCAGCTTCAGGAAGCATCAAGGTACCAAAAGTGTGAGTGGGCTACCAGTGTGGTGCACTGATTCTAAAATATATTCTGCTTAGATATCAATTTTGTACACTTTTCCCAGATCAGATCAAGCTATTAAGAAATGCATTTGCTTACAATTAGCTTTAAGAGTTATTTCTGTATAGCTCATCTCTAATAATACTTGTAGAGAAAGGGTTTTCTAAATGATCATTGTTTAAAGTTTATTATACCAAAGAATGTGAATGTAGTCAATATTACAAAACTCCTTGTGGCATCCTCTTAGAAAACTAAAATGTGGAGATAGTGAAAGTTGAAACAACTTGTCCCAAAGGACCCATCATGGAGATTGGAAATATAAAAATTATTTCTCTGCCTCAACTTTACCCCTCTACAATCTTATATTAGCAGAACTCCCCAAGAAATATGTCTTTAAATACTGTATTTGAAAATTGATGTGAATACCAAATATATCACTAAATATATAAAGCATGCACAAAACATATGCCCATTTCACTTCCACTTAGTTGACATTGAATTAGAATGTCTAATCTGAGTTCTTTTTACAATTCTAATATTAACACAGTAATTGGGCTATTGAAATTTTCTAGATATACCATCAATAATGGGAGTGAGGACAAGCCAGTCATTTTACTTCATCCTAGAACTAATTTGCTCACTTTTAAAATTGAGATGCTAATGTTAAAATATAAATATAATTTCTCCTCTACCTAAAACAACATTTAGGTAATAGATGCTACAGTAAATACAAAACTAATTTAAGATTATTAGTTAGAAACCAAAGCTGTTATTGAAAAAATAACATGAAATCTTCCTATTAATACATTGTTTACCTTCTAAATAGTCTAATTTAGTGTAATAGAAATAAATGTTTCAGGCTTAGTAAAATCCCTTAGCTGGAAGGTGTTAAGGTAGAGTGGAAAGGGATACATCCCTATTGATCTAAAATAAAGTTGTTAGAGTGCTCAGAGTTATCGAAAGATTCATTTTTTTCTTGACCCATTCAACATTTTACTTTATGAGGAAGATTGAAGAATAATAAAAAGTAAATATAAAGTCTAAATTTAAGGACACGCCAATCCTCCAAGTGTACACCAAGGATCTTAGACTTTTCTGACCAGAGTCCTATTCAAAACTTTGTTATATTATTATCAATGAAAACTTGCTTAAAATTATAAATCCAAAGTTATTTCATCTATTAAAGGACACTATTAAGGCCTTGTAGATATAACATTTAATGATTCTATATTCTGCTAAACTGCAAATTTTCACCAAAGTCTCTCAGATTTATTGTTGTTCAATTAAATTACATAACTTTGAGTCAATATAAAATTCAAAAATATGTTGAAGTTTAGAAAATGTTCATAAATTGCTCATGTTTAAATTGTTTTAAAATCACAAATTTAACAATCTACTTAGACCTTTTGGTAAATTATAAACAAACAAACAAACAAGCAAGCAAACAAACAAACAAAGAAATGTCTTGATTTTATTCATTGATTCTTCAAGCATATTTTAAAATAGTTTCTCTAAGCTGAGCACTACTCTAGGCAGTGCAAGAAATGTAGATATTAATATATAATAAGAGATAGACAGATAAATAGGTAAATAGATAATAAATAAATAGCTATGCAATAGATATGTCCATTAATGGCAGAAAACTTAATTGTGCGATTTGAGTGAAAAATCCAGACATAAATGCTCTATTACACCTCTCACATTTTCTTCTCTATTAATGAGGATGTAAAGTAGGGTTAGTTACATATTATTCCAAGTCTTCTTTTCCCTCTTCTTGCTACCCTGTTTGGCTGAAGAAATATATTCACTTTCTGTAGATTTGGGGGTTAGTCATGTTTCTAGCTTTGGTCAGAGAGATGTGAATAGGTATGATGTTTATCATATTTCAGTAGAAACTTTTAGAAACATCATGAGCATAACTCCCCATACACACACCCTACGCTGTTCCTTGAGCTTCTTCTTTCAACCAGAGTTCCATAATAGAAAGACATGTAGCATTAAGTTGAGCTGAGTCCAGCAAAGCCCAGTGAATCCTAACAGAAATGCACCCTTCCTTAAAGTCCCCATGTGGCCTTAAAGAAGAAAAGAAGATTTTTTAAGACCTTGAGATTTGAGGGGTTATTCGTTGTCAAAGTTGAAGCTGAAAAAATAGAGATGTGTCCTGCTGTTTTGAGAAACTGAAGTGTCCACAATGTGATGTTCTGATGGGACCCAACAAACCAAAGTCTTGTAACAGCCCTTTCATTATTTCAGGGCCTGGGGATAGACTTGTGAACATTGCTAAAAATGATACAGATGGAGAAGAGTTCATGTTGCCAAGGAAGCAAATGTAATAAGTAAAATATTTTATATTTGATAAGATAATAAATGCTATGCAGAAAATATAACAGAGAAGGGAACTCAAACAAAAAAGATGGGGTAGATGAAATTTAAAATAGGATGCTTGAGAAAGCCCTTACTGAGAAGGTGACATTTGAGTAAATAGATTTAGGAGGCAAGGAATTAGACCATGCTTTCAAGTGGGTGAATGGCATTTTAAGCAGAGAAAACCAGAAGTAACATAATTGCCCTGAGGTGGGAGCATGTCTTAGACATTGGAGGAAAATGAAGGAGAAGTGAGTTTAGAATAGAATAAAAGATGAGAAATGAGTCAGAATCACCTGGAACAAGGGTCCCCAACCTCTGGGCCATGGACCTGTACTGGTGGCCTTTTAGGAACTGGGATGCACAACAGAAGGTGAGTGGTGGACAAACAAGCAAAGCTTCATCTGAATTTACAGCCACTTCCCAGGGCTAGCATCACCACCTCAGTAGTTGGGAACCACTGACCTGGAGAGCTTGTTAAAAATGCAGCTTTTTTAGCTCCCAGAGATTCTTATTCCATATGTCTGAGGTAGGCCCAAGAACTGGCATTTCTAGCAATTTCCCAAGGTGCTGATGCTACTCTTCCAGGGAGCACATCTTGGATACAGCTTTAGGGCTTTGCCTGTCATGAGAAGGACTTTGTTGTTTACTCTGAGTGAGACCGAGAGTCATTAGAAGGTTTTCAGCAGAGAAGAGACATTATCTGACTACCAAGATGATTGTGGCTTGTTGATAATAAGCAAGAATATGGCGGCAGTGGAAGGGGGAAGACTGAGGAAAATGAAATTATAGGCCCTTAGACTGGTCTTAGGTATAAAGAAAAAAAATCCCTTTAATTTAGCAAAAGAGAAGGAAGTTACTGATGTGGGTAGCAACACATTGAGAGTGCTTCCATTCAGGGATTTTTATTTTCTCTAACGAGTTCATCTAACTTTGGTGAATGGAAAGTAAAAAGGGTGGGTGTTGGTTACTGTTGTGAGAATAACAAAATGATCACTGTAGAGAGCAGGAGAACTAATTGAGTGGATAAATGTCTCAATTATTCCAGAGCATCCTTGCATAAACAAGTGAGGTTGTGACTATGCATTTCTAGTTTGGAGATGTAAAATAATACATCATTTTTATGCATGATAAACTAAAAGTAGAACTATTCTTGGCACCTAGATAGACAAAATTCCAAGTCCGTGCAACTTTCTTGTTTCAAAAGTAAAGTATCCTGGAGGTTGAGGAGGATCCTTGAATTTTAATGAATACACAATTGCAGAATGACTGAATCAATATTTTTATATAATACCAATATCTTTTCATTTCTGCTAAATATATTAAATAAAAGCTTAGCAAAAGATTAAGTACATAGAATCAAAACTTATTGGTATGGTGTATATATAACACAGAATCGCAGAGTTTACTAAAATTGGTATACGATGATGATGAAGAGGTGGAGGACGTTGGCTAAGAGTTCTGGTCTTTATTATGTGACAGGCACTATTCTAAGGCTTTTTCCTATTTTAACTCATCTCAGCCTCTTTAAAATGCGATGAAATTGTTACTAACATTCTCATTTCACAGATAAGTAAATTGCAACACAGGTTTTTACTGAACACACATTGGCAGTGGAAGGAATGGCGAGTCTGAGGTTATCAATAACTGCATCTTAGATGCATGTAAATGTTAGAGAATGATGAATGTAATCCTTTCTTTCCCCCTTTTCTAAAGTGAACTATGGGGAATGACCTATATTGCTACACAATAATATAATAGGAAGTTATTTCTATGTCAGCAGAGTAACTGGCTCTGAACTGTCCTAGGTATCTAGGCAGAAAAGTCAGGAGAGATAGGTCAGAGGAGGGTGCATAGTTATGAATGAGGAGGAGAAGCAAGAATAGAAACTATAATTTGTGCTGGAGCTTCTGGCACATTCTTTGAAATAGAGAGTACCATATTGATGTGATTTCTTATACATCCCCATATGTCCATGCTCACCATACTTACTAGGGACAACTACTTTGCTCTTTCTTCTTTGAAATAGGAAATTCAGAAAAAAAGATTAAACATACCTTTTTTTTTTCATTTAACAACTTGTAACAAGTCATATTAAAATGTTTTCTGACATCTTCACCCTTATCTTTCCAATAATTGTTCATTTTTCCACCTAAAAATGTTTAATTTTTAAAGGATTAAAACAACTGTACATAAAATAATTATTCAGTTATTCTTTAATAATAATTTTTCACGATTTTAGAGTTCTTACGGGAAAGAAGACATGGGAGTTCCTCCCATTAAGATGGCTGTTCTACTACCTTCATCTCCTTGTAAATAAATGTTATTCATGACGAACATTTAGGAGGTCACTGAAGTTAAAAGCCCTACTATTCCCTTCAGAATTTAAATCATCAAGGGTTTTGGTCACATTTATCACTTGTAAAAAGAATTTTACTGACCAGGAATTCATTTACAAAGTATCTAAGTATCTGAGTGTGATTTTCATTTACATGACAATGATCCTTTCCACCGTTTTCTTACAACTTTCCCTTCAATTGTATGATGTTTATTGATTCATTATTTGTAAAATACTGAAATCTCATCTGAAAAAAAAAGTGTGTGTTGTTTTTAATTTAAAAAACCGCCTCAGGGCCCTATGGGGTATATTAAATCTGTCTCTTTGCCGTATATCTTGATGTACATTTTACTTGAAACCAGGTGTTTTGTATATTGAACTTTTTAACACTGCAGGGAGGTAAGTAGTCACAGCTGGAGTTTTATGCTTCGCACATTTTCATGTTTGAGAACAAGAAGCAACTCCTAGGAAAAACTTCTCCTGCATGAAGAAAGGCCGAACAAAGCGCTTCTGTATCTGGTGGCAGGACATGGATATGATGAAGTCACAGATATCGGACTTGAATGCAAAATAGATGCCAGTGAAACCGATACAAAAAGTTTCAAGGAATCCAAGTGCACAGGTTCTCAGATCAATCATAAGCGATGAGGTTGTCACTGCAAAGAAGGGCTGAAAAGCAGCAACAAAGCCACGAAAGGGAGGGAGAAGCTTTTGTTTGGTCAGCTTTTGTCTCCATAACCAACATTGGAAACCAGCTCACATTCACTGAAAGGCAGAGTAATCTATTTCTAGTGAACATTGACTGTGTGTAGTTAGCCCAAAATCATTAAAGAAAAATAACTAGGTTGGCATGACCAAGAAAGCATTGATTTTCCTCTGGGGTACATTTGTATGAGTTGAATCTTTTGCATATGTTGTCTGCATGAGAAGGAAAGGTGACTGACCTCACAAAACAAATGCACACCACACAGTGCTTCTTAACCTCAAAAATAAACTTTGTGTTTGCAGATCAGGACATAAGATGACTTATTAAAATTAAAAACATAATGTTTCTAATTCATTCTCTTCTGGATTCAGTTTATCCTCTGAAGTCTTCTCAAAAATCCAACAACTAAAAAGCACTTTCCCACTATTTGGTTAGCCTTTTCAGAGAAATTTGTCACAGTATGATAGCGAGATTTGGGGATTTTGTGGTGAGTGGGGCGAGGTTGTTGGGGGAGTCACTGGAGAAGGGCAGGATTGGGGAGACTGAAATGCTGACTGTCTTTATCACTTTATCACAGCCCCAGAACAGAGTTTCATTTTAACTCGGGCTATTATAGATCAACCTCTTCTAAACACAAGTACAAGAATATGACTACAATTAGTAAAATGCTGATTGCTTTAAGATTTTTATTGGTTGAAAGCAAATGACTCTCCTGCGCACAATCTAAACTCTGCCATCTTTTTCTCCAGCTGAATGAAGACCCCCCTCTTTGCATGTGTGATGGTGCTCTAGGACCTCACAGATTCACTCTCTTGTTAACTTGTCAGTGCTTTGATGACCAAAGTGGCTGAGCATTAGATTCTGTGCAGTTCCAACAGTCGGCACCATTAGCTTCCATGCCAAGAAAAACTTAAAAAAAAATTAAAAATGACACCAAGAATGCCAGATAAAGAGAGATGGCCAAATGTTACTTCTGAACGGGTACGTAAGTTACATATGACAGGAGGAAGGCAAAAACTAAAAGAAAATTTAGTGTTTTAAAAATCTTTTTTGAGGTTGTTTGAAATATTTTTCTTCACATTTAGGCCTAGGCCCATCATATGTTAATGATCCTTTGAGGATGCCTTTTTTTTTCACAGTTTTGAGGGATGTAATTTGTTTTGATGGAAAACCCAATGTGGTATTTTACCTGAAAACCTGCCCTTCCCTGAATTTTAAGGATGTAGAATTGCTCTACATATATGATAGAAAGTCACTATCTATTCATGGGGAAGCCATTTAAGTTGTCAATAAATGGAAACAAAAGGAGTCAGAGATTCCATAAAAATTTCCTGATTGGAAAAGATGATCCAAGTAGTGGGGACTCTGCTGGCCTATAGATATCAAGGTTCTCTGAGCTCAAGGGTGACAAGACTAGTGATGCAAATCATTATTTTTCCCTGCGGGGGGGGGGGGGCTGGGAATTCGCTGTCTTATCCACTTTTTTTTCCCCTTCCATCTTGTGCATAATAATGCATATCTTTTTTTATTTAAGTTTGTGGCAGTTATTTAAGAATCCGGCTGCTTCAACAGGCAAAGAGGCTAAACTAATTAAATAAAAATAAAGGTCACTAATTTTATCCTGCTTATAGTGAACTTTCTGGCTTAAGTCACAACTTCTACCAGTTCCAAGATAACCAAAATTAACAGTTTTACAAAATCTTGAAGAATTCAACAATCTGTCAAATTTTAACTTATGTTCTAAGATTCATTAATCTTAACATGATAACTGAAATGCTTTGTGGATATGCCTAAATAAATCATTCCTTCAAGTATTCATCAATGAAAAACTTAAATGTATTAATAAAAATTTTAAATGAACTAATGGAGTAAGTACTCTATGGCAGGCCCTGAACTAGGTCCCAAGATACAGGAATAAATAAGATGTCTTTAAGGAGCATATAGACAAAATCTCATTTAGAGAATAATTTTTATTGCCAAATTCTATTTTATCCTACATTTCTCCTTTATTTTTATGGATTTCTGCATTAAAGAACTTAAAACTTTTGGTTATAGGTCATTGTATATTTTTAGACCAGTTGAAAATGCAACTTATATTGACTACAGACTGTGACCAACAGCTATGTAGAAAATAAAGAAACTAAATTAAAATAAGGCAATGTCTACTTACAGAGATCTCAGAGACCAGTGGGTAACTTTAGAGTAAACTTCAATCATACATAAGAATGTGAATGTAATTGGCACACAAAGTGATCTAGCAATGAAATATATCATGCAAAGATTTATAGGTGTTTTATTCTGCCTAATTGTACAAAGGATTTATTTTCATACTAGTGTCTGAAAAAAAAAAAAAAAACAAATTTTTTTGTCTGTTCTTTTAAGATGTCAAATTAGATTATCTGACAGACAATTATTATAAGAACTTTGATTAGGATTTTTTCATGCCTCTATCATTTGATTGATTGACTTATTCATTAGTTCATTTACACATTTCCCAAACCATTTTTTAAGCATCTACTACATGCTAGTATTTTGCCAGATATTATATTTAAGACTAGATTTAAGAATCTTTTCTGAAAGATGGAAATGCTTTCTACTTGCTTTTAGACCATGATGCTTCTGGAAAGGCAGGAGTGACTGCACTAGTAGTTGTGGTGATGAGTACTTCAGAATAAATAACTATTTGCAACGATTTCTTACATGAGCATAAGTGAGAGTGATGAGGATATTTGGTGAACACAGTGTGAACTGTTCTCTAACCAAGGATACTGCTTAAGTCATGGCTTTTCCTGTGCCTGAGCTTCTCTGTGCTCTCTCCTCTGTCTCAATTAATTATTATTTTTTTTTCTCCCCAGGATACAATCAAGTAAAATTAAGCTTTTATCAGGGATATATTTGAAAACCATAATTTTTAGAAAGAGATATTCCAAGGAAATTCTAGTTTTCAGAAGGCAGTCTGAGTGACAGAGAATGTAAAGAGGTGACCCTGCTGTAATGTGAAGGACAAATAGCCAGACAGCACACACATCGGGCCCAGGGAAAACTTGTGCTAGGGGCTGTAACAGGGACCAGGGCTCCCCTATGTCTACAGAAATTTATGTCATTGCGCAGAAAACCAACAGCACCAGACCAGAATCCAAGAGAGAACTCACTCTTGGACCATGGGTTCCTAAAGTTACATACTTAGCGAAACACTGGCCTTCTCTGGTATGGCCAGAAGCCAGTCTGCAAGAGTAGGGTGACATGGCAGAAACTCATCTCCAGTTCTATGTAGTCAGCTCCATATTCACGAGAGAGGTTACCTCAGCCCCTCCATTGACATAACATGTCTTACAGTTGCAGCTGTATGATATGGTGAGTTACATATAAGAATTGGCCATACAATCATTGATGGGTCAGAGAACACTAGAATCATCCCTAGACTACTGGATGGAGGTGAGATTGGAGTTCAAGGTGTCTGTGACTTTTGAACAAAATCTGGGTGAACCACCCAAGAAAAATTTATCATTGCTAGAATGTCCTTGGTTCAAAACTTCCAGAAGAGCTGACCCTGCCAATCACCTGCAACCAATAATATATTCTTCCTTCACTGATGATATCTGCTGTGCTACAATCTTCCCTCCACTTTTTCCACAGGTATGGGTGACTCTAAAATCTGTTCCCAAAAGCTAAAATTATGAAGTTTATCTAAAAATAAAATTTAGATTTCGATATGTTATTTATAGAATTATAATAAGTAATTTCTAGACATATACATATTTAACATATAAGGAACTATATATATATAAATATATATATATAAACATTATACATGTGTGTATGTGTGTATGTATGTATATATTCACAGGCGTGAGCTACGTATTGAGAACAACACCCTCTTATTCAATAAACAAGTAGATACCTATTTTCTATCTCTTAAGTCATATTTTTGTAACTTTAGCTATCTTCTCTAAGCTTAATTAACTTTTTCATGGCCACTTAATGTTTGAAAACCCAGTTTAAGAATTCACTGAAAATGTTTGACCCTTAATATCACCAAAGTCTTTCAAATTTAAGATTTTCATTTTTGTATACAGCATATGTCACCTCTTGTAAATTGCTATGACTGAAGGCCAGTGATGTCCAAAAAGGTAGAGTTTTAGTATACACCAAATGGCATCTGTTGAGGAAAAATAAAAGCTTACCAAGAACTCAGATGTTCATATGTTTACAATGACAATTATCTAGCGAGAGACTTTTAAAACAATGCTGCTTATTTACAGTCTGTGTAATGCTCTTTCTGTACTGGAGCTCAACTCATTTGAGAACTCCAAAGACCACGTGTATGGGAACAGCTCTTCAAATTTCACCGTAAAGTAGACTATCACTAAACTGCAGGAGGAGTTTGACTGGGTAAGCTGTTCAAGGTAGCGTTCATGACAAAATCGTGAAAGCCAGCAGTGGGGGATGTTTTGCAAACAGCAGATGTTATACAGTGAGGTTCTTTTATACTTATAGGAGGTCAGCATTTTTGTATAGCATTGTATGCAAACATCTTTAATGACCAGGAAAAATACAACATTTTACATTTGATTGATAAAGGTATTCGCTTCTTTAAAAGAATCCATGTTATCATCAGATAAATGCACTTAAAGGAGTAAGATGACAAATATTGCCTGAAATGGTATATAAAATTTGGAAGAAATGGCACTGAAATGGAAAGTTTCTAGAGACAAATATAAACATATTCTTCCTTTCTCATTTTCAATGTCTTTTTTAAATGGTAATATAAAATTAAAACTTCATTGGAAGTTTATATGTTTATGAAAAATATTACATATGTTAAATAACAATTATTAAATAAAGATGTAGATATAAATTGTAATTCAGATCATTGAGAGAGCAAGTTTATTTTTGTTTAAAAGTGCCCAATTATAGATGCTCAGTTTGTTGTGCTGTTTAGTTGGTTTGTAAATAACTAACCATTGTCTCATGTTGGCCAAAGCTATATTAAATAAGCAAAAAAGGCAAATATTTTAAGTATAATATCTTCATTTGTATATTGATCATACATTTTGTTAAGCATTGACATTCTCAAATAAAATTGATAATTATGAAAAGTCTATCATGATACATAAAAGGGCAGTAATTTACATTATAAGAATATTTAAATGAGGAGAACTGTGTGTAGTATTGAATTCAATGTAACAAGATTAATTTACTTTTGTTTTATTTCCTCTGGTTGCCGAGAACAACGTTTTAAGGGCATCACACTTCTGTTTCTGAACGTTTTGCATTGTTTAACTTACTGAATCCATGACTTAGATTGTAAAACTGAGTTATAAGAATCTGGGGTCACATATCTAGAGGTGGCTGAGTGAGGTGTCAATACAATAAAACTAAACAAGTGGAGGTGGCAAACTGGAGAGAAAGACTCAGGGTGATCAGTCACATATATTCTGTCCTTTTGTGACTGGTTTATTGTTGTGGCGTGTTTCAGAATTTTTTTTTCTTTTCAAATTTGAATAATATTTCATTGTATGGATATATAACTTTTGTTTATCCATTCATCTGTCAATAGACATTTGGGTTGCCTCCACCTCTTGGCTCTTTTGGATAATGCTACTGCACACATGCATGTACAAATATCTATTCAAGTGCCTACTTTCAGTTCTTTCTCCAGAAGTGGACTTGTTGGATCATTTGGTATTACCTTCTTAATTTTCTTGGAAACTGCTATAATGTGTTATATAGGGAGTGCATCATTTTACATTCCCAAAAGCAATACATAAGGTTTTTGAATTTTCCATATCCTCACCAATGCTTATTTTCCATTTTTGTTTTATTTTGTTTTGATAACCATACTAATTGGTATAAATGATACCTCATTGTGGTTTTTATTTGTATTTCCTAATGGCTATTGAGATTGAATATCTTTTTGTAATATTTTTAAATTATCTAAATAAAAAGGGACCCCCAAAAGCATATTTGCCTAAGAATCTGAGGACTCAAGGAATGACTCTAATGGATTCTAATCCTGGTTCTACTTCCTCTTGGCTGTGAAGTGTTAAGTAAATTTCTAAACCTGTTTGAGTCTCGGAATTATTAGGATGGCTACACTTGTATTGTTGACAAGTTTTCCGGAGGACCGATACTACATAATTGTTGTTTTGTGAACACTAGTGGTATATTTTACTGAAAATAGGACTTAATATTGATACATATTATAAGTTTTATCTATTTTTTCATTGCCATTTTGGTAAAATGAATATATATACACATACATATATATACATATATGTATATATATGATATGAATATATATATATACACACACATATGTATGTGTGTATATATATATGTGTGTATATATATATATTTAGATCATTTTTTTTCTCAACCTAGTGTATGAATTTTTTCTTGGGACAGTTCTGAGGATCTAACTCCTTTTTGGAGTTCTAAGCTAGAGCACAATTGACAGACTTATCTTTCAGTCATTACTAATGTCTGTTACAGGCATCTCCTATAGCTACACAAGACACGAGCTTCCTCCAGCTTCTAAGCTATCTGGTATTTGAACCAATGTTCAAGGCCTATATTTACCACTTCAAAATTTTTTTTTTTTTTCTTTCTAAACCTGCTTGTAGGTTTATTGATAGGAATCTCTCATCCTTGGATAAAATATAACCCTTCAGTCGTTATTCTTATTCAATGTCCTTAGAGTTGCAAATTATTACTAGGGGAGATGTACTGAAATTGGAGGACTGGTGAGCTAGGATGTAGAGAGAAAATTAATCTGTGAAAATAATTAGAATATAGTTTCTTCAATTTCTAATTTTGTAATTTTTTTTTTTTTTGACCTTGAAGAATAGAACACAAGTTCTTTAGTTTTTCACTATCAGGCTCAGTGGCAGTGAAGTGTTATTGGCGATCTTCAAATCGTGTTTTTTAAATTTCATTTCACGACTTTTGTAGTCAATGAAAACTCATTGCATATTACACAGAAACCTTCTTAGTTGGTCAATATATCATCATGACATGTATCAGACTTGACATGCTAATCGCAGATTTGAAGAAATTGCTGAGTATGTGCAGATCCAGTATCTGTATAGCGCAAAATCTTCATTAACTGTTTTTTTTTTTTTTAATTCTTACTAACTGCCACCACACAGAGCAAAAGTTGAAACTTAGTGTGCCCATCGTAAAAATCTCTCCTGCAGTTTCTTATAAATATCTGGAAATGAGTTTTCTCTCATTGTTGCTGTGGTATTCTGGCCATTTTATAATTTCCTGTTAAATGCTACCTCAACAACTGTCTGTCTGCCAGTCTTTAGTCAATCATCATTTTATTTAATTTCTGATTTGCAACATTGCATTTTCACCTCAGATGCAGTGAATTTTTTTTGTTATTTAACTATTTTATGCCCATTTACATGTAAGCTACCTTTCATTAGCAAAATATTAATTTTGAAAATTACCAATAAACCAATTATTTATGCATGATAATAATAATATGGAAGACACTTTTTAAATCTAGAAACTTTTAAATTCTAAATAAGATTTGGTTAATGGGAAAATAATATTTATGCATATGAAGTAAGAAGTAAATAAATATACTGCAAAACTAACTTTGTAGTTTTCTTCATTAAATTTTATTCTGAAGAGTACTTTTAAGGAATCCAAGTAAACATTGCATTTAATTGATCTATATTTCTGAAATTAATGTAGAGTTGTTTTCTTTTTTACTTAAATCAAGTAATATCAAGTTAAATCATATATTTATTTTTTGCTAATGATATCTAACATTCAGTATTATGTCACATCATTGTAACAGGGTATATACAGATTCTTAAAGAATTTTACTCTGAAATTAATTTTATTAAATTTTCTGGATAAAAAAATACAAAATTGGGGTGATTTTCACAAAGTTTACAAATGCTCTTAAATTCAACTGGCTTATAAGATGGGGATTTTATTGTAGCTGATAATAAAATTTTATAATAAATTTTCTCTATTTACAGCTAACAAAAAAGTACTAGAAATGCCAGACCACATAAAACTATTTTGATATGAAGTTCTGCAAAACTTCCTGTGTGGTGAAACACCTAACCCACCTCAGTAAATCCACAAGGCTGTGGACTAGACTTATCATTATCCTGGTGGGTTAGCCTGATAGGTCATACAACTTGTCAGTATTTGTAATTTGAAGTAGAAACACTTCAAAAAATATGTAATTCCAACTTCCAAGGTCTTCATCTTCCGATTTACCAGTGCCTTTGCAGCTGGTTGAGTGAACAGCAGTGATTAGATGGTAGGGCACACTTTGACCATTGGGCAAACAAAGTCAAAATCATGGGTTCAACCCCTGCCTGGACTGGTTAGCTTTATATTGGTTCATGGATTCAGAACTGTCCCCTAACCTTAACTAGCTACAGGACAAATGTCATTGATCATAAGGATGGCAAGGTGAGAGATTATGGTTTGATGAGAGAAAATCCATCTCATTTAGTAGGAAAAAAGGTAAGTGTATGTCTTTTTAACATAGGGCCAATAACTTTACGTGCCAATTAAGAAATCATTACACTGGAATCAAATCAAGTTAAGATCTGTTCTATATATGCATAGAATACTGTTTGGTTAAATCAGTTAAAATTGCTCTAGCTCTCAATCTTCTCCAGTCACCATAATAAAAGAGCATGTAGCTTTATTTAACCGAATAAAACTACCAAATACCAGGTAGCAAAAGTTACTTCCAGAAGTGGCTCCTTAAAAAAGCTTAACCAATAATAAAAACATTTTGGCATCCACTATCATAGTAACTTGACTATAAGTTGTGTCTTCCATTTAAGAGCGCTTCTATAAATTAAATATAATTTATAAAGAAAGAAGGTACTAACTGTATCTTATGCTGTTTCAATCATAAATTTAATATTAATAAATCATCCTATTAGAAAATAAATATGATGAGAACTCAGGTGAAATATATATCATTCGATGTTCTTTACAGTGTGGATCTTTTTATAATTTGTTGTTAGTTAATTAGAATTCATTGAAATTCTAATGGTGTTTATTATCATTCATCAATATGTAATTATCCTATGTATTTGAGAAAGTAAGGTTTTCTAATCTTCTAGTAATATATTTTAGTCTCATATATCTCTTTGCTTTAAATCTTTTTCCAAAAGACTTATATTGTAAAGAAGACTTGATAACTGCAAAGTTGGTAACAAGTGAAAAAGTAAATGATTAGCAAAGCTTGGGCTGAAAATGGACAAGTTCTGAATGATGTATGGTGCCACTGCCTTATCTCATTTTCACCCTCTAAAGCTTTTTCTCGTTTGTGGACTGCTACTCAAAATGTTAAGGCATAGTGAAAAATTTCCACCCCGCATAAGGGAAAGCACTTGCTACAAAGAACATTTCAAATATTTCTTCAAAAGTATGACTGAAAATAGAGTCAAATTGATTAAGAAACAATGCTAAGTTTCTTAATGCAAATTAGTATGACCATATCTAGTCATTTGGGCTCAGATCTTAGAAATGTTTGTTGTCGTTGCTGTTGTTTGTAGTTTAGTTCAGTTAAAAACTCAGGCACTTCAAATTATTGAGGAAAGGAAACTAATCAAATTTTGTTGTCATTCAGATTAACAAACTCACTTTCTATTACATGTGCCTAATATCCAAAGTACCATGTATTTTGCATCAAAGATGCCATAAATTGTAGCATATATTATTTAACACTGCGAAAGAAACAATGCTGTCAAAATGACATGCCATCAGTTCTAAAAACATTCTGAATTTTAAAGACATTATAATATGAAAAAATGGTATGCTCTTAAATTAAATAAATTATTCAAAATATGCTCATTTATTTCCATCCCTATGCAAATGATCATAGTACAAACCACTAGACTGTCACATGAACTATGTCTTTCAATAGAGCCCCTTCAAATTGAATTTTATCTCCTTTCTGACTCACTCCACCATAATTTATTCTTCTTCCAGCAATCTTGGTGATCTTTCCAAACTGTACAATTTAATATGGTAAAAACACTTTGTGTAACTGCTCATTGTTCTTATGGTAAAAATTTTTAAAAAGGCAGAATATAGAGGTCAGATTATCTCATACTACTAATCTTCCTAGAATTTCTTGAAGCACAAGCTTACATACCATTAAAAAAATACACTCCGAAAAATACATTTGCTTTTCAGTTACTTTTTCTGAATTTAAGCCATCAGTTAATTGAAAAAAACTTTCTCTGATGGATTGTATACCCAAAATTATGTGAAACAATATTCTTCATCTTAAATCCTTTTTGCATGATCACCTCGAAACTCTCCATCAAGACAGGGTATCTACTTCATCTCTTTTAATTTTGGCTGTACTGTCCTTACTTTGTACATGATGTGACAGAAGGAAGTTATGTTACTTTCATGGCTGGCTTTAGGGAATGGCTCTTTCGCACATGAGGGATGCTCCTTTGGAAGGCAGCTGTGATACTATGAGAAACCCAAGTAGCCTTGTCAGGACAGATAATGACACCTCACCTGTTGACAGTCCCAGCTGAAATTCTCAGCAGACAGTCAGCAGTAGCTGCCAGCTGTGGAGTCAAGCCATTTTGAAATGTTCAACCATGGCCAGCTACCAGCTCAATGCAGCTGAATAATTGACTCTGATGGAAGCCACATGGAGCAGCAGACTGCACAGCTGAGCCTTGCCTGGGTTCTTGATATCAGAATTATGAGCAAATAAAATGGTTCCCCCCAACCCCCGTCCCCAGCTTTAGTGAAGTATAATTGACATATAACATTGTGTAAGTCTAAGATATACAATGTGTTGATTTAATATACTTATATATTTCAATATGACTATCATCATTTAAGTCAGGAAATGCTGGGGTAATTTCTCATGCACTGACAGAAAAGTGAAAGGTATTTTCTATTTGAGAATGTTACATACCACACATGACTAATAGTTAAAGGCTGAGGATTGTATTCATAATAACAAATTTCTAGAGAAATAATTATTTTAAAATATGATAAAAAAATAAAACTGCAAGAAAAAAATGATACTTTTTATTTTGCTCTCACCAAAAAGTAATGCTATTATTATATGTAGTTCTATACTAGACAGGTGAACATACAGGGGAACATTTTTTTTTTTTTTGCTCATTTGATATTTGTTTTTGTTTTTATTTAATCTGACAGCAAGCTAGATTAGCAATGGATTAAATTATGTTTCTGCTGTATTTGATTTTTTTCACTTAAACATGAATTTTGACGAAAGGAATATTTTCAGAATGAAGAACCAGCAAAGAAAGTGTCTTGCCATTGTCATTGACATAGAATAAACACAATAAATGTTGAGAATAATTCTGGGCTCAAGAGCCTAAAATAACTTAGTTCTGGCTCAATGAAAGGACCGTCAAGAATTATTATAAATGGATCACTGTGACTAAGGGGAAAGAAATGGCTAGTGTCTGAAAGTGTAAGAGAATGAGTGAAAGAGAAGAGAGTGGATATGTTTGGCCATTATTCCTTTTCTGATTCATGTTGGTTGTCCTCTTAGCCAATGCAAAAGAGAAAGTGGTAAAAAACAATAATAAATCTAGCAATTTTCATCTTAATATCTGACTTCTGAGTTTAATCTCAATGTAAAATGCAACTCTATTATAAATCAATATATGCCTTGTGTAATGAGCAGTAAGGGATTTGAGTCCAATAGTCTGGGATTTAATTCAGAACTCTTTAAATGCAGGTTTGACTCCAGAATACTCTCCTTTTATAAATGTAGGCCATGTGATTATAAGAAAACAATAGAATTTATGTGAGAATGTGTATGTGTGTGTGTATGCATGCAACTATGCCACATCTGACATGTTATCTGACACTAAAGTGTAGAAATGGCAAAACTATTGGTACATCAACGAGATCAGCTGAGATGACTGGATTAATTCCTGTCAAGAATGCTGCAAATCTATGTTATTTGTGTCTTCTCTCTCCTTAGCAACTCTAATCTATTTCTTCATTCACACATTTTATTGGTAAACTCTGTGGTTCTGAGCTCAGCGATGTGATTTAACATTTACACTTTTCCCCAATCAATCCACCCAAGATTTCTGCTCTAAAGGCTATCGAGGGCATTTTCAAGTACACAGAACAGACAGAAAAAAGGAGGAATTGTGCTGAATGCCTAAATTTTTTAAATCATGAGAAAATTTGATTTTTCAGTAAATGTAAATTAACATATATTATGAAAAGGAAAGTTAAAAATTTCAATTAAAATGTCTATTTTTAGGAATTGTACTATTGCATCTTAGTCTCTCTCAAAGGAACCAGGTCAGCAAAGTAATGAAACATTTTAAAATATTGATGTTAACTAATATCATTTTAGGAGCTGCTGGGAATATATTAAAGGCAGAGTTACCATTTTATAACACGTGAGTGGTCTTGGAAGGTTAGAATGTCCTTGAAACTTGCTGAGATTAATACTGATTGGTAATTGGAGAGAAATTCCATACAGTCAGATTAATAGTTCATATTACATCTGTCATATGAGTCTAACCATAGGTATTATGGTTTAGAAATTCATCTTATATTACTTTGATGCCAGTTATCTCTAGAAAAACTCAGTGTTGGAGAATGACTGCTTTCCTTACTTAATACTGTTAAGTTATTACCTGATAAGTTAATATTTTAGTAGTCTAGAATGTTATAAATATTGAATCAACAAAACAAACCAATATTTAACACATAAATTGTTCAATTGCTACCAATGCTTGTAAGAAAAAAATACTTTAACATGTAGAAACATTGCTAGTAAGATACATTATTTTACATTTTATCTGTGAAATTTAAGAAATTGTAAAAATTCTAAAATGAGAACTCCCAAAATATTATATCACATTTGAAACAAGGAAAGTTTAAACTTATTGAGGTGATCACTTTATAAGTTATATAAATGTCTAATCACTATGTTGTACACCTGAAACTAATATAATATTGTATATTTCAACTATAATTTAAAAATAAAATAAAATAAAAAGAATAAAAGAAAAGGTCTACCAAGTAGTTTAGTTTCTAATAGTGGTGGTATGGTGAAATTTGAAAAAAATCTGTAGTATTTTAATGTATCAACGGAATCATAACTATTATATAAGTAGTATAAATAATGATGTCATTTCCAATCTAATTTTCTGATGTCTGTTAGGACTTTTCCAAAAGAATAATTGCTTAGCATTTGAATGGAAATTAAAAAAAAATAGTGTCATGTTTTCTTTCTTTAAATGGAGTACCTGAGAACAATCTCTTAATATAGAGAAACAGAAAGAATGTATCTCAGGTATTCACCATTCCTTTGAACTTCTTAACTGTCCAGCAAAGGAAATCATTTGATGAGATATTAGAAAGAGAAAACAATGAGTTTTTACAAATTTACCAAGATTAATAAGTCCAATTTGATACAGATACTTAAGTATTTTTTTAATAAGCCAGAGCAAGTTTGAAATTGTACTTTCATAATAAATACTTTGGTATGAGCCTAACAAAGAATTGTTAAATTAAAAAAGGAAATGCATGAATTACCAATGAGAATACCTTTTATCGCAGAGTGGGAGTTACCAGAGAGTATGAATGAGTTTGTAGCTTGAGATATAAGGAGGCTGTGGCACAAAGTGGATGACCTAGTTTTGCTCAAAATAAATGTTTCATCTTAGGTGTAATTACATAAACAAAAACAACACAAAACAAAAAGTTAATACAAACCAAGCAGCATCGGTATTTTCCAAAGGCAACATTATTAAAATAGAAAATAAAATGCATATTTATACATGTGAAGGGACATTAAGTAGTTACTTGGATTGGAATTTTGTCTGTTGTATCAATTTAAGTTGATTTAATATTTCCTCCTTTACCTTTTGAATTACGAATAGATTTTGCCTTGGGTTCCAATTGTTGTGTGTGTGTGTGTGTGTGTGTGTGTGTGTGTGTGTGTGTTTACTGCAAATTTGGAGACAATAAAAAAAAAGAACATGTTCAAAATATTCAATGTCCAATTTACAGAGTGTGTTGAAGTGAATTTCATACAGATATTGAAAATAATTATGTCATAGAAAATGTGAATTATTCAGGTCATTTAATTTATGATCCTCTCTTACTCTGTGGGCCTCTGCGTTGATTGAAAAAAAAAAGTGAAAAATGTATTAACTTGTGTTGGTATAAAATATAAATCTTTCAGGGGTATCTTTTATTACTTCCCTTCATGAAAAGTATCACTACAATGCTGAATAATTTGAATGTGTATTCTCTTTTCTTTTTACTTTTGATTTTGTGCATGATACTGGTAAACATTTGAAGGTAGAGCACATTGATGATGTAAGCTGAGCTAATGCTGAGCTTACTTATGGAGTTTTATTTTAGACCTATTGCTCTGGCATCTACTCCAGGATTACTCTGTCATTTATGATTGATGTGTACATGGAAAAATTAAAACTATAATCAAACTGTTTTAAAGTTATAATATTTTATTATAAAATTTAAATATATTAATATAAAATGTACATATAAATATATATATTACATAAATCTAAATCTATTAAATATAAAACAATAACTATATTTAATATTTTAAATGTTTATGTAATATATATTTATATCTTTATGTTTCATATATATAAAATATAGTGTGTATGTATGTATGTATGTATGTGTGTGTGTGTGTGTGTGTGTGTGTGTGTGTGTGTGTGTATACACACACACACACTTAACCAGGAGTGAAGGTTGGGTTTCTCAATCCATCCCTTATTACTTAGTTCATAGAAGGAAACAAAAGTAGTTAACATTTATTGACTAGTTAAAATGTGCCAGGTACTGTTATAGTCACTTTGAATTAAATCATTTATTAATAATAAATTAACAGCAATGACAACTCTTTGTGAAAGATAATATGATTATCTCTATTTAAAAAATAATAACATTAAGATATGGGGTTGTAAAATAATTTGCTATAGATTTGATATGTAGCATGAAGTGGCTATTAGTTTCAAACCCAGAGCCCTTCCTCTTAACCATTTTTGAGTGCTGATCCTTTTGAATTTCAGCAGTTTCAATAATAAAACAGAAAAAAAAAAATTTTTCTTCACAAATTTATCAAAAAAAATCAAATCTCTTAATCTCTAAATCTATTTCAAAGAGGCATTCTCTTTGTCCAAAGATTACAAAATAGAAAGAAAGAAAGAAAGAAAGAAAGAAAGAAAGAAAGAAAGAAAGAAAGAAAGAAAGAAAGAAAGAAAGAAAGAAAGAAAGAAAGAAAGAAAGAAAAGCAAGCTTTCTCTGAAGATGAAGTAGCCCCCAGTTTGGTGAATAAGGATTGACTATGACTCATCTCTGTGCCAAAGTGCAGGACTCTGATAGTGGTCGTGGAAACATCATTCCTTGTTATAAAACTCATTAGCAAATCCTTGTTTCTCAGAAGCTAAAGCAAGCCTTTATTTTTCATGGCATAGAAACGTCTTCATAATGTGGCCCCTGCTTACTTCTCTCCATTACCAATTACCCTTTCATCACTCTTCACTCAATCCATACTGGATTACTTGTGACTTCCAGATATGCCTGACTTCCATTTTTGTGATCTTTGTGAAGGCTGCACCTTCTGTCTAGGGAGACCTCCCCCTTGTTTGGCCTAAACAACTCCTTTGGCTTTACCAAATATCAGGTCATCATCTCCCATGTTTTCTCCAGTGACATCCTAACGCCTCCCATGGCAGAAACTTCATTTTTTCTTAGCCCCTTTTTCTTGCTTTTATTAGAACACATCTTAAATTGTTCTGTAATTATTATTATTATTTTTGTTCTTCCTTTTAATCTCTGAGTTTTTGATGGCAGAGTTTCTTTTTGGTTAATCCCCATATTCTCGGCAGAGCTGCCACACTTAGTAGGTGCTTAGTAAATGCTTGTTGGTTGCATTAAAATCCCATAGTTGATTGAAAACCATATAATTCCATCTTACAATTTAAATAAAAATAAAAAAAAATTAATAAATAAGGTAAGAGTATAAATACTATCAGGTTTATCGTTTTTGATTTATTCAGTATGGTGACTTACACTTGGTTCTATGTACTTTGATGAATACATTTCAGTTAACCACCCTACTTCACTGTACTATCTGTATAGGGTTATTTATTCAGTAATTGGGACTGTAATAATTTAAGTTTCCGTCATATATAGGCTGCTTAGATGTTGATTCGCAATAAGAACAACCCCATACAATGAAACAGGAAGACAGAATTGAATTGGAGCTTTCAATTCTGACTTGATTTTATTGCCCAGGGTAGAGAAAGAAAAGTAATTATAGGATGCAGAAAAGTATATACTAACAATGACACATAATAACTTGCCCAAAGATTTAGTTTTCTTTGAATGATATCTACATTTCTTCATGGAGCAAAGTGAATAAAATCCTCCAGAGTAAAATTATCTTAGGCAAATGCAATATTTCTCCCCATTGTCCAATAAAGAAAGTACATTTGGCACTTATTTATGCTTCCTTGTATAATAGTTATTTTTCTTCTACAATGCAAAGCCCTTTTGTAAAAAGGATCTGATGCTAATCATTTTTATTTATTATTTGCATCCAACATATTATTTGCTTTAAAAATAAATATGCTCAATATAATAACCAAAAAAACTCCCAGAATTCATTGGTTAATTCATGTGTATTTTATATTTTCCATGAAAATATAATAATCAATTAGCAATACTTTATAAGGATAATGATCCTAATATCTTAATAATAATTTAGATATCTTTAAATAGTCATCAAAATTATTCAATTCATTCTCAGTCTTTAGTTCTACAACTTGTCTTTATGTTTCCAGGAGGCCACTCAAAATGTCTTCAAAGATTGAGGTTTGAAAATTGTCTCTCATTATGTTTTGGTGATATTAATAGAATTTGTTTAGTTTGGCAAGTGTTTTGAACCTGCTTGATGCTTTGAACAATGTGTGTATTGATGGCAAATTTACCTAATAATACCAAACGGAAAAACATTGGGCAACCAATTAAAAAAAAATCTCATCAAAATAATTGTTTTATGTAATATTGAATATAAACTTTCTAGGACCTAGTTAATATGTAATAAGAGAATGTGTTTCTGGAATTTGTGCTAATGTACCTTATTTAATTATCACATTTTACTTTAGCTTCTGTTTATTTTTTTAGGGTACTATGCTCAGCAGAATAATTTCATAATAATTTCAGATGTGATTATCAGTAAAAATAATCATCTTTGATAAGTTCAAATAACAAGATAATTGCAATTATTTTAGTAAAGTTATTCCATTAATAAAAGAAGATAGTCGTAACAAATATAATCTTTTTGAATGATTTTGAAAGTCATATCATCTTAGTAGTACCAAATATGAAAATAATCAAGAATATATATGACTGAAATTTTTATTTCAGTTATTTTTTTTAATTAGTGAGCAAATACACAATATGGTATGACCAAAATTATAGTTTAAAAGTTCATTTATGTGCAGTTTAAATCTTAAAATATAAGAAAAAATTTTTTAAAAGCCATTTAATAGTGTCAATTTATCCTAATACATATGAATATTGTGTCAAATTAGTCTTACAACTATTTTAATTTTGTAACTTCTATGCTTTAACTGGTGTGGTTAGATCAATAATATTTAATGTGATTATTGGTATAGTTCGATTAAATTCTACTTTCTTGCTAGCTGTTTTTTATTTGTTCCTTATGTTCTTTATTTTATTTTTTCTTCTTTATTCTGTCTTTCCTGGTCTTAACTGAGATTTTTTTTTTAGTTGTGGTTTAATATTTTCCTTTTATTTACTTTAATACTTCTTTTAAAATGCCTGCATTAGTGGTTGTCCAAAGTTTACAATATAAATTTTAAAATAATCTGACTCTAAATTAAAATAATGTTATACAACTTCACATGTAGTGTAAGAGTCTTATAACAGTATATTCTCAATTCCTCTTCCCCACCTCTTGTACCGTTTTTGTTATGTGTTTCAGGTTTAGGTATATAATAAAATAAAATTATTTGATATGAATTTTAACTTAAAGGTAGCTTTTTAGAACATCAAAATTAGAAAATGATTTCATCTTTATCTCATTTTGATGCTCTATGTCTTTGAGTGAGTCAAACTTTCAGGCCATATTTCTGCTGCTTTAAGAATTTCCTTCAGCGTGTTTTGTAGAGCAGGTCTCCTGACAATGAATTTCCTCAGTTTCTGTTTGTGAAAGTCTTTATTTTTCTTCAACTTTTGAAGTACATTTTCAATGTGCATATAACATTTTACATTAAGATTAGTTCTGTTTTTCTTTTAGCACTTTAAGGACTTCATTCCTTTGACTTATTTGTGTGGTTGCCTATAAGAAATCTGCTCTAATTCTTACCCTTAATTCCTTGTGGGTAAAGTAGCTTTTCCTTCTGGCCATGTTCAAGATTTTCTCTCTTTGGTTTTCATTGGTTTAAATTACTAGGTTCATTTGGCATTTTTGTTTTGTTTAGTCATTTATCAAGTTTGATGTTCTCTGTAATCTTTGGATCTCTGGTATGTGGTCTAGCATTATTTTGTTCAATATTTCTTCTGTGTTGTACCCACTTTCTTCTCCTTCTGAGGCTCCAATTACTAATATGTCAGACTGTTTGATATTGTCCTGCAACTCTTGAATTCTCTCTGTACTTTTTACTTAGCTCTGTGTTACATCTAAGCATCAGTAAGTCAAAGGCATCCTTCATCCATGTCAATTTGTTTACTATCATAATATTTCCTTTGATACTTTCCTATAATTTTCATTTTTTTAACTGAAATTACCTCTCTGACCTTGTATGTTATCTACTTTTTTCATTAAAGACTTTAACCCATTATTGTAGTTATTTTGAAAACTGATAATTTTAACATTTGTTTCATATCTAAGTGTGGACGATAGATTTGTATCTTCGGACTGTGCTTTTTTCTTACCTCTTTTGTTATGTCTCAGATATTTTTGTTGAAAGTTGGATACGTTTTGTAGTATTGCAGTTAAAATATAAATATATAAATTAGTGAATTGTAACATATATTTCCTTGGTCTTAGCCTTTGTTGTCTACTGTGCATAAATCTAGCAAGAAGTTAAGTGACTCTAAAGGTAGTCCCCAGTGGTTTCTCCCTGCTCAGCTTTGAATCTTCTATTGCTTTACTTTCCAAGAGAATGTATCTCTTGAAGCATTCCTTACTCTATTCTAATTTATTTTTACTCAGTGATAGTGTAGTGATGGAGGACAAGGTGTGGTGTGCATTTTTGATGTTCTGATTATGGGTCAGTCTTAAGCAGGTGTTGACAAGCTGGGTCTTGGGAGTATAGCCAGTTCTCGTATGTATTCTTGCTCCCCTGAGGGAAGGGCAGATATATCTGCTAGGTTTAATATCCCAAGAGAAGCAAGATCCAAGATTTATTATGTGGCTCCTGGATGCTGAACCTAGGAAACATTTTTGTCTCTCCCCCAGAATTAGAGCTTTTTGTTTGTTTGTTCACTTCTTTCAGGGGCAAGCAGTTTCTGCCCTCAGGCTACAGGCATTTTGTTGTCTTCTCCCTAAAGATTAAGGCATTTATTTCATAGAGATGACAGAGAGGATGAATTAGTGTGGATTTTAGCTAGCATTGAAGTTATTTTCAGAATTTTCTTCAGCTATGTAAACCTGTTGGGGCTCATGAAGAAAAAGCTTGCAGAATGATGTAAAACTCCCATGTTAAAACCCCCAGGGGCTTTAATTCTCATCTTAACAAACACTTGTCTTTAGTAATTGTCAAAAATTTTTACCTGAATCTTCTCACCAGTTTATAAAACATTCAGGGGTATCTGTCCCTGGTAACCAAATTCCCTGGCTCTGTTTTCCGCCTACATTTACCTCTCCTTCTTCAGATATTGAGTTGAATGTTTACTCTGCAACCTTAGTTCTCTGATGTTTTCTAGAAAAGTATCTTATAGAAAAGAAATATAATATGCATAAATTATTTAATTTCAGTAAAAGATGGCAACATAAATTGTAAATTTTAGCAGAAACTTGAAAAGTTTTTAAACACTAGAAAGGGATAAAATTCTTTTGAAAAATCATAAAAGATTGTATACTTTCATTAGTGACAAGTGTAAAAAAATCAGTGTTGTTTTCTTCAATAATTTAGTATTAAGCTTCAGTTTTCTGTCAAGAAAGCAATAGTAAAGTATGATGATGTCATCCTTAGCTGACTTTGAGATCAACAGAATGCAGTGCTGGGGTTAATAGAAAATAGTGTTGGGCATTTTTAGGGGAACAGACTCGGGGTTAGATGATCTTCATTTTTTTCTTTTACCTGCCACTAGCAGCATGACCTTAGGCAAGTCACCTAATCTTTCAGAGCTTTATTTTCTTCCTCTATGAAATAAAGGATTAAGATCTGATTATCTTTAAGCTTTAAAAATCTATATCTATGACTTTAAATATAGGTTAAGGCAGGCTGTGTTGGGCATTCAAAGTCAAGCTGAGGATTTGGGAATTGATCCTTTAGTAAATGGAAATTAATTGATTGTATCTGAGCAGGAGGTAATCTGAGGCATCAAAAGAAAGGGTTAGCTTGGAAGGAGAATGGTGAACTAACTAGTACAAAGTTGTAGTGATGGCTTAGATTAGGGGACTAGTAGTGTGGTGATATAAAGGGCTAATAATGCAGCACCACTGCATGACTATTAGTTTCTGTAATTATTTAGAGGTAATACAAGAGGTGTGAACAGTAATTATCTAGAAGAAGGTTTAAGATAGCCAAGACTATATATGTTTTAGGGATTTAATAATTTGATTTAATATACACTTTCCCTTTCAGTGTGCACTTTCCCTTTGTTCGTGCTTATAGTTTTACCATGTTTACATATAATTAAATAGCAGAAGTGTACCATTCACATCATTCAATTAATATGATGGAACATTTGATTTTAGGTTTCTAGATAACCTTGGCTTTGAGCTGTCCTACCTTTGCGTCACTGAGACATCACATGGAAATATTGGAGGGATAGTTAAGGTTGTTTTCTAAACTGCCACCCAAACTATATCATATGTCCCTATAATAATATTTACACATTCCAGATAATACCATTCAAAACTGTTTTTTTCTGGACAGATGAGATAGCCTGAATGTTATAAACATGGTGAACATTACTCCTAGTTTACTGGAGACAAACAAACCAGATTAGTACTTGCTACTTGCTGTTTATGACAACCACCTTTAACTCTCAGAAGTGTTCATATTATGGTGCTAAATTCTATGATCATCCTAGTTGGGGCTATTCAGTACTATCTAGTTTTAACTATACATTTTTCACTTCCACAGGCTCACAGATTCATGACATTCCATTATATATGCTCTATGATAGAGAACTGTTAGGCAAGGTATATGCAGGTTACTATCAGGATATTCTAAACTCTATTTTAAAGCATATAAGAATAATGCATTTGAATCACATTAAGTCTCTACCTCATTCTTTTCCTCCCAATACACACAAAGAATTATAAAATTTGGGTTTTCCCAGATGGCTGGTATTAGATACAAGGTGTGGTTGGCAGAATAATGATCCTCCAAGGATACCCATATTTGTCGCCAGAGCTTGTTAATTCATTATGTTACATGACAAGAGATATTAAGGTTGTTAATATGGAGATGATCAAAGTCAGTCCTTATAAGTGAAAAGGGAGGAAAGACAGTCAGCTCAGACTGATGCAATATATGATGTTGACAGCTGTGAAGATGGATGAAGAGGGCCAGGAGTGAATGACTGTGGTAGTCTTCTGGAAATTGAAAAAGGGTAAGGCAAACAGATTCTTCCCTACTGCTTCCAGAAAAAATACAGTCCTGCTAACACCTAGCTTAAATGCTAGTGAAACCATTTTTAGACATTTGATCTCCAGAATTATAATAAATTTCTGTTGTTTTAAGCCACTAATTTTGTGGCAATTTGTTATAGCAGGAATAGGAAAATAATGTACAGGCATATGCAAAATTCATTAGAAATTTTACATAGTGTTGATAATATTATCATTTATACTGTTCAGTACATTTTATATATGCATATATATATATACAAAGATTCAAAATGATGTTTTCCTTGAGCCCTGGGCCAGGCAGAGGCTTATTATTATTTTTTTAAATGAGTTAGTTTGCTTTTTATTGGTAGACAATAAGATCTATATGTTTTCTCCTATTTGCCCCAGAATCTAGGAAAGTAAGAGTTAAGTTTTATGGT
Organism: Eonycteris spelaea; assembly: GCA_003508835.1. NCBI lineage: Eukaryota > Metazoa > Chordata > Mammalia > Chiroptera > Pteropodidae > Eonycteris > Eonycteris spelaea. Next base: position 3,489,433 of record PUFA01000067.1, on the reverse strand, counting down.
TAATTATTATGACATTCTCTAACCCTTATATCTTACTATGAATTTTCTCTTCCCAATTTTTACATTAAAGATTAATCTCTCTAAGCGAAATAAGCCAGACTAAAAAAAGTAGATAATCACATGATATCACTTATATGTAGGATATAAACCTAAAAGCAACAAATGAACAGGACAAACAGAGACTCAGGGGCATGGACAATAGACTAGTGATTACCAGAGGGCAGATGGTGGGGAGGAGGGGAGAGGTAGACAGGGTAAAGGGTGTCAAATATAGGAGGGTGGGGGAGGGTGAAGTGGATGAAGGGGATCAAATATATGGTAGCTGAAGAAAACTGGACTTTGAGTGGTAATCACACAGTAGAATACATAGATATCAAATTATAATGTACACCTGAAAATTATGTAATTGTATTGATCAATGTTACCCCAATAAACTTAATTTAAAAGAAAAATAAATAAAAATGAATCTCTTACTCTAATTGTTTTGATAAAATCAAAACAATTGATTTTATAGGCTTCTATAAAAAGAAAGCATAAAATAAATAATAATAATAAAATATAACTTTATTCTAACTGATTAGGTATAGATAATCAATTTCTACATGAGCGACAGACAACCAGAATGTAAGTCTTGCCAATATGCAGATTTAAAGTTGTTTATACAGTTACATTTAAATGATACACCAATTGGAGAAAATAAAGAAAAAAACTGAATGAGATAACAATAACTTTTTATTCTATTTTCCTTTGTCTGCTCCTACAGATGTAATCAATAATTTAATTAAGGGTCACATAAAATGGGTTCAACCTTAACTGTTTGTTAAATTAATCAATCACAGTTTATTATTCTGGAGTTTATTATTCTGGAGTTATATCACCTCTGGAGTTTAATTAAAATTGTACACAGGGTAGAAAGTATAAAATCTCTTCTGTCAATGAATATTATGTAGAATATGTCCCTGATTACTAAGTTTATATATATATATTTAGATTTTTTCCTCAATTCTACATGGAACTACTTTTATTTATTGAATAATAGCTATATTTTTTTTACATTGTGTATAATGTAGCTTCAAAAGAATTTCTATTCCTTTATGATCATTCATGTGGGTGAATGGTCAAAATTCTACAGAAAATTATAGAATCAGTTAGCATACCATGGTACAGTCAGCAAGTGCATGAAAAACCAGAGAATGTGAGGGTCAAGTTTGCCTGGAGTTTCTGTGCTTTCTAAAAGAATTGATATATGAATTAGATTCTTTCTTTGAATAAGTATAGTATTTAAAAATATATGATTCCACAGTATAAGCAAATGTGTAACATGTGGGACAAGACATATACCAGAACTTTGCTTTCAGAGATTTTACATTGAAGAATATTAATGGGTAAGAACAAATAGGTAAAGACCCAAAGTTTGGGTAGAAATCATCCTCAAAAAATTCTTAGGCTTCGTGAGTAGAATTAGTCTTTAATTGCTATCTTCTGAGGTTTTGGTGTTTATTTATTTCTTTACTTATTAAAGAAATAAAAATTTAAAAAAAAACCTGGAAATACTTGTTACTACATTAAATCATTTGGGGATTAATTGTGTGTGTGTGTGTGTGTGTTTTAAATTTATAACTTTCAAAAGAAGAAATAGAGTATAAACATAGTAATGACCCCATTGACTAGACTACAATTGAATCCAGTTTCATTCTATCTATCTATTAAGTGAGTTGAAATAAATCTTGATAACTACAATTGAACACAGAGAGTAAAACACCAAGCACATTTTAAAAATATTGTTGAGTACCTATTTTGATAACTCTATTAGATACAGGAAGAAAAAAATATGCCTGCTTATCTGTAAAAAGGTGTTATTATATTGAGCATTAAGTATTTTCAAGGATGGACCTTTGCATGCACATATTTATTTATTTCTCAATATATGTCTACATATATGTATATAATCATATATTTTCAATAAATAAAAAATGGTCATATATATTTTCTTGTCAAAATTTTTGTACATCATTCATTTATTTAGCTGCAGAACATAAAATTGCTTGGCATATTGTAAATGCCTAATAAATATTTGAAAATACAACAGATTACTGTATACCACATTCTTCATAATGCTGTAGATGTAAATATTTTTAACAGCTAATATGTCCAACCTCCACTTAAGTTTTGCTTTTTGTCCCCTTATGCAAAATAATCTTCTCAGGTTTTTTCAACTATTTGTCATGTGAGAAGTTTTTATAAATCTTCCACCTGTTTCAGCCTAATCTTCAAACTCTTAAAGACTTTTAAAGAACTGCATTTCTGGCCAAGAAAGTGTATTGAAAAAAAAAAATTAGAAGTCCTCTCAGGCTATTTCTAATAGAATGCATATTAGCTGAAATAATAAAGAATTGAGATTTTAGTATGAACTGAAAATCATAAAGTCTTATTAAGTAGCATGGTAAATTATCAGGGTTCCAAATATGTTTTAGGTCCTCATATATAATACAGTGTTAGTTAATTGATTATTCTAATATTTCAGCCAGATTTATCTATTTTACTGCTTTTCATCTGGGGGATGCTTTGTATCCCAGGGGACATTTGGCAATGTCTGGAGACAGTTTTGATTGTCTCAACTGAGGATGGAGAATACTACCTCTTTTACTCATTTAGTGGGTAGAAGCCAGGGATGCTGCTAAACATCCATAAGGCATATAACAGTCTTCCATAACAACAGATATGCAGCTCAAAATGCAATGGTGCCAAGGTTAACAAACTCTGATATACTTGCATTGGAGTATGACTTGCAAGCTTTTTTTCCCTCCTTTTTTTACTATATTAACAAATAAAAAAAGATTTAAAAGAAAGCTGTCAAATAAATATATCACCCAATTTTCAATCCTACTAAATGTGAAATGAAGTGCTGAGACTCAATCAGTTTTGGAACTTTCTCAACCTCTAAAGTTCCGTTAATATTCTTGAGGGAGCAAACTTCAAATTCAGTGAGTTACTAGTATATCACAATGCCTAGTTTTCTGAATTTTCAGAACATAATCTCCTGGCACTATTAGCAAGTGTGAAACATCATCTTACCTTTAGTTTACAGGGGTACCATTTGGATTTCGAACTGCATTATATAATTTTCTGTGGGCCAGAGACCGCTAATGTGCTTCCCAAAGCATTGAAAAAGAAATGATTTAGGCACAGGTAAAATTGGATTCATTTAATATTTTTTGATTATATGATCTTTCTTATATATAGATGATGTTCAGTTATATAATCTCATAATTTATTGTTAATATTACCTTTTGTCATAATGTCTTTTGACATCAGAAAGAACTAATAATAATTCTCTTAATGAAAAGTAAATAAGGACATTATTCATTTATCAGTTGGTAAGGCAATCTTTGACTCTTATGTTTTCTTTTGTAATATGTTGTTATTTTCCTGATCACCCCTACCATCTGAAAGCATTTCATGGCATTTTTCATGTATGTAATATAATATAGTGTGAAGGGGACTGAAATATTATATGCTTCTACACTGCAGAAGATGAGAGGTGGAATGAAGAGCTCATTTTCTTTGTCTAGATCATTTTGTTGTAGGTGTTAATTTGCCAAGATCTTTCTCAATTACTGCTCAAACCCTAAGAATTGTACTCTCTTATTGGGTATTTATGAAGAGACTTAAAAAAATTTATCACTGGTAAATGTTTACTCAGTGTTTCATGTTTGATCTTTTTTGGTACAATCTTTCTACTAAAGCTGGAATCTATTTTCAATGACTACATATGAATGCAGCACACGTTCTGCGGCCTAACAGATGCCATCTGTAAAAGCATTTACTTTAAATTAGTGGAATAAGTAATCAAAAGGGCTTTGTACTTAATGCAAAACTTTTGGTGACTATTAAATGCTCATTAGAGGGTGTTTTTGCTGTATGACTGTCAAAATCAGCAGGACGTTTATGTTAGATTTCCTGAGTGGGTCAAGATTGAATATGATTTTACAACCTAAATAACATAAATGAATGCAGGTTATTTCAGCATCTCCAGATGTTTTTTAAACTCTTTGCCCCTAAACCCAAAACTTAGTGCCATTTTAAATTCTGCAATGGTATTTTAGTGAAGTTTTTAAATAAAATATTTTGTATCTATAGATAAGTATGCTCCTTTTCATACCCTTAACATTTATAAATGAAAAAAATTGATACCATCTCTAATGCTAATTATTAATCCAGGCCATCTTTTGTGGAAATACATCCCCAGAGAATCAGATAATATTAAATCGGCTTAAGTATGCACTTATTACAATAGCTAATTATTTTAAATGTTTAATTATCTTATGATATTTTATTTGGTAGATTATGTATGTGTTGCAACGTGATTGAATCTCTGGAAATATGTCCTTATTACCTCTTTGCTTTTAATTAAACATTCAATAATTGTGTTGTTTAATCTAGAGAGATGCATCTATTATTCTTGTTATTGTTATTTTATGCAGTACTATGAGCAGCAATGGTACTGTATAACAAGAATAAATGTTTAACCCAAATTAAATTTCAAATCTATTAGCTAAAGTCTGTAAGTCTTTGATGATGAAAGATGATTTTGAAGACCCTTCCTGCATCATAGAGGTAGAAAGCAGAAATGCAGGAGTTCACAAAGTCACATTCAACTTCCTTGCAGTCTCAATTGCACTTGAAGTAGTTAGACCAGAATTAATGGTTAAATAATAAATAAATAAGTAAATATGTAAACAAACAAACAAACAGTTTGAAGTAATAAAATCATGCCAAATTATTTAAAAAATATATAAGCTTTACATAATGTCTTTTTCTTTGGGAAAAGTATAAGTAGGTAAATTAAACTGCTTCTTTAATTTTTTGTGAATTTTTATCATGAGCTTTAATTGTATTACTTCCTGTATTATCCAGGATCAGAATTATCTTTCTGATTTATAAAATTCTAATTGTCCATCACCTTTGTCACTAGTAGCTCAAATATACCATATAGTTCCACAAGAAAGAGGGGAAAATCACCCTGATTTTGTTCCCATTGCAAAAATCGTTTTTCTCTAGATCAGAGTAAAAAACCTCTCACTTACACTGGTCATCTAATTCTCTAACATAGATTTACAACAGAAACAAAAGATATCTTAAATCTCATCTGAACTGGAGTCATTAATAAATAGTTTCCAAAGGGGAAAACATTTTAGGGTGTTATAGGAACTACAATTGAAAAGCATATTGAAGATTTAGTGCCAGTGTTGGCTGGAGAGGTTAATCCTATCCATATAAGACAAAGAATGAGGGAATGGAGCGTAATGTTATCTACAATGGGATGAAGAGTATCATGACCATGTTAATAACTATCATCCTTTTGGAAATAAAATTATATTTCTAATCACTTAATTATTTATTAATTATTGATGCATTTATTAATCAAGTGTGTCTGTTCAATAAGAACTTTATTGTTCGAATATAAAATCTCTAAAGAAAAGTATCTACATCTTAAAGCTTTCATAGTCTATTTGGAAATATATTTAAGTAAATAAAACTAGAAGTCAGTGATAGTATGGATTGATTTTCTGATATAGATGAAAGCAGAATACTAAAAAAAATTAAATGTTTGTAAAAAAACAAGAAAAGAAGTACTTTGCAAAGAGGCAAAAGTTGTTACTGATTCTTGGAGAAGTAGTAAAACTAGACATAGGTTAGGAAGTAAAAACTGAGATGTGTTTTTGTGGCAGAAGAAGTACATTTAAGACATGTAGTAGAGGTTTTCTGCTATAATGGGTCGCCAATAGTGTTACAGTGATTTATTACATGTGGATTGTGAGTTTATTTGCCCTGTGTGAACTAGATTTGAATTATATTACATGTGTGTAAAATGGCTCCACTAATGTTAACCCTCAGAAATGCAAACAACCTGTTTTGCTGAGCTGAAATTGTTTACCCCAAGAGTGAAATTGTTTTGACCAAGAATGATAACCAGACACCCGTTCGCCTGGCTGATTAGACACTGAAGACGTTACCGCTACACATAAAATCTCCAGGACTCTCTGCCTGAATCAGAGCACTTTCTCTGTCTCACAAGAGCGTGTCTCTCCATCCTTGATTTCCTTCTTGGCCCAAGACTGTCCATCCAAACGAGAGGCCTCTTTGCCGACCAACGGTGATCGACCAGCAACTAGCCCAGCACAGATTCGGCGCGCCTTTCCTTCTCATCATGTGTCTGTCTCAGCCAGCATTGCTGGGTGGTCTGCTAGGACTGAAAACCATCAGAATCTGGTATGAATAAACCCTAGCATGCTTGCAATCTTATTTGTTTGTGTGTCTGCATCCTTACTTAGTTGTTGTCTTGCTGAGCTCTTCCTATTTAAGTATATTGAGCAAAGTGCTATCGCGGGTTCGAACTGGCTTAAGGGCCTTAAGGAACAAGCAAAGCCACCTGTGCATAAGTCCAAGAAAGAGAGTGACTTGGACAAATAGTAAAATGAAATAGATGAATATCTGTGCTTTTTTTCATTATGAACAAATTAACCATAACTTAGGCAATCTGAATAAATTTCAGCCATATTAATTTCTGAGGCAGATAATGTGTGGAAATAAAATTAAATTATCTCAAACTTACACAATAGAACTTATAGAATATTTGAGCAAAACTTTCTCAGTTGGTTTATATTTAAAGAGAGAGAAAAAGAGAGAAAGAGAAAGAGAAAGAGAGAGAACAACTCAACGTGTGCCCTTGTCTCTGACTATATAAACAACTTTCATCGACTTGGTAAATAGGAAGAGAGAGAAAAGAAATTATAAATTAGCATACTATTTTAAATACTTCTATGCTAATGAAATCATGTTTTAGGCCTACTTGATCTAAGGATATTATTATTATAAAAAGATAGTAAAGGTGAGTTTCTTGAAACATTTCTAAAACAACACAACGAAAAAAATCTTACGATAGGTGAATTCTTTCAATGGAAAATAACAAGGCTTAGGAATTCATACAGCTGTATTTTTGACAGCTTATAGATAACAGTATTTTAGAATTCACAATTTTTAGTTCTTTATCCAGATAAAGAAGAAATTTAAAAAAAATATTTAGTCACTGTATATCAAATCCTGGTGGAAAGACAAATTTTATTTATTTTTTGTCTCTACAGGTTGTTATGTCACTTAATAAACCTAGGAGTTCCAGGGTATATGAATATGGTATTATATACATCTCATTTGAGTTAGAGGTCAGTAAACCATCTCATTTCCTATCCTTTAAACACAATGAAGCTATTTTAACAAAGCAAGAGGATAGACTTAAGTTGTGTTAGCAATATTCCTCAGATTTTTCTCATTGAAAGAAAATAAGTTGAATTGGTTCTTTCAATTGCAAAGCAAAGACATTGAGCGATAGAATCTCATAAAAAGGAACAATCTTTGTTCTCAGGTGTTAGGTCAGTGTTCTCTAGAGTATAAAATGACTTCCTCCTATGTTGGCTTGACATTTCAATGAACTCTGGAGGCAAACTCCTATGCCTTTTGATGTTATGCCCTGGGCTAGTAGATGTGATTCCAGGCTATTATCTAGTCTTATGTCTGTTAAGTCAGTCCTAAGTACTTCCACTTAATCATATTCACATTATCCTCCAGGAAGCTCAGAGACCTCAGTCCCTGCCTGTTAGTGAATGAAGACATAACAAATGTGTTTTTATAGTTTCAATCCTATGAGAGCTTATCTACATCAACCTCTACGTTTACTTCTTTACTTTTTTGTTGTTGTTGTTTTGGAGGAGTGGTCTTTCCTGTTCAAGCTTTATACTTTCACGTGTGACTTAAATCCTGCATTTTACTAGAAACTTCATATTTTTCCTTCAACATCCAAATAATCAAAAATATTTTTACTTTTTTTTTTATTATTATTATTATTTTTTTATTTTTGCACCAGCAACTTCCATCTGGGTATATCCAGGTAGAGTGATTCATGGTCTAATGTCAACTGTCTAGAAGCCATGGGACTAATAGCCCTTTTGAAACCAACAAACCTCAGGACTGAAATCAGCAGCTCTATGTCCGAGAAATTATTCTTTTAATGAGGTGCCTCATAAGCAGTCAAACTTAAGGCTTATAACAATGGTATAAGATTTTCTTTTTAACTGAAAAGGAAACTGAATTACACATAGGCTTTATAAAATACCTAAGATCACACAACTAGAAAATAAATGGGAAAGGTACAGTTGTCAAATATCTCTTAAACGGGAAAAGTGTCACATGTCATTTCCACTTCCTTATATACTATGTTCTTCATTTTCTCTTCTTGTTATCTCTGAAGTGATCAAACATATTAATATTAGTATGTTTTGACAGTTGGATAGACATCTAAAATATTCTCTGTAATAAAATGGGAATACACAAATAATACTTTTTGCTCCATATCAAATTACAATGGTCATCTTGTGTAGAACAGCACTTTCTTGCCTTGCAAGCTGCACTATCAGATTTTGTTAGAGAAGATCACATTTACTTGAAAGAATGACTGACAAAGTGTGTTTATCTAGACTTGGGTGTGGTAGACATGTTCCCAAACTGAATGAGATAAGTATTTTATCTCAAAGATAACTACTAAGAGTATTAACTATTAATTGTAAAATTTATGCTTTCAATAAAATCAGCATTTTTAGAAAAATTGTATTGGTCATATCACCTTTAAACTTTCACAATCCCTGAAGAATATTTACTCGCAATTATTGACATTAGTAGATGCGATTTTTTTAATACTTATTATACATTTAATAACATTTAAAAGATCAGCATAATTGAGTGAAACAATATTTTCCAAGGGGTCATGATGCTACAAAATCATGCATAAAGGATTCATTCAAACTGCAAGATAGAACAATGAATTTAATAGAACAAAGTACAAGTTTATTAATACAATTTCAGATTTCATATAGCAACTAACTTTAAGACACTAGAGATTAATGAGTTTGAATGTAGCATCAAAGAAGATCTGCGAATATATGAAAAGACAATTAAGTAAATATTCCTCTCTTCCAAGTATGTGTCTGTGAGGCTATATTTCCTTAGACTTCACCCAGAATAACATATTGAAGCAGATTGCAAGCAGAGACCAGTATGAGAAGGCAGCTGTCTTCTATTAAGACAGACATTGAAGAGATTTACAAAATATAAAACAATGCCTATCTCCAACTTAATTCTTTTGCGTTTAAACAATATAATTATTTAAAGTATATTATTTAACATATAACGGGTACATTATTATTTTAAATAAATCAATTAATATTTTTTGAGTACAAGATTTAATTTTTTAAATAATAGATGTTAATATATAAAGGCCATAAAAACAGAGCCTTCAATAATTTTTGAGAACATAAAGAGGTCTAACATCAAACTATTGAGAACCCCTGTGTGTTACAGTTTTCTAAGCTGCCATAACAAAGTACCACACTAGATGCTTAAACAAAATAAATTTATTCACTCATGGTTTGGGAGGCTAGAAGTCCAAATTCAAGATGTTGGTAAGACCACGTTCTCTGTTAAGACTCAAGGGGACAATCTGTCCCATGCCATTCTCTTCCCCTTTGATGTTGCCAGCAATTCTCGGCATTCTTTGGCTTAAAGCTGCTTAACTCCAAACTCTGGTATCTTCCATCTGTGTGTCTAAGTCTTCATATGACATTCCTCTTTTTGTGTGTGTCTATGTCTCTTCTATTCTTATAAGGACACCAGTTATATTGGATAAGTGCCCCTCCCCACCAGTCCAGTATAACCTTATCATAACTTATGTCTTAATTGCATCACAATACTTTTTCCAAATGTAGTCCCATTCACAGATATCAGGAATTAGGATTTCAAAATGTTTGGGGGGTAGACATAATTCAACTCCTAATAGCCTGTTTTATAGAAATCCAACTTTGCATGGAACACATTGTCTAATAAATCTTTTCTTTTGTGGTTATTTGGTTGTGAAGATCTTGAAATTATTTCGATTTTCTTATCTTCTATTTTATGTTGTTCATTGGAACTTGATAAATTATTGTTTACTGAGTGGACTAGTGAATTAATTCATTAATATTACTTTGTAAGAGAACCTGGAGATTCCTTGGTTATTACTTCTTTGGATCACCTGAAACCTCATTCAAGGAATTTTTTTTTTTTTGATTCATTATCTTACATAGCTACCTACTTGATTTCTTTTTGGATTGGCAGTGTGATATATAGAATGAGCGTGGGATTTAGAGACAGCCATACCTGGCTCATCATATGAATCCCACCATTCAGTCAGGTATATCATTTTGAGCCTATTACTATACATCCCTCGGTCTCATTCTTTCTCTGTAGAATTATGGGTAAAAATACTGCCTAGATAATATTTTAAAGAATTAAATAAGATTATATATATGAAAGTCTAATACAGAGTTTCAGATTTGGTTGCTCAGAAAAATTTAGTATACATTCTGAAAGTTTGGGGAGAAGCTCAAGGATGTATGTTTTTAAAAGGTTCTCAGGCGATGGTATATAACAGGTTTGAGAACTACTGGAACAATGTATTACCCACACAAAGAAAATAAGACTTATTACATACAATTTTGGAATAAATATTGCCTCCTTAGCCTACTCTGGGTATCAGAATATTTAGTCATTCCTGAGTAGGGTAGACTCAGTTTGGATGTCAAATTGTAACAATATATAACAATACATTAAGGATTTCTTGACATGAGACATAATTGTTCCATTATTTTTGGTTTTGTTTTGCTTTGCTTTTGAAAAGAGATTTTGTTGAGAATAACAAAATCTATATCATACTCTTTTCAGTGCTGATTTAGAATATGATCCAAAAATACATCTTGTGTTCTATAAAACTATGACAATTTACTGCATGTAACACCACCAAATGCCTCCTTATTAGGGGTAGCACTCTTCTCAAATTTGAACTTTGGCATATTTATAGGCTGTTAAATTACCTGGACCCATGTTTGGTATACATTAGGTGCTCAGCGATTGTTAGCTTCTCTTCATCTTATTTTATAAGTATGAAAAACTAATTTTGGAAATGGAAAATTCATACAAGTCTTTAGGATCATGGACATGCAACATATTCAGTAAGTTTCCTTTCTTTCTTTCTTTCTTTCTTTCTTTCTTTCTTTCTTTCTTTCTTTCTTTCTTTTTCTTTTTGTTCTCTCTCTCTCTCTCCTGTTTTTTTTTTTTTTTTTTTTTTTTTTTTTTATTTTGTTGTTGTTTGTTTGTTTTGTCCTGGAGCCCTTGGATATACTATGGAGACCAATGTCTCAGTAGTAGTTTGTACTTTTCTACAGTGTTTAGAGTGTGCTGATGTGGTACACTTAAGACCAGTTATTAGACACTTGAATAGCATTCCAAGAGAACAGAAAATCTGAACTCAATGCTTATGTTTTAAAAATGATGAGGCAAAGCTATAATGTTGGCACTCTTTGCAACGCTTCCTTCTGAATTTGCCTACATATTTCAGGAACATGTTTCTGATTTAAAAGTTCAAAATAAGCTATAAATTCAAAAGGCAACTCTAAGGTTGTGTACACTTTTGTTTTAATGGTAGTGGAACACCATAGATTATCTGAATTTATGTTGTAATGTGACAAAGTTGGCTCTTTCTTACAGATATTTTTGTCTGTTCGTCTTAACAGAATAAAATCCTGATTTTAGATAGATAGATAGATAGATAGATAGATAGATAGATAGATAGATAGATAGATAGATAAAAATTTTTTTCAGGACAAGTTTGAGATCTTTTTGTGAATATAATCCAATTTTAAAGGAGGTAGGAGCCTGAAAGGGAGAGCCCTCAAATTTTCCAATCACAACGGCATGAGCGATGGCAGTTTGATTACGTGGGAATGTCTGCTTGGCTTTAGTGTTTTAAAACTTGTCTGGAAGTAGCTGGGATGTGATGGCTCAGATGCTTGGTCTTTTTAAGGTTTTTAAAAGAGCTCTGCTATAAACTTATTTATCCTGTTTATTGGATATGCCCATCACATCATAGTCTATGACTACATTTACAAGGGTAATAAAAAAGGTTATACAATTCTCTCTTGGCAATTAGAGTAGCTAGAGTTCAAAGGAGATACAAGTGCATGTAATCCAGCTATTGCAGTTTTCTTTGAAAAATCTTAACATTATTTATTCAGATTTTTAAAGGATTATCATGCAATAAAATTACAAAGGATGAGTATGTACTTTTAATTGACACATTAAAGAAAATAAAATTACAGAAAGCCTTTCACATTCGTATTCAAGGCAGTCTGTGACAAAGGGGAATTCCTTTAGCAAGGGCATAGCTATGTTGGAGGCCCTGTTCTCACAGCCAAACTGGCGCATCCCACATGAAAGAAGAGTCTTGGATTATGCACTCTTCTTGGATTTCCCATCAGCTTAACGAGCATGCCACAACATTAAGCAGATGTGTAGTTGCTACATCATGCTGCATATATGAGACTATTTCATAGAATTTTAAGTAACAAGTGGGTTAGGTGGCTACTTTTAGAAACAAGAGCATGAAATGATAAGTATTTTTGGGTATGGGGATTTGTAGGCCCCCTAACATACATACATATAAGTGTTTAATTTGGGTATTAAGAGCTAAATAGTTGAAGGATACAATATCCAAGTGAAAGAACTAAGATTTTGCACAATGCAATTATTAATAATTTCCCACATGTGTATGTGATGTTTCCAAATATAATTTAACCTGAGATATCTATTCCCTTGAGTTTAGAATTTCTAATCCTCTCTATTTTCATTTCATTGAAGTGGCGAGTCAGAATATATCAAACTATATCAAATGAAGATGAGAACAACAATAATCGATCAAGGATCAAAGCAAAAGAAAATAAATATTTAAATCTATTTCCAACAGAACGAAGTACCTGTGCTTTAAATACCACTAAATCTTCTACAGTCATGCTACCATGAACAAGCCCAACCCTATCTGATCTCGGAAACTAAGCAGGGTCGGGCTGTTTAGTACTTGGATGGGAGACCACCTAGGAGAAACAGGTGCTGTAGGTGTAAAAAAAAAAAAAAATTAATAAGAGATTGTAAACTGACAAGGTTCTTGCAATCTGTGAGGTCAACGAAGGGTTGCCTCACCTAAAATAAATAAATAAATAAATACATATATACATACATACATACATACCACTGAACCTGTAAACATAGAGACGTTCACATCAGATTCTGTATAGCAAATTATTTTTATCCCTTTTCTAATTTTCTTTCTAACCAATAGTAAAATAATATATATATATTTTTCTCTATACTTCACTGAAATATTAATATTGCCAAAATACTGTTTGTATATCTTTTAAAAAATGGTACATCTAACTTGTCAATAACAATGATGACACAGATTTTGTGCCTATCTCTATAGAGCAATAACTACTGAAATAAGTTTGCTTTTCAAAAATTCCAAAGAATTTTCTTTAAAATTTTGTTAGAGTTTGATACTATGTGAAACAATCTATTCTGAGCCTTTAGAAATAAAAAGATCAATCTTACCAACTAAGATTTTATTTTCTAGTTGGAGAGATAAGACCAGGTAGACAAGGCATTATGGAAAAAGTAACTATTAATCAGGGAATTGAAGAGAGAGGAATGAAGCAGTATGAAGATGGATAAAAACTTGTTCTCCTGTTCTTGCTTGAGGATATTTTGAAGATGAGCATCCATAGCCCAGTAATAAGCACATCAAATAGGAATGTCTAAAGGGTGCTTATGTAAAAGAACAGGTAGAAAACAAAATTGGAAAGATGGACCATAGCCACAATATCAAAGGCTTCCAATGGATTCAGTCTCTCTGTCTAATGTCTAAGAATTTGAACTTGAGTCTTAGTAAGAGAGTGATTTTATTAGAGAGATATAATCTAGGACAGCTAAACTTGGGTTAAGTACAATATATTTGGACTAAAAAAACTAGAGGGTAAGGGCTTGTTTGTAAGTTATATCACTGAACATAAGGGAGGGATTTGAGAGAAAATTATGAGGGGTTGATTTGTGGTCAGTGGGATTTAAAACAATAAACCAAAAGGTGTTATAGAATCAAGATTAATGCTTAGCTAATAAATGGATATGGGGGGCAAAAAGGAGGTAGAGTCAAAGTCAATGCTGACTATTTAAACAAGTTTGACATGGAGGCTGGTGCAATTAAATGTGGAAATAAAATAATTGGAAAAAATAATTCATAAATACAGGAGTGAATTCAGTGTGGACCAGATTTATTTGAAGAACTGGTGAGGTCCTATGGTGTATGCCCACCAGGCAATTAGAAATTTGAGACTGACTTCAGAAAATGGTAAAAGGTGAAATAAAGATTTATAAATTATCTGAAGAGAACTATGATCTGAAGTCACAAGATTTAACAAGATTGTCATGAGAGACATAAGAAAGAATGGGATAGCTAAGGGTAGATTTCAGAACAGTCATATTGAGAGTACAACGTGGTACACAAAAGGAGAGCAAGCAAAGAAAACAGAAGAGGGTCAAGGTTATAAAAGGAATTCACCCAGGGCAGCATAGGGCAGGATTACAATGCATAAACCGATGTCTCTTTTGGAACACAACTCATATTTTATTTTGAAATATCCAATGTTTGTTTTGTTTTCATCTTTAACAGGTATAAAGGAATGTTCACTTATTCTCAGATATTTCTATTTTGAAAATATGTTTTGTTTTCTCTAAGATCACTAATTAATGCCTAGAACTATGTTTACAGATAGCATGCATTTAACAATTTCATGTTACTGTGTAGGTAGTGCTACTAATTCTAGCAAATTGCTTTCGTAAGTAGGCATTTTAGAAAGTTGATCTCAGGTAGAGATAATTGAGTTTGACATCGCTCCTGCACTGAAGGAGCCTCAGCATTTACAGTGCAATATATTCAGCAACACAAGAGACCTGGAAAACAAATGCTATAGGAATTTGGGGGAGAGTTTGTATTTGCCCAGAGAATCACTGAAGCCTCAGAAAGAAGGAATATCTGAGAGGATAAGTAAATGATATGGACCGATCTCTCTTGCTTTTTACTCTCTCTTTATATTTTTCTAAGTCTTAATTAGTCTAAGTAAATGAAACACAGAAAGTGAACTAAACTGACTTAGTTTGAATAAGCATTTTTTTCTTAACATGTTATTTTTCTGACCACAGCACCTATGCACACAAATAGAGAAATATATTCAGAGAAGGATTCCTTGATTCTATTTCCATCTCAAATATCTCCCTTTCTTTCTTATATCCTTTGTTTATTCAGATTTAGGTTGAGAAATTTATAACATTTTAGTATCATGACTTAAGCATCTAAATACATTTGTGAAATGCATTCATTCTTGTACAAGTTCAATTTTTAGGTATCTAGAGAACCATTTGTTTTATATAACATGAGTTATTTATTTTATATAACAAAATTATTTTCTAGCTATTGCAAATGGGTCTATTTATTTCACTTTCAGGAAAAAGAAGTGAGAATTTATTTTCTTAGTCTTTAATTTAGTAAGATACAATATTTATTAT
This sequence comes from Eonycteris spelaea, assembly GCA_003508835.1. Taxonomy (NCBI): domain Eukaryota; kingdom Metazoa; phylum Chordata; class Mammalia; order Chiroptera; family Pteropodidae; genus Eonycteris; species Eonycteris spelaea. The sequence continues at coordinate 3,473,899 of PUFA01000067.1, read as the reverse complement.
TATTATTTTAGAATTTAAATTGTTTATTGTTGAACTGTTAGAAATATTATTTGTTTTTGAACCAAAAAAAAAAAAAAGCAGCAAGACACTAACTAACATCTAATTGTGTGGCCACTGTTTTCAGTATCTCACACTATTTTTCAAGCTCTTTTTTGTCATTCTCATGACCTTTCTTGTGAAAATAAGTTACCTTGTTATTCTGAGTATCAATTACAATGTCCTTAACTCCCTCTTGAGAGTATGGAATTGAATTCCATCTCCATTGACTGTCAACAATAAAGGATGTATTCAACAGCCTGAGGATGGTGTCATTTGAAGTAGAGAAAGGAAGTCTTTTTTTTTTTTTTAATTTTTTTTCATTCCAATTAGCAATGAAAGGAGAGAGTTGTTTTGTTTTCCTTTATTTCTCATGGCCTCGGAAAGAAACAGCACTGAAATTGGACTCCCTCACCTGCCTAGACTTGTCGAAATCTCCCGTATCCAGCAGGTAAGAGGCAGTTTGTGAATATGGAAGCCTGAGAAGTCTTGGGTTGGTTACCAACCTATTCCCCAGAGGGAAAAATAATGCAATTATCTTTCACTTAGTGGTAGGATTTTTCCATGAAGGCAAGTTAAAAGTAGAATATAAGAAGAGTGAGGATGTGTTATGTTTGTCCTGAGTAAACAAAAGTCTTTATGTTGCAAGCTGTTTTTTAACTGTTAAGACAGACACCAAGAAAATACTAATATGTGGAAATGGAGCTATTGCTTACTTTCCCCAATATGTGAGTGTGATTTTTCAGTAATTATATTATTTTTTATCTACTCTATTTCTTTCTGACAACATATATTTATGTTGTTAAATTTAATATTTTGTTTAGTTGCAAAGCAATAATTAAAAGTTATATATTTAAGCAATTTTTTAAAAAAACACTATTTTTTACTCATAAAAATGGTATCATATATTCTGACAATTTTAGAGTCCTATTAAATTCTCTAGAATAGAAAAAATAATTTATAAAATATTTGAGATAGAATTAAGAGTAATGCATATGATCTGAATTTTGTCTATTCATTTTTGTTTTTATATGTCTTTGAATGAATAATAAAACTTCATATTTTTCCATTTCTTTGATTCAGAGTGTTTTAGGAAAAAGCAGATCTCGAGACGTTGGGAAAAAGAAAGAAATATGTGAAGGTAGATTTTCGAAGTTACAGGTGAGACAAAATGATAAGGCCGGATAGGAAGTGAGACTAAAGTTTTAGAGAAGTTTTTGAAGAGTAGTTACAAAAAATATTTAGTCACATAACAAAGATTACAATGTGTAAATGTAAAGAGAACAGGGTTGAGTTGAGTAAATGCTTTTTAAGGGTCCCAGCAAAACTGTATCTGATAGATAAATAGTAAACAGAGTATATCTTTGATGATCAAGAAGAAATTATAACTAAGAATCCAGATAAATGATGAAATTATGAAAAATATTTTTTGCTATCTGCAAAGATATTTGCACTCCAATGTTTATAAAGAGCATTGTTCACAGTAGCCAAAAGAAAGCAACTGAAGTGTCCTACGATAGATGATTAGATAAAGATGTGTATGGTCTGTACATACAATGAAATATTACTCAGCCATAAGGAAAGATGAAAAATTGCCATTTGTGACAACATGGATCTTGAGATAATCATACTAAACAAAATAAATCAGACTAGACTAAAAAGTTGAAAAAACACATGATATCACTTACGTATGGGGTATAAAACTAAAAGCAACAAACATACATGACAAACAGAGGCTCATGGACACAGAAAGTGGATTAGTGGTTACCAGAAGGAAGTGGCAGGTAGATAAGTGTAAAAGGGATCAAATATTTGGTGACAGAAGGAAATCTAACTCAGGGTGGTGAACGCAGAATGTAATATATATATAAATATGACTTACTGTTGAATGATGCACTTGAAACTTGTTTTATTTTGTTAATCCATATCATCTCAATAATTTTCAATAAAAAGAGGAAGATTTAAGGTGAATATTAAAATTCTAATTTTATCGCAGTACCTCAATTTAAATAATTAAACGTATATAGTGTCTATTCTGAGCAAACCATTCCTATGATAGTGGCATTAAAAAGTAATACGCACAAATTCTCTGTTGCACCCCTTCTCTACTCATTAATTTACTTATGACCTATGAAGTTAATGACTATACATTATTTATAGGAGATGTGCTGGTTAACTGTAGGGAGGTCCTCAATATCGGAAAGTTAACTGAGGTAAATCAAGTCAAATCTGGTGAAGAGAACCTTCACCAAATGTTTTCTCCTCTTTCCCTAACAGCTACCCTTGACTGGGTATAACGATGAAGTCTAAATATACATAAAGTGAAGAACTTTTGTTGTTTTAAGTGCTTCTTTCTGGACGAGGTCTCTACAACTAGCCACATGGGGTGAGGATATTTCCCATTATGGAAGAGTAGTGCACGTGGTAAAGATTTCCTCATTGTTACATAGAACTATTTTGCTTTCTCTCTACAGTTTCAATTATATATAAAATGTTAAAATTATAACACAAAGATCAGTTGGTCTAGTTATTCTTTTATTTATTTATTTACTCAACCATAATTGATTTTTGATTTACTGGTCAGGGACTGTGTTGGATGTTGGGGTGAAACAAGAAATAGGCACTCATGGTGCTTACCTTCATGGAGTTTACAGTCTTTTAGAAAGCAAATAGATTTAATAGAAAAATCACAGCAATTATTATAATTATAGTTACAATAACAAGTTCTGACATATACTGTAAAGAAGAGACAGGGCCAGCTTCATCAATGTACAATCTACATGGAACTACAGGGTCCTACGCTTAGAGGGCAGCTCTTGGTTTAATGTTCTGCTGGCGCATTCTGAAATTTTAAAGAATTTTCTAACAAGGGCCCCTATATTCTCTGTTTTCACCAAGCCCTGAAATCTATGTAGTTGGTCCTGAGAAGATGTTACAATAGTGAAAAACAAGGGAATATCTGGTTTAGATATGGTAATGAGGAACCACTACTCTGAAGAAGGTAATTCAATCAGGTTTTTTTTCTAAGGTATAAATATAGGTTAAAATAACTGGAGACCCAGACCTTTCCTTGCTCCTGCTCTAACTATAACTTTAAGTAAATTGGTGGGGGTCATGAGAACTAACTTATTAACTAGTAAAAGGAGGTATAAAGGTACATAATATATTTGCAAACCCTTTTCTGAAAACTATAAATAAATCCTTTATAAAAATGGACAATTTATAAAATTTATAAAACAATGAATAGTACAGGCAAATAATTTGTGAAAAGATGAATCATCTCAATAATTAATGATACAAAAAGTAATCAATTGGATAATAAGCTTTACCAATAAAATTGGCAATAAAATGTCCAGAGTTGGTGTATTAGTCAAAATTTTTATTGCAAGAAACGTAAGTTTTATTTGAATTATACTGAGATAGAGAATAGATAGAGATTAGATAATTCACAGAGTTGGGGAGGCAGTATTAGAGCAAAAGGACTAAAACCAAGCTTGTAAGAATAGCATCCCAAATTCTGCTTAAGAATTGGCTTTGAAAAGAAAGCCACCACAAATGCTACTGACGGATGCAGCAAACCATTTTCACTTTCTCTGCATTTATGACACTCCTGGACCAGGAAACTTATACCACTTCACGCCAGCATCCTGATACATGTGCTATTACCACTTGAAGTCAAACAGATTTTGTAAGTCAAACAGATTTTTTTCAAGTCACTTGCCACACATACAGCATTATTCATTTTTTAAAAAGATAAATTGATTTTTTTAGAGCTCAAAATTTATCTTTATCAAACTATATATAATTAAATCACAGACTAGAAAATATATTTGCAGCTTATGTGACAAATAATTGTATAAAATACATAAAGAAATTCTGTAAATCAGCAATTAAAGGTAAAGAGCTCATTAAAAATAGTTAAACATAGATTTACCTTATAAGCCAGCAATTTCACTTATGATTATATACTCAAAAAGTTGAAAACAAATACTTAAAACAAGTACTTGTACACAGATTTATAGCAGCACTGTTCACAATAGCCAAAAGGTAGGAATAAATTAAATGTCAAAAACAGATAAATGGATAAACAAACTGTTAATATACATGCAGTGGAATATTATTTAGACATAAAAAAAAACAAACCAGTGGCACATACTACTAAGTGGAAGAACCTCCAACTTTATGTTATGTGGAAAAAAAAAAGTAAAAAAGTAATTTTTATATAATTCATTTTATATGAAATTCAGAGCAGATAAATCCATAAAGACAAAACACAGCTTGGTATTTACAAGGGTTAGGAGGACTGCTGATTGGGGAAATTGCTTAATGGGTAAGGAGTTTTATTTAGAGTGATTGATATTTTATATTATAGAAATAAAATATTTTATATGGGAGAGTAATATTTTAGAATTATAGAAAGGTTGTAGTTATACAACATTATGAATATACTGTCACTGAATTGTTCACTTTAAAATGATCAATTTTATGTTATGTGAATTTCACCTCAAAAAAAGTAATTTAAAAATGTGTGATGGAAAGATTTGTATACTTCACTGGAGATATATATATATATATATATATATAAAATAGCCCATATACATAAGAAAAGATCATTAACATTATTAGTTATTAAGAAAACACAAATTAAATCCTCAGAGAGATACCATTTTACACACACTGGAATGTCTGAAATAATTTTTTTAAAATCTTGAAAAAATGTTAGAGAGATGAGGAGAAACTGATGCTTGCATATTTTGCTGGTAAGAGTGCCAAATCAAGTAGTTCAGCCACTTTGAAGAGAGGGTTGGTGTTTTTTTTTTTTATAAAGTTAAGCATACAAACAATGTATGACCCATCAATTCATTTTTGCTCATGTACCCAAGATAAATGAAAACATATGCCCATATAAATGACTCACTCAACAAAATTCATAGTAGTCTAATTCAAAAGAGTCCCAAACCAGAAATATAATCCAACTGTCCATCAGCAGAAGAATGGATTAAAAACAAGGACAACAAACCCCTATTGTAGATCCATACAATAAATCACTAGTCAGCAATAAAAATGGATGGACTGCTGATCCATACAACAGCACGGATGAATCTCAACAAGGGTATTTTAAGTGAGTGAAAAACAGCACAGAAAGGAATGTTCGGTTTCATTTGTATTATGTCCACTAACTTCAACAGTTATAAGTGACAGAAATCAGAATTTCCTTGGGATAGTTTGGAGAAGGCATGAGAAAATTACCTGAAGTATGAGAATGTTCAATACCTTTCTCTGAGTTTTTGTTGCATTAATATAATATCCAAAATTCACAAGACTGAACACATACGATTTGTACATTTTTGTTTGTATTAATGAATGCGAACAGTTTTCCTTTGTTAATCAGTGTGATTTTTCATATATTTTTCAGTATAACTAAGTTTTTGACAAATTGTTATTGACAATAATATCCTAGCTATGTCTCATTCTTTTACAGGATTTTATTCTTCCAGTTTGAATGTATATTTTGCTATTTTTCTTTTACAGATTAGTATCATACCTGTGTCCAATCTCAATGGGCACACTAATATTCATAACACCTGCTGATTTGCCATCATATGACATAATTTCCTAAAGTGCCACCTGTGATAGAACATATTGTACAGCTTCAATTAAAAAACTTTATGAATATTAAAAGAAAATGCTACTGCTTCCTTGAATGTACTTGGCTTCATATTCTACTCACCATGCTGTACCCAGGTGTTGATTTAAAATTCAGTGGCACAAAATGATGATCTATCATTCTAAATTATCTCATATTCTTTTAATTCTTGATGTATCTAAGACAGAAGCCTGGGAAACACTTCCTTTCCAATTGACCATGTAGCATATTTTGTCATTAAAGGCTTACACTTCATCATTTGGAATTTCATTCTAAACAAAGATTCATAAGTGAGCATTCTAGCAGCTGCCTTGTCAGGTTTGTGAAAGCGAAAATTTAAATCTACTATATTTATTCCAAGCTTCCTCTGTAATGGATCTCATATGAGAGCTTAATTTTATTTTCTGTTTATCAGAAATAAGGCCCATCAAAGACATGATATGCAACTAATTACGTAAAGCCATTACACAGATGGTGGATAATAATAAGAAATTATTTATGGAAATCTGTCCTTTTAACAAGCAAAGAGAAATGGCATTTGACTCTCCTTCTTATAAATTATAATACCTAGTGCTTGTTCAATTTGATGGCACTTCCAGTTTTCCAGAAAAAGAGATCTGGTATTAACAAAAATATTTTCAAATAAGATGAATCAACTAATGGTCCTTCATTTATTTTATCAGTTTAGGCCAGAATAAATGATAAATAGATAGATGATAGGTAGGTAGGTGATAGATAGATAATAGATAGAAAATAAGATAGATAGATAGATAGATAGATAGATAGATAGATAGATAGATAGATAGATGATAGATAATAGGGATAGATTAGATAATAGATTAGATAGATGATAGGTAGACACACAGATTATTCAAGCTGTCAAAAATAATAAAACCACATAGTTGTGATGAGTCTAACGAATGACATTTTTTCTTTTTAATTCATTTTTTTAAAGTTAACCTTATGGAGGCAGAATGTTACATTGTCCAATGGTTAATTTTTCATCTCATTTATACTATTAATGTTAAAATAGTAGAAATGTAAAATCATTTGTTCAATTATTTACTTATCTTGTATTTAAAAATATTTTTTTAAGAGACTGTTATTTTCCAGGTCTATGTTAGCAGAGTAAGTAGTGAATAAGACCAATCGGACATTATAATGAACCTAATGAATGGCACAGAAAATAAACTTTTACTAGGCCTACTATAAATCTTAAATAAGATTAAATTAATCAAACATTTATTAATTTCATCCAGTATTTATTAAATACATACTATCTTCCAGTCTAGCAGGGAAGTGAAACAAAAATGGAGAAGTCCATGATAATCTAGGGAGACTAACATTGACATTTTTCAACCTTCCCCAATTTAAATGTGTTACATATAAATAAAGTTAGCATAACTATGCTTGACACTTATTAGGTGTGAAATTAGTGTTAATTATAGTTAGTAATAGTATGAGTTGTTATTATCATCATCTTCATGATAATTATTAATGCTATAGAATACTTATTAGACCTTTTTTTCTCCTATACATTGCTCTTTCCGCTATTATAAATTTGGAATAAGACTAAATGATTGAAACAACCATAAAATGAACAACGATTTTTACTAATATTTTCATTACATATTTTGGAATATTTTTATAATAATCAAGTGGAAAAAGGTGAAAAGAAGATGTAATAAACAAAGTGTGTAACGAAAATAAAAATTGTTAATTATGATACTTTTTTAATGTTACCTTTAGGATACCGATGTGTAGACAAATCTGTGAAGGTAATTATTTAAGGTATTATTTTTGTTTTCTTTTATTAAATTTTTTAGAGATCAATTCATTATAGGGTGCCAACTTGAATCAATCACTGAAGGAAGATGTTAGACATCTAGGTAAGAATGAGGATCCAATGCAATATTACAATAATCATTTAAAATGTTACTTTAAAATACCTTCTGATAGATTTTCTTATTCTTGATACTATTTGGTACTCTGATTCACATAATTCTTTATTTTCTGTGGGGGAAGTGGTTCTATCATGTATATTGTAAGATGTTTAGCAGCATCCTTAACCTGTACATACTAGATGCTAGTAGCATCCCTGATCCTTCCCAGTTGTGACCAAAATGTCTCCAGACATTGCCCAATATCTCTGAAAGGGCAATATTGCCACCTGTTGAGAATGACTGACTACAAATAAATGATTGAGAAGAGATCTATAGCCTTCTTTAACTTAGAAAAACAAAAGTTTTTGAGAAATGGCTCATACATAAGGAACTCTGACCAACTTAATAGAATCTATGTCTGAGTATGACTAGGAAATGAATAAATGTATTAATTATTTAGATTTAGTATTTGCAAACAATTTGAATATAAATTAAAATATGTGCACAAGTTAAAACAATGAAAATGGTCAGAAAAATCTCCACAAAAAATGAAACAGTAAATATTTTTAAAAATGATAAATCTATAATTTAATGACAATAGTCTTAATCAAAAACTTTGTTTATTGCAACATGTATTTAAATGTTGTACTTCTTAGATTATGAAAATAAAATCAAGTTATCAGATATAAATTCTGCCTAACTATGCAATCATATTTTGACTTTTTTTTTAAAAAAAAGATCAAACATATGTATACTAAATAGGTTATCATCAGTTTTCTCAATTATCCAAACAGTAATTATCTCTAAAAACTAACTTTAATGAAACACCTGGTATCTTTAAGAGATTTAAACACTATGCCTGGGATTTTTATCAGTAATTTCAAATCATTTTGAGTACAGAAATTTCCCAACTGGGGAGTATTTATTATGTCAAATGTGATATTCAGAGAGGAAGTATTAAGTTTCTACCTAATCCTATGTTTGGAAAAATAAATTAAATGACAGCCACATAAGTATTATTAACATAAAGATGTTGAAACAAATACCAAGAAGCCAATTATTTTCATTGGCCACATATAATTTAAAAAATTTAATTTCTTTTTGTTGAAAAATGAAAAAAAAATTTTTCTAAAAAATGTATTCTCATTCGCATTGATAGTAGACCAGTAGCCAGCATCAATTTATTCTGATATTATGTTTATGTAGCACAGGGTGAAATTAAGTGTGAGATTGAGACTTCCTCCTGTGCATGATTTAAAGTCATTCTCTTTCTCATTGCTGCCCTGTCTCTGTGTGTAGACTTAGGTTCACTTTCTTTATTCTTCTATACTAGTTTTACTATGCTTTGAACATTTACTATGGACACCCTCACCACAACTTCAAACAGATATCCCAAGTACACTTTAGGAATATTAGTAACAGAAGATTCTTATGGGCTTTAAAGGAGGAAAAAAACAGTTTTCCTTGGTTGAATCACTCTGGAAATACCAAATTATATTATGAAAAAAATTTATTTCGAGGAGAAAAATAAATATGAGGTCTTTTTCAATGGGTATGAAAACGATAAATCATGGTACAAAAACATTGATGATCCAAAATATGTAAAGAATTTAGATGTAATGTTTTCAAGCATTGTTTAATAAGCATATGGAATGCATTGACCAAAATTGCTATCAAAGAATTTACATAAATGTGTTTAAGAAGCAGACATTTTTACATCAGGAAAAGAATTACTATATACACTGGGCATGTCACAGAACAGAATAATGATAAAAGAGGGCAGACTCTTCAAGGCACATGGTACTTTCAGTTCTTCCATTTAAAATATAAATCTATACTTTTAATTAAAATATACCTCACAAAGCCAGTGCACATGGCTTAGTGTGCTTAGAATTAAGTTGGCCTAGCTCTAGGGCATGATTTACAGAGATGATTTGATTTCTTGACTTAGTAATGTAAAACATACAATAGAAGGAAGATTGGGAACAATTGTTATCATTCAAGTTAAACCTAGCATTAATTTTACATGAAACTTAGTGTCATGTTAGAAAAATAAATCTGTAGGTTAATAGATCATAGTGAAAATATGCACGCTTAATTGCACATGTATTAAATATTTTAACAATTCCATTTCATACTTTTAGATCTGATTTATGCTTAAACCTGAACATAAGAATTCACTTTTGCTGCTTGAGTTGTGTCCTCCAAGCCCCATCCCACAGGGCTGCTGCAGGTGGTGATCTTCATTTACTAGTTCTTGCCTCCTGGAATCTACTCTTTTCCTCTCTAGCTTGTCACTGGCTGATGTACCAGTATTAGAAAAGGAGATTGTTTTGTTTTTGCTTCTCAATAGATCACTCTTAAAGCTACCACTTCTAGGAGGCTAATATATACCAGACAGCAATAAGTGTTTTATAAAACATCTATATGTTAAATCTTAACAGAAAAACTAAGAAATTAATCTATTTGACTCTATGTTCAAATAAATACTCATTTATTGACATTTATCTATGTTGCCGAGGCTTTGCCAAGCCCGTTGTGTATGGTCTCATTTCATCCTTATAAAATTCTGAGAGATTGTTTTAATACTAGTGTTATTAGTTAAACTGTGTCCACTCAAAATCCATGTGTTGAAGCCCTAGTCACATTATTTCAGAACATGACCTTATTTGGAAATAAGGCCACTATAGATTTCATTCATTAAGATGAGGTTATACCGGAAGAAGGTGGGTCCCTAATCCAATATGATTGTTGTCCTTATAAAAAAGGAAAATTTGGACACAGAAACAAATACAAGTAGAACATTATGTAAAGATGAAGGCAGAGATTGGGGTGATGCATCTACAAGCCAAGGAACACTCAAGATTGGCAGAAAATCACCAAAAACAGAGCCACAGAAAGAGGCTTGGAGCAGAATTGCCCTCAGAAGGAACCAACCCTACAGATTTCTTGATGTCAAGTTTCTAGCCTCTGAACTATGAAACAATACTTTTTTGTTTTCCTGAGCCACATATTTCATGTTACATTGTTACAGAAGCCATAGGAAAAGTAACTAAATTACCATATTATAATTGAGGAGATGGAGGCTCTTTAAGATCAAGATGACAGGGCCCAGGCATAAAACTGAGGCTGTCTAGTCCAGAAGTCCAGTAGTTTTAGAATGATTTCACAATCCTTCTACTTCAGTTACTTTGTCCATAGCTTTCTTTCTACCTGGCTCTGCCCACTTTACTTATCCTGGGAATCCTGAGTCATTCCTCCCAAAGCTAGACATTGATTTGTTGGCAGAAGCTGGAGAGAAGACACTTGAATCAGTGGTGTTTTGTTCAAGGAAATCTTCTTCTAAGAGCCAAATAAAAACTTCTTTCTAGCAAGATAGCTGTCACCCTATAAAAAAGACTCACACCAATCTCCATGCCCATGCACCCGCTCTGGGCTAGTACGGACCTGTCTTCTTCTAAGCCATGCTCCTGTACTCTCAGTGTCCTGGGAAAGTTTGACACTTGTATCCTGCTGTTCAGTGTTTCAAGTATTTCTGGGAAAGTCAGTGAATAAATAATGCACAATGCTATGCTTTTTCATTTCATAGAAGAGGGTGATGAATGAGGCTGAACCAAGTCACTTTGATAATCCTTTGTTCATAGAATCTTTCTACAAAAACCAGAATAGCAATAGCAAACTCTTCCCCACACTGGTAACTGTTCTTGATGATCATGTGATTTTGCTAACTCTGCCCTTCAAGTTTAGGTAGTTCTATATCCAACTATTCCCAGAGACCTGTAATCCCAGGAGCCCATTCTATTCTATACACTTACTCCACTTTTCTTGTGGTGCCTTTGCTTTCTCTCTTCATTCTCTTCCACACTGTGCTCTTACTATTTGTCTGCGCCCTTTCCCCTGCTTCCCATCACACTCCACCTCAGATGAGGTATTGGGGTGCTGCTTTTCCCAACACCTGCAACACTTACTTTGTCACTAGGTTTTTAATTTTTTTTTTCCTTAACGCAGACCTTATAGTTAACCATTTGCTCCCAATTCATTTTCTCCTTTTGAGTTGAGGGGTGTTGTTCTCGAACACCCTGTCATTCTGATAATTGTTTTTCTGTGAAGTCCCCTTTTTCTTTACTCACTATAAGGCTAGTGTTATACCAACCTAAAAGTAAAGATACTGATATTTCAAATCTGTCTTCAGGAGCAAACATCTTTAGAGGAAAGATACTGTTACAATTAGACATTCGATTTGGTAGACTCAACCACTTAGGATTTGAAGAAGTTATGTGTCAAACTACAAATGTATAAATTACAGGGCATAGTGAAATCATGTTTACATAATAATATAGTTGCTTCACTAATAATTTTCTTGCAGGGCTACAACCACTAGGTCCATTCCAAAATTTTAGAAAAAATGTAGCCTTCAACTAAAATGAAGTCAGTACATAACAGACACAGGAGCATCTCCATAGAGGGGATATGATGAAAAGCACTCTGCAAGAGGAGATAGGATCCAGATGCAGATTAACTGGCCAAGAACACAACTTTCTTACCAATTAGCTATATGATTAAATCTCATAGCTTCTCTTAGCTCTAGTTTTACATCTGAAAAATAAAAGATTTTTGCATTAAACCGTTTCTAACATGTTTCTACACTCCTGAAAAAAAAATCAATTTGAAATTGTCAAAACTTGTTTTTCATGTGGTTTTAAAAATCTACCACAAAATAATCTAATAAATATGATAAAGAAGAAAAGAGAATAATAAATTAAAGCCCCCCCAGAAGATAATATAGAGTAGTTTAGAGTTACTTAAGTATTTCCATTTATCAAAAGGATGTAAAAAGTTACATACCAGGAAGGAAAGAATCTAAAGGCCATTTCAGTTCAGTTGTCAGTGATGAAGAGAAAAGCAAGTTTGTTGATAGTGTCTGAGAGATAATCAGACTGCATTTTATTAAGAGGGAAAAGAAAGGGTTAAAAGAAAACCAGTTTTCATAAATCGTGAAATTAAAACTATAGAAAAATTACCAAATAGATGGATTTTGAATGTAGTAGTTATCAGATAAGAAAACATTTGTTTTCAGGATAAATTTGATCAATATGGGATGTTAGGAAAATCTTCTCCATTTCTTTCTCAGAGGCCTCCTCATTCATCCCAAGGCTCTTTGCTCAGCCCACATGCTACCTGGGCCAGGAGGAGGATCTGCTCTGACGAATGTGGGGACAACAAAGTTGTCTCTGTCAGGAACGTCAGAACGATTGTCCTTTCGCTCTTAGTCTCAGAACTCTTTCACATTTCTGAAAGTCATTTAGAATCAACCTCAAAGATGCTTATTAGAAATAAAAACAAAAAAAAAATTTTTGAATTTGCATTTATAAATTAATTAAAAATAACAATAAAACATTATCGATAAAATATTTTCATGAAAAATGACTATGAAATAGTATAAGGATGGAATAGTAGTTCATATTTGCAAATCCCTTTTTAATGTCAGGCTTAGTTGAAGCTATCTGGATTCTCACAATTGTTTTGCATTCAATCTGTAGCAATCCATGTTTTGATAGAATTATAATGATGGAAATCAGCTTCAAATGGATATGTTTTTTTTTTTTGGTGGTGATTTCACATAGCTAGGGATATTTTTCTTTGATACTACATCAAAATGTGACAAATGATGATTTTTAAAGACTGCTTGAAACTAAAACCGTATTAATAAATGCTTCATATTATGATACATTAAAATTCATTGATTCATCTAGCACTTTAAGAGTTCTCTTACCAATGATTTTATAATTACGCACTGGTCATTTGGAAAGTATTGCTTTATTTAGTTATTCACATCTTCTAACAGATGGCCCATTCCATTACACAATTTTTAAAAATTTACATTTGTTAATATTACCACCAAGGAGAGGAGTCTTTTAAGTATAGTGTCATTGTCGAACTCATGATAGTAAAGACAAATTTTCCGAAATCTGATTTTTGCTCCTAAGTTCAAATTTTATCATTGGTCAACCATACTGAAAGTTATTTTTATTGAAAGTACAGGTTCATTTTGCTCATTTTTGAGAATTTTTTTTTTTGCCCAATTACCTAAGTATAAATAAGCAAATATCTCTATAAATAGTCTGGGGCTTGAAGCAGTTCTTTAAATATAGGCTAATAAGTAAGTTTAATAAGCTAGCAGTTCAGGGTGGGTTAATGGCCTCAAAGAGGAAGGAAGAAAAAAAGGGAGGGAAACAGGGGAGAAGGGAAGAAGGGAGGGAAGGAAAGAAGGAAGGAAGGAGGGAGAAAGAACAGTCTACAAAATGAGTTGAATCTCTGTATGTAGATAGATTAGGAAGCAGTGATTCAGATTCTGGAGTCAGACCTCACTTCATATCTTGGCTGCAACACTAGCTTTTGCACCTCAATTTTCTTGTTTATTAAATGTAGTGAATAGTGACATAAACCTCATAAGATTATTGTCAGAATTAATTACTGTGAATCACCCCCAAGCTTTTGTGCCTCCTCCAAAAGTCTTGTTTTGATTGCTCAAAACTCACTAATTTCTAATCAACCCAGTTATGATCATCAGTATTTTCTCATTTCTTATCATTTTTCTTGAGATGCCACGTTTGGAGGCATTTATGTTTCATATTTTCAGCGTTCAAAAGCCCATTTAAAATTATTTTATTTCCAGAACCTTTTTACATTTAGAAAAAAGACTCTTCCTAACCTTGACTCTAACCTAAAACAAGATACTTCTTTCCATAATATGAATAAATATGCATAACAGATTTATGGCCATATTCATATAATATATAAAATAAAATAAATCAAATCTTTTCATTTAAATTTTGAAACTAGCTTGTCAACTTCTCAAAATAAGTCAGCATCTTGAATGTGCATTTCTAAGCCCTAAATAAGATATTTCTATTTTCTATGGACCAGTGATAAATAAAAGATATATAACCTTGAAGAATATTAGTTGCCAGAGTTCCTTTATTCTACTGCAAGATTAATACTTCACAATGTTTCAATAATTTCACTAAGAATATTGAATCATGAAAGTATGATACTTATTAAACTTTTCCATTTTCAGAAAGTTTATAAAATATGATATTTATCATAAGGCCATAGAAACTACTGCATTTATTATTCAGGAAAATCAAAGAATGGAAAGGAAGAATCATAAAATTTTTCCTGAAGTTTAGAATGTGTCTTCTAAAAATAGCTTTTGGAGAAAATTTTACAATTTATTTATTAAAAATAAATTATTATCATTATTTTCCCAGTGATGCAATAAATATTAAACTAATAAAAGGGAAAATAAAATAATTCCTGTCTCCTATGAAAGCAAGTTAAATTGATAGTGGGTAAGTTGATCTTATTCAGAATATTGAGATATTTCTACTTGTTCTTTTTAATCTGTTGCCTCTGGTTCCATATATATATTTTTCATACATTTTTTAGACTAAAACCACAGAATTTAAATAATGGATTCAATGTGTAGACATATTTAAGGCTATTCATGAACCTTATCAACTTTCAAAAAGAGTTTACCCTGTTCACACTTTCCCAAGCTGTGTGAGAGAAAAGCTGTTTCAATATAGTCTTTTAAGCATTTGAGCATTTTTTTAAAGTTATAATTAATAAATTTAATTATTTTAATGTGACTATTTTAAATTTAAATATAGTTTACATGCAATAAAATACACAGATCTTTGTCAACGATTTCTGACAAATGCATACACCATCACTCAGAACTTAATTTCTTTTTTTAAGCTATCAGAAAATAAAGAGGAGGGACTTGTTCATCTTTTTTCCATCTGCTAGTACTGACCATCATTCTGACAGCTGATGATTGTAGTATAGGGAAGTCATTTACATAGCAAATTGATTAAGTACTTCAAAATTAGAAGAAATCACCATGAAAAGTCAAGAATTCATAACAGTTCATTAACATAATATCGGAAGTTGGTTGGCTGATTTGCTTAGTGCATGGTCTTAATGGAGATAATATTTTGTTTAATCCTTATGTATCTGAATTATGTTGGTTCTGATCCATGGCTACAGGTAATTTCTCTAATCCTAGCCAGTAATTATCTCTAGGCTGTAGCAAATTTATAGTGAGGGAATATAAAAATTCTAATACAAATCAAAATACTATTCTAGAAAACTATTTGAAAAAATATATACATAAATTATTTATATATTTATATGTATAAATTAGAATACAAAAGAATAATTATTAAATTTATTTGATTCTCCTAATGGATAATAATAGAATTTTATTATATAAGTAAGGAATAAATATTATCATAATCTCCAAGCTGGTTAAAGATTTAAAATACTTTTCTCACTACATTTGATTTGTATGTCACTGAAATAACGAATGAAATTAGATATTTCACCAATATTGTAGATATATATTTCTCTGGATCGCTGATACTAAATTATGCTCTGAATGAAATCATATTCACTTTTGTTTGAGGGGGAATGTGAAACACATGCCAAAAGAGCTTGTACATACAGACTCTACAATTAAAACTGATTTACTGAAGGTAAATTATACTTTTAAACTATAAAAATTCTTCTAGAGTGACATGGCATTCCTTTTAAGATAATTTCTCTTTATGTTTCCAAATTAATATCTCATTGCTTAAATTTTGATAACTTTTAAAATAATGTCATTTTTTAAACTTTCATTTCCAAAATCATGACCAGTAGTATGGGCAATAAATGAGATGATCCGTTGCGTGTAAAGAAATTTCTTTCTTTCCAAGGGTATGATATTTTTAAAGGTTATTTTTTCTATTGATTTTAAGTCTTCTAAAAATAAAGATTTTTTCTCTGTGTTCTCCTTATTTCTAATTATTGAAAACTTTTATATTTAAATTTTTTCTTTCTTTTTTTTTTTTGTATAATTACCATTTATATAAAATGTGAGTATGGGGAGGAGAGAGAGAAAAGGGGAGAGAGAGAGATTGAGGACAGAGATGAGATATGCATAAATAAATATAGTGCATAATAGAAGAAAAAGGATGTGGGAATCATAACAATTATTTCATGATACTAATGTAAAAAAAATGCTAAAAGAAATCAAGATTGAAGCTATTAAATACTCTTAAATAGCCCTAGAAAATTTTACTATAAGTGCTAAATGCTATTTCTAACAAAACGTAATATTTCAAATAGCTTAAATATTATTTGATTTTAACAGGTCTTTATTCAATGCATCACCAGTAATGTATCAGAACTATAAAGGACAAAAAAAAATCCAAATCTTTTAAAAATGTATATTAATAAAATCTAATATTAAATGCATATGTTGTATTTGAAATTAAATAGGCTCTAAAAACATGCTGCTTATTTATTATTAGGTATTCAATATCATGACTGTATTTTAGTATTAAAGTATAAACAGAAGTATGGTCATAAATTAAGAATATACATTGTTCACTAAGTCACCCAAAACAGTGAAATAAGAATATATTCAGTTGGATAGCTCTCTCAAATTAACTCTCAATTTCTCTCTCTCTCTTCTCTCTCTCTCTCTCTCTCTCTCAGTATTCTTTTTCTTTAGACCAGAACAAAATTTACATTTTAAGACTAAGAAATAGGACCAATCATTACACAGAACTTTATGAAAGAAAGTAGGAAAAGAAATGTGAAATGTTTGCAACCTATTTCCAAAGACAGAAATCCTGAACACTTCATTGATGAACAACAGTATAAACTGGTGGCAAACTATTAGGAAAATATGACTACATGAAATCAGAATGAAATAGAACAAAAGCTACAAGCATGACTCGCTATTAAGGAATGTCGATGCTAATGTTGGTGACCATGTTGTATTAATCACCTGTACGTTCTGTCCACGAGAGGTAGAGCCCCAAGACTGTCAACTCTGGCAAGTTAAGCCCAAGACTGGATGGCTAGTCCACGTCTGGACAGTTAGTCATTGGAAGTAAGTAGATTGGTGGATCTCCAACTGCTGGTCTATATCTCTTTCAAAACACCATAATAATTTTAGCCAGGTATTTTCGTAGAGAGCTAATCTTACTGTAGCTTATTAATACAGTTAGTGAGAATGAAATATATGATAACATTGATGGATTACAAGTATGGTAAGAATACACATTGAGGATATATGATATATATAATGATATATAATATATACAATGGAATATATTTGATGTGTTTTAGTCAATCTGTTGTGCAAAGTGCTCAGGGGGAACATCCATAAGCATCACTTTGTGCAGAAAAGCATGGGCAGAGTGTTGACTGATCCAAGGGACCCTGGTTCTATTAACTGCTTGTGGAAAGTCATATTCTGGCTGAAGTCATATTCAGACTGGGTCAAATGGCATTAGCAGCTTCTATTGCAAGGAAAGGTAATTACATGATAATTTAGCCTACTAGCTGTCTCTCTCTTGCTCTTCTCTCCTTCTTCTATTCTCATGTTTCTTGTATCTTCTTTGGGCAGAGACCTGAAGACCCTGGTACAAGGAATCCTTTTCCTGACATTGTTTATATAACCTGTACTTTTTCTATAGTCATGACACTCTGACACGCTATGTATGAGCGGCAGTGGATTCAGGAATAAAATACACATGACTGTCTGCTGCTGATTACTGAATTCAGACAATTAAATCTGCAGTTGATGTTTTACATTAGCTGCTTGTCTCTAACCCCCAGATTTTACTCAACTGCATAGCATTCATTTGATGCAGCGGTTCCTCTTCCACTCAGGCAGCCCACATCTTCTTCCACAGATTCCATATGGACTATTTTCACCCCTTCATCCTCCTTAGGGCTCAGAATGACTTACACACTTGTGAGGATAGAATTGTTGGCAGTCTTACCACTCCAGGTGTCCCTTGAACTTTAAGATTTCTGAGTGAACTACCCACTCAGGAGTGTTGTGACCCTGTGGCAAATAATATACTCACATCATCGCCTACCTTTTATGTACCTGTTTT
Organism: Eonycteris spelaea; assembly: GCA_003508835.1. Taxonomy (NCBI): domain Eukaryota; kingdom Metazoa; phylum Chordata; class Mammalia; order Chiroptera; family Pteropodidae; genus Eonycteris; species Eonycteris spelaea. Next base: position 3,455,372 of record PUFA01000067.1, on the reverse strand, counting down.
ATCACAAACCTTAGCACATGATGGATTCTGTGAATGCCTAAGAACTAGTTGACTCATCCAAATTTGAGCCATCTGGTATTCACAGTGACTCACTATCACCCACCAAGGGCCATTTGCTTCAATTATCTCAAGGGCAGTTGTAGCCCACAGACAGGTAACATGTCCAATTTATTCTTGCTTTGCTTGTTTGTTTGTTTGTTTGTTTGTTTGTTTGTTTGTTTTTATATATTACCCTTGCTCTTAGGGGATGTCTCCAGCCCTTGGGGTGATCCAGCCTAATCTCCCTGCCATGGACCAGGACAACAGTATTCACACCAGTTTGCACACATGACTTCCAGTAAGTGTCACTTGGCACAGGAATTTATGGACAAGGTTTACCAGGTGTATGGTTACCATGTTCTGGCATCTCATAGAGAGGCCTAAAGCACTGTGAATGTGGGCTCCAGGAAAGGGATTTTGCACCCTGTCTGAAAATATGCTCATCATCCCACCATCAAGATTTCTAATCTATCTATTTCTGAAATTACAATTTACCCTTTGTTTTATAACTAAGGATAAATGTCTCTACCAGAGGCCAGTCATTTCTCTTAATATAGAGATCCTATCCCTTATTGCCTTCTCATGGAATTTTCTTAGCAGTTATGCAATTCTCTTCTGCAATTTGAATTTCTTTCTCTCCATCAGATTTTTCTCATCATTCCACAAGGACACAATAGCTTCAATCTTTAAAAAATGAAGTTAAAACAACCCTGCATTCCACCATCCCCCTCTACCACCAAATTTATGATCGAATTCTGTATGCCTTTCCTCTTGAAATTGTTGTCTACAGTCACTCTCCCAGTTTCTCTACTGCTGAACAAGCTTTGGTCATTTCCCTGAGTCTGCTCTTATATGAGATCTTCAAACGTCCATGTTGCCAACATCTGCCTCTGTGGTCTTCTTCAATAGTATCTCAGAATCACTTGTCATATAGTAACTGAAACTCCCTTTCTTATCTCAGCCTCCAGAACACAGCATCCTCTTACTTTTCATTCTCTCTCACACACTTTTCTCTTTTATTTTTCTTTGATGATGCCTTTTTAAATTTTTTACCTCCAAATGATGATATTTCCAAGATTCAAAACTGAATTTTATTCCCTTCTCTAAGTGTCTTCTGTTGTTAGATGTTTTCATTCAGTCCCATTGCTTTAAATACCAATTTTATGTATCTCTAACTTTTCTCTTGGACTAGGTTCTATATCCAACTTAGTATTTTCAAATTAATCTCTAACTAATATTTCCAAATCTAAACTCTAGAATCATATATTCAATTCTCTATTTATATGTCGATGAAAAATAATAGGCATCTCAATTTTAACTTGGTGAAAACAGGTCTTTATTTCCTATATTTCCAAAATCATGTCCTTCCTCAGATTTTCACATTTCCACAATTGGAATCAAGCTAAAAATACTTTAAAAAAAAAAAAAAATTCTTTTTCTTTTCTTATTGGCATTATACATTCCAAGGTTAGGAATGTTGAGGGAAAAGGTGTCAATTATCCCACATATATCCCATCACATCATTTCTATTTTTATTATACTACTTCATCCAAGGCATTTTCCATATCTTGTCTGGACTATTAACATAGCCTTTTATCTGCCTTCTGCCAGCTCTTACCCCTTCTGTGTGCTCTCAATCTAGCAACCAAGTGAACTTTGGAAACCACAAACCATATATCATGACATTCTCACGCTTAAAACTTTTAGCTGGCTTGTCATCAGTCTTAGAAAAAAAATTAAATTCCCTCCTTTTGCTTACTAAGTGCTATATGCTCTGGCTTTGTCTCATACCATTCTCTTGTTTGCCTTCTGAACATGACAGTGAAATTAATCTATAAAGCCAAATTATTGCACACTGAATTTTCTAAGACTAATCAAGTGCCAATGAATGTGGGTTAGAAACAGCCTGACTCATTATTCTTCTGAGGAATATGCTATCACTGGATATAGAGACTATCATGTCCTTATTTGTCTTTTGGCTAGGGAGACTAACACAGGCTGAAGTTCAATCCCACTACACATCCCTCATGCTACCAGATGTTCAGATTATATTAGACACCCTTAGATGTTACGATAACCTTTCAGAAATAGTGATTTATCTTCATTCATTGAAGTACACACACAATCGCTCCATACAGAGCTGCATATCCATAAATCTCCCGAGACAGAAGACTTGTCTCTGTTCTGTCTTTATTCAATGGTAAACTCAGCCAAACTCTTAAAAATTGGGTAGGAAACTAGAGTCTACCATGGAACAATTCACTACCAGAAACTGGTTATCTCTTTAGCTCAGATATAGAGGGTATAAAACAAATGTTAATGGTTGTTTTAAATGTATCATAATAGTCAGGACTTATTCTAAGTAATTTACTTATAGTTTTTAGGGACTTGCTTAAAGCTATCATCAGTCAAGTGCTTGACACGTAATGTTCTATCAATATTATTGAAAAATAAGAATATTACTATGTCTACCTCTGAAGTAAGTCCTTTATCTTCCACATTTTGCAGAAAATGAAGACTTAAAGGTGAGGGAATTTATTTTTGCTCGTAAGTTTGGTATTTAACAGATATAACACTTAAACTAAATCATAGTGACTCCAGAGTGCTGGCTGTGGTCACATCAGGATGGCCTTAATTAAAGCTCTCCACGTCCCTTCGCATTGCAGAGATGATTATCTAATGCACATATCACCTTTTATCTTCCTGTGTGTGCGAGATTGCCCCTCTGAGCTACCAGCTCTGGAAGATTAGAGCTGCTGACTTACTCGAACTTGGCCGTCATCACTAAAACAGGCCTGATGCATAGTGTGCTCAGTAAGCATTTGATAAAGCAATGAACAGAAATTCTGGCATGTGGTATTCATTTCACTGAAAACCAAAGGAAAATATCTGTGTTAGCTATTACATAGCACCTGTCCTGAAAAGTCATACAGCGTTTATAATGTGTCAGGAATTATTCTAAGCTGTCAGATATTAACTCATTGCATGCTCTAAATAATCCTCTAGGGGTAGCAACTACTGCTATCTTTGTTACATCTGTAGAAGCTGAGACCAAATATGAAAATATTTGTCCAAGACCGTGATTAAGAAATAGTAGCGATGTGCATCAAACCCAGGAATGCACTCTGGGTCCATTTCTCATCCAGTTGTCTAGGTGTTTCTGTAGGGATAGAAGCCTCCTGTAAAAGTACGTGAACAATATTACCAGAAATTAGGTGAAAACTAGAATCTAGTGATTAGAAATTATGATAGTTAATATTATAAGGAATTATAGTTATTAAAACAGAAAAATGAGCACATATCTCCCTAACTTGTATAGTGAGTACATTGGTTTTCCCACCTGGCATGAACTAAGTTTCTATGAATTTATAACAGGTTACTTGAACCTAATCTCCTGGATGCTCATCATTTCCAAGGAAACAAACCAAGGCTGATGTTGAAATCTGAAACAAGTAGCTACATACTGTCTATTGCTTTCTTACATAGGTATCGAGAAAGATACACTCAACTTAATAGTACTGAGGGATTAAATTTTTTCTGGGGATGCATTTTACATGATGTCAAGCAAGGAAAAAATGCACCACACATAGACATTTTCTTTTCCATTCTTTCACCTAAATAATCTTTAAATTCAGACAATAGCTCTCTCAGAACCTAGGACATATATTATACAATATTTTTTAAATGCAATATAAATGCTTACAATGAAATATTTTATTAAAAATAATTTATTGGATAGCTCTCTCAAATTGTTTTTATTCACAGTATAATATATGTAAACTTTAACAAGCACTTCAAAACATTTTTCCCCCAAAGCTAAGCATAAAAATTAAGAAGAGAAGAAGAAAATGTTCTACATAAAAATCCCCACATGAATATAATGTATTCATAGTTTTGGCATGAATTATAGATAGAACCTCTGGAAAACACCACGCAACAGATGTTATACAATGTTTTATTTTTTACAAACATAACAGAGTACACCACAAAAAGTAAATCATTAAATAAAATATAGAAAAATGACAATGTGCTCCTTAACTGAAAAAACAATATGTTTAAAATTATTTAGTTTACCTTTATAGGTCAAATTGCTGTGGCTGTCGGATGCTATGTTGGCTTTTCTGCTTTAGATTTTTCTTCTATTTTGAGTTTATTATTATGAGTCCTGAATAATCGAAATAAAAAAAGTACATGGAGACATTTTAATGATGTAATTCAATAAACCATATAACAATTTAATCTGACAGTAATGTAACTTATGCAAAATGATTACCATTCAAAAAAGAATTCAGTTAGAGATAAATTTATTTGATAAATGTAATTTGTAATACTGTTATATTCCAAGTTTAGTATTTCAAGTTTCAGATGGAGTGAAGAGAAAGAAAAGAGGAAAACAGAGAGCAAGAAATAGAAAGAGCATATTCCTTGTTTGTCCCTTTGGAATAAATATTCAGGCTGGTTTCTTTCTTACCTGTCACTTTCACATACACACACACACACAAGAAGGACAACGTTAGGCCTTGATGCAAACTTCATTATGGTCAAAGTGCCATCCCCTGAGTGGTTAAGGTTAGTCTATTTAATTCTACTGAAGATGTGGAGGAAGGAAAACAAGAAACTGCATATTTTAGCAAATGTCAAGGTAATGTGAGTATCAAAATGCTTGCTTGATTTTCCAATTAAAAAATGGCCTCAAAAATGTTTAGGCCAACAGGCATATATGAACTGTCTGCTGCTTTCTTATATATTTTAAATAAAATGTGTGTATATATGCATATTAATTACATACTAATCATATATTTTAAATGATATTATGATTGTGTATGAATTATATACAATTATATTAATACACTTGTATAATTAGATATATATTTATTTATTTAATTATGTATGTCTGTAAATTCAAATTTTACCTCTGTTTCATAAAGTATCAATACAGAACTATTGATTTTTCATACCATCATATTAAATTAAAGACTTTAATTTAAGCTTTGCACTCACACCTTGGCTATCTGTGAGTTCATCATCAATGTGTCCTTTGCGTGAGTCACCCACCCACTGCCCTCCACTGTACATCTTTTGTACTTCCATCCAAGTGAGATACACTACTTTCTGAAATCCATGCATGATATCATTATTGGAGATTTTATCTCAAGCCACAAATACTGATTCACATAACATTAGGACTATTGTCATATTCATTTGTTCTATAGATGTAAATTCATATGCAATAATGTGAGTAAAATCTGCTGTATTACTGTTCAACATACATTAAAGTACTTGTTTATAATGACTTCCAACGTTTCAATCATGAGCTCATTCCCAAGAAAAAATTCAAAACTGTGTATTAAATTTCTTTGTCTCTTCTTTTCTATAACTTTAGATGACCTCTATAAGCATTTTGAGCTAGTATTGATTGAGGTTCTTTCAGGCCACATGTCTTCTCCAAAACACTACTTTGTGGTTCAAAATAAAATCATTAAAAAAGATGTCCATAATATGAGAGACTTGATAGGGCTCAATACAAGGTGACTTTCTTTTCTGAGGAATAATTCTGAGAATATATCATTTTTCATTTGTCATCTATAATAAAGTTTTCTATGCTGTTCTACAAAAATTCAACTAAGCGAAGGATCATTTTCAGTCAGATACCTTTAGCAGTTGGCATTCTTCTTACTGTGAATTGGTTTAATTAGCTGCTCTCCTAATAGTCTGTGCACAAGCATTTACTGATACCCAGTCTGTGTCAGGGCCTATGCCAGAACGTGGGATTCAGTGGAAACCAAACAGATGCCATCCCTGCCCTCCCAACAGCCTGGAACCCAGCAGAAGAAAAAAGCGCTGAATACATCATTAACATCAGTATTTGAATAAACATCATGGAAAGAAAAGTACAGAAGAAATTGATAACATCCTCCTATGGGATCTTTTATCGGAAAGATCTAACCTAGGCCAAGTAACTCGGGACAGGTCTGCATCCTGACTCAGAGCTTTCCAAGTTTCAAAGCCCAGCAGCTATTCCTCTTAGTGCATGTGTGACCGTGGGCAAGCTACTTAACACTCCAGCTCCATAGTTTCTTTTCTGTAAAATGATGAGTGTGAATATGACTGCTATGTAAGTTTGGGATGAGGACTAGTTGAGTATAGGTTAAATATATACATATATTTAATTGTGTGTTCATTTAATATTAAATGTCCATTTAATGTTAAATGTGTGTATATATACACACACACATATACATACACACACACATTTATATACATTTCAGTGTATGTATATAAAAGTATATTTTAAATATCTGTTTTATGAAAAAGAGACTGGTTTCTAACAAGTGCTCTTTTGTGTTCCATATAATTATACATTTTATTTTGAACTAGGAACAAATGTTCAAGCTAAATATTTAAAAAAAAATGACTGAAATTTAATCTGATAGGGGATGAATAAAAGGAAAGGAGAAATAGAATCTATCAAAGGTGGAAATGGAAGCCAACGTGTAGGCCCTGAATTAATAAATAATTAGCTTGGAAGGCCTTAAAGAGATTCAGATTGCAAAAGCTGAGAGACCAAAGGAAAGAAGGTTGTTTGATAAATCTGCTCAAGGCAGATAGTTTTGCTTTTTGCAGAAAAAGGAGTGCAAAGTAAACAAGTGCTAGGAGGTAGAAGTGAAACCTTAAAGGAAGGAGGAGGGAAATGGGAAAAAAGTGAGTGAAGAGGGAGGAAGGAAGGGAAAGCACACAAAAGAGAGATAAGAGCTCTAACAGCTGCCTATCTTTCAAAGACAGAAAGCATTGACTCTCTTTATGCCAATTTTTGACATACCAACCAAATATAATTCAACATAGCTTGGTCATTGTACAATCATTCTGTTCAGTTCTTAAATCTCTTTTTTGCTTTTACTGAAAAAGGTGATAATTGCTGGCGCTTTCTGGAACCACTAGAGCTGATTCCTCTTTGTGCCAAATCCTCTTTCTCAATCATTGAGGCCTCCAGATGCATGGGAGTTACCTACTTCTGTTCACATTTCATGAGGAAGACAGTGAAATATGTCTCTACAGATCCCATACTTTCTAGATCCCATACTTTCTCAGTAGTTCCAGAAACTATCAGAGTCTGGCAAAGTAAGAGCTTAAGGAATATTTTTTGAATCACATGCTGCTAATAGGCTAGTAAACAGTACTTACTAAACATAACTGTATTCAAGACAAATGAGAATATGCAGAATTCACTGCCTAATGTAAATTTTTTACTTTAAAAAGATTTTAGAAAGATTCAAATTAAAAATAAATAGGGGGAATCTAATCAGATAAAAATAGTAAACCTGTGTGATTCAAATACTTGGGGAAAAGGGTAGTAGAATTTAAGTGAGACTTTTGAGCTAAGTGCTGTGATATTCTAGAGAATGATGTGAGAATTGCCTATATGCCTTAAATGCCTCTAAAAATTCACAAAACTTACTGAAGTCATATATGCAAGCATGTACAATGGTTTACCTAGTTAGAAAAGGAGGCTGAAGAGATAAGTTTAGAGAAAGAAGGTGTTTGAGATACTTACATGAAATGTCGATAGAGTGAAATTAGTCAGTTCCCAATATACTAACAGATTTTGATTTCTACTTTACCATATGGAACTTTGTAACAGTGAACAAGTTGTTAATATATATATTTTTTTTACCTCTGTTTCTTTATAGTTAAAATGTGATTGATAATCACTAATTCATGGGTGATTACTTGTGTTAATATATTTACAGGGTTTGGAATAATGTTTGTCATGTTGTACATGCTCAATAAATATTATTATTATTATTATTCTTAACTTCTGAAATATCTATTCTACCTGGGATCTTCTACTCATATCTAACTAATATAAAAATTGCTTCTAAATGGCTATTCCAAAATAATAGTCTTTTCATGACAGTTTGTTGCATAAAATTCTTTCCTGGATTTCTATCATCACTAATCTTAGCATTTACCTAGAAACACTAGGTAAATGAATCTTGAAACACTTTCTAGTTTCATCACAAAATATTAGTCTCTTTATCCCTTGAACTTCAGGCATTCTAAATTACTTACAGATATTCAGGCCAAAGACATTTCTTCTTATCTCTCTTCTTTTACACATGTAGAGACCTCTGTTCATAATCCTGATTTATCGACACTTTCTCCCTTGTGCCAAGTGCCTACTCATTGATTTAGTTCAGGTTGCATCTCATTTTTTTAGGACAGCTTCTTTCACTACCAGGTAAAGTTGTACAAACTCATCTCTATACAATGAGTCTACCTTTTAGATAAATGTACTCTTGCACTTAAGTCATTTAAAAAAAGGGTTTGTTTATTTATTTGTCAGTTCATCATCCTCTCTCTTGATGAAACTGTATTGAAACTTCACAAACATTTTATTCCTATTATCTTCAAAAGAGAGACCTACTTTGGCACACAGTAGATGTCTAACAAACATTCAAAATGATTGAATTGCTAAATAATACAGTAACAAATGCTTAAAGTCTTTGTAAATTTAAGCTTCTTTACATTTCACTTTATTCACGGAATAACTTCAATAAAATCATGCAGATGTTTCTTTCCAGGATAATGGAAAGAAAGTGAGGAACGAGATACAGAAACCCTTGCTCTTTGAGGCATTCATTACAGTTGTGCTGTTGTACATACAGCCAAAAATAATTTATAAATATTTAACCTAATGTTAAGAAGTAAAAAGAACTATGGAAAAAATGTAAATCGCTAATTGAGATAAAGTTTCACAGAGTAAGTGGTTGCTATATTAAATAGATTATTTCTTAGATTGACTTCCCAAGAAGGCAGATTCTGGAAGGACATTTGAATGCAGGAATATTATGAAGGAGCTCCCAGAGAAATACTTTTAAGAGAGTGAATGAAGCAGGATTAGGAAGAAAGAGGAATTGAATATGTTACAATAACAACAAAGATCTTTAGTGGATTCCATATGGAGCTCTAGAGCTATGATGGCCATTTAAAGGATTTTATGAACTAAAACAAGGGATCCAAACCAGTCATTGGCTATCCCCAGGGAGTGAGCATAAACTTGAGTGAGGCAACTCTGCTCCTAGGAAGACTACACTGGCTACTAACTTCAAGCCATCTCTACGTACTGGGGAGCGTGCACTTCAGTCCCAAAGGAGAATCCCATTAGCTCACCATAATTCTACTGCAGTGTACAAGATTGCCCCAGTCTGCCCTGAGAGGTTGATGTTTGAGCAGAAATCTGAATGAATTAAAAAAAAAAAAAATCTGGGAGAAGAGTTTTCCAGGCAGAGAAACATACAACTGTAAAAGCCTTGAAAAAGAAAGCTGTAGAGATGAGGTACTGAAAAAACATTAGACTGAAGTGCAATGAACAAGACCAAGTATAGTAGGAAGTATCCAAGAGGAAGAGAGGGCTTATATCACAGAGAATCCTGTAGACTATAATATGAAATTGAAATTATAATTTGAAAGTCATGGAAGGACACTGAATGATTTTATATGGTTTTGATATTCTGAATGATTATCCTGGCTGCCTTGTAGAAAATTGGTCTCAGGAGATGAAGCATGAAATCAAGCCAAACAGTTGGTAAGCTAAAGCTATAGTCTGGTTGAGAGGTGCAAGTCATCTAGATTAGGATCACAAGTATGGCAGTGGCAAAAAGATGTCATGGAAGAGTTACATAGTAAATGAAGCTGTCTCTTGAATTGCATATGACCTACGAACTAAAGTGAGAGACAAAAATGACTTAGGCTTTTGGTTTGTTTTGAACAATTGGATAAATGGTGGAGTCATGTTTTGATCTGGGTAAGACGGTTAAGGACAAGTTAATTAAGATATATACATTTTAGCACTGTAAAGTGTAAAATTAGTATTATTTTATTTTGACCAGAGATTTTTGAGTAGGTAGTTGCATATACAAGTCTTGCACTTGGGTGGAGTTGGAGCAGAAAAAATAAACTTTGAATCATAAACGTATAAAAGAAATATATAGCATTGCAACTTGAGAAGAACATCTACATTTTTATATATAAGGAGAGGACCTAAAATTGAGTTCTTAGGGGTACTTATGAAGGTGTTGATCAATAGGTATAATGGTGTGTGGGGGGGTATGTATTTATGATACAAAAACAGAGAGATTAAAAGAGTATAGTATTTTAAAGAGCTTAAAATATCTAATAAGGCTCTTGAAAGGGATGTGTACAAAGAATAGTAATTTATATAATTTATATAATTTATATATATAATTTATATCATTATATATTTATATAATTATTTATATAATTATTTGGTAATGGACAAATATATAATTTATATATTTATATAATTTATATTTTATTTATATAATTTATTATTTATATAATTTATATAATTTATATATAAATTTATATAATTATTTATATAATTATTTGGTAATGGACATTTATATAATTATTTGGTAATGGACAAATAATAAGCAAATAGGTATATCGTGTTAAATAATCTCTGTTTTGTTCAGAAGGAAATGTATTAAATGATTTCTTTAGGATATACTTGTATACTGGCATAGGGGAAAGAAAGATGTAAAAAGAATTTAGATGGCTTTAGAATTTAGAAAAAAGGACTTTGTTGCTCATGACATATTTGTGGGATACATGTATAAATTACTATGACTGATTCCCCTATTTCTGACTATAGTTTCTGTGAAAAGTTGACTTTATTAATTTATTTATCAATTCATTTACTCAATAAATGTTACTTGAGCTCTTATAGATCAGGAATGTTTCTAGGTGATGAGAATATAACAGTGAATAAAATAGACAAAATTCTTGCTGTTCCATTTATATTCTAATGTAAAAGGTACAATTAACATGAGACAGGAATAAAACACATAGGTGAAGTGTAGCAAAGTATAGATGTTAATTATCCATCTATTGTCTTATATTAACCACCTATAATGGGTTATGGAAAGGACAGAGATGAGTAAAGGAAAAAGAAAATTTTAAATAAAGTGAGGCAATAGATGAATAGATACAAGCTACAAGGTTAAGAGAATGTGTGTTTTCACTGTGAAAAAGAAAGAGATGTCCCTAACTTTATTGGCTGGTGAGAAGAGGGAAATATGGTGGAAAGAAGAATTCTGAAATAGAGGCCTTTGAGAGACATGATTGATTTACTTAAATTTCACAGAGGGAAAGTATTATTTGCTTGTAAGAGCTGCTATAATAAATTTCAAAATATTTTATAATTTCATAAGTATATATATCATATATAAAATAAAAATGGAAAACTGTGGTATTACACAACATTTAATCATAAAATATTTTGAACACATAGAAAAGTGGATGAAATGCTTTTTAAAAAAATTATTGCAATTGATATTTGATTATTTTGTTGGCAGTGTTGTTATTGCTATGTATGCCGATTTTGTTTCTTATCTGAATTAACTCAAGTTGTGTGTAAAAAAAACTCACTTTAAGAAAATTCCATGCATACAATGTAAAGGCTAATTGAAATATAGATGAAAGTGACTGAAGCTCGGATAGTATTTATATTGAATTATCTGTTAAACCTTTTGAAGTTACATTTGTAACAGGCTCTTCAAAATCAATATTTGTAATAAAAACATATATGGCTTTCCCTAAAGGGAACTCTGACAGTAAAAAAAAAAAGATAATCTTTTACAACCTGATAATTATTTAAAAGTTGTTAATAAAAAATTATGAAGGCGTTTAAGTCAGAAAATTGACCAAAACATCTAAAAACAACTACAGAGAATTAGTGAGATAGCAAAAAGTTAGTGGGTTTTGGCCACTGAAAGTCAATTTCATGTATGATTTTTTTCTAACACTTTGCTAATTTTTTATTTAACATATTTTAACTACAATTTTTAAAATTTTTTAAAAATTAATTAATTATTTTTTTATTGTGGTGACATTGGTTAATGAAATCCAGTAAGTTTCAAGTGTACTATTCAACAGTAAGGCACATATATATTGCATTAATTTTAAATCTATTTTGTGAATTATCAGATCAAACCAAAAAATACTTTCACATAGCAGGTACATAATACATGTTAAATGAAAAACTAATGAAGCTCTTAAAATAGACTACTTAGTTAATCTGTGGTCTAACATTTCTACAACATGATACCAACAAAATAAAGTTTACATAACTTTAATTATATTCTACAAACATTATTGATAGAAAAAAATGGTAAAGTATGTATGAACAGATTGCTTGAGCTTAGGGATTTGAATAATGGTTAGGGACATATATACATGTAAATACAAACATTACTGGATACTAAGTATTCTATTAGATGCATAAAAATGTGTGTATATTTTTATCTGAGTAATCTGGGTAGAACCTGTAACATGCAATAAAAGTTTAGATGCAATAAATTTTTATTAAAACTTTAAATTGGTTAGATAAATCCGACCTAGGAAACTATAATTTCATGGTCAAGAAAGTAGGAAATCCAGAAAGGATAATCCACACAATTTGTAGACTACAGGAATAGTTAGTTAATAAGGCAGCATTAGGAAATATACCAATGTCACATTGGAGATAGTACAAATTGTGAGATTGTGGGTAAATTGTTCAGTAAGACCAATGATGCACTACAAAATAGTCTAAAACTAAATAATTAAAAGAAAAAATAAGTAAAATAATTCAGTGTCATATTTTTTTCCTGTGATAAAAGAAGATAACCACAATATACACAATATAAAAGAGTCCACAAAAAACATTAAAACAGAATCTCATCTATTATGAATTTTTCAGAGCTTCATTTCATAAAATGTTGCTCTAATTCAGGGTATCTTGATGCAAGAGACAGCTGGAATTGATAATAGCGTTTCTCAAGGCTGTCATTAGTTCTGCAATATTAGCTTAAATTGGTATGGAAGAGAATGTAAAGTTCATACAGATTTTTGTTTCAGTTCCTTACAGCACATAAAAGATGAAATGACATATTTCAATAATTATTGGAACTTGTTTTCTTCAAAGAAGTCTCAATTTCAAAAATATATATTATTAAAAATTCTAATTGTTGTAATCTAATTTCAAAAGAAATTACCTCCAAAAACATAAAACATTTTTACTTAAATGTATTTTCACTGAGTTATTTATATAAACCCATTAAGGAAGGATTTATACACTTTAGCAAAACATGTATATTATCTGTACAATAAACAAAATAATTTTTGTTGACTGAGATATTAATAGCAGACTTGTTCTCAGGACACTCAATTAATATCTGCATTGGATCCCACATGATCACTGTTTACTTCAGACTAAGTCTCCATTAAGAGGTAACCTCATTCCTTCAAAGCTAACTGTGCAGACTAGATACACTAAAGGTATCTCATCAGGCCAAATTTTCTGTAAATAACAGAGTGAAACAAGGAATGCTTGTTTAAATGATATAACTACATTTGCTTTTTGAGGGGGATAGAAAGCATTACATTGGTAACAAAAATTAGAACTAGATACAGATACCTTTTTTTACTATTTTCCTCTCAATGTTAACAGTAAATTATGAAAAAAAAATATTTTATGAAAACTTTATGCAAACAAAATGCAAAAATGAAACTTAATTGTCCATAGATATAAAATAACACCATTAATATCACGTTACAAATTTCTAATTATATAACATTAATCATAAAATAGATTTAATTGCTAATTATTATCATAGCATTATCTATCTATGTGATTTTGCTTGGAATTTTAAAGAATGTATGAATAAAGAATAATTAAGAAATAGTATTTTTAATTATTGTTTATAAATTTCCAATTAACAAAACCTTTTTGACTTTATGTACATTAATAAACTGTTTAACCGTAGTTTTAAAATAACAAGCTATGATTAATTATAGTTTCCAAAATAAACTCTGTATATGAAGTTGAGGTTCACAACTTTGATATTTTAATATATTCAGACTCCAGTTGCCAAGTACAATGAAGAATTGAAGGTAGATTGTGCTTAAATAAATGATAAAATCATTTCAATTTCCAGCAACCTCGTGATGGAAACTGGGAGACTTGGAGTATCAGAGGCATAAGGAAGTGAATCTAGGATTCAAGGACAGAACTGAATCCTCAAGGGAGGCAGAGCTTGGCAAATTAGAGGTGGTGGCATCCCATGACTATTCATTGAAGCAAATCTTTTCTAGAGTAGGGTATCCCAATTAAGAATTATAGAATACTTAAATATAAAGGTCAAAAAATGAGTAACTAATCAGGGAACACAAACACATAAGAGGTTGAGCCACTATGACAGAATCAGCAAGCATAGGAAAACAAATATAAGTAAATAAAACTTAATATCTCCAAAGATTGAAAATATTGGAATGATCAAATACAAAATATAGAATAATTATATATGACTATTTAATAAAAAATGACATCATTTGAATGATCAACAATGTCATTATCAGCAATAAAGAAATCAAAAAATAAATGAATATGTGAGAATAAATATATTTATATCATATATACATATTTTACATTATTATACATGATATATTTTTTATATATTTCAAATTATTTAAATAAAAGTCAATAGAAAGGTTTATCAACATATTAGACAGAGTTGAAGAGAGAAACAAAAAAGTGGCAAATACAATAAAATATAAAATAATTCAATAAAATGAAGTGCTGATAGATAAAGAGGTGGAAATATGAAAGAATCACAAAGATATATTGAGGATAAATTAGAAGATATAATATACAAAACAATTGAACTCAATTATGAAAATAGAGAAGTTGCAATATTCAAAGATATAATGGCTTTAAATATTTCAGCTCTCATTAAAAATATGAATCTACAGATATGGAAGCACGATTTATCTCAAACAAATAAAAATAAATTTAAATCACTTTTAACCGGGCTGCATTGAAAGCAATTAACCTTAAGATCAAGAAAAAGACAAGAGTGCTCATTCTCTGAGCTACTCTTCAACCAAGTACTATAACTTTAAAACAGTGCAGGAAAAGAAGAAAATGAAGAAAAAGGAGATGAAGAAGAAAAAAAGAAGAAAGAGGAGAAAGAGTATGATGAAGAGGAAGAAAAGCACAAGGATTGAGATGAAATAAATATAGACTAATTACTTACCTTAAAATACAAACAATGCTATAAGCAAATTATTGATAATAAGAGTAGATAAATATGATTAATAAAAAGTCTATTTTCAACATTTTTATGTACTAGTTTTAAAACTTAAACAATATATTACATCAATTATACCTCAATAAATCTGTTTAAAAGCCCAAATAAAACAAAACAAAACAAAAAAAAACACACTCTCAAAATAAGCCACAAGCCACTTGAGAATAAGTTGTATAAAATACCTGTAAAATATATGTAGAAAATGATTTAAAACTCTACATTAAAAAGAACCTAAATAAATGGAGAGAATGCCCTGTGATACATCAAAATCTGGGAAAAAATATTTGCAACATATATAAGTGACAAGCATTAGAATCTAAAATATATAAATTATGAAGACAAAGATACTTACCCAAGTGATAATTTGTCAAAAGACATGAACAGACATTTCTCAGATGAGAAAACATATATGCCCAACTTCATTATCAATTGTAGAAACCCCATTACAACAAAATGTGATGCCATTTTATATTTGTAAATATGGAAAAAGGAGTCTAACAACATAAAGCGTTGAATAAAATATGGATCAATGGAAACTCAAACATTGCTCTGAGAAGATAATTTGTTACATCAGCTTTGTAAAACAGTTTATCATTTGCATACTAAACTACCCAGCAACTTTATGCATAGTTATACCCAAGAGAAATTTCTATATATTTGCTTCAGGGGTCATGTATAGGCTATTTCAGAAAATATTACTTCATTAGAGAATGGATAAATCATATGATATATATATATATTCATAAACTGGAATATTTTGCAACAGTAAAATGAATTGACTATAGCTACATGTAACATTATAGATAAACAGAAAACTGAAGTTGAAGAAAAGGAGTTTCCAGAAGACTACATACAGTATAAGATCACTTTTATAAAGCTTAAAAACAAAGCTAAAAAATAGATTTCTTAGCCATATATATATATGTTATATAATAATTTACCAATGAAGGAAAAACTAAACAGAAAGCTTAAAATAGTAGTTATGAGTAGAAGGCAGGAGATGGGATAAGGGAGAAGTAGAAAAGTATGTGCAAGTTATTAGTATGTTGATTTTCTTGGGTGAAATGATAAATTTACATGTATTTTACAAATTATTTTTATAAATTAAAATATGTAACATGTTAGCTTTTGTGTGTGTGTCAGATATTACATATCGACACACAATAAAGAAAAACAATTAAGGCTTTCGACATAAAAACACTTACCAAAGACACCCAAGCATATATTAACAAATGTTTTGGTTAGAGACAATGACATTTCCAACATTTACATCCATGAAATTTTATAAAATATAGCTTTGGAATTTTTAGCATATTTTTATTTTACTGCTCATTACTTTTACTTTGAGAGGCACTCAAGGTGTTTTCATGGCACTGTGGGTATACACTCTGTGTTTGTGGAAATTGTACTAAACTACAAAATGGGAAAAGCAAGTTCAAATGGGACCTGTACAATTAACTCTCAGTAACTTTGGGCAAGTCACTTTAATTTCTCTCAATATTCTCTTTGGAGAAATTAACAATTTAATTAAGCACTCTCTGAGGTCTCTTCTAATGCTAAAATTTTGGACAAGTTTGACCTTAATTTGTTGTAAATATAAAGTTTAAAATAATGTTGAGCAAATTGGATTACTTTGGTATTAAACTACTTATGTGTTATTAGAAATTATGGTGAAAATGCTTATTGAAATTTACTTGGCAAGCCTTTATTAATAAACTTATGAAAATGTCTGTTGCATAATCTGATGAAATGTTGATACTTGAGATAAACAGGGCAAAACATCAAGGCAACAAATTTAAATGTTCTGTTGTAGTGTCATTACTTTGTAGAGTGCAGCAGTGCCCTAGAGGAATGAATTCACTAAATCAAATATTTAAAATTTAATGTACTTGTTTGATTTGAGAAATTTAAAATTTGCATATGAATTGAATTCAGGGCCATTTTTTTCCTTCTGACAGAAAAGAAATATTAACAACTGAAAACTGATGTTTTTCTACTACTCAAAAACAACTTCTTGAGATATTTTTATATATAGCTACAGAAAAATGACTAATACGATTTGAAAGGAATATTCTTAAAAGAAATAATAGGACATAAAACATCAGATTTCCTAATATTTCTATCTTTATGTCAAGTAAAATATGTGACTATGTTTGGTTTAATTTTTTGAGCTTCAGTGAGATCATTTATATTCATTAAAATATTAAGAAAGCTCTGAGTATGATCACTTGCAAGATATCTTAGAATTCACTAAGCAATATGAAAATATAAGCAGATGAATTACCCATTAAATCTAATAATTTTGCCTGGAAACAGATTTTGACAGAGTTCTGACTTTTAAGAGAACCATATTATTACTTTGCCTAGTGTAACTGTCAAATGTGTATAAAATCATGAGATAATTTACAATTTTCTTTCAAATGAATCTTTCCCATTAGCTTATATTTTTAATTGTATAATTTTTCATGTTGTTTTTTTTCCTATAAAAAAGTCAAAACATTTCTTATGGGATAATCTTTGTGTTATTTTAATTGTTATATTTCTATTACAATACTTTCTGGTAAATAGACATTTTTCTTATGTATTGATTTTTTAGTTTTTAGTAGTGTTATATTTTGAATCTATTTTTTTATGTCATTACTTATTAATGTCATTACAGAGAGAAATATATAATAATATTAAGAACATTTTACTATGGTGTATAATGCACTTAAACCACTCACAAGATGATATTCTCAACACGTAGTCATTTTTTCCCTCCTCTCCTATGACTATGACATCTTCTTTTTAAACTATTATGTTTGAAATGTTCAATTGCTATCTCTGTTCCTACCTAGTTAAATGATATTCTAGATTTTCGCAAGTTATTATCATTAATTCTTTTCATTTCTGTTATTTTTCTTCAAATTACACTGTCTGCTAAATATAGAAGACATGTTTGGATGAGATGGAGGAGAGCAAGAGGGATGAATCTAACTACCCCAGAAACTCTCTTCATGCTGTCCTAGGTAATGATAACAAAGTTGCATGTCTCTCCTGTGTTCATTTGCAATGAGATTGAGGGCAAAGTGTTTATTTTTCTTCAAAGTGATGTTTTTCAGAGGCTGCTGATTACTTGCCAATATATTTATGCTGGATAAATCCATTTCTCCTTAACATTTTATTATACTGTATTGATTTTTAAAATTTTCTATAGTGTTATATTTTGAAATGCTCTGATTTTTTTTTTTTTTTTTAGGGATGGCACTTTATCAATAAAAAATATAGGAAAGTTAAATTAAGAACAGGTGAATAACTACCACCTTAAAGTCTTAAAATAAGTGATTAAACATGGACCATAATTATCTACTCAGGTTTCCCCTGAAGAAGAAGTGCTTATGAATATATATGTAGAAGGATGGATATACAGGTGTATTGATACCAGCTTGTTGTAGTCTCTAAGCAATCACCGAAGCTACATTAAGATTTTTAGAAAGTGTTACTCACTTTCTTTCACATTACTTTTTCAATAGAAAATAAAATATTTCTAGTGTGTAACAAGTCCATGTCTTAAATATTTGCATCCTAACACAAGCTCTACTTAGTTTTCATTTTCTGAAAGTTACATACATTGTTTCTTTGATTTTTGATGTATTTTATTAGTATAATATATTAAGAATCAGTCTTCATTATCAATACATTAGACTATATATAGATAGCTTATTTCCATAATCACTGTGTGAATCTTTTTTGAGAACACTTTCAAATGCATGTATTTGCATATATTGAAGGATGGGGACATTTGGTAATACACTAGGAATAAATCAAGTATAAAAATAAATTGAAGAAAATGTATCAGCACTTACTGGACAATGGTTTCTGAAGAGAAAAGTACAATTATTATTACAAGTACATGTCTATAAAGTTTCCCATTATGCCACTCAAAGTATTTAATAAACAAAAATTGATGAGCATTTTTGTGATGAAATGCTTTTGGAGGAATTGGAGAACTAAGTAAAAGAATAAGAATCAAATTCTGTTTCTGATGTTGCTCCATGTCAGGATGCTTTCATTTTAATTGTGTTACCAGTGAATGGGTCTTTGAGAGCTAATTGTGAGGATACAAAATGGTGTTACCCAGATTGGACATGGTTCTCTGTATTGTATTGATGATTTTTGGGTCAGTGACATTAATCTGTTAGTGATTGTCACGTGGCATTTTGGCCCCTCATATAACATAAAATTGTAGAGAACATCTCTCATGAACTATCTCATGGACTTCTTTCTTTTTGGATGTTGAAATGGTTTCTCAATAATAGACCAACTTACTCTGTTCTTATTTGTATATAATTGGGTTCTAATCATGAGAGTTTGAATCCAAGTAATTTCAATAACTAGTATAATCAGTTAAAAATAAAATGAAAAAATACCTAATAGCTATTTGTCTTTATGACATACATTATTTGTTTGATCATCTTTTACTGATTTTCATGAACACTATATGTCTAAGATGTGCTAAAAGTGGAGCATTATATTCCATAATAAGATAATATACTTTTATTGATAAACAAAATGTTACAATCATTTTTCAACTGAGCATTAGGTACTCCAATAATTACTTTCCACAAGACACTTGAGAATATCTGTATAGTTATCGCTCTAGAAGAATTTCCTAAAAATAAATACTCTACATTTAGAAAATTTTTCTATATCTCCACAGACAATTTTATGTATTGACACGGAATGGAAAAATGACATGGTTGATGCCCATACAAAGAGTCAAAGACAATGGTGGTACTTGGTAAACTTTCTATAGACAAGGTAGTATATTTAAAGAGATGTTATACAGTGGTAGGTATGTGTACGTGTGTGTGTGTGTGTGTGTGTGTGTGTGTGTGTGTGTGTGTGTGTCCACGCTCCGAAGTTCTCAGGATTCTGGTCCTCATTTTGAAATGCATATTTTCCTAAACATTTGAGATCCTGGAATTTTGCTATAAAAATGTTATTGTCATAGTTAATTGATTGTCATAACTTACTATGGAGAAGCATATAATTTTTAATGAGAAAATCTTAACTAGAGACCAATTAGTATTCAGGTAATAGAGAAGAAACGTCACAATCAAAATATTATCAAAGGTTCCATTATGTCTCTATTGTCTTTTTTCCAGGTCTTCTAATGTCTCATCTCTGTCTCTGTCTATCTGTCTCTCTCTCTCTCACATGCACTCACACCACATACAAGCACACACACACACACAATAATTTGCAGACATGTAGATCATTCAAAACTGCTTAAATCATTCTAGTTTTTTTATGTTTACCTATCTGTAAGAAATATTCATTTTTCAATACAATGCATATTATAAAAATAGTGATAACAAAATGGTGAAAAATTTTAAAATTGTGTTCTATTAAGTTTTAGCAAAATATATTTAAAATAATTTTCTACTTTGCCAAATTCATTGATCATTAAAAATTCAGAGAATATAGAGAAAATAAGAAGGGTGAAAATATAGTGATGGATACAAAAAATAGAACTAATAATGTGTTTTATTTTAAAATGTCTGTATTGATCTATATTAAGAAAATTGTCTCTATTGGTTAGAAATGTCTTTGTTTTTCATTTTATTCAGACACCTGAAGTTCACATATGTAATGTTTTAGAGTCAATGTTTATATATATACATTTAAACATATTTAGATATATGCTTATATATAAAAATGTAAATAATGGATTGGAGGATGACATTTAATTCATCATAATTTGTTTTAAAGGAACAAAATGCTTAGCTTTATTTTAATATTTACATAAATTGGCAATGGTTAATTTTTTACAAATAGTACCTAATTGACATTTAATCAAGCATACACAAGTGTATGTTAAATATAAATTAATTACTGTATGTTCAAGATACCATAATTTTATGGTGTGTAAACATGTAAGTACATTTTAGTTACCATTTAATTACTGATTCCACAGATTATAAATGTCTAATTACCTAGCTAACAATTCACTACCTTTCAAAGGAAAGCCATTTTCAGGTTAAAAATGATGTAAAGTTCCTTAGATGTTATTCCTACAATAATACTTAAAAAGTCCTAAATGATTTGGCATATCTATCTCACTTCTGAATTAACTCATCTCCACAGTAATATGGGTAGAAATGATAATGTGCATAAAGACTGCTTATAAATGCATAGTTACATAATTGTGATTTGATTACCCAAGCCAATGCAATAATATTTTTATAGAGAATACCAAAATATATGTCCTGAGGTTTTAAAATAAAAATGTTATCTATTTATAAAGTTACATTAATTCAATAAAATAGTATATGGAAAACATCTTTTGAAATGTAAATTTTCTTATACATGTGGAAATATACATCATCATATTGCATTTTGCATTATTACTTTTTTCTTGATTTTGCCCTTTTATTTACTGTTTTTCTAAATATTGTTTTTTCTATTATTCATTTTTCACTTTTTGTTTTATGTGTTTAAATAACAAATCTTGAGTTCCATGAGGAACAAAATAAAATGTTGTTTCAAATTGACCTTAATCAGTTTAGTCATTGATGATTATTCTATCCTTTTTGTCAGATATCAGTAACCTTGTGTAGGTTTTAGGTCTTTTACTACACAGACTCTGTAGCTGGTAATGTTATAATGAAAGCTAGTTTCACACAAAAGTCTGCCACACATACAAGTGTTTACTAGCACAGAGGCAGAAAAACCATTATCCGTCTTTCTGTGAGCTAGTGAAATCTTAGCACTTTGGACTTTTATATGTTAGGAAACCACCTTGCATGTCAGGTTCACAAGAGGCAGCTACAACAATATTCTAGCAACAGGATTCAACCCTCTAATTGGAGTCAGATTCTCTGTTGGTTTTTAACAGGAGACTGTTTCAGAGTCCTAAAGCCGTGTTTCCACTGGAAGTGGTGCAAGACTTTGGGATCAGTAGAAAAGATAGTCCATAAAAGAGTTGGGATCATTGGACAATATTTCTGGTCAATGCACAAATATTAAACACAACTCAATTCATTTTAATATCACATAACTATCAAGCCATCTAGTGTTAATCAAGATAAAAATACCTGATGCACTATTATAACAACAGATTACTGGGATACAATCTTCTGATTATAGTCTGACAGCTCTGGTACAACAACTATTAACCATGAGTTTGTTTATTGTTACAAATAACCATATAATGAATATATGAGACTGTACATGTGGAAATATTTGAAATTAAATTATAGACAGTATAGAAGATATGTATTTTGTTAACATCATAACTATTATATAAAAATAATCAATTTTAAGTTGCCTGAGTAGTTTATAAACATGGAAGCAGCTGTTTTAAGCAAAAGAAGAAATATTTGGGAGAATATGAAGCATATTTAAGTGTCAATTATTTCTACATCACAATAACTTAAGACACAAGTATTTTTTTCTTAACAATCAAAGATGAAATGTTAGTCACTGTCTCATCTAAACAAAACATTGTGAAAGGTACTAAGGGGTTCAAAAGAAGACTAATCTACAAGCTCTTCCCAAATAAGTTTACTGTAATCTGGTTTTGGAAACATGACCCATAAAATGAACAGAGGTAGAAAAAAGAAAGAGATAAAAATTAAATGTACCTAGTAATCAATGAAAATTCACATTTGACTAAAGTAATAATTTGCTTACTATAGACATAAGTTTAGCGAGAGTTCAAAAAAGGAAAAATCACAATTATTTAGAAAAATCATTGTGAGAATTATAAAGAATTCATTGTCAGTTGTAAATTTTAAGAGATAATAAGAACTTTGTTTCTTTCCTCAGGATATATTGAAGGTAGTCTGGCTTCTAGTGAGTTTTGTGGAAGTGGGTGTTGACCCGACAATGGGGAAATGGAATAAATGTATCTTAAAGTTTATTCATTGTCCCCTGATAACTTTTAAATATTAGCATTTTAAAAAAACAATGTTCATATGTTTTTATCATACAAATATGAAAAAGTGCATGCCTGTCTCATGTTTTATAAGTTGGCTGTCAAACTATAGTTTTAAAATGATTTTTTCTTTATATTCTAAAAAAATATTGAGTTTTTGCTTTTCTCAATTATATTTACCAATATTTACCACATTAGAAATTAAATGAGACAAAATTTAAAGATATTTTTATTTCAATAAATATTGCAAAAAGCATTATATGGTCATGTAATATATCATTAAAATAATATTTCTCTAAAATTGAATTAAAATATTATTTTACATTTTATAAATCTCTTTAATAAGGGACCTAATATAAGAAACCTGTATTCTTATCAGCTTCTGCATTCCAAATGAAGCAAATCACTGTGTTAAAGTATACGGGAAAAAAACTACACACCTCATAGATATGTAGTTGCAATCTTTTTTCAAATAATTGATAATATTTTGATACCACACCAAATCTTGATAAATAATTTTTTTCAAAAAAATTGTCAATTGCAATGTGTTACCTGAAAAAGCATGAATAATTTTTAAACTTCTTGTCATAAAAAGATGCTGGCCTATCTTGCACTTTGAATAAGTCCTTTACCCAACAATGCTTTTAAATTGTCATGCGTTGGTCATTTGGAGCATATTGGTTCACTGGCTTATACAGAGTTTTCCAATACTAAAGTAGTTTACTATATAATATAAAACAAATGTATATTCAATTTCTCATCAGAAAAGCCCTTAAGTATTGTAAAGCTGAAAAGCTCATAGTGATAAAGAGAAGTTTTTCAAAATTTGAATTATTCTAAACAGTAAAATGCATAGAAGAAAACATAGGAACTAAACTCAAGGACTTTGGACTTAAAGAGGATTTTATGAATTTGACATAAAAAATATAAGAAATAAAAGCTAAAATAAATGAATGGGACTATATCAAACTAAAAAGCTTCTGCTCAGCAAAAGAAATCACCAACTAGGTAAAGAGACAACTATCTAAATGGGAAAATATATTTGCAAGCAACACCTCCAATAAGGGCCTAATATCTAAAATATACAAAGAATTCATACAACTCAATAACAACAAAAAACAAATGATCCAATCAAAAAATGGGCAGAGGACCTGAACAAACACTTCTCCCTAGAGGACATACAAATGGCCAACAAATGTATAAAAGATGCTCAACATTGCTAGCTATTAGGGATGCAAATCAAAACCACAATGAGATACCATCTCACACCTGTTAGAATAGCTATAATCAACAGGACAAGTGATAACAAATGTTGGAGAGGATGCTGAGAAAAAAGAACCCTCATACACTGCTGGTGGGACTGCAAATTGGTACAGCCAGTATGGAAAACAGTACGGAGGTTCCTCAAAAACTAAGAATGGATCTACCATATGATCCAGCCATCTCTCTAGTGGGTATTTACCCCAAAGACTTGAAAACACATATCCAAAAAGATATTTGCACACCGAATTCATAGCAGCATTTTTCACAGTGGCCAGGACATGGAAGCAACCAAGTGTCCTATGATAGATGATTGGTTAAAGAAGCTGTGGTACATATATACATATATTAAGTAATATTCTGAGTAATGGAATATTACTCAGATAAGAAGAGATGAAATACTACCATTTGTGACAACAAGGATGGACCTCAAGATAATCATGCTAAGTGAAATAAGCCAGACAGAAAAAGTTGAAAATCACCTGATATCACTTATATGTGGGATATAAACCTAAAAGCAACAAATAAACAGGACAGAGATTCAGGGATATGGACTATAGGCTAGTGGTTACCAGAAGACTATAGAAGGTGGTTACCAAAGAGAAGGGGGAAATGAAGGAGGAAATGGGGTAAAGGGAGTCAAATACAGGGTTGGGGGGATGAAGTGGGTAAAGGGGATCAAATATATGATAGCTGAAGGAAACTGAACTTTGGGTGGTGCTGAACACACAATAGAATATACAGATGTCAAATGATAATGTACACCTGAAAATTATATAATTGTATTAACCAGTTACCCCAATATACTATACTTAATGAAAAATTTATAAAAATTTTGAATTATTCCTTGAAAACTTGTATTTTACCATTGACAATACGTAGTCATCAATGTTTTCCTGGAAGTGATAGGCTCACTTGATTCATTTTTTAGAAAATCTGCCAAATACCCACATGTGAATAACCTTGGTTTTCTGTCAGCTTTTCATTAAAGTAAAGTGGTGCTCCATAAAGAGAAAAATAGGTAGTTTAGCTCACAATTTCAGCAATCACATAGGTGCTTTTTCTTAAGAAAAACATCACACGCCTTTATACAGCCAGCATGGTTTCAGACCCATTTCATTACCCATATTTTCATAGGTAACATAAAAATACACATACATAAGTTTCAAGATTGATTATATTAAGAACCTGCACTACTTCATCAAGTCATTCTTATGTGAAAATGGTACTTTGTTTTCATTTGTTTGTTTGTTTTGTTTTGTTTTGTTTCTGGAAGCAAGAGGAGTGACAATGTATTTTCGTACAGTGGGGTCCATTTTCCCACCTCCTCCTAAAGTGCCATTGCTGAATATGTACACAGAGTGATAAAGGCAAATTATGTCTTAGCTTTGTTATAAAGATAGTTTTAATTTAAAGACCCTCTGGAGGTTCTTGGTAATCTCCCAGATGTTTCGAACACACTTGGAGAATCACAGCTTTGAAACAACAAGAAATGTACATGGAAGGGCTATGTATTTTGAGACTTCTTTCATTTTTCCTTCCACCAAGGCTCTATGCTTTTTAACCATTTCTGCTATAGTAGGATGGTGAGTGAAAGGACAGAGAATAGTACCATTTATTTTCCCTCTGAATTCCAATGGTTGGCTGCAAAGAACACCTTC
The DNA here is from genome assembly GCA_003508835.1 of Eonycteris spelaea. Taxonomy (NCBI): domain Eukaryota; kingdom Metazoa; phylum Chordata; class Mammalia; order Chiroptera; family Pteropodidae; genus Eonycteris; species Eonycteris spelaea. The sequence goes on along the minus strand of PUFA01000067.1, from coordinate 3,429,339 downwards.
CCCCCTCCTCCCAGCGTTTTCCCCACAGAACTAGCCCATTTAGACTGCCAAGTTGATGTAGTTGCTACTTTCATAAAAGAAGTTATGGACCCTGCCCCATACACCCTAGTTTTCTAGATTCTCTAAAAATCCAATTTTACTAAAAATATAAGTCCCTGGGAATGCTACATTACCCACGTCAAAGAGTTGTGACAATCTACTGAAATAAAACATGAAAAGCTCTCAGTGACTAAAATGTATCAAACAGATCCTCCTCCTTCCTTTTCTCCCCGCTTCTTCTTCCATTATCCTTCCTCTCTACTTTTCCCCTCTCCTTTTCTTTCTTTTACTTCCCCAAAGCTTAACTCAGTGACTGGCACATGAAGGATACTAGGAGTTTAATAACTGTTTGTCGAATAGGTAACTTCTGAGTGCAGTTGGGTGCCCATTTTTCAACATCTTATTTTCACATCATTTGTTATATAAAGGTAGTTCGTCTTGAAATTTGACAGTGTGGCTTTTTCTCCTTATTTTTTTTTGCTATAGCAATAATGACCCATTACATTTTAAAGTTCATGACCTGGATTTTATTCTTGGTGTCAACTGTGCTTAAGCATCATTAGATACAGATAGACCAAAGGAATGTATTTACAAAGTGTAAGCTGAAAAACAAAATAATAATTTCCATTCAGGACGCCACAAGTTTGTGACCATTTGCCAAGCATTTTACTTACTCTAAGCTAACAGATTTTATGTGTGCTTTTTATTACCTTCTCTTTGAAAGGTTCTATATAAATGCTATTCTGGCATTTTTCAAAACTTCAGAAGCCCAAAAGAATTGTGTGTGTGCTTTTCACTTGAATGGTGAAGAATTTTAAATGTATGCTGTGCCTGTGAATATCTGTATTCTCATAATGCATGAACATGAATGATGCCAATGGAAAACAAAATTAGTTTATTGACATATTAGTAATTCTGGAACTAAATTTTTTCTTCAGGCTTTTTATAAATGCAGTTTGCAATGCATCATGTCCCAAAGAAAGAAAGCAGGTTTGAGGATGAATAGTATATCTAAAAGTTGTTGCTGAACAATTGCTTTTAGAAGAGTAAAGGCATTCCACCTAAAGTGAGAATGGTATTTTAGAGCAATGTTAAGTGTCCATTTTTAGAAAGGACACAGCTGAGATAAAAATAATAGAAAAATAATGTGATACAATTATGTATATATGTAAATTTTTAATAAATTCATATTTCATTTTATATGTTGTGTTTTCTTATAATACAAAATTGAGTCAGTGGTCTTTATTTATTTTTTAGTAGACCTTTTAATATTACCTATTAGATTGGACTCCAAAGTCATAAGAAAAAGGAATATTCTAAGGCAGCTGATTTTATAGATTAGCATAATCATCTTTTTTGTAGCATAATCAGCTTCACCTATAAAACACACAGGTCACAGTGAGAAAAGATTATCTCACGAGACAAAATTGAACTCTGTGGCTTAGCACTGAGAACATGAGCTTTGAAATCAAAGAAACTGAATTTAAAACCTGGCCCTGACTCTTGGTAAGTATGTGTCCTGACAGTTGACCTTCTTCAATCTACTATGAGGATTAAATAAAGGAGTTAGAATAAAGCTTCTGGCACTCTTTGAATATTTAACAGTAGTTTGCTCCTTTTCAATTTCTTCCCAATTTCATACATATTTGCAGTTTTAATTTTTTGGCAACCTATTTTGAACTCGACTCAAGTTTACCCATATTTTCTTCAGAAAACGTCCTTCACATTTGACAACCTAAAATCACTTTTAATTGCCATTGTTTGAGTACACCATTTTTAAACCAGTTCTGTGTCAATGAATATCTGTGATGTTTATAATTTCCCAATATTTTGAACTCTGGTATAATGAACATCCTCTGACATGCCTATTTTTATACTTGTGCCATTATCATGTTAAAATAAATTCTTGGAAGTAGAAATCAACTGACCATTTATTTGGTCAATTATATTTTGATTGATATGGCAAAAGTGCTCTCCAAATCTGTGACCAATTGCTATCCTGTTGAATAGTGTGTGATTTCTTTTTTTCAACTTTGGAAGGTTTCACATTCATTTCTTCACATGTTTCCCAGTACTGCATTTTCTGTGAGATTTACATACTTGCTAATCTAAGAAATAAATTATTATTATTATTATTTTTAAATGGACTTCCCTTCGTTCTTTGCTTATTATATTAGTAAGGTTGGATATCTTTTTATATCTTTTGTGAGGGTGAGGTTGTGACTATCATTTGATCACTTTTATATTAGATATTCACCCTTATTTTAAAGTTGCTTTTTGCTTTTTTATATTACAGATATAATGATTTGTCACATTTATCTTACACATTACTTTTTTTTTCAGTCAAGAGGTAAGTTTATTAGAGAAGGGGTCACACTCCACAGAGCATGGTCTCTGCTCAGAGGAAGATGGTGAGAGAAACTAAGACAAGGATAATGCGAAAAATGGAGTAAAGTGTATCAAAAGAAAGACAATGAGAGGGACCACACATTATTATTTTTTAATTTTTGTCTTTTAACCTTGATGATGATAGAAACTTCATTTTTATTTCATATTGTTAAAAATCTAAAGTATGTTAAAAATTTTCTATGCCTCATAATATTTTTAGCATACATTTATTTATTCAATCTTTCATCCATTCGGAATTACTTAGATGTATGATATGGAATAAGGAGATTAGAAAATTTTTATATTTTCCAATTGTTCTACATTTCTAATACCATTTTGATAAATTTATTCCTTTTATTCTCAAAGTAAAAATGATCATGAATCTAGTATAATTTTTAGAATTGCCATTTAGAGCTCTTGCAAGAATTCTCTTAAATTGGTTTATCAGAAAACTAAGAGCATTTTTTCTGCATTTACACAGCAGTGCTTTTTCATTGTTTTTTTTTTTTTTCTTACACATAAACAGACCACTTACCATAATCAAGATACTATGTTAGGATGGAAAAAAGACAGAGCTTAATAGAGATATAAATTTAATATAGTCCCTATTCTTTAAGGTAAATATCCATTTGATAGGTTTTAAACACAAAATAATTCAAAAGAAATACAAAAAATGATATTAATATTTATAGTCATATAAATAATATTTTCGATGGTAAGAAGAAAATGTGTAATGTTGATCCTAAACTCTGAGTATAAAAATGACAATTGGAAAGAGAAAATAAATTCTAGTTGAAGGAAATTGTGTAAAACACTGAGAAAGACAAATATAACAAATATGTTAATAAAAACAAAACCTGTCTTAGAATCTACACTCAGAGAAATTAATGGCAGGGAAGGCTTAAATTAAAGTCTGGGACAGAGCTCTGAGGACTTTATTATGAATGCCCTCTGAGTTTCAAGTTTAATTAATTAGTCTATGGGAAATCACGAAAGTTTACCATAAGAATTTTGATACAATCAGATTAACAGGTAAGACATGTCAATTATAAAGCAGTTTATAAGGCCTGCATAGACTCCTAGCAAACATACCATAGCAAGATATAAATCCTTGACATATGGCATTTTAAATGCCTTGGTGACATCTATCATCCTCTTTGTAAACAGAAAAATATACCTGATTTTAAAACAAAACAATATGACCAAAACTTATCAGTAAAAGTTAACAAGGATTTGTCAGTGTTTCTTAAAATTTGGACATCAGTTGTCTTTCAGTAAATCATACATGTGTGATATCAATGTTGGAATAAATAATTAAAAAATGAAAATACACATTGTATTTTTAAGGTATATCTTAAGTTCAAATGTAGGTGTCATATCAATGTGAGGGATGTTATTTAAAAGCAATCTTTATCAGTGGTGTCAATTTGCTAAATCTTAACTCACATTAAAACTGATAACAAAACAAAGAAAATTGTTTTTTATGCAAGACACGTTAGTAAAAAAATTGTTAAAATATTCTGCACATATGACTTAATTTATATTCTTAATATACATTATTTTATTTGACATTAAAATAAAATATATGCCCATATGAAAGAGTATAACAGTTTATTTTTCATCTGTGCATAATTAAGTTTAAGTTGTCTAATACTGAAATTTGATTAAAGAATTTTGTAAAGTGGTTTTTTTTTCTGATTTTAGATGAAATATATTTATCATTAACTTCTCAGAAATATTATGACCTTTGTCTGCTTTTAACTATTAGGAGTGTGACTGTTAAAAATGCTTTTATACTTTTGTTATCTTCTGCACCTTAAATTATAAAATTCATTTTGTATAAGAAATGTTATTTTTTAACTTGTCTTGGAAAATTTAATTGATTTACTAATTTTTATTAAAATGAATACTTCAATGGATTCTTGTACTTTTTTGATAAAGTTTTGTCACAGACATACTGGGATCACTGTGCCAATGATATGCAGTTTTTATGTATGTATCATCACACTTTTTAACTGTGCTTTGATTTTTCAGACTTTTGCATAGAATCATCACACTCAACTACTGAACTTATCCAACCATATTCAGATTCACATTGCTTATATAAATTGTGGTTAATTCATTACTTACTTTACCTTTATAGTTAGAAGTAGTTTTAAATTACTATTTTTATCAGTATTTTATGTTTTAACTAAGAATGTTTTTTAGGATATAACCATTTTAGTAGATATAAATAATAATAGGAAAATTTCAAGGACACTAAACAATAACATTTAAATTACATTAAAAATTATTAACCAATGCAAACCATACACTTAGTTGAGTATTAGTCAAGATGAGCTGACCAATGTGGCTTTCGTAGTTCATGCCTAACTGTACCGGGTACTACAATTATTAAAATGTAAATTAATCTGTGAAAAACATAACTAACATTTAATTCTACAATACAAAATGAACAAGGGAACATTGTTTCATATTTTTTTTTCAGAAACCAACATTTTCATCTGAGTATAATTTGAGAAACGACACTAAACTTATTCTTTCCTAAATTTTGTTATCTACCTGCTGCTACTACTTTCTTTACGATATCAAATGTGGCAGTCAGTCCATTTTTTCTGTACAATCAATAAATGTCCTAAGATATCCTCTCCCTGATTTTATGCATTCAAATTATTTCCTTGGAATGACTGATTCACATGGAACTGGGTGCCTTCAAGGAGTACAGAAACTTAAAAATGACTTAAATAAAGAATATGTTGGAAGAGCTAAGGTAGTAATTATAGATCTATATGCCACATGCTTCCCAACAAATTAAAATTTTTGGCCTCTACTTTCCCTTTATTGACTGGATATATGAAGAAGTATAGGTAATAAAAAGCAATGGCAAGGAAATTTAAGGGTAGAGTGAGATATAGGCATCTTGCTATATTCACTAAAAGTTGAAAGTTTTCTATTGCTTATAGTAGTTTATAACAATCTTCTTTTAAATTTGCAATAATACATTTGCTTTATATATGAGATTTGTGTTTAACATAAGCATTTCTTTATTATGTTATTTTATTTTTAAGCAACTCATGAGTGTAAAAAGCCAAATGTTGAAAGAATACATCAGTTACTAAAATCAAGACTTACTCTTTTAGCATGTAGTTCACAGTTGGATATAACTTTTCCACTGACATAAAGAGGGACAATCAGAACTGAGTCAGCAAAATAAGCCCTCAAGGAGAGACAATAGCCAGAAATGAGAAAATCATGGAAACAAATTTAGCTATGCCAAATAAAACTTCGAAGCTAACATGAATGGTAAGAAATACATCTAAAAATTTGGAGGCAATGTAAAGATTGGAGTTGAATTCAAAGAGAAGGACTAAGCAGTATTGAAAACTGCAGGGGGTGCCAAGTCTTGACGTAAGTTTCATAAGTGAAAATGTGTAGAAAAAAATTTAGACAAGGAAGAGCTAGAGAAATATAGGAATAGGAATGTGGGAGGAAAGCTTCCCCAATAGCCAATGGATAATGATGGATGAGTATTTTCAGGTAGTGTTGCACAAGATTTAGTCGGTTATGCTTGTTGTTTACTTGGTCCAGTTCTAAGGAGCTTTTTATCCTGCTCTCTAATGAGTGGTTGATTCAGCTTGTAATACTTGAACTTGTATGCTAAATAAAACGTAGGTCAGGGAAGCAAAGACCGAAGGAAAGCTGTTCAGAGATAAAATGAAGATGACTTGAAAATAACTGAGCACGAGCAATCAACAATGGTAATAACAAAAAAGAAACAAACACACAAAAAATATTTATAAGGCAGAATTAGGAGATCTCGGTAACTGCAGATAAAACGTAAGGAGAAGAGAGCCAATAATACTGCATGATTCTGACCTTAAGTTGTGGGGACATAATGATGAGAAGAAAGATCATGCATTTAGATTCACACCTGCGTTATTTAAAGTTGCAAAGCTGCACCCAGGTCGGGACATCTGCAAGACATTTGAGTATATGGGTTGAGAAAACTGGAAAGAATCAGGATTGAAGATACTAATGTAAAGAGAAGTAAATACTAACAATACTAATGTATACAGAAGTAAATACAGACAATCAGGAGTGGATGAGATTATTAAAGCACATTTTATTGTGGGAAAAATGACCCAAGGTCAAATTTTGAAAAATATTTAGGAGGTAGGCCTATGAAGAGAAGCTAGCTAATGAGAAGATGTGGTAATCAACGAAGTAGGAGACTGGAGTAAGCAATAACATTATGGCATAAGCAATAACATTATGAGTCTTAAGGGATGTTTCAATAGTTCTCCTTTCTCGAGGACTAGAATTAATTAGTGGACAAACTTGCAGGTGAGGTGTTTGTGGTTTTGCATAGATAAGTCTCTCAATGAATGTGTTAGTATAAAAGAAAGGGGTTTGGGTTTGCACATAATGTATAACACCATCATCATCATTATTATCATCATCAACATCATCATTATTCAAAGGACAAGGCATTTAAGCACAAACATTAAATACTTTTCTGCAAAACATACGTCATTTGTGTAGTTTGCAAATACTTGATGAATTCCTAATTGCTCCACCAATGTAGTAGATTTTTATCACATTCAATGCCAAATAGTGATTAAAAAAAAAAAAAAAGAAAGTGTTGCTTCTTACTTCCTCTCAGGCAAGAATAGGTTCATACTATCCTCACTAACTCACACCCACACAAGAGTTTCATGTATTTTATCTAGAAATGGATAGTATACCTAATTACTGATGTCACATTTATGAATATTTCCCAGTTCAAAATAGTGAATTCTGAAACCAAACTTAAATATTTGTTCAGTGAGAGGCGAGGGTCTCCTGAAGATTTAGTAGTCTCCGAATAGGATTTATGCTAGACAGAGCAGATGGTATAAGAGAAAAATAAAAAAAAGAAAGTGCTTGGCTTGTCTTAAAACGGAGACAAAGGGAGAGGTGGAGAAGGGGGTTAAAGAGTCATTGAAGAGAAGTCTGTTGGAGCCTAGACACTGAGGAATATGAACAGAGCCTCAAGGAAAGTTACTTAATAAAAGCTCAAATGCTATATAGTATCCTTCATTTCGAAGATCTAGGAGGTAAAGTGCAAAATAAAAACATGTGAAGTCCCTCCTTTAATAGAGTCTACATCAGTTTATAGTCCAATAAAAAGAACATAAATACAAAACTTGCTTTGTTTTCTCCTTTATTAAATACTAGTAAAGATTTGGAATCAGAGCCCATATCCAACTACAAGAAAACACTTGTTTGTATTGCTTTATGCCTAATTTACCAGGCAGTTGGTAATTTGGAAGGTTAAAATTCAGAAAAAGAAATGATCTCTAAAGAACTGAGTAAGCAAAAATATTTTGTATTTTTCTCTTACATCATCATCTTATAGTTTCTATCATAAAAAAAAAAAGACATTTTCAATAGTTTTGATTCACACGTACTAAATCTATTGTTTTAGCTAGTTACTGATACAGAGTTAGAAACATTTGTAAAACAACCTGCATAAAGTCAGTTTTATATAAGTGCTAAACTTATAATCATGTTGAATATAAGAGCTCAAATGCATTTGAATGCAATATTAATCTCAATCCATGATTCTTTACTCTGCATTTCCCTAACAATATTAATTTCTTTGTATAGACATAATCCTGTCTCTCATAGAAAGCTGTTCTATTTTTTTTATTTATGCCCCCACTTAACGGCAGTCATTAATTTACTGATCCCCTGTCTATCAGGCCCACATCATCTTGATTAAGGCTGTTATCCTAATCAAAAGGCTGATAATTAAGACTATCCATCTGTAGAGTTCTAAGTGCTAAGATGAGTTGAAGATCCTAATTAAGATTATTTAGGTGTTACTTAAATGCCATCATTTGATTCAGCTAATCATACCAGCAGGTACATTAGATTTGCATTAATGTTCTGCTGAAGCCAGCAGCTATTTAGGCAGATCAAAAATGCAGATTACAGGTACTATTTCAAACATCTTTATCTGAAAGCGATATTGAGACAATATGTTAAGGCTGTTGGAACAGGTAGCTTGTTTCAATGTTTTTTTAATTTACCTTATTGTAATAAGTGGAATATTTAAAATAAACAGCCTATTTATTGAATTTGCTGTGTACCTTTCGTCATTTTTTCCCCTTTCTCTCAGATATGCATACACAGGCCAACAGCAATAACATTTTTACAAGCACTTCTCATTTGTCACATACTCTTATTGTGATATGGTAAATGTCTCTTAAAAAAAGTTTCCTAAATAGAAATGCTTAGGAACAAAAAACTTTTTCCCAATAAATACCCGATGTTGCACTGAGAATGAATAAAAGGACACTTATTTGGTGTTTGAATCATATAAGTATCCAATCATCCTCTAATATAAATGATCAAGAAAACAATTAAAGTATAATTAATTAATATCGGTTTTCTATATTTTTATCCTTGGTTAATAAAAATATAAATTATATTTCTTTGTTTAAAATTATGTGGGTATAATGGAATAAAGTATGTTCATAATACCTATGCTAGGTATTGCTTTCAAGTGACCCCCAAATTTTGATGACAAATAATACTACTACTTATAGAGAAAGAGTTTCATTTCTTTGAAGAATAATTCTTATAAAGTACTTAGTCAATATTTTGGGTTCTCTTGTTCTGATGCAAAGGGAAAAATATACACCTGAGTTTTTCATAAACGTGTAACTTCTGAAATTATTGTGTTAAGATATGCATGATAAGTGAGACAAGAAAGCAGATAAAAAGAAACATAGTATAAGACATGGAAAATGAATTAAAGTGTATAAAGCTCCTACTCTGTGTTCTACAATTAAACATTCATGTAGTTTTTCATATGCGTTGTGGTTATTTTAACTCTATACTCAAGAGGTATAAGTGTGTGAATGCTGTTAAATATCTATATTATTTATATATCTAAACAGTTTTCAATTCTTAGGTGTATAGATATTTTAATGTTTTCTCTTCTGAATATTGGACTTTTTAAAAAATCCATGATTCTTAGAAATTATTATTTATTCTTTATAATTTATATAATTTGCTTACACTTGTATTCAAGATATAGAACACTTTATCATTTTTTTCATCATAGGTATCTGGCGTTCACAAGCACTGGCTTATAGTTCAAATCATAATTTAAAAATAGAGCTCTTTATGTTCCAATATTTCCACAGGAACCTTTAAAAATCTTTGACAGTCATATCGAACTATCTATTACACACATCTTAATGAAACAATTATATCTAGCCAAATGCTCCAACATAATTTATCTGCCCTTATAGAGGTTTTAGGTAGCAAACTTAAAGATAATGCTTAAAAACCCAAAAGAGTAAAGTAGAACAACAGAGTAGTCCAGGTAACTGGAACATCGATTAATCTGGCACTGAATAATTTAGAGATGAGTATATTTGGAACTAGTAAGATATTGAAACCACTAATAATGGCATCTAGTAATCTCATTTTTCCTTTTGGAAAGTGGCCAACAATTTCTTACTTATGGCTTCTTTATGATAATGTAACCAATATATTTTGCTTTAATCATTTTATTAAAATTAATTTATCACAAAAATAAATATTTATTTGAAATTTTCTGCACATTATAGATAAACCTTAATTATTTTAATTTATTCTGTATCCTTCTTGTTAGATGTCAATTTTAATTATTTTGTTGAATGATATTTTGTTTTGAGAAACTTGCCAAGCATTTAAAATTGTGAATAAAACAAACATATGTTCTAACTATAGATTCGGATATAAAATATTGCAAAAATTATAAAAGTTAGATTACCATTATTTAAGGGCAGCTGTACTAGACACTTAGCATGTATTACCAGTTATACTCTTCACCACCTTATATATTGACAATTACCCTCACTTGACAGTACAAATATGATAGGATCTTCTAGCAAACTCTTGATGTTTCTGAGCATATCATTCTTATCTATAAAATGAAAAGAATTATATCTACTTTTTAGAGCTTTTTGAGGCTTGAGATTCTGGTTTTCACATTTTTTTCCCCCCTCAACATAACTCATCCTGCAATCTTTTCCATCTCAGTAAATGAAAGCTCCATTCTTCCATTTCCTTTGGTTAAAATCTTTGGAGGCATCTTTAATGGTTCTCTTTTCTCTTCATTCCTTAACCAAATTCATCAAAAACTCCTGTTAGCTCTCTTTTCATAACACATCCATTATCTTCCCACTTCTCACCATCATTATTGCTGCATTAGTTCAAGTCCATGCTTTGCTGGTCGGCATGATTCAATAGTCTCCTAAAGAGCTCCTTGTTTAGGCTTTTGCCACCATGTACTGTCTACCCACAGTTTTCAACCCAATTACTAGAAATATCTGTAAAAGTGAAGATACGTTCATGTCACTTTCTATGGTGTGAATGTTTGTGTCCCTCCCAAATTTCTGTGTTGAAATCCTAAATCCGATGTGTTGGTAACAGGAGGCAGAACAACTGATAGGTATTTCAATCACAAGGACGTGCTGTTACAAATGTTGTCAGCGATTATATAAACAAGATGCTAAAGAGCTACCTAGCCCTCTCACCATGTTAGGGTACAAGGAAAAGTCTTGCCACACCAAGAAAGGCCTTCACTGAATCATGCTGACTTCCTGATCTTAAACTTCCAGATTCCAGAACTGGAAGAAATGTTTCTGCTGTCATTCGGTTTATGGTACTTCTTTAAAGCAGCCTGAGCAGACTGACACATCGCTTCTGTGCTCAGAAATTCCCAACAGCTAAGTTCAGATGTTATCACTGCCCTCTTCCTGTATACCCACCACCACACCCAGCACTCTCCATTCCAGGACCTGAAGATCACTCCTTACTGCAAACACCTTTGGCTCTTTTCCTTGGGAATTACTTTGTTACTTATGCTGACTGATGAACTATGAGAAGACAGCCTGAAAAGGCAAAATAGTTAATGCCTTCAGTAGTATCCCTCAACAAATGACATAAAAAAGTGGTGCATAAATACTCCAGCATACTGAGCTCTCAGTTGAGACTAGTCTGACATATGGGATCTGTTATCTCCCACAAGCCCCAGCAGAATGTAATAACAGTTTCCCTGAGCAGTAACCAGCTGGTGAGTGATCTCCATATTTGCTTCCTTTCCAAATTTGATATTGTTATTTCCTAGAATCTCCCCTAAATGAGCACTTTAACCTCAAATCCATGTTTCAGGAATTTCATCTGAGTGAGAGTGGACTCCTCATCTTTCCCAGAAACAGTGTCCTACAAAATCTCTCCCACAAGCCCTTTCCTTCACTGACATCACCCCCTACTGCTTTTCCCTGGAATATTCCAGTCCCCTCACTTCCGTCTAACACACCGGGTATTTTCCCACCTCAAACCCTTGACACTTGCTGCTCTTTCTGCTATAATACTCCTTTCTCGTGTGTTTCCTTCTTGGTTAGTCCTCTCCTTCCTAATCTTTGCCTCCTCAGCACTCACAAACACTTACTATCTCCCTAACCTGTTAAATTTTCTTTCATAGGACCCGAAAACAATTTGACATATATATTTTATTTATTCGTTTGTTTGTTTTTTTTGTGTATGTGTCATTTATTTTAAATCTCACTCTTCCCACTAAAAATCAGTCCCAAGATGGCAAGAATATAGTGTGTTCTGTTCACTATTGGAAAATCAGTGACTAGAATATACATAGTAGTTACTAACATTTTATAAATAGATTATGATTTATTAGATGCAAATTTGGGCAAACCATTAAACTTTTTAAAGACATTTTTCTTATTAATAAAGTGGAAATGATTACATGTTAAGTACCCAATAGAAAATGTTCATTCTTATAGTTAATATTTTTGTGTTATTTTATAGATGATTGGATATCTTGTCAGACTGTTGTTGTGGAAAAGTAGTAGAAATGCTTTTGACTATAAGAAATTTAAGCTACACTGATGACATTGTGATCAAAAACAGAAATAAAACATCTAAGCACATGCTTAACATACCATAGCCATAGTGTTAAAAGATTTTTCCAATTGATGATACAACTTTGATTAGAATGTTTCAGTGCTCAATAGTAGAAATGGTAAAAGTGACTAAATGTGTGAATGAGAAGGGTTAATTCATCAGTAGACTTTTAGAAATTTAATTTGGGCTGTTGTATATCTTAGGAAAGAAATCAGATCCTTTAGAAGATTAGAAGAATTTATCAAAGAGAGACTGGCAAGAATAAACTTTCTTAATGTTTTGTCTTATAATGTAGAATAAAGAAGTGAAATAGCATGGGAGTTAATGAAACAACTTGAAAAGAAATGATGATACTAAAGGTCAATTTTAATGTGACATGTGAAGAACATTTCAGAGAAAGAGTGACAAGGTCACAGCCTCAGTGGACAATGCAATTCTTCAAGGCATTGACTAGGTTAATTGGGAAGGGATAGTTATTTACAACAGATGTACAATATAAGAACCGTATAAAAATGGATTAACCCGAAAGATACCTGCTGAAGTCATATTTTATTTTCAATAACAATTATACATCAAAGTAATGTGAGCTAAGGGCTAAAATAATAGTAGTAGAAATAAATTTATGACCATAGTTCTGATGCTAATATGAGAGATGTGTGGTTGGATATATTCTCATTTATAGTTGCTCCCAAACTTTTGGAGATAATTTTTACTATAATGCATGTACACACATTATAGAAAATGTTTACACACATAAATATTTTCATGAATTTAGTAAACTGAAAACAGTTTCTAGATATAGAAACAGAATATTAATAGGATACTAGTAGCTTCCTTTAGACATACCCACATGATATTGGTTTGTAAGTAGCAACTTAAATGAAGTGTAGTTTAGCTGTTTTATTTTTATTTTTTCTTTCTTTTTTATTTTCATTTCATTTCTCTTTCTTTCTTTCTTTCTTTCTTTCTTTCTTTCTTTCTTTCTTTCTTTCTTTCTTTCTTTCTTTCTTTCTTATTTTTTTGCGTAGGTGGCAGCAGATTCACACAATGTGAAGGTCAGTAGCCACACAGGTCAGTTCTCTCTTCAGTCTAGTTTGGTGAGTCAGGCCTAACGTCTTTTCCGTATTATACTACAACCTGTTTCTACATTTCTTCCTATGATTCTGTGAGTTTTCTAATATTCCTTAATAAATCCCCTCCTGCTTAAACTAGTTTCTGTGGATTTTCTTTTCTGCAATCAAGGACCTAAAATGAAAGAAAAGATTAATCCTGTCTATGAAGTTGAAAAGTTAAAATTTATTGAATGAGATCCCCCAATATGAATAAAAAGAGAGCATTCAAGAATAATTTCACACTGGAAAATTGATAGATGACAGAAATATTTGCAAAAGACGTGAGGAGCTATGATAAGCACCCAAATAAGGTTAACTTTGAAGCTGATCTTTTAGGAATGTTATGGGCTGAGTTGTGTTCCCTAAAATTTATATGTTGAACTCCCAATACCTCAAAATGACTGTATTTGGAAATAGGGTCTTTAAAGAGGTAATAAAAGTTAAATGAAATACTGAGGGTGGGCCTTAATTCACTATGATTTGTGTCCTTACCAGAAGGGATTAAGTACACAGACATGCACAGAAAAAAAAAAAATCATGTGAAGACACAGATAGAAGATGAACGTCTATAAGCCAAAGAGAGAAGCTTCAGAAGAAACAACCCTGCTAACACCTTGATCTTAACAGTGAGAAAATGAATTTCCGTTGTTTATGTCTCCCCTCCCCTAGTCTGTGGTAATTTGTTATGACAGCCTCACAAACAAATATAAATAAGGAAGAATGATTTTAGATGTCCAAGTGAGTGCAGGGATTCTGAGAAAGGGAAGCAAGAAATTATTATGGAACTGTGTTGCTTAGTTACAATTCAGGTGCAGTAAACATGAACACCAAATCTCACCTGGTCAAGGAGGCTCACTTTATAATGAAGTCCACCCACCCCAGAAAGTGAGGTCTTATGAATAATACAAAGGGAAAAACTAAACTGTTAAAAACAAAATCTGAGAACTTTAGGCACAGGTATTCAGTATCTGGTACATAGAACCCAGAACCAAGAGTCAAGAACACATTATGTTTTCAGTTTTTTTATCCCTTTGTTCAAGGAGAATAAGACAAAATATATTCTCATCATATTGTCTTGGCAATATTTTGTTGGATTATTTAAAGAATATGTCATTATGTGACCTTTACTTTGAGGTACATAGTTCAACAAATATAGACTCTTAAGTAGTTCTAAGGGTTATGTTGTATGGTCCGGGGTATAGGCTGTTTATATTGTTTAGAATATGTTGGTAGCATCTGATTGTATAGATTTGGTGTCCAATTATTTCTAAAGTAATATACTATAATTAAATGTAAAAAGATATGAACATAAAGAAATTATAAAAACTTGTTATTAAGTTGATATGAAGTTAATTTGAAAAATTAACTAAAAATTGGAATTCTGTGTGTTTTTATTTTATTTTATTTTGCATAGACTCGATGCTGATCCAAATTCATTTACATAGATACAGCAATGTATATGATTTTGATTAAAATTATCATTCTCACAACTTCAAAGGCTTTTTAGATGATTCGGTCTATTTGCTTAGCATAGAAATATTGACTTTTATTCACATCCGCTAAAATATACAAGCCAGCGTTTCCGGCACTTGACCTTAGAAGCTCATCTTCTGGTATTTCTTTATACTTAGCCTAAGTATTTACTTTTATAATTACCTCCTGTACATTAGTTAAGTTTCCTCATGCTGGTCTAGAGAGTTCATCTAACCCATTGCTATTTGCACATGGAGTTTAAATATTTGCAAGAGTACTTGCCCTGTTCTTTACTCATCAGTTAGCAAATCAAACATCCTTTAGTATTGGACTCTGCAACCAGCATGGAGGAGATGCTAGTCAATCTTTCTTTTTTTGTTTATCTTTTCTCTGGACAACATCCGTTTTTAATACCAGGGTCACTGATTATTCATTCAGTCACCATTCATTGAACATCTATATGACAGGCACAAAATTTGGTCTGTGAATTTAAGGAGTTTTACCCTAATGAGCAGAGACAGATGTGAGCAAATAATTACAAGGTGATTCGACATGTTCTGGTGTGCACAACATGTAATGAGCACACAGAGGATGAAGAATCGGGCTCCGACTGGGAGAAAAGGGATGTCACACTAGAGGTAAGAAAAAAGTCACTCTGTCTCTTGCAGAAAAAAGTAGGACACTTAATTTTCCCCCTTGTTTAACAGATTGTGTTATGATAAACTGTGAATGTTTAAAATGTACAATTTGGTATAGATAGATAGATAGATAGATAGATAGATAGATAGATAGTGTGTGTGTGTGTTTGTGTGCATCAATTTATAAAACCCCATCAAAATAAAGGTAATGCACATGTATCACCCCCCAAAGATTCCTCATTTCTTTTTGTAAGTCCTTACTGCCATCTCTCTAGACCCTCTCTCCTCCATAGCTTATTATTTTTATTATTAAGTAGTAAACCATAATTTGTTAATTCATTCACCTGATGATGGAGATTTAGTTGGTTCTTGTTTTGGAATATTTCAAATAAAATTGCTATGAAGAAGTTTGTACTTAAGAAATATAAGTAATTATAAGAACATATATATTTATTTTATTTATTTATCTTGGATAAACACTGAAGGATGAAGTGACAAATCATATGGTAATTTAAACCTTCAAAAAAATGTTAACCTGTTCCCAAAGTGATTATATGATTTTTCATTTTCAATATCAGTATATGAGTGTTCTAGTTATCCCATTTTTCTAACATTTGATATAGCCATTTTTTTTTATTTTAGTCATTTTAAAAGAGGTATAGTTAATGGTATCACATTGTGATTTTAATTTTTATTTTTAGTGGCTAATAATGGTTGAGACATTTTGATGCTATTGTTTGCTATATATCTTCTTTGGTGACAAAATTCTTCAAATATTTTGCTCATTTTTATTGGGTGGTTTGTTTTCTTAATATTGAGTTTTGGTAGTTCTTTATATATGGGAAACATAACCCACTTATCAGTTACATGTTTTAAAAAATATATATATTCTCCTAGTGTATGGCTTCATTCTATATCTTCTTTAGTGTCCTTAGATGTCAAATGTTTTTAATTTTGATAAGTTCATGTTATCACTTTGTTCTTTTTCACTTATACTTGATATAGCACCTAAAAATTTGTTGCCTAACCCAAGGTCACAAAGACTTTTCTCATATGTTATCTTCTAGAAGAGTTATAGTTTTGGGTTTTATATTTAGATTTTAAATCCATTTTCAATTAACTTGTTTCTAAAGTGCAAAGTATGTATCAAAGTTTATTTTTTTTTGGTTAATGGATGTTCAATTATTCAAGCACCATCTATTTAAAAGACTATCTTTTCTCCACTCAATTGCCTTGGTGACTTTGTTGAAAATTAGTGGGCTATAAATGTATTAATCTATATCATAATTGTTCCAGTGAGCTATCTGTTTGTATGAACACTCAGAGAACTCAGAAAGAGAGTTAAAACAACCTCTTAGACATAACACAGACATTTTTGTTGCCCTGAGAGGTCCATATCATTCATTAACTTCCAGGGTTTTTGTTCATTCTCCTCACCCTTATTTCTCATTTATATTTCTTCACAAATTGATGCAGAAGTCCACATTCTTCACAAGAAAAATCTTGTTAAAATGTAGGTTTTAATCAGTTGCTTTAGGATAGGACTAACAAACTGTTTTTCTGAGTTTTGTGTTAATGCTAATGTTGATGCTTCACCAACCACACTTTGGATAACATGATGCTACAATACAATAGATTCTCCCTTTTAGTAGACAGTTACTCATGAAAATAGTGAAAATATGTTATCACATGTGCCTTATTCTAATCTGATTAAATGTAAGCTAGTGGTCTAAAAAAATAAAAGCAGAAAATATGTGTGTATATTCCTTGATAGGGTTTAATTCATCAAATCTTTACTTAAGAAAAAATTTTTATTTCAGCAGTTACATTCCAATAAAATCAGTCAATGGAATACTATAAAATGTGAGAAAAGTACTTGTAACATCTTAGTATAATTGAGATACTCGCTACCATTTTTTTCCTCATGTCAGTGATTCTGTCTTATGAATCATTTATCTGTTTGTAGTATGTTTTTAAAGTATGAGAATTTCCAACACATTTTACATAAAGTTTTAATTATATTAAATGGAAAATATTTTAAATTGATTGAATAAGGCTATTCATATCCAATAAGGGGTTAATATCTAAAATATACAAGGAACTCATACAATCCAATAGCAAAACAAAAACAAACAAACATACAACAACAACAACAACAAATAAAATACAGGCAAATAATTTGAATAGACATTTTCCCAAAGAGGCATACAAATGGTCAAGAGGTACATGAAAGTGTGCTCAACATCACTAATCCTCAGAGAAATGCATATCAAAAACACAATGAGATATCACTTGGCACCAGTTAGGATGACTGTTCTCAAAAAGGCAAGACATAACAAATGTTGTTTAGAATGTGGAGTAAAGGGAGCACTTGTGTACTGTTGGTGGGAATGTAAACTGGTGAAGCCATTGTGGAAAACAGTATAGAATTCCTCAAGGAATTAAAAATAGAACTACTCTATGAGCCAACAATTTCACTCTTGGGTATATATTAAATTAATAACAGGAAGAGACATATGTACTCCCATGTTCACTGCAGCATTATTCACAAGAACCAAGGTATAGAAAACAACTTGTCTGTCGATAAATGAAAAGGTAAAAAAAAAAAAATGTAATACAAAGCACAAGCACAATACACTCATACAATGGAATATTATTCTGCCATTTAAAGGAAGGAAATTGTATCATTTGTGACAACATGATGAGCCTGGAGGTCATTATGCTAAGTGAAATAAGTCAGAGAAAGACAAATACTGTATGGTATCACCTATATATGGAATGTAAGAAAGAAAAAAAAAATGAGCTCATAAGAATAAAAAAGTAGAAAAGTGGTTGCCGGGGGCTGGGATTTGGGAACTAGTGAGAGGTTGGTAAAAAGGTACACAATTTCAGTTATAAGATGAATAAGTTATGAGGATCTATCATAACTTATCATTATACAATATAGTGAGAACAATGTACAATACGGTGTTCTCGCTATATTGTATAATTGTAATCTACTAAGAGTATAAAACTTACATGTTTTCACAAAAAAAAAGGAAAAAGGGGAAATATGAGAGGTGATGGAGGTGTTAATTCAATAAGAGGAAATCTTTTGCAGTATATACATATATCAAATCATCACACTCTATACTTTAAATATCTCACAACATTATTGTCAATTATTTCCTCAATAAAATAAAAATAAAATAACAAGAAAAGTCAAAACTATCTTTTTGGACATAGAACAAAAGTTTTTTTTTAAAGAAGCAACCAATCATTCAAATAATTAAAAACAATGAAAATATGACTTATGATTAAGAGAAAATTAAAAGTCATTCTTAATGGTTCTGAAAGCATGTGATTAACAGCACTAAGATAGTTTGAGCTGTAAACCCTTGGAGAGAGAGGTAATTACTCCAGAGCAATGAGCTCATTCTCAGGCTTTACTTTGCGAGGAGCTCTGGGACCCATTCTGTCCCACTTCAGGCATAACCCTAGTAAGTGTTCAGGCCTGCAGAAGATGCCACTGCTCCCTGAAGCCCAGCTTATTCCTCCTTGTTCTTTGGGCAACTGAAAAAGGCCTTGACACCAAAGCCAGGCAATTTGAATCTCACATGAACACATGAACACCACACATTAAGAAACACCCTCTACTCGGGAAGATGGTTTGTGAACTTGTGTGAAGGCCCAACACATTTCTATGAATTGTCTATGAATTCAACTTTACTTTTCGCTGAGAAGTGTTCACTGGCATGCCCCTTCTGGTATTGAAATATTTGTGTTTAATTTACCTCGACAAATGACACAGAGACACACTAAGCCTGACTCTACTCATTTAAAAGATGTATATTATTTACACTTCCTTCCTATACTGAGGGTTTCTGTTTCATAGGCAGCATTGTTCCAAGGCACTATTCCATCAAGTAACCCAGCCATGAAAATACTCTTGTTGGATAAGTATTGTTGAAAGAATGCATGTCAGGAGCTGAAAAGACACTCACATTGTGGTAACTGTATCTACTCAGATTCTTGGTTTATAGAACACACTGAACGTCTGGGCATAGTTTCCCTTTAAATCCACATGAAACAATTCGTTTGCTAGCACAGCTATCAATGGCCCAGGTAATATTTTTTAAGTCCATTGTAATTTAATAGGGGACACAAATGAGAATATTTATTGCGCAGAGATAAAGTAGTCTCCTCCTACTTCTCCAACTCTCCAACATTTCATATATCATCAAACTTTATATTAGATATAGAATTAAAAATATATGTATGTATATGATATGTTCATGCAAAAATATTGCTACATTTTTGGTGGCTGTAAGGGAGAATTAGGAAAGTCTCTCCCCAGGCTTCCTGGATGACTGAAGAAATGAAGGGCTTTCATATTTACTGCAATTTATTCCTGACTTTGAAGAATACTTTGCTCCACACCTGCAAGACAGTTCGAATGTTATCCTTCCTCTCTAGAGAGCCTGACAGTCTCTTAGCTATGTTTCACTTTTGTAAATTACTCTGAGGTTCAAAATGACATTGCATACTTTCCTCAGCTAGGGAGATTGTGGGAAGGGAAGAATGAGCAAAACTATAAACTTCCTTTCTTGTTCTTGTCATCATTTTTTTTTTCTCTTTCCTCTCTGTCTTTCCTCCTATGTCTTTTTTCTTTTGCAGTTTGTGTCAAAGGACAGGAAAGCTTTTGGTCTTCTCAAAGATTTTTGTTTCTTGTCAGTCTTCAGACTAAACCCCTGTGGTACTTCCCGTCATTAATTTTTAGCCCCTCCTCCTCTACCCACACACTCACTTCTAGGACACTTGCTATGCTATACGTCTTCCCACTTGCTCTACAGTGAAAATGTCAGATCTATTTTCAGGACAACACAGACAAAAAAATGCATGGAAAAGTAGCCCATAAGCAGGCTAAGTATATGTTATTCATGTGCCTGAGGTAGCATGATGAAGAGGACATTTCACATCGGGGAAAAAAGGATAAATTAGTATGGTATGGGGCCAACTGGCTATCCAAGTGGAAAATAAAAATGAAGTTAAACCCCTACCTCACAACATGTACCTTAATAAAATCCAGATGGATCCAACATTGAAATGTAAAAATGAAACCAGAGAACTACTGAAATATTAGATATCAGAGGTACAACATTAACAGATGGACTACATGGTAGAAAATTGAACCTAAGAAATGATGAGCAAATAAGCAATATGTGTAAGTTAAAACGATGATTAAATTATATAAGATGTGAAATTAAAATGCATTAGTCAGTATTCATAGGACTTGGGGTAAATAAACTAGCTCATATGTATTACCTTAGGGTTAAAATTGATTCTTTATGGTAACCAACTTTGAAAATTATATCTAAAGTTTTAATAACATGTAATTTGGTGCCAAATTTCATTCCTAAAAGTTTATTATAAGGAAAATTTAGAAACAATATATTGTTTAAAATATTTCAGTATTAAAAACCGTATATTAAGTTATAAAGACCTGACTAAATAAATTATAGCACATAAAATGGGATGCTATATATCTATTTCTAATGATTTTGCAGGATATTATTTAAAACAAAGGATAAAAAAATACTACTTAGGTGTTACATATGTATTAAAAAGGTATATATAACTTTAAAAAAAGTTTATTCTTTATTTTATTTTTAACAATATGTTCTTCATCAAATAAAAATGTTTAAAAGGTGCATATCTTTTGTACATATCACACAAAGTTATAATAGTTATCTTTAAAATCAAATAAGTTGAGGTATTACTGTCTCTTTCATAAAATTCTTTTGATTATTCCTGACAAGTAATTAGGTAATTAAAAAAGTATAAGCAAGTACACTGGAAAAATACGGGAAAAATATTTGCTTTTCAAACTTTTATTTCTTAGATAGCATACTTCTTCCTTCCTTCCCATGTCATTGAACCAATCACTGAACCCTGTTCACATATTTTGCAATAATTAACCTCTATCCATTCTTCTTATTCTCCTTGACTTTAATTCATATCTGTATGTATTTTGTGATTTTCTTAATTTCCTAGAAAAATTGAGAAGCAGATATAATGCACATGCAACCCAGGTATCTGTTGAAGCAACCTGGTCTTTGATATTCAAAACTAACTCGTTCTTGAATGAATGAGTTTCCTATGCTGCGCCTTAGAAATCCCTGGAAATTCTGCAAAAGAACAGGTGACTTAAATTTTTCTGTTATCCTGGCCTCCAAATCTGCATGATCCTGCATGCTTTCCTGTTCCATAATTCATTTTCCCACACATTATCATTGATTTTCCTTAAAAAAAATTTATACCAGCCACTGTTAATGTAGCAATTAATTTCCTAAAAATGGGAACAACTGGGAAGTTATGTGAATAAACTTTTTTCATGACCCTCTTTCTTCTTTAAGTTATCTATGTTCCTCTTTCAAGTTCCCTCCCCTTTTGGTCAACACATAACAATTACCACTGTATTTAAAGCCTTATTAATTTGCTGCCCCAAACAATTACTTTTTCCAACTGTTAACTGCCAGAACTGATAGAATGTTTGGAATTTTGATCTTTCTCCCTTTTTATCCCACTAGTCTCTGTGAAGTAACAGTGACTTGCAAAGTTTTACTTTTCCACTAAAATCAAGTCATTTGATTGTCAAAATATCACTTATTTTTTCATTCTAGTATAAATAAAAAATAGAGCACCTAATATATAATAACTACTCATTATCTGCATGGTAATTGCTAAGTAGAAGTTTGCACTGGCGACTGCCCCGCCCCCCCCCCCTTAAATGATTTAAATTTGCCATTATTCCAGAAAACCAAATTGAAGAGATTCTCAAAATTCTCTCAGGCGCAGTGGTCATTGTTCTAGAGACATGATCCTTCGGATTTGGCAGGGTGTGTACACACATGCTTGTGTTTCTGTGTGCAATAGAACCTAATTATTACCAGAGCCCTTGTACTTTTTGGAGTGAGACTGTCTATTCAGAATTTTAAAAAACTGAAGAGGTTATTATTTGAAGACTGTAATTACATTTGCTCTTTTATGTTAACATACTTAGAATAGAGATTGGAAATTCCAAGGTCATTTGACCTCTTTGCAGCCTTTAAAAGGGCTGTAGCTAATCTTGACAGAGCAGAGGGTTATCAGCATTATTCATATTTTAGAAGATAAGGCTATTCCACCTCTGCTTTAGTAAGATATTTATATCTTTGCTGAACTAAAAATCATGCCATAAGCTCATCTAAATCTCCCTTGCTACACTTCAATAGATTGATAACTAGTTCTATTTAGTTTAAGATTTATATGTATTCCATTTGATTCAAGGAAGTTAAACGTACTTTATGACTATTTATCACATCCTAAGAACCTCCTGGTATCCTGGATTTGGAATCAGAAAGCATAATTTCATGCCCCAACTTTGTCATGCGTTCACTATATAATATCAAGTAAGTTATGTATCCTCACTAAGCCTTAATTTCTTTATCTGTACTAGTAGAACCTATTTCATGAAGAAATCAAATATAATAATTCACATAAAGGACTTTGTAAATTAAAACTAGATGCTATAAATAAATGTCACTTTTCATACAATAAACAAGTTCAGTCAACATGATGCTTTGGATAATATATTTTAATAATCTAAAAGAAAATTGTTCAATATAGATTCATCATACCAGATTTGGTTTGGCAATACTAATTTATCTCCCAATTTATATCGACAATACATTTTCCTGGTTTTAACTTCTCCCTCTTTTGTTATTAGTCCATATGTCGATAATGACTAAATCTATTCATCTCTATCCTTAAGATGTCTCCCATCCATTCCTGATTTGCATCCTTTAACTTTTATGTTTCCTTTATCTTCAGCTTTGGCCAAAGAGGAATAGATGTGTCAGACAGACCCAGGAGTGGATTCTGGCTCTGCTAGTTTTGATCTGTGTGATTCTGGTTATATGATGCAATCTTAAACCTCAAAGTTCTCACCATAAAATAGGGATAATACAACCTCCTTCACATGGTTATATTTAATAATAAAAAAAATTGTTACAACATTTTTTTTTGTTCAAAATCTTTAATGGTTTTCATTAAATAAAATTAAAACTTCTCGGCCTTTTGAGACCAGTCTCCTACTCCCCTCTGACTTTATTTCTTAATTTTTCTCCAATTATTATTACCATCTACTAGATGCCTCCCTACTGTGCCTCCTTCAGCACCTCAAACTCTAATCCCTAAGTACCTCTAATGTACTACTACATAGCACCTCAGAAGTAAGGAGTTCATATCCAACTTGTAGGGAAGTGCTCTGTATCTACGGTTTTAGAGAAAAACTATTCAAACTCATGTGATGACCTTGCATTAATATCTCTTTCACTATTTTCTGATTCTTATTCTATAATTTTTGTTATATTTCCCCAGAATGTCATGATCACTAAGCAAAGCCGCTAGTGGGATTCTGTATTTTGCTGCCTTGACTCTGGAACTTACATCCCAACAGTGCCTTTTAAATTAAGGGTAATTGATTCTTTGGTTTCCTTATTTTGAAATTGGAAAGGAAAATTTTGTGAATATATTGCAGAATCATTTTTGGAGAAGATATGCTAACCTATACTAAAGAATATTTGAAGATACCATAATTGCTTATTTTCAGGGTACCATTACTATATGGCATAGTCTTTGACTCATCATACATCTGGCTGAAATAAATCTCTAAGTGAGAGTACCTGACTCCAAGTAGAGAGATGAAATCTTTTACATGCACTATTTTCTTTCTACCAGCAAGATGCAGAATAAAAACAAAATATATGATATTCATCTATCCACTCAATTTATTTGCATAAAGATCAGATACCAGATGATGACACAACTTATTATTTACATTCTACTAAAGCTACCAAGCTTTAAAATATCCAAAATACTTACATTCAACAAGCATTTCTCATGAACAATCACACATAACTATACATTTATATGAGAAACGTTGTAACCAGAATTGTTTTTCTTCCGAAAACAAGTTTATTTCTAGTACATAGAACAGTATCTAGCAAAATTGCTCTAACTACATGCTTGTTAATGACTGTATTAAAACATATTGCATATTTTTCTTAAATGCATTTCTTCCTAATTAACCACATTAAAATTATCAATATTTGAATGATCAGTTTCGTGGGGCATTATGAAGCACTCAGATAAGGCTAGAGAAAGAAGATTTATGGGATGGCTCCAGCCCTGAGAAATGTCAAGTTCTATGAAGAACTAGAGTTGTGGAACCAGGGTACTTCATTGCAAACCTGCATCCATTATTCCAAGGTCACAGTAAGGACATGGAACAGACCATGGGAGGCTGAGAGGGATTATTAATGACTTGTCAACAGCAGTACAGGCAGCCAGAGATGAACAGAGATGAGATGTTATAGGACATAGGCCCAACCAGGAAGAAATGTCAGGAGCCGAAGGAACAGACAAAGATGTCAGAGACAAAGCACATGAGCATGGTGATTGTGCACACAGAGTGCCAGCTAATGTGGAATGAACAAATTAATTAATAGGAACAGATACAAAAACTTAATCCTCTAGAGTATATTCAAATTAACTTCTTTAAACTGGTTCAAATGAAGAGGTCATTGGTAGAAAATTAACAGTGAGGTTCTAATTTTATGTAATATGACTTTAGTAACTGGTGGGTTAACTTGAGTCCAATATGAGAAACCCTCTACATGGAGCCACCACTTAAGAAAATCGTGTCAACAGGGCATAGTGGCAGCTAGGAATGAGAATGTAAATACATCCATCACTTTTGTATTTATTTGAATAGCCAAAAGTGGACTGGAGTTAGGAAAATTAAATCCCCAAATCATCTACTTTCTAGTTTCACCTAGAGACTAGCCCTATTTTGAAGAGTCAATCTTTTTGAGTGAAATGTTTGTCAATTTAATTCTATGGAGAGAGCTTAATTGTCTGTTTTGTTTCTTTATTTTTTAATCTCTTAGCAACTTTCTTGCTCTTCAGCTAGAACAAAAAGGGCAAGAACATTCTCTGTGCTAGCATATGACCTCTCAGCAATAAGCATAATACCTCTGATAAACCAAATAAATTGTGGTATCTTTAATTGATTGTCAGTTTTTCATAGAGTAAGTTCATGAATTTAAATTACTAGGAGAAACAATTCGAGACTCATCCAGTATAAAGTTTAAACAGTGTGGTGATCCAGTGACCATTCCCAAGGTTGGTATTATTTAGGGGTTTTATAAATGATTCAGAAAGAAGGAACATAGTGAAATTTTCTTGTTTGCAGATGACATTAAGTTTTTGTGTGTAAGGAAAGGTCAATAACAGATTTAAAAATAATGTCTTGTTTAGTCCACTGGTTACTTGTGTGTGTGCTATTACCCACCTATTTTACTGTATAGCATTTATCTACCTTTTAAAATTTGTGAATGTGGGTTCTCACTTACAGATCCAAAAAAGGAATATCAGAATGTGGTAATGTCCCATGACTATCTGAACAAATATATTCTGGCCCTCACATTATGATTTTGAGAATCGTACCACTGTTTGAGAGGCAAAGAAAGGAGATTGAAGTTTGGAGATAATGGCAACAATCCCAAAATGCTCTTATAGGCAGGACTATATATTTTAAATCAGAGAGCTATTTAATGTAAAAGAAGAAATGCGGAGTGGATGGCTTACTTAGCAAGAAAAAAAGAAAACTATGATGTTCCTTTGGTGCTAAAATTAACTGATTTTCAACACCTTATGCAAATTATTTAATTCATTGTTTTAAATTTCATGTTTCTTTTAATTAAAAAACACACTTATTTAAAAATATCACCCGTAATAACTGAAGTCAAACCAGTTTTCAAATTATACCTCATGTATTCTGGTAAGGAATGATATTCAGAGTATGTGTCAAAAGGAACCGTGTTAATGATAACATAATAAATATCATTCTATAATTAGGATTCCATTGTAATTAGTTGTTTTTGCCTACTTTATTGTATTTTGGCTAATGAGTTATGTGAAGCTAATGCTATCTTAATTAATTTTGTTCTCTCTTTAAAATATATCTAAATTTTTAAGTATATATAATTTATAGTTAAAAATCATCAAAGTAACCACAAAGAATAAAAGTGATATTTGTCTGGGCAGACTTAATCAAATTATCTAGATAACTGTATAATTTATTTCTTCAAATACATCATTTTGATAAATTATATGTAACATTTTGGTAAAACTTAAGTTAATTTTGGAAAAAAAAATTCTGATATATTCCAGATATTTTGGCTAACTCATTTTTGTTTTAGGAATAATCAAAGTTTATAAGCTATCTACATACACATTACTCTGTCAAAAGACAGCTTTTAATCAGCTCCGCACTTAAGCAAAGACCTAGGGATATTTGCAAAAATACAGAATCAAAATTGGAGAGCTAGGAGACTCTTAAAGTCCATATGGTCCAGTTCACCATTTGTACTTTATGTAACCCACAAAAGAAGGGCATGGGGATGAACTAAGTAAGCAGGGTTGAGACTCTCTACCCTTTCTTTACACAAAACTGTTAAGATTGTTTGGAGTGCTCACATCAACCTTAGCACTTCATTATGTAGCTTAACAGTGTGAATAAATTAAAAATCAATTCTACAGCATTTTTTTTGGATATGAGAATCAAAGATCTTAAAAAGTTATATGTTTTTTGTAAAGTCACAAGTGTTGTCAATGGAATAACTAGAATTAGAATCTTGTTAGGCAGCTCGGTTTACAATAAAATGGCCGAAATAATCAGACTTTCTATAAAATGGGAAATAAATTCAGATAAATAACCTAAAGATTCATTGAACAAATCAATTATGCCTTTCTTAATTTTTTTTCTATCTATGATATACTGAATAAAACTTATCTTTTTGTGTTTAAAAAATTCTTTTATAATTCTAGCTGCTCTCTGTTGACCACAATGAGCTGCCACACAGCGCTGTAATTGCTCTCATCCTAAGGATGCATTTACTTGTAGTTTTTATTATGCAGACCCTCATTGTATACTAAATGGGGCATCAAGTGATAATGCAGGTGTGTTGTCAAAAATTAATCTTGACATGTCAGATAGCTGCTGGCAACTGATGACACATAGGAAAAGTTCAGTGATTCAAGTACAAAGATGAGAGAAAAAAACCAACAAAGCCCCTTGAAACTTGTACTTGTTTTTTTTTTTTTTTTTCTTGACCAATACATTTTGGTTCCAAAATCAGTATATGGCACATAATTATCCTTGGCAGCATAGATTCATCAAATGCAGGGAAAATATATTCAGGACAACAAAGACAGTTATTTTCTGTCAATCCGTGTGGTATTGATTTGCCAGAAAAATTTATAATTATATATATTACATAAATATATATAGCCACATATACATATATTATATAGATATATAAAATTTGCAAGTATCTGGTCCTATGATTCTTCAGGAATAATATGAATGCAAAGAAAAATTCCTCATCAAGATGTAATGTTACTTGACAGTGGGACACAAGTTTTGGCTGCATTCAGTGTGACATTGCTGTGACCTAATAGCTTGCTTTGCTGCAGTTTGCTGCTTTTTTTGTTGTGTTCAAATGAAGATAAATTTCAATATTTCACTTGCTTGCATAGTCTGGTGTCACATCCTAAACTATTAGTAGCTTTTCCACATATAAATTACTGGGCTATCACTTCACAGAATATGGTGTGGTGCTATTTTTAGCATTCTGCGCTTTTTCCCAGCTTTTTCCTGGTGGCATTACTGTTACAGACCCATTAGAGGGAACAGAACTGCTGTTAGTGCACAATGTTAGTGATATATATTAGGAATCAGATTGCTAAAACCATACATTTTTAATGAAGCAAGCCTAAATACAAGGTTATAGTATTTAAAAGCATAAAAGAGGTAAAATATATATGTAGAAAGTCATCTCCACATCGCTGGATGCTAGACTCCAAAATTAGAAAACAGCATCCTTGTGAGAATTAATAAAAACTATTCTGTAATATTTTTCTGTCAATATAACAAATAAAATGAGTTTCTTATTTATGTGATTAAATTATCAATGCATGGCTACATTATTAATATTATAGCAATTATAATTAATTTTATGTTTCAAAACTATGATGTAAGTAAATTACTTCAAAAGACAAAGCACATTGTATGTAAAGTCCTCTGTAAGTAAAATACCATTTTCTAAATAACATTGGTATACCTTTTTTTATTTTTACAACTTTACTTCTCTGAAAAATTGAAAATTTGAAGTCATGCAAAGAAAGAGCATTATGCTTTTTATTTGCACATACTATCTTCTTTTCATTAAAAATTATTGTGAGAGTTAAACAGAACTGGTAAAATATGTGGAAACTAGTTAAACTAAATGTTGTTCTTTTAAAAAAATTGTATTGATTTTATTTAATGTTAAATAAAAATGATAATTTTAAATAAATAGCTTTTCATTTTGTGACATGTATTATTATATTTATCATTGCTCCTATTCCTAATTTTTCAAATTTGGTAGTAGTTGTTATGTCATACCTTAAACATAACCTTTTCTTTTTTACTCTAATGTCTTTCTAATGACTGATAACCAAGGATTGGCTTTCTGTTAACTAACCTTGAGCAAGATTTATGTAATATGGCATTTGGTTTTCCAGAATTTATTTGTGCATCCTGCATATAAAGGTCATAAAGCAAAAAAAAAAAAAAAAAAAATGCAGGGTCCTCTATTGGCACAACCTGTGCATTAAGCAAATATGTTACATATAAGACAGAGATACACAACCAGCTCAGTGTAATACTAGAGTTGTTTAGAGGGGGAAAAAATTGAATATGGCCTAGTTTTCAAAGAAACTTTTACAGAAAAACTGAGAACAGAGACAAGCTTTGAAGGATGGATAATGTTTTTAGGAAAGAAAAAAAAATTGAGAAGAATGTTGATGAAGTCACACTTCAGTTCAAAGACTAGTTTGACTTCAATTTATTATGATTTTGAGTTTAGTAGGAAATATCTCAAGAAAAGAAAGTAGGGTAACACTAAAAATTATTGACTTTAATCCTTTAGTCAGTTGAAAAATATCATAGAATTTTGAATAAAGTGGAGGTCGAATAGAAAGGTTTAGGAATTTTGACACGGAAGAGTAATAATATGCTGTTCTTAATAGCTAGTTTTCTGTAGCAATAATGAAGCAATGGACATAAAGAATACTTAGAAGAAATGCTGCTTGCAAAGAATTCGTTATTAGCTGGGAGTGTGATAAAAATTACTTTTCTAACATCTCCCATACATTGCAACAGGTTTCTTCTCTAGACTTTCTTTTACTAGTAGTGGTTCAAAATTTCCCCTATCGCCAGTTTCAAAAAAATTTGAAAATTTTTTTGTTCTCTTCTTTTTCTCTTTTCTTTTGCATTTAGTTTCTTAGCTGTACAGCATAGATCTGTGCCATGTTTCCCATCTCTGTCCTTTTGTCTCAGTTCCCCTGACCTACCCTATGCTTTCTAGCGTTTACTCTTGGATGAATTTCTAACTTGTTTCCTGCCATTGCGTCTATCAGCATATTCATAAGAGCTCTTTGGATTGGCCCAATATCCTTTTCTAGTCTTGCATCTCATTGTTTCTAAGTACAAAATGGAAGCTCCTGTACAAAACGGCTACCGTTACATGAATATAACATTTTTTTTATGTTTTAATCTCTTACTTATGTTTTTCTTATGCTCTCAGTTCCCCTTCTTCCAACCACAAAAGCATGTCTGTGCATAGTTGTGCATGTGTACAAACATACACACACACACATGTACAAGCCCACACCCGTTCATTTCTACCAATAACCCCAATTTTTCAAAAAGGTTTACATATGAAATCTTTTAATTATATACAAACTTCATAGAATAGTCTAATGAAGCAATGTATTTTATTTACTCAGCTTCTACAATCATCGCATCATTATGATCAGTATCTATTCATCTAAACCCCTACCACACTGAAAGCATCATTCTCATTGCTCTCACTAAACCTCTCTGCTCATTATCCTTTCACATGTTTCCTCTTTTGTCCATTTGTTTCTCCCACCCAGCTCACCTTATACCATTTATCAACCCTTCAAGAACACAAACTACAGATTCAATTCATTGAGTTCTGGTGCACTTAGAAACAGGATTGCAGAAAACTTCTGATCCCTCCAAGCTATTTTGGACAAAACAAAACTGCCAAGAGCCCCTATCAAGTTACTTTAAAGACCAAAAACTGGAGAAGAAAATCCACCAGGATCTGAGGTTATTTCAAAATCACTATCTTGCTCTATCTTTGTATCTGGATCCGTAGCATCTTAATATCACTCATAATCACATTGTTTCAATCCTGAATCCCTCTCTTTTTCTCACTGATATACCTACTTCCTGTTTCCTCAGGCAGACGTCAATGGCTTTTATGTTTGGCTTCTATGTGGCCATAGTCCTCTCCATCCATGACTTACCCATGGCATTTTAGTTTAGCTTTGTCTCCCTAATGAACAATTATGGCTTGAATAGGGAGAAAATGAATTAGCATGTATGAAACCAGGTTGTGCAGGTTATACTCTTTCAACATACTTCCATGTGCCCTCTCCAATGGGAAAAATTGATTTGCCCGTTTCTGCTCATAAGGATGTGAGGTCACTGTGGGATTCCTCAGGGGAGGAAGAACACTGCTCTGCATGTAGTTGTCAAACATTGAATTATTGAGCACCCAGATTATGAAGAAAATAATAGATCAAGGCTCAAAATAGCAATTGTGACAGAGCAGGTTATAAGTTTTAGCCATCTGGGAAAAGTAATAAGACCTCTTTCTCTACATTTGGGAGTTTCTCTTATGTCATTGATTCTCTGTTCACAGTAAGGGAGTAGCAGGATTTTAATTCTCTTACCTCTGGTGAAAGTGTAGTTCACGTTTTAACTTGTTCCTTGGGATTATTTAAAAGAACTCAAATCAATTGATCAAATTTCTTTCCCACTGGGTTAATTTTCTGGAGCTGTAAACAGCCTTCTGTTAAACGGAAATTGATCATATGAAGCACTTCCAAATGACAGAGTTAAAAACTGGGTGAAAATATTTTCATAGAATGATTTTCCCCTCCCTCTAGGAATATCTGTGCCTAAAACATTCTAAACATATTGACACATCTGGACCAGACTTGAGACACTGAGTACAGCAGATGCCCTATTCTACTAATTACATAGACCATGATATATGTAAAAGAAAAAAGAAGGAAAGAAAGCATATTATACAAGTCTGACATAACTATTGTAGTTTCAATAGGAAGCTACTTATTAATTCTAAAATAATATTCTCTATATTCTTATTTTTAATAACAGACTTCTATATAGACAGTCGTTGTAGGAGTCCCTTGATATCACCAATCACTATTAGTTCACATTCAAATAACTATTTAAAACACTTTTTTTTATAGCATGAATATCTGATATAATGGTTAATAAGTAAAAGTGCTTTTTTTTGAAGTTCAATTGGACTAGGTAGTTACGCAGCTTTTTACAAGTTATTAATATTTTAGGTTTTACATTTTGTAAATAATGATTGTCCGCTGATAATATGCTGCTTATGTGTAAAGAGCATTTTAGTTTTCAGAAAATATCATCTATGGAATTGAGTTTTCTGAATATTTTTTGTGTAGACTTCCAAGTAATAAAAAGAGAAACTACCATTTACTGAACATCTAATCTGTAACCCATACTTAAACGGTTGTTCTTTAATACAAATAATGTTTTTTCTACTTGTTTTACAGATAAATGCAAAACATGTTGCAAATTCATACAAATTATGTTAGGCATCAAGTAACATGATTTTTGGAATACCCTGTTCTGATCATTTTAATGGTGCTTGAAGTAATAATCTGAGCAACGATAAATTTGTAAATATCTACTATGAGACAGGACCATTGTATATGGCTGCTTATTTAAGTAAATAACAACGTTATTTTACATCCATAAAACAAAGACTAGTTAAAAATAAGTCTCTTGCCCAAGAAATGAGATACCTGTGTGTGCAAAAATTTAACTCTGCCCCACCAACTCCGTTTCCCATTCTTTTTTTTTTTTTTTTCCAGCAGCAGGAATCACTGAGAGCTGGAAGAGAAAGAAACTTGGGTGTTAATTTTTCTGGCTTCCTCCTATCAATCTGCATTTTAACTGTGACTGCATTTTTTCTTCCCAAAGCACCACTTCTGCTGGTTGACTTTCTATTAGTACCTACAGCTGCTGGTTTCTGTGTTCCAGCAATGGTCCTATCCTTCCTCTTTCAGACTGGGGCTGGAGTTCTTTCCTCCTTTATTGACAGAGGGACTCTTCCTATCCACGCTTGGCTAACATAGTACAACTAACAGATAATAAATCAGCCCTTGTATTAAATCCTATTAGAGTCCTTCAATTTCTCTACTTAGGGTACATCAACTTTTTTTCTAAAACTTTGATTAACATAGAAATTGTCATTAGAATTGGACTCAGGAAACAGAAACTCAGAGTGGAAGTCTGGTGTTGGATTACTCATATACTTAATGATCTTGCCATTTTCTAGCCAGGGGAAATAGGGCATTATGATCTGTGGCATATGGTGGCATTATTAGGGCAGGTACAAGACAAGGTGTTCTGAGAGCAATTACTATGACTCAGAGTCACTATAGCTACAATAATAATTGCAATAAACAAGGTATAGGCTGGCTGCTTCTGATGGTGCCAAAGAGTATAGACAGAGAAATGGACCAACTGAAAGACTCAAATGTATGCCCAACTCAGGACATGCAAAAATTCAGAGGACCACCAAGACAACTTTAAAAATGGCCTTGATCTTCTGTAGCTACACGGAAGATAAAACTTACAATTATGCCCAATTTCAACTGAAATTGTCATAGAGTTGCGATATTGATGAACATGACCCTCTAGGATTCTAATACTAAAGCAAGAGAACTTAGAGGAAGAAGGGTGCTACTGAGAATAGTATGGGGATACGTGAGCTGATGGAATCCTTAGCTCACAATGAAAATCAGATCCTAACAGTGCCCAGAAAAAGAAGTACCAGAGAATTTCTCCCTTGCAAGAAAAGTCTCTATACACCAGAAAAGTTGCAGAATGTCTTCAATTTAAATCAGCAGGGAACTGGAGAGTATATTGATATGGATTATGAGCATGATAAACCAAGATAAAAAATATATAGATACACTCATCAGGAAGCAAGATTTTCATATACTAGCCCAAACAGTTAGGAGTGGTATTAATAGATTATAAGACTAGTTAATTAAGTCTGATTCATCTCAATCAGCGAGGTTTAATTGCCAGACTGCAAGGCATGCTCAAAATCACAGCTTGTCCCTTAGACCAAGTCTGGCTAGCCAGTTTGTTTTTGTGAATAAAAGTGTTACTGGAACACAGACACACCCATATTATGCGTGGGCTGTAAATTATTTTGCATGAAAATGGCAAAGTTATGTACTTGCAACAGAGAGCATATGGTCCACAAAACCCAAAATGGTTTCTAACCAGTGTTTTACATAAAACGTTATCTGGCCTCTCTGCTAAAGGAAGGAATCAAAAGCTCCAGCGGAAAAGAACATTAAAGAGTATTAATTGTATACAACTGTTTAGCCACCCCTACTGTTCCCCCACAATATTCCTGGTAAAGCTGGACAATAAATACCTCCTTAACCAGGGAAATAATGTCCCTCTTCTAAGTGCTATAGGTGGCACTGGATGATACTGCAATCAAACTCGACTCAGGAATTGAGGAAAGTATTGTGGGTTCTGTTACTTCTATAATTTTGAAGTCTTTCTTTAAGTGAAAAGTGCAATATTATGAATGCAAAAAAAATGCAAAAATAATCAGTGATTTAGAATATTAAAAACAACCACAATAAATAAAATATTTTGAAAGCTGTTGAATAAAATAACATTATAAAATCCAATAAAATAAATTTTAAGAGAATAAGTAACTTTATGATCAATTTTTAGTTATCTTTTTGTTGTTTTTCAATTGAGAAAGATTGTTTTCAGTTTATTTTGCCTTTAGTTTGTTTTTTCACTGTATAAGAACTTTTCTTATAACAGTGATTCCACAGTGGTAGAGGTCAGATGGCAAAACTTCACCATCAGATAAGTTGTGCCTGATTAGTATGATAAGCTTAGGTATCTATACTTGTGGCCTATTTGTCACAAATTTCAAGGATAATGAAAACTGATAGCTTCTCTAGGTCAAGTTGACATTCATAATTAGATAATTCAGTTTGTTGGGTTCATATTAAATTTTGTTTCTGGGGATTGATGACCTTTTGTTCGGTTTCCAACCTAAGCCAACTCACAAATCTGGTGCCCCTCTATTGATAGGAAGCTCAGTTACTTTAGGAAAAATCCACATCACAATTCACTTCTGTATATCTGACAATCTTCCTCCAAGTCTTTCTCTAAAGGTACTTGTAGAAATTTACAAGAATCACTGCTCGAGTAAAAGGGCAATGTCTAGGGTTTACAAGTTTATACTCTCTATTATACTAATACACAGAAATTTTACCAAGCTCCATTGCTCATAGTAGAAATATATAAATGTCAAATGACAAATGGATTCTAGACCCAAGTCTGTCCCAGAGGTGTCCAGTTGAACCACAAATTTATCTAGGGTTTATTGTTCAAATTTTAGAACATGTAGTGAGAACAGATGCACCTAGTAACCTATAGAACTCCACATTGGTCACCAGATTTGTAAAGAGTTATTATGTTAGGAACGGTCAAGTAGAAACAATAAAACTGCCTCCTTTCACCCTTCATTTCTCATGAAAGCAAGCAAACTGAAAGCATTATTGGACCTTTGAGGGCACAAAATAAATAGGTGCCATCATCAAAACCTTAAGGGATAAAGAGGTATTCTTTACATGTTTCTATATGGTATGCCTGATTATCCAGTGAAAAATCCAAGTGAGCCTTGTAGAATGACTAAGGATTATTAAAAATATAATTGTGTGGTGATATCATTTCCAATTGTGATTGCATCTGTGTTATCCCTACTGGATCAAATAAGAACAGTCTCTGGCATCCAGCATGTGACTTTTGACCTAGCACCATGTTTTCTTTTCAACTCCCTTTGACAAAAATACTCAAATTATTTTGCCTCATAACCTATGGATAGCAGTCTAACTACCATTTTCGTACAACAGGATGATACCAACTCTCATGCTTTTTACAATAATGTAGATTTCTAGTACTGCAGTCACTTTAAAATAACACATAGAACATCATACTGTCCAGTCATAATGATATCGTTCTAATTGGACCTCATGAGTAGATTACAGTGATCTTTAGTAAGAATATATGTCAGAGGAAAGATACAAATCCCATGAAAGTCCAGGATCATGACAAATTAAAGAGGTTCCTACAAGTCCAATGACCTGGGAAATTTAAGAATATTTTGAAAGATAATTTCCTGTACCTTATACTGCCTATCATAAAGAAAGAAACATAATTTCATAGGTTACTCTGATCTATTGACCAAAACCTGTTAGGCTGACAAGGTTAAGGGGCTTGAATCAAAAATAAATAATTCTCTAACAGTTCCAGGATATAGTACAAGGGGCTCTGCTCTGTTTCTTGGGTCTTATGACCCAGAAATGTCAATGGAAGATAGAGAAGCCTATAAAACCTCTGAAAAGCTTCAGGAGGAAAATTACAATACTGGACCTCTTCTGTTGATAATTATTCTCCAATTCAAAAGCAACTCCTGAAACTGAGCATCTGATCTGTGATACACATAACCAAATGAATATTCCACTTAACTACACACTATGAACTAGTGTTATATGATCCATCAAATCACAAATTGGGATGTGCGTACAGCATTTATTGCTAAACGTAAACAACATTTATAAAACTGGGTGGTACAGGTTCAGGGGACCTATCTCCACTGAAGAAATCTGCCATTTCTCCATACATTAAATACAACAACACAAAGTAGTTGTATTTGATTTTCAATAAGTATCAGCATCGATTTTGAAGAGACAACTGAGATAAAAATTCACCATTGTTATTATTAACCTTTTGAATAACATATTCATGAGGACAATATTATCTTAACTTTATCATAGTCCTCTTTTACTCTTAGAAATTGAATTCCAACATTATTATTCTAATGAATGCTGCTTTCTTTTTTTACTGTTATTTACAGTGTTTGATGTGAACTTTTTGGGGTTTTTTGTACATTTTTTTTAATGTCTGATTTACTGGCTAGATATTTAACTTTCATCGTCTTTTAAATATTTAATAGTTTTTAGATTTGCTGTTAAAAACTAAATTGTCACATGATGTATTTCATTTTGTCATTCTTATTGAATATACGGATGCTCACATGCATGCATAAATATGTTTGGAGTAGCTTGTCCTAATGCTTTGTCTCTTTTTAAACACGTAAAACTGAACCTATACTGAACCTCCCTTTAATATCCCAAACATTTCCATATCCCTAAAAACAAAGTTTCCCACAAATTTGTCACCAGCTATAATTCTGACAATTCTCCTGAGAATACTCGGTATTCTTAACAGATCAATAGGAATTAATCTACTTTATATGTCCAAAGTCATTCTGTGTTTCATGCCTGCTGGGTCTTTGAATTTCAGTGAAGAGAAAGTGATTCATTATTAAGACTTGTATTCTCAGTCATGTGGCACCCATGAGGAGTGAAGAATTTCTTTCAGTAAGTATTTCTCTCCAGTCTTGCCAAGAGTTAGTATACTCTAAAAAAATGGCAAAAATGCAGGTCCATGTGAGACTAACTGGTAACAGGGCATAGGAAGGTCCTCAGTACATTCATTCCTTTAGGTCTGTGTTTTAGTGATAGTATAATAATAGGTTACTGAGGCTGAACTTTACACATTTATAAGTATTCCCTTAGACTTTCTGAGTATCAAGTATGCCTGACATATTGAGAAGAAGGAAGAATTAAGAGATGTCTAGAGGTTAAAAGAAAAAAAAAGAAAAACCAGTATTCTTTTGAGAGAGTTTGCCTAAATCCTATGCCTGAAAGCCTGTTTCTTCCTATAATGGTGTTTCCTGTTATAATTTATATTTACCATGTGCATTTTAAATAGACTTCTATGGTTGTCAGGAAATGACTCTTAACCTTGCAGTCTCTTCTCTAAGCCTAAACGTAGACATCTGTTATGAATAAGTTTCTTATAAAGTATCCTTCTTGATGAGATCATTAATTGTCTCTGTTGTTTTCTTTATATATTTCTTATTTTTACAATTAACTTGAGCAGTTTTTGAAAAATATTCCCTTATCTTCTCTGCTCTGACAATCAAACTGTTTTTCATTTATCCTATAATGAATTAAATCCATCTCTGAATTTCTTCTGCAACTCAAAATAATGTGTGGAGGATTTAGATATTTGTATCCCACTTATTCATGTAAAGATGCCTCCCTAAATAACCATTTGCCATTTTAATTTCATTTCACTGTTCTTAATTTTAGAATGCAAAACGATTGCTTTCTTTTCAATAGCATGATCAAGGGGAGTATTATAGACACACACCCTAGGTTTCCACTTCATTCCTTTATCTCATTATGATTCTATTTTACTCTGCATTCCTCTGTCTCATCTGATATGTATATTTTTCTTATTGAGATTTCTGAGATGCTAGCCTTCTTTCTTATTTGTTATGTATCTTTTGATTATAATTGTGGTCCTTTCAGAAAGTTAAAGAACCTTCTTATATCCAATTTCTATTTATCTGTCTGGATAAATCATTGCCACTGCTAAGGGCTAGCTAGTCACCTTGTAGAAATAATCACAGAACTATGGACACTAGGAGAGTGAGCCTTTGTCTTTTCCACATTTTTTTTTCCACTAATAAACTTATCAGCAAACACAAAGGAAAAAGTCGATCTACAGTCACGCATTAATATTAGGTAGACAATTAATACATTTTCGGTAGGCCCATTTTCAAGCAGCTGTTTTCAGAATCATAAATTAATGCAAAACCCAAAACTCATTTTGCCATTTATCCCCTCTGTGGACTCCACTCAGCTTTCAGCTTGTACTAATCTGATACACAGCACCCCACTGGGAAAATGCCACAGGTGGGTAAATTAGGTTTGTAAATCTATGCCTTTTGAGTCATTTGTCAATAACTTGGGAAGTGATTTATTTTAACATATCTTTTTATGAGATATGTCTAGTTATTTCTTGGTCATTATGCTAAGTCAGTCTGGCTTGTCTACATTTTATTCTTCAGAGATCAAATTTTTGTAAGAACTAGAAATTTACATTTGGTTTTATCTTAGAGACATCAGTTGGCATTAAATTCTATTTGTCTGTTATTTTATTTTGTTACTTGAGCACTTTTGTTTTTGTTTGATATCAGGCTCTTTTTGGATTAACTTTATTTATTTTTGAAATGTTAAAAACACCGCTATAGACAGAATGTTTATATCACCCTAAAATTCATGTAGTGAAACCCTACTCCTCAAGTGGATGATATATGTAGGTGGTGTCTTTGGGAAGTTATTAGGTCTTTTGGGTAGATTCTTCATAAAGAGAAGTAGTATCCTTATTAAAAAAAAAATACTTTAGAGAACTGCTTTTACCCTTTCCATCGTGTGAGGACACAGCAAGAAGTCTGCGAAAAGGAAGAGATCCCTCACCTGTCTATATTGGCATTTGATCTTATGATATAGAAAGATCTCTCACCAGGCACTGAATCTGCCAGTGCCTTGATCTTTGTGTTCCAAGACTCCTAAACTGTGAGAAATAATTTCTATTGATTGCAAGTGATTCAGTCTATGATATTTTTTATAAAGCAGCCAAAACATACTAAGATAAATACTGATATAATTTATTGCCAATATTTTTTAATTATTTTGCCTTTCAGTGGATAAGTAATGAATTTGACATGGATGCTATATCAGTGACATTTTTTAAATGAATCTGAATTCAAATAATCATTGTGTATCATGAAAAAGATATTAGCTTTTTGTCATGTTCATCAAGCACGGAACCCAGTGTCTGAGATGTGATTTTAAATTGATGTGCACATTGAACTCAGGACACAATAAGACTACACCCTAGTTATTCCATCTAGTTATAGAAAACTGGCCAAGCAAAGAAAACAGAGAAACCCTCAAGTGTCTTATATTAAATTATAAATAATACCTGATTTACAGAGTTATGTGAATTAATAAAATTGTACCTAAAAATAGCAATTCTCCTTTCTCTAAAAGTGGATTAAATTGTTGCTGAGAAGATCTCTCATTAAGACCCAGAAAATATAGAGAAAAAACAGATCATAGAATATCTGGTTGGAGGCATTAGAGAAATATCAAAATTGCCAAGACTTGAGGACCTAGAGGTCAGAGAACTTCATCGTGGTTTGACAAACTCAGCATTTCCTTTCAAGTCATTCATAGTTCCTACACGGTAATAACAGAGAGGCAACAAGGTCAAGCACAAAGTTTATGCTGGAAAGACAGACACCTTGAGCAGAGAAGCTACAAAAATAACTCCTTTAGAAGACTCAAGCAACCTTGCAAGTTGAAGAAAAGAGTAA
Source organism: Eonycteris spelaea (assembly GCA_003508835.1). Lineage (NCBI taxonomy): Eukaryota > Metazoa > Chordata > Mammalia > Chiroptera > Pteropodidae > Eonycteris > Eonycteris spelaea. The sequence continues at coordinate 3,389,163 of PUFA01000067.1, read as the reverse complement.
TATATAAAATCAAATCTTTTCTTTCATGTGGCTATGTGTTACCTTTGTGCTAGAAAAACTGAGAGAGTTGCTACACAATCTTCACCCTTCAGTTATTACTTATAAACTCTTTTCTATGTTGACATGCAATAAAAATAAGGAATATGACATACATTTGGTTGTTTGAGTCCTCTGGTGCATATGGTAAATGAGAAGCTAAAGAATATCAGTATATTTGAGAAAAAGAGGAAAGATACTACAACAAATTACCACAAATGAATACTATAAATATATTCCTGAATATCTAAATTTTTCAGAGAATATAATAACACATTTAAATGAAAAAAGAAACTTTCAGCATAATGGAAGAGAGATCTATTTATTGATGCATACATATTTCCACAAGAAGTTTTATGTTTTAAAAAGTTTTATAACAGCATATATAGTATAATCAGACTTTAAAGCTATAATGCACAGAATAAACATCTTTAAAATCATGCATCAAGAAATCTATCAATGGTTACCACAGTGTGAAATGATTCAAGGTGATCTTTACAGCATTCTTTATATTTATTTTATTTTCTATTTTTTATTAAGCATGACTTATGTTAATATCTTAGAGGAGATATTAATGTGAATATACATCAATTATCTTAGTGCTCTTTCTCATCATTAGAAAATAAAGTGGGTATAATCTATATTGTTTAATTTATATTTTGTCTCCTTGACATGGATTGATTGTCCTTTCCAATAGGTTCTTTATTACTGAATTACCCAGATATTATTCAACCACTTACAGTGTACACTGTGAAGGTGCAAGTAGTATATCTGATCACTGAAGATTGAGTGCTTATTACATATGCTAGTGCTACCCTGGTGATATCACCTTTACCAACATATTTCAGACTTGGTCAACCTTCTGAAGTAAGCATAATTCCTAATATTTGGTAGTAACTGTCAAATTAAGAACGCTTTATAAAATATACATAATGTTTATTTGAGACTTACAGCAACCATTCAATGTATACTATATCTCCCTTTTGCAGTGAGGAAATTGAGGCTCAAAATGTTTATGGAAGTCCCTGATAGCCCTGAGGAATTAACTATCAGAATTAAGATACAGATTTTATACACTAAGATACTTGGCTCCTCCTTAATTCTTTGCTTAATTCTTGAAGAGAGCTAAGACATTAAGAAGTTAAATTATGTCTTCAAGGCACTCAGCAAATGAGAGCTAGAATTCTAATCTAAGTCTTTGTATTCTTTCCAATAAAGCTGTGTTAGTGTATCAACATGTATAGGTATGGGGGGAAGGAGGGAGGGCGCATGTGCGCTCACACACACGTGCTCATACACCAACCCTACAATATCCTATTTATCCCATAATATCCCTCAAAGACATTGCCATTGAAATTAATTATAGTAACTAGTATGTATCAGTTTCCTAAACAAAATATTTCTCAAGCACAGATGGTAATTGTAGTTTCTTGGTGAGACAGATATTACTGCAGCTCATCAATACTTCTGATTTTTCTTTCCTCTGGTGTTTTAGGAGGATTTCTTTCATCTCCTAAAATTAAGTATAATTATCTGATATAAAAATATATCACTTTGAGAGAAAACTATGTCAGAGTTGATGTGTTAACTTTCAAGCCCTTTTCCTTTACTCTGGTAAACCTTGCAATCCTTTATTGAGACTCATAATAAGATGGTGGAGCCTCTGTCAGCAGAAATCTATAGCAGAGTCACTCACGTAACCTTCATGAAGCATGAAGCATGAGCAATAGATAAACCCTTTTGTTCAAAGCCAATACAATTTTGAAATATTTATTAATGTAACATAAGCTGGACACTACTAATTACCTTTGAATAACTTCATCTATAATTTGATTAAGTACTTCAGAAAAATGCTTGTTCTCTTATTCAACACATATTTATTGAGTATCTAATACATGTGAGCAATATACTGAAACTGTATATATTATGGTATGTAAAACACAGGTATGACATCTGTCCTCATGAAATTTAATACATAAAGGGCTCAGTTGATTACTTTACATTAGGATTATAAAGGAGCATGAACTGCAACTTCCCTAAAACATGTAAAATTATAAAAAATATTGTTCCCTTTTAAACAATACAGAAGCAATTTTATTATTTGAGTTATATTATGTTTATGACAGTCTTAACTATGGTTTGTGGTAAAGGATGGGGAAATGTGTAGTTAGTAGACTTATCAAATAACTGGTGGAGAACAGTTTGTGTGTGTATAGAGGTATAGAGTTAATAGACCAAAGTACCACTGTGCTAAGAGCCAAGACATAGTGAAAAAAAAAAAAAAGTTAAAACTACTTAAATTACTATTAAAAATAGTAGTACGGTTTTTAAGTTTCCTACTACTGTCCACATGGTGTGTATACTTTATTTTACTCTATAACATCATTTTTTGCTAACTTTGTTTGTTCACTTATGTTTGTTCCATGTTGTCAATTTTCATGGTAATATCAATGGTAAGAATTTGGAAACTTTGGCTGAGATGAAAACCAAGTATATTACATTTAATTCTTGACTCTCTACGTTTCATGGGGAAAGAGTGGCATCTCTCATTTTATTACTTATCTCAAGTCAGCAATTTCCCTTCAGTAAACTATAAGTTCCCACTATCCACTTGTTATATACCTCTTAGATGAATGAGTAACCACAAATGAGTCCAATAGAGTTAGATGATGGACTGAACAATTACAAAGATGTTTGGCTTTGAATGATTTTGATTAAATCAGACATTAGAAATGTTTAACTAGCATTTCCTCAGAATTTCCTAATTAAGCACAGAAATCAATGTGTTTAGATGAGAAAGATTCCACCAAGGTTTTCAAAATTTCCTTACTATAAAAAGTAGAGCATGGAAGTACATCTATATTTTCGCTTTAATATCTTTTTAAATAGTATACATTTGTTTTTTCTTGACTTGTTATGCTTTAATATAAAATATGTCAAAAATTTACCTCTAACATTACAATATCTAACAGACAAAACTAGAAAAAATGCAAATGTCCGTTAACACTGAAATAGATTATTTGTGGCATATTTATACACAGGAATGCTGCCAGTAATCAAAATTAATGAGCTACTACTACCTACAATATACCTACTTTTCATAAAATCAATGTTGAATGAAATATGTCAGACATAAAGTGTAGTATATTATTCAGTTTATGTAAAGTTTAAAATAGCAAACCTAAATTATCTACATGATATTAATTAATCCAAATACCACTGGAGAGGACTGTCCTGGGTTTTAGAAACAATTTTTCTAATAATCTCTTATAATTTTCTATTTTTGATTAGGTCAGTCTTTTTATGGGTCAGTTCACTCTATAATTTTCTCCAAGTTGTAATGCTATGATTTGTACAGTTTAGTGGATATTTTTATACTACAATGAGGAGTTAATTTTAAAGAATAATACTTTTTGATAACATCCTCTTAATACTTTTCTAACTGCTCAAATTACATGTTATTACTTTTGTTTTACCTTTTTAGAAATTTTTTCACATTTACCATTTCATTGTTCTTCATTCTTTTCTCTATCTTTAGCCCTCTATCTGTTTTTTGTTGTTGTTGTTGTTCCTACCTGAAAAATATTCATGACATTTCCCTTAGCATGGGCATACTAATGATAAATTCACTTCAGTTTTTGTTTGGGAAATGGTTTAATTCACATTAAATGTGAGGTAGAGTACTGTGCATATAAAATTATTGTTCTATTTCAATACATGGAATATGTAATTCATTTTTTGCCTTCCATACTTTAATTGTAAGATAGTCAGCTGACAGATTTCTTATCTCCTGTAGCATTTTACTTGTTTTTATCTTACCATATGATTATATGTAAAATTTTTAATTTACTTTTTTGAAAAAAATTCTTTTTAGGTTTTGTATAACTTCTTGAACCTGTAAATTGATGTCTTTAATAACATTTGTACACTCTATCATTGTCCTGTCAAACACTGCTTTGCCCTCTCTTCCCTTTTTCTCTTCCTCTTAGGGCTGCAATAAGCATATGGTAGACCTTACTGAACACCTTCTATGCTTTATATTGTTTTTTATATATTTACATCTTTTTTTGTTGTTGTTTCAGTGCTTATTCTGAATCATTTCTTCCCTATATTCCAATTACTTATGTCTTCTTCAGTTGTGTATATTATGCTGCTAAATAAATCAATGGATTTCTTAATCTGAATTAATAATAAAATTTTATTTGGGAGAATTTTTGGAAATATTTCTCTTACTGTGTTAACTTTTAAATTGTATGTCTTCCTTCTTGATCTTAATTAGTGTGATATTTTAAAGTTTGTATCTGAAAGAGCAATCTCTATATGGAATCACTGCAGGTCTGTTTCTTTATTTTGATATCTTTGTTGGTGGCAATTTATGCGGTATTTCTTGCTAGCCATAACTCTGGTACAGGCATGTGATGAATAGTTTACATTTATAGACCACATTATGAATCGCTTATATTTATAGACCAACAGTAGTGTTGGGTACTTTTTCATATTATATTTAACATGTGTTTCAATCTCTACAATTGTAGTTAAATACTACACATTTTATAGATAATAAAACTGTGGTACAGGGAGTTTAAATGCTAGGGACATATTTGTTATGTATTCAAGTTTCATCAATCTGATCCAGGGAAATATTCTCAACCTCTCTGCTACCATATATTTATTAAAAACAAAGAAACAAAAAATCTCCTGTCATGTGATTATTTTGCATACTCAATAACTTTCAGGAATCCAAATAATTGATAAATAAAAGTTCAGAAAACTATTTTATTAACTTCACTTTGTTCAAATGCCCATAGCTAGAAATGGGCAGAATAAAATTTCAAAATCAAATTAGTATGATTATTAAAACTTACATTTTTGATTTCTGTGCTATGCAGTCTTTCATATACATATAAAAATAAATAACATATTGAACTTATGAAAGATTTTTTATATCTATTTTCTTATTAAATTATGTTACTTTTTACTGAAAGCATTACTCAATTATAGACACATTCCATAATAATACACCCCCAAACATACAGAGATGCATAATATTTTTATTAAAACTTTAGCATTGACCAAATTGTGAGTGTTAGCTCTCAAATTGAGATACTTCATTTTTACAACCAAAAACATTAGCCTTAAGGAGGCATAATTTCAAGTTCAGTTTAAGCCTATGGAGCACACAGCAGTAACTCATTTTTTTGCAATGTGCTTAGAAAATATCTTTGAAAAGCATTCTGTTATATTTTTATTTAGAGCTTTGAGTAAAACGGTATATTCAGAAGAAATTTATATGATGCCAAATGTGATAAAGAAGAGATTTAAAATAATATTTTTAAATAAATACTTTTTCCTCACTGAGTTTATCTTTCTTAAATGCTCAGAGACATGCATATATGAAAATTTGTAATTAGTAAGAGACACATTTAAGATCGGAAATGAAATTAAATATACTGAAATGCCAACTAAATTTGGATGATACATTTTTCTGATTGCTATAGGTTTTGCTTTTTACTTCTTTTCCACAAAGTCTTGCTTCGATGTTGAGTAATCGCCACATGTTTATTTCATTTCTTCTTGCTTCAAAGTTTTTGGAAACAAACTGTCTGGCTGGATGTCTTCTCCCACCTAAAATGCCATTTTCTGATTTCCTTCGTAGTTCACCCTCCTTCATTCTTAGAGACTTAGTCATTTTCTTTGAGAACCCTTTCTGATTCTTTTCACTTCTGCCCACCTGACCTACATTTTAGTGAGGGCCCTCCTATGTGATTCCTTAACACAGTCTGTGACAAACTTCAATTATCCACAGATTCTTAAAGTTACTTACCTTTGTCCTCAACCTCATTGTGATTTGCTTGAAATGACTGTTTATTTTATTTTTTAATACCTTTATTATGGTATAACTCATATATCATACAATTTACTGATTTCATTTTTTAATTTAATATTTAGTATAGTCACATGATTTAGTATAAACACAATCCAATTTTAGAACATTTCATCCCGCATAAAAAACTCCATACCTATCAGTCCGTTCTCATCCTCCCTCATAGTTTTTCAGCCCCAAACAACCACTAACTTTGCATTATCTTAAAATTAGTACAATGATAGATACATAGTAAAGTCTAAATAAATGCTTGTTATAAAATACAAAAAGTATATGTATTAGTTTCCTATGGCTGCCTTAACAAAAAAGGTTATAAACTTGATGACTTAAAACAACAGAAATTGTCTTGTAATTCTGGAGGCTAGAAGTCCAAAATCAAGGTGTTGACAGAGCCATGTTCCTCTGAAAACTTGTATACAAATTCTTCCTTGCCTCTTCCTATTTTCTGGGAGTTATTAGTAAACTTGGGTGTTTCTTAGTTTTCAGCTGATAATTACAATCTTTACTTTTTAAATTACATTGCATTATCTCTGTGACTCCCAGTTCATATAGCTATCTTCTTATAAAGTCATGACTCATATTGGTTTCAAACCCACCTTTCTCCTAGACAGCCTCGTGTTAATAAATTATAGCTGTAGAGACCTAATTTTCAAATAAGGTGGCTTTCATTGGTGCTGGAGTATATTTTATTTTAGGAGTAAAGGACATAAATTCACCCATAACACAATGAATGAATGATTAATGAAATTATTCTTTGTTCTTTGCAAAGGTTTTCATCTTAATTATGTTAAAAATGAATAAACATACAAAATTTACTTCTTGAGATAGAAACCACTTCATAACATATATGTTCTATGAGCTACTCAGAATAAATTATTTCTAATGTAGGCTGCTATGTTAGATAAAAAGTAACATCATAATCCTTTTTTTTTTTTTTTAATATTTCTACTCCCCAGCTATAGTCTGCAACTTCTCTTTGGTGATATCTCCAATGAAATTATAAGTAAAAGTTGCTACCTACATACCCCACACTATATTTTTTTTTCATGGAAATAATGTCGCTTTGTTGAATAATTCAAATTAGAGCAGTATTATTAAAAGTAAGAACTGTGAAATTTGTTGAATTTTTAAATATTTTTTCCCTTTCTACAATGCAACTTTCTGGTGAAATCTTGGATATGTATTATTAGGCTCCTAATTATTCTGCTACCTGAAAAATTATTTTTGAGCCAAGAATCCTAGGTCTCCAAATAGAATTGCTGATCAACAAAAGAGAACAAGTTGTTTAGAAATTAGAGCAGAAATTAACTTGAAAATTACACAATAGCACTCTCTAAATATCAATAACCAATCTCAACATGAAAAATTGTAAGAAATTAGGTGAAAAAAGAAGGAAATGTGATTTTATGGATATAAATTTGGGACTAGAATCATAGTTTCCAGATAATGGAAGCACCCAAAACTCTCTGATGGAAGAGGGGAAAACTAAAAGAAGGTTCTTTGGTTCTGCATTTATTATGTGTTTATGTAACTAATCAATTTTGGGCAATTTATGGATGCACTTCTAAGGCCAGATCTCCAAAGAAATGAGCTTAAAAAAAAACATTCAAGTACTTATCTAAGTGTGCCATTAATCTTGTGATGCTTAATCTGAACTACAAAAGAAACTTTTATCTGAATCAAAGAAAAATTCCAAATAAATCACAAGTAGATCTCCTGTTATGTTTTGTAATTTTCTTTGTATAATTATTATTTTTTGATTTATAAGATGTTACTTTATATTAGTTTCAGGAAACTTGAAACCTTGATAGCTTAATGTTTTTGATGGCCTGGTTTCTTCAAATAATTCTTTTACATGTTAACCTATTTTTACCTTAACATCTACTCAAACATGAAAGGAGGAAACTTCTTCTATTACCACTCCGGTGTTACAAATACTTTTAAGATATATTGTGGTGAGAAGCATTGCATTTTACTCTCTAATTTGGCTTTATCATATTCTGATATTTATATATCTCTTTCTTATAAATCTTCCTCTGTCTGAATGTTAACAATTTGTCTGAGAGGTTAATATTTTAAATAAAAAATGGAACAGTTCACATCTGTAGCTTTTTTTCTTATCACTTGGTTCCAGAGTTGAATTAAGATGGCCTTTAAAAAATTGTTTTGCTAAAAGTATAAAACTAGACTGCTATTTGACACCAAATAAAAATTAACTCAAAATGGATCAAAGACCTAACTATAAGACCTGAAATGATTAAATACACAGAGAAAAACATAGGTACTAAATTTATGGACTTTGGTCTGAGTGAGAATTTTATGAATTTAACCTCATAGGCAAGGAAAGGATAAGCAAAAATAAATGCATGGGACTATATCAAAGGGAAAAGTTTCTGTACAGCAAAACAATCAAAAAAACAAAAGACAACCAACTGAGTGGGAGAAAATATTTGCTAACAATACCTCTGATAAAGGGCTAATACCCAAAATATATAAAGAATGTATATACTTCAAACAAAAGAAAATAAATGATCCAATTAAAAAATCAGTAAAGGACCTGAACAGACATTTTTTTCTCAAGAGGACATACAAATGGCCAACAGACATATGAAAAAATGTTTGACTTCACTAGCTATAAGGAAAATGCAAATCAAAACAACAATGAAATACCCCCTCACACCTGTTAGAATGGTTATTATGGAGACAAAAAATAACAAGTGTAGAAAGGAATGTTCAGAAAAAGGAATTCTCATGAACTACTTGTAGGAATATAACTATGTGCAGCCACTACAAAAAGCAGTGTGGATTTTCTTCTGAAAATTAAGAATAGAGCTACCATATGACCCAGCAATCTCTCTTCTGGGCATCTACATGAAAACCTTCAAAACATTCATTCATAAACACACACACACACACACACACACACACACACACACACACACACACACACACACACACCATATATACCCCTATATTCATTGCAGAGTTAGTCACAGTGGCCAAGATAAAAACAACCCAAATGTCCTTTGATAGATGATTGGACGAAAATCACATGATATTACTCATATTTAAAATGTGAAACAGAAAGCAACAAATGAACAAACAAAACAAACAAAAATGCATTGACAGAGACAACATTATAATGGTTACCAAAGGAAAGGAGGTGGGGAGAGATTGAAGAGGATAAAAGGAATCAATATATAGTTATGGGAAAAGACTAAACTTTGAATGCTGAGCAACAAGGCAGTATACACATGCTGTATTATAGTATTATACACTCAAAACATAAAATCTTATTAACAAATATCACTAAAATAATAATTTAATAAAAAATATTTTGCTAATTTTATATTTTAAATATTAAATGATTCCTACATTGTCCTTATGGTTAAGAAACTGTTCTAGATCATGTGGGGATTAGATCTGTTAATAAAGCATAGGCAGTTCCTTTAAGAATTCTTACTTTCTCATAGTTTAATAAACAGAGAAGTGAACAAAAGGACTGAGGGGCCAAAATTCAGTCATGGGCCAGAACATTGATGAGCCCTGGGCTATTTTTATGAGTTCAGATAACTTATAAACGTAATTCATAGATTCTTTCTCCCCAAGAGTTTTATTTTTTTTTGTAATTTTATCTGAATATTTAACAGAAAAATTATAGCAAAGAAAATCTGAGTATTTGTATAAGAGGATTAATAACTTAATACAGACACAAAGTAAAGAACACTAAGAAAGCAATTGAAAACAAAGTTCTTCCTAGAATTAAAATCTTTTTTTAAAGTTTTATTTGTCTGCTTAGCTTTTTTTTCCTAGAAGATGAAGATTTATAAGAATTTAAAGTTATGCTCTACCTCTAATTTTTAGACCTAGTCTTAGGTCAACGTGAGAAAAATAATAGCTCGCCTACTATTTGTTTTAAGATAAACTAACAGTTTTTTCCAGTCTTATCAAATTTAAAACTTTTTAGAAGCACAGAAGTATACTTAACCAAAAAGATAACATTCCTTGGAAAGAGAACTTTGCTTAGAAATATGAGTATATAAGATTTGTTGCTTTTTTTTATTCTTTAAGGAACTCCTGTTAGTGCAGTAGCAGAGATGTAAAATAATGAGAAACAAAAGATAAGGAAGGCCAAATAAAAGTTATTTTATCTCTGGAAGTCTCCCAACGACAGCCCTAAAACAATCTACATTGTGTAGCAGAACAGTTAGAATCAGTGTGGCCATCTGGAAACAGTCCAGGCATTATGGGTTGATGGCCCAAGACAATTTCCCTTTGACAACTGGGCACATTCATACGAAATCCTACCTCAAAGTTTGTAGAAAAAAAAAATGTTCATATAAAAAAGCAACAGGATGGAATCTTTATATGTAAGAAATAAACAGTCATACAAATTCTTGAAAGGGTAATGATGATGAGATGAGAAACCAAAATTAAGTCGGTATAAACATTGCACCTGACATTATTTAGACTTGTGTTTGATATTTTTTCATTTTTTTTTGCATTATAGAAAGAGAAGAAAATAATTGTCATGTGACATATCACTGTGAATAAAAATGTAATAATTTTGAAATCTAAAATAAAAATAAGAAAAATGTAATAATCTCATATTAAATTATATCACTAATCCATATTGTGGACTAAGTATCACAAAATTCCATTTTGGAACTAATAAATAATAGTTTCATAATAATTAATCTTTACTTTTATGTTTTTGAAAATGAAACTCAAGTGAATATAGCTAAATCATGTTCCCAGATAAATTATTAAATATTGATATATGTTTTCTCTAGAGTGATAAATTTTAAAGTGGAAAATGGAAGATTGCTGCTGATAAGCAGTATCTAATATGCTCATGTGAATCTGCATGAAACACTGATCTCCAAGTTTGGTTTAGCTTCTAACATCAATGTTTCCAAGTAGTTTTCACTACAATTAAAGTTGTATAGGTGGCATAAATCCAGGGAAGAACAGCTGTTCCTATTGATACACCACCAATTGTACAGAAGATCATCTCGTGGTTATTTTCACTATTTCATTTTCACTATTTAAGAAATATGAGCATAAAAGCTACAGTTGTTAAAATATTAAAGAATTATACAAGAAGTATTTTATGATATTTTGAACATCATCATCAACTTGCAATTGATAATGTATTAGATATTATTTGAAGAATATAAAGTTTTCATGGATGCTATGATTTATTTTGTAATTATCATTAATTTGCATGAATAAGTACCCATTTGTGAATAAAATTTCTTGATTCTCTATGAGAATGTGTCAATGAACAGAGCTCATTTTGGCTTCTACTAATTGTTGTTTCTGCTATCTTTAGAATGAAACCGTATATAGAAGTGAGAAAAATAGCCTCTCACAATGAGTGAATCAGATTTTTCCAGTGCCTAAGATACTTCTTTATTATTACCTAACAGTTATTGTTTTTCTACTTTAGTACTATGACATAATTTATTACGTGATAAAACTTGTTAAAAGGCATTCCATCTAGAATTGCCAAAATTGTGAACCTGGATCCAAAATAATAACAGACTTTTAACTCAGAGTCAAAGTAAAATTTTATTTTACCTTTAAAAAATTTATTACACTTGCTAAACACATAACTGCTTCTTATTTTTGCTACTATCATGAGAATATCTTAATAATTCTGAATACAATACCTTAACACAGGAGCTGAGGATTTATTTGAAAAAAAAATGAAACTAGGAATTATGTAGATCTTTGTCTGCTTCCTCACTCTGTGACTTACCTGAGCTATGATTATGTCTCTAACATATAAAGCATCTTGTAATATCCAGGTAAATGATCCAACTTGCATGCCTACAAATTATTGATTGTGCGAATTAAAAGAGAAAATGCAAGAAGCTAACACTGAGCCTACTTCAATGTAAACAAAATACAAGAAAAAAAATACCTCATTAATGAGACTTAATTTTAACTTTCTTAATTTCTGGTCTTACATAATACTTCAGGTTCATCTTGTATATTTTCTACCCCACTCCCCAAATCAGTCATTTCTCTGAATAGTCTGGTACTTATTATTGAAAAATTGCATTAGAAACCAAGATCTGATGGGCTCTTCACTACTGGGCTATCATTTCCTTTAGCCACTCTCAGTTTGCAGACCAACCGATGTATATACACACAACTATAAATATTTCTATATGTAACCATCTGTATTTATATTAAGCAAAATGTGAGTTAATACTGATTTCTCCAATGATCCATGTAAATCATTCTAGACTCTTCCCTTTGCTTATCTGAAAATTCTCACTCCAAAACTGAGGAACCTGGCTCTCACCATCTGCCATTTATTTATTTATTGACTTAATTGTTCATTTTCAGCGAACATGTACATTAGTATGAGAACCGTTAACTCATTCTCTAATGAGCTATCAACTAGAGTATCATCCTTATTTGCAATTCTTTTGGCTTTTAGTCTTATGTCTCCACTCATTTGAAATGTTACTCTGGTCAGCGGTTTTCCCTTTACTCTCCTCAGAGATTGTTTGATATATTTATAATGCAGTTGAAATCTTTTGTCACAATCTATATTCCTTCTTGAGATTCCAGGACTTCTTAAGTGCTTTGTTTTTAATTCGAAATAAATTTGCATGAACTGAAATTCACTATTTGTTCAGTAAAGTTATATAAGTATTGACAAAGGTATAATGTCATGTATCCATCATGACAGTATTATATAAAATATTAATACTCTAAACATCCCTTGTACTTTTTTGTATGCTCCACTCTGAAACCCTGGTGACCACGGATTATTTCACTGTCTTTACAGTTTTGTCTTTTCCAGAATACCTTATTAGAATCACATAGCATGTAGCATTTGCATTAGACTGATCTGTTGAAGTTTTCTTTTTTTTTTTTTTTACTTTTTTTTTTGATAGTTCATCTATTTTTATCACTGAATAAAAATCCATTAAAATGACTGTACACAGCTTGCTTATCCATTCACTTATCAGTTGTTTGGGGGCAAATATGAATAAAGCTGCTATAATTATTCATGTTAAGGTTTTGTCTGGATTTAAGTTTGAAATTAATTGGGGATTGCTTTGGAACACAGTTGTTGCATTATAGGTAAGGCTCTGTTTAACTATGTGATAAACTACCAAACTGTGTTCTACTAGCAATGAATGAGATTTCCTGTTGCTCCACATCCTCATTAGCATTTTATGTTGTCAGTTTTTTGGATTTTAGCTATTCTAATAGGTATAGTATAGTATCTCATCATGATTTCCATTTGCAATTCCTTGAGTATCTTTCACATGCTTATTTTCCAATCTGTATGTCTTCTGCAGTGAGGCATCTGTTCAGAATCATTGTCCCTTTCTTATTAAGTTTTCATGTTTTTTCTTTGTGTATTTTGAATACAAGTTCTTTACTTCAAAATATGATCTCCTAGCCTCAGTCTTGACTTTTCATTCTTTTAAGAGTGCATTTTGCAGAATTTTTAATAATGATAAAGTACAAATAATTTTTTTCATAGATTGTCTTTGGTGTTGTATCTAAACATTCATCACCACACTGAAGGCCACATAAATTTTCTCCAGTGATTTCTTCCAGAGTCTTTCAGTATTCCTTTACACATAAATGTATAAAATATACATTTATATATTTATACACATATTTATATTTATATGTGATTCCTTATGAGTTAATTTTTGTGATTTTGTGAGGTCTATATCTAGGTTTTTTGTTTCTGTTTTTTTAATATTTACACTTGAGCATTCAATTATTCTAGCATCGTTTGTTGAAAAGAGTCTCCTTTCTTTATTGAATTCTTTTTGCACTTTTGTCAGAGATCAATTGGTTATATCTTTAAGTCTATTGTGTTCCATTGATAATATTTGTATATGCTTTTATAAATGGCACACTGTCTTGATCCTGTCACTTTATAATAAATATTGAAGTTTGGTGCTGTCAGTCTTGCAAACTGTTCTTTTCATTCAATATTGTGTTGGCTATTTTAAGTCTTTTGTCTTTCAATATAAACATAGGAATCGATTAGTTGATATCAACAAAATAGCTTGCAAGGATTTTACTTGGAACAGTAATATATCTATAGATCAATTAGGAAAGAATTGATATCTTATTATTAAGTTTTCTAATGCTGAAACCTGAAGCATCTGTCCATATATGTAGATCTGTTTTGACTTCTTTCATTAGGGTTTCAGTGTATAAATTGAATATTTTATTAGATTTATACCTAAGTATTTCATTTTTGGTGCTATCGTAAAGAATGTTGTGTTTTTAATTTTTAATTTTTATTTTTCACTGCTGGTATGTAGGAAAAATATTTACTTTTGTATATTAATCTTATATCTGGTGATCTTATAATAACTAATCACTTATTAATTCAGCTGTTTTTATTTGCTCTTTCTTTGGGATTTTCTACATAGAGAATCATTGCATGTGCAAAATCAGAGGGCTTACTTTCTTTGCACTTGATTGATATAAAATTTTCTTGTCTTGTTTTATTGCATTAGCTATAATGAAGTTACTAGTTGATATGATGGGTATGGTGTTGGGGTTAGGAGAAACATCTTATAATCTTGTGATTAAAGGTCAATTTAGTGCTCCTTTGTACCTTGGCCATGAACTTCACTGTTATTTCCTGTCTTCTCTCCAACACCTTAGGTGAGGTAGTAAGCTAGAATGTTCTGTAGTCGATAATTCCCTTCTCTCAAGTAGAATAAGCTTCTAATAAAGCCTCACCCTTGCTAAGCAGGCTTTTGTTAGAGAGAGCTCTCTGGGCTCCTTCCAAAAATGTATCTCTCCCCTCACCCTCCTCTTTCTCACCTCTCTCATACAAGCCACCCTTGCCAGAAGCTAAGATTTTTTCTTTTTTTTGACTCTTCTTCATGAGAACCTGATGAAATTACTGGAGATAAAACCCTGGGAAGTGTGGCTCCTGCCATGAGTCATTGGCCCTCAAAATGTTCTCATTCCCTGTTATTCCATGTTCTGCCTCCGTCAATTCTTTAGTTTCCATTTAAGCATTCCTAATAATTTATAGCTCTAGTGACTTCTGCTGCAGGTAAGCTGATCTAGGCTGTATTTTTCTGTACTTGCTTATCTCTCCAGATTTTGGGGTGGTAATTTCCTTGCGACTTTAATCTGTGATGGCCCAAAGTAAAGTTAATTATTTTCACAGTTTTTTTTTTTTAATTGTACTGATAATAGTGACAAGTACCACTTTCTTTGCCTATGGGAGCTAAACTAAAAAGTTAAGTGGGCTTTTAAAATATTTGCTTCCTCTATTTATTTACTTGACTTCATCAGCAATACTAGCTGAGAAACAAGCAAATTCAAATTTTATTTTTTATTGATAACAGCTAAGTTTTAACACAATTTTGTGTTCTATTATCTTACTAAAGCCAGTGTTGCTTTCACAGCTGCCTTTCTAAGAGACACAAAATTTAAAAAATATCTTCATGGTACTAAAATCATAAAGGGCAACAACAACACACTATAGAAGTGTAAGAGATAAGAATTTAACAAATAAATCAGATAATTCCACCTATGAATTATTAGTAAAATGTGAAATAAATGAATATTTAATATGTTTGCCTTGAACTAAACCTTGCCAAAATAACAGAAGGGGTCTCAAGAACACTGTGATCTTAAATAATAGTCACCTTCAATGATATTGATATGGCTTTGAACTATAAATCCTATTTGCGATTTCTAATTATAATCATATTTTCTTCTCTTTAGGATTATTATTACTATTAAATTATAAATAATTTTGATTAAGTTTTATGTTTTTTTTTTTTGTCTAAATATAATATCAATTTATTTAAAACACTTAACCCACATGCCCGGAAATTGGATTTTCAAATTAGTTCACTCCCCATTAAGTTAAAACTCTGAAATCAGGGAGATTTGCCAAGAAAGTAGAGCATCATCTGAATCCATTTTGGTTTTCTAAGCTTTTTATCAAAACTTAGAATGAAACATTTTATTCTCTCTGATGGAATGTATTTTCCCACATTTCTAATGTTGTTTACTTTGTAACAAAACTTTCATTATAGAGATCAGAAAAAAGATACTATAGAATTAAAGTTTCATGAAAGAAAGAGAGAGGAAGAGGGAGAGAGAGAAAGAGAAAAGAAAAAAAGAAAGAAGAAAGATAGATTTTTTTTTGATAGTTGTCTCTAATCAAATGAAGTGAGCTTTATTTTAATCTTAGTTTTTGGGTCATTGTTTCAGTGTCATTTATTGGTAGCTGATTTCATCGTAAACATTTACATCTTTTGAATATTATATTACCTTTTCTCCTCTAATCTGTTAATACAATGTAAAGAATTTCATGTATATTTTATCTAATATAAACGATACCATTCTGTTTATTTGAGAATATATCTAGTTTGTTCATGATATAGTATTCACATTCTTAATTTTGGTGAGAGTGATGGGTTGCTGGTATAATATTAACATTTTTGCATTTATTTTCTTCACCACGTTTGCCTATAATTTCAAAGCTATTATTTATAATGTGAGAAGTGAATGACCAATGAGATGAGAGAAAAGAGATAGAAAGAATCTGGAGAGGAATGTGCAATCTCAGGGTGGCACATTCAAATGATTTTGGCACCAGTCTAAAATTATTGAAAAGTTTCTTTCTTTTTAAATAAAGTTGCATATTTTATTATATCTATCTATATCTACATCTATATCTATATCTATACCTATATCTATCTATACCTATATCTATCTATATCTATATATAATCTATATCTATATCTATGTCTATATTATATATTATCTTCACAGCCATTGTCATTCAGGAAAGTTATAGAGTTATATGTGGCTTTACAGGAAAAAAAAAGAGCATGGAGTTTCTATGTATGGAAATATTGCCTGAATACCACACTCATTATCATAAAGAATACATCATGTGCCATATGGATAGGCTCAGTGAGCACTAAGATTCAGATCTATGAGTTCTCAACAACCTCCCAAAGATCTGATAGAGGTGGATCCTCCACTGCAGCCAGCTGGTGATTCAATTTAATACTCTCCATTAACACAGCTTATTGTATTTGACTTCAGGCAATTGTCCTGTTTATATTCCCACCTCACCCAATTCTTGTGCCATATTTATTATATAAGTCACATCTTAAACACAGTAACTCAGAGAAAACTAATCACATAAGCATGCATTACCTTTCCTTATCTCTTGGCTTCTCCCTCTCATCATTTTACATTTACCATATTCTGCTCTTCCCTGCTTTTCTTTCCCAATCCTACTATTTTTTACCATTAATGAATAAACTCTAGGGAGAAAAAAAAACCCTTAGAAAAGTGTCAATCATGTCTGTTCTATTACATTTCTTTATTTAAAAAACAGTTTATGTTAAATTATATGTATTAATATTCTAATCTTCATATTATAAGCAGTTAATTAGTAGCAATTAGTAAAGTTTAACTAGCTTAAAATAGCTGTCTTACATCTTATATGCTCTTTGTAATCTTACTTAGACCTCTGTAACATTTAACTATTTAAAAGTACTTTTTGAAAGGACAGTTTGAAACTTCTTATAAATCATATACATATTTACCAGACTCTAAAATTAATTCTAAAGAGCATGGCTGAACAAAATTGTATCATCTGGGATATGCAAGGATAGTATATAATTTTTATAGTACTTATGGTAAACAAATTATCATCCCCCAAAGTATCTATATTATAATATTTGTGGCCCACGACAAAAGTGAGTTTACATGTATGATTAAATTAAGAATCTGTGATGAGAAATTATACTGGATTATTCAGGTAAACCCAGACTAATCACATGGATTCTTATGGAGAAAGGAGTTTCACAGAGATATAAAGAGATAGAACAAACAACAACAGCAACAAAATGAAGGCTAGAGTTAGAGATTTGAGATGCTACTCTGCTGGCTTTGAAGATGAAGGGAGGTACCAAAAGCCAAGGAATGCATCTTAGATGCTAGAAAATGCAAGAAAATGGAATTTCTCCTAGAGGCTACAAAGACATTACAGTCTTGATGATACCTTAATTTCTACTCAGTTAAATCCATTTCATAAATCTGAACTCCAGAGTGATAAATTTGTGTTCAGAGAATAAATTTGTGCTAATTAGTTACAGCAGCAGTAAGAACCTAATATAATATTCTATAATACTTCAGTGTTACTAATGCAATTTTTCAACATAACACACCTTGTTAGTGATTTCAGTATCTGCTTATGTATCTGTGACCATCTGTATTAAAACAGTGAGGAGCACTGAGGTGGAGGAGAGAAAGAGAAGCCAACTATGATACAGATATGAAAGAATTTGTGAGAATTGGGAAGGTCAGGGAAGTACATCAGAACTGACTCTCTCCTCTCTGACAACTGGATATATCAGAAACTCCACCTTCAGCCCAGTCTGTGAACCATATTTAGTTTCAGAGCATTGTTACATGACAGCTCTGCTACTACACCTTAAGGTATAGTCTTATCCTATAAAGGACTTGTAAGTATTGTCTACATCTTCTTAAAAGAGTCCAGTCATAAAGTAACTGGGTGGGGGCAAATATATATATATTTATATATATTTATATGTAATTTGATTTGTCACTGTTAACATTTTCATGCCTGTGATCCCTATGAGGCTTGTCACCCTCTTATATGTCTTATGAAATCCAGAGAAGACCAGCCTTTGCTCTCTGGGGGTAGACCAACCATCTATCAACTGAAACAACTCAGAAATTGTTCTAAAAACATTTTTGTGGATGTGAAACAATTAAAGATGTTTCTTTTTCTGACATTTTGCTGATAGTAAAAAATAACAAGAAAACATTTTTTTAAAAACTCTAGAAAACACAAATGGAGAGTTCACATTTAAATTGTCCTTTAATAATAACATCTTTGTACTTTACTCTCTTTGCCTGCAGTCAGACTTTGAATATACTTTTTACAACAAAAGATTGCCTAAACAGTGCCCCTCATAAAGACGCATCTCTTACTGCATTTCCAGGTTAACTAGAGACTCCGAAGAATGATATTCTATTGTTACATTAGGATGCCCCCATTAACATATGACAGCACTCTTTACAGAAAAGTGAGAGAATAAATGCGAATAAATCTTATTTAGTTGGCTCAATTTAACACTTGAAAAATATGTGAGTCATGCCATAAGGACTGTGTATAAAACACACAAAGAATAAAGAATTATTCCCAGTGATAATCATAAAGTAGTTGGGTTTGATTTTTTTTTTTTTTTTAGCAGCTGTGTGCAAATCATTATATATCAATGGCCATGGGGAAACATTGTCAACATCTGGAGTTTTTATTAAACAAATACCAACAGCTACCATTTGATTGCTCTTTCCCAAAGCAGAGATTAAATAATAGTCCATCAGACACCTGCTGCATGAGATTCATCACAGCAGCCTGTTCTCTCCATCAAGCGTCAAGTAGCAGCTTCCCTGCATTCTCTGGCACACAAAACTCGTCAGTGTGCATGTGTGTGTGTGTGATTGAAACTAGAAACAGAAGAAAAGAATACTGATTGGCAGGGAACACATTTTATTTCTTATTTAAATGAGAATTTTAAAAAATTGAAAACATGATCATTGCATCATACATGGTCATGTATTTTTCTGTGAATTTTAGATTTCATGTATTCTTGTATTATAGTATTAACATATTTTTGAAGAATATTCACACACCATAGGACCTAGAATAAATCATAATAAATCCCAAATATAAAAATGATATACCCATTAAAACAAGAGTTATTAGAATTGAAATAGGAAGACCACTTATTTGCATAAAAGTTTTCACCTAAGTGTAAGAGTTATACATCCAGGAAATCAGGCTGTTAATTTAAATATCAACTGGAACTTTGCCAGTTATATGTAATGGGATATTAAATAGAACCATGATTTGGAAGTAGCATATGGTAAGACCTTTCCTAAAGACAATTAGTCTCTCCCATATTGAAGAAGTGCAAGTATAACAATGTTATTAATATAAATCGTTTTGTCATTTGTGTCTGTGACACTGGAAATGTGGTCCTCAGACCAGCAAAATCAAGGTCACCTGGAATCTGGTTAAAAATTATATTGCTGGACTCTACAGGTAGATCTTTTGGATCAATTTATGGAAGTGGGACCAAGTATCTGTGTTTTATCAGGTTTTCTAGGTGACCTATATGCATGCTAAATTAGAGAATCACAGAATAATGTAATTTGGGAGCATCAGTAACTTGAATTTATTTGTAAAATATTAAGGATATTCAAATTTAACATAACCCCCTAATTATTAGTCATGTAGGAATTCATATGACTCCATGTGTGTGCGCGCGCGCGCGTGTGTGTGTGTGTGTGTGTGTAGTTTTCAAACACCACTTATAAGAAATAAGAAAATAATCCCTCTTATGTTTTATTTTGTAAGAATATTCAAATATACACAACTGGGCCCATAAAATTCTTTTACCAAATTTAATTTTAAATGGAAAATGTATTTTTTTTAAATGTAGTGGACTGGTTCACTTAACAGGAGTAAAAAAATTGTCAAAGCAAAGGAAAAGGTTTTGGGTTCTATAGAATATGAAAGTGCTTGTTAGATAATAAACTTAAATACAATAGTTAAAGTGATACTTAGAAATAAGGCTTGAATTAATATTACTCTGACTACCATGGCATAGACTTTTGTTGTTAAGATATTGTAAAGAAAATTTAGACACTAGTAAATGTATCATTTAGGTGTATTTTCAAATTATGTTAGTGAAGTACACTAGTCTTAAAATGGGAGTTAATTATTTTCACATAACCAAAAAAAAAAAAAAAAAAACGTGTTGCTGGGAAAGTTGCTGGAACAACATCAGCAATTTGCAATTATCTTGCTTTGCTTCCATGGTTACAATATATCAAGTCCATTTTCAAGAAAAGTGGAAGTGGAGAAACTACGGTATTAAATCCATTTGTCCCTTTAATCAGAAAAGCAAATCTTTCTTTAAAACTCTCTGACGGGCTTGGGTTCAGACTCATTACCACATGAAGTCACCTTTAATAGAAGGTGGGAGTAAGATGGAGGTGGGAATGAATTTGCACCATCCCATCAATAATTTCTGACTAGCCAGTTCAGAGCTGCTACAAACAATATATACAAAATCCAGATTATTTTTCAGATAAATTATTTTATGATCAATAGATATTTGTTTAGTGAGCAATTTCAATTATCAATATAATTTTGAAGAAAGCTAGTTGGGTTAACTCAATAAATGTGTTAGGAATGAACATCTGTTTATAAACTCTTTGTCTCTGAGGATTCTAATAATGTATTGAATACATGTGATAGGAAGAACTTAAGTAGTCATTTTCCTCATCTCCTATCTCCAACAAGATATACAAATATAAAACAGATGTTCACATTCTACTTCCACAGTTACCTAGGGAGATGCATTGCATGGCTGTCCTTGGTGACCTATTCTAGTATCTCTATGCATATTACCTCAAGGATGCTCACCTGGACATTAGACTGTGTCAAGTATAGCTTCATCAGCAGCAGGATACTGAACTCAATGAACTTTCAAGGTCTCTTTTAAGGCTATTATCAGATTTGCCTGCCTGTGTAGTCTCAGGACTTGTTTATATCCACATGAGGTCAAAGCTTCCTCCCTCCTATTAATTTTCTTGCCATCTGTGCTGCCAGATGTAGTGAGAACAGAAGAGGCACCCCACCCTAGGGAAGAAAAGGCAACTCCGCCCAACTGCTCAGCCTTGCCTCAGAATTAATTATTCCCTTTGTTCCAGGAGATTTGTACTTTAATTTACCAACAGTAAAGGTCTGAGTACAAAACCAAGTTGAAAATAGCCATCTATTTAGTGCAACAAAAGATTGAGGCTGAGCGGAAAAAGTTGCACATATTTCTTCACTCTTGCTATTTATAAAATATTTCAGAAATTAACTGCTAGCTACAGATATGCTAGAGTACAGTATTGTATTATTAAGTGATTGGCTGAAAATCATTGAGATGAGATTAACTCAGAGAAGGAAGTAAAAGAAGCGTAAGGTAAAGAAGGTCAGTAAGGAAGGTCAGGTCCTGAAATTATTCTATGACAGAGACAGAAAAAGTTTAAGTTTCTACTCCCATTCCTGGAGAAAACTTGTAAATTATACCAAGAATGTGAAATTTACCAAAATAAGGAAGTTATACACCAATGATGATCTTCATTATTTTTGACTGTTCAATGTTTTTCTTAATTCATTTTGTACCTTTCATATTATAGCCCTGAGAATAATGTGAGGCTTTGGGAAAACTTTTTTCTTTAGTTTTGAGTTACACTTTCATAGACTGTTCTAGCTAAAAAAAGACTTCCGAGATCACCCATCTATCTCACTTCATGTTACAGATACAGCAACTGAGGCATGAAGAGATGACATAATAGTCCTAAATCCTTTGTCACTCAGACTATATGCTGTAGAGTAAATAGCTCATTATTGTAACAATTCAGTGATGTATTTAGTATGTCACTATTTTAGTTACCTTTCACAAATCCATCTACAAATCTTATAAACCAAATTGAACTTTGTATTTATTGAGTGAAAAAAATCACTTCCCTTATACCGTATGAATACTAGCAGCTTTCAGGATGAAGTTTAAATTAGGATCATACCATTCCTAATGCTCTCAGCATGTTCAAAAAGATGGGATGCTTGACTGAGGAGAATAGGGAATGATACTAATAAGATAATGGTGATGATAAAAATAATATTAATAAATAATAATAATCTATTAATTCAGTCTATCCAAGTTCCGCCTTCACTGACTCTGAATTTTGATAAGTAACTTAACCTACCAGGACTTCTATTTATACTAAATTGAACTCATTAGTCAATAGTGAATCAGTTGAGCCTATAAATTTTGATCTCGAATAAAATATTTTATATTTTGGTTTTGCTAAATGTTTAATGTAGTTTTTAAAAAAGTTGTTCAAAGGTTATTCTAAAACACTATATCCAAGAAAAATAAATAAATACAGAGAAACATGTCAGCAGAGACAAGTTCAACATGGACACCAGATTTCTGACCACAATCTTGAAATCCCAGGGGTCCCTAAGGCAAAGATCAGAATGAATATTTGGAGAGTCATGCTAGCTGAAAGGAAACTACAAATTTATCATCTCAGACTTAGGTCCTGGACACCCACTCCAATTTGGTTGAGTGGCATCAATTTCAATACACAGATTATCCATACTTAACTATCCCAGTGGTTTAGCAATCCCTGGCACTTTTAGTCAGATTAATTCAGCAATTAATTTCCAAGTCATTGTGGAAACTGGAAACTAAAGTATATAAACATTTGCAGGATTTAATTATCTATCCTTTTCCAAAAATAATGTTCTCGAACTATATTAATAAACAGAATTTGTCTAACTTTTAATCAAAGCAAAGTATATTTTGCTTTTAAGTTCATTGTACTCTCTTGTTACTCCAGGAAAATGCAAATCTAATCAACTTCCATGGCAGTTTTGTCTTATGTACAGCTATTTATTATGTATATTTTAAATTTTATACATTTCTGAACTTTTACAATCAAGTGAGCCATGCAAGCTGACAGCAGTATTTTATAGGCATCCGCAGAGAAAGTATTTTCCTTATGACAAAAAAATAAATAAATAAACAATAAATAAAGTAAAGCACACATCAGGTTCACTAGAAGAAAAATGTTGGGAGACTTCAGTTTGGCCCTGAGATTAGAAAGGCATTCACAGCTTTTGACAAATTCTCTTCAATGTTGGCACTGGACAGTTACTGAGAGCAAGCATTCTCACTCACCTTCCGAAACAACTCAGCCCTGCTCTGCTGAAGAGCACAGTGACAAACATTAGCATTAT
This sequence comes from Eonycteris spelaea, assembly GCA_003508835.1. Taxonomy (NCBI): domain Eukaryota; kingdom Metazoa; phylum Chordata; class Mammalia; order Chiroptera; family Pteropodidae; genus Eonycteris; species Eonycteris spelaea. The sequence continues at coordinate 3,365,356 of PUFA01000067.1, read as the reverse complement.
GGTAGGGCCCAAATGGCCCCTTAAACTGTTCTTTCTTTGAATAGTTGTTGCTACACTTTGGAAGGAGATCCAACTTACAGTTACTTCAGTTTGCATTTGGTAATCAACTACTTAACTTTTGAGTCTTTCTTTTTTTGTCCTACCCTTAAATTGCCCTGGCATGCTCTTCTCAGATGGCTGCTAAATCAATGAAGTTAATGAAGGCATTCCCTGCTGTGAGAAAACACAAAGACTCAGAAGATACTTCTTTCTTAGAAACCATGCAAAGCATTTCGACTACAGTATGACTAAAGACAATTCTGTAGTTAGATTTTTATTAGTAAATAAACAATACTAAAACAAGAAACAATGAAAGTATCAAAGATGAATATCCAAGTCGATATTTTCATAATTGTAGCTGTGATATAGTGAGAAGAACACTGGATTCGGAGAAAAAGAACCTAGTTTTATATCCCAGCTATACTATTTACGATAAAAGACGTATAATAGGATTTATAAGCCTCGGGTTTCCTTCTAAAATAAAATATAATAAAGATAACCTTTTCCTTAGTATGTATGTAGCAACTAAAATGTAGGGCATTTAGAAGCACTGTTTGGCCTGTGTAAGCCTTCAAGAAGCTTTTATAAAAACCAGCTGCATCTGAATTTATATAATTATTCAAATCTCCTTCAGTATTTGTCTGGGGGTTAAGTTCATTTTAAAATATCTAACTCATCCTCACTGAACATTTACCTAAAAATTACGTTCAGACCAAATCATCTATAAAGTGGCCAAATCAGAGATTCATTAAATCTTCTAATTATCCCTGCTTGTTAGACTGCTTTGGACTAACGGATATTGCAGGAACACAAATAGATAGTACAAATTCATAAGGCATATGTAGTCAGTGGAGATTGCCCCCCAATGGCCCCAAAACAACACTTCATATACACACATGCACATATGCATAGGCACACATACACACAAATAAAAATATAACAAGAAAGAAAAGGATCCATTAATTTTGGTGGTTTAAATACCAACAAGATTTTTTAAAAAAAATAAATATGAGAAGTTGATATCCAATTAAAGAAAATACTAAAGGATTGAAAATAACTTAATGAGTAAGATGAATATCATAAATAACAAGAAACTATGGTATTGACATAGAGATTAAAACGAACCAATAGACTAGGAAGGAGAATTCAGAAGCTGATTTTTGCATTCCTGGAACTGATAAATAACCCAGAGGGCATTGAAAATTGGTAAGAAAAAGAGGTATTAAAAAAAAAAAAACTAGAGAGAAAAAATAGTTTTCCCTATTTCATGCCTTAGTAATGTATTATTTCTAGATAAATAATGGTTGCAATCTCTAGATAATTATAATAGTATAGCTTAATGATGTCAAAGTAAGCTAGAATACCTCAAAGCAGAAATCGTTTAAGTATATAATCAATAAATTTGACTTTAAAATTTAAAACTATACTCAATAGAATATATCACATATATATTTAAAACAGAATTCTCCCCAAATGATATTTGCATTATATTGAGCAAACCAGCAATTTGTAGTCATAAATTTAAAGCACCAATAAGACAAACAGTGAGACAACCCAATAGAAAAATAAAGTATAAAACTGCATTTCAGAGAAGAGGAAATAGAACGATAAAACAGATATTCAAACATATGGCAGAACGTAAAAATATTCAGGGGAATGAGAATTAAAATGAAAGTTAAAATATTATTCTAGACCAAAGAGATTGAGATAAATGTAAATTTCTGATGATATCAAGTATAGGCAAGGATGTTGGGGGATAGAAATGTTTAAGACACATGAACTCCCATCAGTATTTGAAGAGGTAGTCACTGGACACTAAAGGACAAATTTGCAGCTGTGAGGTACAATGGCCCAGGGACATGTGCTCCAGTGTATATAAATACTTTTAAATACCAAAAGGAAAGAGCAAGATGAATAATGATGTGTAGCACACAATAATTCTTACATAAAATGTTAAAATTTTATATTTTAGAAATACTTATTTAACAATTGTATTAAAGATAAGCACAAAATTTAAAATAGTGAATTTTGGAAAAGAAAGAGTAGAAATGAGATTGGAAGACCAGGGCAAAAAGAGATTGCAACTGTACTTGCACATTTTATTTAATTAAAAATAGGCTCACAGAAACATGCCTAAATTATAACATTTGATGAAGTATGTTTGTATTTATATACTATTTTTATCTTTTATCCTCGTTTTTAAAACATTTAATCTCGATGACACGTTAACATACCAAAATATAAGTTAAGGGGGGAAAAAAAGCTAGAGCTAGCCCTGAAAAAAACAAGCTAGAAGACATTTTTAATTTTATGCAATTGCAAATAAATAGAGCCTCTCTTTAGGCAGCAAAAGCTTACCAGCTTTAATAAGGCTCATTTATTCAATTATAATATTAAATGATCTTAAAGATATTTCCAAAGTCCATGTTTCATGAGTTTGAAACTGTTTCAGAACAGTTTTTCATTGTTCATTTTCACAATGACACACACATTTTGAAGTAGAACTTCCTGGATTGACATTATTCAAAATGGCACCAAACCCCAATTGAGAGGCTTGATTATGAAAATAATGTCCAGCCTTCCAGTGCACCTACAAGCACACCTGCATACAAGGCTCTCAGAGTTTCATATTTTTATTTCAGCAGTCTACCTTCTCTCAAATCTCCTATAAATCCAAATAACACTGGTGCATTGCTTTATAACATCTGTTCTTAGTGGAAGGTTATGGTGTAAAGTAGCACTCAGAGATTTGCAAAGAAGACTCAGTAGAAATGTACCCCTCATTTGTGTTTTTTCAATACAAATGAAAAGAACCAGGACATAACCCCAGGGCCCTATGCCCTCGATATGAAAAATATATACTATGTGAAATAAAACAATCCAGAATAAAAGTTTAATTAATTTCACCTGACTGAATATTTATTAAAAGTGACATTTTTATGTTTAGACATAATTCATAGGCTTCAAAAAATGATGTTTTAAAGCTAATCAGGGCATATATAAACAAGAATGTAAGATAGACACTTCTTGGGACATGAAGTTTGATATAAAATTGTATACAGAAGAAAATTAGAAAGGCATTCTGGAAGTGATAAAATTCACTCTGAGTATGAGAGATGAATAGAAAGTTCACTTGAATATATTTAAAATAACTTTTCCCCCCTAATTCTAAAAGTAATATGCATGCAATTCAGGAACTGGGATGCATTTAGAGAAGCACAGCTGAAGGGATTTCTTATTGTGTGTGGTGTACTCGTGTATTTCAATAAATGAAGAAACCTCCATTCTCTTTCCCATGAAAAGTTCCATTGGCACAAGCACAGGTTTCTACAGGAGTAAATGCAGCTAACAGAACTGGGGAGTTTCTGATAGCTCCTGGAACAAGTTTGTATTGTGGAGGTGTCACTTTTTCTCCAAAGTGGAAAACAGGTTCCAGGCTTCCACTTTTACTATGGGAATATTTGCGGGGAAACCTTGGAAAACAAAATAAACAGAGCAGAGAGAAGAACAAACATTGTATATTCACATCAGAGTGGGTGACCTAATGTGGTTCCATGTTGTGAAGCAGCTGAAGGCTGTGGTGATGTGAGAGGTTTTGTGGTTTGTAGAAATTGTTTTGGAAATATGTATAGGTTAAACAATATAACTGCTTTATGTAACACATCTTTCTCATTTAAATTAAATATATCTTAGAGTTTTTTAATAGAAAGTTTTTTTAAAAAAATACAACTAAAGTATTCTCTTTTCTGTTTGTTCTTCTCTAAGCTTTCACATATCTACTGTTCTTTTAGATTTTTGCTTTTTATCAATATTAACTACATGTTGGCCCCCTCTATAGCTAGGAAAGATAACTACATGAAGATACATTCCTTAGGGGAGCTTAAAGTCTAAACCTTGACCACCCTGTTTTATATTGGTCCGGAATTACTGAATCATCTATTGTATACTTCTCAATGCTAGGAACACCTTTGAATAGGCTTTTAATCCACCACGACATTACCTTAAGCCTCCTTCTGAGATCATAAAGGAAAGAAAGAATCCAGCAGGCACGATTCAGGCTTTTTGAGGGCGGGAGCTTATCCAGCTCATCCTGTGTCACCTGCATGTCTGCTGCCTACAGCCATATCTGAGTCTAGAAGCGAGTCCACCTTTCTTCAATAGTCTGCATCATAACTTCAGAGTTCATGAATTTGGAATTTTAACTATTTCCTTACCTGGCAATATTTTCTTTTGCCCATTCCCTCTGACCAGGCTGTTATAATAGTGTTTCACTTTGCTGCAGTTGAAAACAAATATTAAATGTTCTTAGTCACTTTTCAAACTATATTTAAGTATGGAAATCTGAAAAAATTATACTTATATATCTAGATAACTTTTCTATAACACACACATATATACATATATGTATTTCTTAAATATTATTTAAATTCTTATATAATGTTTTATAGTTGAAAATAGAAAGAAACATAGTGCTTAGAGATTTCCCATGTTGATAGCTTTAATTCATTGTGAAATAAATTCTGGTCTCTACATTTATTATTATTATTTTAATTAAATCTGAATTATCACAAAAGACAATAGCTTCTTGTGAGAGAGAGACATATACATACAAGCTCTATCTTTCTAATGTGTTTTAATCCTGAGATTTCTCAGTAGACTTGAAACCATTCCTGCATCTATTATGAACTGAGGATTAAATTCATTGACTATCTGGCTTGTTGTGATAAGATGATAGGAAGATTTCTCTCTTTATTATAAAAAAGATAATACAAGTTATCATTTATCTTTAATGATATGATGTGAGAATAATATCTCTAATGGTTGCATTATCTATTGTCCTATGTACAAAAAAGGCTAATACATGATATTTCTGCTAAAACTCACTATTAAGAAAAGATGAGAACCAAAGGTAATTTATTATTGCAGGTGACTTTGCCAATACTGATACTAATCATTCTAAATTTTTCACTCCTCTCTGTGTTGAAGCATAAAATTATACTTTATATGTTGTATTTAAGAGTTGAAAGCTATTTATGGGTCAAACAGTGATTCAATATTTTCCATATTAAACTCACATACATTAGAGCCTTAACATTATAACTGTATTAATAAGAGTTGTCAGAGAAGGAAGAATAAAGACAACTATGTATATACACACAATAAAATTGTTGCTCTCTATTTCTGTGTTATATTTATACACTGAAAACATACATATAAAGTATATTTATGCACATAGTGTATAAATACATACACACTTTTTTACTTCTATTTCTTTTTGTAGCATTTACCAGTTTTTAGTAAGTACAGTAATTTGTGAAATTATTTGCATTTTGACTGCTTATAGGAGTGATACTGTGTTTTTGTTCTCTGGAGAACATTATTTGGTCTACAGTGCTTCTTGAGGACAGAAAATAAGTAATGGATGGTAAATCTAAAAGATCCACCTTATCTGCCAACAACAGGAGTAATGATGTGTGCCTGTAGCAAGTTCAGTGGTATCAACAGGAAGAAATGATCTGGAAGGAAACTTAGGAAGGGAGAAGAGACTGCTCTTCTAAGGCTGTACTCTAACTAGAGACAGAAATTTTCTTGGAAAATACACAGCAATACTGACAGTATTCTAAATTTAGAGGAAATATCAAAATACATTAACTATATATTGTATGTTACTGAAGCCATTTTTAAGTACACATACGCAACGCAAATTGCCCAAATGTTTTTCTATGTTTCTATTGCATTAGAATAAGAGCCTTTATTGGTCTTAGCTCAATGTTAAGACTCTCAATAACCAGCTGAAATCTAATTCTATTATTACATTTTCTCTCAGATATTGTTTTTTGCTTAAGAATAAACTAACATCCATTTGAGCATACTGTAAATCATTGCAATTTTTGATTACTTATTTAGGGAGTGGAAATATATGCCAAACATTTCTAGGAAAATCAAGGTGAAAATTGAATTAAATAAAAAAGTTCTAGTAACACTTTTAAAAGTCTCTGATTTATCTTTGTTTCAACTACTTTAAAAATTCAGTAAAAACTCTTAGAAAAGATGTATTTTACTCATTTCACTACTCATACCCTGGAGCTTGTAATCTATGAAAGTTACTTTGAAGCATAACAATGTATATAATATTCTCCAACATTTAAGTCTTTATAATTATTTCAAAGTTGAACTCATAAAAAGTGTTTATAGTTTTAATCAACTAGTACAGATCACATAAATCATATGGTTCAGAAGTAAGATTTTAATTATTTTCTTCAACAGAAAAACATCGTTAGCTATTATTTTACAACTCTATTCTTCATTAGCAGCGGAAGTTTTTATCTATTTTAGCTAAAATAACAGTTCTTTTCATATGTAAAATTATAAAACAATATTTTTCTTTTCCTAAATTTGCTACTATAAAGAAAAAAAGGCCTACAGTACATCACATTTCACATGATTATATATACATAGATACACACAAATGTACACACATAACCAAAGTATGTGTTCCCTATAATTTTTTATATTTCCTAAAGTGGGGAGGTTATACATTACAATCATGGCATATACAAATCTACCTATCTATCTATCTATCTATCTATCTATCTATCTATCTATCTATCTATCTATCTATCTATATAGATTTATTGCCTTTTATTGTGTTATTGAATCAGTTAGGACTGTAAGTATGAAATTAAAGCAGAATGCTGAGACCATATCCTTGTATTACCCTCAAAGCATTCAGGTTCACTATTAAACAAATTATTAAATGTACATTTTTTGTAAATGTTCTCCATCAACTTAGGTAATTTCCATTCTATTTCATGTGTTGAGAGTACTTACCAAGAATGGATGTTTGCATTTGTCAAATATTTTTTCCACATCTATTAATATAACCATATGATTTCTGTTCTTTATTTTGTAGATAGATGTGGTAGATTAAATTGATTGACTTTCAAATGTTAAGCCAGCCTTGAATATGTATAATATATCTTACTCAAATGTGATATTTAATGTTTGTATGTTGATAAATTCAATTTTCTAATATTTTTTGAAGATTTTTGCATCTATATTCATGAGAGCTGAAATGGAAAAAGTGAACAACAGACTAGAGTAGCAGAGTTATATGAGCAGAAAAATGGAAATCCTAAAAATATAATCAAAAGAAAATGCAAGAAATAAAAAAGAAAGACTGTGACATAAATGACGAATCCCTTTGATGGTCTCATCAGTACACTGGACATAGCCAAGGAAACAATCAGTGAAGTCAAAGGTATGTCACTGGTTATGTTAAATACTTGGTTTCATAATTTCAAGATTTGTGTCATATTTGAGACTAGTTCTAATGTTATTTCCTTGTCCTTTGGCATACCTTCTAATTTTTATTAAAAGCTAGAGATAATATATCAGTTAATAGAAACTAAGGTAATTAGGCCCTTGGTGTGAGTTTTTACATTCATCTGGCTAGGATTTTGAATGCGTTCAATGTTTGTTTTAGCTGTTGGTCCCAGAAGTTTCAAAATGCTTTACTGTCCCTTTTTTATTTTCCCCTATTTTCTTTGGACTTTCCTAAGAATTCACCTTTAGATAGTCTCTGTTTTACAGTTCTTTCAGTTTTAATCTACTGTTTTGCATTGGAATCCTGTTGGTTTGGCAGTAGGTGGTGTTGGTGGAGAGTAAGTGTTATATAATCTTATACTTCAATCCCAGTCTTTTAGTGAATCTGAATCCTTGGGCTGTGACTTTTACAAGTATTTCTTAGCTTTTTATTTTTCTCCTTTCTTTGGTCATACAGGTTGGCTAGAGAGTGATATAGTAGGATATTCCTTTCTGCAGGTAATATTAAATTCAGGTAAATTTCTTCTTCTGGAGAGTAGTACTTCATCTTGGAGAATATTCTGGGATAATTTAAAATAATTATCAAAATCTAAGTCAAATACATCCCCAAAGTATTCTTCATTACAAGATTCTGATTCTAAGGAAACAGAAATTTGAAGTTCTTTTCCCAAGTTTTCCCTTAATTTTTGCATTAACATAATGATTACTTTCAGAATAAATAGTATAAATTTGAATCATAAATTTAAATCAATTGAAATATAGATATCAGGGATACAGTAGAGATTTTTAGAGTAGTCTCATTTAAAAATTATGGACTAAGATAGCACAGGCATTTTGATAACAGACCCAATGGATTATGTACCTTTGCCTCAGATATACATTCTAAAATCTGTTCAACAAGGTATGGTGTGTGTCCTCATGTTATACCTTTTTAAGTGGAAGAAAAAGTAGATTTGATTGCTGTTTAAACTTACTTATGTGTGACTTTTTCGTATAATAAAGATGCTGCATTTTAAGTTACAAAGCTGTGAATATCGAGATGTGTATAAACAATGCTGTACATTCTTAACAAATGCACCCAAAGTATATTAATTATACTAAATAAATAGCACCAATGGCAGCAATGTATAAATGCAGGGCTTGTTAGGGTAAAGAAAAACAAAAGCATCCAACCCTGTAACTGAACCCTGCTGTTTCCTGGGATAGCACCACATATGGTCCTCAGTCTAAAAGCACCACAACATAAGGAGTATTGCATGCCCTCAAGCATTCGTAACAAATAGATTATAATGGTGTGGTATGGAAAGTATGGAAAAAATTCTTTTCTTTTATCTATGAGCCAGGCAAACCTATAGTAAAATGGTAAGTAATTTTCTAGAAAAAACAGTTTTGTAGAACTCCACTGTATGAAATGTAGAATGTTATATAAAATCATGGGGGAAATGCAAAACAAATGACATTCTTGACCTTAAAATATTTATGCTTTGCTGTTTTGAGGACAAACATATCTTGGCACAAAACTTTATAACAATATAAAGAACAAAGACAAGGTTTTGGTTGATGTTATCAACATGTAAACTATCTGAACATGTTGATACATCAAGTATTTCCCTGTCTAATTGACAAAAAAAGAAAATTAGGATTGATAGTATTGAAATGCTTTTAATAATAAATCTGTGCTAAAATAAAATATAATAGCAAAGTCAGATCTGTCAGATAGGAAGCTTTCAACTTTTTATTTAACCAGTGATAGACCCGTGTGCTTAAGTTATGTTAATGCTTTAATGTTATGCTGTGTTATGTATAATTTATAACTTTTGTGGCATAAATGCATTAATGCAGTCTTCTTGATTAGATCATTTACAATTTAGGAAGTCTCAAAATAATATATTTTATTTTATTTTATTTATCATTTTATTTACCAAATCAGCTTATGAGAAGTGGTTATATACTAGTTATCTTCTAGAACACCTACTGCAATATAAGTTGTTTACCATTAGAAAGGTACCTAGATTTATAGTAGTTCAATATTCCCATGCTTCATGTTAACAACAACAACAAAAATAGTATGAATTCATTATCATAAACAGTTTTTTACACTTGATTAAGACATTTACTCTCACTTTTTGCTCCTTACACAAAATGTGTCTGTGCCTTCATGTATGTGTTTGAAACAGAAATATAAGTTTTATAATGAGAATTAACAGATTTAAATCACAAGTGCTTTGTGGATTTTCAAATTACAACTTGGGAAGCATTAAATTTTTAGGAGATTTGTATTTGACGAGAATCCTACTTTGTCACTAATTCTACATTAATCTTTAATGAGAAGTTAACATTAGATAATATAGAGATAATTATTTATGGTAGAAGAAATGACAACAAAACACTCCAACATTAATTTGCTTCATTGTAAATTATAAGCTCAGCTTCTAATAGAATTAACTGACGGCCAAGTAAAATAACATAATTTATTGTATAATCCTGCAACTCTAAACAAAGGATAATGAGAAGATAAGGTACTACATTACAGTTATGAATTTGAATGTCATTCATAATCACTGAATCTTTGATCTTGTTATATTCATGCAAAGTGAATAGGAAAGTAGAAAATAAGTGGGAAAATAAGAAGGTATTGAAAATAATGAGTTATTTAAAATTATTCAGTCAAATAATAGAATAACAGTCAAAATATAGGCAAAAACATTGGATTTCAATGTTAAATTTTCATAATAATGTTTATGTGCTATAAGCCCATTGCTAAATATACCTCCTTAATCTGTTGGAAATTCTCTTTATGCCCATGAGACAAAAATAATGAGAGTATCTCCCTTTTCTTCTCTTTTTCCCATATATATATAAAAGTCACATGGAACTATTCTAAACAAGGGACAAGATTGTAAACTTAGAGACTTATTTGAAAGAATTTTCTATAAATGATAATAATGCAGATTTTGACTTTCTTATTATTTCCAGAAAATTACCCATGTTTCATTAGCAGATCTACCTCATGCCAAGTTTAACCTGTTTTTGAGGCTGCCATCAATAGATACTTCATGATCTTTGTGAATAATAACACAATAACACATTTCTGCATTTTTAAATCAGTCAAAGTACCTTCACCATTATTCTATGAAGAAGATAGAGTTGGCATTGATCACGTTAACCTTGAGTAAAGTAATACTTAGAAAGTTTAGGGAATCTATCGATTACTGAATGACTAGTTGTGCCAGGAGTTGTGGTAAATACTACACATATGTGACCTCATTTAAATGTCTGAAAGGCCTATGAGGTTTAGTATAATTTTTATTTTGGAGATAAGAAAAATGAATTAAAAAAATTTTAAGTCACAGAGCTAGAGATAGAGGTCTGTCTGGCTTCAAATTCACTTCTCTTTCTCCTACTGGTGTTTTCAAAACTGGCACCAGAGTGGGAAGTTTTCCTGAGGGTCTTGTTAAGGCTGAGGGGGCCAAACTCCTGATTTCTGGTCTCGCAAGTCATATTTGTCTCTCATCTGTGGTTCTTGCAGAGGTTTTGTTATTTAAAAAAGGACAAATTCCATAGAATACATAATACCAAGAATGGCCTCCAATGTAAACTATGTATTTTAATTGAGGAATCTGTTCTGATATAGGTTCATTGATTGTAATAGCCCACCCTGCTGTGGGAATTTTATTGTGGGGAGGCAGTGCATATGTGGTAGCAAAGAGTGCATGCAAAATCTGTGTACCTTCATTCAAATTTTGTCATAAACTTCAAACTACTCAAAATGAATAAATAAATAAAGTTCATTTAAAAAAGAAAGAAAGAAAGAAAGAAAGAAAGAAAGAAAGAAAGAAAGAAAGAAAGAAAGAAAGAAAGAAAGAAAGAAAGAAAACCGAGGTCTTAAACGTGTTTTTAAAATATCTATCCTAAAATGACATCTTCTCTCAATGATATATAAACTTTGGAGTATATGAGAAAGTCAGAGCTAAAACTCCCTCATTTCTGACTCAACACTCTATTGGTTTCTAATTAAACATAATCCATAGAGTGTTTTTCCTTTCCCATTAGTTTTCTTTCTTTCTTCTTCTTTTTGTTTGATACCACAAACAAATTAGCTTTATACTTTTCTCAATATTTGAAATATTTTACCTACAGGAAGTTTATATTTTGCAATTTTGAACCTTTTTAACGCCCTATCCTGCCACCACCAAGTTTAGTACAAGATGAGAAAATACGGTCACATTCTTCTCTGTGTGAGTAATCTTAAAATTCATGCTTCCATTTCCCCCATCCTTATCAGTGACACTTTCCTTAACCTGACCTTATAGATTCTGTAGTCTTGTCTTTTAATTATTTTCATTGCTGTGCTGTATACTTTCACCAAAGTCTTTGTAATCCTCTCAAATGTCAAGCATTGCAAGGTAAAGAGCACTCTGAGAAGCAGCTATGTAAAAGGAGTAAGATGGCTTACCCCTTTTTCTAGGTCTTCATTATTTCAACAGAACTATTTAATAGTATGATTTCTGTGATTCTACATAGTGATCATGTGTTTCACTGGGACCCTCGGTTCTTCTATTATATAATTTGTATACATGAGTTTTATTTGGAGCCTTTATGAACTACTTAAATGTTATTTGTGTTACTTAATTTAACTTTCTTAGAAGAGTCTGATGTAATAAGAATATTATAAACTTCGAAATTGGAGAAAATGGGTTTGGATCCTGGCCTTATCATTTAATTACAATTTATTCTATCTTCCTAGTCTCAGTTCCCTCATCAGACAGATTATTTACAAGATTTAAGAATGTCTCTTTTTCTCCAGAAAGCTATGACTTATCCTGGTCAGATATAAATATGTACTTGCCCTCTATAGTCCATCAGCCATGATATCTGACATTTTGAAGAAGTTCTAATAAGATAACTTGTCTCCAGGTCACTCACCACATAGGCAAAAATTGGACAAAGGCATTTCTGAAGAACTTGAAATCATAAATTCCTGATTCACTTCTTAGATAAAACACTAATTAAATAACTTTGAATAAGTCCATTAATCATTCAGTGTTTCAATTTCTTCAAATATGATTATAATGACATATCTTTTAAATTAATTGTGATAATAAATTGAGGTAACATGTAACCAATTTATATAATGTTACTATATAAATAGAAGTTATAAAATACTGTATTTTTAATTAAGCAAAGAACAAAAAAATACAAATATTTTTAAAATCTCTATACTTATCTACATATATGAATATTCACATAGTGATATAAGGAAAATGTATATTTTAAGAGGACTTTCCATGTTCAAGAATATATACAAACAAGCACACAGTCAACATAAATATCAAAAACTTTATTATATAAGCTTCTTCTGGAATGTTGTAAATCTGATTTTAAAAGTGATGTATTGTTTAATAAGAAGTATGTTTTTAAAAAGCTGGTTGTGAGAATTTTAGAATTAAAAATTTAAGAGGTGAAATCACTCTGAAAAGTCATATAGGCTAGTGATTATAGCATGCCATTAAAAATGATCTCTTAAAAATATGAGTGACTCATAGGAACACAGAAATTGTGTTGGCATCAAAAGGTAGAGAAGTGCTAATAATATTATTTGAACTTATTATCTCAAAGTCTTTTGCAAACACTTCCTAAACTTCATAATATCTGCCAAAATTCTTCTGTTTGGCCATTAATGCCTTTTTTCAGCCTTGGGTAAACCAATGTACCTTTATACACATGTTAATATTGTATGGGTGATAGATGTGTTTTATAAGTCTAAGGTAAATATTAATAAAAACATACTAAAGATCAATTGTTATAATCTTTGGCAAATATCTAGCACAAGATCTTCTACACCCTACATCTAATTCATCAAAAAATAACACTGGATTCTTTAAAGAATGTGCAGAATTTGACTATTTCTGATCTCTTCCCAGCCATGACCTGACTAACCACAATCATGTTTCTACTTGATTACTGAAATAACTTGCTAATCAGTTCCTTGTTGCCGGCTTTGCTTTCATTAAGAACAAACTCTCCACCCAACTGCCACAGATATCATTTTAAAATATAACTCAAATAGTGTCACTCTTCCACTCAAAACACTCTGATGATTGGTCTGAAATTTCATTTACAGTAAACCCTTAAAGTCTTGATACATGATGCTACCAGAACTCTCAAGGTCTGATCCTGTCCCTTTCTCTCCATCTAACAACCTTCTCTCTATCTCTCTCTGTCTCTCGTCGTCTCCTCTTTCTCTCCTCTCTTCTCTTCTCTCTGTCTCTCTCTCTCTCAATACACACACACACACACACACACACACCACACACACATTTGAGTGTGCCTGTGTGTTATCTGCAGAGACCTATATATGTACATATGGTAAATTAAATAGTTATAGTATTTTGTATGTTGTTTCTTTTTTTTAATTTTTACAATATAAGAAATTTCTGGTATAGCCTTTGAGAGTCTAGCTCAAATGAAAGATAAGAAAATTTGGGGGAATGTGTATTTACACAGAGCCAGTTCATCTCACTGCTAGTATCATTATGAGAACTATAAAAACCTCTCTCTCCAAAGTGGTAGAGAATGAAAAGAAAAAAAAAATTGAGGGAAAATAACAGGGAGTATTGATGAGAAGATGTCTTACAGCCTGCTCTCCTTCAGGTTAGAACTGAAATTGACAGATTTAGAAGCCAGTTTATTTGGGGGCATTTGTATTGTGTTGAAGACATTCTGCCTTCAGTTTCTATGTCAAAGAAATACTCTTTGCCATTTTTAATGTACAAAATACACATTATTACTTAATCTAGAAATATAAATGCAAATCGAGAGGAGTTGAAATGGGAAGGGAAGAGTCCGAAATTGGCAGAGCTTACATGATGAAGTTTGAAAGGCAATTAAATTACCTGACTTTTCCTGAATTATCAGGAAATTTTTTCGCTAGCAGGCACAAAACAAAGCTCAGAATAAGAGAACTAAATAGTATGATAGTAAAACAGAAGTAAAAAGTGAATTAAGTTAGACAGAAAAAGTTGAGAACTGTACGATTTTACTTCTATGTAGGATATTAAAGCAACGAATGAAGCAAAGACAAATGAATAAAAACTCATAGATACAGACAACAGTTTAATGGTTACCGTAGAGAAAAGAGGGAGGGCAGTAGGTAGATGAGGGGGGAAGAGTTCAAATAAATGATGATGGAAGGAAATTTAACTTCGGGTGGTGAGCACACAATGTGATATACATATGACATATTGAACTATACACTTGAGACCTATATAATTTTATTAAACGATACCACCCTGATAAATTTAATTAAATAAAGAAATATAATCTGTTAGATGATGATAAATCCTATGGAGAACAATAAAGCAGGGACAGAGTTAATATTTGAGATTTTACACAGTGTGCCAGAAAATCGAAGTCATTCCTTGAGAATAAATAGCATTTATATGACAGAGAGAGAGAGAGAGAGAGAGAGAGAGAGAGAAACGAAATAGAAAGAAATAAAGAAATACAATTCATGCACAGCTATTGTTTGTAGCCTGGACATAAGTTCTTAGAATCCTACTTCAAACAAGAACATATTTATACATTCTGGAATTAAATTTCAATATTTGTAATATGTAATAAAAAATGTGAAATGGGATACCAAAAAAAAAAGAAACATTTTTTTTGTAAAATAAAATGTCATAATGAAGAACATTATAATAGATTTCTAAACTCTACAGTAGAAAATTTTTAATAAAACATATTGAATAATGTTGATTTTGATATCAATTTAGAAAATGCAATTCTAAGTTCACAGAGAAATGTTGACCTGCTTTCTTAAGAGCATGTACTTGTCAGGAAATTGAAAGCTTTCCCTTGTTCTCATTAGCAACACACAAGTCCTAATCTTACCTCTTTCCATCACCCACAACCCCAAAAAGAAAGGGTTGTTTATTAATGCAAAAGAAAAAATCATACCTATTGGTTTTCTGATCTCTACCTACCTCTTGATAATTATATTATTTTCCACTCAAGGTTTTAGTATGTATTTATAGATATATCTTCACCTTCTCTGACTTCAAAATCCATGTGTGTAATATTTCCAGCTACTTGTTTTTCTCATCTCCGTGATCACCTCACACCTAGTTTCCTTGTATTTTTTTCTTCCTTCAGCTACATATTCCCAAGATGGTAGCATGCATATTCTTATCACCAGAAATTTCAATATTCCTGAAATCACTTTCTAATCTATCATAAAATTTTTAATTACTCTAAAAATCCCCTAAATCCTCTTGCTTCTCTTTTCACCAAATCTACAACTCTACCAAGCCAATCAGCTTCAAATCTGTCTGAATTTTCCTTATATGTGCAGTGGAATGTTTCTGAAGAAAATCACAGAGCTACGCTACTTGAAACCCTTTACACATTCATTGCCACCTGCCTGATACAGGCACACACAACATTTGTTGCTTCTGCAATACATTTCTCCTTCTTAAAAAGCTGATGTTCCTACCTCTACTTAATTGAAAAAATGTCAACATCCTATAAAATTTCCCTCTTTTACCTATTACCACTCTCCCTACATCCCCACTCTTAGTCTCCTTCTTCCTTTTGGTTTCTATGGAAAAAGAAAAATAAATTCAAATATTCTGTGATCAAAGGACAATACCTTATCATGAACTTGAGATCTTATACCCCTGCTTCTTTGGTGACCTTTCTTACAGGATCATTTTCCTCAGACCATATTTGATTTACATATTGTATTATAAAACCACACCCAATAAAATAAGAGATCATAGGCCGTTCACACTTCCTCAATCCTCAGCTGCCGTTAATAGCAAGATACATCTCTTCTCCACTCCCACATTTCTTTCTTTTCCTATTATTTCTGTGCCTCCAAGCTCTTCCTGCAATCTCCTCACTTCTCCAGGCTGGGCATCTGAACTCCTCCTCTGACTCGATGATTTAATCTCTCCATGAGGTTTTATAGCCACAAATAGGCTGATGACCCCAAACTTTATACCTCTGGCTCAGCCAGGTCTCCTGAATTCCAATTTATTTATTCAACAAACTTCTACACTAAAATGTTTTACAAATACCACAAACTGAAAATGTTCAGATGAAACTCTTTCTCTTTCCCTAATGGGCATTTCTTAAAGAACAATCCATTGGAATGGAGTCACCATTGATTTTGCCTGTCACTCACTCCATAGCCAATGGATAGTTAGGCCACATGCTCCCATACTAAGGATTGGGAGAGGGAGTACAATTGTGATTGGGTGGAAGGCTATGCACAGGGTCTTCCATTTGCCCTTTCTTTGGCTCTTCCCGAGAAAGATTGTTTTGCCTTAAATAACAAAACATTCTCAAAAATTTCATCAAACACTAGAATAATAAAAGTATAAAATTACATAAATTTTATTTTACCCCTATTTCTTAGGTTTCAGTTTTCAGTTCAAATATTAAGTCCTCAGTAAACCTTCCTAGACCACTTTATCTAAAAAAATCTCTTTCTTCAATTTTTTTTTCTTACCACAACTTATTCATATTCTTATTATATTACCTTTCTGTTTGTCTTAATTAGTTGTCACCTCCACCAGGTTATCATTCAGTTCACTACTGAATTCTTTAGAATAACTAGTACAAGTGGTACATAACAACAAATATGGAATAAATACTTGTTGAATAAATGAAGAAATGTATCAGCAAATAAATTATTTGTGGAAAAATTGAAATGTAATATAGGAGACCTCAAATCAGCAAAATTTTATTATGGACTATAAAAATGTAAAAATAATTAAAATTCTAAGTATATGACTTCTTATTACATATCGAGACATGTAATATTATGCTCATATATGACACAAAAGTTACAAAATAACATGTTATGATATTCATTTAAGTCCTAAATAAAGTAACTCAATAAACTAAGACAAATAGTTAGAGATCTAATAAGAAAAAAATGATACATCTATTAAAGTGATTCCAATTTCAATTGAACTTGTTTAGGGTATATTTCATTTTAGCAGAAGTAAATTATGTAGAAGCTAGTGTTTTACTTCTGAGGCACTTTTTTTTTCTTTGCAAAGCCCTGTACAAATTTATTGTTATATGACTGCATCAGTTAATATCACCACCATAATTATTTACAGCTTGTTAATCATTGTTGAACAATTAAAAAGACTTAATAACCCATTTCTCATTAACTTATCTTTTGCATAAGAACGAGAAAGATTGTTTTGCCTTAAATAACAAAACATTCTCAAAAATTTCATCAAACACTAGAATAATAAAAGTAAAAAATTACATAAATTTTATTTTACCCCTATGACTGAAAAATTACTTTAAGATAAGGTTTTTTGTTGTTTTTTTGTTTGTTTGTTTGTTTTTAAATTGGAATTTCCCTTTTTATTCTTTGACTATCTTTCTCTCTCTTTCCTTTTTGGAATTCTCTCTCCTGATCCATTAACACTACATACACCTTGACACATTGCTTCTCTATCAGAGGAAGAAGAGGTAATAATCTGGTAAACAAACAACATTAGCATTGACTGATTTTAAGAGGTAAATTTACATCGCATAAGACCACTTAAGTTTTAAAGGATTGTGATAGGCAGCAGCTAATATTTAATATAGAAGGAAACAATATTACTAGTGTAATTTCTGGCCTCAGTGAAGACAAAAGAGTTGGATTTTCCAGCTCTTCTGAAATATGCTATAGACATGCCAACATGGTCTTTGTCGAAAGAGATCTTTCATCTCAAACAATAGGCTTATTTGATTAGGTTAGGAGTAAAAGATATTATATTACTTCCTATACTTAATTCAAATCATTACCCTGCTTTTCCGCTTTACAAAACAAAGAGAGCAGCTCTTCATAGTGTATCAATAGCAATGAGTACCAGTAGACTGTCACTAAAAATGCCTGTTTTTTGATACTTTCAACTGATATTACTCTGAAATCATATTATGATTCTTCTCTGAACCATTTGCAATTAGTCAAGCCCCTCTTTAGCCGACAATTGAAGTCAGTACTCTGCTAGTACAGACTGATTTCTGCTAAAAACAGATGAAAGGGATTTCATCCTTATGTACATGCATCCATTCGCATTACTTTATTAAAAGAGATTGTTTGATACTAATTTTACAGTTACATATCATTCTCCCAGGTAATATATATGAACCAGCTGATGTGTAATGTGCAAAAGCTATAATTACGTTTAAGACAACGCCCTTGACCTAATGAGTTTTACCATCTTATAAAAAAGATGAGTCCTCAATTCAAAATAAAACCATATGTAGTAAGTGCCAAATGATAATAGTGCTGTTGAAGTATAAGACTCCAAACAGTCATAAATCCACTGACTATTTCACCACTATGTACTTTTAAGTTGTTAAATTTATGAAAATTACTGCCCTGTAGCAGGAATCTGAGGCATAATTCATTGTTTTTGATTAATAGCTCAGCTGTCATATAACCCAATTTTGTGTTGTATTTAATATCTTATGTCAGTGAATATATCACCACTCCATATTTAATTTGCAAGCTCCTCATAATCTGTGGTGTTTGTTTTATAGCTAGTCTTACATGGAAATAAGAATATAACCCTAGGTGATAGTATGGTCCAATTACTTAGGAAAAAATAAAATAATAACTGGATGGTTTTACTATGGCTTCTTTACCAGAAAAATGTATTTATTATTATTGTTTCTGCTCCCTTCTATAGTTTAATTTGCCTTATTAAAAAAAAGGGGGGAAAGATACTCAAATAATCCTGATTTTTGTTTTTTTCCAAAATTTTACAGAAAATTAAATGAGTAGTTTTCACACATGATGTAAGAAAAGTTCTCTACTTAAGACAACTGACCTTGAATTAATTGTTTTAATTGTATTCACAAAATGTCTCCTAACCTTGTAAATAAAATTCTTAAGTCTTGGGAAAAAATGGAAACCTTCCAGAAAACTAACCCTTATCAGAGAAGATGGAGTGACAGGATCTAATGTGTAAAAGTTCCCAAGACAACTGAAAAAGGAAGTTTGCAGTGTACGATATAAAAAGTTCCTGGAGTTTATATAGTGATAGAATGACTTTTTAATGACAAAGTTTTCTGTATTGTCACTTTATAGATAAATGAAGAAAGAAGCCCAAATTTTTAATAAAATGGCATAAAAAATTTATATACAAACATAAAGCCTTTTTAAGAACAGAATATGTTTAATGAAAAATACATGCGGACTTATCATTTATCTCAGGTGCATCGTATCTAGAAAATAATTTCCCATTGACTTATATTGGCTAGGATTGATAAATGATGAGGAAAAAATTTGAAAGCATCTATTTTCCAGAGTTCTGCATTTGAAAAATTTGAAGGCAAGGTTATTTTATCTCTGTAAAGGTGTCCAACTACAGGCAAATGCAAAAATATAGTCAAAGATTTTCATAGTTTCCTCTCCACTTTCTCTTTTCCTCTAATCTAAGGTTTTGCATTAATTTCCATAAGCATTACTGGATCTTCCCAGCTACATATTCTCTTGTGCTTTTTCTAAATATGTATTCATAGTGTTGAGTGATATTTCAACTAAAAGGTTGCATCAACAGCATCATCACTATTGATGCAGCCCTTTTTCAAGAAATAATCTGTTCTTTTTAACAGTGCTATCAGCTTTGCTTTGTCTACAATGTTTCATCTCTGATTTTTGTGCATTGACTGGTACCAGCCTATACCGTTACCTCATCACTTTCATCCCTTTCACTCTATGATGGGCTGGAAATGTTTAACACCTAGCTATCCAGAAAATAATAAAATGTGTGTGTATAGGTTTATATTTTATTAATGTAAAAAATGTACAGCAAGTAATTTACAATTAGAAATAACATATACAATACCTTTATTGTAAATTCCATAAAGCCAGTTGATTTTCCAAGAATGCTTTTATTAGTTTTGCCAAATTTTTGTATCTTAGTTCATAGCTAACTTATGATTGCAATTCAACCATGATTTGACATTTTGTGCTATTTTCAAATTAATGAGAAATCAAACACACTTTTAAGTTTATTCTGCCTTATTTGCTTTTTCTTCTCATCAATTTTTTAAGCCTAGGAAGTTCACAAAACAAAAAATGCAGCTTCGTTTTGTAGTGTTTGCCACTTTTCATGGTATATATACTCCCATCATGGCCAATTTCATGCAACCAACATGACATCACTGAATACAGAGCTGAGAAGCAATATGTAATAAGTAGCACATCATTTCCACTACAAAAATAGTAAGCATCAATAACTTTAATAGCCTAGATAATAGCAAAATATAGTATAATAATTAGGAAATAACGAGTTTTAAATATTAACCATTTTTTGGTATAAATAAATTGTAGGTTTATTTATAATACAATTTTAAATAATGACTGTGTTGAAAACTAGATGGAAAAATCCCTATAAATTTAACCATCATCTCTTACAGGCACATGACCTGGCTCCCACACACCCTGCCTCATTATTCCCTAAGCTGCACACTCTGGTGCTTAGCCCTGAAATATGTTCCAGCATCAAGAATTTATTCTCCATGTACATTTACTACTTATTCAAAGCTCCAGTTCTATCTTTATCCAAAATTTTCCAAAATTTAGAAAAGAAAAATCTACCGTTAAATTCCCTATAATACAGTGGGGCAGCCTCTATCACACAGTACTCTCAGCTCAATTTTAGTCTCCTTCTCCCAGGATCAACCCCTCATGCCAAATGAAAGACGACTGGAATTTAGCTTTAAGCAGGCTTGGTTTTGAGTCCCATCTCTTTCATTTACAAAATGTGACCTTGGATAAAATTTGAAATATCTTTAATCCTCCATTTCCTCATCTGGAAAATGGAGATGATAATTTTAAGTTTATAGAATTTTGATTGGAATTAATGTAGGATCTAAAACATGTTCATAGAAGATGATCTGTAAAGATAAGACACATCTGCTTTTTTCTCTTTCTGCTAAAATAAAACTACATTTTTTTTTTTCCAGACAGGAAGAGCAGGTCCAAAAGGCTTAAGAGGAACCTTTATAGCTAGCCAAAGCCTTATGGTTTTCAGACACTGAATGAAAAAATGAGCCTATCTACTCAATATGATCCTAGTTCATTAGTGTTCTTTTCTCTACTGGTCATGCATTTCCAGTTTTGATGTTTCTTTTGTGCATCTCTGGACTGTGGCTTCTATACAGCTGTCTTTCCTGATACTATGCCCAGTTAACACATGGATTTGTGCCTTATGAAGCTGTTCTTGATGCAGCATACTTCCCAGCCATTGCTCCTGTCCAGTTTGTGGTACTACTGCTCCTTAATTTCTACAATACTGAGTTTTTCTGTCCAATCTCTCCTGATCCTACCTTTCCCACTGTTTCTCTGTTGCTTTTGTCATTAGACAATCTTCCAAAATTTACCATTTCAGCTCTACTAATACTGAGATTGAGGCACATCTGAACAAGAAATAAAATGCAGTAAAGCACAAGAGCAGAGGTCCAAAGAATGAGGATCTAGCTCTGATTTGACGGCTGTGTGACTTTGGAGAAATCAATAAGCTGCTCAAAGCTACAGTTTCCTCAACCTAAAATGAGGCATAAGATTTCTCTAGGGCCCTTCCAGATCTCACATTTAATGATTCCATGATTCTTATTTCACTGTTGCTCTCCGCAACTATAGTAAACAGGAAATATTGCCTCCCTCAGCTTGTCTCTGTAACAAAACTTAATCAGCAGTAACAACCTCAGCTATCTGACTTCATCAGCCACAGAAGCAGGTAGGAAGAAACACTGCCTGTAGAATTTGAGGAAATAAGCAATATTTGTTTTCTAATTTTAAATTTTAATTTATGTTTTATCTATAAAATAAAGTTTTATTTTTCCAAAGTAGTAAAAACCAGTCTCCTGTATAATAAAAATAGACCAGTAAATATTGTGAAGATTTGTCATAAAATCTCAATTGAAAAGTTGTGACCATGACTTACACCTCATTATGAAAGTTAGGCTGGAGTTTGTTGAAACATTAACCTACTGAGGAGGAAGTAGGCAAAACAATGATAGTTAGGATGATAATAAATTAATCACAATGCTAAATTAAATATATGATTATTTGATTTCAAAATAAAACATTTTGTTTTCTCCCTAAATCTAAAAAAAAAAAAAATAGGTAAAGTAAGCTAGTGAATTATGGACATGGCAACCAATATACCTCATGATGTAGAATTCACTGGGTTCTATATTCATCTATGTCTTTTTTTACATTAGCTACATGTTTATTTTTATAGTATCGATTATTTCTTCTTAATTAAATCTTTCTTCTTTGAGATATTTCGTCAACACACAGTCCTCTGATATTTTTATGATATCTCATTTGCCTCTATGTTGGTAGATTTTCCTTTGCTATTTTATTAAATGTGTGTGTGTGTGTGTATACACACACACACACACACACACACACACACACACACACACAATTTATACCAGTATTTGAGCTTTCTGTCTTTCATGTTCCTTACAACTTCCCTAAATTAAAATCTTCCAAATCTTCATTTTCACTGATGTTCCCTGTTTCAGTACAAGACATTGTATAACTCCAGTTGCCAAATGCAGGAAGTTAAACACCATTCTTTACCCCTTTCTTTCATTCTCTGTATTTCATCACTCAGTAACTAGCATTGATCTTTCACAAATACATCTCTATTTTTATTCCTCTGGGTTAAACTACCATCCTCAGACATGGCAATTGCCTGCAGACGTGATTCCCTGGTTCAGGCTCCACACAGCAAATTTACACCGACTGCAGCCAAAGTGAACTTTCACCACAGTGATTCCCATCAAGTCCTCTTTTACAATTTCTTCATAACCTTGGCCTATATGGACTTATCTTGTCTACATGGGATTTTAAGATTCACATATCAAATTTTTATCTGTTTCTTAATGCTCTGGAATTGCAAATTAATCCTAATACTTCAATGAGGCTCCTTTATTCTCTTAAGAGCTTGTACAAGCTCTTCCTTCTAATTAAATTGTCCTTTCTCTTATTCTCCTTCTGTGATTGTAATTCAATTTTTGGATTAGACGCCATATTAATATTTTCAGAAAGTTTCTCTGAGCACCCTAAAGAAGGGTTATATATCTTCCTCAGCACTCCTATTGCACAATTTCTCTGTTTTGTACCTGCTTATTTAATTATACATCTCAACATTTGTTAATATCCATTAGAGCAACCAGTATTCACTTACCCTTTACATTTGTATCTCTAGTAATATTGAAAGTTTAACAAGTAAATATATATGATGTCTATTTTAAGTTGAATTTCAAATAAAAAAATGTGTTTGTATGTCCCAATATTTAGAAAATACATTAAAGATTTGTTTATTTGAAATTTAAATTCAATTGAACATTTATATTTTTTGACAGCTTTAATCTATAGATTTTGAAATATGCCTACCACATACCAGTTGTTTAATACATAGTCAATTATACAAAAAGTCAACTGAATTATTATTAAACTGTGTTTCTTAAAAAAAGTTTATAATACAATTTAATATATTCATATTTGGAAGTTACCGATGAGTGTTCTTTGCTTAATTTGATAGTACAGTCATTTTAACACCATTTATACATTAGATTGTATATATGTCACTTAGTTGTGACATTAAGAATGGAAATTATTTCTGTATACAAGCCATAACTAGGTAATTCAGAGACTATAGGTTTTTGTATTATGTTCATTTTGTTTGTTTTTATTTTGCTCATAGGTCAAAGACAGGGCCCATCTAAACTTGCTGAGGAAAGCTTTCTTTAAGTTTTCATTTCACAAGTCCACTCTTAAACATTTTCCTCCATGGTACAGCTGCAGTCAGAAGTGCTTCAATTGCTTACAGAGGAGAGAACAAGGACCATCTGTCCCAACCTGAAGGCAGGCTCAGGGGAATAGAGCATTATTTCCTAACTTTCCACTCTGTCATTTTGATGCATGAATTTTAAAATCCCATATAGTCATACCTTGATTTTCTCTGAATCATTGTGTAAGAAAATAGGATTTTTTTTTTCAATTTGATAACTTTAATGTTTACTTAATTTTGTTGTACTATGATTTGAAGTCTACTCTATAGAGTGTAATTTAAGAAAAAAATGAATTAAAAAGACTAAATATAGTAGATGACCTCCATTCATAATCTGAGTACATTTGCTAAAAGGAATTGATGAGAAGAGTATTTATAAAATCTAAATGTATACATATATATGTGGATTGCATCTTTTCAAGCTTTTACAAATTATGTCAGTTGGCTGTTTCCATTTGAGATGAGCACAAATGTTAATACAAAAGTGGATGGTTAAATTTCTACAAGGTAACAAAAAGAATAGATTAAGGAACTCCTAAGGTCTGCTCCTCCATTAAAGCAATAAAATAAGTAAGGGGAAATGTGAGAATCAACTTTTTTAAAACTCTGGAAACTACCCAAAAGTTTATAACAAACAGGGAGAATTCATTCAAGGAAAGTGTCTGCATCTTGGCAAGAATAGAGATCTATGTGTGATTTTAACTTACCCTAGTTCCAAGTCCCAATTCCCAGCTTAGTAGTAGCTTTGAAAATGACGGCTTGGATTCTATTACAGGTACAGGAGGGAGCAGAACTGACCCGTTTGTAAAAAATTTTATGTATTTATATTTATTTGTTTTGTTTTATATGTATGTATGTGTTTGTTTATTGCCTGCTAGTGGCTGTGTCTAGAAGACTGGCTCAAAAGGTTTGTCTTTATCTCACTTAACTCAGCATTTACCATATGCTAGGCTGCTATCTGTGAGCATTTGTCCAAAACATATATAGAAAAATGTTTTACTCATTGATGCCTGAGGCAATGTATAACAGGTAAAACAAACAATAGACTAAACAATACACTTTTTGTGGGGAAAATTTGGGAAATGAGATGCTTTGTATAATAAGGGCTTTGAAAAGCTCCGTCAATTTAGAATCAGGAAAGCCACACACAAACCCATACTGTATATATGCTCAAGAAAGACCTGGGAAGATCCAAGTACTCACCTCTGTTTGGCACTGAAGCTCTGTACAAGAAAGGAATAAAGTTAAGGCAGAGTTTTTAACTGCCTTGCTAAATATTGATGGTTTGTCTTAATCCACACTCAGAGCCCCTCTGTAAAGACTGAGAGATTTTGGGGGGCACTTTCTACATCACTCCCTTAATCCAGTATTGCCATGATATCAAAGCCAGATAAAGATGTCACAAGAAAAGGAAGCTATAGAACATCTATTATTAATATACATGCAAAAATCCTCAACAAAATACTAGTAAAACAAATCCAGAAGCATAGTAAAAGGATTATTATACCATAACCAAGTGGAATTTACCCCAGAAATGCAAGCTTGGTTTGACATACAAAAATCAATTTATACAACATGCAATAATAGAACGAAAAACAAAGCAAGACAAAATGAAAACACATGATCATCTTACTTGATACAGAAAAATCATTTGATGAAATCCAACACCCTTTCATAATTAAAAATCTCTCAATGAATAACAACTAGCAATAGAAACTGAAGATAGAACTAAGACTAGAAAGGAACCTTCTTAACTTAATAAAGGACATCTGTGAAAAACTCATCATCAATATAATACTTAATCATGTAAAAACAAAGCTTTCACCTTAAGACTAAAAACAAGACAAAGATGCCTTGTCTCCCACTTCTGTGCAATATGGTACTGAAAACCTTAACAGGGCCATTAGGCAAGAGAAACAAACAAAAAGCATCCATATCAAAGATAAATAATTAGAAGTATTTCTATTTGCAGATGATATAATCTTACATATAGAAAATTCTGAAGATTCTAGTATAAACATTCAAAAAATAAAATAATTAAGAATGAATGCAAAACTTATACACTGAAAACTGCAAAACTTTGTTGAAAAAAATTAAAAATGGAAATAAGTGGAAAGACATCTTGTGCTCACAGATTGAAGTACTTAATATTGTAATGATGACCACAGCAAACAAACAGATGACAGAGCAGCCCTCAGAGTCCTTGGCCACAGTCCAGGAAATGGGGAGTTTGAGTGGCCTATGATCCCCTGAAGAAACAACAGTTAATTGTGGGGCTAAGGTCTTCTAACCTGGTATGTAACCTAAACTCCTGTGAAGGTAGCAGGGAAAAACATGGGGATTCAGACTTTGATGAGGCTGTCAGACATTGGTACCCAAGTGAACATAATCTGAGGTACCTACAGGGAAGGGTTAGCTGGTGTCATTTGGGAGGTTTAAGGCAAATGTGATTATCCATGTCAGACAAATTTGCATTGTGTTTGTGTGTGGGGCCCTTTAGGTCTTCTCTGGTGCTTGTGACGCAGACCCCACAACTGAGTACATTATTGGAATTGACATTTTTGGCTTCTTGCAACACAAAACATCACTACAACCTTAGGGGATATGCCCACTCACAAAAAAGACTAGAGGCCACCACAAAAATTACCCAAAACATGATGAGTAATTCAACAAGAGCAGTATTGCCTACCAGGCAGAGAAAAACATGCCTTTTTTTTTTTTTTTTAATTTGGGATTTTCTGCAGGCAGGAGGTTTATATACTACATCATCACAGTTTAACAGCCTAGTCTGCCGGTTGACAGTGGACTCCTATAGATTAAATGATGAGATGCCATCCATGGCCTCCACATCTTTGCAATCACCAAGGTGGTGGAAGCCCACACAGGAGACTTGTATGCTGTTATTGATCCGGATAATGCATTTTTCTCAATCTTTTCATTGGATAAAGATTAGGTCCAATTTGTGTTCACTTGTAATGGCCTGCAGTAACCTTTCACTGTACTTCTGCAGAGATAACTCAACTCTCCTGCTATAGGCCACCAAAGGGTAGGGCTCGATATAAAACAAGTCCATTTTTCTCCAGAAGTACTTTATATTCACTATATTTTCATTGCCAGCCTAAGAAACAATTTGACTTGGCCCTATATAAACTTATAGAACTGACATGAACAAGCTGGGCTGTCAACCCTAAACAAATGCACTAAATTGCTCAATAAATACAGTTCTCTGTAAAACCTCCTGGGCTGGTAGAGGAGAATTTCTGATAAAGTTAAACAGAAGTTGCTGTCCATGACAGCCTTTACCAACAAGAAAATAGCTCAGCAGTTGGTAGTTTGTATGACTATTAGAGACGGCATATACATATCTTAGTATTTCTTGTCCCCTTCAATCAAGTTTCCCAGTAAGGCCAGACTCCTTTGAGATGGGACCCCAGCAAGATGAATCTTTAGGGGCTGTATAAGATTCAATGGCACATCTTGGCCATTGGGTTTGATGGAGCCTGTCAGCACTGTATAACTACAGATATCGGTGACTTCTACCCATGCAGATTGGAATCTGTGGCAACAAAAGACTGCTACCAAGTGGGCCTCTTGGGTTTTGTACAGATAAACTACATGAGATGAACATTAGGTACATCCCCTTCCAATGGTAGCTGCTAGTCTGCTAGGTGGCCTTACTCGAAACAGATCACCTGACCATGGATGGAACATGTGTGACCTTAAAACCTGAGCTACCTATGCACATATGGATACTGACTAATTCCACGGATAAATAGAGCAGGTTCTGGAAAGTTCCATCGTTAAATGGAAATAGTACATCCAAGATCTAGCCAACCAGGGACTCAGGAGATCAAATGACTCCATGAACAAGTAGCTGCCTTGCTGAAAGGAGCTGAATAGCCTGTAGCCAGTGCCTCCTTCCTTCCTTTAGCCAAGTTTGAAGATGATCCAGCTGATAGTATGGCTTGGTTCCTGGATATATCCATGAAATTCAAAGAGCTTGGAGCCCATTGGTCTATAGAAGGCATTGGCTCCAAGCATGGCCACCTTATTTATTTATTTATTTATTTATTTATTTATTTATTTATTTATTCATTCATTCATTCATTCATTCATTTATCTATCTATCTATCTATTCACCTGCAGAAGCATGTTCACCTTTTAAATAGGACAGATAGGACACATTGCTTTGTGGGTCTAACTCTGTGGTAGCGACAGCTATGAACAGTCTTCCAATACCAGCTTTCCATTACTCATATACAGAATCATAGCTGTTGAACAGCTAACTATGTTGTCCAGTGACTAGCAGATTATAATTGGACAATCAATGGCTTCCCATGTCAGGACAAGAACTGTGGAAGTGGCTTGCAAGATGGGAAGAAAACCCTTGAAAGGTAACATGAATGGAACTCACAAGTTGATCAAGCATGTGCTCAATAAATCACCATGTAAGCACATTGGGGTCACCACAGAGGAGACATGGAAATCCACCATGGATACAATGATGGTCCAAATCTTGAGGATGTCCCTAGAGAAATAGAAACCAAAGAAGTGACACAGTAGTGGAACTTCCATCAGAAGCCCAGGCAGTACAATGTGGGCCACCTGGGCCACATCATATGGGGCTTAGCCCCATGTGAGTGTTTCAAACTAACCACATTGGATAGCTAACCACCAGTCATGAACTTTGGTGGCACCTCAGCACTGAGGACACATATGTCAGATATGGGGCTACCAGTTCAGTGTGTCATGTAGATTTAAGAACAACTGTTATGGCTTTAGGAAAACACGTTCTCCAGGTGTTCAGATATCCAGCATGATTCTAGTCTGATCAAGCCACTTCATTCACTGCACAAACTATACAGCAATGAAGGTTTTTCCATGGTATACAATGGATAGTTCATGCTCCTTACCACCCCCAGGCAAATGGGGTGATAAAATGATGGAAACTGTAGACCTATCTGATGCCTTCATTAAGCAGAAATCTGATAAGAAAGTTCAAAATCATTCCTTTAAATTCTGGTGAAATGTGTGAACATCGAGATTAGTAACAAATTCTTTAATTTGGAGGCTAGCTGTGGAAATCTTCAATGGCGAATGAGAAAGAATAAAGTATCTGAGAAAACTATTATCCTGTTTCCTTTGTGGATTCTGAGTTCAGGGGAGAAAATATCATTGGTACTCATGGATTCTCATATAGAGATGTGGAGCTCAGGTGAGAAGACGTCTAGACAAAGTAAGAGAACATCTGAACGAGGGCCATGCTGGGAATAATGGAGCATATAAAACTACGGGTTTTCTTTCCATGGGGAATTTCTTACGTTGAAGAAGTCTGAATGGAGAGGTTGAGCTTTGTTCCAAGCAAACTGACTATGATATTGCCTTCAAGGATTAGAGATGGAATTGGTGCTAGAAGTCCTTCTTACCCATGCACACTGTGCTATTTGTGAATTTTCCCCAGTGGTGTGAAGAGGTTCTTCCTTCTCTTAATTGGGACTCCCTTTTTAGAGACAGTGACTAACATGCTTAATTAGGAATGGCTAATCCTGCGTTCAGAGATGAAATCTTTACATTTCAAATCCTCAGGAGTCTATGGCTTTTCCGAGTTTTGTTTCAAGAAGAGTTTTATTAAAATATCACTAAACAGTATGGATAATAAAATTGCAAAAACTCAGACAATAATTTCATACAATAACATTTCTCAAATACAGATGTATGAATTTAAAACTATTCCTCCTTTACAATATCTATCGATGAAAAGAGCATGAGAGAAAACAGAAAAAATCATTTTGTAACATTGATATCTGTTATATTTCAATTTATGTTTATATTGGGAAAAAGATAAATTTTTGTCCTAGGCTTTCTTGGTTATGTTAATTTCCCCATAAGAAAAATATTTTCTCATTTGTTGTAGTTGATATTTACATGTTGATTCTTCTCGGAAAAAAGGTGTTTTTGTCACAATGATTGTCACAGAACAAAATAGTATTATGTAATATTCAAAAACATAAAGACAAATTTCCTAAAATAAATTATTTTAAAAGAAAAATAAAACCTCTTATAAGAATACAAATAAAAATGAGAAAAGTGAAAATTAAAGTAGAAACATATCCCTCTCCTTCTTTTTCAAATGACTTCATTTATATGTAAATATTCATATCCCACTTGTTCTTGAGTACATAAATGTGTTAGCCTTGAATGACAGCAGAGGAAGGAACAAACTTTGAATAAAGATATGATAACTATTTTTCTATTAGGCCTGTTATCACAGGCAAAATTGCATTTATCTTTTGGTTCAGGAAGCCAGGAATACAATTCAATGAACTATTAATGTGTTTATATTTCGGGAATCCATTTCACTTTATGGTGTGCACATATATTCTAAATTAAGACAAATTAATTAAACAGACAAACTCCAGGAACTTAGTGTTATGCTTTTTTCTTCACTGCTTTGCCTTTAAAGAGTTTTCAGAATGTGTTTCAGTGTGCCACTCTGACCTTTACTCTGATGCACTCTGAACTTTCTCAGTTTGGGGCAAAAAACATTGTTTATTGTTATCTTTTCCTTGTTCCCACTTATTCATGCTCACTACATTCTTTATGGGAAAATGATACATTTTATGAATTTAGACTCATCTACACAACGAAATGGTGGTCCATTTTAACATCTTTTACAGACGAATTTTTCCTCAGCGTACAGACAAATTGTAATAATTATTGTTGACAGCGCTTGTTTTGGCAGCACATATACTAAATGATTGTTGACATATTAGTATTAAATGATTAGCATGGAATGGGTGGCTGCTTATATGATCACATAATTTTCATCATCGAAGACCTGTTCTGTTACATCATAAGTTTCTCTCTGTTACATAATGGTTTTGAACTAGACATTTATAGTGAAGAAAACTCTAATATAGAATATTCAGGAGCCTTGTGGCTAGTTTCTTCCCCTCTTCCACCTATGGCACATAATCTTCCTTGCATGTGGAAAAAATGAACTTAAATATTTGGTCTATTACTTATTACCTTCAACCATTATACATTATCATTCACAGGTGTCTGAAGCACTATTGAGTTTCATTCTAAGGGAATTCTTTCTGTTTAATGTGAAAGTTTAATAAATACATTTTACCATTTTATTGTGAAAAAAATATTATACTAATAAAAATAGTGTTTTATTCTCCCTTGTATTTGGAGATTTTCTTTGTGCGTGTGTGTCTGTGTACGTATGTGTGCCCCATGTTTCAAAGCTTCAGCCTACTTGGGATAATAGTCATTAATATTTGCTACACCTGCCATAGGCAAAGGGGTATTATATCACTTAGTTCACAGAGAAAATTAAAAGAGGTTTGGGAGCTCGATATTTGATTCTATATTTTTAGCAATAATGCAGAGTTCTTGTGTGTTAAGAGCCTTGATTGCTTCTACTTCATGGTTAATCTTGATTTCAATTTTGATTTTTCTGCTGTCTTTAGCTAAAAATATCCACATTATTCTTTCTTGCTTCCATAAAGCACCAAGCTGAGCCTGCCTTTTGGGGTGTTGAACATCGAGGACTGTGAGTAAATTTGTTCATCCATTGTACGTTTCCCCAGGACAATTCAATTGTTGGTGAAATCTTTCTCATTTTGTCTGGAAGATTGTGCATGGTTCTTAAAAAAAAAGGTGAACACTTTCCAAAATTCAACTTTTCATTATTAAGCATTCTTCCAGGGCACCATAGAGGCTGCTTCCTGCCCAGGCTCTGGCAGGCAGAGCTCAAGAGTGCAGTGGATGGTAATGGAAGAGACTGAGGAGTTCTTGAAACTTTTGGGATGATGGTGGCTCCCGAACTTGCTCATCAAACATAACCTAAATTTCTAGCTTTGTTTTTAAGCATAAATTAGTTAGAATATTTAATAATAAATCTCGAGTGTGCAAAAACATTTATAGTCTAAATTTTGATACAGAGAAACTCAAGAGAAATTTACATTTGTATAATGAGGAACAGCTTCTGTGGATATTTATATAATACCAAGTTATTGTATATGATGCATCTTACTTCAACTCTACTTCAAAATACAGGCAAATAAAGTAAAATCACAATTGAGGACACCAGTAAAAACATCTGGTAAAAAATATATATATTATTTATATATATTTTATTATATGCTGAAAATAAACTTAATGAAATGTTGTTTTACTAAATGTTCCAAAGATAATCCTTAATAAAAAGAGTAAATTCCTCAAATTGTCTTATTTATTTCCAGATTGTCTGATGGAAGTTAGGTTGGAGAATGAAAGGGGGAAAAGAAAGAAAAACATTTCTAATTATTTTGCAATTTACTTTAATTTAAATCAGAGTCTAATTTGTTGTCACAACAGATTAAGAGAGCCTATGCAAACAAATGTAATGAATTCAGTGTGTTTCGGAGCCAGAAGCTAAACCTAGATTTATTGCAGGCATGAACTATATACAACTTTGTACTTTTAAGGAAAAAAAAAATGTATTTACAAAGTAATAAACATAACTAACAAGAAATTTAAAAATAAAGCAAATCTCAATTTAAACTAGTTGAGCAGGTATTCAAGTCAATATCATAAATAGCAGTAACCCTATTTCATTTTTTTTTTTTACCAAAAAAGATTAAACTTTTATAATACAGCATTGATTTGTGCCTAATCTGGAATAGCCTTTTTTATTAATATTGTACTAAACCCCAGGAAATGGGGCCATAGGCCACAGATTACTGCCAAAATACATACGAAGCTGGTTGATTCTACTTATTAGGACCATATAAGGTCCCTAACCCTGTTGCGATGAACAAACACAGGGCCAGCTGGCTCACAGACATTCTTTCATACAGACCTGTTGCTCATATCTGTTCGCAACTTTTTCTTTCATCAGGGTCAGAGAAATCCAAACTGTGTAGGGACCCAGTGGCGGCGAGCAGGACTGTGTTAGCAGAGGGGTGTGCAGAGCAAGCGTGCCAATTATCTTCCACTACAATTGGGTGCTAACCCAAACCGGCTACTTTCAAGTGTGTGTGCCCGTCCTGTAAAACGGCACCTGGGGGCCGTCAGGCGAAATGAGGTGCCCTCAAACGATTTCATTTTCCCTAGGAGGGGAAAAAAAAAAAAAAAAAAATCAGTTGGCTGTTTGAATGGAAGCACTCGCTTTCAATAGAAAACACATCATGACCGAGGAGGGAGAAGCAATTTTTCGGTTTTGATTATTTATTTTTGTTTTAGAGAATATAGAATAAAGGGTAAAAAATATCACTTGTAGTGTGTAACTTCTATCATGTTCACTCAAATGACATAACACTTGGACCAAACGAGGATTAAATATATACAAATAATGACACCACTGCTAGCAGCAGTCACTTCATGTATATTTTTAAAACAATTGAACACAGCATTTTTTTTTCTTTTTTTTTTTGTTTTTTTCCTTTCTTTTAAAAAAAAAAACATTTCCTTTCATTTCTCCAAGGAAATCTGAAACTCATTTTTAAACATCTTTAGAGCTTCCCCACTGTAGCCCTGAATTCTCTTTTCCAAAACGGAAGGTTTGTATCTCAGAGGAAATGTACTCATGGGGTTTCCAACTAGGTCAGTGGGGAAATTGCTGAAAATGTCACTGAAATTATAATTTTTAAAATAAACTCTGGGTTTATATCCCACATATAAGTGATATCATGTGACCTTCAAATTTTTTCTGTCCAGCTTATTTCACTTAGTATGATTATCTCAAAGTCTATCTATGTCACAAATGACAGTATTTCATTTCTTCTTATGGCTGAGTAATATTCTATTGTGTATATGTACCACAGCATCATAAAAAATAAATAAATAAAATTAAAATAAATAAATAAATAAATATTTTTTTAAAGGCTGGATTAAATCAAATAGTCTGTAATTTAGTTTGAAAAATAAGCTCTGAAGATAATTTTCTATGGGGGGGGGTTCTAGAACAGAGAAAATCAAGTCGTGCAATCACTTGTTTGTGAAATTCACTTTAACTTAGAAGAAGAATGATGTTTTAAATTTATAGATAAGGGCCAATTCACCTATTAGGAAGCTAAATAGTAGAGATGCCATTAACCTAGTCTGGTGGCAGTCATAGGGGATAGCTGCTCCTACGGTACCTCAAGGAAAGCCTGCCTCATAGGAGGAGTGCAGTGGGCTGACAACCTCCACCCGCTGCATATTAGGAATCCACATTGCAGTTTTCATGCTGAAAGCAGCCTTTACCTGGGCATCTCCCTGCCATTGATGAGCATGGGAGTCCCGCTGGAGTCAGGCCATTCCTGTGACCCATCACATTGGCCAAGATTCTCAGAGCTGCTTTATAGGCTGAGGTTCTTCCTACTCAATCCCACTTTCTCCCATTTCTGCCCTTGCACGTGTCAGAACTGCATTATGGTCTTCGGGCTTTCGTACCTTTGCCTTCACCCTCTCCCCTTTATCTTTCACAGGTACCCCCTCCTCTCAAAACAAATATTTCATTCCATCATAATATCAATCAAACAGGGGGATTGTTTCATAAACTATATAAATGCTAACCAATATACTGTATACTTAAAACTAATAATAAAATAAATATTTAAAAGTTTTAAAAAAAACATACTAAGTAGATGACAATAGAAGTTTGAATACCGAAGTAAGGAAACTTCTTGCAATGAAAAAACAAACAAATAACAAAAAGGATCATTATCTATGTGAATGATTCATTATCACATTCACTTAGATTCCCATGTCTTTATGTTTTGATATATATTATATATATATATATATATATATATATAGTTTTTTTTATAAAAAGCAATTATACTGCTGTTAAAAAAAAAAAAGACATGATCAGGTTTTCCCGCCCTTGTATTTAATCCAGAGATTCTAAATAGATACATTTTTCTACCTAGTATGAGAGAAGCCAACCCTAAAGTTCAGATAACTAAAATATAATCTGGATATATACAGATAACAACTCTTTGACAGTTTAAAATGGATTTTGATGTTATAAATTCCACTTGGAATGTGGATTTTTTATTTAACACGTATGAAGCAATGTATTGTGCACAGTACAGCAGAGCTACTAGCACCATCCCGTCTTTCCTAATCCACCTGTTTTGTTCCACTGGGCTTTCAGGCAAATGTAATTCAAGTAAGCGCTTGGATAGTATTTTCTTTGAGTCACTTAAACTAGCAAATTATCTCTTTTCCAATCACGGCCAAATATATATATTTTTCATGTCTAATCGTATTTGCCACTTGTTTCCTATAATAATCCCACATAATATGACTTTAAATTCTGGGTTACTAAAATCCTCTCTCAGGGAAGTTAATGAAACTTTTTTTTATTATTATTTTTATGATACTTTGAATTTTTTTTTAATTAAACAATATCCAGTATTTCATATTGCTATTTGTTGCCTTCTTTTTTTTTTTAAATTCCCATTAGCCCATGCAATCTGTCTAGATCCTTGACCAATTCCTTTCCTTGTTCTTCACAAGTAACATAAGTTCCTACCTTGCTCTCAGAGGCATTGTCGATGATTCTGTACATTCTATCCCCTCTTTTCTTTGTTCTTTAATCATTTTATCCATTACCAAAACAATATTATCTCTATTTTTAGTTTTTCACCATTTTTTGCAAGTTTCTGTGGCATAACTGTAAGTTTTTTCTTGCCATCACAGTGAGATAAGCTGCCAGTAAGTCAAGTTCAAAGCTTTTAAAAGAGAACTATTTACATTAATGTTGTATGGCCTCCATTTCAAAATCTCTGACTCTAGCTAATATCCAACAGTGGCAAATTATTTTTTGAGATTTTAAATAACAAGATGAATGTAAATTTGATTTTTTCCTTATTTTTTCTCCCAATTCGTACTCCCTAATTAGCTATATATAAAAATTCAGTCTGAATTTCCTTTTCATATGCAGCCTCTTCCCAATCTCATTGTTGTAGCCCGTATTTCAATTTTATCAGAATTCGTTGTTTTCTGACACCTTCATTAATTTCACTCTAAATATTTATTTATTTAACTAATATTTATTAATTATATTCATTTATTCAATTAATGTTCATCATGTCTATACTTCATAGTGCTTATATTCAACCAGAGACAGACAAGCACTAAATAAATATGTAACATCAACTTTGATATATTCTTTGAAGTTAAAGTGAGGAGCAATGATTAGAATAAATACTCACAAAATCTCTCTGAAAAAAATATTGAAGTTAAGACCCGTTGAATAAGCTTATATAAACTGTACACATCTATAAATATATATATATATATATATATATATATATATATATATATAACCTTTTTGTTTGAAAAATGAGGCTTGAATTGGCCACTATTAATTAGCAAATCTAAAACATTACTGTAGACTAGAATATAGATACAAACAGCTCACCAGCCTCTCCATCTGCTCACATATACCTCCCTCCAATGTGACAGAAGGAGGATCTTTGGTAATTAATTGGAAAGCAAGAGATGAAAAGTCAGGAGGATATCTTTTGGCACCCTTTTTCTTCTGCAGTCCTCTCACCTGACTCCTGCTACCACTGCCGCTTTTCAGCAGGAGCGGGAATTCTTCCAACAGCTCTCACAAGAGTTTCCTTTCTACCTGCTGCTCAACCAAAAGATCCTTTCAATCTCATTCTCTTTCTATCTTCAACCCCATCCTTTTTCTCTTTATTACAGTTTCTCTGTCTTATTATTTATGTTTTTAGATAGGATGTACTTTTTTTTTTTTTTTGGTTCTGTTATAGCAATTTAGTTTGTAAGTCTTTTTCAGTCACTGGGAACACATAACTTTGTGTCATAAAAGAATAACTAGAAAAGTTCTTATGGATTACCAAAGCATTCCTTACATTTTTTATTGATAAGGCAGGAGGTCTGAATATTTGTCATAACTTAATCAAGTTATATAGCTAGGCAATGCAAACCTGACCTAAAATCCATCTCTCTCTATTCATAGCATAATCGCATGTTCTGATTGTCTGGGACTGTCCTGCTTAGTTAATAGTTCTTTCTAATAGAAGCAGGTTTATTCCTATTGTCCCAGTGAAATCTTTACTAGAAGCATTTTCATTCTCAATAATTTTCCAGTTTGGAGCACGATTACATGATCCTACATAGATTCCATTTATCTTTTCACTGTATCACAGTGATGTTGTTGTTGTTTTTAATTTTCAATGAAGCTTGTGTGTGTACGTGTGTGTGTATAGAGTTTTCAAATATAGCAGTTGTTACATTAAAAAAAAAGTAGTGTAATTATAAAAAAAAAATCCCAAGTGTCTGATTTTTTCTTATATGGAGAATAAACTCTCAGAAGGTACTCATCCAGAGATCTAAGTTGCTCAGTTATGAACACTATTCCTATTCTTATTTCTTCAAGTGAGTTTCTCTGTAGAATGTTGAGAATGTAATAAGAAGGGCGGGAACTTGGTGATACTCTTGTCCGAGACGGAAATGAAAGGCAAGCATCCAATTGGACTATCACTTAGAATCTCTGATGGTGCATATGGCTTTTAAAAGTATGTGTGACTTACTTATTCTATGGTGGCCACCATGCCAAGCCTTTTCTGGTGTTACCTAAGTTGATGCAATTTATTTATAAATAATATACTGTTATTTCCCCCATGATAGATGCTAAAAGTGACACATTCAAGATGTAAACAACTGATAAAATTCTTGGAGGTGTAATTCACACCAAATATGCCTGATTTAATAGCCTTAATTCTTATCATTAAACATGCTGGCTCCATTTTTAATTAAGAAATATATAATATTCTGTGCTTTTTGTATTTTCCTCTTTTCTTTATATTTATTATTTCCTTTCCCTCCTAATATGAGTCCCAAATATTATTTCGATGAAAGCAAAGTCAATTTTTCATAGGAGGCAGACAAACAGTGAGAGATGAATATGGGTAATTTAAGTTTGTGTTTCAAGTTTGTGTTCCTTATGTGAGGAGTCTCAAACTTAAAAAAGAAATTGATACATAGTAAAGTGCTTCATACATCTTGTTATATTTCATTATAATAAATTTGGACTGCGTATAGATATACAAAGGAAGGAAAAGCATTAATTGAGTACCTCCTCTATACCTGACACTGAGATACTTCGTAGACATTTTCACATGCAATTCAAATTTTGTTTTCAAATTTCTGAAATTGAAGCTCAGGAAATTTAAGTCACTGTTTGAAGATTATAAAGTTACTAATTGTCAGATAAACCACAATCTCATTTGCTTTCTCCATGATTTATTAAAAATATACCCAAAAGGATATGAGAATGAAATCAAAAAGGAGTGCTTCAAAAATCAATTACACATGGAAGAAGGGATTAATGGAGGAAATGAGGGAAAAAAGCTTTAAAACTGTTACATGAGACAATAAAGACACTGTGTATTCAAAAAAGGGTCAGTTTCTTTATCAGGTAAGGAACTGCAGATCTCCATGTCTTTGGGGTCAGTTACTAGAAAGTTATTGTGGTCTTTGATGGTATCATGTTTCTGTGGATTTGTCATATTCTTTGAAGTCTTGCATTGCTGTCTTTGCATTTGCAGTAGCAGTAACCTCTTCCAGTTTTTACTAACTGACGTTGGGAAAGAAATACCTTCTACCAGCCTTGTTAGTGATTCTAGGCTTTCTCAGACCTTCTGTGCATGTGTCTATTCTGTTTCTCTGTGGCAGAATTCTTGTTTGTATGACTTCTTTCAATCCTGCAAAGCACCAGTCCCTGTGCTGATGACCTTCCTTTTGTTTTCCCTGAGCAAAGTGAAAATTAAATTTGTGGTCTCTCCCTGGGCCCCAGATTCAAGCTGGCTTTGTCCAAGTGTTCACTAGCTGTCCACCAAAGTTTGCTCTCCCCACTGTCGGGAGCTCAAGCGAAGAGCCCACCCCAGGGTGTGTGTGTGGGGAGGTGGGACAGAGCACTACAGATGTCTGTCGTCCAGTTGGGGCAATCCATGGGCAGGGCATCCGCAGAGGCTTGTGAGTGGGATTCTTTGCCAAACAGTAGCACCTAAATCAACTTTAATGATTCAGTACTCCAGATAAGGAGAGAGAGAAAAGGGCTTCTTAGTCAGTCTTATATAACTGGGGAAGCCAGGCACTCACTCCCACGCTCACTTCTCATGTGCTAAGAAGTTCTTCGTTAGCACTGAGCTCTTCCTCCACCTTGTGGGAGAAGTTACATGGGGAAAGTTAAATTGTTCCACTTATCCTCTCCAATGGATCAAATTCATTTTGTCTTTTGCTGTTTTGTTTTGTGGGGCATTTTGTTTGATTGTTTGTTTGTTTGTTTTTTCCATTGGTGTGCGGAACTTCTCTGCTGAAAACATAGACTTCCACAAAGGCTCTCTCATCCGTGGGTATATCTGAGAGAGTATTCTCGAGGGGATCCTGGACCATGGCCAAGAGAGGCTAGAGGCAATTCACAGGCCACTGAAGGGTTCAGAGCTGGGACCAAGGTCTATATTGCCTGTTACACAACAGAGGTGGGACAGATTTCTCCCCTGTCTCTTGATTTATGGTGCTGGATCCCACAGCTCCCACAAAGTCGCTTTTGTCTATGAATAGATACCAAGTTGTTGTTGAGGGGAGATCTAACAAAGGTGCGCTATTCAGCCATATTTCTGGTGTCACATTGTCTGAGATAATGATCTTGACATAACAAATTAATTGTATAATTAATAAACTCTCTGTTTGAATACACTGGGATTAGGCTATTACTTGCTTAAGGCTCAGATGCATCATTTTCAGACCAAAGAAATCAATAAAGTATAAGTTTAACTTCCCAATGTTAAAAAAAATAAGCAAAGCCTATAAATAAGGCAAAAGGTAATCTGTGGAATTTCAGTCACACCGGAACATTATCTAATGGGCATAGCCTAGGTATATTTAATTCCCTACAGGAATGAAAGTTTGTTTGCTTGAGTATCCACTGTGGATTAGGGCAAAGACTATATAATGTTGCGTGTCAATTTATAAATTTTTAATCTGTATTTATGCTTGGAAAAATACATTATAACAAAGAATATAGTTTTATTGTGGTATATTAACTTGTTTTTGTATTTAACCTGGCAATCTTATTTAGCATTCTTTCTTTTAGTGACAATATTTATTAAATTGTCTTTTTGACTAGATTTGCCACACTGTTGATGCTTACATTAATAGGTTAAACAAATCTTTCACATAGATTCACTATATATTTGTCATGAGAGTTATCATTTTAGGCTTTTGAAAATTGTACTTGGAAATGTTGCACATGATCTTCTATGCCATCTCATAGATAATTATTTAGAGTTAAGGAGAAATGTACTGGTTAAAGAGGAAAATATAAGTGAGAGCATGTCCTCAATATATTATATTAAAGAGCACCTAAAAATGCTTTATCTTTGCATGCTTTATTGTTATTTATCTTTTTATAGGCTTTCTGTTTCTTTGGACTCTCCCATCAATGCTGATAACACTACAAATGAATCCACTTATTAAAAACCTTCAGAGCAAGGAAAACTCATTTATATTTATTTCATTATTTTTATCATCTTTGTCTAATTTGGAACATAAATCTAAATATAAGGGAAATATTGCATTTTAAAATTAATTTCTGTATGCTGTATAGTTAACCTCTGATTTACATTATGGACAGCAAATTAAAGGTAACTATAACTTTAAATTTTTTAATTAAATTCTAAACTCTAAAATAGCAATTTGGTTTTACTCCCATGCTTAGGAAAGTTTATGGCAAAATTGAAAGAGTAAATAAAGAAAATAGAAACTGACCATCATATTACTTATGCTCTAATTGTGCAGTAAAATGATATTGATATTTATATTTGATTTGAAGGCATAGCTTTTATTAACAATAGATAGACAAGCAAAATAAAGTTTGAAATAGTCATTCTAAAACTGCATTTCCAAATTAATAGCAATATGAATACATGATTCTAAAGCTCTAAATGTTTTTGTTAAACATTTACTGTGTATTTTTGTATCTGTAAGATATAACAGAGACCAATTAAGGAATAGTTTTTAACGTGCTTGATAAAGTATGGAACCAAGGTAAATGTAAATTTGAAAACTACAAGAAAGATAGATAATAGTACAATTTTGTTTTAAAGCATTCAGTATCTATAGCTATTTGTGATGGCAGCATCAAAATTGAAACATTTTGCATAAACTGATAATTTGGAGAT
This sequence comes from Eonycteris spelaea, assembly GCA_003508835.1. Classification (NCBI taxonomy): domain Eukaryota; kingdom Metazoa; phylum Chordata; class Mammalia; order Chiroptera; family Pteropodidae; genus Eonycteris; species Eonycteris spelaea. Next base: position 3,323,961 of record PUFA01000067.1, on the reverse strand, counting down.
TGATGAGTCAAATGCTTTGAATTTCAGAGAAAAAAAAATTTGAAACTAAATCTAATGACTCCAGTTGAATCTCACTCTATCCTGGATTTCCACTCAGGAATACATGAGTATCAATGAATCGTTAAGCAAAGTGAACTACAGAAAGTCTGCTATCCTCCATTCACGTCTCTGAAATCTTTCCTTCAGTATGAATGCTTTCTTGTGATTCAAGGATTGATGGTATAGATTCCGTGTCAACCTTGCACTCACAAAAATGTATAATAATAGTAATGACAATAATAATATAATAATAATAATAATAATAAAACATCTTGCTTATGTTTGTTGTAAAAAGAGAAATTCATTTATTTTTTCATCGTTCTGTACGTGAGAAGTCTAAGCATAGTGAAACTTGGGTTACACAAATTTCACGGCATCACCAGAGCTGCATTGCTTTAGGAGCATTCAGAAAATAATATGCTTCTGAGCTTATTCAGGTTGTTGGCCAAATCCAGTTCCACGTGGTTGTAGGACTGAGGTTTCCGGATGATAGCATCTTCTGCAGGCTGCCCATATTTCTTGGTCCATGGGCTCATTCCTCACTCATCAAGCCAGCAATGGGAGATTGCCACACTTTGAACCTCTATTGTTCCATACTTTCCCTGACTTCCTGTTCTGCCACATCTCTCTGACTCCAGTGGAAGAAATGTCTTTGCTTTTTAGGGGTTTATGCGATTATATTGGGACTTCTTGAATAATGTGGGATAATAATATTATTTTATGGTTATTTTATAATAACTTTAATTATATCTGCAAAACCCATTTATAGTAGTATCTAGATTAGTATTTGATTGTGTAACCAGGCGATGGGATTACAGAACACATTCTTAGATTTTTTTTCTCAATTTAAGGTTTATGCAACATGTTCTAAAAAATGTCTCCCTATTGGTAAGCTAGTATTTCTTCTTGGTTGATAACATGAATATTGGAGCAATTTGCTAGACCATGTTACTTTAAGTTAGATTGCCCTTGTACTGAGTTAGATCTTATTTTCCAAAAGTTTCCTTTATCTCTTACTCTGAATCTCTTATCTCATGTATTAAATACTTATGTGCCATACATAATAGTTGTTTATTGTCTTTCTTACATCACCTTAATAAAAACATTGATCAAAATGATTAAGGTTCTTCTATTTTCTCAAAATCTCTCTTCCTTTAGAAATATCATTAACCCCAAGTCTACTCTCTCTCTGTACACTGAAAATCTCTGAATATGTTTAACTTCATATTTTTATCCTGAATTTCATTTAAAACTCAACTACTACAATTTTCCCTTGTTAAGTGAGGTCTTTAGCATAGCACAAAGGATCTGTGTATGGAAATCAGATGGGGGGGGATCTTTATTTATATGAACCTCTAACTGAACTTTAGCATTTTCTTTAATTGTTACACATGTCGTAGTAGTATTACTAATACCCATAACTCTGACACCAAAACACTCACAGAAATATCCATACAAATGATGATTGCTGCAAAAATAGTCAAGTGTCATTTATAATAGTTACTATATTGTAATTACTTTAGTAAATAAACAGTCACTATGCTGGTATTGATAAAGTATATGCTCTACTACCGCACACAATGGCAGCCTTCATGTTTTCCAACCATCATGGGACGTGCGTGGCTGGTCCACCGTTAATATACTCTTGATCTAGCAGCTGTTCCATTAATCGGTATAGGGGCATGTTCTCATAGTGGTGGCTCAGACATGCACATTGCTCTGTGTTATTTCCTCTCCACAGTTATTTTCTGAACAAAGTATAGGAGGAGATGAGTCAAAGAGGACCTGACAGTTTAATGTTCATACTTAAGCTGATGAATAAGAGTAGACACACAGGGATCTCATTTAAAAATAAAATGTAACTTTTACTTGTCTATACTTTAAATGTCAAATCTTTTAATGCGTTTATAAAAGTGCACATATTACGGTTTCACATTTTTTAATATTTTAGAAACTGTATTTCAGTCGAATTGGTTTTCTTTTTAATTCTATGTATGAAGTCAATTAATCAAAGGACTATATAGGCTTTGCCAGATTGAAATAAGCTAGATGTAACAACAGTAACTGCCATAACAAAATTAGTTAAGAATCTCTGAAACATTAGAGTGTATTATGTCTAAACACAAACTCAACAATTTTCCATTAAGTTTTGTCTTTTCTCCTGGCATAGTAATATTATGTGTCACCACACTTCCACACTTTTAGCTTCTAGTCTATAAATCTTACTTAACTTTTAATTTAAATTTTCAGTTCTTTTTGATGAATTCTAAACATTCATTATTTCTCTGATATACATTTCACATGTATAAATTTAAATATATATTTAAATTTCAATACTGGTAATGTGAAACATACAGAAATTAGAAGAGTGTAATGAATGCCCATGTTTTAATTATCAAGCAGGAGCAAATAATAACAACCCATGGTCAGTGTTCAACTCAATGTGCTACCCTCGCCCTACCTACCCAGCTAATATTGAAGCAAATCCTAGATATCATATCTATTAATCATCTTTTTTAGTATAAATTTCTAAATGATAGAAAATCTCAAACAGAAACACAATTACCATACCTGCAAACATAAAAACTATATTTTCATAGCAACAAATATTAAATTAGTCTTTAAATGACTCTGACATATTGAAATAAATGTTTAATTAATTTTTAATTAAATTTTTATTTTGAGACAGTCACAGAGTCACCTGTAGTTTTAAGAAACAATATAGACATACAGTTATTTTTTACCCAAAGTGTAGACACAAAACATTTCCATCACTCCAAAGAGCCTTTACATTCACTTTTTATATTCATAACTTCTTGGCTTCTTCCCTTTTTTAACATCTAGAAGTTACTAATTAATCTGTTTTCTTATTCTATAACTATCATTTTGACAATATGATATAAATGGATACACAGTATTAACCTTTTGAGATTTTTTTTTCACTCATTCATCCATAGTCCATCTATTTTTAAGTTCAATAATATTTCATAATCTGGGTTTACCATTTTATTTTGTTTGTTTTCATATTTTAGTTTCTTTTCTAAATATTCATCTATTGAAGGATACTTGTGTTTTTCCAATTTTAGGCTATAGCAAATGCTATGGACATATGTGTGCAGGTTTTTGGGTAAACATGTCTTTATTTCTGTAGGGTAAATAACCAGGAGTACAATTTCTGGATTATGTGGTATTTGCATGTTTTTAACTGCAAATTTTCCAGAGTTGCTGTACTACTTTACAGTTCAACAATCAAAGGGACATTAAGTTTTTATACATTCTCACCAGCATTTTGTGTTGTCACTAATTTTTATTTTTGTCATTGCGATAGCTGTGCAATGGTATCTTATTGTGGCTTTAATTTGCATTTCTCAAATGGTTGATGATCGTGATCATCATTTCATGTGCTTCTCTGCCATGTCTGTAGCTTCTTCAATGAAATGTGTATTCCGGCCTTTTTCCATATAGCTTTTCTTTTCATTCTCTTAATAGAGTCTTTATCACAGAAAAGTATTTTATAAGTTTTATTTAAGTCCAATTGAATAATTTTTGCTTTTATAGATTGTGCTTTGGTGTCAATTCTACACTTTTACCTAGCCCTAAATCTCAAGGAATTTCTTCTGTATTTTTTTTATTAAAAGCTTTATAATTTTACATTCTATTTTTAAATTCGTAATATGTTTTGAGTTACTTTTTGTGTAAGATGTGAGACTTAGATTGAAGTTTTTGTTTGTTTCCTTTTTTGTTTTTAGCTTTGGTTGTCCTATGGCTACAGCTATCTTTCCTCCATTGATTGGCATTTGTATCTGTGTCAAAAATCAGTTGGACAAATCGCTATGGGTATGTTTCTGGGTTTCGACGCTGCCCTATTGACCTATGTGTCTATTCACTGCCAATACCACACAGTCTTGATTACTATATCTATATAATAAGTCTTGAATTTGCGTACACTAGTCTCACTCACTTTATTCTTCTTTTAAAAAATAATATTATTGCAGTTCTTTTGCATTTCTAGATAAGTTTTAGGATAATCTTTCATAGTTATATGAAAAATATTGCTGAGATTTTTGTAGAAATTGTGTTAAACTTGCATATCAATTTGAGGAGAATTGACATTCATTATTATAATGAACCTTTCAATTCAAAAACATGATGTGCCTTTACATTTATTTAGATCTTGAATGTTTTTCATCTGCATGGTATAGTTTTCAGCATACAAGTCCAATATATGTTTTCTTAGACTTACATTTAAGTATTTCATTGTTTCGAGTCATCAAAAATAAATATTATATTTCTAATATTAGTATTGTAGTATTTGTGCTATATATAAAATATAATATTTTATATTTATCTTGTATCCTGCCACTTTGATGAATTCACCTCTTAGTTTTAAAAGTTCATTTGTATGTAGTTTCCTCAGATTTTCTACCCAGGCAATTATGTAATCTACAAATAGGGGCAGTTTTATTTCTTCCTCTCAAATCCCTATATATTTAATTCCCCTTTCTTGACTTATTATACTATTTAGAATGCCCAGCACTGTATTGAAAGAGAATGGTAAAAGTGGAATCCTTGCCTTTTTCCTGACTTTTTTTGAGGGAACAAATAATTCATCACTTTAACATTAAACGTGTTAGCTTTAAATTTTTAAAAAATGTCTTTATCATGTTAAAGAAGTTGCTTTTTATTGTTTTTCTGATAGTTTTTATCATGAATGGGTTTGGATTTTCCAAATGCTTCTTTTTAATCAATTGATACAATAAAGTGGTTTTTGTTTTATGTATTACGTTGATTAATTCTCAAATACTGAGCCTGGTCCACAATATATATTTTGTGTGATGGTGATGAAGGGGTAAAATTCCCACTCCTTCTTTATAAAGGGCATACATTTTAAAGTTTAAAATGACAAGACTCTAGAAATCACAGAGTTATACCAGTCCATATCTCATAATATTTTAGATATCTCTTTTAATACATTTTTAATAAGAAACACTTAAAACCCCAGTATGGAGGTCTAGGTACAGTAAGTCCACTGTTCCTTGATTTATTCAAGTCAACCAGGGACCCAAATATTGATTTAGCACTTAATCACCAAAAGTGAGTATAAGGGTGCATTATTCTTGCACGATTATAAGAAATGTAAAAAAGAGAGAAAGTGTACACAATCACTGAGTCCATAAGTAGCTAACAATTTTGTTGGAAGGTATTTCCACCTGGATGGTAAATGGCAAGTAGAAATAGAAGGATCAGGAATGAAATAAGAATGATGCATGTGATAATATAATAAAGAAGCATAAATATTTAGCTAAGAAATGTTGCTTAACTAATGATGTAAAAATGTTACTATTTGAGGTATTTTAAGAACAAGTAATATGATAAAAACTGTAATTCTGGTAGATGATCTATCAAAAGTGTTTATAATGGATGAGATAATGAGGAAAATGATCAAAGGGAAAGTAGGAAAAAAGATAGTGATTGATATATGCATATGGATCTGTATATGCAGCATAATGATTGAGAGGATGTAGAGGCACAAGTATTAACTGTAAGCCTTCCGAGAAAAGAGATCAATAATTAAAAATCCCCAGATCTCTGCTTCATAAGTGGGTGGTCAAAACAGCCAGACCATTTGGCTGACTATAAACTATAAAAGACATTTTCAGTTGGAAAATTCCACTCATAACATCATAGTACATCAATTATAATAAAATCTTTTCCAGAAGCATTTCCTCAGAGAAATCTGTTTTGGAAGTTATATTGTTACTATTGATGTTGCTATGCAGCATTTTCCCTTGACAAAACATAACACTTTTTGAAATAATGTCTTTATTATAATGACATTAATAGTGTCAGAAAATCTTCTCTGTTCTTATATAAATCAAAGGAATTTAAAAGATTAAAAATATTAGCATGTCAACCACAGTCTTCAGTTTGATGTCACATTGCAAACTATAAGTTCATTGGGACAATTTTTTTTATTACTGTTGTTATAGAAGAATCTCTCTTATCTCTCTTATAGGTTCAGTATTTTTTGCAGTCAATAGTACATTTACTTTTATTTTATTTTTAAAATTATTTTTTTTACATTATAGATGACATATAATGCTATATTAGTTTTAGGTGTACAACATAGTGATTAGACATTTAATCACCTTATGAAGTGATCACCCTGATATGCCTGATACTCATTTGACACCATACATAATTATTATAATATTGTTGACTACATTCCTTATGCTGTATTTTACATCCTTATGACTTTTTGTATAACTGGCAATTTGTACTTCTTAATCCCTTTCACTTTTTTCACCTATCCCCCTACCTCTCTTCCATCTGACGACCATCAATTTGTTCTCTGTACCTATGAGTTTGTTTCTGCTTTATTTATTCAGAAAACATGTATTTTAAAATGTTAATTTCAAGTTCCAATAGAAAACATTTTACTGTATATGTTTTCATCTTCTTTTTATTGTTTGAATTTTATGCATTTATGATTTGCTGAGATATAGTTTCATTTTTAACAATATCAATTTTCATGATTCCACAAAATAAATTGAAGTTTGGAAAATGGCCTTAACCAGATTACTTATAGCTGCCTAATATTAAAGAGCTGATTATATATAGGTGCCTTTATTAAACTGACTACGTAGAGCAAATTTTGATCCTATAAATTTTTAATGCATCACTATGAATTAAAACAAATCAATAAGTAAATCATTTGTATTTTTTTTTTTTAAAAAGAAACTGTGATGTGATTAACCGTCAAGTGATCAAACTTCAAAGTGTTGCTTGGAGCAGTATCATTATCTTCAGAGGAGACTGCACTCAAAAAAAGAATAATGTCATTACGATGAGAAAAAATAAAGACATTTTTATAGAGGTTAGATGCACCATCTGAAGGTTAATTTTGTTTTTAGATTATTTGTTTTTGTTAATTTACATGTAGAGTTCCTTTCAGGAAAAAAAAAAGAAGAAATGAGGTTGTTGTTGAATATTAAATTTTTTGCATGCACACAGGCATCCAAATATACTTGAATTATCCTGATGCTTTTATATAAAATTCAAAGTTAAACACCATTATTTTAATAATTTATAAAGGTTTTCTATTTTTTTAAATTCACTATGTTAAAAAAATTATTTTCATTCCTGCTAAGCATTTTAAAAATTAAGTAAATCCATAGATAACATATGATGGATTATCTTAAATTTAGAAATGAGCACTGAGATTAAAATCTAGCAGTAATAAATTGATTCAGAGAAAATGAAATAACTACAAAAATTACATGAGATATTTTTTCAAATATGTCCATTCCAACTATTCTTTTCTAGTCATAAAATAATTGTATTAACATCAAGCTATACTTATGAAAACATCCTAAAACGATTTTAATGTATGGATGGGAAATTTTCCTGATTGTTAAAGTAAGTTACTGCATACACACTGAATTCTTTGTATTTCCAACATATAATTTTTCACCTCTTTTGAATGATCTAAGAGCCCCATTTAAAATTTCTAAATCTGCAGTATGTTTTAAAAGAACTAATATTTCGGCCCAAGACCTTTGGCAATTACAATGCAATACATCTGCAAACAGAATGGATTTTGTTCTACTATTAACTCCAAAAAATGTGAACTTCAAAAGGTTCATAGAAGATGTATTGCATTCTAGCATACGTATCTGTCACATATAAGAACTAGTTAACTAATTTGCTTGCTTTAGGGTCATTTTTTTTTAGACACTATATATAATTCTTTGAATTTAAACTCATAAAATCTGTTGATGAGATTCAGCTTCAGAGGAATATTTCCTGACTCATAATATTTCAAAAAACACATTTCTGGAAACTTTACTATATTAAATCTTATTAATACAGAGGTCTGGAGCAATCATTATTGAGTTGTCATCAGAGTCTACAGAATATAAATCTAAACAAATGCATCCAGTATAAAAAAGAATTCTTTATTAAAACCACCTTTCTTTAAGGTTCTATTACCTCAATATGTGACTGTGGTGTGTTTAAACAGGGCTTTACCCCCACGTCTTTGTAACTGGCCACTGCTTGCTTGCATTTCATCAAAACTGACACCATTAGGAATTGAGAAGAACTGCTTGGAAAACTTCTTATTCTCACATAACAGATACCCAGTCAAACTGATCATCTTAGGTAAGTTGTATTACAAAGGATAATGCCAAATAGTTATACGGTTCAAGCAATTAAAGTTCTTCCAAATGTCTGTGATCGTTTTTAATTCATATGACTCTACATTTTTAAAATGTGTTTTCCCTTTCCTTTATAATCATTCTCTTTGCTTCATTATCACATTCCAAAAGAAGAAGTCATTCTTTAACTAAATGCCCGTTTTTTAAGCAAAGTCATCTATTTAATAAAACAAACCTAAGATTTATCCACATTAGCGTTTGACTTTCTTAGGCTACTTAAAATGCTGACATTTGATCCTCATCTTGCAAAATGCACCAGTTTTTAAAATGTTTCAAGGGAATGAAAAGGCTGAGCTTCAGAGCCCCACAGATTGTTAAACGTGATTTGCTACAGCTCACATTACTGCAAGGTGGAAACAATGTCAGCAGGAGCAAAATCAACTTTTTATATAACCCATTGTACATAGCAATTCATGAGCTAATAAAGTTAGTATTAATATGTTGCCACCATGCATAATAATTCTTAAATATAAGTTTCTCATTTAACTAGGGCAGTTATAATATACCCAGTTATAATAAACCAATTTCACCATTGCTTGTGAAATTTTAAAACTATACCAGAATTATATATATATTTCCAAAGACTCCCATGGGCAAAGAAGGAATGCCCAGTGCTATTTTATTTCAAAACAAGGAAGACACCATATGCTTTAACCAAATGAGAAGATAAAGTTCATCTACCCAGCAGCAGCTGATATGCACTTTAGTTGAGTAAGCAGTTCTATTAGGAGTTAGCTATTAGCCAACCTGTCATTAAAGGGAGGGTGATACTTCAGTTACATTGAACTAATTGTTAGAAAAAGAATAAAATCATTACTTATGTTTTATCATGCCTCCTCTATGTTTAAAGTGTATTTTATTTTATTGTGAGGTAATTTTATAAAACTAGACAAAGTCACTTTTACAGCTGAAATGATTCCTAATGTATGGAATGAAAAATCTGAATGGGTGGATGCCTCAATCTCAACATCCCTAAAGTAAAATAGCTATTCTTGTGGCTGAAAGTTTATGGCCAACAGATATCACAAAGCATCCCTTTACTTAAGGACTTAAAGTAAAATTAGAAACTCTCATTTATTTGAGAACATGTTCTTTACCTAGTTCCTAATTTCACTGTAGTCTTATTGGTTAATTTAAAGGAAGTTGACTGGTAAAGCACAGGAAGCATCTGTGACTGCAGCTAGTGTGAATTTACCTTTTGATCCTCTATCAGGCGTCCAGAAGTTTCAGGTGTCAACTCAAAATTAAAAAGAAGAAAAATAATTATCTTCTGACTTGTCCACAGTTTTCAGTGCATGTCTCCATGCATTCCCAGCCCAACTTCAGATGTAGGGATTAAGAATGGATTATTGTGGCTTAACTCAAAGTTTTCATTTTAGTTTTCTCTTTCATCCAATAGTGTGGTTTCCCTGTACCTGATTATTGTTCAGGGTTTAGATAAAAGTGAAGTGGCTGGAGTTCAATCAATATGAGACAGAGTGCCATGGATGGGCCTGGGAAGGCATTTGAGAGTGCTGTTGAAGCCTGTCAGTCTCTCCTCCTGAAGGCACAGTGTTCTCTCTCTTACAGCTGTGTTCCATCTCTTTTGTTATCCTCAAATAGACTATTGATCCAGTGAGACTGGAAAACCTTGTTCCAATGTGCACTGAGCCCAGAAACTGCCACACCTTAGCAAACGTGATGTTCCATCTGGAAATAATGTAATTTCTTATAGTCAATTCCTCTCTATATTTTTACACTTATGAATTAGCTTCAAAATATGCCAATTGTTACACCACCAATGCATTTTATTACATTGCTTCAAGATAAATGTCACCTCTTGAGTTCCTGAAAGAAAATCTTCAGCAGTTCCACAGAGCCCTGGTTCCCCCTAAATTCAGTTTTACTATTTTTCTTGTATCTAACATTTTACCCAACCACATTAAAGTCATTTTAATAACAATATAAAACAAAATCTGGATGTATGATATCCCTGCTGTTCTTTGGGACAATTTTCATTGATACATTTTTGGCTATGTATCACTTTGAATTTCTTTATATTTTTACTTTTTAAACCATAACCTTTTAAATTGGTATGGGTAGGTCATATTTTTCTTGCTTTACCCTGTATTGGCTTCTGAAATTATAATTGAAAAGTTTTTTTTTTAAGATTCTGAGGTAAAAGCATCACTGAAGCAAGTTTTTTTTAGAAATAATTTATTTGCAACATTGTGAATTTGTAGAACAAAAAAATAATCATACATTGTGAATTTGTAGAACAAAAAAATCAGTTTCCAGTAATCTTTGATCATATATAATCTATATATGTATATATTTTATACAAAGAATGTATTTCATGTACTACTGTATTAATGTTCATGTTCTATAAACCATAAATGAAATAGAAAATCTAAAAGAATTAATTAAATTTAAATTTAACAATATTTTTAGCATAAAATTCATTTTCAGATTAATTAAAAATAGCATTGTGCATCACTGTTTTTAATTTAATAAAATTATTCTGTTTTTTCTTCTCATTTGTTTTGTTCTAATGATTTTAAGAAATAATTAAAATATATAGAAGAATTTCAATAATAAGATAATGAACCCCTGGACAGTCACTATCTATATAAAAGAATTTTTAACATTTTTAACATTTGTAAAAATGTGTGTAAATACAGCCAGGTGAAAATAAACTAAAATTGTCAGGACACCTCATCTTTAACTAACTCAACTTGCCTGTTCTACATACGGAAGACATTCTATGTTGCAGTCAAAATTCTATTAGTCTAGCTAATAAAATTAACAATAATTTTTAATTACATGTGATATTCAATTCATATTCAAATTTTCTCAATATGTTATAGTTGTTTTGAAAGTATGTATCGATTTAGCAACAAGATTATTACATGTCATTAAATTATGGTCTGAATGATAAATCTCTGAAATAAGTGTAAACATTTTTGATGGGGAAATATTTAAACAATATGTATTCAAATTATAAAGTACTAGAAACATACTTTCTGGCTTTGTCTTTGGGATATTCATGTATTTAATTTACTGTCTTTTTCTTTTTTCTTTTTTCTTTTTTCTTCTGATCAGTATGCTGTGATTAAGGCCACTATTTTAAAGGTAGTCTTTTTTTATCACTTTGAATGAAATTTTAAAACCTTACTTCCACTTAGATCATTTTATCTTCTCTACTTTTTTTTGCCCTCTTTAATTCCCCCTCCCCTCACTTTCACCTCTGACCTATGTTTCTTGCCATCTCCCCTTGAGAACTGGATCTCTGAAGGTAGGGCATCTCCTCCCACGCACACCTGGCCCAGCGCTCCTGGGGTGCGGGGTGGAGGGGTGTGGCAGCCCAGTGCATCCGGGTACTGTCTGTGGCTACACCTCGGATGTGAGCCCAGGACCTTCTACGTGGAGCTACCCTATCTTCTGTAATTTTAAATGTCATTGACATTACTAACTGATGGTATTATCATGCTTTGCTTCGCTTAGAATTTGATTAATAAAACTTATGAGAAGGATATTCTGTTACCTGTTCTTTTATTGTTTCTGCTTTTATTTTTTTCTTCTTTTTGATGCTCTAAGAGTTTTTTTAAATACTTTTTTTTTCTATTGAAGATCTTTCCTTAGCCATTCTTACAGGTATGTTTACTAGCAAAATATAACATTTTTTGTTGTTGTTGTTATCTGAGAACACCTTTATTTCCTCGTCATTCCTGGAAAAAAAAAAAAAAAAAGTATCCCGGAAGATTTAACTATGGCACTTGAGAAATAATGTGCCACTCCGCTGGGTTTCATGGTTTCAGATAAGAAAGCTACTGCCATTTGAATTGTCTGTAGAGAATATGTCATCTCTCTGTGCTCATAAGATTTTTTCTTTGTCTTTAGTTCAGAAGTTTAATTATGATGTGTCCTGGTGTGGAGTTTTTTAGTTTCATCATTTTTGTGATTCTCTCGTTTCATTATTTTATTGATTTACACTTTTCATCAAATTTGACAAGTTTTCAGTCACTATGCTTCCAAAACTCTATCAGTTCTACATTTTATTTATTTATTTTTTACTTTAGCCTCGGGAATTCTAATGATACTAATATTCGATTTTTTGTTATTTTTCTAAAAGTTTCTAAAGCTTTGATGTTTTGTTTTGTTTTGTTTTGTTTTTGTATATTTTTTTCTCTGTTATTCAGATTGGGTAAATTCTCCTGATGCATCCTCATGTTCACTGAATATTTCCTGTAATCTCCAAAGGACTTTTGAGTCCACGCAACAAGTTTTTGTTTTATTGTTGTTGCTTTATTTTTAAGTTCTATAATTGCTATTTGTATGTACGCACACACACACACACACACACACACACACACACATATCTTCTATTTCTTTGGTAAGATCTTTTATTTTTTGTATGGTTCAAAAAAATTTATAATGGCTAACTGAAACATTTTTAGGATTGTTTCTTTAAAATCCTTAAATTATAATCCTTAAAAGATAATTCCAACATTCCATTTACCTTTGTGCTGATGTCAATTGATGGTGTTCTCATTCAAGTTTTGATTTTTCTGGTTCTTGCTATAACAGGTGTTTTTCAATCATATCTTAAACATTTTATCTATCATTTAAGAAACTCTATATCCTTGCTATACATTTTTGTTTTTGTTTTGTTTTGTTTTAGCGGCAGTCCCCCTAGTTAGGTGAAGACACAGGTTCTAGCCTACTTCGGTGAACTGTGATTCCACTGATTTCATATTCAGAGGTGCTTAAGTTTTTCTTTTCTTTCTCTCTCTCTCTCTCTCTCTCTCTCTCTCTCTCTCTCTCCTTTCTTTCTTTTATGTGTGCATGCATGTGTGCGTCTGCATGTGCGTGTGCGTGTGCGTGTGCGTGTGCGTGCGTGTGTGTGTGTGTGTGTGTGTGTGTGTTTAACTGACTCTGCTAGGGCTCCCACTAGACCCTACTGAGGTTGCCTAAAGGGAAGAAGGAATTTCCCCAGGCAAGGCTGCCTGAAGCTTTCATGCTGGAGAACAGATTTTTTGACCCACTAGGATAAAAAGACTTCTAGGTCCCAGCTGTTTTTGTGCAGGATTCTACTTACTAGTGCTGCCTGTGAGCTCTTGTTTTTCAATGAAAGAAGAGAGTTTCACGTTTATAAGACAAAATGGCTTCCAGGGCACTTATTTAGACGGGGTACCCTTATCTTTGGGAATTGGGTAGATTTTTTAAAAATATAGTATCTTGTGGTTTATCAAATTATAGAGGATTCTGATAGAGTATAAATAACATAAATTTATTGAAAGAATGCTGATTCTTCATTGTCTGATTGTCTGATTTTTAGCAAAATATTAACGTTGACTGTGTATTGCTCATGGAATCCTAAGAGAGGCCTTGAATAACAATGCATTCTGTGGTCCAAAGGCCCATATAAAAAGTTTTCAGTTAATTTGTTAATATTTAAATTGTATTTCTTTTTCTGCTTTAACTTTCTAGACAATATGTTTCATTTTCTCTAAGACAAGGCTCCTCAATCCCCAGGCCATGGACCAGTACTGGCCAGTGCCCTGTTAGGAAAAGGGCCATACAGCATAGGCAAGGGAGCCAACAAAGCTTAATCTGTATTTGCAGCCTCTCCCCAGCGCAAGTATTACAGTCTCAGCTCCATCTCCAATCATCAGGCATTGGATTCTCATAGGAACACTGGTCCCTGGTACCAGAAAGTTTAGGGACTGCTGCTCTAAGATGGTTATCTGATTTTGATGGGCAATATGTTTAAACTAGTTCCTCCACAAAAACAAATAAACAAACAAAACACATAGAAATCATACTATTTTTTTCCCATGAATATCATATGGTAAGTTCATCAAGGAAGGTTCTTATGTATTCACATATATATCCATGTTGGCTTCTTATATTAACATATATATGTATATATGTATACATATATATACATATATAAATATTCATACATATACATATATATTCAATATTTCGGATGAATAAATTTATTATTTTAAATGTAATTCACAGTTTGACATCAATTATAACATTACTGGGCTTCATCTCAGAATTTCTCAAGCAGCTCTTATGACATGCATTATCCTAATCTTTTATCAAAATTCCCATTTCAATGAATCAGAAGTCGATAATTATTTTCCTTCTGGAATTTGAGAAAACATATTTTTTTAAAAGTTTAGAATAAAATACACAACTTATCTTTTGATTTTTGTCAAAATATTGGTGTAATTTCTTTTCAAGTTATTTTAAAGGTTTCTTTTTTTGCACTGTTTTAAACATGTAAACATGAGTGCCATTCATCTCAAGAGCAGAAAATTAGTCTATAATTTTTTAAAAATGTTATCACAGCAGAAAATAATGTAAATTTGGCCACATACAGAAACTTCAAGGACTATTAAATAAACACAATATATCAAATGTATATATATATATATATATACATATATATAATCTATATAAATAGATAGATAGATAGATAGATAGATAGATAGATAGATAGATAGATATTTAAAAAATGATACAGGTAATTACATAGATATACATACATATATATGTATATATCTATATATATAATTAATATTTGTGTATATTTTTGAGGAATATAAGTTCACATTCTGGTAGAAGAGTATTTTGTAACAGAGGATTAGATTTAAATTTCAGGCTGACCACAGAATTGTGACTCCTCCACCACAACTGACTTATGGCCAGCCCCAAAGAAAGATTCTTAGCGGAGAAAAATTAGGTACGAGATTCCACTATAAAAGAGGCAGTGGCCAAGATTGCAAATACTTTTAAATCCACTCAAATACGTTTTTGTTTTCCCAAATATTTGTTGAATATCTATCTATTCTGCTTAAAACATTATGATAGATGCAAACAAAGCTTTGCTGTTTCCAAATTACAGTTTTAAAGAGTGTAAGCAAGGCTTACCAGAGGGTCTCTGTTCCTGTATCCTGTAGGCTACTTTGACCACATCCAGCCAAAAAACTTAGGATTTATTTTGTTATTCAAAGAACCTCCTCTACATCTATCATCGCTCTCCATCATGGTTATTTTTCTGCATGCCCTTGTCTTCTTCTTCAGGATCTTTGTAGTTAAGTAGAGTGGTTAGAAACTTAAATAGCAGTAATAACCACATCCACAACCACAGCTACCAGAACTGCAGCACACACACTCATGCATGCACGCGTATATGAACAAGCTTCTAAGGCTTTCCATTTGCTGCCAGTAATTTTTTTTTTTTAATACTAATGAATTTAAAAGGAATTGTTTGATTACTTCAAGCACTGAGGAAGAGATTAAGAAGAAAGACGGGAGATTAGGAGATATAATATTTGGATATACAGAATCACCAAGGCAATGTGAGGTATTAAGCAACAAAGATATGACATAGAGCCTTCCATTTCAAAGAGCACATAGAACCCATGATGGCTACGCACTTGATTGAAATAGAGTTCGCAGCATCTGAGGAACACTATAAATGTAGGCTTCATCTGGCAGCTCTGTACCTTGGAGGAAGAGAACAGCTGAGCTGATGCTACACTGTTCCAGCAAACCTCTCTGTGTGCAAAATGGCCTCTAATATCAGGAACAGGACTTGGGATCTAAATGATAGATTTACAAATTTATTTTAAGAAAATCAATATATTAATAAAATAAGAACTACTATTTCCTATAACTTTTAATCTGAAAACATTTTTTGTCAGAAGAAAAAAGTACGCGTTGAATAACTGATAACATTTCATTCTTACCTGTGGACACACACATACAAATACGCATATATACAAAAGATTGAAGATATAGCTTACATATATAATCCTTAGATATAGTAAAATGTACTAGAAATAATATTTTTTTTGTTTTCAAAAATATTCATGCTTTGCTTTGTAAACTCATCTGTCAATTTCTAACTATCGATAAGATAGATACAATGTGATTACTTCCTTGATAAAAAGTTTATAGATAAAATTATGTGGAAAACATAAATTCAATAGTTATCACTTGGTATATTTCAGCTTTTCTGTTCCTTATTATTGAATCTATGGAGGACTATTTTCACATTTGCGTTTTGTGTCCCACATTGTCTTTTTTGAGGCTGAATCTAAAGTTATGTTTCAAAAATTCTTAAAGTTTTCTTTTACTGGCAAGCAACACAATGTGTCTATTGTCACAAGGATGCACATTTTAAAAGGTAGCAGCAGAGGTTTAAACACAAAGTATGTAATATATTTTCTAAAGAAGGCCACCTAACATGTAAAATGGAGATTATAATAGCTCTCAAAAGACCTGTATTCAGATTTGGTGCTACTAATCAAGAAATACTATGGGAATGTGTGACAATTACTGTGATGTCATATGAAGGATAAAAAAGCCAATGTATTAAAGCTTTCTAAAGCTCTAAATTTAACTCCCAGTTTACAGAAAATATAGGAGGTAGAGGGATAAATTTAATAACACTACAGTTTTTGACAGATTCATCATACGATTTATTGTATAAGACAACTAACAAGTTTGATGCTTCAAAATAATGCAATGAAAAAAATAAGTGAAGGAACTGATCTAGCTTAAAAGAGTAAAGAGACATAGAATCAAGTACCATGAGTGAAGTCTGAACAAATACTAGTTTTAAAAACGTTGCAAAGCAAATTCTGTCTTTAAAATATGGCATATAAATAAATAATTGATGAAATTTGAATGTGAAATGTGTATTAAATAATATAATATTAATAAATTTTAGCTGTGAGATAATAGTATTGTAATTTTGGGGGAGAATGTTCTTAGAGTCCTTTGGAACATAAGTGAAGAGTATAGAAATTTATTAAGGTATTCTTTTGACCTTTCTCTATGTTTGCAATTGTTTTCGAAATTATTCTAGAAAATGAAAATCTTAGGAGATTTCTCCCATATACAAAGAGTTCACCTTTTTCTTCTTTCTTTATTCTGGCTTTCTATGTTTTGTTACTTTTTCATTCATTCATTCAACAAATACTTTATTTACTATATGTTGCCTAGTATTCTTGTATATCTAAGAAATATAAATTGACCAATATTCATGGATCATTTAGCGATTTTGAGAAAGTAAACTTCTATTGAAATAAAAAAGCACAACAGATGTCTATGGTGTGGTGGGGAAGGAGGTTGTTGCGTTTTTAACAAAGATAGTTAGGAGAGGTCTCACTGAGTAGGAATAGTGTGATGGTCAGTTGCATGTGTCAGCTTGGCTAAACTGTAGTCCCAGCGATTCAAACACTAATCTAAGTGTTTCTCTGAAGGCATTTTACAGATGTGATTAAAATACATAATCAGTTTAGTCTAATTAAGGAAGATTACTCTAGATAGTATGGGTATTTTTGATTCAATCTGTTGCAACACCTCGGAAGCAGAACCAAGGGTTCCGTGAAGAAGGAATTCCGACTCTGAGCTGGAGCTTAAGCTCACGCCCCAGAGTTCCAGCTTCCCTGTTCTGCCCTACACGTTTTGAAATCCCCACAATCATGTAAGCCAAAATCCTTTCATATGTATATACTACTGCTTCCGTTTCTCTGATGAAATCTTTATTGCAATATCTCAGCAAAGCTTCGACGATGAGGAACTGAGTCCTGTGTATGAAAGTGTAATGGGAGGGAGCATTCTAGTGACAAAGAACAGCAAGTGCGCATGCCCTCAGAGGAGCTGCCTGTATAGGTTAATGCTGGCAATGAAAGAAGAGAACAGTGGGAGATGAATTAGTTGTGTGCAGAGAGAGCAGCAGGAGTTATGTCTATTGCACCATTGAAGAGGTTTTAGTTTTACTCTGAGCGAGATGGAGGGATATTAGAGACACAATCCAAGCTCTTATAATGCATATTGGGGTGATGAGAAGAGATCGTACATAACCAGGCACAAGTGTACAAGCTGGAACACCGCTGGGCAGCCCTCTCCAGGAAGATGAGAGTGACTATGGCCAGTTTCTGGAGTTGGTCAGATTCTGGATATATTTTGAAAATAGAAAGAACAGGATTTATTTATGGACTTGGTGTGGGTTTGAAAGAAAAGAGGAGTCAAAGCTAACCCTAGAATTTCACCTGAGGAACTAGAAGAATTATGATGCTTTTTACTGAGATGGAAAAACTGTCAAGGGATGGGATTATACGAGATAATCAGGAATGCATTTTGAGGGCATATTGCAACTTAAAATCTTATTAAATCATGTTAGCAGTACCCCTTCTGCTTCCTGCTGATGCTATGCTGAGACATACACTGTTCAGATTAGAGCTTGGTCACATCACACTACTGGGTGTGGCTATCGATGGGTATGTTCAGAGAAGTTATTTCAGGCCAAAGGACCAGCTTGTGCAAACGGAATAATGCAGAAAAGGCCTGTCACAGGTAAAGAACTGCAATTACTTCTATGTAAATGGATTAAAGGTTCCAAAAAAGAAGAGTCATATGGACAGGCACGTGACATCATCTCAAAGTCACCCCTCTCTTTCAGTTTCTTCCAATGTCTTCAAAATCTAGCACTTTGCTATCTCTTCCAGACCTCACAGAAATCACTCATTAGCAAGTTGTCTACATTTCTCAATCCTGGGGGGAGGAAGAAACCTTTTAGCTTCAATTGTGGTCACTTTGAAGTATAGATGGCCTCTTTTCCTGAAGATGCATGGACTGGCGGTGCCTGTTCTGAACTCACTCCTACTGTACCTGGGACTCTTGCTTGGGAATGAAATTTACCCATCTTCGGCATTTATAGTCTTATTCGAAAACATGGAGAAGAAGTGTGTGAGAAAGAAACTTGGGGTAAATTTTTCCCCATTCATAAGAAAAAAAAATTGGTACATTTGAATGAATATACCATGCTAAAATATGTGCTCATTATGTTAGAAAAGATTTGCTATTGCATATAATCAAATTCTAGTAATAATCGTCACAATTTTGAGGACTCCTTCCACCAAAAACACTTTTCCATCATTATTAAGGTTGGAACTTGGAACTTAATGGCCCATTAGGCTGGCTCTCAGATTCAAGGATATTAGCATTGTCTATTCTGCCTAAACTGGACATACATTTCAAAAATATGTTGATTTACTTCTGCTCACGACAGAAATACAGAAACGGAATGCCAGTTGAGAAGAGAACAAACAGGCCAGAGGAAGTGCTATTTCATTTTCCATTCATGCTACTTTAATGTATGGTTTATTCCATTCCTAAATTTGGTGTCAAAAAATAAATGTTAAAGAAACTTTTAATTCAAATGGCAGTAAATGTGCCTGCTATGATGTATATTTATTGTTCTGCTTATTTTTTAAAAGTCATTTATTTCAAATGGCTTAGAATGCAATTTATTATTTCTATATCTTAGAATATGATATATTCTGGTAGAGTTTTGGAATACAGATATTCGTCTCTTTAGGCATATACCATTTCCATTGCAGGGGTAAAACCAGCTGAATTTTATCCACAGAGCTAAGACTACCATACAGCTCAGGTTTTATATATTGACAGACACAATGGAAGGAAAGAATACCCATAGAAATCTTAAGCTGAGTTGATAATATTATTATTTTAAGATTAAAGAGCTTAAGAAATAAAATATATCTACTATCATTTTATTTTAAAAGCATTTCTTAAAATGCTTTATTAATAAAATGTTATATGCTATGGCAAAATAAAATTTAACAAGTTGGTTTTGGACAAATTAGCTTTGAGCAATTTAAACAATTTATGGACTAGTACTCTTTGTCTTATACCATTTCACATTACTGGATCCAGCATTTGATTTTAGAAGAAATATGGAATGCCCTTGAGTTGTGAAATTCTTACCCAGGTTTGGAGAACATATTTTGTATACTTTGTATACAAAAATGTGTGGGGTCTGAATTTGGCTAGAGGGCCATATATTCTGACCCTGATCTAAACCAGAGATGTACCAGCTCCACACTTCAGGCCATTTAACATGCAGAGAGCCCTGAGATCAAGAAGCTCTAAAGAAGAAAAGGAAAAAAAAAAAACCATATAAAAGAGCTTCAGCCTTCTCCAATGGTGTTGTCCCTTAAGAAATGAACCTTGTTAAAATATTCCTTTAAATGTGAAGTATTTTTCTCCCTAAACTTGTTTCCTATTAATATTGTGACATGCCATAAAATGTAAACATATTAGTGGCTCTTATACACACATTTTTTAGTTTTATACACACATATGTATATATATATATAATGTAATATATAATATATATTTAATTTTTATGTTAATAATGCAACCGAAGTAATATGTTGAGCTATGCTTACTACACCTTCGTCTTAGAGCTGTCCTTCAAGCATGGGAATGATGGGCGATTGTCAAATTACGATGAAAACACATGCACAAATGTATACATACATCGACCTTTGACTTAGTGCCTGTTGATTGAAGAAATAATTAATCATTGACAAAACAGAATATTTCTTCATGATAATTTCTGATCATGTGCATATATTTTTGTAGCTGTGTGACCTTGGGAAATTCACTCAAACTCTTTGAAATAAAGGTTTCTGAATGATAATTAAAGTTGTTAATGTACTAAATTTTGGAGTCAACAGAAATTCTAATATTTATTAACTATGTGACTTCAGACAAGTTACTTAATCATTCTAAGTGTCAATTTCTTCAGCTACAGTACTAGGTCACTAACGGCTAAGTTACTTTTATCAGTTCTCTACCTGACTTGCTTATTCCAGACTCCTGGGATATTTCAACCTCTGTACCTAATAAAGCAGTGTTTATAGGAGAAGTGTACCAAAATTCTTCAGAATAGTAATGTATATGTTAGGGCTTAAGATAGACATGAGAAGTAATTGTAAAGTTAAAAATATCAGATCATACTTTGACCTGCAGGATACATAGCAGGTTGTATATATATATATATATATATATATATATATATATATATATATAGAGAGAGAGAGAGAGAGAGAGAGAGAGAGAGAGAGAGAGAGAGAGAGAGAGAGAGAGAGAGAGAGAGGCTGAGAGACTGAGACTGAGAAACAGAGACTGGGAGACTGAAAGACAGAAAACTGGAAAAAATGGAGAAGATTCCTCTAAAATAAAGATACATTATGATAATATTTACCTTTGATAAGGTAAAACAGCAACATATGTGTTACTTATAACATCATAAACACTGAACTATTGACATAAAATTATTAAAACAACAGCAATATTCCAAATGTACTGCCATAATAACAGCACAAAATTTGGGGGATTATATCTACGCATATTTATATGAGAGAATTTTCTACTAGTTATAAGAAGCAACATATTTTTGTACCAGTTGTCTTTATAATTCTGCATAAGTAAGTTTTAGTACAGAAATAACTGAATTATATTTTCTTAATAAACCCAATATCGATCTCTCCCCACATATCATTTTAATATGTATTGTTCTAGCCTATCCTTTGAATTTACCTTTAATCCCTTTTGCATGCTATGGCTGATCCATTTCACTCAAAAAATTTTTTTTTCTCTAGTATTCATTCAGTAAAGTAGGGTTCAAACTGGGGAAGAGAGTTTCTTTATTCCTCCGTGTCTCTAAATCAGATCTGCATCCATGGTCATTGTCTGGCTATTCCACTTGTTCTTCCTATTTAAATCACACCATGGCTTTTCAAAAGTAGAGCACAGACCCTTGTCTTAAATGGAACAGATGCTAAATTTACTTTGTATCAGAGTTCTGTGAAGTTGTGTGCTGATTGGGAGATTTTATATCTCTAAGTGAATCACTTAATTCTCTCTTCAGATACCTTAATTCTCTATGCCCTGGTACTCTCACCATGACTTCTTCCTGGAAACTCGATCTCCTTAGATTTATTATCATAGACAAAATTAGTGCTTCCACCTCTGTTTATGTAATCTGATAAATAATGATTCATAGGCAGTACTCAAGAGAAGATGATGAAAGAGAAGAAGAGAAAGAAGGAGCAGGAGGAAGAGGAGAAGGAGAAAAGAAGGAGAGCATAGAGAGGAGAAGGAAAAGAAGAAAAGCAAAGGTTTCAACATTACAGACCTTATCTTCTCTAACACTGCTAAGTAGCTGAAAATCCCAGGGGTTACTGCCTTCCTCACTGGTGTGAATGATGTCACTGCCCTCAGTAGGCATATGCATCTCCTGCCCGCTGATATCTGGAGTTCAGCTATGGAGCAATGCTTTGTAGGAACATCGTTACCCACATAAAAAGGTAATACTGCTGTCTAATCTATCCTGAATTCTGATGTCACATTAACTTTTCCAGTTGGAAATGAGGCAGAATTCATTCTCAAAATAGCATCTGGGGGAACAAACTAGGTATGAAGAAAGGTTTAAGAAACAACAGTAGTTGTTTCTAGAGAGGGCAGAGAGTGATGTTCAAGGGATAATGTAATTTTCAATCCTAATTCTAAATGGTTGTCACCAATGCAGTCAATCATAGAACTGTCAATAAGTGGAAATCAAGGCCATAGGAAACATCTGTAATATATAGAGAAGAAAAAAGCACTAAAGAATTACAAAACAACAGCAATAAAAATCTTTGCTTTTGTGACATCTTTAGCAACACGATTAATGCATATATATATATAGATATATGTATATGTATTATATACATACATACAGATATATCTATATATATCTATATATAGATATATATATAGATATATATATAGATATATATGCAGTTTGCATGCTATGGCTGATCCATTCCATTCAAAAAAAAATTTTTTCTCTAGTATTCGTTTAGTAAAGGAGGGTTCAAACCAGGGAAGAGAGTTTCTTTATCCCTCTGTGTCTCTAAATCAAATCATATATATATATTATTTTTTTTTTGCAAGAAAATCTTGGTGCTATTAATCCTCATTAAAAGTTCTCTGGTTTGATCACTAAACTGGAGGTCAAAATCATGCCTGCTATTTAAAATTTCCAAAGAAATTGGATATGTCATAATGTTCTTGCATCTTGCCTTATATTTTAACCTCATCTATTAGTTCCAGCATTAGTAACAATAAAAATGGTTAGTCACTCTACTGCATATAAAAAAGTATTTCACATTATTGATTTAACTGTGCCTTGATGCTTTCTTTTCCAAATAATAGTTGGAGAAAAATATTGACTAAACCTAGAATTCTTTATTGCAGCCTCCTTCTTGACTATCAGTGGCAGGAGGTCAATGCACATTTAATCAATTTTGAATTCATTCATGATTGGAATATTGGTAAATTATTTTATTCAACCTGAGAGGTACATTCAGCACAAAGAAATTTAGTTGAATTGGACTTTGGCCATTAATTTGAAGGGTCATCATATGGCATAATTAAGTAAATACATAAATCTTATTTTATAAAGTGAATATTACCCTATAGGGATATGCCAGGTTCTTGGTTTACATCCAGACTCCAGAATCTTGGCACAGTCTTGCAGGGCAAATCCTAACTCTTGTGAAATATATGCCTACTATGAACCAGCCTAAGTTTCTTGTGAAATATTCTCTTAGTAATAATTACAGAATGAACTAAATTCTCTTTCCCTTTTACTCAACATAATGTTGACAATATCTTAATGTCTTTATCCATGCAATGTGTAAATTGATTTACTGAATGGAAGTCTAGCAGAAAATATGCAGCCTGGACTATGATGCAAGAGAAATTTTTAAGCTGGTCACTGCTGTAGATCAAAAGGTCATTTCTAAGTATTACTCTGCAATTAACATAATGACTCATCTATGTGTACTGTTAGAGCGTGTTTCCAAAATATGTAAAGATAGGAGAGGTAATAACCAGCTTTTGCAAATTTAAGAACAGTGTTTTAGTTGCTTGGCTTAGAAAATAGGACTGTTCTGCTCCTTTCTCTACTGCTAAATTAAAACCCAAATAGCTGTAACCCTGTACCTCATTGTTCTCATATTGAAAGTAACATTAATAGGGTTTGCAGTAAAAGGATAAGTGAAACATCATGTGATTTTAAAATTTGTAGTAAATGCTTAATAAAAGATATGGAGAAACATGATAGTAATTTTTTATAAAGCTTTTGCTGATAACGCAAGGGCAATAATAAGAAGGCCTGTGAAGCCATACCTGCTTCACAGCTACAGTAAGATTCTTTCCAGTGTTAAGATATGTAAAGTATCTAACGACGCTTATATAAAAGCAAGAACAAAAAACGTGAAATGACACTGTAATCGGCTTTTCTGATTTAGCTTTTCTCCTCTTTCCCATTGGCTATTTATCAGCATATAACACATGACAGCGTATCACTCCTGCTAAGCAGAATCTTTCTGTTCAAGACTGAGATTATAGATTGCCTTTGTTGTTTTAGTAACTATCACTACATCTTTGGTGTCATTCATTGAATCTTTTTATATATTGCTAATAACAGTGATGATTGGTGTTGGCTTTGACACTGTGACAACCTGGAAAGTGATAAACGTTATACTACAATAAGAAAGGATACTGATTTCCAATTGCATTTTTTATTTGCAGTTATTGATCTTTACTGTAAGTCTTGCAGTGTTATTCTGGGTTGAAGCTTTATATAAAAAAGAGATGAAGAAGAAATTTTTCTGCATCAGTTGCACATATTTCAGAAGTATTTGCTTGACAAATGTTGATCTTTATAAAATGGAGATATGCCACACTTCTGAATTATTTGTCCATGCTAAAAGGCAAAATAATCTTTACCATGCACATAAGTTTTTATGACTCTTTGCAACCATTGAAATTAATATTCATCAGTTAACTAATGTAAATAAAATCCCCATAAATATTATATAACTATTTACATTCATAAATTGCAAAAAATAATATTTAAACTAAGTCTAAATTTATATAATAGGTTATCAGATGTATAACCGAAGTATTAATTTTGTTCACAAATTCTAATTAACAGTGTCATGTATATTGCTATTTTAAAACATATAGGTAGAAATAATTCATTTATTTAATAAAGTGACTAAAATTAAGTACATTCTGTGTGCTAAATACCTTGCTTTGTGCTATGCTCACACTGACAAGGAAGAGTGAAGCAGTAACTTCACCTCATAGCTTTTGTTCTTGTGAGAATCACCTAATAGTTATATAATGGTTCAGCATTCACCAAAACTCACAATCTTGAAAATACTGATATATATTACACACACACACATACACATACACTAAGGTTGTCAAATTCAGCAAATAAAAATACAAATATTACATGGAATATATAATTGCTATCTATCTAAAATTCAAGTTTACCCCAATGTCCAGTATTTAAGCAGGCAACCTTAATATGTACCTCTTGTTACGAGTTGAATTATGGCTCTCAAAATTCTTATGCTGAAGTCCTATCTCCCAGTACCTCAGAATATGATCTTTTTTTTTGGAAAGAGTTATTATGGAGATAATTAGTTAAGACGAGGTCATACTGGGATAGGGTGGGCCCCTATTCTGCTTTAACTAGTGTACTTATAAAAAGGGCAAACATGGACACAGACTCTTATGCAGAGAAAATGGCATGTGAAGGTAAAGATGGAGATCTACATGTGAAAGAATTCCAAAGATTGCATGCAACCAATGGAAGCTAGGAGAGAGGCATGGGAAACAACTTCTCTCTTACAGCTTTTGGAAGGAGCTCACTTTACTGACACCTTGATCTTTGACTTCTGGCTTCCAGAAGTGTGAGACAATACATTTCTATTTTTAACCTGCCTAATTTCTGGTATTTTGATACAGCACCCCTTAGAAGATGTGGACAGTTCTCCTTAGATAAATAAACTAAAATAATTTTTTGATCAACAAACATATTTGATAGAAGTGTTATTAAATATTTACATGATGCTTATGTTATTTGATAATAGTCTTTTTCTTTTATTGGCTAGCTATAGAGAGATCAGAAGTATGATTTTTTCCTAAATGCATGTTTATTCTTTTAATGTCTGCCAACAATTAGGTGGCAGGGCTCACCCTATTCTAACTCCATACTTAGTAAACTTGTCAATCTATTGTACTGCTTCTGATGTAAATTTGTTTTCATATGTTATCTGTAGTTTATTTTTTAGAGAATGATTTTCTTATCGAGATAATATTGTAACTATTACTTTGGAGAATATTTCTTTCTTCCTTTCTCCCTCCCCTTTTCTGTTCCTCCCTCCCATCTTTCCCTCCTTCCTTCCTTTCTTTCCAGCTGTTCTACATACCAGTGAGAGCCTGCATTTATACCTGCTGATATTTTCTATCCCACAGTATAGGCTTTTCTCTATAATTTCAGGGTTTTCATTTTTGCTATTTGAGCTTTTTCTATTACTTCTTCTTTAAACTTGGGTCTTTTCAGTGCCCTTTAAGTAGGTCATTTGTATCTATTTTAAAAGGTCATTGTTCTCAGCTTGCACCTCTATGTCTGCTTCTGTGCTCTGGCAGATCGGCCCCCACCCCTTCAAAGATCCCTACACCTGAGCTGCCTCCCTGCTTACTCTCAGCACTTTTGATAATGGCTGTGCTTATTAAATTTTCTGCACATTCAACTAAATCCTGGGAATTTATGACTATCATGTTTGCTGCTTTATCATCCTTATTTTGCATGCTTCATTTTTTTTTAATACTAACTTTTATTTCCTGGGAACTTTATTCCTGCCTGCTTCTGTAGGGTATTTGCAGCCATATGTTCAATGGCTTTCTCTTGGGTATCTCTTTTCCATTTGCTCTGCCACATGGCATATACGGTTGAGTTTTCATATAATTATGACTATTTAACTGAATAAGCATTTAGAATTTGCTTTTGTTTACTTTCACTTCATAAGCGGTTGATTGATTGATTGATTAATTGATTACTTATTTGGTTCCAACACTGTGGAAGAATCCAATATAATTAATTGCAAACAACAAACACATTGGGCAATCACACGGAATGTGGATCTCAGGAGACGCCATTGACCAAGGTGGTCTCTGAAGGACGAGTTCATGAAAGGACAGGAACTGAATAGCTTTACTTGTAGTCCAGAGATCTGTATGTGTTGAGAATTTCATACAACTGAACCAACAATTCCTTACAATCAGCAGGATAAACTTAATTATATCTGGCATTATATTAAAAGATGACTGCCACCACTAGGAAATGGGGTTATATTGGCACTGGTCTCTTACTGAAGTACAGTTCTGACTCTGTGGGGTCTCGCCACAGTTGCCAACCCAGATGCTGGTCTCCTGCTCTAGCATGACTGTGACAATTCTGAGGCTAGTTACCTGAGGGCCTCATATTTGCTCTAGCTAGAATGTGAACACTGTTCTTACACTAAAGTTTTGCTATAATCCAAAGCTCCCTCCCTGGCTCCTGATAGCAAACCTCCTCTACCCTCTGTACTCTGACACTGCTTTTGCACTTATAACTGCTGGTTCTGGTCCTGATTCAATGCACACATTTCTGAAAATAGAGTTTATTAGTTCTCTCTCACCCATATTCATGACGTCAATTCAGGAACAACTGTCCTCCCCATTGGATTAGCTTGTATATATGGAAAGCAGAACAGATTAAATTAGAAATTTCCAAGTCATCTCAGGCACTATGATTTAAAAGTCTGAACAATTGTTTTGTAGCAAAATTTATAGATGAAATAGTCCTCCCTAGCTTAAAATACTATAAAGAAAGGAAAATTACAACCATTACTATGAAAATTTCAAATTTTAAAGATATACAAATAATTGAAGTGATATAATAATCTCTATGCACCTGCTACCCACATTCAACTATTGTCTCTGTGGTGGTTTTTTTGTGCTAACTTGACTGACCTAAATGATGTCTAGATAGTGGGTAAAACAGTATTTCTGGGTGTGTCTATGAGGATGTTTCTAGAAGATATTAGATACTGAATTGATAGACTGAGTAAAGAAGATATGCCCTCATTAATGTTGAGTTTTTGAATAGAACAAAAAAGCATAGGATGACAGAATTTGATTTCTACTTGAGGTAGGGCATGTATATTCTCCTGTCCTCAGACATGAGTGCTCCTGGTTCTTGGGCCTTTGGATTCATACTACGAATTGCACCATCAACTTCCCTGGTATTCAGACTAAATTTTGAATTCAGACTAAATTATGCAACTGGATCTTCTGGTTGTCAAGCATGAAAAGGACAGATGGTGAGATTTCTTTGATCCATAATCATATGAGCTAATTCCTATAATAAATGTTCTGTTAT
This sequence comes from Eonycteris spelaea, assembly GCA_003508835.1. Classification (NCBI taxonomy): domain Eukaryota; kingdom Metazoa; phylum Chordata; class Mammalia; order Chiroptera; family Pteropodidae; genus Eonycteris; species Eonycteris spelaea. Next base: position 3,295,557 of record PUFA01000067.1, on the reverse strand, counting down.
CTATATATCTTTATCTATCTATATCATCATCAACATCATCTCTCTCTTTCTCTCTATGCACACACACACACACACACACACACACGCACACACACGTAAACACAGACACATCCTATTGGTTTTGATTCTTTGAACAATGCTGAGTAATACAACTGCTCCTAACTAACCTTGTTTCACCTATTTCTCCAACCGTTCCTCTCTCTCCTAACATCTGCAATTATTTTAAAAGAAGTATTTCACATACATATTGTTCCATCTTTATACATTTATTTATGTATTTCTAAACTACAAGTATATTTTAACATAACTATAATATCTTTATCTCTCTAAAAACATTAACAATAATTATTTTATATCATCAGTAGTCCAGCCACTAATTCAAATTCTGCAAATACCCTCACATACTCCCATTAGTTGATTGTTGGAACCAGAGTCAAACATAATACATTTTATAAATATATTTTTGTAAAATTGAAATAATCATTTAGAAAACTAAGTGTTTATTTCGTAATGAGATGTACAAATGAGTAGCCTAAAAAAAATAAGAAACTGATGTTTTGCCTTTAATTGTATCATGTCTTTCTTGTGGCTGTATGATGAAATTCAGCAGGAAATTTGCTCTTACCTTGAGAGAGATCTTATGTACAATTATATATAACTCTTGGATTATCCAAATGCCTGCTTTTAATATAAGCAAAGAGGTTTGCCTGAAATTCCGTCAGGAATATAAGAGATCATTCATTCAGTAGGAAAAAGAAGGCTGTGGATGATATTAACTATTTTATGATATTGTGCAGGCCCACAATATAAACAAATAACTATACAAATGGTAAAGCAGCTTTTCAAGACATTGTTTAAAAGAACCTTCAATTAGAATATACTGATAAAACAAAAACTTCCATAACCTCAAGAAAAAAAAAAAAAAAGGTGGAAGAATTCACAATTGTAATGTTGGCTGGAATCATTATACCTGAATAAATGTATTTTAGCTTTCACCATGCCTTTTCTAAATTTTATTACTCTTTGCATTCTGACTACTAACCAAAAACAGGATTCCTTCAGATTCCTGGGCAGCTTGCCACTACTTTGGGCCAAGGGGCCAATAAAAATCATTAGCAATACATAAATTTTATCCAGTGGGCTTTCCTGAACATGTGCAAGTGTTCATAAGGTCTGAACACCGAATCCACATGTTTCGTCTCATCATGTGCTCCTCATTTACTCAAAATCCGTTATACTCAAATCCGTTATGTGATTATATTGTAATTTATATCAAATGAGAATCAATACCATTCTAGTATACTAATAAGAATGGTGATTAAATAGACACTTTTGTTAATAAAAGACAGTAGATAAGACAAAATAACTCTAGGTTTTTCAAAAGTCTTCAGTACAAAGGTATATTCTGAATTTTATTTATTCGAGTTAGACTGATATGAATATATTAACAATAAAATATTAGAATAAAGTAAGCATGTTCAAGCTTATAAATGATGAGATGTGTTAGCGACTTCACAAACTAAAAAAATCTCTGCCTTATTTTTTTGCATATAAAATTCAAAATTGCCCTTAGACTAGGCTGATTAATTTGTCATTTGTTCTTGTTTTTCTAATTTTTTTGAAAGTAAAAAATATGTTTTATACAAAATATATTTTTATTTAATGTAGGGTTAAGTAAAAATACATATAAACACACCCACATATATATAAACATTTGAAAGATTGTGTGAAGTGTATTTACTCTGATGTTTAATTAAAAATTGCCAGTATTGTAACTACCACACAATATGTAATCATGTTATTTCCAGTAAATATAACCCCCCACTTCCACATGAGTTCCAGTATTTGCCTAGGGTACATTAGGCAGAAACAATAAAAATAAGAAATAGTATTTCAATAAAGGAGAATGCAAACTGTTTGAAGATAAAGTATTAAAAAATACACACAATGAAACTCTTTTTTAGGTGCTGTTAACAAAATTGTCATTGCCAACTTATTATGATTTCCAATAATATGATTCCTTCTGGTGAGTAAACTTTTTGTCCTTGATCCTAGAAATAACAGTCAAATTCAAATTTAAAATTAAAAAAAGAAAAGCAAAGAATATGTCCCCCTTAATTTAAACCAGAAAGTGGCCTCACTTAGTCTGAAGTAATCTAGTGGGAAATATATTTTGGTCATAAACATCTACTTAAAAACATTTTACAACAAACTAACACCTCTTTGTACACTAATAAGTTAAATACAAATCAAGACCAAATTTTTTTTTTATTTCTATAGAATATCGAGGACTTTTTTTAAAAAAAGAGTTCAGAGAATCCAAACTTTAGGAGTATAGTCTATATCCTTGCAGAATTTTATTAAAGTTGTACTAAACAGATGAGTATCGATTTTTAAAAACTCCAGGGAAGACAATGTCTCATGTAAGGGAAGTCCATTCTAATAGCCACATAATCCTGTGATACTTTAACTATCTTCCATGTATATGAACATATGTTTATTTCAGAGGATACAGTAAATCAATTTTAAATAAATTAGACACTAGGATAAGAATATGTCAAGAAAGGATGTTTCTGGAAGAAAAGATGGAATAGCAGATTAATATTTAGCATTTAAAATGAAGTTCGTTAGGTTTTTCTGCCCCCCATGCCTATATCTTTTAAAATAATAATTTTCTAACACATTGGGTTATTTATATCACAAAACATCTGTGAGTAAATTAATTTGTTTTTATTTAACTTTAGATATATATTTTCCCCTTAATGAGACAAAAGTCCTTTTTTCCTAAAGCATCTTTTTCAACAATGTATAATGTTTATTTCCAAATAGTAAAAAATAAAGCATTAATAGTAATGATGATAATATTGTGATGATGTTCATTCATTTTTTTGCCTTTTGCTTTTTAATATTAAAAATCATACATGATTAACATGAATAGAGGTGCATATATATTTACAATCCTAAAGAATGTTAACACATAACTACCTGGACAATTTTTCTTTGAATTTTGCAGAATGTCTTTATTAAATTATATGTTTTTCTCTAACATCATCATAAAAAGTTGTTATATGTGGTGGACACTAGGTGCTTTGCTCAAGTGTCCTTTTCAGAGCTGGCATTACCAACCTTGTCTCCTTAGAGTTTGGGCTGCTGATTGCTCATATATGAACACTTCGCTGGTGACTGCCCTTGGCTTCAGGGAACTCCTGACACCAGGTCAAGCTCTCTCTCACGGATTGATTCACTCTTGATTGGCTGATAAAGCATGCCAATGCTAAGCACCTCTATCTGATTTCCAATAACTCTTACCAGGCATGTCAACTCTAGAGCTTACTGTAGAATCCGTGGGGCTACGATTGCTCTCATGCAGGAGCAGCCTCTTTTTTCTCCTCACACCTGCTCTTCTTTCTCCCCTTCAGGGGTAGCTCCTAAAACATCCCCCTATGAAAATACATATGCTACTATGCTGCTGCTTAGAGTCTTGTTCTACGGAATTTGATCTAAGACACAATAAATATTGCAACGAGAATACATTGTTTAAAAAGCTATTTAAAAAAATTTGTGAATACAATCTGGCAATTTGTGTTTTAAGTTGCTTAAATGTCACCTAAAAAATGTAACTATTTACATACTAGAAAATCAACAAGTAAATTTTGAACTTACTATGGCAAGATGCTCTAGATGCTGGGAATATACCATGATATTTAGTCATTATTTATTTACCAAACATACTGAGAATGCAGTCTACAATCTAGGTGCTTGCAATTTGCAAAGACAGAACACACATAAAACTATTTTTTTTGCTGAAATATTGTATTTCTAATATTTTCACTTACTTTATGTTTTTCTCTACTTTTTATTCATAATTATATTCCATATATATTTGCTGTAAGCCACAACACTTTTTAAAATAAATATATAGGTCATAAGAAAGTGATTAACATGGTTCTAACAGCCTTTTTTTTTTGCATTTTCTTTTATTAAAATTATCAGGGTGGTGTTGGTTAAAAAATCAAATGATTCAAATGTAAAATTTAACAATATGTCATTAATACATATTGCATTGTGTGTTCACCTCCCAAAGTTATATTTCCTTGATCACCTAATATTTGACTCCTTGTACCCCTATTTACTTCCTCTTCCCTCCTTCACTCTGGTAACTACTAATCCACTGTCTGTGTCTAAGAGTCTCTCTGTTTATTTGTCATGTATGTTTGTTGCTTTCAGTTTTATATCCCATGAATGACTGAAATCATATGGTTATCTCAAAATCTATCCATGTTGTCACAAATGACAATATCCAATCATCTATCAAAGGATACTTTGGTTTTTTCCATGACCTAGTCACCATGAATAATGCTGCTATGAACATTAGGGTACATATATCTTGACAAATAAATGTTTTCAAATTTGAGGGGTAGACACCCAGAAGAGGTATCGTTGGATCATATGATAATTCTATTCCTAATATTTTAAAGTACCTCCATAGTGTTTTCCATAGTGGCTGTACCAATTTGAAGTCTCACCAGCAATGTATGAGGGTTCCTTTTCCCCCAAAATCTCTCCAAAACTTATTACTTGTCCTGTTGATGACTCCAGTCTAATAGGTGCGAGGTGATATCTCATTGTGGCTTTGATCTGCATTTCCTTAAGAACTAACATAGTTGAAAATCTTTTCATATATCTGTGGGCCACTTATGTGTCTTCTTGGGAGAAATGTCTGTTCAGGTCCTCTGCCCATTTATTAATTAGATTGTTTGTTTTTATAGTTGAGTTTTGTTAGTTCTTTATATATTTTGGATATTAGACCCTTATTGGAGGTGTTGTTTGAAATATATTCTCCTAGTCAAATGATTTCCTCTTTTCCTTGTCGATGGAATCTTTTGATGTGCAGAAGTTTTTTATCTGATATAATCCCATTCATTTATTTTTGTTTTTATTTCCCTTGCCTTTGAGGTCAAATTCATAAAATCCTCTCTAAATCTAAGATCCATAAATTTGGTACTTAGATTTTCTTCAATTGACAGAAAAAGGAACTATACTCCAGAGAAAAAGTGATCAGAATTGAAGAACTATCACAAAGCAGGCCATATTCTCAGCATGTCTAAAGTCATACATAGTTCAATTTAGCTACAGTTTATGTCATAGAATTATAGGGGATAAGTTCAAAATGCTACATGGCATGTTTGGTTATGAATGCTAAGTTATAGAGAAGAGGATTGAGTTAATAAGAATAAAACCAAGACAGATCTAATGATGCTTGCTTTATTATTTTGATGATGGTATTATAGAGCTTTTTATGACATAAAAAATTCAATAAAAATTGAGAGATGTTCACTAAAATATAGTAAACTTATTGAATGAACTTACCTGTATTTTAGTATATAACATAGCCAAGCAGATAAAATAATTATTTAAAGTGACTTCAAATATAAATTAAAGAAGTTGATTCAGTTGGAAAAAAAAACACTCAGAATTCTTTATTTTCTAAATTATGTATTTACTAGCTCTGCTAACTGTTAAAGGCTTAGAATCAATGAGAACCCAACAGAAATGTTTACTCTGATAATTCTTTATCAAAAAGAACCAAGACTCCTTAAAGAAAAGTTCTTCCAGTCTGGGGCAGGAAATATGCATGACCTTTTTAGGAAAAGTGTTAGAAAGTAAGAAAAGAAAAAAAAAAAAGTGTCCTGAGTGCAATGTCAAAAGGACACTGAGGCTATCATGAAGGGATTTCAAGTATCCAAATATAGATCATTTGAGCTCTAACAACAGTAACCACAATTATAATTGATTGAAATATATGGAGTCTGTAATACCAATGAGTTTGTAGTGGGAGTCAAAGAATCTACATTTTAACACAATTTATCAAGCATTTGTGTGCACATGAAAGTCTGAGAAGTAGTACCATTCTACATGATTAATAATGCTAATGATGTGCAGTTTCTATTTTTATTCCCATCTCTCTTTTCCAATGTTGTATTGCTAGCAGTTCTTGTTTTACTATAATGCTTGTTTGAGAGGCAGTTTCTCCATGTGCCACTGCAGAGTCTGTGGTTTGTTTAGGTCTTCCTTAAATTTCTTTGCAAGGAGAAGTGTTAATTTCCCTGTATTCACCAGTTTACGCTTAAACATTTCTGAGTGATGCTGAAATGTGAGCTCACATCATTTACTTTCATGCTGCAGGATTCTTATGTTCTATTACTCACATTTCCCATTTTAGCACCACCTAAATCTCTTAAGCCCCTCACCAGGATCCTTTTCTTCCTTGCCCTAGGATATGTGTCTATGGAGAACATCAATTCTTGCAAATCTATTCCTGCATTATTATCCAGCTCTGTCTCTGTAGTCTTCTCTCATTTGTCCCCTTCCTGCTTTTTTAAAAATTTTTTCCTGGCCCTACTTGTTTCTTATGCTTTGCTTTAAAACAACCTATGTATGTTGCTAAATAGAAAAGCAGAGTATCTAGTTTGCCATGTCTTTTCTTATATTAAATAACATGTTTTCTCAGTTATGCAACTTGTGACATCTTAAAAAAAGTAAACCTTCTTTTTCATTGATTATATTAAAAATTTAAATTTCTTCCTGTTCTAACAGAAGTTTTTTTACATCTTCCATATGAATTCCAAATTTCCAGAATTGTGTGAAATTAGTTTTAGCTTTTGCAATATCATGATGAGAATAAGTGATATTTTTCTCTTTATATTAATTCTTAATTTCCTATATACCCTATTCATTCTTTTGTATACTTCAATTTACTGGAATTATATTTCAGACAATTCGCGTGTGTATCTTAATGTACTTTCTCATGGTACGTACTAACAGATTGATTTTAGAGTACTTTTTGCCTAGATTCAAACTTATTCGAATTTTTCTAAAAGTCACGTGAAATTTTCTTCTCTGAGTCATGAAATTCCCCAGGCAGACTCTTATTCATTAAATGCTCATACTATATCATAAATGTAACTTCTGTACATATATGTGTGTGTGTGTATACATACATACACACACATATAAATATTATAATATATATATATATATATATATATTATATATATATGGAAATCCATTTCTATTGAAAAGATACTAAATCTTAGGGCTGAAGACACTTCTCTCTTTTCTACCTGAATCCTTACGTTTAAAACCAAAATACTTTTCTGAGCTGCTTGAATATGTCCTTCCTTAGACTCAAAAGCAGTGTCTTTTGACCTTCTCAATATTTGGTATTCCACATTGACAGAATGAAAGGGCAAACCCCCAGAAGGCTAGAGGACAGGGAGATGTCAGCCATCCTGAAGTCCCATCTGCTCACTTAACATGAAAGGAAACTGTGGCCCAGAACACCTAAAGCAAAACAAAAACACACCTGTTTACCCAAACTGTCATTTTATTTCTCCTCTTCCTCCTCTCCCGACCCTCCTTCTACTTCATTTTTTTGTCTTATCAGTTCTTTATGTTGTTAATTTTCAAGTATTCTTTTAACTTCTTTTCTTTAACCTTTATGGCCTTGAGGGTTTTTTTTTTTTTCTTTCCCCCCTGTTTCTTTAAGATTTATATTTTCCTGTATTCTGCCTGTTGGGAAAGAAGCTCTATGGTCCTGTTATTCTCATTTTTATGTGGTTTTCCCACCCATTCATTCGCTTTAATTCTTTCCCCTTCTTTCCTCCCTCATCTGGGAACTGTAAACAAAAGTGTGTACTCTGACATGTTTTTGTCACATTTTCTCAGCAAGAGTCTTCCCTGCCCTGCTGGTCTTCCGCTATACATCATGTCCTTCCCTTGTGATGTATGTTTTCCTCGTCTTTTTCTTTTTTCTTCACTTCAGCCTGAAATCAGTCTTTGCTTTATTTCTTCCCATTTCTTCCTGAAGGCATCCTCCACTTCTCCCTTCTTCTATCCACTCTATAATCTTTGTTATACTAATTTAGGCAAATGTCACTACATCCATTTTTTTTTTTCCTTCAAACTTTCATGTCGATTTTTGAAGCCGGTCCAATTGTCGAGCACTTTGCATAGATAAGGTGTCCCTTTGCATAATAACAGTTGCACACATTTTATTAGAAAATGCACCCTTCCTTTTCCTCCACACCAAGCTCACAATTTCCTGACTGTAGTTGATCCCAGGAGTTCTAGTGCCTTAAACAAAGTGTGTCTTTAATTGTCTTCTTTGTTTCTATTGGAAAACACCTGGCAAGTAGCTAATTCCTTTCTATTCTTGACACATTTCTGTTTCACAGTTATGTTTCCTAGTCCAAATCCCAAACCTGTTTGCTATTTGCTAGAAATATTGAAAGTGAACAATCATCACATTTTCATAGACTTTCCATTTTATTCTACTAATTGGAAGCAACATTGTATACATCTAACAATGCTGTTATTTCTTTTTCAGCCAACTTTTAAGTTAATACACTAACAACAAGTTAATACTAACAATAAAATATATTACTAACAATAAGATATAAAATAATATAACACAGCATACACTCATGTATTTCTTGTTTATACCCCTACCTACTTATTCTACTCTAGCTGACTCCAGTTGCATTATGACTCTAGTTAATTTCAGAATCAAAATATTCATGCTATCCTGTTATTATTTTTGAAAATTTTATTTTATAATTAATATTTGCTCAAATGTGGCCAATTGAAACTCTCATTATTTTAAAGATATTTAAATAGCATTTTCAGATTTTTCACAGATATACAGTGAAATTCACTAAAAAACCCTAAAGATTCAGAGTATAAGAAGAATTATCATACTTTTTTTTCACATTGGATATATTAATTGAAATCCTTCCTAAATGTAACCTTTTCTACTATTACACATAAATGTTAAGTAGGCATAGTTGCCACTCAATGCATGACTTTATATGTTCTTGAGAAGTAAGATAGTCTTTTGTATATTTTATATCTAAATTTAGAAAATTTATTATTAAACTACATATTAAAGCACTTTTTACTATGTAAAATATTGTTTTTTATAGTTGGTAGAAAGAGTTCTGCAATAGAAATTAGAAAACATTTAATGTAATATTTTCTGTGCTAATAGTTTATTCTGTAAATATAGGTAAATCAATTGACATTAGCATCTTTATTTCTAAACTATCGAGGGAGAATTTCACTCTAATTAGAGATAGCACATACATTTGAAAATACTTAAGAAGTAGAAATTTATTTTGTATATATAACATTGTATATTATTCTGAGTCATTTCAGTAAATACCTCAAATTTTACTGCATGGCAGGAGGATACATTATTTTACAAATAGAGGGAAATGAATTATTATTCTTCTCAAAATCTCTAGATAATAATATTATGTCTTTAAAGAGTATTTTTAACTTAAGAATTGTCACTCTTCTAAGTTGTAAATGAAACTATTTCAATTGCTAAAGTGCTGAGCACTATGAATCTTTAAAATATCTATGAACCTGCAATATCATCTAAGTTGTTAATATTCTTGTTGGAATTGTGTGGGTTAATTCTTACACTTACAGGTAATAAATCCAATACACAAATGGAACACAGAATTAACCATACTGTATATTTGATCACTTTGTTACTGTTTGAGCATGAAAACATCTTAATCCATTATATTATAAACTTTCTGAAGAGTGTGTTCAGATTTCTTCATACATCTCTAGAGCATCTAGTACTATATTTTGTATGCAAAGAAAGCTATTATATAATTTTTTTAAAATGTTTAATTGGAGAGAAGGATATTAACTAAGCACTATCTATGATAAGGAAGTTTCCACTTATTCATAGAGACAAGTCAAAATATTTTTATTTTTCAATAATTTGTCATACATTGTACAAGTTAAACTATAAGATGACATCAAAGAAAAGTTTCAATAAATTGTGCCCTCGAGAGTAATGGGATTCCTTTTGCTTTGTTTTTGATTAAATAGAAAGCTGATTAAAAGAGTAGTTTTCAAGAAGCACAATTATATATAGTCTTATGCTGGCATCCCTATTAGAGGTGCCACTGTTACGTGTAGTGACGGCTTAGCTCCTTTCTAAAGAAGCCCATAAATTCAGCAACATATGTGTATTGACTAAGCATTACCTGTGACCCTAGGATTCTCTGTATGTTTGACTGTCTGTCTCCTTTCTCCTCCTCTACATCTGACAGATACTATTCCAGAAACAGAAGGTGTGATTTATTGCCAAAGCATGCTACATGATTATTATATGCTTTATATCTTACTTCCTTTAATTCTTCCCATTTTCTTAATAGGTATGAGAGATGGTTGTACATTTGAAGAGAAACTGGGATTGCGGAGAAAGCTAATAGAACAGTAATTATGTAAAATTTTCCTCCTGCTTTCATTACTTAAATGCCCTTATTTTTGTTTCTTTGACTCTCATATTGAATTGCCTTCTGCCCACCTTGATCTTTTCCCTGTGGCTCATCTCAATCTGTTTTCCTCTCTCTCCTGGCTGCCAGCCAACTACTGAAACAGCAATCTGGCTATTTATAACTGATGGGCCTCAAAGGTGAGTGTTTCATATAAGGTAAGTAGTCTTTTGTCTTGTTGTCACTCAGGCCACCATCCCAAAAGGCTCCCAGGCTATATTAGTACCCTTGACTTCTCATGAACTAAGTGTGAATATATGGTCAGATCCTGAACAACAGTAAATTGTTATGCAGTCATAAAGCAGTTTGAGCTTTGCAAAATTTTTATATGGAATATTGCATATTAAGCATATTCACTATAGAAAGTAATGCTTGTTCAACATTTGGCCTGAAATAACATAGAAATATTTCCAACTTAAAGGACTTTAGACGTGAAAAGAGAAATAATACTCGACATTTCTAAATTCTCATTATTCTTGACAAGTGAGTGCCAGAAATGAACACAATCATTTCGTTCCAAAAATTTATGAGCAAAAACTTGAATCACAGAATCACATATTTTATAGAAATTTCTTTATTTTTGAGCCTGTTAAAGAAAGTTTAAAAATGGGAGGACTGTCTGATTTAAAAGTACCTAATCTCGGCTCCTATAGCAACCTGTGTCATACAGAACATTTCATAATCTACTCTTACCATTAAATTTTCTCCTTACTTGACTGGGCATTTCCTAAATTTGTCTTGAAAGTCACTTGTTTTTGTAAAATTTGTTTTATTGAAACACAGCTACGCTCATTTATTTCCTGATTGTGAATGCCAGATTTTCTGCTACAAACAAAGGCAGAATTGAGTAGTTAGCACAGTGTTGAGTAATTGTTACAAAGAGAGTATAGCCCACAGTACTTAAAATAATGTTAATATACTAAAATTTGTGTATGTTGTCTAATGAGAACTGGGGACATTTAGACTAGTGCAAAAAGGAAAGAACAAAGAGTAAAAAGTATTATCCTATTGCAGTTAGTGATGAAAGAATTTAGATTGCACAGATTTAGTCCAGAAGTTTTGGAAAGAATAATAACAACTTATTTTAATAAATCTAAAATAATGAAAAGTAATATAATTCTATTATTTATATTGTCTTAATAAAATACTGAAGTGGCACCTTCTTCATTCAGAATTCCCTTATTGATTTCAAGTAATTATTATAACTTACATTAATTATGACTAGCTCATTATTTATATAAAATGCATAAGAAAATAAAGAGAAAATACCTAAGTCTAACTACAGTTTAGTAGATAATCAATTAATTACTGTTATTTTGAATTAATAAAATATTTAAGAAATCCCAGAGTGAAAGCTAAAATCAAAGATTAATTTTTCATGATGAAAATAATTCTTAAAACAAACCCTTTTCCCCAATACTTTCTAATACCACTTTAAAAAATGACTGTTTTCATTCAAAAAATGATTTCCAAATTTGTTATTCATGTTCAGAATGATTAGTTTTGTGGTGACCCAGCCCTGAGAAAGAAGTCCATGGTACTTGAAAAATAAGGAAGAACAGAATTACAATTTGAAATTGGCAATTTAAGTACAATTTAAATTTTATGCATTTACTAGTAATCTAAGGCGATTCGAGATCATCACACCTTATATGCTCCTCAATGTATAGGTTAGGTACATATATCTTACAATCTTTTACATACTAGAAGAGATTATGATAATGTTGTTCTCATCAAGTGATAAATTGAAGATTTGAAACATCTAACACCCTTTTATTTAGGGGATAAAAGCTAATTCTATAATATTTTTTTAAAGTTAAATTCGTAAAAAAAATATAGTTAAGATTCCCATGAGCTAGTCACTTCTTACTTACTAGGTCATTAGTCCCTAAATCTTTCTGACACTGTGGTCAATTATACTTCCTTTGCCCTTGTATTTTTATTTGCCTCTTTTTTACTTTCTTTACTGTCTATCTTTTGATGGAGAGTCAAAGTCTCATGTCTTTCATGGCCATCTGATCCTCTTTGCCTCTCCTATGAGCAGCTGCAAATTTCATGGTAGGTGCTGTGAAACCCAGAATTTCATAACATGTTAATTTATATTGTGCTGTGCTCCTTGTTTTTTATTTTTGTCATTCCAACTAAATTATATGATCCTTGAAGAGACAAATCATATCAATAAGTACCTGATAAATATTTTTTTATTTAAAATATCTATGAACTATGTGTTTTGCAACAAGTAATCTCTTCATGCCAATAATGTCAATTTTTAGAAAATAAGGAGTCTTTACACAAAAACTAAAGATCACTCCTGATTAGTGATGTTCTGTTCACAATCATCAACAATATTTTATTCTTATTTAATATTCATATAATACAAATATATTTGGGGCACACATTTTTTAACATAACTGATTGAGTCAAATTGAGAATCTACTTTATTTTATCTTTGTGAAACCAAAGGTAAGTACTTCCATGTTTCTTGATACAGTGGTGAAGTTCATGTAAATAGAACAACAAAGTGTGAAAAGAAGTTGCACAATCCAGAGAATTCAACACTCATTCAAAAGGAAAAAAATGTTCTTATTATAGATTAATAAAACCACACTCTTCATTATTTTATTTTACCCTTCATATGGTCAATTTTGAGTTGCTTGTTATAGAATTAACACATTTACTCTTGAAATCTCCATGAAAGGTAACATATCTTCAAAGTAAACAAAATTATTTTTATCTTTTAATGTTGCTCCCTATAGAAAACATAACAAAGAATCACAAGCTTATAAATACTTCCTAGTTGTAATTTACTTTTGTTATGAAGTTTCATCAATTCCTTTTAGTGACTGCTGTGCTGAGTTGTTCCCAGACATTTTAACACACCATGGTAAGTCAAAAGAGTTAATGATTCTAGAAGTATTTTATTTGTAAACATGTTTTATTTCAAGATTACACAAATATATTTCTTGGACTTCTTTTTAAAATAATTGTCAATGGTAATAGAAACAAACTTAATTTTATCTAAACTTCCCCTTAATGAATTCTCTGTTAAATTTCTACGAATATAAATCTCAAGATAACAGATTTTCATCCAGGATGTAAGTTAAATGAATAATGATCTTTTATTGCTTCTAAGATACCATTATATTTTTCTGTGACTCATATGTTACCTCCAGGGATTATTTCAGAAAAAATAATAATTTATATGAGTTATTATTGCTAATATCATACTAATAATGATTAATACTTTCAAAATTCAGTGTTTTTTGTTTGTTTGTTTTATGAGTTCCTAAATATTGCAATGTAATTCTCTGCTGACAGACATGGGATGCTCATCTGACCCATTCATTACCCCCATCCCACTTTTAAGTGTTTGGCCTTGGCTGCTCACTTTATAAATCTCAGTAACTATCCTAGGAATGTTTTCTCCATTGGTTTGGGTGTACAGATGGAGGAAAGTGCTTTAGACTTTATCTCTGATATCTGGAAAATATGTTAAAGGGTTATCTTGCACAGAGGAAATAGATAAAGAGAAATTCGGGAGCCTGGAATAAAGACCACAAAAAAAAAAATAGGGGAGAAAGTAAGCAATAAAGTAGAAGAGCATAAACATCATTGATATTAAAATGAAGGGAGGGGAAAATTGAGAGATTTTCACAAAATGTTTTCTAAGTTTTTAAAGTCATATTTGCATCTAAAATTAAAGATCTGATCATAGATTTGACAATTAAAAGATGCATTTTTTTCATAGTTTTACCTCTAAAACTTTAACATAAATTATTTTGGAATAGTTATTAACCTGTACACATGAAAATTACATTATTGAGTTGATTATTGAATATCATTTTAAACATCATGTTTCTAATTAGAGTAGATTATGAATTAAATATTTTCAAACATACTCCATTTAATCTAATACTCATCAACATGAAAAACACACAGAGAAACAAAACTCTAAAATATCCCAATTAAATCCTGGGTTATCTACAGATAGATTATTTTGCAGCAGATGTTTGGCTTCTTACAAGTCAAATTCATTTTTTTTTTTTTTTACAAGCTTCCTGCACGTTTTTCTCTGGCCATTGTTCTTTAATTTTCTGTCAGAGGATTTCTGTTGATTTCTACTCTTCCTCAGATAGATCACTAGACGAATATTTTTGGCATTTTACAAATATATCCTCTTCATCTACCCAGACCTTGCCTGTAGGCAGAAAATCTTTATCTATTTGTACATCTGCCAATTGCTGCCTTCACTAGTAAGTCACGTAAATGAAGCTCCAATTTTGTAAGAAGAGGTCAAGGGAAGGGGTAGTGTGAAAAACAGGCCGATGAGTTTAAGGAGCAAACAGCAAACATTAACATACACTTCCGATTCTCCAGTGCCTCCTTTTCTGATTAATAATGTATCATTCCCAAAGGAAAAGAGATACCAAGCCAAATTTTAGATGTAAACTGTGATACTTCTGGCAAAATCATCACTGCCTAAATCATATATAATGATCTTCATCAAAAGTTAAAATGTCATCTTTACTTAATAATGTAGAATAAGATTATTATTTAAAGTCTATCACAGATTTATCTTCGCTGGTTTAATTTCTGATGTATTTGAAGTCAGTTGTGGAAGAGTGGTGTATGCAATTTGACTTACCTTAAATGCCTGAGCAACTCATTTTGCTAGGCTTATAAATGACAGCGTGAATATAATAGTTCATTTTGATAACAAGAAAATTTAAAGTTTGGCTCACAATCTGGAAGAACAAAATGAATCTTGACACGGGTCTAAAAATAAGAACATCTGTTTGCAGCAGGAAATAGTTATGATTTATGGTTTCGACATCACCGTGTGATGTGTTGTTTTACTTTATGGTAATTTACAGCATTTAATGTACTATATAAATCGACAGAAACTGAGGTAATGCTGCTTCAAAATTCAATAAAAGAAACAAAAATGTAGACTATAAATGTTTGGTTTCCTGTGTGAAAGTTTTGGTTTTAAGCTGGAGATTCATGTGGGAAGAACAGATTGATTCCAAACCAAAACTGCTCTCTAGGCTTTGAAGTTTTGCTGGTGTCAGCATCCCACACACACGCACACACGAAATACAGGGCACTGGAGTGTGTGTCCCATGACAGACCTCATGTGCCATCATCCTACTGATGAATTTTTATTTACAGTTTTAAAAGTATGTTCTTCCTGCAAAATTCTAAAGCCCATCTGAATGCCTCGAGTTACACATATTTGTCTAATTTCTTTGGCAAGTAATACAAATTTGTACTTTTTTAAGGCTAGTAAAACATTTTTTATAAAGTTGTCCTTCCTCCTAAAAAAAAAAAAATCTGCCTTTAAATATATTTCAGAAGAGTTCTTACAAAGCTCTAAGTCAATACCATTGTATTAAAATACGATGAAATTGGAAAATTGTGCTATGCTATCATTTGGCTATATGAATACCCTTCAAACAAAGAATTCACAGGCTTAAGCATTTCATATTCTACATTCCTCAAAGTTACATCTCTTACACCTGCTGAGTGTAACTCTTTTTTATGGGGACGGGAAGGAAAGATTGATTAAGGACATAGCTGGGGATTTGGTAGAAAAAGATTCAAAGAATCTTAGGACACAAACTGCCAATACTTTTCACTGAAGAGTTGATGGATACTTTCTATAATGAACAATCAAGCTATTTGCCTGGGCAAAAATTTGGGAGAATATAGTAAATTCATGGTAACATATAGAGTAAGTTATGTGGAAACTAGAATATTTTAGAACTCAGTGTTTGTACTATATTTAGAGGAGGATGGTTTTGATTCTCAAAATCTCGCCCTATTTACTAGAATTTATTTGCATTCAATTAAGCCAATGATAGAAAGGTGATGACTGCCTCCTTATTATGTATGCAAGCGTGGAAAACGGCAAGTACTTTAGTTATAATAACACCTCTAGTGTATTATCTGGAATTTTCTGAACTTTACACCCTTAAAAAACACACCTCCCTCCCCTCTGCCATCATCAATCCCTATTTCACAGATGAAGAAACTGAGGCAAAGAGAGGTTAATGAAATGTTTTATAAACCAATAACTACTGAGTAAAATTCTTAGAATCTGAAATTATAGCTGGCTGATAATGAACTCGTACCCTCCACTGCTCTAGTTTTTAACCTAGCTATCTATTTCCATAGAGTTCCTCTATGTAACATATTTTTCTTACTTAAATAACAGTAGGATTTTATTAATTATTCAATACAGTATAATGTAATGTTGACAATATTTAGAAAAACACCAGGTAATAGTCATAGATCTTATAAACTTAGATTGACAAATGAATTTTCTCAAAAATATGGGCATATGTCTGACAAAACAGAAATGCATACCTTAATTCCACTTCTGACCTATAGCTCATTTTTTCTCCCCACTGAATATTTACATATTAAAATTACATTTGAAACATCTTTCTCTATGAAATTGTATCTCTCCTTTCCTTTAAGCACTTTTTAAAATACATATTCTTTCCTTGAGCTTTACTTTGAAAATAATGTTTGAATCATTTAGAAAATTGCTTAATATACATTTATATTTGTGAATAGTTGTAATGTATAGTTGATTTTTTAAAATTTATATGTACACACAATGTTCATGACAATTTAGAGTATAAGTTCCTTAAGGGACTTCCAACATGGCTTTGTTTCCTTTGATAGTCTTAATGGGACAGAGTAAATTATGCTATATTATTAGCAGCACAGTATTTTTATCATAATCTGCAGTAAATATTATATCTTTAATTTTCATAACTATAAATGTGAAAAACCAATTACTACCTCATGCTTTTCTTTCATAGAGTACCATGCCTTGGACAAATGCTTAGCTATAAAAGGATTACAGGTTTTACTTAGAAGGCAATTAGTGCACTTTTTCACTTTTGTTATTTACTTTGTAGACAGGAGCTTATAATACAAGTCATTCAGAAAAATATTTATTTATCATTCATGAATAGAATTTACCACTCTTCTAAGGGAAAGGCAAAAATCACAATTTATTTTCACTTGTTTTCTTCCCATTTACTCACATAACCAAGTCTGTGGTAATGATTTCATAAAAATGAGCATTTTCTACAAATTGTACACTACCATATAAAACTTTATTTGGAATTTATGTTGTATTTTATGATGAGTGTTTTTGTTTAGAAATTATTGTAATTCTAAAAGGGGATTATCTATTTTTACTGAGGTCTATGATATTGCCTTAATAAGCCATCAAATTATTTTTGTAACCAAAAGAGTTTTCCATTACTTAAATGTATCTTTTTATGCTACTTTACAATTCCTGTTTCTTACAAACGCTGAAGAATGTTTCCAAACCATTTTAATAACACTCACGTTATATTGTAAAGGCATCAAAAATGGTTAAGTTTTTAGGGCTACAATACACGATTATTTCACTTGAGCATCTGTCTGGGTTGTCATATGTACAGGATACAATCATTCTGGGTGAAATTCAAAATAAAAAAAAATAAACATCACTCCTTAAAAGAAAACATACTTTGTCATATTGACTAGTCTATAGAGTTTATAAATTCTTATACCAGTGATGTTAGCTGGAAAGGAAACATTACAAATAAGATATTCAGAGATCCTGACATGTCAGTTCAACATCATTTGAAAAGTGCTTATTTCAGAAAAGAAAAGTATGGATGCACATTAAAAACAAATTAATAGATGAAAGAAATGCTGTCTTTATTAGCTCTCAGAATTTAATGTGTTAAATTTTAGGGCTCATTGATAGATTTTGGATTTCTGCAAATACTTTTAGGAAGGAGTATTTTTAAATTAGTCAACAGAT
Source organism: Eonycteris spelaea (assembly GCA_003508835.1). Classification (NCBI taxonomy): domain Eukaryota; kingdom Metazoa; phylum Chordata; class Mammalia; order Chiroptera; family Pteropodidae; genus Eonycteris; species Eonycteris spelaea. Next base: position 3,277,365 of record PUFA01000067.1, on the reverse strand, counting down.
ATATGGGCAAGGGGCTCTTACCAAATTTTTAAAAGATACTTTGTTCATGTCTAGAATTAGAAAAAACATATTATTAACTTTCTTGTGGCAGTAGACTGTTCTTCCCACTGACCTAGCCTGGCACAAAAAAGGGAAAATCACTACAGGTCAACCTTATGATAATACTGAGTGTTGTTATGTTATGTATAGAAAGGAAAACAGGAATATTTGTATTCTGGCCTTTGTCATTATGTTTTCCCCTCCAAAAATCCATCAAGGGTAGAATAAGTGCAAGATATACAAAATAAGATATTAAGTCTTCAGTCTCAACCTACCTAGAATATTTTTTACTGAGATAATTAGTCAAAATATCTCTAAGATCTTATCCAAATTGTAGATTAATTTGAGAACCAATAGAAAGGGAGTGTGTATTGGGGAGGGGAAAGAACATAAGATGCTAGAGATAGAATAAGTGGAAGAATGTAGTAAGGGAGAGGTAGAATGCAAACAAACGTCCCTTTGTTCCTCAAATCAATGATCTAGTTTTAGTGTTTACCTACATTTTAGGAAAAAGGACAAAGAGAATGTCCAAAGAGAAAAGAACAATTTTGCTCAGTCTTTTAACATTCTGGAATGATTAGATCATTAGACACCAGGGATCTTTGAAGGAAAAGAAGAGAAACCCAAAGACATAAAAAATGTGCTTCCTTGTAATAATACAGGCCTAGATAGCATAGCCTAATTGGCCATCTTGAGTTTCTTGATTTTGAATACAAATCATTTAGAGTCAGGGAGTAGATTCATGGTGAAGGATCCTTGGACTTCTCCTACAGGAGAATAAGCATTGTGACTAAAGTTTTAGAAGATGCACTTAGCTCTCAGTAAAGTTGAAAGAGGATAAATCCACAGGGTCAGTTACAATTAGACAGCACTGAAGTATGATTTCAATTGTCTACATAAATTATTTTTGTCTATTTCCAAATACTTTCTATTTAAGAATAATACAAAAAGTGCACATGACTGTAAATTCAATTCATACTGAATGCAATTGCAGAAGTACCATCCCAGGTCAAGTAATGAAACATCACCAATACCCTAGAAGTCCCCTTCTGACTCTAGATCACTTTTGTTTCTTACTCATCAAAGCTAGCACTCACCAGGATTCTATCAATTTAGATTATATTTGTCTGTTTCTCATATTCATATAGACAGGATAATAAAGCAGGTAATTGTTTGTGTTTACATTTTTTCATACATGTCATTTATGTAACAAAGGTTCATGTTCTTTTATATCTATATGTAATCTCATTTTATGAATGTACCACTGACTATTTACTCTACCCTTGATGGACTTTTGAGTTATTTCAAGTTAGCCTTTGCTGTTACAAATAAAGTTGCCAGGAACAGATGTGTCTTTTGGATTACTTGTATATGTATGGATGTTAAAACTGCTTGATCGTGTTATACATATTCTCAGTATTATTAGATATTTACCCTTGTAGTTCTGAGTTGTTATGCCAATTTGCATTCCCACTCAGTGATACATTTTCCAATTGCAATATATTTAATATCTCTCTTTTTTTTTTGTATTTTGATACACTTTCCTTGCAACATACATACACATTCACATTATTTTTTCTAAACTGTTTTAGAGTATGTAGAAGAGCTGGTACCCCTTTATTACTAAATATTTCAGTGTGATTTGCTAAAACAAAGACATTCTCTTACAACAATGATATGATTATCAAAAATGAGAAACTGACATTGACAGTATGTTATTTTCTTAGAATGTACTCATTTCACATAAATTTTCATACTCCAATAGTTTCTCATTGTTTAAATATATCTTTTTATTTCTTTAAAGTTTGTCACAATATCATATTATTATTTTTAAAATAAATGTAGAGTCTGTAATGATGCCTCATTTTCTATTTCTGATATTGGTTATTTATACTTTTGCTTATAAAACTAATGACAGTACTTTTTGATTCCCAGTTGTTGATACTCTATCAAATAAAACACACAGTTAATTATTTTTATTTGATATGACTTATTTTATTGTAAATAAATTTGAATTTATTTAATTTTTTATTTTCTTAAATTCTTTTTTATTATTTTTCTTCTTTTTTTAGTTAATTTGTTGTTGTTAAATGCTTAATTTTAATTTACTTATTCTGTATTTTTCACAGTTGTACGGATTAAATACTATAAAACTTCTTTTAAGCAAACTTTATTTTAGAACCCAAGTTTTGAAATCTAAATTAAACAGTATTTATTTGAAATATTGTCAATTCCCATCAACATTCCTTCTTTGCCTCATGGATTGTTCAAAAACACAATATATAACTTCCAAACACGTGAGAATTTTAGTTATCTTTGTCTTATTTTTTAGCATAATTTATGTTCTAACAACTCATTTGTTTTGAAAATTTTAATCAGTTTTTTAAAATATACTCTCTTTTATTTTCCTTGCATTTAGTAGCTCCAGTTATATGTGTATTTAAACTTTTCTACTGCATTCCTATTTCTTTGAAATCTTTTTATACTTTCTATGTTTTAGTTTATCTGTTCTTTTGGGGGTAAATATATTCCAGTTTACTCATTTTCTCTTTAGTTGCCTCTACTTCACTGCTAAATCCATTCATTGTGTTATTAATTACACTTATTAGTCAACTATGTATTTGGTTCCTTTTAAATAGTTTCTAGTTTTATGTGGAAATTCTTAATTTTATTTGTTGAAATATTAGTTATTTTAATATGTGTGTCTTTATCTTTTTTTCCCTTTAAAAACTTTTTTTTTTTCATTTAATTTGCCTGGTAGAGTACACTGTTATTTAAAAAGAAAGAAAGAAAGAAAGAAAGAAAGAAAGAAAGAAAGAAAGAAAGAAAAGAAAAGAAAAAAAAGAAAAGAAAATACTTTGAGATATAGGAAAATATTTTATTTTTCTTCAAAATAATTTCTCTTTTCTCTCATAAGCCTAGGGACAATGGCAATTCAATGTTATCTTATTTCAAGCAATAACAGTGTCTTAACACCAGAACTGCTCTGTATCATTTTCCTCTTATATTTATAGTACAGCATTTTTAGTATCCAAGACTAAATTTAGTTTGGTTTATCAGAATGCCTCAATTTTTGGTAAATCTTGACCTTAGATTTTTTTTTTTTTTTCTCACTGCAGCAGAGGCTGTTGTAACTCTACTTGTATTCTCAAAGTGTTTACATTATCCTCCAAAATTACCAGGTTTCCTGGAGAATTTAGTCTCCAAATGTAAATCAGTTATATTGGATCTTGAAAGCTTCTTAAAATGTTTCTACAGATTTAAAAAATCCAGATATTTTCATTTTTCCCAGTGAGAAGTTTTCTCAGTGTTCTATTCTGCCATTTCCAAGAGCTGGATTTTATTCTCTATGACCAAATGTGATATTATAAATTATGAAGAACAGTCTCTTTATATCTTCTTAGAAAAACAATTCTAATAGGCCATAACCAAGAAAATAAAAGTATCATCTATCAACAAAGAGAATAACAGCTAATATGAAGGCAATTTCTTACACACAAAATCTTCCAAGATGCTCTTTCTTAAATGGACACAGCATCCACTTAATAGCAGTATCCATTGCTATCTTTCATCAAATCCAGCACAAATGTGAAGTGTACTAGGTAGCATAGAGCTTAGCTGTGACTAAATTTCACTTATTAAATACATGGGAACATGACACAAACTTCAGTGACACAGGTAAGTTAGAGAGAGCTTAATAGATTCTTATTTTAACTCTATAATATTCTGTATGCTCTAAGTTCTTGACTGTGGTTTCATTCCACTTCTGGGTTCTAAAGTTTTATCAGAAGAAGTGAGAATTCTATTTTGAAGTAATATTAAATTGACAAGGTGAATATTCATTTCCCTTTCCAAGAACATAATAACATAAAACTCTTGAAAACATTTACTTGGTTGCCAAGGTAACAGTTGAACATTAACCTGAGAACGAGCTTTTAGATATTACACAAAGGAAAAGTACTTGAATTTTCTTATTTAAAAAGAATTTTATTAAGCATATGAAGAGAGGAACAACCATAGCACTGATCGTAAAGCAGACATGAATACTGGTGACAAATCTGCTGCTACAAGTTAAAGATGATTCCCTCTGAAATATGCACTTGTCACTTTATCAATCCACATCTAATTATACTGTGTGTGTGCATGTATATATATGTATATTTAAAGAAAGCAAAGTACATGTAAAAAAATTAAGAAAGGACAAATAATATGTCTGAGTAATTGACATTTTGATATTTATGAAGGCCCTTTTTTAGTTTTTAGATTAATTATACAATTGATCCCTTTTGAAGTGATTCTCTAAACTTTTAATTGAATAAATTAATTTTATGCAATTATTCAATTATTATATTGTGTTAGACTTGAGAAAGAGGGCTTTATTCTACTTTTACTTTATCTAAGAACATAAAGCTGAGACTTAAGCTGTAAACAGCACCCCATAGCCCCTGCAGTGTGCAGTAACTGACCAGCTGTTAAGAAATTTCAACAATTGCCATAATGCAGGAAGTTAACATATTTATCAGATACTTGAGATGAAAAAATGGTATTCATGGGGTCTTTTTACCCTATGCCATCTGGTCCTGAGGTGACTATTACATCTATTATTGACTCATTAAAGTCAATGAGGTGAATAACACAATTAAACTTGTTTACTTGTCATGTAACAGTCAGTTAACATTGAAGTGTAACTTCCAGTTTCACTATCACTATCCAGCACAAACTCAGTACAAAACATATTATCTGATATCAAAATATTATTCTAAATATATCTCAAAATTATAATGAATTTTAAAAGTATATGAATATTTGAAGCCATTTTTTAAATGCAAATGCCATGTAACAGTAAAATGAAAGCTAGTTTTTATAATTAAAATAATAAAATAGAAATAAATGGCCAATGGGGACCAAATGCAGGATTCAAATTCCTGTACTCCACAAATCATTCAGCTGCAGTTGACTTGAACATTGACAAATAACTTTCAGAAAATATGGATCCATTTGTGTAGACAGGACAGCAAGAGGCAAACTTATCAGAATAGAAAAGTTTATGTCTATAAAAACAGTTTAAGAATATTCATTAGATTCTTAAATATTGGCATAAATGTGGTAAAATAAAGACATTCTTATTATTTTAATGTGTCCTTAATATTCTATAATAAACATAATGCAAAAGGTGTTTTTAGATTTGGCGTTGGACCTCAGAAAAATACTGTAACAAAATGTTTAAGACTTTATAAATATTTATGTAGTTATATAATGACACATTCTTCAAATAATTCTAAGTGAGACAATACTTGAAACAAAATGTGAATTTTTCAATTATAAACAGTTATTTATTTAAAGCAAGTAAACATCATTTGTTCATTATACATATTGGAAGTTCAAACAAATTGATGAAATGCCAGGTTTAAAATTAAGCCCTCCTGAATAACTGTTGAATGGCTTCAGAAATGAGCATGGAGTTCATCATTCACAATATAATCATGTATGCATTTGACCAGTAAACATGTGGAGAAAAAAAGAAAGAAAGAAAAAAGATAGAAATGAGAGAGAAGAGAGAAGAAAGAGAGAGAGAATTTCCAAACACAATTGGGCATAATGTTTTCTGAAAAATTCTTGAAGCTAAAATAGTTTTAGATTATTGTTTCACCTTTATCTGTGTACATACACAGCAATTGGCAAATACCACTCTTTATACTGAAAGAAATATTTATTCAGTTTAAAATTCATTTCTCATCTTTAATGTAAAATTTCTACCAACTGGAATTCATGTAAAATGCTTCAATTTTTTTATACATGTAGATATCAATACACCTTTTATCAAAAGTAAACATACAATATAAAGCATATAACATTTTTAAAAATTCTTTGATAGGAAGAAATCCAGAAACATTATTAATCATTAATCTTAAATAAATTGCACATTAAAAGATATGTCCCCAAAGGCCACATGCCTTTTCAACAGTTTATTTTGTTTTTTAGGATTCACATTGTAAACTCTACTTAGAAAGAGAAAATGACCACAGTAACCTAGACATTCAATCTCATCTCACTCTATTATTACCACTGAAATTTCATGCTCCTCAAGGTACAAAAATAAAAGAGAAAAACCAATGAATGAAAATAAATATCTACTGCATTAGTATGCTATAAAATGATGAAAAACTACACTTGAACAATTAAATAATTAAATATAGTTATTTCTATAAAATCCCCTTAATATATCTCAGGAACTTAGAAGTTCAATGACAATAGACTTGCTTCTTCCTTCTAACACATGAGAAAGATATTTGGTAAATTATAACTAAAAATACTACCAGCTTTGAAATACCAGGTATTTCTGGATCATAGGTTTTATCATGTTACAAATGTTAAAATAAATACTTTTTTATTTTAACAGTATTAAAAAATATTGAAAGAACTTAACTTTTAATATTGAAGTAATCATTATTTTTTTTTTTAGATTATGATAGATCTTTGATTGCTATTCATAGTATAAGGTCTCCATGTATTTTTTGAGAAACAATCATAATGTTTTCTGGTTATACATAGATAAGGGCAAAGGTTAACTAGTGTGCATGTTCAGCTTATTGATATTTTCAAGTAGGAAAAGTCTTTTCCAGTAGAGACCAATTCTCTGACAGCATGTCAAAGAAAACACTACATAAAGTTTATTGATTTCAATTTGGGTCAATGTTCATGACTACTTAATACACTTGAATGTACAATGTAGGCTTCAACTAAGAGAAAAACAAAAATTCATTTTCTTTTTTACAAATGGAATTTAAATTATATAAAAATAAACATGCATTAAGAGGTTCTATAAATTCTAGATGCTATTCAACAGGAAAAGACTTGAGAAGGCACTTCAGAAAATATTCTTACATGGAACTCTCTATATATCATCTATGTAGAAAAGAAACAATGTGTATAAAACAAAGCTATTAATTGTCAGATCAAGTAACCGTCTTAAAAAGAAAACTTGATCCTCAAATGGACACTTGGGACAAAATTATAGTAATCAATCCATATGGACCAGAGTAATAAATATAGGATAAAGTATTTCATTTTGGAACATGAGAAAAGGGAGAAAATTTGAGATGATAAAGAATAGCTTAATGCATCTTTAATATATATTTACTCAAAAGCAAAACTTATTAAATTATGAAAAATAGAGAAAAAACTAACTTTTAAATATAACATTTAAAACTAAACTATTTTTATAATACTAACACAAGTTTTGCTTACTACGATTATCACCCAGTGGAAAAAGCATTTTTATGGAACCAGTGATATATAAAATACATGGTAATTTTTTTACACTTCATGTACAAAATAAATTTATATCCCACGTGAAAAATAAATTTAAAATGATTATGGAGCACTTTTCAAATAAAGTGCAATAAAATGCTTAAAATATTGAGTAAGTAGTAATGCATTCAAATATGAAAACATAAAACTAGACAAGTAACAGTATCCACAGTAATACAAATTAATACTTTCAGAATTTTTATTAAGATAAAAAGCTCACAAGTGCTGTAATATGTGCTCTGAAGTACACAGTCTCTGCCTCTCATCAAAGGCTTCAGCACTTTACTTATGGTGAGCATGCCACCAGAGCTTTGCTGCCCTTCTGCCTATTACAGATGAGAGAACTCGTTTAGACAAGTTTAGAACAGGCAGAAAGTGAACTCCCCAACATTTCACTTTGGTCTGGAAGAGCGAAAGTTCCTGATTTCTTTTTTTTTTATGCTCTGCAGAGTTATCAAAAGTCTTCTGTGGATGTCAAATTACTCTAAAGACTGATGTTTTCATGATTTAAGTGTGAATGAATCAAAAACATATGGATTAAATTTGTGTTAAAATACACAGGGTTGTAAAAATCAAGGACCTAGTTATTCCAAAAGACGTATTTGGAGCTTTGACATTGAGTGTTTGAAAGCAGTTCAAGATGTTAAGTGAAACCAACTTACAGGTAGACCACACCATTCAGGTTGTATTTTGTTGCAGGACAAGGAGGATTTAGAGATTCTTACATGTCTTGATGAAATCAGATAAACAATTATTTTAAAAAATCATGAAAAATAGTAGGTCTGATGTAAAATAATATATCTATGTTTATGTCTTATTATTAGAAAGACCATTTGAAGTCATTAGTTTGAAATTGGTAGAAAGTAGTTAATAATACTTTAACTGGAAGAGAAATGAAAAATTGTTCTATCTTTAGGCAAAGGAATCAAGAATAAAGTCCACTTACTCCTAGCACCCCTTTTTGATAATACCTTTATTGAGATATAATTTACAAACCATACAATTTACCCATTTATGTACAATTCAGTGGTTTTTAGTATATCCACAGTGTTCAACCATCACAGCAATCGATTCTAGAACATTTTCATCACCCCACGGAGATCACCCATTCTCGTTAGTGGTCACTTGTCATTTCCACCAACCACTCCTACTCCAGCCTTAGAACTATTAACCTCCTTCCTGCCTCTTTGGATTTGTCTATTCTGGGCATTTTAAATAAATAAAATCATACCATATATGGATTTTTATGACTGACTTCTTTTATATAGGACTATTTTTTATGGTCTGATTATGCTGTAGCATGTATCAGTTCTTTTTTATTGCAAAGAGATACATCATTATATAGATATAACACATTAACTTACGTGTTTATCAGTTGATAAACATATGGGTAATTTCTATTCTACTTTTCAGCTACTATAAATAATGCTATTATCAGCATCCATGTACATGTTTTTGTGTCGATATAGGTTTTCATTTCTCTTGGCTATAAATCTACAACTAAAATTTTTGACTCACATGATTATATTTAATATTTTGAGGAGCTATCAGACTGTGTTCCACAACAGCTCCATCATTTTACTCTCTCACCAGTGTTATGGAAGGATTATTTTTTCAACTCTTCACCAATACTTTATATTATTGTCTTTTTAATTCTAGCCAGACTAATGCTTGTGATGTGGTATCTCACTGTGGTTTTTAATTACATTTTCCTGCTGGCTACAAGATAGACTTGTCCTTGTACCCTAGATATTTATATCTACACAGTGATCTAGATGATATGGACAAGCAGTAATTAAAACATAATTTTAGACAACCAGAAAGACAATAAAATAACATGTAAAGTAGGTTAATGTCATATAGAGTGACCAGAATGGAGGAAACTATTTTTAGATTATAAGAAGGAGCTTCCTGGTTAGGTGATTGAGTTGAGTAACTTAAGTAAAAAAGATAAAAAAACCTTGTGAGGAACTCAGAAAAGGTATTGTTTCAAGGAGAGAGACTAGCGAGTGCGAAGTACCTGAGGCAGAAATGAACTTTAAACTTTCTAGGAACTTACAGCAGCTTAAAGTGACCCAGACATAGAAAGTGAAGAGAGAAGATGTATGACGTGTGATTAAGTGGAAAATTTAATGTGTGATAAATTTAAATAATTTAACATTTGATTAAATGAGAAATTCATATGAAATGTTTAAAACAGTCAATGCCTAATACATATAAAGTGCTGAATAAATTCCAGTTATTGTACGTGTTATATTTGGCTATCATGATGTGTGTTAGGATGTATAAGGATAAGATATTAAAGAAGAAGTTTAATTTCTGTGGAAAAAATATTTTTCAGCTTTGTTATTACTTTTTAAATTATTCATTTATCACTGGATTCACATGGCATAACGGAAAAACTCTAGAGATTCGGAAAACTGAGGTAAAGTCTCAAGTCTACCACATCATTGCAAGTACTCAGGAAGTCAAATCCTAGAGGAAGCCTGAACTTTGAGATGGTTTCATTTTATTTCAGCTTGGCCATGCAGGGGCTTCTTTTTCTCTCTACCAATTAGCCTCCAGGTATTCAGGTACCACTCTATTCTATGCACTCTCCATTGTCCCAGATGTAAGGGACAGCTGTTCGGACTGTGAGTCTCAGGTAAATGTTGAATGGAGTCTCTCTTCTGTAGGACAATGATTAGCTGGAATGTTGACTGCTATTAATGGTCAATTCCCAGACTGTAATTACAAAGGCAAGCACATGGTGGATGCCTGCTCCGCACTGGTAAACATTAGCTCTCAACTGAATTCCATCTGGGTGTTTTCAGGTACTCACTTGGTACTTACCACGACTCCTGGCCCAGGTGGCAGATATTCTCTGCCTGTTATGGTCTCACTCTCTCCCCGCTTACCTCAACCCATGAAATGCTATAAAACATGTATCTGCCAAAGCTTTTCTGGCTTATACTCAGAATTATGAACTATGAACTTTCTCTTGTTTCACCTGCCTGGACAGTACTTAGGCATCAGGTGATAAATGTGGTGGTTGAAAGAACATCACAGTGGTTATTACTTTGATGGTTCACCATGCCACCAATTAACTTTTGTAATTCCTTCAGCTATGAGATGAGAATGATAAAACTCTATTTAAAGGAACTATGGTCATCAAATATATATATGGTATATAGTATATACTGTTTTATTATACAAATTTTGATGATTAAACCTCTGTTATTCCTTTAAGATAACTAATCTACAGTTATGTATATTCAGTAAATATACATACATATATATGTATATATTTAATTTTTATTTTTAATTTTAATTTTAATTTTTTGATTTTACATAGCAGTTTGCTAAGGTTCAGTTTTAGGACAACTCCCCTTCTCTGCTTACATGCCCTTATGAATGACCACTCTGGCTGGTTTCTGAGACCCCCTGCCCTGTCCTCTCTTTCTTCCAGACACATCAGTTTCTTTGCTGTCTCTTAAGCATCAGCTCACCTCAGTGCTTTGCACTTGTTGTTCCCTTTGCATGGGAATTTGGTCTCAACTATTGACCTTATGCCTTGCTCTCTCATTTCCTACGGGTCGTCAATTGAACTTGGCATGACCCACACCTGGTAAATGTTTTATTTTTCCTAATAGCACTTAATACCATCTTACAGAATATGCATCTGTTTCCCTTGACTACAGCAAAAGCTCAGGAAAGTAGGAACATTTTCGTTTTAACTGTCTCTGCCCCCAAATTTTCAGCTATAAAAGTGCCTGATGTAGACAATTGATATTGGTTTAGAATTTTCAGAATTAATGGTTTATATTGGATAAAATATGCTATAAAATATGTAATTTTCAAAACATATAAAAGTCACATAATTCATTTTCTCACAATGTGTTAATGATCCTTTTGGCCTTTTACATCCTCTACCCAAATGAGGACTTTGCATTTTTAATGATCTCTTAGAATCAATGCCTTCTACCTGCTATATAATCAGAATTCTCTGGATACTCTTTTCCATATTTTATTTCCCAAAGAACCAACTTAGGAGGGGAGTGTTTGTAAAATAGAAACTGGCCAAAAATTCTGGCACCAGATATATAATATAATTTTTCCTTTTCCTGGAAACAGAATTTTACAGTATCATGAAAATGGTTTTCATTTAAGCTATGTCCTATCACTTAGCTCTTCCTTGAGAAACAGACACATATATTGATAAATATGTCTCTAAAATAATAGATTAGAACAGGAGGTTTCTCTGCATTATACATGAGCAAAGAGGAAGTAGACAATGGACTTTAATTTGTAATTTCTGCCCCAGAAGAGTAATAAAAAGGCCATAAGGAGATTATTTGATTAGTTCAGTCAATCCAGGGAATAATGGCAGCTTCCATGTTTACTGCAGAATGTTTACATGATAAAAATACCCAGTTAACAGAAGAGTGCTGAAAACATCATCAGTTTATTTGAATTTTAATCAAATTTGAAATAAAGGTCATTGAGAACCCAGTATTTGATTTGGCTCTTCCTATCTTACAAATGAGTTTCATTGGGATGAAAATTATCAGAACATAGGTAACCTCAGAAAATAGAGTTATCTACCAAACTAAAATCACGAAGCAAAACTAAATTAAAACACTATAGACAGAAACAGTCTTCACCTGCTGAACAATAATTCTCTGATAACTCTGAGTAACAGCTTCCTAGCAGAATCAGCACACCCTTTGGAAGGTTATGTCCTTGCTACTACAAAAATAGTAATCCTTGTTTGGTGTAGAAAACTTCAGTAGCACCTGTAATTCCTGGAAATGAAAAATTTTACCCTACCCAATACCTACAAAATCAGAATCTGAAATTTTAATAAGATCCCCAGGTAATTCTTTTGCACATTAGCATTTGAGAAAGAATGGGTTAAACTCTGTGTCTATTATTCAAGTGCATTCAAAGAAAGGGTAGGTAGTATAAAGAATGCAGTGCAGCTTGGTGTGAGCAAAAATTAGTGGGTTAGGCTGAGGTAAACTTGACAGTGAAACATGGTTCTGTAAAGATTTCAACTTAATGTAAGAAAAAAAATTATACACTGTGTGGGGAAAGGAAAAAAAATCGCTCTGGCCATATTTTCCAGCTCTTGGTTGAAGCTACATTATTTAGCAGATTTACATTAAAATGCTATTTTAATCAGATGAACACCAAAATGAAGCCAACCTCAATGAACTGAAATAGAACTGGAGGTAAAGATATTTGGAAGCTGAGGGCATTTTGAGACAGAGATTTGGGAATTTAAAAGATCAGCAGAAGGGCAACATGTCTTCAGGGTTAATAAGAGAGAAGTATATAGAAAGAGAAATGAATTAAACTTTGCTACTTTCCTTTCTAACCCAAAAAGAAGCCAGATCCTCCTAAAAATAAGAAGGAATGCCAGGATTATGTTAGGAAGTGGTGGAACTGAGATATTCTGGATCAACTCTGCATAATGCACAGCCCAGGTGTCTCTAGCACTAGAACCAAGGGTGACCCTGATTGATTTACCTCTATTAGATTAAAGCGTCAGTGCTAACTGACTAAATCAATGCCACATATATATGTATCTTTTTGACTGAATGAAATATTCTGTGCCTAATATCCTCATAACTATCTTTCTATAGTCTTTATTTCTGATCTGTGAAAGGTTAAATGTCAACCAACACTTGTGTGGATAAGATATTTTATTCTTTTGTCATGAACGTTATATTTTCTTTTTGTCATAATTTTTCTCATGTTATCAATATTAATATTTTATGTATATCTATATTGCTTTTGCTTTTGTTTTAAATCCAATTTGCATAGATCATTTCAAGTTCTATGTTTATAACATCTATTCATTATTTTGTCCAACATATCCAAAATCCATATATGACAATATGATTTAACAAAGAGTATTTTATAGGAAATATTCTGTTTTAGTCATAATATATTTTTCCAATATCTAGTACTTTATTCTAATTTTTCCTGTGTCTGTTGCCTTCTAACTATAAAATTGCTTCTAGTTACTCAATTATTTCTTGGTTTTGATAAAGTAGTCTCCATTTATTCTGCCTGTTCCCTAAATTTAAATTCTTGGCCCAACTCATTAAGAACTAATCTTAACTTTAAAATTTTTTTTATTAAATTTATTGGGGTAACATTGTTTAATAACATTATGAACATTTCAGGGGTAAAAACTTTATAATACAACATCTCAATACTCTATTAAGTGTTCATCATTTGAAGTCTAGTCTCCTTCTGTCACCATGTGCATTACCCTCTTTACCCTCTTTGCCTTTCCCCCACCTCCCTTTCTCTCTGGTAACTGCTGTTCTGTTATCTGTAAATTATCTGTAACTATGAGTTTTTTTTTTGTTGTTTGTATTTTTTTTGTTCTGTTTGTTCACTTGTTGCTTTTTGTTTTATGCCATATGAGTAACATCGTACAGCTTTTATTCTGTTCTGTATGACTTATTTCACTTAGCGTAATACTATCAAGATCCATCCATGTTGTTGCAAATGGCAATATTATATCCTTTTTATGGCTTAGTAGCATTTCACTCTCTCTCTCTCTCTATACCACATCTTCTTTATCCAGTCATCTGTGGAAGAATGCTTAGGTTGTTTCTGTGTGTTGGCTACTATAAATATTCTTATCACTTTACCGCAGGTTCTCATCCTTAGCAATATTAACACTTAGAATTGAATAATTTTTTGTTGTGGGGCTGTATTTTGTGTTATAAGATATTTAGCAGTGCTCTAATTGACAACAGTAGGATCCAGAATGTGACAAACAAAAATGTTTTCAAATATTGCCAAAAGTGTGGGTCACAAAATCACTCTTAGTGAAGAACCACTACTCAACTGAAACTTGAAACTTGTCTTCCTAATATCACTAATGTCCAGACACTAGCCCATTTTTAGATTTTCATTTTATTGCTGGTAGCTGGAAGCTGCTAGAATTTCTCTCCTTTCCTGGATTCTTCCTCCTAACACTCCTCTGACTTTTGATATGTACCCTTTTTTTCTTTTTTTTTGGCTTGTACCTTCACAGTGTGTTCCTCTGAGATATCATTTTTTTTTACCTACTAGATACAACTGCCTCATAATAATAATAATTGTGTGGCTTCCATTCCCCTTTTACATTCTTATGATTGCCACGCCTTTATTTCTAGTCCTATCAAATGCCCTGAGTGTCAGGCCTTCTGGATATTGACCCTTGACTGTCCTACAAGCATAAATGTTTAGTTCATCCACTGTACATTCTTACCTTCTCCAATACCTGCTATTTGGCATGTATCTCCTTTGTTACTTTACGTCCCCATCACCCACCAAGTTTGCCTCCCATCTCAAATTAAATATATTATGAAATCCTGTTTATTCTAAATACACACATCCTGATTCCATTCTCTTAAATCCCCATAACACTTACCTAAAGCTAAAGAAATACTGTGATTTCCACATCTATGTATAGGTATATATAAGTACATGTGTCTGTGTTGATGGGAGAGAGAAAGGGCAACAGAGAGAGAGAGGGAAAGAGAGAAAGAGACAATGAGAGAGGCCATAAGAGAGAACGAAAGAAAATTGAGATGCATTGTTGAAGTAGGCATATTTTTTAAAAACTATTTTTTTGGTCTTATATTATCTAAATCATGTAAACATTAGAATATTTTACTATAATTGTAAGAAAAATGATATTTTGTATAGAAATGAAAATGAAACTTTCATAGAGAGAAATATAATGTAAGCATATTGTATAACAGCATTCATATTAACTGCTAATAAATGTCATAACTCTCAAAATTAGAAATACAAAAATGTGTTTTGAAATATATTAAAAAGGAATCTATCTTTGTATAGGATTTTACATTTTTAAATGCCACAAGTACTTATTAAAGATTTTACACCCTTCGTATTTTCTTTGCGTTCTGTGTAAACACAAAAAACTTTCTGGATCCTCAGCCAATTCCTTCTATCATCTTAGCAGTAACAAATATACCTCAGACTTCAGCTCTACTCATTCTGGGCTGGAGTCTTTGAATTATGACTTAAAACTGATACAGTCTTGAAAATAAAGGCCAGTACTTTACCTGCTAATCTTCTTCAAAATACTGAGTCAGTGCACATGGATGTTCGCCATTGCTAAAAGATAACTCATGGGGACTGTCTTAATGGAGTTTAATGAGTGAATGCAGCCACATGTGCTCAGAGGCCCTAGCCTCATAATGGTCAATACGTTCAAACTCACCTTCTGTGTGTAGCAATTTCATTAGAAAAAACACATTTGTGTCCATTCTTCCTCATTGTTTTAGGAGTTTAATCCTGTTAATAATTTACCACATGGACTTGCACATAGGAAATAAGACATTTGTACGAAATGCCTTTGATCAAAATAAAAAAAAAAAAAGAAATATATGAGAATCAATTGTGAAGGGAAAAAACTTATTTGTTATTGAGTTATGTAAGACTGGTTAATATTTATTGAACTTAAAAAGGTCTCCTGTTAACATATATTGCATTCATTAATAGTGCAATGCTACTTGCCATGAAAAATAATATTTGGAAGACTCTTTTCCCACTCTACAGATATAAATATAACATTTAAGTTCTGGAGAGCTTCTTCTACTAAGACTTGTTTCTTTGGTGGCAGAGCATAGGTCTAGAATATTATGCTTTATTTCCACCCACTAATGTCACTTTTTGTTTGAAGAATAGAATAATGTGCAGCTGCTGCTCTATCAGGTTGACTGGCAAGTGATTTCAGAGCTTCATCCTAATTAGATCAATAAAAGCTAATCCCTATGAGAGTATAAATAAGGCTTGCCAATTACACACTTAATTTAGAGAGAAGTACCACTATTTCAGTAAGTGGGACTATTATGACTATTCTTTTGCTCTACTCCAACATGTATTTTCCTGGATCACTGAGCAGCAGATGTAACCTTAGAAATGTGATGGGGGCAGGTACGGTAAATAGAAAGAGCAATCCTAGGCTGATACTTACGGCTGCCTTGAGGCTTGTGGATTGATTAAAGAAGGGGAAAAATGGTTTTGTCAAAGATCACATGATTTTGTAACAATTGCTTTATCTGCTCCTGTAAGTGGTAGAAACTCTAAGACAATTATAAGTATCTGTATTAAAGTGACTTCAAATCATTCCACTTGACCATTTCTAGAAAAGGTCAAGGAACAACCCAGTGCAGCAATCTAAGAGCTCTTACTATGTTATACAGGTAGCACTCGGGTCAATTCTCCATCACAGGTAATAATGAAACAGTCTTTTCCCGGGAGCAGTTTTAACTGTCTGCAAGGGAAATATATGTCCACTGTCTAAACAGTCACTATCTATCGATCAGGAATTGATTTGGTCCTTTGCTTTATTCTCCACAAAAAATCACCCATTACAACGTGGTTATTGCTATCAGGGGTGGATGTAAATTATCTACACTTCCATGATAGGTAAAAATCAAGAAAAAAAAACTGTGGTTTTTGTTCTGACAAAATATACAAATTGGAGAATTTTACTATTTAGTTTACTGTATTACAGATCATATAATTATTTCAAAATTGATTTCAGCTTTCTAGGCTTTTGACTCTTCATTTTAACATTTATTTTAAAATAAAGTGATACAAATATGTCTGATTCCTCAATGTTGTGTATGTGTGCAATGTACATATGCACATTGTGTTTATTAAAATGCATGAGCCCAGTACACTATTGAATACAATGGCATTTAAAAAGCTGTTTGTGAGCCTATATTTTAATTATAGTTATTTAAAATATTTACTTTTAATCAATAAAGTCATTAGCTTTTATTTCAAATAAAACAATAATCACATTTTTTTGTTACTGTATAGATCTTTGGTTAGTTTCACATCTGGGTTTTTAATTGTCAATGAAGAATCATCAGAATCTATGGCTTTGCTAATTTGTACAGCCAATCCTGCAAGAAGAATATCTCTGTATTCTTGCCCATCACAGTGCAGCTTCAGAGCAATCCCTTCTGTGTACTGTCTGAATGACATGACCAGTTTCTTTCTATTTAGAACAATAAGGCAGTTGAGAAAGCACTTCTTCAATTTCACAGACTAGCTGGTATGACATTTATCTTGAATTCACATTTTGTATAATTTGCATACTCAAGGAATTATGTGCATTTTAGGAAATATATCAAACTACATATATCAAATATGTCAAATATACTACTTGTGCTTTGAGAAATAAATGATATACATTTAGGGATACAATTATATATATATACACACACACATACATATAAAGAAGAAATATCTGCCTAAGTAAACCAGAGCAATAAATGCTCAGATGATGTTTAGAATTTTTATTCATCTCTCAGAGTTATGCAGAAAAAAATGTAGCACTGGTGCATATAGGTTACTAATTTGTCATAGTCTCCAAACTGAGCAGAAGACGGAAGACATGATGATGAGATGTTCTCTTGCCTCATAGGCAAGCAGAAATAGCATGAGGAGCAGGGCAAAGTATCAGACCCAGGTTCTGTCTTCTGATCACAATTTCTGGAGCTTTACTTCACCTGGCTGAGTTCTCTATGTGACCTGGGGGATTCTCAATCTAATAATAATGATCTTTTTCTCTTTCAGTGAGCGATAGAGACTAATATCAAAGAAGAAAAAAGAAAAGGAAAGACAGGATTATGTAGCCACTGAAGGGATGTTGAACAGTTAAAAGTAGAGGAAAGTTATAAAAACCAAATCTTGCATTTAAATAGACATCTAGAACAGCATTATCTATATTGGAATCTATTATTTGTTTAGGACACCAGATTTTCTCCCATTCCATGCTTTCATGTTTACAATAGGTGGGTGATGGGTGATGATTGATCACCCAGCTGTGGTCTAGGGGTTCAGCATGTTAAACCCTCAGAGGACCCGTCACTCTCCTGAAGAAATGGCCATTTCATCATTTAATCAGATACCTTAATGTAATTGCATTTTGGATACACATGCATTCACGCACTTACACAACTGCATTTAAACTTCAAAGGCGAACTTTCTAAAGGGCATTTGTTTCTTATGGAAATAAAATAAGAATGAGCTGTATTCAAAGAGTGAGGAAAGCTATACACAGGAGACCTCAGTTTTATTGTGGTTTAGCTCATGGAGCAAATATGTTTAGTGGTTTCGGTCTACTTCCTTAGAAAAATGTCTACATTAAAAATGCCACCCAGGTTAGCAGAATCTGGCATAATGCTAACGTCCTAGAAAACAGAAGCCTCTATCCAGGGCCAATGTCCACTTCCAACTCTTACTAAATTTCTTTTCCTCTGGGAAGAGATTTAAGTAGAATCAAGAGAAGTTATTCTATGGGTTTTATAAAACACAATAAATCATGCACTTTAAACCCATAAATACTAAATTAAAATAATTTATTATGCTCCATTTTTAACCATAAATAGACACCATCCACTATGGAATCAACTGAGAGCGAACTACTTTCTAGTTGGTTACAAAATTTATTTGGATATCACAGAATTGTGACCTGGTAACTTGCCCAGTCTTAGAGATGTTGAACATTAGGAAAGAGCATGCTGTTGAATTGTATGAAATTCTTTCCTAAAACAGCATAGCATTGTCGAAAAGTTTACAGTTATCAATTCATGTCATAATCCTATAAAATTGATTGCCAGCTTCATTCATTTTGTTTCACCTTGGATCCATTTCCTCCGCTTTGCAAATGACCGACCAACTCCTGGGAAAACTTTAGGCCGTTATAATTTAGGGAGGAGACTTATATAATCCTTGCACTAAACTATGAGTTCTAGAGTACAGTCTTGGGTTTCAGTTTCAAAGACCCCACATTTACCAGTCCGATATGATTAAATATATGGCTTCCTTAAAACATTTCCAACAGTATTATGGACTGGAAGAAGAATTCTATGTAATTAGCATAACAGTAAGTATGAATGCACTAAAGCAATTGCCTCAAACTAGGAAAGCTTTTTATTTCGAATGCATTGAGTTAAATTTTGAATATATTAAGCCACTTAAGAGTTAAATTAAGAAAATATTAAGGTTCTTGTTTATCTATCCTATGTATCTATAATATATATATATATTATATATATATATATATATATATTAGTCTGTATAGTACCTGACTTCCATCTCTGGATTTATTTAGAATATTCCAAATAACATTAAGGGTCTGTTTTTCCTATGCAATGAAGTAAATTAGGGAACTTATTAAGTAAATATAGGTGATTTCAGCATTATTCATGAATTTCTCCTACATTACCTTAATAATTACTTCAGCTTCATCTAATTCTGAATTTAATTGATTTTAATTAAATATTACGGAAATGTAATTTTTAAAAGTTAGCCATGCTTGCTTCCTCAGTCTTTAGTAATTCTTGAAAGTTTCTTTTTCAAGCATGTTGCTAGAAAAGAAGTTAAATAGTTCCTCATGCTATAACAGTGAGACAATTTTCCATCTTCTACTAGGTACAGTGTAAATGATACTTTTTGTGAAAAAAAAATACAGAACTTAAGGGTATGGGGGAGAGGAGAAGGGGAAGGTGGACGGGTAAAGGGTGTCAAATATGTGGTGACCAAAAGAAATCTAACTATAGGAGGTGAACACACAATGTAAAGCAAAAAAAAAAAAAAAAAATTTATATATATATATATATATATATATACACTTTATTGTTAAAATGTACAGCTGAAACATTGAATTTCGTTAATCAATGTCATCATAAAATAAATAAATGCATTAATTAATTAATTAATTAATTAATTAAAAAATGTAGAGCTCCAATATCCAAACCAAAGTTATTGTGTACGAGAACAAGAATAAGAATAATGCATTAATGCAAGCAGCACTGAGAGCGATTTTGTGACAATTCTCAGTTTTATATGAGTAAATTTTAGTTTTGAGTAAATAATTCATTTCCAACATTGTTTGGAAATCACTGAGTGGAGAAAGTACGTATGATTATTGATTTCTGTAAGTTTCCTGTAAGATAAAAGAAATTTATATATTTAAAAATTTGCATGTGTTAGTGAAGAATATTTGTTATATGTTCCAATAAACTATCAAGTAAAAATAATTTTATGCAAACCAATGTGAAAAATTCTAAAACACATATTTGAAAAATATACTATATATCTCTTGAGTCTACCTCTGATTCTCACAACCACTTTAAAGGATTTCTGTTTTTCCTAACTGATTATGCATCCTTACTCAATACTCCTTTACCTTGACACCAATGAAAGCCTCCTGAATTTATATCTTCAGTAAATTAACAAGTGAAATTTTCTTAAAAGTAATAATGATGGTAAAGAATCAACTATAAAGGCATAGAACATGATGACGGGGTAAGTGAGAAATTGCAAATTTCTTAAAGTAGAACCTGACTAATCTTTTTAGACCCTGTGCCAATTGCAGTGCTTGGTATCAAAAAGAAATCAATAATTGTTTTTGAATTGTTGTATTAACTCTGTTCATCTTGTGATAGAATTCCTATTTTAGTTTCAGATTTATTTTGTCAACTGAAACCTCTTGATGGTTTAGGTATCTTTTTATCTTCTAGTCAATAACTTAATTATTGCTGCATTTGACTCTCAAGTAATTGATATAAAAGTGGCAAATGGTATTTGTATACGCTTGCCATTAATCAATTGTCGTAAAGTGCAAAAATTCACATTGTATTTCAATGCAAATAGTTTTATAATTTAGTGATTAACATGAAATATAAAATGTGACTTTTTTTAGTGATGAAATTTTACTATTATTTCAGATTTACTCACAACAATCGAAAGGAGACACATCTACCCAATGAGTGGTATATTCAGTACCATTATCATTACAATTCTCTACTAATTTTGTTTTTTGTTATTGTTTCTCTTTGAGTTGAATAGAACAACTTCTGTCTCATTATGTTCTTTTCAATTAAAATGAACTCATGTTGATTGGTAAATATTTGTATTGTTATAATATTGGATTAATAATACCCACAGCAATAGCAATTAAATCTTTCATCACCAACATTTAGTATGTCCAATTTTAATCACATCAATAGAGAATACAATAAAAAAGTCTGTTTTTCTCTTTGTATTTGCTGGGAATAAAATTCATTTTTTTTCTTATACATCTAATTTTGGTCCAATATTTGAATACTAAAAATAAAAAAAAAAATTAGCAGATGATCCTGTTTTATTCCAGTTCTCTAAGGTAAAAAGTGAGAAATTAAAAATATAATAAATCTTACTATCAAAATGTGGTCATTTCTTTGATGATAAAATTATAATTTTAGGTTACTTATTGATGGCATAATAATTATTTGTAGAGTGTAGAAATCCATTATGAAAATAAAAAGTTGCACATAGTCTACTCTAGTAATGAAATCACATATGCATCTTCACCTGTTTACACATACACTCTTTCTTAGTTTTTAGGATATATTTAACACAGAGTTACCTGAATGCAGCTTGGTTTTGCTAGATGATAACAAAATAGTCTTTCTCCACAAAAGGTTCACTGGGAGGATCGTGTCAAAATGCAGATTTTGATTTGAGAGGTTTAGGGTACAGTATGAGTACCTACCTTTCTATCAAGCTGAAGGTGATAATAATTCCATTGGCCTGGGACCACATTTTGAGTAGCAAAACCTAGATGACACTTTTGGTTATCCTCAAGATTTGAACTTAAGAATTTGCTCAAGCAACTTCAAGAGACTATATAGTTGCCTAAGGGTGGTAGAAAAATAAGGATGTTTGATATATATAAGATCTCTCACTAAGTTTCTCTGTTTCCTTTGAAGCTGCTGTATTTCTTATGAAGTTTTAGTAACCTAAGCTGCAAATTATTTTGCTGATCTCTGTTTAAGTAGGAGAAAGTTGATAATAATAAGTTAACATTAATGAAAAAAAAGTACTCACCATATATTTTATGCAATGTTTGATCCTTTTAGTATAAGTGCAAATATTCTGGAATAATTATATCGTCTTTAGTTTAATTTTCTAGTATCTTTATATCTGATTTATAAAGATCATATTTGAACTTTTATAACCAGAGGCACATTTTCTTAAATGAAAATCAATGATATTCCCCCAAAACTGAAACAATGAAGATTATAAAAATAGCATAATTATATTTTTTATAAATTTTAATTAGATATTAATTATGACTCTTTAAAAAAGAATATCATAGCAAAAGTGTTTTGTGTATATGTCACAATATTACATTGTTTCTTTTATAAAGTTGGATGTTTTCTGGCCTTTTAAAAATTAAATATAAGAATTTTTATCTTTTCTGTCAGAACCTTTCACAGAACACAATTTGTTTGAACTTTCATAAAATAAAATACAAAGGCAAGCAAACGAACTAAATGAGATCAGTCGAACTCCTCAGACAGCAAAAGGTAATATTCAAAAAAGTGAGTCAGAATAAAATGATATACTCATACTGGTCTATTTATTTTAAATGTTTATATTTTTTTCCTCATGGGTATTTTGTACTAATTTGAGGTTTTTAAAATATTATTTATTTTGATTACTAAGCATTTTTTGGTGCCATTTTACATTTTATACCTGTTCTTGATACATGCACACTGTTTTATTATTAAAGGTAATAAACACATTTAAAATGATCTTTCATTTGTGAAAAAAAAAAGTATTAACTGATTTTTAAACCTCATATACTTTAAAAATGTGATTCTTTACTCTTCTGTTATGTTTACTTCTCTAGCCAGTTTCTATTCCGAATATTATTTAAACATAACTAAAAATAATTATGTTCTAGTATTTCCTCTTTCCTAAGACTTTATTTTCAGGATTGTATATTATGTTCCTTTCTGACTCTAACTATATTTCACGTCAATATATTCCTTTAATTTTCCATCTAAGTTCTTATCTAATACTTTCTTATAGTGCTAAATTTTACCCCTCAAATGTTTGATTATATATAACTGGGTAGATTTCTGAAACCTACACATTCAGAATAACGTTTTTTTTTGGAGAGTGAAGCTTTCCATATGATTGTATTCTAAATTGTTTATCTCTTTAATACACAGTTTTGCCCTAATTCTCCCATTTTAAAATCATTTAAAATAAAGTTTTAATGTCTTCGATTTAAGACATGATATTTACCACATAGCTATATATTTCTCTTATAATATCTTTGCATAAAATCATTCTTTACTACATGCTGCCATCTTTTTTCCTTTTCACATTTCTCCTGAACACTTTTCACATTTATTTTTTTCTTTTAATTCTGTTACTGCCATTAAAGACCAGCTATGGGACACAATATCCTTGGGAAGGAATGTAAAGAAAAGGAAAGTAAAACTAAATAAAGAAAGAAAACTTTTCAAGCCTGATTTCATCTTACAAACAAAGTCATGTGATGTTTGTTAACTTTGTCTCCACCCTTATCTACTAAGGCTATACTGTGCCTTCCAGTTTTCTATTCTATTGCATCAAAATTCATGAAGCTTCAACTTTATGATTTTCCATTAATTACTGGTCTTTTTATAATATCCAGTTTACCACATGATGACTTTTCAAATTTGGTATTATATTTCTGTCTAAATCCTAAATATTTTTCTATACTTGTTTGCCTTGAAGTCTTTATATTTTTAAAAATAAGATATTATCTAACATTTTTTTTCTGAGACAAATATCCTACTATATTTATCACCTCACCTATGAAATGTGAATGGAAAAGCCTCTGCCTAGTTCATAGACTCAATGTCTGGAAGAATAAGTAGAAGAAGAAGGAGAAGAAGAAAAAGAAAGTGGAAGAGGAAAACATAAATATAAGTCCTTCTCATTTGGGATAAAAATTATCCAAATTCAAAAAAATATGACTGAACCTTTCATGTAGATTTGTCATAGCTGATGGACTTTATAAATCTATTTTTAAATACAAATTGTTGTTCAAAGCACAGTGTATGAAAGTTTAAGAGTTGAACTTGACAAAATTTTTCTCAGACAATATAAAAATAAAATATTTCCTTTGTAGTCACTTGACATTTTTCTCTGTTTGTAAGGAATTAAAAGAAAGTATGTGAAAAACCAGTAGTAAAGTATCCAAATCTTCATGACTAAACAAGCAGATTAATGATCAGAGGGAATAACACATTTTAGAATCCTTTTATCCCATCTTTAGTATGTACCTAAGTCTGTGAATTGTAGTAAGTGCTGGAATTGATCACAGCTGTAGACCTTTCATCACAAGCACATGTTTCATCTGTTAGTGTGATGCAGATGGGGATCACATAATTTCTCCCCATGAATAACCCTTATTCATTTTAATAAAAGAGTCCAATATTCTCTGCATTTAAACTCATTTACATCACTAATTCTTATGTTGTTCTTATAAACATTACTTAAAATAGAATGTTCCAATTCCTTTATCTTAATTTTATTGTTATTCATTTCAATTCAGAAAGTACAGAGGAGTAAAAGGATCATTTCATATTAATGAAGGTTGTATTTTCCCCTTTAATAAGTTGCATTGCGTGTGTATGTTTATATGTGTGAATGTATGTGCTACCTCAAGTGGCGAAAACCCAGTTAAATAGTCTCTGTGAGATATAATAAATCCACTTTTTAAAACTTCTAAACAATAACATAGAAAATAATAAAGGAAGGATCTGGTACCCATTGATTCCCATTAAAATACTTGGCAGGTTCCTATTTACAACATGAAGTAATTTAATGACCAATGGATATAAAATAAAGCCTGCCTATATCTTTTCACATGTTCTTTGTTTTTGAAAGAACATTAAGAAATATGCCTACCAGGCAGGACATATTCATTACATTTAAGAACTTTTGGTTTTCTTAAATTTTGAAAAAGATTTTGAATGCTTTCAAGATGGTAAAAAAAAAAAAAAAGTCTATAGTAAATCCAATGAGAATTTACTTCTGATATGTTATCCATTATTGACGCATTTTATTTTGTTATAAAATTTTCTCATGACCTCTATCAAACAAAATCCTCCTTTCTGAAAAGGAAGTTTTATGGTTTTGCGTGTGTGTGTGTGTGTGTGTGTGTGTGTGTGTGTGTTTTTTTTTATTGCTGTCATCTCTGTCATAAATTTTACCATTTGATACTCCCATTAGGTCAAATGAATGAAAGACGCCTATTGTTCAAGATTTGCCATCAACTTATCTTGAGAGAGCAGATAAACAAAATACCAGATTCAATAACTCATTGGCCAAATATTCAGGGAAATAACCTTTTTAGTTTATTAAGTGGTAAGGTACATTGTAAGGGTATAATATCTATTTATTAATGTTTTTACTCTGTCAATTTGCTATAGCCCCAATAAATACCAACAAAGTAACAGTAATGTGGACAAAATTTGAATAATTCATCACACATACAAATAGTTCAAGACTTAGAAATGGTAGCAGAGATACATTTTACTTTATCTTTTTAAATGAAAAGAAACTAATCTTCTGTGAAGTAAAAAGGTCACTTTAGTGGCGTTTGTTGTTGCACAAAGTCAGGTCATTAGATTAGGTAGTGAAATCTGCCTCACCCACTTAGGAAGCATGGCTGGTTCCTTGAAGCAAGTGACCAATTTTCAACTCTTAAAGAAGTTTCTATTATTATTATTATTATTATTATTAATAGTAGTAGTAGTAGTAGTAGTAGTAGTAGTAGTAGTAGTAGTAGCAGCAGCAGCAGCAGCAGCAGTAGCAATAGTATTTTATTTATTCTTGACTAAAGATCTGGGTAAAGGTACTAAGTGCTTTGGGGTATGTGTTAATCAGGCAGGAAGTATAGGCAGTTCTGAAGTAGTTTCTGACCAAGGCTGAAAGCCTTCATTTATCCTGGAATTGTGCTTTCTGCTGGAGAACAATAGTATGTGAGTGTGAAGTAAGAAAACTGTGTGCTGGAGTCTGACAATGGGTGTCGATGTGCCATTGAGCCATTCAGAAAGTCATGCTACATGGGAAAGCACAGACAGGGCCCTAGAGAGTTTCCTTTCAAAGACAAAAGTCAGAACAGCAAGTTGTAAATACAGTGGTCAGCACAGATTCAAGTTCCTAGTCGGCTTTATGCTTATAATGGTAAGCAATCCCTTTTTGTCTGAATAAATTCTCAGGGATTTAAAGATGGTTGTGGAAAAGGGAAGTTTCAAAAGAAAAGCAGATAATAGTGCACTGAGGAGCTCGAACACCTTGCTATTAAAAATAATTCTGTGAACCAGCAGCTTCAGCAGCATCAAGGAGCTTGTTAGAAATGGAGAGTCCTCAAACTTGCTGAAACAGCATCCTATTTTAACTATATTTCCTGGTTATTCATATACATATGAAAGTTTGTATAAAAACATGGCTCTAGTAATTAATTAGAAGAATAAAATATATTTTTCCTGTATATGCAATCAAATTCAACACATTTTTCCATAATGTGTATTCCTAATTAGATAAAATATATGTGAATATGGTCTCTGCCCTTTATAGCTAATATTTTGTTAAGAAGAGACAGCAGTGATTTATTAGCTTTTGGTTATATTTGTAGAAGGTGGTGTTTTCCAGTCTATTTAATTAAACAACTACTCCAAGTATATGCAAATACACTTCTGCCCAAATGATAAAAGGATTATTTTTTAAGGGTGAAGATAAATATTATTCCCAGACTCTGAATTTACCAAAGAAAAAATCAATGACATCTGTGGAAGCCACTAGTTCACGCACCTTTATCACAATAGGACAAATTAGAGAAGATGAACTTGGTGTAGGTCAAACACAGGTCATTCTCCCAAGACCCCTGAGGCTGCCTGAGGGCAAATCATCAGTATAAGAACTTAGTCATTTTTTTTTCTATACAAATTGAAATTTCAGAATAAAAAAAACACCATTGGGCAGAGAAGTAAGATGATGGTAAGAATTATGATCCCACTTCAAAATTCAACTGATAAAAATAATATAAAGAATGATTTGAATGACTCTGAGGCATTCATCATAGTATGTGCATCACACTTCTATAGAACGACAGATGGTTATGAATTAATGAAAAGAAGATGCCAAAAAAACACAGCAATTATTTCAGAATGATTTTCCCAAAATATGGCATATGGCTGTAAACAAATTTTGTAGTATCCTTGTTAAATCCATTAGGTCAATTATTACTTCAACTTCTTGTTTCTTTCTATTATTCCTCCCTTCCCTCTTTCTTCTTTCCTTTTTTCCTGACTTCCTTCCTTCCTTCCTCCCGTCCTCCTTCTCTCTCTCTCTCTTTCCCTCCCCCACCCCTTTCATTCCTTCTCTATTTTTGAGGTTTCTGAATTCAGTATATAAAATCCCTGTGGCAAAGATGTAGTAAAAAATTTTTATTGATTAATATAATACTCTCAGAATATGATGGTAACAATCACTGTTGCCTTTCAATATTAATAGCATTTTTTTTCTTCCTTTACCCCTCAGGCTTTTCTTACTCCATTACAAATGTTATAAATTTCCCAGAAATGGAGTAACTCACCTGACATTTGTTATTTTGTTACTGATGACAACAACAACAACAATAACAAAAATAGAAGAGCCAGAGAGAAATTAAAGAAGCACTTGACTTTCAATAATTGAAATTTTCTGAGTTTTAGGAATCTTATTTTTAAACGTTATTTCAAAGTAAGTAAACAACTCAAAACCAGAGTGCCCACTACTATAGTATTAAGAAAAATGCCAATTAGTTCTCTATACAATTTTATACATTCTGAATCTCTTTAATAATTATATTTAGATGTGGACTCTCTCAAAGTTGAGAGTTGAGGGGGAAATATCATAGAATATGGATTTGTTTCAAATTTTCTACAAATCCATTAATAAAGAGGATGAGTGTTGAGTCCAAGCTAAATTTAAGCAGTATGTTAACTATTACTTTAGCTCTGAAATGTCCTGTTTCATGTTAAACTAATTAATCTTTGAAGAAACTGCAAATTACCAGAAGATTTGACTTGAAAAAATTTATTTGGAATCTCAAGGTCATATAATCCAAAGCAATGTTCGCTACTTTAGAACATTAATTTTCAATGAGTCTTGCATTTCCTTGTTTTGTCTTGCTATGCTAGCATACATGAAAATATAATTGTGCATTTTCTGTAAGCTATATTTAATTCTCTTCAATTTTCCTTGAAACATATAAAGTATAGAGGGAAAACATTTGGATCAATCTCTTGTCCTTTAAACAATATAACTAAGGGATTTAGAAGAATCCATGGCATATAATAATTGTTATATGTGTTATTATTATTATTGCATTACTTTTAGAAATAACAATTTGTCCTAATTAATATTTAAGATATTTTATTGTTTATTCTAGAGTAGATATAGAGAAAAAATGTCTTAATTATATATTACTTTTTAAAAATGAATCACCTCATTTTTATTATTGGTTTCAGACTTAAATATTTACAATTCCTCTAATAAAAGTTCAAGTTCCAATTTTTATGTCTGATCCCTTTTGCTGTTTTCTCAAAAAACAGTTGTTTACATAATCAGTGATGTTCCATATGCTTTTAAAATAATAAAACTATAGACATTTAATATTTGTTGAAGATTTTTATTATTAGGAATATAATAAAACATTTTATTATAACCATATGTTGTAAATATTAATATGTTCCAATTGTACCAAAGAGACAACTCTGTATTATAAAATTGAATTAGGACGTGGTTCCATAGTGTAGTGGTTAACACTTCTGCTTTACACGAAGAAGATCCTGGGTTCACACCCCAGTGGAGCTATGGTCCATTGTCCATGGCCATGCTATCCTGAACAAGCTTGATGTCTGATTCTTGGAAGCTAAGCAGGCTCGAGCATGGTTAGTACTTGGGTGGGAGACAACCTAGGAAGATCAGGTGCTGTAGGCATAAATAATAATAAATAATAAACAAAAGAAATAAAAATAAAATAAAATTTAAGTAAAGCCAAGTTCAGGGAGTTAAGGTTTAGAACTGGGGAATGAGGCATAGGCATGGCCTCAGAGTTTCCTTCCTAAACCTCAATGCCCCACTGCAATCACTTTTAATAAGAGAAGAGAATTTGCTACCTAAGCAGAGAATAATAAGCACTACTGAGTACTTTCATATCCTATTTTCTTTAATTAATTTGCTGTTATTTATTTTTTGATTTTCATAGATGTGGAATTTTAATAACTCATAAAATTGTATGACATCGAATTCTTATATCTCTAGCCAACCATTTTCAGAATATTTTTTTCATTCTTGAAGGTAGCACATTTCAATTTTTCTAATGTTTTTCAATGTTGTTTTCAATTAATTCTTCAAGTAAATATTTCTAATTTCTAAAGGTCTTTTAAGTGTTACTTTTATATGTTTATATTTTCTTATGTAATACAATAATATTTTTTCTGATAAACTACCAATGTTTTTTAGAGGTCACTGTTAGAATATTTATTAGAAATATTTCTCAAGACTGATATTTAATAATCTTATTTATCAATGTAACAACAGATATAGTAGTAATTTCTTAGTTTGTCAATAAGACCTATATGGAATAAAATATAAAGCTGAATGATAGAAAGGGACATTGTTCTACCCCATACTTCTTACCTATAAAGCATCCTAACCCTGATTAAATCTTTTCTACAGGATCTTCCTCATTTCTGTATCTTTTTATTTCTTAACTAGCAAAATACTCATTTCCTGGGTTGGATTCACACAGAAGGAAAAATTTATTCATGTATTCATTAATTCCTTCATTCTATATGAATCTATTGAATATCTATTCAATCAGTCCAAAATTGATTTATTTAACCTTAATCTTGAGCAGGACACTATACCAGGCACAGGGAATGATAGAGTAAAAATTTTAAATTAGAAAGGAGCACAGTCTGATCCTTTTTATATTTCACCTTTACCCCAAAAACCTCTATGTACTATTGATTTGTTCTGAATATGACTTGATAGTCTTCATCATTTCAGTAAGACATACCCTCATATGAAAAACAAATATCTCCTGAGTGTCTGACTATCAAGAGGAGATATAATCATCAAGGAAAATCAAAATCAATATGCAGCCAGCATGTGATATTTGTAGAGAGCATTGAAATATAAACATATAATACAAAAAATACATGAGAAAATACATGCATTGGCATCAGGGATCTGGGTTGCTTTGATTTCATTTAGGATGCCTGTACTTCCTGATGACAACATTCTGCTGTCTCAGGCTAAATTTTCCCATAGTCTAACAGTAAGTAATATCTTTCTAAAAACCATGAGTATACCTACTTCTTTGAATATCAATTATTTTAACAGTGCAATCTTCGTGGTCTTCAGTTACCCATGAAACAGAGCCTTGAAACCCTGCAGAACCTAGGTCACCTTCATACTAGTAGTCTGCTCAATCACCATACTGATTAGGTATTGAAAGGAGGGACTTGCTAAATTAGGAGATGCATGAAAATAAATTGATGTAATTATCAGAATTCTTTCATTTTCCCATAGCATAATAAAATAGGAAATAAAATGTTCCCTCAGAATTTATATATTGTAAATACATATCAGCAAAAAAAAAAAAAAAAGATTGTGCTTCATTAGATATATGTTTGTCCTTTTCAAAATGTGTTTTTTTTCTTTTTAATAAAAATTTGAGGCAATTTAGTTATAGATAAAAAAGACAAGTTATCTACCTATATATTTTATCTACCTATTTGTCTACCTATCCATCCATCCATCTGGTACTCTTGCTTACTAAAGTGCTCACCAGACATCTGAATTTACAGACACACACACACCTACATTAACAAATTAAAAAATATATATTTCTATGTCCTCTTCGACTTTTTACATTTAAAAACATGTCTTCTATATGTAAGATGCTTGAAAACCATAATGGCCAAGAATAAAAATCACTGTTGGACAATTCTGAAAATATCAAGTTCTTGACATATACCAAATACATTATATTATCTAAAATATTAGTGAAGAATTTAAATATTTCTTCATTCAATTCAGTTGGTTTTACACTATAGAAATAAAAACCAAAGTCACTTAAAAGACTCAGTGAAAAAGTCTGTTTCTCCTCTCAGTTATTTATCTGCCAGCATGATAGAAGCATGAATTCCAAAATAATAATCACTTCTGAAAGTTACCCTGTAGGAAATTAAGAAACAATACTTAGAAAACAAACAAAAACTTGAAGGATTAAAAGAATAAAAGTAATACATTTTTCTTTTTTAATTAAGTGAAATAAATAAAAATGTTCAGAATAAATGATTCAAAATGCAGATTAGGCAATTGTAATGTTTCTTAAAAGATGAAGTGTTACTTTAGTTTTAAAAGACTTCAGTTTTGGTTCTGTTGCTGTCATTCTGAAACTGCTACTTGGGACAAATGAGCAAATATATATAAGTAACATGTAACATTTATATTTATAGTTATTTGTCTCTATATCTTTAAAATATTTATTTTACATTTATATATTTACATATTTATTTATATATTTATATAGTGTGTGTATGTTTTTACTTTCTTATTTATAAATCAAATATATGAAAGGACTATTTATATGTCACTTTGAAGAAATCACAAACTTATAAATATTTTGAATTGATTTAAACCACAGGGCAAAGGTGTGTCATTTAATGCCTTAAAGTTTCAAGAAACATTTTAAAAAATTACATATTACTTCCAGCCTGTTGTTTATAAAATCACCTATTATGATTTATCTACCTAATGAAATTAGGACTTCCTTGAGAACCACAGACTTCCATGTTCTCAATACATAAAGCAGTATGCACTGTGGTCTGTTTAATCAAAATAGTAAATGAATAATCAAGCAACTTAATAAAAATTTATTACACTACCTATCCAAAATTATGAAAAAGTTCTCATTGTGAAGTAATGATTGGGTTGATGTAGTAATGAGACTGCTCTAATCTGAAGGCAAGAGATTTAATTTTGTGGGGTTTCACATGCAAGATGAAAATCTTTCTGTTTTGCTTGCTGTAAAATAAGGAAAAAGATTAAAAG
This sequence comes from Eonycteris spelaea, assembly GCA_003508835.1. NCBI lineage: Eukaryota > Metazoa > Chordata > Mammalia > Chiroptera > Pteropodidae > Eonycteris > Eonycteris spelaea. The sequence goes on along the minus strand of PUFA01000067.1, from coordinate 3,245,037 downwards.
TATTTAAAGTCTAACTTTTAGCTCATAATGAGACACCTTGGAATTTTAAATTCATTAAGCCTATATTTTTTTTCTAATTTTTCAACTAGTATATAAAAATAATGAATCTTAAGTGTTACATTTATGAATTTTGAAGTCCAATTGTATTTATTTTTATGATACAACATTTACTTTAAAAAAAACTTTCTAGAAAACTTGTCTAAAATATTCAGATGATTTCATAGCAGTTAAGGAAATAACATATTCTTGAAATCTAAGCTTATGTTGGTTCTAGCTAAATTTATGCTTATCGACATAGCTTTACCCCAGCATTCTGACATGTGAGACTCATTTTCTTCCTTTTTACTTGACTATTCTTGCATTTTTATTATTATAAAATCTCCTTACTCTTTCACTTTATCTGCTACATGAACAATTGTTGATGCTACATCTAGAACACATTAGATATATAAACAATTCATTAAACACATCAGGATTACTTATTAGATTTATAACAGTATTTAATGACATGCCACTAGTAAAGAGTAGTTAATTTGGTAGAAACTGTATATATTTAAAGATTGGTATATGCTAAGCATAACACATAAAACTGCCCCTTGCTTTCTAATGATATTTTTTACTAAATTCTTAAGTCTGAAAACAATAGCGAAAATGGATCAGTAGTAGTATATATTGCATTGAACCATTTAGCTAGTATCCAATATTGGAACAAAGGGGATTCAGTACTGAAAAGCCCAAGTAATATCTTAATCAGTCCCTTTCCAGGAACAAAAGGCCCATATAATTATACTTCACAGCATGATACTTTTTTTACATTTTTAAAAAAATTTAAACCTTATTTTAATGAAATATGTATAATTCTTCTTTATTCTGTGTTCAAATTTGATTGATATATTTACATGAACAATTTAAAATATCTTATATTTAAATTGAATATTAGAATGATATTTTACCAATTCCCTTAGATTATATTCCCAAGTGAGTAAACAAAAAATGATAACTACAACAAAGGAATATGAACCAACACCATTACAGGGCATTGAAAACAGGAAAGATCTCCTTTTATCTTATTTTTTTTTCAAAAGTAAACTGAATGTGGGAGAGGAAAAGAATAGTGAAAATAAAGTAATAGACTGTTAAAAAGAGAAAGTGTTTGTTTTTTGGCTTTAGGTAGTGTGAAAAACTAGGTATTTGATGTTTTAGACATTTCAAATGGAAACCCATGCTGAATTTTTAAAAGGTAATGTAGTTTTAATCATAAATTTGTTTACTTATTTATTTACTATCAGTTGCCATTATAAATACTCTTCTAAAAAAAAAGTAGAATGGCTGTTATATATATTTGATAAGCCCCCAAAATTCATGTACCTTATAAAAAAACAAAAGTGATTATTAATCATCACATATTTAGGCTATGTATTTATTTAATTATGACAGTTAAAGTACATCAGGTAAATTATATTCTATCTTCAGGCAAAACTCATTTCAATTAAAGATAAACATTTTGTAAGTGCTTAATATCTGTTATTATATTAAAACAGCTCTTGTAATACCATAAAGTTTCACTTCAGTGGCCCTAGTGGAACTACAACTATTGCTAACTAACTTGTTGTATTTCGCCTTTGGCAGAATCTTCTGCATTTGTTTTAACAGTATTAATCTATTATCTGGAGTTCATATCACAAGCCCCACACAATGCTTTAAAATGTTTGCTGCACACAAAGATTATGGGGAAGATTTCTTTCACTATATCAGCCACTTTTCTTTCTTTTGATACAGAAAGGAATTCAATATTTGTATTAAAAGATCACATGTAGTTATTTGAACAAACAAAATATTTTCAACTTGTGTTTTATTGAATAATTTATGGATTTGAAAATTGTTAAATAAATATATTCATTTTTAATGTTACTCATTACTAAAATACATCCCAATTGTGTGCTCCAATTGAACTTACTGTTGAACTAAAGAAACTTAGTTTTTAGAGAAAAAGTCACATGTTTATATATATGTATTTACATATTTTTCTTTTTTTAAAATTTTCTTTTATTAGTTTCAAGTATACAGTACATTTATACTTGACATTTATATAGTTTATAAACTATAAACTGTAATTATAATTATAATTAACCATAATTGTTCTTTCTCTCCTCAGGCTCTCTACCTCGCCATTACATTAATGCTAACAGCATTCTCTATTTTTCTTTTTTAATTTTAGTAAAAAATATGGCATTATCTTTGCAAATATCTTTTTTTATTACTTACTAGGGATAACTATTTGGGTCTGTTTATTTCTCTCTCCTCTATTTCTATTTTTGTGTCTCAATAGGTAGATAACTATTTACCTCATGTGTTTAAATTTTTGCTAAAATCAGTAATACTCTCAAGCTTCAAGCATTTCTATAATGCCTTACTTATTATTTATTATAGATTATAATAACCTGTAATCATCATTTTTATTACTCATACATAAAATTGTGCTTTTATTTCTATAAAATACATTCTAAACTAAGCTCATTGGTTCAAAGTTTATATATATTTTTAATTTCTCATGAATCATGCCAGTTTATCTTCCACAAAAATATATAAAAATGTATATTTTAATATTCTCACTATCATTGTATAAGTACACCCATTCCTAATACACTTACTGATACAGAATGTTCTAGAGAAAGTAAAGAAGGGAGGGATTGGAAAGGAGAAAGGGAGAATGCTGCTATGTTGACATCTCCAAGTTTCAAAAAGTTTCAATTTCTTCTGAGAGGTTTGCAATTGGAAGAGTGGGCTGCTGCTGGAGTTTATATATAAGGATAAATAAAATGAGTGAGGAGTTTGCATAGATCCATATGTCATAAGTGTATGATTAAATCAAATTTAAGTCCAAAAAAGAAAAGGTAATCTACATCATATATATATTATATTGTATTATATGATATTATATTGTAATGCATTATATATTATATTATATGTAAACATTACGTGCCCCTGTTCAAAAACCTCTACAAACTGCAGAATCAAGTACTAATCTCCTTATTCCAACATTTTAACAAGTCATATTATTTAGTAACAATCTTCGTTTATTATCTTCACTCTAGTCCATCATTAATTCCCTTAATGGTATCAATGATTATTTTCCAATATCTCTTGCTATTTTAGAACTCTATAATTTGAAGTCATCCCTAAATGTTCTCCTTCTATCACTTATCACTTATGAGCAAATCCTTCATGTTTCACCTTTGCTATAAATCCTGCAATCTGAGCACCAACCACCCCGATGGAAAACATTAAAACTTCTCCATTTTTGATCTCAGTGAAAACATCCCAGCAACTTATCTATTGGCTGTTCTCATTAGAAACAATACAGCAGCTTCCTCATTGGCCTTCAGCTTCGACCTTTGTTGTTCTAAAGTCAAACCACATCACATCATGTCATGTCTCTGCTTACAGAACTTCAAGGAATCCCCAACCTTCAGAGACAAAGCCACGTTCTTGCTGTAGACTAGAAAGACATATAATTAGACTCATTTACTCTCCAAGTCTCCTAACCCAGTTTTCCCTCATTTGTCTTACTCCAACCCTACTGGCCTCTTTCTCTTAATCAAACACTTGCATTTGCTTTCCTCTGCCTGCAACATGCCCTAACTTCATGATTTCCTTCCTTTTCCTTCAAATGTCTGCTTAATTGTTGCCTTACTTGTGATCATTTTATATAAAATTGTACCCCTCTCCCATCATTCTGAATATTCCTTAACTTTCTTCATGTTTTATAGAACACTACATTTTTCATACATTTTCTGTGTGAATTTATGTCCTTTCCACATTGCTGATATATCCTGAAATACGTCTCTCTCAGTTTTTGTACCTTTTACTTTCCTTTAGAAACCCAGTGCAAATATTATGTCTTCCATTAAAGCCAATTAATTCCCTCAGTTCTAATTAAGTGTTCTCTCCGAAAGTTTTCAAAGTATTTTAAATTCCTACTTTGGAATCTTTCACACTGTATCATGCTTTCAAGTTACTAAGTACATAGCTATCCCTTCCCGTAGAATGTGAGATACTTTTTGTTATGGTCATATTGAAAGAAGCAGTTGGCCATGAGCCCCAAGGGTCCTCTCTATGTAGGTCTTCCAGATAAATAAAGGATGCCCAGTTAAATTTAAATTCCAGATAAACAAAAAATGCAATATTTGGAATACGTTTATACTAAAATATTTATGCTGTTGAAATTCAATGTAAATTCAAGGTTATCTCTGGGTTTTATGCCTAACCATGCTTATAGCATAAAGGTACATGTAATTTTTCCAGAAATAAACATAGGCAAATCCTCACAGTTTGTAGTCTTCCATAATAATCCCCTTCTAATATTTTCTCAGATTGTGTTCCCTGCAATCACTTATTTAGGCAAACTGGAAAGAGTCTAGCTACTTACTGCTTATTTCATTTAAGATACATCATAACTACACTCCACAACTCCTTCCCCCCTCCATCACACATTCCAAACATAATAAATCCACATATTTTTTTTTCTCCTTAAGATCAATTGGCAAACATGGATGTGGCATTTTATAGGGTAACTGTGGCATTAATGACTCCTTAAAAAACAGTTTTTTACTTTGGAACAATTTCAGATTTACAGAAAGTTGCAAATATAATGTATAGATTTCCAGATATACAATACCTTATTTGCCCTAATGTTATCATCTTACATTGCTATGATACATTTGTCAAAACTAAGAAATTGTCATTAGAACATATCATTAACTGAATACTAGGTTTCATTTAGATTTCTGCAGTGTTTCTACTAATGTCTATTTGCCACTGACAGATCCCATGTGACATTCAGTTGTCATTTCTCCTTAGGATTCTTTGGTCTGTGACAGTTTTTCATCTTCCCTTGTTTTTGATGACTTTGGGGTTCTGAAAGGTACTAGTTTATTTGTAGTCTGTATTTCTTTTTTTTTTCCCTCAGAGAAAATTAGTAATTGCAATTATGATTATACTGGGGTTATATATTTTTAAAATGAATACTACAAAGGCAAAGTGTCTTTCTCATCACATTTTATCAGAGTGTACACGATATCTACATGACTAATGGCTTGATTAACTTTGAGCACATGATTAGTATAGTGTTTGTCAGTTCTCTCCACTATAAATGTACAATTTTTCCTTTTCAGGACAATAATTTACTTTTTTTGCATGAATTACTAGTTCACAAACTACATTTTGACCATATATTTGGATAGATTGTACTTTTTTTCCAACTTATATACATTAACAGTTCTATATCTATTTTCCTAAAGATTGCTTAACTCGAAAAACTCTTTTAGACTATAGAAACAAAGGCAGTGTTGACAGTAATTAGTCTTTTTAAGTATACAAGTAAAAAAAATTTAGATACAAATGCAGAGTTTTTCACTCATAAAACTGATTACAGAGGGATCAAAACTAAGGTATTTTCAAGCTGTTTACATATGACTATATAATGTTATTAGATTAGAAATTTAAATAATAATTTAAAGTTAATGAATCAAATAAAAAATAATTAATGTTAATTTTATTACATGACTTGTTTCAAGATGTAATTTGCATGTAACCATAGGATCGAACCTATCACTAACCTTTTTAAATTGAGTTTCCCAGGAATACACTGAGAAAGATTTTCACGAAGAGATTTAATAAGAGTTTTCCAAGAATAATTGATAAGAAAGAGGGAAGTGAGAGAGGAAAAGGAAGTATGCCAAGAAAGTTTATCAGGAAAAGTGTCACAGAGGGCAGATCTCTCTGCAGAATAGCTTTGCAAAGTAACTCTATATGTGGGCATGAGGGAACTGGATAATTTTCAGCCTAACCGCTATCAACCACTGGTAAAGATGTGTCCCTGAGGAGAATGTAAGATCTCCAACAGTCCTGGCCTTTCCATGCACAAAGGCAAATTAGGTGTCAGAAGTCTGAGAGCTAAACTTCAACAAAGATATAGTTGACCCGGAGGTGAAATGTGTACACACAAACAGTAGAGGAATCTGAAAGACAAGGGTAGGGCAGTGGCAGCATAAGATACCAAACAAAGCCTTTTGCAGTATTTATTGGAAATGATAGTGTTGGGCACAGTGTTGTTGATCCTAGTTAAAAAGAGAGTCAGTGTTAAACTGAGATAATGTCTATGAATCCAAAATGAAGTCAAGCCAAGGTAACGTGTGTGTGTGTGTGTTACAAATTATAACATCTGTTAAATAAAGATAAACTGATATATTCTACTACGTGTTCCTATTTTTTAAAAGGCCCCTATTTTATCAAGTTCCAAATCTAGAGATTTTAATGTAAACATGAGGGCTATTCTAAATGTGTGCAAAAACAAAAATAAAACAATACATTCAACTGAATTATTTTAGGGTTCAGTGTTGTTTCATTTTAATTACAAAAATAAATTTGAAATGGGATGAATCATATTTTATAGTTTGATGTTTGAATAGTTAGGCTGTTAATTATAGTATATTTGTTTACTTCATGTGAGGTGAAAACATCATAGAGAAAAACAGATATATAATACTATACTACTAAGAAGTTTGGCCTTCAATAATCACTTGATTCTTTATATATAAAATCATTGTTTCTAAAAATCTGTCTATGGTCAAACATCCATCCTCTAAACAAATAAATAAATTCTCCATCATAGAGATAAATCCATTAACAACAACAACAAAAATATTGCAAATGGAAATTCTATATCCATGTTGTCTCTGTTCTGGAATAAAAGATTTTATTAACAACAAAAGAACCTGTGTATTTATCTAACACTATTGGACATTGCTTACACATGGTAGTCGTTAAAAACATAGTTGCTGAAAGAAATGTCTATCGTTTTACTTCAAAATAACGTCAGTTACCACTACAAGCTATTACAATGATCAAAATCCAAACCAAAAACACTAAATGCTGACAAGGATGTGGAGCAACAGGAACTCTCATACATTGCTTTTGGGAAAGCAAAATAATATAGCTACCTTAAAGACAGTTTGGTAGTTTTTAACAAAACTCAACATCCTCTTATTATATCATCTAGCAATCACACTCCTTGGTGCCCAAAAGAGTAAAAGTGTATGTCAACTCAAAAACCTAAAAAAGGCTTGTATACAGAGGTTTTATTCATAATTGCTGAAACTTGGAGGCAACCAAAATGCCTTTCAGTAGATAAATAGATAAACTGCGGAAGAAACATGGAATATTATTCAATATAAAGAAGAAGAGTTATCAAGGTGTGAAAAGACATGGAAAAACCTTAAGTACTGATTACCAAGTGAAAGAAGCCAATCTGAAAAGCCTACATATTATGTGACTCCAACTATATGACATCATGGAAAAGGTAAAAACAAATAGAGATATTAAAATAAATGGTTTCCAGGGGCTAGAAAAGAGGGAGAAATGAATTAGTAGAGCACAGAGGATCTTTTTAGGTTTGAAACTATTTTGTATTATTCTATAATGGTGGATATTTGTCAATATACTTTTGTCAAAATTCATAGAATGCACAACACCAAGAGGAAATCCTAATGCAAACTATGGATTTTGGGTGAGAATGGCGTGTCAATGTAGGTTCATTAACTGTAACAAATGTATAATTGTTTCTCATGGGGAATGTTGATAGTGGGGGAGACTGCATGCTTGAGGTCAATGGTTTATGAGAAATCACTAATTTCTGTTTAATTTTGCTCTAAATTTGAAATTGTCTTTAAAAGTAAAATATATACAAAATATATCTATTAACTGTCCAGAAAATATGTTCTTCCAAGAGGTAAAAGTACACTCTAATTTCTTAGATCTATTGTTAACAAGCTTAATATTTTTTATATTGATGGTAAATGAATGCATGCACAATTTCATAAGGACAACATCATATTTGTTCAAAAGACTTACACAAAAGATTTGTCTGCATCTTGATCTCATGCAATTTTGAATTATTTTAGAGAAGAAATATTCATATTTTTTTAACTTTCTGTCCTCTGCATTGCCATATTACATTCTCACACACTACATATTAAGCAGTGGATAGAACCAGTGAAGGTTAAAGATTTGGATATATCATATAAGGCTATATTTTACCACACTTTAAAAGTTTTCATGTTATATTTGAATTTGAGATAAGCCAATGAGCATTCTCACCTTATTATTGGTTCTTTAATTTGGGTAAAAAAGCTATTGTGTGTGTGTGTGGGTGGGTGGGTGTGGGTGTGGGTGTTTAATAATAAGTAAATTAGTAAATGAGCTTCAAGTAATGAGGGTTTTGATTGAGATGGAAGAAGGATGACATGAGAGCTTGGCAATTTGGAGGACAGCAAGCCTTTGTGGTGAAGCTCAATGGACCAGCTAGGTAAGTGTGTGATGGAGATGGTATTTAGATGAGAGGCTGAGAAGAGGAAAGTTGAAAGAGACTCAAGGATCATAGAGAAAAGTAAGGCACACTTTGTCTACTTTCCAATTTTGATAAGGAAATATTAGAGAAGGAAGAAGAGAAGTAAAAAAAAAAAAAGAGATAAAAATTAATAAAATCTTTTAAAATTTTCTTATAGTGCACCATTCATTTATTGATCTTTAACCATAATTTTATTTTTGTATCTGTCTTGGTTATTCTCCAAACTTTTGCACCATGTAATGTGACTCGATCTTCTCTTTTCTCATAGGAAAACCTGAGTTTTTTTGTTTGTAAGTAAACATTGCAGGTATAACAAATGCAGGATCCATGCTGTATTAGTCTATACTGGTGTGGCCCACTGCTTATGGTTGGCATCTGATTAGATTAGCTGTTATCTGGTTTTGAAGCGTTTTGGATATCACCCCATATCAGTGAATTTGTCAGGAAATACATATCTTATTGCTATTTACACCTACTCCACACACAATTTGTTTTTAAGCCATAATGATGAACAATATAGAACATTTAAGGTAATCGATGAAGCAAAATAATTGAACAAATATATGACTCAGACAGATATAGATCAAACTCACATTGATAAATAAGGAATATTGCCTCATTTAATCCAAGGAGTGATGCACAACCAAAACATAGGGGGGAAATGCATTCCATTTTATGTCAAGCAAAACAAACAAACAAAAAATACAGATCAAAAATCTTCCAGATCTTTGTCTGCATTTCTCACTTTAGCTTTATCATTCTTTCTCATAGTAGACTTTCTTCCTCCACTTCAGGATTAGACTAGGCCAATGACAGCTCTCAAGATTCATAGTGGGACTTCAGCCATATAGAGAAATAAATGCTGTTTCTTAAATTCACCAAAAAAAAAAAAAAAAAAATCAGGAAAAGAAACTTCACTGTCCGATCTTGGATAAACTAAAACTGTAGCCAGAGGGTTGAAGTTAAGTTAAAACAACCAGCCTATTTTACTAGCATGAGAAGAGAAGTTAAAAGTGATTGTCAATCTCAGAAGTTCATTACATGGATTCTGAATGTCACTGGAAGATAGCACATTATAATATTGCTGTGGATACACTATGGTTCAGTCTCTCTGGTTGTTGTCCTTGCTGTTGTTGATAGTTTTAAATGAATGAAATATAATCTTTGGGTTTCATGATGACATTTAAAAAATATCCTAAATAGTATTATTTTATAGATAGATAGATGATAAATGATAGATAGATTATAATTGATAGATGATAGATAGATGATGATAGATAGATGATAGATAGATATAGAATAGAGATAGATAGATAGATAGATAGATAGATAGATAGATAGATAGATAGATAGATAGATAATGATTTATACTTTACCTTAATTTTAATGAAATACAACATAGGTTCTCGTAATCCCTTGTTTCCACAGAGTGTTTTCAAGCTTTGTATTCAGAAACATTATATAAGTCTGACTACTGCATAATAATAACAATCACTAGAGCAATATTGAAGTCATCTGAGATTTCAAACATACAATCCGGAGAGATTTCTAAATCCTTATCATCTGGAGAAACAGATGTTTGACTTCTTTATTTGCTTTTTTTGTGCACTTAGAGTGTGAAATACTTAATCTTACTGACTAGATTTTAATTTTTTTGAACAGTTTCAGTTCAACGTTACTAAGAACTATTTGCAAAATCAGTCTGGTTGAAACACTTACCAAACTGACTACTATGAATTATTCCAGGTGGTATATACCATTTGTTAATAGTTTATGCTTAGTAGTTTTATTCTTTAAATTATACAGAAATATGCAATTAAATCTTTTGCGTTTATTGGTGTTTATTATTGTTGTTATTGTCATTATTTTTTCTTATTATTACCAGCCACCCATTTTATAGATAATGCTCTTACCACAGATAATTAAATTTTATTTATAAGAATATTATGTTTAATGAGCAATATCAACTATATAACAAATGATGGAATTTTGAACTATTTGCACCTGTGCTCAAATACCAGACCTACCACTTTTGGCTTCTAAAATCATGGGCAAGTTATTACAAGTTCATGAAAGTCAGTTTTCTTGTTGGTAAAATTGGTTTATAACAAACACATCGTCGGGATAATAAAGAAGCCAAATTGTACTCTGAAAGATTTTAGGATAATGAAGACCATAGTCAGATTTATGTTTTAGGAAATTCTCTCTGGCAACAGGGAAGAGGTAGGACTGGAAGGACATAACAAACAATAACCATTTGAAAATGTCTAAGTGTCTGAGTCAAGACAACAAATATGGGTTAGAATAGGATTGTCAAGAGTCAAATATCTGAGATATTGTCGGGGGAGAGGGGTAGTTCTTAGCCTTGGGTGGAAAACAGGATTTATATATCAGTATACTTTCCAGGTTCCCCAAACACTTGCAGGGTCCAGTTAAATGTGAACTAGTGACCTATGGATTCAGTAAATGGATGAAGGTCCAATGAAATAGGACAGTGGTTCTTAACCCTGACTGCAATCAATCAGCTGGCCACCTTTTAAGAAACATAAATGCCCTAGCCTCATCCGGAAACATTAACAGAATCTCTGCTGCAGAATTCAGCTACGATATTATTTAAAAGTTCCCTGGGTGATTCTAAAGAATAGTCCAAGTGAGATTCCTTGAAAATAAGGCAGCTAGGCAACCTTAAAAGATGTAAACACTCAAGTATATGGAGGTGCCATTTACTGAGAAAGGGAACATATGAAATTGCATAAATTTAGATCAAGGAGCATAAAAAACGGTTTGTTGGGTTGTGAAAATGTTGAACTTAAGAGATTTGATATAGCCATTTGGATATAAAACTACATACTGAGGACAATTAGAAATGCAAAAAGTGAAGTGGCTCCAAACCAAAATCAAAACTCATCTGCACAGCACTGCAAAGATCCCCTACCCCTAAATGATGATCAATTTAGCATAAAATAGAAAATTAAACTTAGGAAACTGACACTCTATCACCTATGTTCTCTGCTTGACCAGAGCTATAGGCCTTTGTATTATTCTAGAATTTATACCATTTTAAATTCTGCAAATTAATGAACTTGCATTGAATAGCTGAAAGAGCAATAATTAAAACCTAATGTCTTTTCTATTGGGAAGCATATTATCATAGAGAAAAGAAGATTGCTTTTGTGTTTTTTTACCTGAACCTAGGGAAATAAAACAAAACTGCATTTCACAGCCAAAAAGTATTTTGGCAGAACCTTTCAGAAATATAAAGTACAGAAGTTATTCCATCCTCTGGAATTTAAATATGGAGTTTCACTAATTAGGAGACTATGACCTAGGTCATACAAAAATTCTCAAAATTTGAAGATTAAATTACTCTGAGCTGTATTAATTGACCTCTATCAATTAAACATGCTTAGGGAAAACTAAGGTATATGAAAATTACAATTAGTTATTTTAATTACGTTTTAAATCTTTAAAATAAAACTATTTTATATTAATTGCTTTGTATTCTTGAATCAAACCTGGTAGAATCAACACTTATTCTCATCTTATTACTGAGACACTCCCTACAACAAATGGAAGGAGCTACAAGAGGAATGCGTTTTCCAACTGATTTTAGAAGAAATTGAATCTGAATCTTAACTCTGACTTCATATCTAAGTGTAATTTTGGACCAGTTTTATAACCCATTATTTGGAGCGTAGGAATGACAATAATGAAATTGCTATGAGAATGGACTGAAAGAATTAATGTAAACTTTTTACCACAGAGGTTTTTACAAAGTAAAGAATAAATGCTAGCTTTTATTGTTATTACAATCAGTAGTATTATTGGTCCCCAGAAAACCTTAAGTTCTTTATTTCTAATAATAATGAATATTAAGAGTGTTATATGAGACTTAAACTAGCTAGTATTTGCATTTTCCAAAAAGGGATTATTTTACTATTGAGTTGAAAGAAAATCTTTATTCACTCTATGTGAATAAAGTGACTCCTAAACAAATGTCAACAGGAGGAACAAAGTCAACTCTGATCTCTTGTTCTAGTCTCATGCTCTACTCCTCCATGGCATGTTAAATTCTAGCCAAATTCAATACATTAGAAAAAGCCTTTACTTTGATTATCTCTTGTTTCTGATTGGCTACTGTGGTAGGCTAAATAATTGCCCACAAAGATTTCAACATCTGCTTTCCTATAACCTATGAATATGATGACACATTAAACAGTGAAAGTATAAATACGGTTAAGAATTTTAAGACAGAAAGGTTATCCTGGATAATCAAGGTTCCCAACGAATTCCAATGCATCACAAGTGTCCTTTTAAGACGGTGATGGAGACAAATGTAGAAGAGAAGAGAATGTGTCTATAGAAGCAGAGATTGGAGTGATGTGCCCCAAACCAAAGAAAGCTGGTAGGTACCTTGGATCCTACCTCACACCATACAAAAAAGTTCAAAAGAATTAATGTGTAACTTAAAGCAAAAACTGAGATGCCAATAGAAGAAAATATGAAATAGATTTGTAACCTGTGTATGGAGAGATATTTCTTAATTTTTATAATATAAAGTATAATTAATGCAGATTAGTATATCGAACTAAATATTTCAGTAGAAAACAGTGCCTAACAATATACAAAATCACACTTAACTGCACTGAGAATTTTGCAAATATCATTAAAACCATGACTTACCAATTTTAGCCTATAATATTGACAAAAGGTAAAGGGATAACAAGTGCTATTAAAATATAAAAATATATAAAATTTGTACTACATGTGGGAATATATGGGGCACCATTCTGAAAGAAAACTTGTAGTACTTAATGAAATTATGTATATCCCAAGGCCCAGCAGTCCCACTTTTTTTGTAAATACTCTACAGAACAATCTTCCAGATGTCCACAGAATTTATAAAGAACAATATTAATCACTATATTTTGCTGGCAAAAAAAGAAAAAATGAAAATCTAAATTGCAAAAGAGAAATATATAAAGAAAGAGTGGTATAAACACAAAATAGAATACCATGCAGTAACAGAAGAGATATGATTTTATTGATATATCTAACTACAGGTAGCTCTTGAATATAAAAAACTGACCTATAAAGAAAAAAATGTAATAAGCATTATAGCAAAATATTTAAATACATTTAAAATATAAATACTCAGAATATAAATTTATTAACAAATAAAGCATATAACTAAATAAATATTTAAACATTGTGTTGGAAGAAAATGTGTTAAATAAACTAAAAGATATGTCTCAGTGAGAATGTGCTTGAGTATGGCAGATGAAAATAATCAGTAAAATAAATAAATTAACATGTTCTTACCTGAAACCAATCACACCATAATTTAAATGGAGAAATATCAAATTTTTGTAGCTAAATATAAAATAGGCCTGATATTATTACTGAGTAGCTAAAGAGTATAATACTCCACTATTTTACAACCAGATAGTGTTAAAATAGTGATTTCTATAGAATTATCAGCTAACAAAAAATACTTTCTTAGACAAATATAGATAGATATAAAGTTTACATCATTAAATATGCTAATATTTATATATGTATATAACTACCATTTAGATGTACATATATTAACCACATTGGTTTGTTGCACATACTGAGTATAACTAACAAAGTAAATTTCTAGAGGATTAACTTTCTTACAAGTAATTGCTTTTAGTATGACAGAATTTTCAAAAGCATTTCAAAAACCGAGAGGTCATATCATAAAGTATCACTGAGGAGAATAACTTATAGTAAAACCAAAAGACATAAAAAAAAAAACTTATAGAAAGAAGTAGCATATTTGCACAGAGAAAATCTATAAATTTATGTGAAATCACTAGTAAAGTTGTGAAAATTAAGAAATGTATATGGAAAAAAAGGAAAGGCAAATTGCAAAAAGTGCCTTTAAAAGTATGTGGGAACTTGAATGTAATAAACTCTAAATCATAAAATGACTAATCTGTCTATGATTATTTTACTATTGGTCTGAGAGAGAATTGGTAATTGACATTTTAAAACTCAGTTCTCCTGTAATTCTCTAAAACTATTTCATATGTTCTTATCAAAGCAACAGAACTTCAACACAAAACTTTTATGCATTTTTAAAAGCTAATTTTCAAGTTAAACTCCATTTCACAAGCTCTTAGAAGAGATACGATTGCCCTTTCCAAATATAAAGACCAATTGTCTTTTCACTCATGAGGCTTTTTTTTTCTTTCTAGGTAGTATCTGCTTTTGTGGTCTTTTAAGGTCCATGTTTAATAGCTGATCTTTTCATTTATTCCATAAAAGCTGATCTTATCATTTGTTTCATATTTTTTACTTCATTCACCCTCTGTTGCCAAAGATCAATTATTTACATTTCTTTTTTTCTATTATATAATCAGGTATCTTCATCATAAAGCTTATTTCAGTGTTTTTCTACATTTTTCCCTAAAAAATAAATTTCACTGTTATTTGTCAATACCATCAACCAAGGAAATATAAATTGTAATGACTTTAAGATCTAATATTTAAAAAATGATTTTTAATATAATGATATAATGGTTTATAGGGTTTGCTATGTATTTAATCTACAGAGTCAGTTCATTATGGGTTGCCTAGAAAACGTAAGTTGTTTTAGAGTGTTGACTCTAAGATAATTGTTTTTTTATTGGACAATAATTTATATATTGTATATTAGTATAGCCAAATAGACATAATTAGTATTAAAATGTGCCTTTATATTAAAAAAGTATTAATTTATTCTAATCCTATACTGGTCTTTGTGTATCTAAATATCAGTGCTATTCCTTTTCTTATCCTTCTAAGTATTTAAGATATTTTCCTTAATCTGAATATAAATTGCAAATATTTTATTGTCACCATGTTAAATGGTCTAAGTCTGTTGCTCAAATGTTTGTTCGTTATATCAGTGAATTTATCTTACTGTAAATTTATGACATTTATTCCATCTTGATTTTATGATGTTGCTTCTTGAGGCATATTGGCAGCATTTGTTGATTACTCTGCTTATCTTACTATTTACAATTTTGAAAAAACAATTTATATTCTGTTCCATGACTTGAAAATATCTTTCTTCTATCACTTTACTGAGTCTGCTAGTTCTTCTATTTTCCTTGATGTTAATTTAATTTAATTTGAATTTTAAAATGTTCTTGTCTATTGTTTTATTTTCTTTTAAATGGAAGTGGGTTTTTACAAGGTAATGAAAATGATAATTTGTTTAAAGAAGATTTATTTTCATGTTATTGAGAAATAAAAGTGTTAAAACCTGATTACCGAACCAATTTTGTATCAAGATACATACATTTCATCTTAAGATTTATAACGTTTTAAAAGAAACAAAATTTGATTGAAACATAATTGGTAAGAGCGCTGTCACTTTTGAAACCCAAGTAAAACATCCAATTGTGAAGCTAAAGACATTGTTTTGAAGTCTATTTACATGTTCTAACTCCAATATTCCTAAAATGTAGGAAATAAATATTTGTTGAATATTTAAATAGTTGTTATTAAACAAACTTATAACAGGGAAGGCTTTGCTTTTTAATACCAGAAGTGAGTTTCAATATAAGAAGCCATGTATCTATGTCTCTATTTATCTATCATATTCATATATATATGTATATATATATATATATATATATTTCAATGTGTGGGTGTATATATATACACACACAAATATACATCAGGATGATAATTATTATTAGAAAATTTTGGAGAAGAATGAATAGTTTGTGAGCAAGAGAAGGTTATGAAAAATGGTGACACCAATAGAGGGATTGACAGGGTAAGTATGGATAATTTTAATTTATGCTTCCTTGCAAGGAAATGGCAGTACTAATGACCTATGCTTAATTCTTTTATCAACAGTTTCTTTGAACCCTTTCAGACATCCTCAGTGACCCCATGGCTAGAGTTCCTGACCTTTAGTATGTGAAACACTGGATACAAGCAAGCAAAAGTTGCTCAGAGCTATGTTGTTTTTGAACGACAAAATGACTTAAAAAGTTAAAAATAGAAATGCAAATAGATTTGCCAGTACTTAATGAATGAAAACACTGAATCTCCTCTTAGACCCAGCATCCCTACTTAAAGTAGGTAGAGTAGCATAATCAGAGTAAGGTCAATTATTTGTCAATGAGGTCCCAGACAAGACATTTCTTCATACAAAAGCTATTTTTACAAAAGGAAAAGTATCTATTGCCATTGCTTTTATAATGTCTATATTTAGAATTACATGGAATTTGTATGAATCATAATTTTTTTAAGTGTGATTCTGAATTTTCACTTTAAATTGAATTTAAATGTATACCTCAAGAGCAAAAGCTATCCATTTTTGTACTGAATATGAAAAAAAAAAAAGACTTCATAACAATGAGGGAGATTATGGACAAGATGTATAGTTATTCAGTTGTGATCTTAGACTAAAGACAATTTTCTTGTAATTCTAAAGAATTGCCTAGGAGAAAAACAATTTTTTAGTAAAGTTGTGGTTAAAAACATAGGTACCAAAGTGTATTTGGGAGAGATAGAAATCATTTTAAATAGTAGATTAGTTCACATTAGATAGATGATAATTTTAGGTATTTTAAATATGTAGATATATTTCTTCAAATAGGTTCTGAAACATAAGATAGAAGCTCTATTATGAAGCTTTTCTTGGATAATTAATTTTGTATTATAGCTATCCATTTTTTATTTTGTATTTTTACATAATTTATTTAATTATATCCAACTAAATTATATCAAAGAACCCTACTGAATGAAACATGTTTGGAGAATCCTCTGGTGTGCTAGTTCACAAAATGAGCTAGAAAGCCTAGATTACTTATTTCAATAATTCATTCACTAATTCATTGAATAAGGGTTTATTGTATGCTTACACGAGGCAAAAAGGTGTTATATAGAGATATGATTTTAGTAATGATAACTAAACAGAGGACTTAAATTTAATATCTATGATATGTACAATTTCCACTTTCTTGAATTCATAATAAAAAGTATGTTCACTTAGGTTTTTTTAACAGCTAAAGTGATCATTTTGTAAATATAATAATAATTTATTAAATAATCACATTGGGATTTTAACATACAGTATATTTTGTTTTTTAAAATAGTTATCTTGAAAATCTATAAGCCTATTCTATGATTGACACCACTTTTACAATATCTAAGAGTAGCATGTAGAAGACATGAATATCCTACGTGAAGTGATTAACTAACAGGATTAATCCAATCTTCAGATCATCTGTGTCATTTATGGACAATGTTTTTTCACTCATCTTAACATAAAAAAGTCATATGTCACTTTTACATTCCCATCCAAGTAGCACCTCAAAAAAAATTTTTTTTTCTTTTTTAGAGTTCCAGGTCAGTGATCTTCCTTTTCTGCAGTTATGCAACATTGTATTCACAGTGCCACTCATGCAACATGTTAACATTTTCTCTCTGATAGATGTCTGCCTCTTAATGGAGCATCCTACCTCTTGCATTGGATTATAAATTCATAGAAATCAGCACTTTCTTATGTCTCTGAGATCCTAGAGCAGAAGTCCCCAACCTTTTTAGCACCAGGGCTGGTGCTTCCATGAAAATCTAATGCCTGATGACCTGACATGGAGCTGAGGCAGTGATAAGGAACTGTTGCAAATACAGCTGAAGCTTCTCTTGCTTGCCTGCCGCTCACCTTCTGCTGTGTGGCCCAATTCTTAACAGGCCACAGACTGGTACCTGTCCGTGGCCTGGAGGTTAGGGATCCCTGCCCTCGAGGATATAGTATTATACATAAAATGGTAAGTTGATCAATAATATGTACCTGAAATCTACGTGGAAAATAAAAATATAGATCAGAGTTGAATTGTAAAATTATTCTAGGATACATTTTAAATAATTTCAGATTCTAGTAGGCACTGAATAACACATGTAAATTAGAAAAGAAAGGTAGAATTTGTAGACATAAAGAAGAGTGAGTATTGGTGCTATTTCCTTTCACAATCCATTTGTTTATTCAAGCCACGGAAATTTATTATAAACTAACTCCATGCTAAGAATCGAAGTGGAAATATAAAAATAAAAAGGTAAAATTTTGCTCACATCCTGATGCTCGGGGTCTCGTTGAGACTTCTCAATTTAGTCATTTCTCTTAAGACTGAAATTTCGGCATAAACTTAGTTTGTATATTGCTCTTAGAAAACACCCAATTGAAATCTCACTTTTCGAGGATGCCTTTCCTGACTCTCTAGACATCCATGGTTTGCAATTTCTCTCAACACAGTACCACACAACTCTATTTACAGCTCTTTTGTTTGTTTGTTTGTTTGTTTTCTTTATTGTAATTTTATATTCTAATGACCAAGTTTCTTACTAGAAAATTATTTTCTTAAGAGTATAGATTGTTTGCACTCAGCAAATGTTGAATTAACTAATGACATGTACAAATGTATGAATATACAAATGAATGATAGAAAAGTGTAGTCCCTTATAAGTTGTTACTATAAAGTGTTTTTACAAAATTATTGAATTACCTGAAATACATTATAGGAAGTATGAAGACACAGTGTAATATAAACTTCAGTAAAATTGTATTATTTGAATAAGGTGACCTGATTTGTTTCCTAAGAAGAATTTTAAAAGTAAAAAAGGGTGACTTAAATAATTATGCTGGTTATAGGCAGATACAGGAACTCTCCATAATGTCACCTTGTATCTGGGAGACTACACACACATTGGTGAGGAATACAAGAATGCTTTTAAACAAAGCCATAAGGAAGGCTATGACATAAAACAGTCTTATTAATCATATTCTCCTCTGCTCATCCTTTTATAGAGAAAATTCCATTCAACTTTCTTTCACCTAAAATAGCATTTTACTCTTGTGCATGACCAGTCAACAAGTTTTACCTAAATATCATGAATTAGATATAAACTAACAAACCAACAAAAAAGTTATATACACATCCAGCTTTTGTAACCAAGTAAATATGCTAATTTGAATGAACACACATGTATTGTAAATTACATTCTAACCTATAGCATAAATTTTTTCAGCTTTTTTGCTCAGTAGACTCCAGCATAATGTGTCTAGAATGGGGAAAAAAAAAAACAAAAAACAAACAACAAAAAAAACATTGCTGCTCTTTTTATTTCCAGGAATTCCAAAACATAGCTACAGAAAGATAGCTCTCCAACCATCGACCATGTGAACATAATACTCAATGCACAGGGATTGATATGTCGGTTTCCTAATGACCACATTAATCTAACTATTGAACAGGGATTAATATTTATTATTATACCTCCAAGTTAGTTTTTGCTCCTCTCTTTTTCTATTTAAGTTAATGGCATCAAAAGTAACTTTTAGCACCAATTTTATAATAGTTTTCCACCTCCTATTCATGTTTGAAAAACTTCATGATTTCCACATTGACTATAGAATTCAGTTAAAATTATTTAACATAGCTTACAAAGTCTGTTACAATGAGACTCTTGTATTTATCAAGTTTATTTTCTACAAGTTTACTACAGACGAGTTTATGAGTGTAATGGTATCACACTGTCAAACTATCACTCATTCATATGAGCACAATTGAGTTAGAGAATCCTTTTCTATGCTTGGATTTTGTCTTCTGTACATAATATTTTCATGCCCTCTTTCAAATTTATTATTGTGTAGCTTACTTTCTTCTTTTAAAACCTTTGTTCATTACAAAATTTTAACTGTGGCTAAATTATATTTATTGTTCCAAGTCTATTGGGTGTCTTGATTTTGTTTAAGGCTATTTTCTTATGCAAACTTTTTTGTTTGATTTTCTCTCTCTCCTTTTTTTTTTTTTTTTTTTTTTTACATAGTCAAGCTACTCTTGTGGCATTTGAATATTAAGTCTTGATTTAAAAACTTACATAGTCTTTTCTTAATTTTTAATATTTCCAAGATTTTCTTACAGATTATCTATGGTTTTAATTTTTATTTTGTAACTTCTTAATTCTTTTGAATCCTTCCCACCTTTTGGTAAAATATTGTTTCTAATTTTATTTTTATTTCATTAATAGCAAATATTAAGTTGTGTTACCTCCATGTATTAAGTCATTTATTTTTTTCCTTACTAAATTGAAATATTTATTTCATCATGTTAAATTCTTATATAAGCTAGGATCTGTTTTCTTGATTTTCTATTCAGTTCCATTAATCTTGATTTGATTTCCAGTAGCTTTATAGTATATATTAAATTTCACAATTTAAGTCCCTGCCATTATTCTTAATACAAAATTTTTTTTCTCATTTTTTTTCTATGACCGGAGAGAATTTTTGTTTTGGAGAAGGCTATCAGTGTATTTCACAAGGATTAACCTCTTTCTTTCCCAGAGCTTTGATGATATTTTCCTGGGTAATTTCCTGAGAAATTAGTAGAGTCTGAATGGTGTGCCCCTACCAAAACCCCCAGTTAGTTCCCACTCTCGTGTTAGTCTAAATTTAACCTTTAGTAATTCTGCAAAAATACCATTAAATGCTCCAGTTTAAAGCTTTGGAAGCTTCTGCCTCAGGTAAGCATAGATCAGCTATGTCTCTCTCCTTTTGCTTCCTCTCCAAATTTAAGATGGCAGTTTCAATTCTTTGATGAATCCAAGAAGTCATTGATTTTTAGATTTCCCAGCTTTTCCTGTGTGAAAATCAAAGTGATGACTTTCAAATTCTTTATATGTCACAGTTACAGCTGAAGTTTCATGAATTTTTTTGTACAAAAATTTTCCAAAACCATTTTTCAAGATATTTTTTGATTATTCAAAATTATAGATTCCATATGTGTATCAGAGTTGAACAATTAAATAAATGAATGGCAGATGACCACATCTAGGTTTCTCAATGTTGGAACAGGTATTGCAGACAAGCAAGAGGATGATACTAGAATGATCCATGTGATAATGAATCAGAATTGGAAACATAGGGAAGTGAACACATTGTAAATATATATATGCCTTGCTGTTAAAGTGTACAGCTGATACTTATTGGTTTTCATTAACCAGTGTCACCATAAAATAAATAAATAAATAATGCGGGTCTTCATTAAAAAAAAAATAGAGACATAAACATGAACTGTTTAGTTTAATATACATATGGACGGTTACATATAGAAATATTTATACATATGTGTATATGCACAGTTAAAATACACACACTTTTTTCTTGCTCTGTCAGAAATCACATTATCATAGTAATGAGTATAGCTAGCTCTAATATCAATGTCCAAATAGAAATTAGGATCTGTGCAAAAATGGTTGATTCTAAGATGTGGGCAGCAAATATACAAGATTAGCATGGAACATTTTATAGTTTCAGATAGTAAAAAAAAAAGTACAACAAACAGAAAAACAAATGACAAACAAACAAAAAATCACACACATTGATGGGAATATATCAACAGGGCACAGGAGCCAAATGAGAGAACATTCAAAGACTAAAGCTGCAGCAATCTGAGCAACATAATAAATAAATTAGTATTGAATTAGAATCCAAATGTAAATAAATATCCATTAGTACATACTCTTATGAATGAATAAATAAATAAATGAGGGAAAATAGACACATCTGTGCAGAGGACCTCATGCATTTTATGTAGAGTCTCTATCCTCAAGGAAGTGAAACACTACTCTGCATTCCTTAAACGTGAACTGAACATAAAAACTTTCTTCCAAATGGTATAGTATGGAAAAAGGAAAAAAGGTAACTTTACAGCATAAAACCCTAACAAACACTACTTCAACCTAATAGTTCAGTTTAACATCTACAGCAATAAATAATAAATATTAAATGTCCTTGATAGGTTGTGTAAAGGATGAAAATTTACCTCTGTGGTCTTCCTCCGAAGAACAGAAAATTCCAATCTAAGCATTAGAAAAACATCAGACATATTTCAGGTGAGAGACATTGTGCACAATACTAGATAAGTATTCCACAAAAATCTCATAGTCACCAAAAAGAAAAAAAGACTAAAAAACATCACACCCAAGAACACACTATAATTAAATATATGGCGGTATCCTGTATGAGCTCCTGGAATAATGACAACTACAAAGGATATTAGGTAAGAAGTAATGCAACGTAAAAATGTGTGGTCTTTGCCTAGTAATAATGCCTAACTTTTCATTCATTAATTATAACAAATAAACCACATTCATATTCTACGTTAGAAATAGGGATAAAATACATAAATTAAATAAATACATAAATAATTTGCATCGTATCAAGCTAACTATAGCAATAGGGAAAACAGTGTAATGAGGTACACGAAACTATAATATCTTCACAATTTTTTGTGATTATAAAATTTTTCTAAAATATAAAGTTGTTTAAATTATGCACATGTGAAAGCATGCATAAATATATCTATAATAAACACAAGTACTTATTAAAATGCAGAAACTTTAAAAAATACATTAAAGTTTTTTTCTCAGTTCATCTTTCACTACAGGGGAAGTAGTTTTTTATTCACAAAAAAAGAAATTCTCAATTTTTCTAATAGAATTCCACTTCTCTTTCATACTCACCTCTGAACTGAAGAATTATTCACTTTACTAACATGATAACTCAGGAAAGGTCATCATCTAAAAATATTCCAAAGACTATAAAAGTTCAATGACACTCAATATCTATTAGAAGCTTAGGCAAATGAAACTATATTTTCATATTATCTCAATAAAATAAATATTTTACTAAATATTTTTAAAACGACACATATTTATATATATATTGATATTAATATCCCTACTCCTATTCCTATTCCTATTTATATATGGAGGCTAGCAATCATGATCTTGCTTAGATTCGGGAACACTGTTACCTAAACTCTTCTATACCCTTTTCTCACAAACATTGTATTTACTGACTATGCACTTACTGGGCCATGTAGGGGGAGATCCAGGGACCCTACACACAACTATTGCTGGCTGCAGATCAATTACAGCAGCTATCTGGAGCCTTGGTTTTAGTTGTCCGTTGTTGAATTATGTTGTTATGAATTTCCCTTTGGCTTGACTTATTTTCAAGGATAATATAAGAAACAGGAACCTAATGCTCATATCCATTCCCACTGTAATGGTGTTTCCTTGAGTACTTTGTGCATCGTATTACAGTATCCTCATCCTTAAGGTTCCTGAGGGAATGATCTTTATATACTTAATGTCAGGAAGTGAGAGAATGTAGAATGTGAATTCATGATAAATCTTTTACCTTATTTTGGGAAGGATCCAAAAGTTATTATATATAACTTAAATTTGATTCTGTTTGGAAATGTGGAAAACATTTTGAGAAATTAAAGGCAATTTAAATACATACATACATACATATATATATATATATATATATATATATATATACATATATATATATATAAAATAAAAAAGCAGGATGGATTCCTTTTACTGGAGAAAATAAAAGTAAATATATTACATATGACAGATAAAAATAGATAAAAATATAAAAGCAATATAATTTAAAAATACAGTGACAGTGACTGTGATAAAATCATCTATATAGATTATAACATAAATGGTTAAAGTTCTTTTTAATAAAAGACAAGAGATTTCATTAGGGAGATGTGTTTCTTGTATTTTAGAAATGTTCTAGTTACTATTATGACTGGTACTTACATAAGTACATTAACTAGAGCTGCATACTTATAATTTTGGCTTTGTAGCTATGATTATCTATATCTACTTTAATAAATTATTAAAAATAATTATATGCAATATATAGTAAACCGATCAACACAAAAACATTTTTAAAAAATAAAGTGTTGGGCTTGGCTTGGAAAAAAGAAGAAAAAGGTTAGTTGTATTAATATTAGATAATAAGAATTCAAGAGAAAGGTATTAAATGAGATATAGAGAGAAATTTTATAAAACATACAATTTGTAAAGAACAAATACTGAATATGACTATGTATAGCATTAACTATAAATCAAATAAAATTTATATAGGGAGAAATTGAAAGAAATATTTATTGTGGCAGCCTTTTACACACTACTTCATCTTTGGTAAATCGAATACACAAAAAATTAAGGAGAGCATTTAAGAAACATAATTGATGATATTGAAATAATATGCATATAAGCTATATACCCTAAGAATTGTGAATACATCTTCTATGCTGCCATTGGTAAATTATTTATCCAAATATCCACATCCTATGCAACCTGAAACTTCTCAAGAAACACCACAAAATTTGTAAACTAGTCCTTGCAAACAATTTAAAATGTGCCTAAAAGTTAATTTGCTTACAAATTAAAAACATAAGATATCCTTGTTATGCTAAATTTGTTAAAGGTTTAATATTATAGAAACACTCAAAGCCTAATGTTATTTGAGTAAGTACTGCAGATTTTTTAGATAGATATATGGTTAAATTTTTATAGTTTTTTTAACACATTATATAAAATTTGAGTTAGTAACCTTGCTCCTAGATTGGTATTATCATAAAATTATCAAACAGCAAAACACATTGAGGTAAGTTTAACATATTGATTTTGTACATTTTTATGAAAAAGCAAAACAATTTTCAATGTTAATACAAGTTCAATTTAAACTTTGATATATACATACTTTAAAATAATCTTGTTAATATATTTGAATATTCTAATAAAATGTATATCTATAAGCACTTCAAGATAAAGGAGGCTTTAACTGCAAAAAAAGGAAATAAAATGAAACATCTGTAGTTTCTCTTAGATTATTTTTTGCGGGAAGCTCATTTTATGTGTGATATTAAGATTTTATTTAATAACAGGTAGCAAGCAAAATTAATTTTGGCTAAAATATTAATTTTGTGTATAATAGGGTTTCAACTGTAAATAAAATAACAAAAGTATTTTAAATAATTTAAACATATTCAGTAAATTAATGAGTACTCATATTGTCATTCTGAATATTAATTATTGCTCAGTACAGAAATATATGCCTTTCTGTTGAATTTGTTACAGCATACATGCTCAGTTCATACTTAATTATATGTACACAATGAAATGCTATATAATTTACTTTATTTTCAGACAATTGGTATTTAATTTTTACATTTAACAAAATTGACTAAAACTGTCTCACACCTAAATAAAATTCCAATTATTAATTTGCTAAATGTTTTCAGAGTATGTGAAAAAATTTGAGAAAATAACGAAATTGCATAGACCCATCTGCATTCTGGTCAGCATATAAAAATCTGTGAAACTGGGCTGCCTTCCACCATGACAACATTTTGTAAATGGAAAAAGAGAGTGCAATGTACAGAAAGATTCAATGCTAAATAGTTATGAGTGTTTAACAAGAAAAAAGTCAAGTGATAAGAAAAGACAAAATGACAAATATTTAATGCTACAACTTTAACTCTAATATATAACTTAAGGGGAAAAATTAACAATCTTCTATCATCTGTGTTTAATGTTTCTTCCAGATAAGGCTCTTCCTGCTCCATTCATTTACTCGTAATGTCATTTACTCAAAATTTAGATCAAATAGTAGAGGTAATTGATTTAATACTATAGTTTCTGTTCTTGGCATTCTTCTGAGTTTACTTCAATTAGTTTGACTAAACCTCTCAATATTTGCTATAATTCCTAGAGATCATTGATTTAATATTTACCTTATATAATGTCATTTTTACTATGAATATTTCTGTATTTGTGATAAAAAGGTAATGTGATAGAGAGAGGGTAACATGTGTTTTGCAGTTTTAGGTTTTAAGTATTAATTGTGGGTCACATCAAAATATATTTTGCTATAGCAATAACCAGGATCAACCATTTAACAGAAATGACCAACTCTTTGACCATATAGTCATGATTATATCACTGTATTGATAAGATGTTGATAATCATCTTTATCTTCATCATGATTTCCACAGAATATAAACTTTCTGGGAAAGGGGGATCTTCTTGGAGAGACAAGAAATGAGGTTCTGTAGTATTTTTCATTATAACTTTGAGGACACTCTTTCAATAGCCTAGTGTATTGCATTCTAAAATACTTCAAATTTTATACCTTGCAATAATATTCCATAATATTATAGATAATTTTTTTTGGATAAAGAAAGCCTTTAAAGATAACTTACTTGAAATATTTTTAAAAAAACAATAAAAATTGCAATAATAATTTTTATTTTTTAAGCTTAAACAAGCATCATTTATCTACTTGAAATTAAACCTATTGGCTAATTATTTAACTACATTAAAGACACAGTAGAATTCAACTTATTTTAGTTAGAAGAAATCAACAATATTTGAATCTGTTGAAAACATGAAAGTAAAATTATACTGCTGAAGGCACTGATTTTCCAGGAAAAAACCATTGATTTACAAAGGAAATCAAAATAGATCAAAAAAGAAAAAACTAAAACAGACACTTCTCCCAAGAAGACATACAAATGGCCAATAGACATATGAAAAGATGCTCTATATCGCTAACTATTAGGGGAATGTAAATTGAAACCACAATAAGATACTATCTCACACCTGTTAGAATAGCTGTATCAACAGGACATGTAATAAATAACAAGTGTTGGAGAGGATGCAAAGAAAAAGGAACCCCCATACACTGCTGGTGGGACTGCAAATAGGTATAGCCACTATGGAAAATAGTATGAAGGTTCCTCAAAAAACTAAGAATTGATCTACCCTGTGATCCAGCAATCCCTCTACTGGGTATTTACCCCAAAGACTTGAAAACATATCCAAAAAGATATTTGCACACTAATATTCATAGCAGCATTATTCATAGTAGCTGGATCATGGAAGCAACCAAAATGCCCTTCAACAGATGATTGGATAAAGAAGCTATGGTACATAATACAGTGGGATATTACTCAGCCATAAAAAGAGATGAAATACTGCCATTTGCAACAACATGGATGGACCTTGAGATAATCGTGCTAAGTGACATAAGCAAGACAAAAAATTGAAAATGACATATCACTTATTTGTGGGATATAAACCTATAAACAACAAAGAATAAAGAAGCAGAGACTCATGTACATGGACAATAGACTAGTGGTTACCAGAGCGTGGAGGGGAAGTGGAGGTAGATGGAGTAAAAGGGATCAAACACATGGTGACAGAAAGAAATCTAACTACGGGCAGTGAGCACACAATGTAGTGTGTGTATATATATATATATATATATGCACATACACACACACACACGTATATGCCTTTTTGTTGAATTATATACCTCAAACTTACTGGATTTCATTAACCAATATCACCATAATAAAAAAAAATAGTAATAATTTTTTAAAAAATTCAAAAGAAAAAACTCTAAAGAAATAAAAATGTGCCTGCTTCAACTAGATAATAACAAATCTATGCTTCAAATACCTTTCATCAATATTGAAAATAGTCAATTAATATTTATATTAATAACATAATTTTATAAATACATTTTATATTGTATTCACTATATAAATGGCTACCATGTATTTTACAACTATTATTTCAATATTATTTGCTGTATGTTACATAATTCATAGTTAATATGTTATTTTGACTATTAATAATCTACCTAGAGAATTCTATTAAATCAGTTCATTGATTCTGTTATGTCTCTAAGCATACAAGCTTCCTTAATCAAATGTTGTCTAATTATAGATTCAAGTTTTATTAAGAAGTCAATGTTTAAAAAATTATATTTTCATCTAGACAGTAAATTTTTGTTACAAGTAACTTACAGGGGCTATATCATTTTAACTTCAAATATAAGACCATCATGCCTAAATGATCAATGTAATTTGATTTGCTATGCTAATTAAAAATTGTCGTAAGTTAAATGATACAAAACAATTTTTGAAGGCCAGTACAAATTTTAAAATAGGACAAATATTTTATAGTATAAGAAATTCACAATAGAAGAAATGATAGTATCTCTTTAGAACATTCCATTACCTTTTACATACTTTACTTGTACATTGTGAAGTAAGTGAATTCTTAAAATCACAATAGAAAATAATAATCTTGCCTGAAATGCTAGAAACAATAAATCCCCTTCAAGTCTTTTAGCAAGAATTTACTATACACTGTTCATATAAAATAGTTCTCAGATATTTCCTCAGATTGTCCTTATCTTATTTTCCTTCTGAGACATTTAAAAGTAGGGTGCAGACACGATTTAGCTCTAAATTATTTTCAATATATATCTTAAACATAAGATATTGTTTTTTATAATTACAGTACCATTACTATGCTTAAGAAAATTAACATCAATTTAGTAACATAATGTAATGCATGCTGAATAATTCCAATTACCCCTATTGTCCTGAAAGTCTTTTACAATTTTTTGTGTTGCTGTTGTTGGTTTTTTCCTATCCTGTATTCAATCAATTTTGACCCATGTTCTTTTTTTTTTAATTTTTAGATTTTCACAATCTCATTTCCCATTCTTTTTGTCCCCACAGTAATGAAGTTTTAAATATTCCAGTCTAGTTTTCTTTAAGAATATACCACAAACGGATGTTTACTTGTTGTCTCAAGAATAGATCATGTCACATTTTTGGCAATAATACAACATAGGTATTATGCTGTCTGCCATTTATATCATCAGGAAGTACTTAGGGTGTTCACATCTTGAATAGTAATCAGTGGCATGAAGGTGGTGACCATCAGTCAGGTCATTCGCAATAAAGAAACATACTTCACTTTGAAATTGATACTTAAGTTTGGCAGAATACCTTAAGACCATGTAAAAATCCTATTCCCAAACCATCTATTATCCAACTGAGGATCCTTTCTTGAAGAAATTTTATACTGCAAGTTAGTTAAAAAATTGAGATTTCATAGTTTTATCATTTCTTCTATATTTATTATCTGACATTTCTGTAAAACTTTTACTTTTTTCTTCTTATATTTTTAAATGTTTTGCATATACTATATAATCATTGTTATTGATCATATTAAATATGTTTAGTACATTATTATGTTATTCAGTTTCATGGTCATATCAGTGAAACTTGCATTCTCACATGACAAATTTCAGTATCGGTCATGGAATCATGTATTTCTTCAAGCAGCTCTCTCTGGTTCCATTTAGAGGTAACCTGTTTCAGAAAATGAAGATCTTACACTAGGTATGTTCATTGCTACTGAGATCATTGTTCTAAACTCATTGACTGAACATATATATCATGAGTTTATACTGATACGTCTGCTTAAAATCTATCTGCAGGCATATTTGTGATCCGCTAAAGCATTCAAGTTCATTGCTAATTCCTTCTTGATGGCTCAATAAGCATAACACCATCAAGAAAATGTTGTGATGTTTGGTAGAGTAAGAATACAAACAAATTTCCTCAGGTCTCTATTATGATTGAATTCAAATGGCACTGCATTGAAATACTGAAGATATAGTGTTGTTCTATGAAATAAATTCAAATTGCTTCTGATAGCGTATATTTTGGTGAAAAAAAAATGTTAGTTCAAGAGATACACACCAAGTTCTAGCAGACAGTGCAAAATATCACAACAAAATAACAATTGTGATTGATCAGTACATGATTTTGTTTACCAAAATTCAAGTCATTGCAATAGCTCTATACTTCCACCTTTTACATTGGCCAAATAAGATAAAAGGGGATGCAATAGGAATCCCAACCCTTCAATCTTGTAAGTCTTTGTCGGGGCACTAATATTTGAATATTTGCAGTTCCCTTAGAGTGTGATATTGCTTTTGGTTAACTTTTTTAGTGAGGGATTAGGGGTTCATTATTTCTGCTTCACTCCATAATCAATCAACTATACTGGTAATCTATCTATAAGTAGGCATATTTCCCCCCTTGCATATTAGAGACTGAGCATGTAACTATAAAATTGACTCATGCCAAGTCTCTATCCATAAGCCATAGAGTAACTACTCTTTGTTTGTAATAATGAAAGTTTTGGTCATTAGGTATTAGTGTCTGTTCATATTTATTATCTAATAATCTCCAGATGGTCTACTTCCCCTGCCAGAGTGCTGACACTTTTATAAATGATCACAAGAGTCTCAAAAAATCCTTAGAGGAAGATTCAGGGATACAGGTGAGTCTTTGCTGCAGCATTTTTTTTTTTTCCTCAGAAAAACTTAGACTCTGCTTGGGTCGAGAAATTCCAGGTCTGTGAACAGACTTTTTTATGAGATCTGCATAAAAGGACATGAATTCCCGCAGCAGTATCTCCACTTGGATTTCTTCCCACCAGAAATGGACATTTTCTGCTTATTACAGGCAAGTATTACCTCAGTAGGTTGCTTTTGTTTTATTCCTATAGAACTAAGGGTCAATTAGCTACCACATGTGATCACTGAGGTTAACACTTTATTCTTTTGACTTTGTACGGTAATGGTGCTTACTTTCTCTTTCACTCTGACTTAACTTTTATTACATTATAGACACCGAAATCAAGGAGCTCTAAATTCCATACTGCTTCTCTTACCATTATTTCTAGCCTACAGATGGCAGCCATCTCAAAGGGTAATGTAGTGACAGAGTGGCTGAACTGGCTGCACATAATCTGTCCATTCCAACATCCCATTTCCTGAACTTTCAGACCCTACCCACTTATTCAGTGAGCTAGGAAAGTTCTGGCAGTTCAATCATTGTCTTTAAGGTACCATGTAGTCCAGGCTTCAGTTATCCAACCTATTTGTCTTTCAAGAAGTGAACACAATATA
Organism: Eonycteris spelaea; assembly: GCA_003508835.1. Taxonomy (NCBI): domain Eukaryota; kingdom Metazoa; phylum Chordata; class Mammalia; order Chiroptera; family Pteropodidae; genus Eonycteris; species Eonycteris spelaea. Next base: position 3,213,943 of record PUFA01000067.1, on the reverse strand, counting down.
TTAATTCCAAATTCCAGGTTAAGTACATGAATATCTAATATATTGGTTTAATCTACTTTCAAAGTTGTCTTTCTACATCCAATACCTTTATGACTAGTTACTATACCTGTTACTCAAACTCCTGATAATCCAACTTAGCAAGATTTTGCATCATTAATTTAACTCATCTGCCACAGTTTACCCTCTGGTTATAATTATTCACTTCATTTCCATATATGCGTCCTCATCACAGGAACTTTCGAAGTCCCACCAAATCTCAACTGCAGACACAGAATCCAGATTCTCGTGATCTACTCCATGTCTGCATATGTCTTTTTAGAAATAACTCTCAATCCAGAGTTTTATAAAATAAAACATGATTTGTCATCTAAATACCAAATATGTTGTAGTGAAACAGGTAAGGACATCTAAGCAAATGACATGGCCAGGACTGAGCTCAAGTTGGCGGGAAAATGTGACACTATTATGGACAAAATTTATGTACAGTCTCACTGACTAGCACAATATTACATTCTCCATTTTTATGTTACACAAATTTTATTTAAAAATTTTTAGTTTCCTTTTTAAAAGTTTCAAAACTTGAATAAAAAATGTATTCACATATTTAATTTTTAGCTCTCAAGACTTTATTTTACATTAGATTAGTAAAATTTCATCATAATAGCTGTTAAGATTGGAAAATGAAATTGAGTGAGGGGACTTTAAACCAATTTGGGAGAGGTAGATTGTTAGAAGCTACAAGTGTAGATGGAGAATATTAATCTTCTGTGACAAAATAATCTTACATACATCCAATAATAGCAAAGAGTACTGACCTAATTATAATATTGTATTGGCTTACACACAGAAAGTAATATCAGAAACAGTAAATTATTAAGACTTAGAAGAACATACACACACACACACACACGCACACACACACACATACACACACAAAGTTAGTGAATAAAGAAAATTCCAGGACATCTAGAGATTGTCTAAATCAAAATCTCAGAAAACTTATCTTTCACCACTAGGGAAATATCTTTACCATTACACTTAAAAATTATTGAAATACTTATTTCCAAAGGAATTAAGTACTTTTAGAGAGATTGTGGACTTTGATGCTTAGAGACATTTTGGAGCTCTGTGTTTCAATATTTGACTTTAAATTTATCCTCTTAAGTTTATATTAATTAATTTTAAAGCAAACAAATATTATTTAAAAGCTTATATGGATATAGCACTTTACAAAACTAGCAAATAGCCAATGCCACTGAACTTTATCATTTGTGATTCCATTTCAGTAACATGCCAGTAATATATTTTAAAGACTGTTAAAATTTCCCCAAATTAGTTGAATCTTAAAACTAATCCAGTAAAAAGTTTAAATCTTTATTTGAAAATGATTTTAATTTTTTACACATAACTCCTTGTAAACAGACTTGTTATTGAGAATTTATAGAGTATGGTCAATTATCTAATGAAAAAACTGAACATTAGTGTCATGTAATTATTTTTTATGTGTACCTGCAAATTAATAAGTTTGTCTGGGTCATATATTTTTTGGAATTATATGACAAGAAGTTACAAGATTCTCTATTTTAAATCCCATGTATTTAAAGCCAAAGTTTTTTTGGGTTAAATGACTTTTCTAAGATGCAGAAGTAAAATGAAATCTTGCAAAAATATACCTTCTCATTTCTCAATTTAGCTTGAATTTTTTAGCTAATAGAAATAATAAACAGAAAGACCATACTCTTTATATCTTTCTATGAAATTCTTTTTTCTAGAAGAAAGAAATTTTATTACAGGACAATAATTGGGCCTGTTCTATAAAAAAAAAAACAACCAACAAAACAACAAACAAACAAACAAACAAAACAAGTAATGCCAATACTTCTAGTATAAAAGGCACTGGAAAAGAAATTAACTGGCATCATTAAAAACAAAATAAAGTATGAATTATTGAATTGGTACTCAATATCTTCAGGCTACTTGTATTCATTACAGTATCATTATGGCATTGATGAGTGTGGGAAAAGCCTAAGAAATGCTACTTGTATGACATTGATAAATGTGGGAAGGGCATGTGAATTTTTTCAGACTCACAGATTTTTTTAAACCCATCTGCAAGACTGTTTTACAGGAAATGACAATCTTCTCTGCTACTTAAAGAAAATGATTGTATCTAGACCAAAGACAGACTTTTAATAACGAAACCAGTTGTTTGTATCTACTTACCATTGATTTTTTTTCCTTGAAAATATAATTATACTAGCTGGAAAATTCTTTGCCATCCCTTGTCATTATTTTCTCACAGTCTAAGCCACTTTGGTGTGACAGATTTCACCCTCTGATTACAGCATAAAGAAAATCACTCACCTCATATGAGCCTTAAGGCTTGTGCTTTTGTACTTCCCCTTCAACCTTACTCTACAGATCTCCAATAAGCCACATATTTGCCTGGCTCCAGACAGCACCACTTGTAAAAGGAAGCTGCAAATCAAGGCCAGGACAGAAGGAGGTGGTGGGTCAGAAGTAGAGAGGCTTCATGAATTGTCCCTTTACTCTGAACTTCATAGAATGACTCTCAAATGTTTTGGGAAGGCCTCTATAATTTCACCAAATTTTGGGTTATGTTTGTGGAGGATATCTAGATCAATTTTTCTATATATACAGTGTTTCAGTGTGTGCCTTTTAATTTATGTTTTATCACTTGCAATATTCTGCAATTAACAAAAAGACAAACACATTTCCCTATGCAACACTCTATGGTTATTTTAAGTAGATTTTATCCAAAAGAATTTCCCCTTTGCTTGTGTTGTTATTTAAGAAAATTTTGCTTGTGTTGTTATTTAAGGAAATTTATTTCCTAGGAAAAATTAACAAACTATTTTAAATCATGTGTAACACTCTACAACAAGCATCAATCTAAATCTCTTTAAGATCTCTAAGTACCTTTAAAGTATATATTTGCCATGCAACCAAAACAATCCTAAAGGATCCTCATTAAAACTCTAAGTATCTGGTATGTATGGAACAAATTATAGAGTTACATTTGAAGTAATGATAATCAATTATTTATTGAATATATTTGCAATAAATACAATGTAGATGTTCATGACATTTTTTTAATAAAAATATTTTAAAACTTTACAGAATTAATATTTTAAGATTGTAAATCGAGTAATAATACTAACTTGAGAATTATTTAATATGCAGCATCATCTTGAAACTAATTTTGAATGTTTAGAGAAAACATTTGTAGACACACACAAAATGTAGAATCACATTAGGACTGTGAAAATAGCACAATTAATACTATGAATAAGGAAGTATTAGAGACCTAAAACTGCAAGCCAGTATAGTTAATTATAAACTATCAATTATAGCATTTTAAACCTTAGGACCATTTAAATTTTTCCTTAATATTAACTGATGAATCTCTGAGGGAATTCTGAGTATACTCTTCTAAAATTTCATGCCAGGCTTATTTCATGGCTAAATTAAACTGATTGAGATTAATGATCCTTTTTGTGCCCTGTGACACAAGTGAAAAGATATTTATTTTGGAAACAGTGTACCCACATTCTAAATACAGAGAGATTGCAATGTATAGATAGAAATACATAGATAATTTGATATAGATATCAATACCTGTGTCTATATAGATGATTTGGTGTCTCTAAAACCTCTAACTGGATTGTTCAGAGTAAAATTGATTTATGTTTTATAAGTCTAATTATAACAATTTTCAGGAAAATGATTTGTTATGATGACAGAGATACATTGATGGTTCAATAACATTCACCAATGATCCTAACTAATGGACAAATGGTATGTTCTATGCTTTGGAATGGCATCTATGCATTGACTGCTGAATTTTTTTCTCAGAAATCTCCAAGAAGGAAATATTGTTTGTGAGAATAAATTCAGTCTTCTACATTATTCACTTTAGAATACAACTTAGCTCTGATAGAAATGATTCAATATATCAAATTCTGTGTTAGAATCTGTAGAATCAAGAGTGTTTTTCTTGGGATGGGTGGATACTTGTTTTTCTTTAAATCACTCTTTCAACTAGGAAGTTACACTCTATAAAATCATCCCTGTCACATACTTTTCTTCTCCATATTTCCTGCATTTAATGGGTTAGAGAACGCTAACTGTAAGAACAATAATCTCATAATCTCAGTGGCTTAAAAAACATAACCTTGCTGCTAATTGGCATTTGATTCCAATAAGAGTCAGTAGTGGGGTGGAGCGGAACTTTGGCAGAAATTTGAACTCTTTCAATCTATCAACTGCATAATCTTCTATACTTGAAAATCTTCCCCTCGATTCTCTACATGCAGCAAACTGAAAAGAAGAAAGACCGTGTAAAGGCCACAGATGAAAGTTTGAAGGACTAGCACAGTAAGTGATAGACTTAACTTCTTTTGTCAGAATACAGCTATTAGTCTCATGGATCTACAAGGGAGGCTGGAGAATAAAAGCTTCCTATGAGAATTGAAAACAATAAAATAAAAATAAAAACAAAAAAATTATAAACAATGTTATCTCTTACACACATGCACACACACTCATATACAATGTATTTGAAAAGCCCTGTTTTCACTTCTATTACTAGATCTCTACTAAAATTATATCACCATAACAACAAACTAGACATTTATTAATTACTTTCTAATTTTTTCTTTCCTGTTTTTCTTTCAGTTTCTAACAGTAACTATAAAAATTACATTTTTCCCACTAGCCAAGAGCAACTTTGATTAGACTCCCTTTGAGTCAGTAAATCTTGATGGATTTGCATCTCTGATACCCAATGACTCTCCCTTAGAAAACTTGTATGTAAATAAATAATTATCACTTCATGATGGAGATCCACCAAATGCTTTTCTGTATACATTATAGTTATATAATTTTATCTCTTTTATATGTACACATATAGTTATTTAATTTCTTACATAATTTTATCTAGTAACTAAGGAGTAAAATTGTGCATAATGAATATTAGGAAGTAGAGTTTTCTGACACAGCAGAAAATTTACATTTTTTAAGAAAAATATTCAATCCAAATTTAAGCAAGCCTCAGGAACTGACTTTCTGTTTGTATAAAATAAAAATAATTATGAATGAGTTAAATGACACAATTGAGAAACAATCTGACTATCTTAACTTGAAAATTCTCCAAAATCAGACCTTAAGACATAACTTAGATACTTGGATGCATGTAGTTTATATGGAAAGTGATCCAAGAAACAAAAGTAAGAGAAAGAGAAAATAAAAAAGGAATGAAAAAAGGCCAGTATAATTGATGTTAATTATCAAATTATTGCTTCAAGCAACAAAGACATACAGTCCCACAGAGAAAGTACTAAAAAATTATGTCAAATATAACTGTGAATTTTTCTTCAAGGAATTGTGAAGTTTGAGTATTTATTTCTGAATGAATCATACTCACACATGACACTTGCATCCCAGTTGTGACAACTGCCCTGTCCAAGGTAAGTTTCAGAAACGTAGTAAAAACTTTTAGGCAGTGAGGGAGGGGAGGGGAGAGAGAGAGACACACACACACAGAGAGACACAGAGAGAGACATAGAGACAGAGAGAGACATAGAAAATATCAATAAATATTGATCCAGGTAGAGGATGTATGAATACTTATTGTATCCTCACCTAATCTTTTCCATATTTAAGAAAACATTCAGAGTAAAATGTTGGGAAATAGGTAAGAAAATATTTTATACCAAACACAATGTTAATGATAAGCTCATGTTTATCAACTGCAGCCATAGTCTTAGAAATTTTATACATCAGTATCAATAGTTTTAAAGTTATAAATATATAGGTTATTAATGTCAGATTGATAATATAAGCATCACAGATCTCTTTCGGAGTTTTCGTTCTTTGCAGTATACCATTATATTTGTTACAATTCAACTGCCATTACAAGTTCTAATTAACTCAAAGAGCAATAAAAATAAAATAGAAAAATAAAAATAGAAAATAGACACATTGAGGACATTAAAAAGTTGTATAAAGTATGTCATAAGTGTCTGTCATCACTTTAAAATCTATAATGACTGTACATTAAAATAGAAGCATATTGTCAATTATTTTGCATTAGGTTTTTCTGAAAGATAGTCACAGTGGATGAAGAAGAAATTCTCTCTCCTATGAAGCAAAACTGATTACTAATGAGATTTTCCAAAGGACAATTAGGAAGAGTCAAGTAAATTTACACATGTGATGTAGCCCTTATACTAATTGCGAAATTCTCTTATCTAAGGATCTACTATTAGTATAAGCCTTAATCAAGTGAGATGATAAGTAAATTCTACTGGTGTTATCTGGAACTATATTCCCACTTTAGATAGATTATGGTTATTCAATGTACAGTAGTAAACTGGAGGTATTAAAATATCCCCTACTATGTAAAGGAGAAAAACTTTCAAATATTCATTGGAAATATCCTCATATACTAAATCAACCAGTAATTTGTCTCTAAATATTCAGGCCTTGATCAAAATCCAAGGACGAAACTGAAGACTAGTTTCTTATTTCATTAACAGAAAAGTTCTGAACAATGACGAGTCATCAGAATTAACAGAATCCAGGCCTGAATGTAGAGATGAACATTTGAGACTCCATTTAACACTGAATCAGTAAACTGTATGATTCCTTAAAACTAGGCCTTAACCCAAAATACAGTGATATCTGTTTCAATTGTTTTACAGTTTTTTTTTTCTTAAATTGAGTATGTTTTGTTAAATAGGAGGCATAAATTGATAATTTGTACATTTTTATTTCTTCCAGGAGGAAGAAGTTGGATATAGTTTAGAATTGTTTGTTGTTTTGTTTTTGTTTTTGTTCTTGATTTTACATTTAGTCCTTCTCTACTTAGGTCCGTGAAGAAAAGACTAGTTATGGAGAAGTTACTGTTTGGAATGCTTAGTAACCTCCAGTCCTGTGACTTTCTACTAATTTTGAAGTTAATACTAATAGATGCAGTCTCTTCATCCTAGCCATGGGGTTACAGTAGGAGAGAGTCTAGACCAGCCACTAAAAGTAGAATGCAAGGTTCTTTCTCTTTCTCTCCCTCTGTTTCTCTTTCTCTTTCTATCTCTGTGTCTGTGTCTCTTTATCTCATTCTCTCTTTTTCACTTCTCCTTCTCTCTTTCCCTTTCACTCTCTCTTACTTCTCCCCCTTTCTTTCTCCCTTCCTCATTTGTCAACTGGATTAAAGACTGGATTAAAGACTGATCTGATAAAGGCTGGAGCAATAATATAAATTTATCTACCCTATAAAGAAAAACCACTTTCTCTTTTCATTACATTCATTTTTGTTATAGTTAATAGGTGTAGTTCTGCTTCTTTGAAATGGTAAATCTAGAGACCCAAAATCATATGTTGATGTGTGTGTGTGGTAAAGTCCTGTAGTCCTCTTTTTTTTTACTTCACTTAGGAAAAAAGGCCTGTACTCATTTCCAACTAGCTTACTTGATTATTAAGTTAGGTCAAGTTGTGAGGCTCAAGTCCTGATATCAAATCAATATTTAGATAATCTTGAATTATTAGCTTTGTTCATATATGACACTAAAATCTTTTAAGAATAGCTGGCAAGAAAAAAATTCATTTATTCTCAAACTGCTTGCAGTTATATTGAACAACCTAGGTGACTCCATCTTAGGTATAAGACTCCATCTTAGGCACAGGCCAGTTCCCAGAAAAACTGCAGATAGCGAGATGCTTGCCCCACCCTAGACTCAGCCAATCAGAGCAACTATGAAAAGTAACTCTCCAAATTCCCCGACTTGTTCCTTGGCGCCATCACCCAGCCAATCCCATTAAAGGTCAAGCTTGTTGTACCAATCCTGTAACGCCAAGACATTGCTCCCTGTGCTTACGTTTTTTCCCTTCAAATACCCCTAAAGCCCCATGTTCGGGATCGCCTCCTACTCACTGCTGCCTCGGTGTGTGGAGTGCTGTCCGGACTGAGTCTGAAATAAACTCCCTCTTGTTCTTGCATTGGTGTCTGCTTCTTGGTTCATGGAGATATGAGTCGGGGTATAACAATATAATCACTTTTGTCTAGCCAAAATTTATACAATTAGGTAAACAATTGGCCAAATTCTCCACAAACATCTTCAGTTTATAGTTCTCAAAATCCCCAATACAATTTATGTATGATTAAGTTTGAAAGAGAAAATATTTTACATGAATTTTAAAGGAATGAGAATATCATTGAATGTCTGTTAACATTTCTGAATGTGAAATTTATCTAAAATCAGTGGATTTTACACTGAAAATTACCTGATTTATTTTAGAAATATATAAAATCATTATGCACCTTACAATCAATAGTGCTTTGAATCTATCCATATTTCCACAGCATGAGGGCTCATCTAAACAATACCATGAATAACTTGCTAAAATGCCCAGACATTTTAGTAGTTACTAAATTAGATAGGATCAGTTTGAAAAAAGCAATTGGATTCATATGAGTATTTGAATCAGATGCGATGGGCATTAATAAACATACCATTAACTTCTGTTTAGATGCTATCAAAGGGATGCTTGTTTTGTTTTGTTTTCATCAATTAGAGATATTTGGATATAAATGGCAGAAACTCAACTCACATAGGTTTCTTTTTTTGGCTTATGTAACTGAAAAGGCCAGGGTGTATCCGGCTTTTGGTTCAATGGGCACAATAAGGAACTAGCTTTTCTCATTCTCTCCACCTTCATTTCTGTTAACTGCATTCTCAGTTCCCTGTGGGCTCAAAATGATTATATCTTCTCTGCTTTAAGCTGAGTAGGAAATGTGTATTTGAGGTAGAATTCAATGGTTTTTTTTAATTGGATCAAATTGGAACATGTGCCAAATTTGAACTAAAAGCCAAAGGCAGGCAATATTCCGATTGACCTGTTGATTGGCCTGTTTTGAGTCACATATTCATGCTTGGTTTGAATATCATTCAAAATACAGTGAATAAATATTGCATAAATATTTAGGAGCTGCTTATACACACAAACATACATATATATTGCACGTAAATTTTTATATATGCAAATTACACTATGTAAAATCTGCATAAATATTTAGATATGTTACATATATTAAATGTTATATATAAATTACATATATGATTGAAAATAGTCATATCTATTTTTGAATGTAAAAAATAAAATCTTTAAAACACCTTAAAATATAAAGCTGTTTAAAACAAAATTGGAAACTTTTGAAATATGTGATATATGAACTCAGAGCCAAAATGCTATTAAAACCAAGAAGAAAAGGCACACTTACTTTAAATAGAAAATATTATCAATTTAGAATCAGTCAGTTACATTATCTATTTTCTTAACTTCTAAACTAGTAAAGTCATTCAAACAGAAAGATATATTAATTTATTTTGTGTTATCAGATCAGATAACATTTCTGATCAATGAGGAAGGTGCTGAAAGAATAGAGGGATAAAGTCTCTATTCTACAATATCAAACCTACTTTACTCTAGAAAAGAGGAATGAATCAATCTGGTTGGAAGAGGCCTCTCAATTCATGAAAGCAAGTCATTCTACTATAAGAAGAAATGAGTAATATATATATATATTTTATATATGAGTAATATATATATTATATATTATATAATATATAATATATATATATATATACACACACACACAAACACACACACATATGTATACATATAGACACATATATAAAGTACATCATCCCGCTATAAGAAAAAAATATTTTACACACACACACACACACACCCTCCAATTTCAAAACCCAGGCTTATACATACAGAACAGTACAAAAAATTTTGAGGAACATGGCATATTATAAAACTTTTAATAATAGTTCTATAAATACTTGCTGAAGTTTCAGTTTTATAAAGAAATTTCATTTGATAAATTTTGCTTAATTTTCTGATATGTTAGAGAGGTGCCCACTAAACATTCCCCAAAGAAGTGTCAAAAATCAGCTGTAATTCGCTGGTTATCTATGACTCCACTTGATATTTTAAATGTCTTTAATCTTTTTATTAAATATTTAAATTATTTCTTATTGCCCCATTTTATAAATGAGAAAACTGAAACTCAGAAATGTTGGATAAGTTCCCCAAAATCAGCAGAGTTATAAATGTTAAACCTATGATTTAAATTTAGTATTGTCATAGTTGAAATCCAGTTTGCTCTTTGCTACTTAACTATACCTTTACAATAAAAAACAGGAGAGGATCTTCATGCTATGTTTTCCCATCTCCAACACACGGAATTTAATACAAGAAACTATTTAGCTCATGTGCCATATACTATATTACAAAGGTTAAAGACCAAGCAGCTATTGAATAACCATTCTAAAAAATTAGAACTGATAACTTCTCAATCTATAGAACATTATTCAGGAAATAGTTAGAAATTAAATATAAGTAAAATTATTTTAGCACAAGTTTATTTACTAAAATATTTTTTATTTTAACAGAAAAGACAAATTTTGTATCACTCAGAGAATTCATCAGAAATCTGTTTGTTTTTAGTTATTGCTTTGGTTTTATCATGAAAGCATAATTAATTATAAAAATTTCCATGTAGCATATTCTATGAAAACTTGAATAGAGAGCATTACAAGATTTTCATATAGGAAATCTATTTTAAAATCATTTATATAAGACATCCAGATAATTATACTGTTGAAGTTATCTTTTCCTATTTTTAGGAAGCATTTTTAGTAATAAATGCAGACAAAAACCATAAAAGTCAGAAATAAAACGTGATCTTTTTTCACAATGATCTTGAGAGAAAACAACATAATGGCCAAAATTTTTTTTTGCTTGGATAAGAACAGATAAAATAAACACGGCTTTTTAATAGCAACACAGAATTAACAATGTAATGTTTTATAGAAAAAAATGTCATAAGTTTTACATAATGGCAGTTAATTCTTCATTTCCGACCAACATTTATTAAATTTACTAAACACCATTAATGCTTCAACTATTAATAGTCTGTGAAGCTAGTTGAGTTGGTTAGCAGGTGATAACAATAAGGTAGAAGTTCAATTTCCATACAGAACATTTAGTTTTGCTTCAGTCACTTGATTATAATTGTTTCTCTAACTATGTTCTGCTTCTTTGAAAATTGAATGTAATGGAAAGACATTTGAAATATTTATAACTTTGGGTAAAAAATAAATTGTCACAAGTACAAATAAGAGCTTATTTGTCTAATAAAGACAGCTGTTATAAAATAGCATAATTCTGAATGTTACATATTATGAAAACTCTTGTTATGTTAATACTACTACGGTTTTTCCAAAAGAATTTCTGTAACAGGCATCCAGTAAATTTTAATAATCTACTTAGAGAATCTAGAAGTGCATAATTTAAGAAATGCTAGAGAAGACAATGCAATTTGTCTACTTTCAGAAATACCTCTGATAGTCTGAAAAGAGAAATGTGGTTTCAGTAGGCCAGATTTATCCAAAACAAACAAACAAAAACTTCAAGATGTTTAGTTACATTGGGACTTCAGATAAACAAAAAAATATTACTTAGTGTAAACATATCCCAAATATCATATAGGATATACTTATACTTTATTTGAAATTCAAATTCATCTGGGTGTTCTACTTTTTATCTATCAGTCTTTGGTTCTTGAATGAGTCAGGAGAATAATGGACATAAACTAAATAAAATATGCAACTCTAGGGTCACAAACTAAATAAAAACAATTGTTAGAAACTCTCTGTGCTGTTCTATAAACAGATAGTTGTGATAACTTGGCAAGTAGTCATATAAAAACCATTTCATTATTTTAAAAAAGCTTTAAACAATTTTTTTAACTAAAAAGAATGTTTAAAATTTTACATGACTAATGATTTTGCTTGTAGATATAACTGGAGAGAAACTAGAGGGAGCAACAGATTAAATTAATTTTACTTGTTACCAAACTTACTCTTCAAAATGAACTCTTCAGAAATCAGTTTTACTGTTTCAGTGAAACATTTTGTAAACTCATATGGATACAGTGTAATGTTTTATGTTAATTTTTTCTTTCATATTGAGTACTCTGTAGATAAATATTCAACTAACAGATTATTCAATGTTTTAATACTTTTTTAGTCTTTCTCAATCACCTATCATTTTACTATTTTAGAATTCATTATTATCTACATTTAGAAAGGAAATGAAAAATGGGAAAATTCAATGAACTTGTTTTTCTGTTTGATGAAAGATTTTAAATACCTTAAAGATTGAAGCCAGGCTTTAGATTACCTATTGGTTTCATTCTCCTAATAAAATGAATAAATGACATTTGGCTGTCTCTAATTTAGAAAAATGCTCTGAAAAATTATCTGCCAAAAACTAAATTGCACTTCTGCTTTAAGAACATTTATAACTGACACTTTAAATATTTTAGATATTTTTCAAAAACATCTTTTAAAGAACATTATTTATTTTAAAATATTTTGTTTCTTATTTAAGAAATATTTGACTTAAAATGTTGATATATATGCATATTTATTATATGTGCATGTATTTATAGACCCATCTACAAACTTTTATATATATATATAAAACACTAAGATTAATCTTAGTACTTTTATATAAAGAAAAACAGCAAAGTTTAAGTTCTTCAGTAATTAATAATTTTAGAAAGCTTTTCCAGGCTTTATGAAAGCTACAATAAAAATATGTAAATATCACAACTAACTCAATATAATCAAAGGGTCAAAGGGTCATGTATCTATGCATAACAATTTTTGTAAAGCTATCTAATTCTTCTAACATATTTAATCCTTCTCAATTCCAAATATAATACATACGCTGCACTTTTACCAATTATTGGTAATAGCTTGAATATGAAACCTTAAAATCATACTACGTTAGAAAATAAATTGAGAAAATAAAATTTTTAACTGAAAGATTATGGTTATTTTTTCTGAAGAATATCACCTGCAATACAAAAATCTTATTGCTAATATTCTTTCTCTCTACAGATCTGAGTGAATAGCCAAGGATAAGACAGATGTTGACTGACTTTCACCCTCTGGAAACAATGGTTAGGTTAATAACTTGACCTGCCTCTTGGAAAGAAAATTGAAGCCATTCTTCCATTTGGTTTAGACAGTGACCATGAAAAGAAGTTATTACAAGCAATGTAATGAAGACCATAACATTTTTGTCATGAGCAAATCTATCACTGGCAGACCTAAATTTCAACTCAAAATTTGAGATTTTTCCTCAATGAAGCAAATTAAATTGAAGAGTGGAAAAAAAAAAAAAAAACTATACTAAGGAAATACTAATCATGGAGGCCCCAGGAAGTACATCTGAAAACATATGTTTTTAATGGCACATTGCAGAGTCAAAAATCTGATATAATTATATCAAAATATAATATCATTCACCCACTGAGCCATAAAGTTAGGTATGCATTGGAGCACTCCATTATCAAGTTGTATTAGTGAATGAAAAACACAATTTGAGTTTTGTGTGAAGACATGTGTTAGTTGTATGAGCAACATATCAGTTGTATACTGCCAATGAAGAGTTGTTTGACAAAAAAGAATTCAGACCTGGTGTACAGATGGTCCCACAAAACCCTACAACTATCCTCTTACATCATCCAGAGGAGGATATTTATAGCATGATGATTTTTTTGTTTTTTAACTATGTGAGGTCCTGAAGGACAGTGGTAAAAGGAAATATTCTGAGTCAAGATAACTGAGCAATATGGCTCATTTGTTTTACCTGAAAAGAAAAATGGCCAAAATACAGATTAACATTGATATATGGGCATAGGCTAATGATTTTGACAGTCAAGAACTTGGAAAAAATGCAATTGGAAAATTGGTGACAAAAATTTCTAGGGAATAGTCCATGATATGGTATCATTCTGTGAGAAAATAACCCAGCTAGTTTGATTACATTGGTCCAATTGATTACATTTGTTCATTTCTATCATAGAAGGGGCAAGACTATTCTCATTGGAATAGACACTTATTCTGCATTTGGGTTTCCTTTCCCTATCTGTAATGCACCTGAGAATGTCACCATCCATAGATTTACAGCTGCTTTATTCATTATCATGGTATTAAGCATAGCATTTTTTTCTGACCAGAGAATTCATTTTACTGCAAATAAAGCATGATAATGGACTTGGACACATGCAATTCATCGGTCTTACCATATTTCATATTATCCTGAAGTAGCTATAGAATGGAGGGTTGACCTTTTGATGACTCAGCAAATAGTTGGTTGGCAACACGCCATGGACCTAGGGTAATGTCCTTATATTTTTCCCATAGCCAGAGATTTAGAGACTGGTAATCAAGAAATTAAAGTAGCAGTAGTTCCTTTTATTATTTCTCCTGTTGAATTATTAGGGAGAAAAATCTTTCCTTATAAAAATTTTGGCTGCCAGTGTAGAGGTTTACCTTTCCGAGGGAGAAATCCTCCTCCTAGGGGTCTCAGTAATGATTTTATGAGACTAAAGGCTTAGGCTACCACTTGGCCATTTTCTACTTCTGGAACTCTGTAACTGACAAGCAAAGAATAGGGATGTTATACTGGCTGTGGTGATTGACTATAACCATCATGAGAAGATCTGGTTGTTATTAAAAATTGGGGAAGGGAGGAGTATATCTACATACTCTCTTAATTCTCTAATATTCTGTGGCATAATTTAATGGAGAACCCAATATAGGTAAGATAATTATTGGCACATACTTCAGAAACAAAAGTTTGTACAATGCTTGGAAGGCAGAATTGAATCAGTTATTATTATCCTCTGAAAGTTACTTTGGTGAGACACAGAGGAACTAGCAGTTCAGCTTGCTCTTACTCCCTCTTTGTGCAGCTCTTACTGACTGCTGCCTCCGTTGATCAACAACACTACCAAGGCTACCACCAGATGCAGAGTCGACAGTCTTATAAGCACAATTTCTCTAGTTTTCTTTCATGGTTCCATTAAATTGCTGGACATTCTGGCTTCACAGATTTTTCATAAAGCTCCAACTTGTCCATCCACCATATCAAAGTGTTCACAAGAACTCGTTATTCATCCTTCAACTCTTTTTTTCAGACATCACCACCCCTACTACCACTGAGTAGTCTAATTTCAACAGTAAGTCCGTTATTTATAGACTCAGAGTGGTTTTGTTTTCTTGATCAAACACTGACTGATACAGCTCTAAATCAGAAGACAAAATTTTCAGACTTGTTTTCTGCCTCATTAACTTACAAAGAAATTAGTTTTCTGCTAAAATGTTTACTTTTCAGACAAATTACTTGTTTTGTTTTGTTGGGTTTTTTTCCCAAGAAATATATGCTCCATCAAATCGCAAGCATCATTATTGTCCAATCATAAATTCCCAGCATTAAATAGATCTTGGAAAGAGTTAAATGTGAATATTCATCCAGTTTCAGTATGCAAACGTGGCTACATTCTACCTCCTGCCCTCTGCCCCCCACCATTGTTTTGATCCATTAGAGGGACTTAATTAAAAGAATGGTGGCTTTCCTTAGATAGAAGATAATTATTTCTATTTCTTGAAAACCGAGCTCTTATCACCTTGAGGTAAAGGAGACTAGTTTGTAGTTTTTAAATGATTAAGACATTTAAAAAATGTTTCTTTAAGTTATATTGGTAAGAGACAAAGGACAATAATGTGTGCGTTTGTGTGAACTTGTATGTATATGCTTGTATTTATTTTAAAAGGTATTATAGGAGTGTATGAAGAGAAACATGTATAGGGTCCTAGAAACCAGGAAAGCCATAAGGACCTTGTCTTAGAATATAGAGAGGATGTGTGAAGAAGCTGCCTGGGAGAGACCACTGTGTTGTTCATTGTCAAAGACTTTTAGTGTTACCCAAACTGAGGCATTACCAGAAAAAGACTGAGTCTTCACAGAATTAGAACCTTGCATTATCTCCTCCCAGGGCCTGCCACTATGATCATTTTGGGGACAGGAAAGAATTTTGCTCCTTCTCCATCAGTGTTTTAACACTTCCTTAACTAAGCTAAAAAATATCTCATCATGCTTAAATACTGTGCCCTGTGCTCATCAGGTCCTCAGTGTGGACGACTTTCCAACATATTCATGAGCCCAGAGTGTGGCTGATGAGAATAATTATCCAGCAAGTCGTTAGAAAGAACACTTATAAATATCCAAAGAAGAGTGGGTCAGATAGCAAAATGAGGCTACCCACCTGGGACAATTGTTGATAAAGGCTCATTGTTATGGAAATGTGATTATTCCCATTAGAATGCTACTGTGTTTTGAGACTTTTGAGGTTCCTTAAGATATTGCAATTGTTTTCTTCTACAAATATTTTCAATTGTTGATAGAGTACAAAATATAGAGTTATCTGATCAATTTTGAAATCTCAAATTAATAAAAAATATTCATTTTTTAATAGACTCCCTCCTTAGTAAAAAAAACAAACAAATTTGAGTATATTGTTCATCAAACAGAATTTGAAAGTCCATCTTGCAATTGTTGAGGTGGGGGTTGGAGTGAGTATGGAAGTAGCAGCTCAGATAGGGCCTGTTCATTTTTCCCCTCTCCAACCTCATTTCATATCCCCATCACAACTGTGCCAGATACAAATTATATTCCTGGCCTTGAGCTTTCCTTGCTTCCTTCACCATAGACATTGAATTGGCGATCCCGTTCTCTGAGAAGCTCACCCTTGTTCTGCATACTTTGCACCTATCCTGCCACTTAACTCAGTGCCACTTAGACTCCTTTTAATTTCCACAGCCTTGCCAACGAACCCTCTGATACTCAACCTTAACGATGACTCCTACTATTTGTCACAGATAAAGTCTTATATTTAATTATCTGCCCTACTTTTTCTCTTTAATAAGTTAAAAACAGGAATTGTTTGGATTTTAACAAAAACAGTATTTCAGTACCTGGCATGTAAATTGATCATATTATTTAACTAATAACAAAAAAATTTAGATTTTTACTGTCTTCAATTTTTCAGATGTATTTTTATTTAGAAATGTGATATGTTCAATTATTCTGTTCTTATGTTTGTGTTAATTCAAAAAAATAATAAGATATATTTATATTCTATACCAAAGTACAGGGATAAAATTGTGCATATTATCTTTTCAATAATATATTTGAAACTCTGTATTCAAGATTTATAAAAATATGAAAAATGTTTGAATAAGTCAACTATAAATTTCAAACATATACAAATGTGTTATAGAAATGTCTTTCCTGAATATGTTACTTGAAAGAACTGATTTCTATAATCATTTTGCATATCATTATTCATATATTTGAAAATTAAAAGTTTGCCTGCTTACACATTGAGGGATACTTGTAATTTAAAAGCCAGAGTTCTAAATATTTTTTTATCTTTTATTTGGTACAATTATTTTTCTTTACATGTGGCATTGAATTTCATGCAAACTAGGTGGGCATTTAAAATATATTATACTTACTTTGAATTTTAAATTATCAAGTGATTATTAAATACAGTTCTATCAGTAATACACTTCTTTGTTTTCTGAACATTAAAATATAAATATGAAAGTCAATTTGCATATAAATGATAATAAAAAATTTAAATTTATATATAGATTAGAGTTTAATACAAATACTAACAAAAGAGTATTTAAAAGTATGATCTACTACAATAAATACTTTTATGTTAATTTTTTATTTATTTTAATGATAAGAATGTATTTATGAATATGTAAAGAGAAAATTAACAAAATGAAATATAGATCTGATGAAATAACTGTAAAAGCAGCCCAGAAGTAAAACAGAAAGATACAAACCTTTAAGAGATTAGTTAAGAAATCATAAAGAACAAAACGGGAAGGATCTGTGTAATCAAGGGAGAACAACAAAAAGAACAAGACACAACGATCTTGGAAGAGAACACTCTGGAGTTGAAGAAATGAGTTATTTGGAGCAAACATAATGGGTCTTAGGAAAAATAAAATAATTTTTAAAATTAACAATTTATACATAAAAATATACTTGTTTTTAAGCTAAAAATGGTATTTATCACCAGCATATTTTACCAATTCTTTCAAGATAGATGAATGTTTGACGATAATGAACACTTGGGATCAAAAATTCTATCAAAGCACAACAGTATTGTTATTAAATAACATGATTTGTTGATGATAACAGTTCAGGCAATATTATTTTGATTATCCATATGAGTATAAAAAGCAGTTCAAAGAAATTTGCAATTTTATAGCATGAGGAAATTATTTCTGTAAAAAAAATCTATTTCTGTTCCTCATACTGACCAAATGCAATAGTTTGGAAGTCATGCTGAATGGCAGATTTCTCTCACAAATCCACAAGCTTGAATGACTGACGTCTCATCTTTTGGGTAAATTTCATGCAGTTTTTAGTAAATAATAAGTATGTTGAGAAAAAAGTGCAATTTTGATACAATTTCTGTTTGACTAAATAATGAAATAAGACTGAACACTTGAAATTGTATTGAATATTTAAACCTACTTACAGTCTAGAGATGTTAATATTTGTATGAAAACTAGTTTGAAACTACTTTGAATATCTCAGAAAATGAGTCATTGTCTAAAATATTTTTTCCAAGGGTCTGTTTATTTTCTAATACTAATTTTCCTCTCTCAGAAACTAAAGAAAAAGTATAAGAGTAAATTATCCAAACCTGAAGTCTTTTCATTCTGCTAGTTTTGTTTTAGTGTTTATTGTTTTATATTTGGCCTAGGGTCTTCAATATCACTGTTTGAAGTGTAATCTTGCATGATATTTCCCTCTTTTTTCCAACTGCAGCATATACTGACATCTAAGGCCAAATAAAAATGTCATAATGCCATGGATATTCCATCTTAGTAATGAGTAATAGCTATGAGTTTCGGAAGTAACCACTTTCCTCAAAGTAAACTTTTGTTTCTAAAGTCACTTATTTATTTCTAGAATGACGAAACAAGAAATGATGGAATACCTTTGCATGAAGCTAGCTCAATGCAAAGGTTGAAGTCTGTGAGGTTTATGTCATTCTCTTCTACATTTTATTCACTTTTTCTCTCAATGCCAATGCTTTACCACTGCCAGCTTTAGAATTATAGTGCTTTTCTGATTTCTAATTGTATTAAAGGGTGATATTATTCAATAAAATTTTAATAAAAATATATTTGGGAAATGTGCTGAATCATATACAAATTGAAAGTGCTATAGTCATTTTATAATATGTACAAATATTTATAGTCACCCATACACATCAACCTATAACTCATAAGAATGTTTTCTTTTCAAGAAGAATAATATGTTCATCATAAGTAAAAATATAATTAATATAGTTATAAAGTTTCATTTATATAAGCTAAATAAGCACTAAAGACCTTCTGTACTGCATGTGCCTATAGTTAACAGTAGGTATCATACACTTAAAAATTTGTTAAAAGGATAGTTCTCATGTTAAATGGTCTTATCTCAGTTAAATTTATAATTAACAGCATTATAATTAATATATTTCCAATTATTAATTGATGTCATCAAGATGTATTTTCAATTAATACATGCTAATGTATATATATATAAATGATGCTATTAATAAATGATTAATAAACTCCCCTTATATTCGCCTCTTGATATCCACCCCACGGTGGTAATACGAAAGTTACATGTGTCATGCTTTCATTTATACTCCATTTTTAAATGCACTTGCGTACTTCTTTACAAACATAAGCATACATGTAGAGAATTTGCTGTAACATTTTTTATTACTAATCATGCAGGATTGTCTTATACATTTTAGTTTGTAACATGCTTTTCTTACTTAACATTACATTAGGTAACTCCATACAGCTGCTTTTCATCTCTATAGACTCAATTCCTGAATCAAGGATCCAAATTTGGTTTGATTTTTTTACCCTTTCTAGATACACAATCATATCAATTGTAAATAAAGATGACTTCCTATTTCATTTCTATTATTAACTGCTGTTTTCATTTTCTTGATTTCACATTTACTACGTCTTGTAAAATAATAAGTTATATAATAATAGTGAGTGTTTTGGCTTGTTCTTGGTTCGAACAACAAATAGTTTCAATGTTAGAGATTTTTAGTGTGCTTTTTGCTGTTATGTTCTGGTTGTTTTTATATCATATTTAGTTAGCCTTCCTCTATTCCTGTTCTACATAGATAGTATTATATTCGTGAACTTGTGTAAATACTTTTAAGCATATAATTTTGAAATCCAATGATTTTATTTACTTCAATTTCTTAAGATGAGGGTCTTTATTTTAGAGTAATAAATCTTCCATTATCTAATTACAGTGAACCAAGAAGAAAGCTAATTTTTAATAATAAGGGCCTTCCTTGCATCAAAATTAATAAGTGAAAGAAATATATATATATTTTTTTAATTTTAGGGCATGTGACAGATTCTGGTCAGAAAAACAAAACAAAACAAAACAGAACAAAACACAAAACAAAACATAAGATTTATGCAGTGGTTTAGGTCCTTCCTCTTCCTCCTATTTCCTTAAGTTTTTGATCCTCTCTCAAGATTTGATTGTACACAGGGCCATATCCACTGCATTTTATTCCCTCTACTGTTTTTTTTTTTTTTCTTCCTGCTGAGTAACCATGCCAGGCTCCACACATTTTATGCAGAAGTTCATCTAGTATTGTAGCCAGATTTTCTGCTCCCCTGTCTTCCTGGAAGCCAGGATACTTCTGTAAGATTTGGGCATGTTTGAATACATTAAACAAGAAACCTGATAAATCAGAATAAAATAAGTCTGTTTTAATCATGATTGGGGAACAGACAGTATACAGTACCTCTGGCTGTTGAGTGAGATGTTTCACTTAATATTTTTTCTTCTAAGATGATTAAATGGCACAGAATAGATAAAATGTTATGAATAAAATTTTCCTCTGAGGTACCTTAATATAAATTGTCCTACTTCTTAATAATCTAATGCTTCAAGCGCATATCCTGTAAAGTAATGACTATTGGTAGAGTACTTAAAAATAATAAGAACACAGTAAAGGATATATTCTTAATTCTAAATGTAAAATTTATGAGAACTTCTTGTATCTTGTGTAGTATAATGTACATATCCATGTGTCAGACTATCCTTGTTTATTACAAGCCATCAGCCGTCTCACGTCCATCAGTTTTTATTTATTTATTTTTGTTCTCAAAGCATATTCATCCACTCGCAACTCTAATACTAGAATGAACTTCAGTGACTTATCTTCAAGTCATTTGGGGAAAACACACCTTCTCTGCTACAACTTTGAACATTTGTCACCTCGTTCTTGAAAATAAACTGCCACACCTTTCACAATGGCTGTAGATATCCAGTTTTTTCTTTAATTAGTAACCTAAAAATAATGCAAATAATTTTTATGTATAAAAATAAATGTTTTTGAAGAGAACTTGATTTTTTATATTTGTTGTTCTGAGGCTTATTGGAGGAAAGTAGGTTTCCATGAGAATAGTGCAATCTCCTAATAGTCATGTATTGTTCAAGCCAGGAAGGCTATATAGTTAATATTTTTAAAAAATACAAAATTTACATTATTTCACTTTTTTGATGTTTATTTTAAATTTGATTTTGATTTTTAGGAAATCTATTATTATATGTAATTTGAATATAACTATGCTTTACCTTTTAATCCTCTGGTTTATTTCTATCAAAAAAAGTGATCATCTGGATTGATGACATTACTGAAATACATGTATAAAATAAATTATATTAAATAAATATTTACTAACTTATTGTATGCATAGATCTATTTTCTTTCTCATGGAAACACTGTTGTCCCACATATAAAACATTCAGTTATAAGTAAAAATAATAAAATTCAGACATCTTAGCTTTATGTGTTTTTCAGTTTTATTGTTATAAAGCTCTATTTGTCAAAGGTGGTTAGAACATAATTTATTTTATAGTATGATGACCTTGTTCGTAACTTTTAAGTATTTAGACACACAGTATAATGTGGGCATCTCTTTGTATCCCTGCCTGAGTATATATGTTAGTGGCAGTTTTGCATATATTTTTCCCCTCAAACTGCTTTCATCATAGTTCTTTTTCTCTCTAGTTTATCTCTTTCTATTGCCACATAGTCTTTTCTCTGCCTCTCCTCTGTTACCACTTCTTTCCTCACAACTCCTTAGAGTCAGTGGTCATCGACAAAAAAATAAGAAAAATTAAAATGTGAACTTTAAAGAAATGCAGATTGGCTATGTCATATATTATTATTTTGTATTATCAGTAATCCCAGAAACAATATTAAACTCTTTAAGTAGACAAGTGCCAGACATTTTGTTTTTTCAAACTGTGATTAAGTACCATCATTTAAGCATACACTAAGCAAGCTATCAATGCCATGTGTGATTTTAAGGATATTTATGAGCCTGTAAGATGATCCTTGATGATGAGATTAATTGACTTGATGGCTCCTGAAATGAGATCCATTAAACATAAGAGACTGATAATCCTAGATAGAAGGCAGATGCTTCTCTTGAGATCAACTTCCTGAAGATTTGAAAGATCAGTTTCTAGAGAAAGGATTAAAAAAAAAATTCTTCCCTGCTCTTCCCCATCTGATCTATAGTGCAGATGTTGAGTGGGTGGCTTAGTGGTAGAATGGACTAAATTTAACTTAACATTTAGGCCATATAGAGATAGATAAAAGTCATATAATTTTATAAACATTTATGATTAGTTAGCCTACCTATGATCTGGTCACAAATTTACCCATCGTGTGAGGCCAAAATCCAGGACTGAGTCCTGAGTTAAGCTGCAACATTCTCTAACACTAATTAATGTCTTCTTTCACAGAAACATGTCACTATCCTCACAAAACTTAATTGAGTATGACTCAGTGGTTTCTTCTTTCTGTAAGTATAAAGAATAGTGCATTTTTGGATGTCTCTATAAACTATAGAGTGTATTAGAGATTATTGAATTAACTTTTCCAGTGTTAGGAGAATGTGACATAATTGAAGCATATGGTTTTCAGGCCTAAGTTTACCAAGCTGTATGATCTTATGTAATACATTTTAACTCTCTAAATCTTTATTCATCACTCATTAAATAAGGACGATGATGATATTTACTTGATTTCACTTATAAGGATACAGTAAATATATGAAGTAATTAAAATATAAAATCATTATAGAAATGTGATTAATATTATCTGACATACTAAGTATTCTGAATGAATTGTTCTAGAGAAATTTCTGTCCGTTGTGTACACTAAGAGACAGCAACCACTATCTTTATATTTTCAATGTCTAGCTCAGGTCCTGGGACATAAAGGGTATGCAATACCTTATAAAATACCCAAATAGTTAAATGGCTCAAAATCCAAAATAATATGTTATTAAAATTTATTGAGGCTCACATGTTATTTATTGAAAATCAGGTACATGGTATATGCCAAACATTTAACTAGTTGTTTAAGGAATAAGGAGATATAAACCAAATTTTGTAATTAGTTGTCACAAGTGAAGTGTCCTAAGTTGCTATAAAGTACTCTGAGAACACAAAGGTTGTATTCACCTCAGATGGCTAAGTAGATGAAGGGCAAGGAACAGGTATGTGAATCATAATATGACTTTTCATACTGCTGACTTTGACATATATGTCTCATCTCATGTAAGTGAGATGTTCTGAGGCAGCTGAATAGTATTCCTGTATGTACAGGACCAGAATGAAGAAGAGGAAAAGTATATTTAAGGAATTGCAGAGAGTTTAGTATGTATTGTTACATTGAGGAAAATTGAACATTATATTTATATACCTACCAGCTAGCACATAACTTTCTTAAGTGGGGTAGAATGGCAAAATACAAAGTTATATAAGGGGGAACCACAGATTGCAAATGTCTGGATGCAAAATATGTGGATTTTATTTTGGATGCAATAAGAAGCATTGAGAATTGTTATCAACATTGTGTTTTAGAAAGATACCATATTTAGAAAAGTAAGTTTTGGAGAACAAAATGGAGGAAAGGAGACCAGTTAATAGATTTTGTAGTAATCCAGGTAAAAAGGATAGAGAGAGCTCCAAGTAAAATGTGGGGGAGAGAAGGCAATGCTAAGTTAGATATTGATCTCTGGTTTACTGATTTGATATGGAAGGTGATAGAGAGGAAAGGTGAATTTTTGGTATGAATACATAGTTCTAACGTTTATTTAAATGAAAGTTATAAATTGAAAACTATGTTTTAGGGGAGTAGAAATTAATTTTTCATATTACCATGAAGAAGTGATTTAGTGACAACATTTTCCAAGAAAGATTTGAAGATGCATGGTCTTGAATAGGAGAGACATCTAGGCTGCACATAAAGATTCAGGTTTTAGAATATAGTATATAGCTGAAGCAGTGGAAATGGGTGAGATTAACCAAGAAACTCAGGATACAAATAAGAAGGAGGTGGCTCGAGAAATACCATAAGGTATCAAAATATGTGGAGGAACAGAAGAAAAAGACAGACAGAGGAGGAGAGGTAGAGAGGAGGACAAAGCTGATTTTGCAGGCCTGTTCTGACCCCCCAAAATTTTTTCTGTCTTTTTAACTATGTTCTATCCTTACACATTAATTTTTTTTTGAAAAAGCTATATATTCATTTTAAACAGTTTAGTTATTTGTGTCCATACCCTAACTGAAGCAAAGGAATGATCCCAGTTATAATTAGTCATCATTAATTTTCTGGACAATTATTTTTTAAATAAAACAAATCAACTATAAAGTGTGTGAATAAAAAAAGAATAATTTTTTAAGTGATACAATATTTTTAATGAATTTTTATGTGCATTCACATGCTATTCAGGAAAAAAAATGTGTTAAAGTTGCATCTGAAATTACAATATGATTATTTTACACAGTATGCTCTCAGGTTTTGAAGGAAGCAAAAAGATAACATCTGTGCTCAATAAGCATTTCCACAAACCATCTAGTAAGTGCCAGAATGCTTATGTAGCAATGTGAGAAATCAAGGTTATTTACTTCTTTGTTAATTCTTTGTTAGGCATGCTTCTTCCGCTTAGCTCACACATTTTTTTTTCCTTGTGCGTTTTGCCAGCTTTTTCAGTCCCAGATTGAAGGTTGTCAGTTCCCAAAAATCCTCATAATTCAACCTCTATTAATTCTTTAACGATGTGGGCACGTTTGGACTCAAAACACAGAAAACCTGAACTAAAACAGTATCACTTTTACTATGTACTTTATTATTAGATATAACCAGAAATCTGGACAAAGGTAATTTGAGTTAGTTAATTCACTCTCAGCAATGTCACTGAGTTCACAAGTTCTTTCTACTGCACCATTTTCACTTATTGACAATTCCCTGAGCAGATCATAAAGAGATATTTCAATCAGTTCACTTTGCCATGAAAAAGTGGCTCCACAGTTTAGGCATTACCAAAATAGGGGGCCACCCTCCTACATGTTCCTTGTGTTAAGTGTGTGGCATCTTTCTTCATAAGCCCCTGAATAGATTTTCTCCATAGCCCACTGACCAAAATTGAGTCATATGCCCATTCTTGAACTAATTACTGGCAAGTGAGAGGAGTGATCACCTGAGATTTACTGATAATTGCTCCTTGGAGCTGGACAGAGAATCAGTACTATGCTCCAAATGCTTGTGTCCCCCTGAAATTTATATGCAGACCTTCTACCCTCAAAAGTGATGGTATTAGGAGGTGGGAGCTTTGAGAGCTGACTAGGTCATGAAATCAGCACAAATGAGATTAGTGTTTTCATAAGAGACCCTACAGAGCTCCGCAGCCTCTACCACCATGTGAAGACACAGCAAGAAGTCTGCTACCTGGAAGAGAACCTTTACCCTTCTGTGCTGGCACTCTCCTCTTTGACTTAACAGTCTTCAGAACTTTGAGAAATAAATTTCTGTTGTTTACTAGGAAAATAATCTGTATAAACATTTTGATGTAGCAGCCCCAACAGACTAAGATACCCAGGAAATGCACAAGTTCCTAACACTTCAATAGCCAAGGTAAGAGGAGATGCTTTTAATTAGAAATTACATTATCTGACATGTCT
The DNA here is from genome assembly GCA_003508835.1 of Eonycteris spelaea. Taxonomy (NCBI): domain Eukaryota; kingdom Metazoa; phylum Chordata; class Mammalia; order Chiroptera; family Pteropodidae; genus Eonycteris; species Eonycteris spelaea. The sequence goes on along the minus strand of PUFA01000067.1, from coordinate 3,187,888 downwards.
TATATGTTTTCATTGTCTTTGTGTGTATAGAATGGAGCAGTTCAAATCTCTCCTTCCCCTCCTAAACTTGAACCCTGAGGATATATCATATTCAAATCAAGTTGTGTTCTACTGGCCACATTATTTATATCAGCTGTGTCTTTTTAAACATATGATTCATCCAACTTAGAATTTTATGAACCTCACATGTATCATTTCCTGAGGATGTTCACACTGTTGGGTAATTATACATTTATTTAAAGGCTACTGTTTACTTCTTGATTATTTCCTTCATATAACTTATTTTTTAGCAGAATATAAGATCTGGGGTTCATAGAATATGTCCTCTTTATACTCAGCATTTATACTTTGAATAATATTTGCCAAAAAGAAAACATTAAGTTGCCAAGAAATCAATTACTTGCTTATCTTGTTATTTCCTTAATGATGGCTCCATGGGAAATAATAATATAGAATATACATTTTTACTGACAAATGATTTTGCTTCTTAATTCAGAGGTTCTTAAATTTTATTTACAGTCTCATATTCATTTTTTAAAAAATCTGCCTTATTAAGACAAAGCGAAAATAGCATGTTGTTAATATAATAAATGGAGGTCTTTGTCCTTGCCCCTCTCATTTGGGCAAGTAATAAAATTCACTATTATTACTACTAAGTGTGAAAACAGTCATTAATACATTTATTCATGCAATGATTACTAAGCTACAAATTGCTAGCTATTACAGAATGCAAAGTTATAGGAAAAAGTCCCCAGAGTTACTAATTATTTCATTTGGGAGACACAATAATAATATAAAGCCAATCTTTCTTAGTTTGATATATGAAGATATGAAGCACCATGCAGTTTGGCTTATTTTATTATTCTTAGCCTCATTAAGCACCATTTTTCTGAACTACAAGCCACACAAAACTTTCCCTGATCTTGGAAGATACAGATGCTGACACACCTCAGTGACTTTGTAAATGGTTTCCCTAAACATAGAAAACAAGTGTTTCTTCATGCTCCAAAAACACCACCACACCATTTCCCTGTCACGCCTATGTGCAAATGCACACTCTATTCCATATCTACAGCCAAAGTTCCCTCTCTTCCCCTTCACTTCTCTCCTCCCACCTCTCTCTTCCCCGTCTCTCTCTCCCCCTTCCTCTGTCTCTCTCCCTCTCCCTCTCCCATTCTTTCCCTCTCTCTCTCTCTTCTCTCTCCCCCCACCTCTCTCTCTCTTCCTCTCTCTCTCTCTCTCTCTCTCTCTCTCTCTCTTCTCTCTCTCTCTCTCTCTCTCTCCCCCTCTCTCTCTCTCTCATACACACACCCCCAAAACCATCTTATTTATACAAGTTCTTGTGACTCAACTTCAGTATTATTCTGATATTCCATTCTTGGTGGGTTTACATAACATTTTACTGAAAATGCTCTATATTAAATTGAATTTTCCATTTCTGGCTAAAATCTCTTTTTCTTCTTAGTTTCTCAGTTAAGACCATACAAACCCTTCAGCATCATCTAAATTTAAGTCTCGTGAGTCTCTCTATACTTATCCCAAATAGCTACACTTTTCTTGTCCTCATTTCTTCTCACATATGTCTTAATTTCTTTATATATATATCAAATATTTCATAATCTGTCACTTGACTCAGCCTGTGGCTTGTATACATAATTTGTTAGAAACCTTAATATTTCTATTATACTCAGAAAAATTTCTTAATTCATCCAATTGTTTATTTTCTTACTGATTATAGCTTGGTTAATATTTTTTTTTTACCTTTGAAAAATCATATGTTAATATGTCATTAATTTCTAATTTCTAATTCAAATTGAGGCCTCAAGTAGCCACCAATATGGCTCCCTCAAGGCACTCCCATCTAGATAGTAATTAAAAACAGCATCATGTCCTGTAAAAATGGTGAATATTAATACCCTTATGAAGATCTAAATGAGGTATGTGTGGTGATATCTATCATATTTTTATTAAATTTTCCAGTCTGGTTTCTGTAAAACTAAATAGATCTTGGAGAAAAACTTTGGAATTAGTCTAGCTCATCCAAGTGGCCCTTGATTTGGCAATTGAATTATTTTCTATTACAATCAATAAAGAAGATCTGGGATTTTCTCATTTGCATGGGATGGAAAACAATGCACATTTACTATAATGCCTAAACACTATGTTGAATCTTCTGTCCTCTATCACAGAGTAGTGTAAATCTATCTGGACCATCTGAGCATCACTGAACACATCAAACATCAATGATATTGTGTTGATCAGCCAGGATAAGTATGAGTTAGTTTGTATGATGGAGGCTTGCTAAAGACATGTCTTATAAAGGGTACAAAGTAAAGTTTTTGTAGATTTCATCCTAAGGAGTATGCCGTAATATTACTTCCAAAAATAAATTTAAAAATTCTCCATTTTTCTTCAACAAAGTAAAAAGAATAATGCCTGGTATTCCTCCAATTCAATCAATTTCTGGAATACTGTTCAAGATGATTTATCAGGTGAAATGGAAATTTCCCTTCTTTGAGTAGGTCCTAGAGAAAAACTGGGCCCTCTGGCCTGCTGCTTGGACCATATGACCTGAAGACTTATGGTGATGGATGTTTAAATGTTGAGCAAAGAAGGAATGTGGTGTTTGTGGAAATTTGGTAAAGAAAACCACAATGCAGACACTGCTCTTCTGGAGCAAGTCCCTGTCATCTATAGCAGAAAACTGTCTTTTGAAAAAAGCATACTATGCTAACTTGACAGAGACTGGACACTCAACCATGGATATCAAATGACTATGCATGCAGCTTGTCTTTAGCCGGGTTCTGTCTGGCCCTGCAGGATACAATGGCAGGTGGGCACAACAGCAATACATTCCAATATAGAAATGATATATTAGAGATTAGACAGAGAGGGAAGGCACAGGTAAGCTGCATGAGATGATAGCCTATGCCTCCATTCCATCCTCCATGTTGGTAGCAGCACCTTACTTTCAACTCATACCTCTAAGTCAGATGGGATGTTCCTTACGACCAGTTGAAGGAGGAGCGAAAATCTCAGCCTTGCATTACTTACAGGTTGATGTGGCATAAACTGTAAAAAAAAAAAAGAATCATAAATTTATTTCATTTTCATGTACTGGCTGACTTAAAAGACAGTGACAAGGAAAAGAAATAGTATATTTCCAATAAGTAGAGTTTTAGGCAGTGTACCTGGGCATCCACTATATGCAGAATATATAGGGATCTAAGGTTAGCAGGTTAGCATATTCACTGATTCACCAAAACTGACAAATAAAAAATAAAAATAAATAAAAATAAATAAAACATTGGAAGCTAAGGGTCAAAAATATGAGTTAGAGGCATGTGAATGAAGATATATAGTTGAGCAGGAAGTGTGAAAAACTTCAATTTACACATTAACATCAGAAAGCATCTGTTATGGATGTGGCAACAAGTAATTAAATAGACAAAATGACTCATCTAGTTGGTGTTAAACACACCTTGTTCATAGCCATTCCAGCGCTGGTATAATGGACACATGGACAAAGTGGCCAGAGGGCAAATAATAAGTTATTCATAGGATCAACAGCATGGTCTTCCTCCTACCAAGGCTGATGTAATTACTGCTTCTTCTGAAAGATCAACATGACAATGAGACCAATGTAATGTACTATTCCTTAACAAGGTCAAGTGGCCACTGCATGGCAAGTCAGTTACTTTGGGCCCTTTCTTCTTAGAAGGGCCAAGAATTTGTTGTCATAGAAATAGATTTTTTTCTAGCTTTGGATTTGCCTTTTCTGTACATAGGACCTCAGATAGGGTCACTATCCAGAAGACTGTGGAATATATGATCTACAGGAATAAATTGTAAACGGCAATAATTTCTCATGAGAGAAACCACTTTAACATTAAGGAGGTTCAGGAGAAAGCCCATGAGTATGAAATTTACTGGTTGTATTGCTCATATACTATCCAGAAGCTACCAGTGTGATAGAGCATTAAAATGGCCTCCAAAATACAGCTGAAGCGTCTGCTTAAAGACAATGTTTCATAAGATGAAGGCACTATTCACCAGGATGTATATATATCTATATATTTCTACTAAGAAGAATGAGTTTGAAACCAAAGGGTAAAGAAGAAATGCCCATATTTACAATCATTCTCATTGACTGCTGCTGGGGAATTTTGACTTACCGTTACTCAGCTTGGCAGGTTTAGAGATCCTGATCCCCAAATTACAGAAGGTGATACTTTCTCTGAGTATAAAAGCAAAGTTTCCAATGAAATACACCTACAGCTGTTGCCTGGGACACCTAGTGTTCAAGGAACCAGTTGTCGATAAGAAGAATCACAATCTTGTTAGTGATAATTGACAAGGTCAGCAGAAAAAGGTTTGCTGCTATTATATAATATAGATAGATGGGGATATGTGTGGAACTCAGAGGACCCTCTTGACTGGTCGGGCTCAGACCTTTCATGAGTGAGGGATGGAATCGTACCTCCAGGTAACCACTTAAATTTGCAGGGGTGATAGCTGGTGCCAAGGAAGATTTAGAATGAAGAGTAAAGAAGGAAACCAATAAGCAGAATTTGTGTCCCTAAGAGTATATGGAGCAATGGGGAATGTAATTAGTCCATTTACCTTGCTTTTCCAAACCTCGTTCCCATAGCAGGAAGAAAGGCTCATTATGACTTTAAATGAGTTTCTCCCAAACCATGAAGAAAAGGATGATTTTGGCCCAAAGAAAGGAATGTGGTATACATGTAGATGCACAACACATATCCCCCTTCCAGAAAAGACGTTTAGCCCAACCATGAGGAGTGTAGTAAACTGACCATCTGCAATTGTTTTCTTCTTGAAGATTTACCTCAGCTTTCCAGCCAAAGTCACACTCATCTGAGGGAAGCCTTCAGCCAATAACTGACATGCACAGTGAGTATAAGCTATTTCCACATAATGCAGACTCTTCTTTCTTCATTGAAGCTCCTTCTTGATCTACCCTACTTTGTCAGGTCTGCATCATGCCCCATTATCACAAGCCCACTCAATTTTCAGGGAAATGAACAGAGACCGCATGACTCTTTGGAGAAATATTGCCATCTCTTCTAAAGAAGCGCATGTGCTATGGGGTATATTGGCATGGCCGTCTTTAGAAAATACCATCTGCTTCCCCCAAAGAAAAGAGAGGTCCTCATCTTTCTTTTATCATATTTCTTTTATTAAAAAAATACACAACTGCATTCATATGGTACTTTTCTCCCACTTTCCTGTGATAGGAAGGATAGAAATTGAGCATTTCTTCCTTTCTAAGACCAGGTCCACATTGATGCTCCAGATTTATTCATTCTTATCTTCTTGTGGTCTTTTCTCTAAAATTTAATTATTTATGTGTCTATCCCAAATTCTTGAAATTGTTCCTTCTAATGTATCATTCGAGCCACATTTTAAAAAATCATGTTTCTCCTCTTAAAAAAACAAAAATAAATCTCCTTTTATGTCTCTCTTTCTAACCTTTCCTGCTCTTTACAGCCAAATAGCTCTAAAGTACCATTTACACTAACAATATAGGTTTCCATTCCTTCCAGGTATTATTCAGTCTACTACATTTTTAGCATTGTAGCTGCACCATTAAACCCCATTTTTTTTTAAATTAGCACAGTTTCCATGGAGCCATTTTCAACAATTTTTGTTAATAATCATATTTGACTTCTTTTTGGTTTCTGAAACTTTTGATATATTTTTCCTTTTTGAATCCCTTTTTCATAGTCTTCTTCTAACTATTCTCTTTCTTCTGTGGCTGCTTATTTGTGTCCTTCCTCTTCCCATATCCCAGATGCCCTAAACATCAATATTTTGAATGAGTACCCCTATTTTCCATTCCAAAATATTTTGCTTGGTCGAAGATAGGCTTTTTACCAAGTTTTATCGTATAGGCCTTGACTAAAAAGATGCACTATAACAATCTAATTCTCTTCAGATTTTTTACTAGACTCTCAATAGAAATATTTTATTTATCAAATAATAGAATGAGTATCCTAAGTGCCATGGCATTCTCTATTTGTATAATTCAGCCTCCTGCAAGTTTTCTAAGTTAGTTTTTGATGCCCCAGGAGAGTTGGCATGCACTAACATTTCTGGCCAGTTATTTCTGAACATCTTTCTCTTCTCTGCGTCTATCCCTTTTGCTGGGTATCATCATCTCCACAAGCACTCTTAAAGGAAATAATGGAATTTTTTGGGCATTATTGTTTTGTATGCCCAGTATTTCCAATTACCATTTCAGTCTTTGAGATGTAATTGGGGGATATTAAACAACACAGAATTAAATATTTGCAGATAAGACCAATATTTTAAACAAATTCTTTTGTTAACTTGGAACTCACTCAAGTAACCGTAGGTTATAGAATACTTTAAAAATGAGGAAATGGATTTCATAGTATTACAGGTCTGTAAAAACAAATTATTCAGCTAACCTTCAGAACTGTAACGTAATGCAAATTAATTGCAGGTACCTTAAAATATTCAGTTTTCTGTTGGTTCTGCTTCTTACTGTGTCACTCCTTCATTTATTCCATTCTTTCTCTTTATTATATATCTTATATCTATATTTTCTTTAATTATACTTTCTGCTTCTTTCTCACTTTTCTCTTTGGAGCCAATGTATGTATCTTTCAAACTTTAACTTACTGCAAAATATTGTCATGAATACTGTTCTTTTCCTATTCCTAAAAGAGAAAATCTAATTGAATTAGCAAAAAAAATAGTCTTAGCTTTATTATTTAGGGCACATTATTTAGTGGGGACATTATTATTCTTCTTATTATACCATTTGATAATGGAGAAAATTGAAACTAGAGAAGTTATTCATTTTAGCTTAAGCTCAAAAAAATAAATAAATAAGTAAAGGAACAGAACTTGAACGCTGGCTCTCTCCAAAAGAAACATATATTTTATTGCATTAGCACATTTTTTATTCTGAGATAATCAGTATTAGCCAAGATGGGTAGGGCAACATGGCACAAATTATGACTGCTCAAATTTAAGTCTATGCAGAAGCTTTAAGAACAATAATTTTCTTCAGAAAGAGTTGCAATGGACAGGTATTTTTTAAAGAAAAAAAAAGCAGATGTAATATAGTTGAGTTTAAATACCAAGCTAAAGAATTTGTACTCAATTATGGAAACCAATTATGGAGGCTTAATTTCTGGAAACCATTTTGAGGTCATTGAATTTCTTGCTTAGTCAACACTGTGGGAAATTAAATGAATAGAAGAAATGACATGTGGTAGTAGATGTCCCATGTTTGCATATCTGTACAAATCCTTAACCTCTCTGAGTTAAACAATATTTAGGGTGAACAAAATTAGCAATGTTCCCTGCTTACCTTTCAAGAACAAGATCTTAGCCATTAGAGCAGGAACTGTGAATGAGGACAGTCACCTATGGAAGATGCATTAAATTATTGAACACGGTATCTAGGCTGGAGACTAAGTCAATGAAATAAAAAAGAAATGAAAAGGTGGGAAAATGAAGGAAAGATAGTGTCACTGATTTTCTTTACCATTCCTTATAGCCTCCACTGTCTCTGAGAAGAGAGGTATAAGGTATAAATCAATTCAACTTCTCACTCCCTGACACATACATACCTTCTTCTAAGAACTCCTGTCACCATCTTTCTTACAGGAAACATTTTTTTCTCCCTCCTATAGTTTCTCCAGTGCTGCTTATCAGTATCATATACTGTGTGACTTTGCATAGTATTACATTTTGTCCCTTTATTTTTCATTTTTATCTCTCCTGTGGTAACTTTTTAAAAAAATCTCAAAAAAGAAATTCTAAGTAGATGCACAAAATAAATTGAGATCTAGGTCATCGGGTTTTAAATTATTATTATGAAGCTCAGACAGAAAAAAAAGTCACCAACATATTTTGGCAAACTCAGATGCTAATGAGTCACAAAGCTCATTGAGGAAAATGGGTAAATGTCAAGAACATTTGGGTCAGATTTTGAAGAAAAATGTATAATATAAGTATAAACCAATGATAGGGATTCAAAAACAGGATTTTTTATGAGAGAAGAAAGTGTTCTAACAGTCCAGAAGCAACAGTGAGTCACAAGAAGCACCCCCCGCCCCAGGCAAAACTAATTGCTGTCATCTCTATTTCTGAGATCCTAAGATGCTTGAATCTTCCTTCTATTATCATCTAGTAAACCATATAATTACCTTCTTGCTCCATCAGTTGAGCAGCAGAGGACTTTTTTATCACTACATTTCTAAGATTAATCATTCCGCTGGAAACATAATGGTCATAAGTAAACGCTTATGAGCAAATGATTGAATAAATCATAATAATCCAGGCATGCATGCACTAATTCAGAAGCTGATACTACTCCTGTTCAGCTGAATGATGGAAAATAGAAAAAAAATGTGAATTAGAAAGGCTTGCAAGAGATATTGTGTGCTTATAATTTCATTAGGATGCAAAAGGAATGAATAAAAGTTCAGAACAGAGGGATAAGTGTTCATTATATTCTCCTGAGAGATACAAGCAAAAAGTCCCTCATTCTCATTTCTAAACTAAGAAGTCCAGCTTTTTAATCATGGATGTGCTGCAGCTCAGCCGGGATGTTATGTGGAGAGAAACAACAAGGATAACAGACATCATGGGGAGGCCTGGTACTCTTATTCCTCTATTGGCCTATGCCCTCTCTGTTGGTCCCCAGCCAGACTGTTGTAAGGGATTTTGTGTCCAAAGCCCCATGAGAGAAAGGATACATTGCCCACCTGGACTATATTTGTTATCATATATATGATTTTTATAAGTTTTCAGAACTAGATCATACATTTAAAATAGAGACAGTTATTAAAATAAGAAATCTTAGATAATAATATATGAAAATAACCAATCTAAAATGTCTTAACAAACATTTTAATTATTTTTCAAAAACATAATTAAATATACCCAGCCAATCAGGATTAAAAGCTTTTGGTGGTATGAAATTTACCTTTACATAGGTGTTAACTTTTGGCAATGAGAACAGAGTTAATTCTACAGACTAAAAAATGGGGAAATCTAGCTGTAAATAAACAGTTAGGAAAATGAGCTATTTCTGTTGGAGCTAATGAGGAATAATACTTAAAGCAAAAACTGTTCAAATAAGAAATAAATGTTCATTTAACAATTTGCCTTAGATTTGAGGCTTGTTCTTGCTGTGTTCTGAAAGTGTCTGTTTGTTAGACACAGTGAAACTTAATTTCCATTCCCAACAGTCATTTCTTATAGTCTAAGATTGCTTTTCTTTAACCTATAATAATTATTTATGAGGTTGTCAGAGGTGTTAATAAGCACACATTAATAAAACTTCTGTCTGAAATTGAATACTTAGCAGACGAATGGTTGAGAAGTAGCAAACACATTCAACTGGGCAAAATTTTTAAAAATGTGCCTAAATTACTTCCCTCAATTAGGGATACAGAGCACCTAGGGCTTAAGGTAGGATTACAAAATTTATACTTCTATGCCAAGAGCAACTGTAATGCAGGATCCAGATTTTTGCTAAAGAATGTCATGTAGTGGAAAAGAAATGGCACAGACTTCACTACAACATATTCAAAGGTTAATGTTTCTTTTTGTTATTGTTATACAGGTAGTATATGTTTGCTTGATTTACCATGTGCGCACACGTGTGTGTGTGTGTACATACGTGTATCTTTAATTTTAACCAAACATGCATAAACATGCATAGACACATGTTCATGTGTTTGGGGGTTGTATAGGATTAAGAAAATATATGTTGTGAGTTTTAGGAATTACAGTACCATTAAATAAATTGTATCATGCAAAAGGCATATTTGGGCAAGGCCTCAACTGTGAGCAACATCTATAATCATGCTTTAATGACCACATGATATGTAGGTAATAGAAGAAACCAAAGAGAATTGTAGGAGCCACTACATTACAATTTATCAGCAAACCAGTGGATATGCCTTGCCCCTGCTGTGCATTCTGAGCAGGTTCCTTGAGTAGTAGTCAGAACCCTAACTCAGTTTTCTGGTTTCTGTGTCTCTTCATATTTGATCTACTGTCACTAATGATTTGCCTATGTTCAGGGTTTTTTTTCCCCCATAATTATGACTTCTATAAAATCCAGCTATTAATTACCTATTACTGTGTCAAGATTAAAAAATGGATAAGGAACTAACTTTTTAATATTTTTAAAAGCTGTTTATTTATTTGAATTATGTGGATCTAACCTGGGTACTCAGCCTTCTGAAGATGTTAAAATCCATAAATGAATAATGTTAGGAGATTTTTAGACAAGGATAATGTATTCCAAACTGGTCCTAGGATGCTAAATCAGTTGAAAGATGAGTGAACAGGAAAGAAAAGGTAACAAAAAAATGAGACATAAATAGAAGGAATGGGAAGGAGACCAGAACAGGTGTCAGAGAAAAGAATATTTGGTAAAATTATGTCAAGAATTTGGCAGATGGACAAGAGGAGCAAAATTCTAGTTATTAGTCATGTGTTTTGTGGGAATATAAACAGAAGTAGTATTTAAGTAAGTGCCAGCCAGTATCTTAAACCAAGAAAAAGAAATGACATAAGCTATTTATGTGAAATTAGTGTGCATTATTTGTACCCAATGGAAAAAACAAAATCAAGCAATTCCCCTAACAATACTAAAGTACAACTCGAGTTCTCCAGGAATATTTGTCACACCACATATAGAGATATTATTAGATTGCAAATGACATTAGAAGTTATGAACATATTTAATTAGTATAAGTAGATGACCTAGATTTAGTTCAACAACTATGATTTTCTTAATTAGAAGGCTTTTATACCCAGCAATACTTTAAATTATCTTTGGTACAATTTGGAAACTTTAAAACCAGATGGTACTTTTGTTAACACTTTAGCAGGCAAATGTGATGTTGTCATTGGATTTAAAATGAACATGTGAACTGAGGCCTCTGCAAGACAAACATAAAATTTAAAAGCATCTGGATCTGTCTATGCTTAAATCAGAGCTGCCTGTTACCACCATCATATGATAATGACTGGAAGCCATTATCATTACACGGCTGAAAGAGACCCTGAGAATGTTTCACATTTCCACCAAGTATATTTTTTTTTCAGTAGATAAAACAAGTTTCTTAAATTTACATTTTAAATGTATAAAGAAATGCAGAAAGTAAATATAATGCAGTAAAATCAATAAATATTTCTTTTCCTATAGAAAATTTATTACAATTTTGCCCAGGCTTTTACACTCAAGATCATCATACTACTGAAGAAAGTATTAAAATCCTATTTTCATATGCAAACTATCTTTTCTTTATATTCTAACGTGATCATTGAGGGCCATAGAATTTTTAAATATATTTCTATTCTTCTTTTGTTTTCTAGGCTCCTCCTAAAAATATCTTTTTAATTAAAAGGATAAAAAGCATTAATAAAAAAAAAAACATGCTTTTGTCAAATATATGGGTGGCCCCTTATAGGTAGATGTTTTGTTCATTGATTTCTTCAATTTTTATATCATTAACATTCATTTCTAAATGTTATTTTAGATCCTACTGATACGACAGTGAGAAAAGAATCTGTCCTCATGGATCTTATGATGTAACAGGGGAGATAGATAATATGCAACTAAACAGATTCTTAAATTATCAGGGTTCTGTGTTTAGGTTAGAATATGGCAATTTCTTTAAGTCGCTCTACGTGAGTAACCATCTCCTTTCTATTGCCTTTATGATGTTTCTTATTTTTCATGGAGGTTTGTTAAAAAAAAATCCTCTATGCTATTTTACTATTTTTATATATCAATTGTGTATGAAAAAAATTTATGTAAAATCTGAATAAATTATTGTAAGAATAAAAACTTTAAAAACTTTAGAAAGTAACACAACAAAATGCTACATGAGACTTATCTCAAAATCTTCAGAAGATAGTACATTTTAATGCTTGTTCATCCTAAAGAGTGCTTAGATATCATTGAAAGTAACAAAGCCATTTATTCAAAATTGTCAGCTAGTGGCCAGAAACTGATTCTGCTGCTGAAAGCTTCTCTCTCAGGTTCAGCCTGTGTATGAAGAAATATTTGCTTGACAAGTTGTCACAGTTCTATGATTTTCTCTGAACCCTTTCCTACAGTTGCCACGGGGCTCTACTTTTATTTCAAGACAAGTGAAAAAGGCCTTCATAGAACTACTGGATATGGTGGCTCTGGAGAGTCAGGGACAAGGACTGTTGTCTAATTTTCATCTAAAGTAAGTACACTGCTATAAGCCAGCTAAAGCTGCTCCTAAGGGAAAACAGAGATGCTGTTTAAGCAGCCTGAACTCTCAGCCCTTTGCAACACTAAAGCTCTGAGTTTTCTTCGTGGTATTAGTACTGATGCAAAACGTAGCTAAACTTGAGTCTCTTGTAAGGACCCTACAGAAGACGTATGTATGCCTGCCAAAGTATAATGACTATGGCAGACTACAAGTGCGGAGGCTCACCAGAAGCAGATGAAGGAGCAGTTTTAGATCGTTCGCCCTTGAGAACAATGGAAGATCCTTGCAAGGGGAGCTCAAAAAAGGCTATTAAAAAGACCATGATTGTGACATCTGACTATAGTGACTGTTCCCTCACTGCCACTAGTAAATTCACAAGTCTGCACTTTTCCCATATGATCACCAATTTATCTCTACTCCCATTCCTGCCCCAGTCCTGGAGAAACCAACAGCTACAGGAGTAGGGGAGGACACAACGAGGAGGTTAAGAAACCTCTCAAATCCCCTTCTCTTCTCCAAGGGCCTGTCATGAGTCAGAACACGATGTGGAGGTACTGGCATTTTGAAGTAGATGAATTCTGTATTAGACTAAACAGGGTTTTTATTTAATGCCTGAAAATTAGGATAATTATAAATAGCTAAGGGTGACCTAAAAAGTTATGTAATCTACTTAAGATATTATTTCAGTAGTAGGAAAGGATCTCTGGTATAGAAGGGTCAAAAAAAAAAATCAATGCGAGAAATATTTTATTTTTTTCCCCTTCAAATGCCTCGCTAAGTCCATTTGGATCATATATCTCTCTTAAATCCTAAGTGGTCAAATGGTTTCAAATCTGTCAAAAGTTTACCCAAATCTTGCTTTTTTTCAAAATAATTTACTAATTGGTGTCAAAAGTGAGGTTTTCAGATTTTCCTGGAAATCAAAGGCAATGACTTATGTAAAGTAGGGTTTAAATGAATTTGGCAGTAAAAGTTTACCCTAAATTTTCCTATACTCTCCACAAATATATCTATCCTTTATGGTCCTGTGCTCTCAGGAATTAGATACAAAGGGATGAAGTTTTACACATTTCTAAAGTGAGTTAGAGATATTTAATGATTTCCTTAATCCAGACTAACACTAGTTAATTACATCATCATACAGAAGACCATTGCAATGATCATGCTAGGTATGGCATTAGTAGTTTAAATGATTTATTTAGGGAGATTAAGGTGGCAGGGTAAAAAAAATAAATAAATAAGAGCATGAAAAGTCTCCATCTTTCACAGCTTTAAAATGTTGGCTCTCTTGTGTGGTATAATTAAGTCAACAGTCTGCTGACTGGGTTCCAGGCATGCAGACAACTGTTCCCTCACTGCCACTAGTAAATTCACAGGTCTGCACTTTTCCCAAAAGCTTATGTGCACAGTCTTTTCTACGGTAGAGTTGATACCTTAAAAGGTCCAGGTGGATGGGAAAGCCCCCTGGGTCATAATAACAGTCCAGACAGTTATCTAGACAGTGTTCAGAGCAACAGTTAGGTATGCAAGATATTATTTATAGGCTAGTTGTCAAAAATACCTAATAGTCAGAATCTAATTTGCCCCCACATAACTTATATAGTATGATGGAGATAGAAAAATGTTCATCTCGTTTTGACATTTTTTGAGCAATGTGCATGACATTTTATTACTTATTTATTTATTTTAAATTTATGCATAGTAGGTATGTGATATTATATTAGTTATATTAGTTTCAGGTATACAATGTAATGATTCAACATTTTTATAACTAAGATGTGATCACTCCACTAATTCTAGTAATTACCTGTCACTATGCAAACTTATTACAATATTATTGACTATATTTTGCTTCACCTTTTTCATGCCCTCCCGACCTTCTCCCCACTGGTAACCATCTCTTTGGTCTCAATTTCTACAAGTCTGTTTTTTGTTATTTGTTTTTTTAATTCATTCTTTTGTTTTGTGTTTTTTTAGATTCCATGAATAAATGAAACCATATTATATTTGTCTTTCTCTGTCTGACTTATTTCACTTTGGATAATGCCTGAAAGTTCAACTTTTAGGAAACCCTTCTGAAGAATTTTATGTTATGTTTCTGGTTTGCATTTAGTCAAAGATCTTAGCACTGCCTACAGAACTGCTATTTCTCTTTGAATTTATGGAAAAAAAAACAGTATAACAATATTGTTAACCTTTCTTAATGTTTCTTTTGGAAAGTTTTAGATTATTATTTATCATATTAAGTAGACATATATGTTTAATGCTAATGATATTTGTTTGTAAGGCTTATATAGCAGAACATATGCGAAATTGCAAATTCGAAATTTCACCTGTACAAAGAAGTCATTTGAATGAGTAAAAGTTAACATATACTTATTTGTTTCAGGCACTGTTTCAAGCACTTTATATCAAACCCTTGAATACTATCAAGAACCCAACAATATAGGTACTGTTTTCAATTTTACAGACCAACAGGAAAAGTTAAATGAAGTGATAGATGGTAGGTGGCAGAGCTGGGATTTGAACACAGCTGGGACTTAGTGCATGAACTATTACACTCCTTAATAAACTGTTCTGAGAAGAGGATAGTGTTGAAAAATTAGTGGTATAGTGGTGCTGGCAGCTTTGACTGTAATTATGCTTGTGATGATAGTGGCATTAAGAAAAAAAATAATCCTTTCTGCATCAGGTGATAGGGTAATTACATTGCATGTAGAATATCAAATAATAGTTATCTTGAATACCTTATGAGCTAGTAAATATTATTGTCCTTAGTTTCCAGGTGAGGAAATTAATACTGGGAGGGATTACGCAATTTACTCCTGATCACAAAGCTAATGCACTGCAGAGCCAACACCTCCCCTCAGGTGGTTTAAATCTAATGCCAATTCTCTCATTTTTATTTTTCTATAGGTACACGATCACATCAACATAACACTGGTCTGTCATCATTGACATAATTAATTATTTTACTGAGGATTGCCCTATTATTAACATGTCATGTTATTAAAGTCTATATCCATTTCTAATTTACATAGAACTATCCATACAGATTAAAATAGGTTACTTGCTTAATTATTTTTTTTTAGTTTTAAATAGAATAGTAACTATATTCATAAATAACCAGACTAGACTTTAAAATTATATGTCTTTATTTACCAGTCACTCCCATTTTTCATTTCTGCTCCACACTCCTATTTTAGTGCAGGACAAGGCAAGTCCATATTTATCATGCCAAAAGTAGTATTTTAAAAGTATTTTAAAAAATACCACTGAAAGATGACTTAGACTTGATCGCATAGAATGAAAATAAGAAGTCTAAGGAAAATTTGAGGTTTGTAGAGTACAATTAGGAGTTTATTTAGCAAGAGGGAGAGGTGAATTTGGCTGGTAACAGGGACAATCTACAATAATGGGAGTCGAAGCAATGGAAATATGGTGGCCAGACCTTAGGTCTTCCTAATGCATCCATGTGCATTAAATTACATGGTTAGATGATTTTGAATTAGAAAAGAAAATTAATAAACATTATGATAAGGAATATAACATGGTTAAAATTTTAATACCACATAATTATGCCATTATAACACTATCTTAATTTTGTTTGTTATTGTCATATATATTTTACTTACCATTTATTTTAATATTTAATTTAATATTACATATTTTCTATTAAAATTTGTTTCCTTTTATTTTCTTATTTTTGCTGCATAATTCCTTTTTATGTTCCTGTGTCATAATTTGCATGGCCATTCTTGGAATTTTGGCATTTGTGTTCTTTTTGAAGTTGTATCAAAGAGAGTCACTATTGGAAATATAGTGGTTTATGACATTCCATTCTTAAACAATTACGATTATATCTTTCTCTTGCTGGAAACCTTCTATTGTTTCCTACATCTTTTACAATAAAATTCATTCCATGGTTTTCAGCCCTAAATGATGTGGCTTCTGATTATACCTCCAGCCAATTTCTCTTTTGTTTACTTTGTTTCAGTACCATTGGCTACTTCCTTGTTATTTCTCAATCACATCAAATGCCCTCCAGCTTCAGGACCTCTGCACCTGCTGTTTCTTCTGCCCACAGTGTTCTTCCTCCCGGCATCTCATGACTCATTTTTGTTCCTTTCCCGGTCTCTGTGCCAAATTTACCACTTCAGTGATGATGACTTTATTGTCACCATTTGAGTCCCATATTTTATTTTCTTATTCTTCATTTCTAAATCTGCTCTGCATATCTTTTTTTATATTCTTTTTCTTTATTGCTCTGAATATTTATCTACGCAGGATATCATAATGTATGTAATCTATTTTCTCCTGCAGGATAATACAAATTCCGTCCTGGCAGGGATTTTTGTCTTTTTACTGATTCATCTAACCCCAGGGTATTAAACACAACTTTATAAACAATAACCAAAAGAAATAATCTTAAATGGATAAAGCCAATTCCTATAGCAATACCCCTGTGGGAAATTCCCTTTCCCCCAGTGTGGGACGTCTCCTAGACTCTAAAAGCTGAAAGAGCCAGGTTTAAGATTCTTGCTCTTACTACGCCTGATACTTTATAAATGATTGTGTCCATGGACTTTGGATCTTGAGCTAGTCATGCGAAGTTGGAGTAACAGTGAGATGTTTGTGATTCATTCAGGCTTCAGTGTACCAGGTGAAAGAAGAGTCCCCCCTATGTGACAGTTATTGAGACTGTTGTCTTCTGACCTTCTGCAGCTAACTCGATTCCTGACCATTTTGAAAGACTGATCACTTCTCTTCTGTGTGACTCCAAGATTCTTTCACTTAACTTCATTATTTTTTCTTAAAAGGGGCAAGTGTGGTTTTTGGTGAAAGCACAAGAAATATCAACCTCAATCTTGACAGTCATCCTTAATCTACTTGTCAGTTTCTCCTTTAGCTTCAGTCTTAGGAAAGCCAAATTGCCAAATGCCAATTTATTCTTTCAGACACCATCATATCTAATAAGGGCAGCAAAGTCAGTAGTGAGATTAAAGTACGCCATTTAGATTTAATGTTAACAGCTAAATAGCCACATAAATGTAGGCAAGGGTTCCAATAACTTGGAGTAAATGCTTACTAACAAACTTTATATGTTGAAAGTCTCTCCATCAGTAGCAATTTAAATGTATAATTATTCTGCAAGTATAAAATGTTTTAGTGATTAGTGATTTTTGTGAAAGCAATTAATTTTGTACACAAAAAACAACTTTTAAGGATTTTGACAGATAACATAAACAGGTAAAAATTGACAGATAATAGAAAACTATAATAGATAGTTGCAAAACAACAAGATTTCAGATTTATTGTTAGAATAAAGGTGAGTTCATTAAGATAAATTTTAACATACAGAAATTTGTTAATTAGCCAAAATATATATTAAAGGCCTTAACCTTCAACCTATATACCTGATTAAATATCTACAATCATAGATAACAGTAATGGCTTAAATATGAAATAACTGAGTCATATTTATGATGAACATTTCTTGGTCTTGATATTACAGTACAATATTGTTTTCTGAATAGTGCATATTTCATGCTATCTTAAGTGTATGATGCTCCAGCAGTTAGGATCATCAATATTGTCGCTGATGATCCTACTTATTATATTCCTACTTAAGTGTTTATGTGTATACCTATTTGCTAATTTAGTAAAGTCATTAAAATATTCTCAATGTTGTTTTATGTTTCTTTGTTAGCAAAAAAAAACACATATTCAATCATTATGTAATGCTTAAAATTGCTAATATAATTCTAAAAATCAGATTTTTAAAGTTGTGTCCTTAGTTGATATTTTTCTGATTAACTAAATGTATTAAAAATTCAACTTTTTATTGAACTTTTTCTTCTCCTGCTTTTCTTTTGTATTTTTAGTTACTTTTGACTTTGATTCAACTTTCGTTTTTCTTCTTTCTCAAAAATCTGTATTAATTAAAAATATTTAGTTGTATGTCATCTTAGTTGGTCTGTCTTTTTTTTTTTTTCAGGCATAATGAATACTCTCCAAAAATTAGATAGATAGATAGATAGATAGATAGATAGATAGACAGGCAACTAGATTCAAAATTATATTATTATTCTTTTTCTTTGCCACCTGAAAGAGTCTACGATGGATAATTGATGAGCTGATCTGGGACTATTATGTAATTAGGAAGGGTATCATTCCTATCAAACCAAACAGTTCTCCATAGATCCATGTCATCTGTGAAATTAAAAACTAGGCAGGCTGATAACATGTCTTAGCTTAGTAACCATGTTAAGCCTAAATATAACAGACAAATAACAAAGCCTCCAAACAATAGATTAGTTTTATGAGTCAGTGTGTCCTTGAAACTCACCAAAGTTTGGTTGGGTGACTTCCCATATGTATGTTGTAAGAAAAATCCAAGTGTAGTTAAATCAAATCAGACATGGAAAATTGAAAATTTTTAACAATTACATATATTTTTACATATATTGTTGAAAAATAAAATACCTAGAGCAGAAGTCAGCAAACTTTATCTGTAAAGAGCCAGACGGTGAATATTTTAAGTTTTTATAGCAAAAGAACAATAAAACACTTTTTTGTTTTATATAACAAAAAAGGAAAGATTTTCTACAAATATTTCATTGAAAAAATTCAAAACATAATAATGTTTTCAATTAGTTTTCTATTGATGTCATAACACATAATCACAAATTAACATCTTAAAATATCTGTTTATTTCCTCACCACGTGGCTCAACTGTTTCTTTGCCCTGAAGTTTAAAGGCCAACATTTACACATTAAGTTATTAGCAAGGCTATGTCCCTTTCTGAAACCTCTAGTGGAGAATTTTTTTAGGCCATTCGGGTTGTTGATGTAATTTAGTCCCTGTGACTGTGGAACAGAGTTCCCCATTTCCTTGCCAACCATAGACTTTTAGAGGCCAGGGATCCCTAACTTGGCCAGCTATACACCTTGACTCTTTAGCAATCAGATGATTACTTTCCATTCTTTGTCTACACAAAATTAATAAATCAAATAAAATGAAAACAATATTCTAGAAGAAAGGTAAAAGTAAAAAATATATTAATACCATGAAAAAAACTTCTTTATTATACACATGCGAATACTGAGCAGATGTTTCTAGATATGCAAATGAAATTTTTTTAAGAGGTTCATATTGAGGACTAACAATTAGAGATCATTGGTTAAACTGCAGACATGGGTGAGTTGATTCTCCAAGACATAGAATAAGCTATAAGATAATAAATAGATCCTTCACATAAACACAAATTTTTTATGTCAAGATGAATTTTTGTGTATTATATACATAGTAAACAATGTTGATATGCAACAGATTGTTATAGAAAAATGTTGACCAGAAACAATCTGAAAAATATCATGTGAAAACAAAATGTAGCAAGGCCTTAAAAATAGTTGTGACTAATATGATATAAATATTAGGTTCCTGAAATCAATTGAAGTGGAGTGACTTGTGGTGAAGTTCGAGGTAAATTCCCCCAGAGAATATCTCAGAATATAAAGAGATTAAATTACATAGAAAAACTTCTATGTAGCCTAAAGCTCAACCTTGTAGTTCCTCTAAGATGGAAGAAATGAATTGTGAATTAGTCTATGTAGGACCACATTATTTGAAGTGATATCTTATGAAAATGTGTAATATTTTGATTCTGGACCAAGTGTTGGTTCACTTTTAGAAATATCATTTCTAGTCTTTGTTTATTCAGACTTAAACAAAAAGTTTAATATTCAGGTCAGAACTTGCAATGGGCATTTGAAGAGATGCCTTTAGGAAAGGAAACCTTAATATTTGGGCACCTTCTTGTTAAAAAAAAAAAAAGGTTCAAGTTAAAGATTTACTAGTTAAGGAACGTCTAAAGTTTTACAGAGGGTCATCTGGAATCCAGAATAAGGACCTGGGTTGTGGTTAGAGAGCGTCTTAAAGGGAGAAATATGGTGCTAATGGTGATGCTTAGAGGGGACAAAGATGACTACCTTTTTTCAATATTTTGCCTAAGACCATCCTGGTCTTGCCATTCAAAATCATCTTTTCTGTCATTTTGGCATTTGTGGTACACTTGCAGAACCCTGATTTAGTTTGACAGGTAAGTTTAGAATATTATTTCTGACACTTTATTTTGCCTTAGTAAAATAAATAAATTAATTAAGCTTTCCTGTCATATATCCCAAACATCAAATGCAAATATAAAATGCTATTTATTTTAAAATAAAGTTTGCTCTAGTTCAATTGAGTACAATTCATGAATATACTTCATCTTTTTGTAGCCATAATTTCATTTGATTTCCAGATTTCATTTGGAAAAATAAAATTCTGTATTTTATGTGTCTCCAATGGGGCGATTCGAAAATAAAAGTGCATCCTTAGCATTAAATTCCGTTGCTTTTAGCTTGCACCAGAACTTTTTCCTCATTTCAATGTAGCCTTTGTAGGTGCATGTGCAATATAAAAGCTAATAAACTTAATAAATGGTTCAATTGCATGACCGCACCTGTGTGTTACCTTTATCCTCATTATCCATTTCCTCAGAAATTGTCCATTACTTTGTCATGGGCACAGAACTCTATTGTAAGTCCAATAAATAGTGCAATAAAAGTAAATAATCTGAGAAAATAGTTTTGTTGTAAATGTATGCGTGTTTTTATCCACTCTGCCAAATACAAGTATGCTGACATTCTACTACTGTTCATTTTAGATCTCCCTCAGGAATATGACTAAAATTCTTATTTCTTATGAGCCTCATACAAATATATATTGGGGTGGCTTAATGCCAGCAGTTTCTTTTCTCACTAAGAATTTTGAAAACTGATTCAGATAACAATATATATATTGTATACACACATACACATACATACATACATATATACATATGTATACACACATATATGTATACACAAATATATGTATACACACATACACACATACATATATATAAATTTTCTGAAACAACCTTTTGAAACTGTCTACATGTTCAAAATAAAACCAAAAATTAAGTTTATTACATTAATTCAGTCATCAATACACTTTCTTCCTATTGTTTTATAGATATGGACAAGTTTTATATTTTACTTAAAATTTTTGAATAACAGATATTTTATAAACTTATATGCATGTGTGGACTCCGAGTTTTGATATATTTAGATAGGCATAAATTTTCATCGACAATTAGTACTAAAATTGTATATCGGGTATTGGGAAAACATGAAAAATAATAGACTCACTTCATCATACGTTACTAGTTTAAGAATATTTTAGATCCTTTTAGCTAAACACCAATTTTTTAAAACAAGATACCCCTTCTAGTTAGTCAATGTGAAACTGTGTTCTAATTACATTTTACACTAGGTCAGTTGGCGGCTGAATGATAGTATGCTCCTTAACACCTTTGACGGTCCATAGCTGTCAGTCAGGGAAGATTTTCACTTGCTGCTTTCAAGGCAAGAGAAATGTATAGAAATGAAGAGATGATTCCAGACTGACAGATCATTTGGTATAGCTTGAGTAGATTCTTTTTGGTTGTTACTATATATATTCAAACAAGGTTTAGTATTTAGATTGGTTTGTGTAAAGAACAAGATTTTTTTTTTATTTACAATATATTTTGATCTGTGACTAGGAACAGGATACCTACATCTAGATAACCTCTAAGAATCTTAAAAATAGGCAATGTCCAATCACTTATGTTTAGTAGACAGCTTATAAATAGTAAAATTTCAAGCAAGATGTATATAGAAATTTTCTACCATATAAGTTTTATGTTCTGTTTATCTAAGTGGTAATGACCTAATTTAACCATTTAAAACTTACTTGTCTCCAAAACTTCCTTCAGATACTGTTAAATCTTTTTTTGGAATAAAAGTAGCCATATATTTGGTGCTTGCTAAGCACAAAACCTGTACTGAGCACTGAGCATATATGAATCCTCACTTGTCTTTGTAACTCTACAAAGTCAACTCTATTTTCCTCAATTTTCAGATGAGGACAATTATACTTGGACAAATTAAGTAACTTGACCAAGTACATAAAAAGTAGTTGGTAGAACAAGAGCCTGTGTTGGTGGAATCCCAAACCTTGATCTTTCTCGTAATATCACTGTGACACTTGATGTAATCTTTGGCCATGGTGGGATTTCTTTGCTTTTATTTCTTAGTAGTACTCTTCTTTGAGTGGTGTACAGGATACTGTTTTTTGCTCTCCTTGGTTCTTTTGTCCATCCAGGTGTGTATTTGTATGTTTCAGTTCTCTTTCCGTTAATCAAGGTAGAACACAACCTAATCAGAATAAATTCTACATCGATTTCAAGATGTAAATGGCATTTTTTGAAATGTGTATAAAAACTTCTGACTTTCAAATGATGCAAACCAATGGAATAGCTGATGATTTATTAACTAAATACTAAGCACAATTTATTATTGGAATGTTGCTTTGCCTGAGAACACCTTTTTCAATTAGATTCCAGAATTTTATTTGATAACTCAAAATAAATCTTCTAGAATAAGTTATGGTTTCTCCAGATTACTTAGGAAATTTAGTGTCCTATATTATTTAATATTTAAGTTAATTGAGAGAGATAACAACTCCCCATATATAATTATTTTCACTTAACACTTTTTATAAATAGGTATTTTACATATCAAATAATTTTATATTTTATGAATACATGAAATTATAAATTAGTAAGCAATAAATATTTTCACTAAATTATTTTATTACTATAATCATAGTGAAAAGAAATGTAATGGAATAATGTATACTTAATACTAAAACTACAAAAAAGTTTTCTCTTCCAATAATAATTATTCCTTTATTGAGGGTAGGGACAGCTGGGAACAATAATTTTTAATATACAATGCTATGAATATAGAATATATAAGATATTTGACTGCACATGATTTCTGCTCAACAAACGTTACATAAGAGTAAATGAATCCATTAATAAATGAACCCTAAACATGGTCTACCTTATTTATATTTGTAAGCATAGTATTCCATTCTTTCCTCAAGCTAAACCCCTAAATACAAAACCCATTATTTTGAATATAGGAAGCCCTTAATAAATGCTTGTTGAAATGAATGGAAATAAATTAGGTCTAAAAATATTCTACAAGGTATTTGGAGCAGTGCCTCTCTAACAGAGCAGTCTGAAAAGTTCTTTCCCTGTAGGGTGACCCTCTGGTATGAATTACATAATCCAAACCTTGATGATATATCTAGACCCTTTCTGAGACTTTTAAGTGTTAGTTTGTTTGGCCTCTAATAAGTTTTACAGTAAAGAAACCCCTTTAACTCTATCCATTTATTTCTCAAGCATAATTAACCACAGAAACTCTTTTCCTTCTCTTAAAGTTTATTATAACTGGAGGCTAGCATTCTTAGTAATTCAGTATGAGAATCATTTTTAAGATGTCAACTTCTTGAAACAAAGTCCTTACTATTATTTTATTTAAATGTATCTGTCTCTATACATTATAACTCTTATCCATAGTTTATACTGGGTTTTCTGTTATTTATAGCTTAGCTAACAGAACTTTACAGTGCTAATAAAGGGGGATATAAATGTGATTTGGAAATGTCTCATTTTTCATAATA
The DNA here is from genome assembly GCA_003508835.1 of Eonycteris spelaea. NCBI lineage: Eukaryota > Metazoa > Chordata > Mammalia > Chiroptera > Pteropodidae > Eonycteris > Eonycteris spelaea. The sequence goes on along the minus strand of PUFA01000067.1, from coordinate 3,164,014 downwards.
TCATGACTCAGTTTCATTATGACATCTTTAAAAATAAATATCAGTGCTTAAGATATTTTTTTTTGTAATTTTTAAACTTTTTCTTAAGGTATAGATTCAAAATGTTAAACTTTTAGCAATGAATAAAAATTAAGGACATATATCTACTTACAGAGTCCTTCTTTTCTTACTTTTTTTGTGAAGTCGCTGTTCTTTTTATGAAGTCACAACTAACAAATGCTATAAATTAGTCATGATAAAATTACTTCTTACTGTAATTTGTTCTTGGCTCAAAAAGTTTAGTTAAGAAACTGAGAGTTATATCAGTTTTAATAATGTTTTTAAATGTTCTTTTAATACACTGGAAAAGCATATATCAGGTATATTTTTCTGTGAATATGATTGAGAGACAGAACAATGGGTTAAAAGGGTTCTTACAATCTCCTGGGTTTGAATATTAGATCTGCCTCAGGAAAGCCATGAGCCTTAGGTTAGTTATTTAATATCACTAAACTTCATTTTGTAAATCTTTAAATTGGTTATAAACCCTAGGTGTGTTGAGGCTACTTTATCTTTTGAGATTAAAAACATTTGCCCGATATTCTTACCTCCTACAGAAAGTATAATACAATTTCAAGGTTTCTATAAATCTTTGTTATGGGCTGAATTGTGTCTTACTTCTCCTCCCTCCAAAAAAATGTATAAGTTGGTCCTAATCTCCAGTCCCTAAAAATGTGACTATTGATGGAGATAAAATTATTAAAGTGCTATTAAGTTAAAATGAAGTCATCTGAATAGGGTGTAATCCAATTTGATCAGTGTCTTATGAAAGAGAAAATTTAGACACAGATGCACATGAAGAAAGGCAATGTGAAGACGTGAAAGACAGCCACTAGCAATCCAAGGAAAAGGCCTAGAACACATCCTTTACACCCACTCTCAGAGGAAACCAACCCTGTCAATACCTTGTTCTTGAACTTCTAGTGTCCAGAACCGTGAGAAAGTAAAGCTTTGTTGTTTAAGACACCCAGACTGTGGCCCTTTGTTATGGTAGCCTTCGGAAATGCATATAATCTTTGGCTTTCCACACACAATTGTTGCCTTGTCCAGTGTCCAGATACCACTGAATTCTATCATCTATGTATCTGTGAAAATGTTGTGTGGGATCTAAGTGGTAGATTTGTTCTCAATTTTCTACTTCACACACTAATCTACAAAAAGAATAAGTCGATATTCTTTGATTTCTATAAGAACTACTCAGACAGTATTTCAGGTGATTTCAGAGTTAACATGACAATAACACAAACAACCAAAAATTGTAGCATACACGCTGCTTTTCTTGCAAGTCCCTCATTTAATGGTTCTGAGAATTCCTCACCAGACACCTTTTTTTGCAGATTCCAGACTGCTACTTGCTGTTATTTGAATCCCACCCTTTCTTTCCCAAATCCCATCTTCCTAAAGAACACTCTCAGCTTTTTATTCTCCTAGTTTTTTTTTTTCCTCCCCTAATCCTTCCAAGAAACTGCATTCCCTGCATTTTATTATGCAGAACAATTTGACATTCCACTTGGGCCTGGCTTTGCATTAATAAAGTGCCATAGATTTCACACAGAGCAGTCAGAAGTCTTGGCTAGAACTGAAAAATGTGAGCCTTACTTCAGTTCTTTCTTCACCTGTCTTCATAAGTAGAAAATGAGGGAAATAAAAATTTATTTTGTCATTACTATAAGCAATCATATTTTATGTTTGAATACTTTTATATTTTTTCTCACTACTATAAATTCATCAATGGGTTGTGAAGACTGAAGATAAAATATCTATCTCAGTAATTGACATAAAAAAGGTCAATGAAATATGTCCAAAAAATAAATTAGTCAGTAAACAATTAGCTTGTTGACTGATACATAGCTTATCAGATATTTTTTTTTATAATAAAGATGATATTTACATCACCATTAAAATATTCATGAGAGATCTCCAGGAAGAGAGAACATGGTACACTCTAGGAAATAAAAAGTGCATGGATTTCAATGAATTATGAACAGTTAGAGGTATAAGCTGCCTAAAAGTGTGGATGGTTGTATTAAATTGCTCAGGCTGCCATAACAATTTACTACAAAGTGGCTTAAAAACCAGAAATTTATGTCTCACAATTCTCGTGAGGCTTGAAGTCCCAAAACATGTTCGGTGCTCACCACTTTTAGTTCCTGTTGAGAGCTCTCTTCCTGGCTTATAGATGCCTACTTCTTTCTGTCCACACATGGCAAATAAAGAGAGCTCTGGTGACTTTTCTTCTACTAAGGGCAGTATACCTATCGAATTGGGGACCCACCTTTGGCCGCATTTAACCTTTATCACCTCACAGGCCATATCTTTACATAAAATCAGACTGAGTGTTAGAATTTCAACATAAATTTTGGGGGAACACAATCTAGTCCGTAGAATTCCATCTTGACCGTTCAAATTTCACATCCTTCTTATATGTAAAATATATTAATTTCATCCCAACATCCCTAAAGCCTAATTCATTTCAAGATCAACTCTAAAGTTCAAAGCTTCATCTAAATATCATCAAAAACAGATATAGGTGAAGACAAGTTACACTAAATCTTGAAAGAAAAGTCATCTCCAGCTATGAGCTTATAAAACCAGACAAATTAAGTGTTTCCAAAATACAATAGTGGGATAGGTAGAAATAGAAAAAAAGAAGAGGTGATAGGTTTCAAACAAGTCCAAACATAGCAGGGAAAATACTATTAGTTTACTATTCTAAAGAACTCACTTACCTAGGTGGGATATATGATAGCATTCTTTAACTCATATTAAGATTTGTTGCAAAATAATTTAATGCATGAAAAAAGTCAAATTTATATGTACTATGAATTGGAATGTATATGCACTATAGCTGGAGCTGAATGTTATAATGCCACATATCTACAATATGAAAGGCAACATTGAGGCCTCTGCTAATCCATCGAAGTGGAAATCTTGTCCAATTAATATCAAGAAAGCCCTGAAGAGGTTAGCCCTGCCCAATCGCAGACACATTCTGGATCCAGTTCAGAATCAGGCAACTATTTTTCAAGCAGGTACCTTCTGTAGCTTTTCTAATTTTTGCAGTTTCTTGTCACCAGTAACCCTGAGACATAAACAGTTTGATGCTTTTGAGGCAATTGGGTTGAGAGTGGGTGGTAATAAAATTAGCAGGTGGATATTTAAGCCAATATATAATGCAAGAGACAAAAGTGCAAGATGAAGCTAGGGAAAATATCAGGACTTTAAGTGAGGGCTGTGACAAGCAGAAGTAAGTCAAGAAATAGAAAACAAATAGATGTAAACAGGAAGAGATTAGGGAGCAATAGATGAAAAGGACAACAGAAAATGCTCTGTAATTCAACTTAATTCTATGAAATACCATGCCTCTGAATTAGCGAGTTGCCCCCATTGCAGTTCACATACAACTCATGATTATGCAGCTTAAGGGTGCTACCTGACACCTAAAAACCTGACCTTTTCACAATAATCTTTTCTGTTTTCTTGACTTGTCAGTTGTCTAAAGAAAGATGTGGCTCTTCATTGTGCACGGCTCCTTCATTTTCTTCTATTCCGCAAGGCAGCTGTGTCCTTGCCTGATTTCTCTGGCCATCCAGCATGTGCTCTGTGACCTGGACCCTTCTGTTCACTAGTGAGAGCCTTCACCACAGACACAGTCATTATCTACCATTTACTAAAGCTTGTAAAAGTGTGCTGATTGAAGAAATGAATGAAATAAACTATCCCATTAAAAATTTAATGTAGTCTCTTTTATTCTGGTTGCTAATAACAAACAAGTTAGCATAGAATAACTTAGACTGATACATTGTCATATAATTATATGAACACTAATGTTTTAACTCCACGTAGGTTCAAAACCATAAAAAGATATATAGGGTGACTGAAATGGTAAATGCTAATAAATAAGCACAATTAAGCAAAATCATTGTGTCTCACTATAAAGCACTGGTATTTTTCATCTCCAAAATTTTTTTTTTGATTTAAATTAGTTTCTATATTGTTATAAGCAGTGAGATGTCTTTTTTAAATTAAAAAAACAGCAAAATTTTTTCAGAGCTACACAATAGAATGGTCATAAGCCTGTCTGGCACCCTAATACATATATTTTTCATGCTTGGTTTCATGGTGACCCTTGAGACACATGGTGAAAGCCAGGGTCTCCATCCAACAGAATTTGAAGATAACACCTATAATTTCTAAAGTCCTTTCTCATTCTCCATTGTCGAATCAATGAAACTAAATTTTATCATAGACAACCGTTCAATAACTAGTATATTACTACCTATCTATATTTCCAATGCTTTATTTTACTCTTCTAAATAGTTAATGACATGTTATTATTAAAATGTTACTGGAATATGAAAATGGTAAAGCCAGTTTTCTTAATTTATCTATGTCCTCATGTGTCTATTTGGTGCCTCAGAGCTATGACATTGTACTTCTAATCACTCAGATGCATCTTCTAGCAATAGAAAACTTTCTGAAAGCACTAAAATGACATTCTAGAATGTGTCCTCAAAACATCATCCCATATCTGTGAAAAATACCTAGCCATACTTGAGCTAAAAAATAAAATAAAAAAACAACATAATATTTTAAAGATAATAATGCTTTTCCTATTTCATATCCATTTTATATTCAGCCTTCATAAGCAAAGCTAGCTTATAATGGGGTGCTTGTATCAAAGTTGCAGGTACTTCCATTCATTTTATAGCTATTTGCATTGCACTTTCATCATCTGAAACACAAAACAATATGTCTGTGAAACAGTCAAATTTTGCATACACAGCCCCTTGCAATATTCAAAATCATCCAACTTTGAAGCTCAGAGGGTTCATGTTGGAAACTTACTAGGAGAAATGTGTTTGGAGCTTTACCAAATCAATAACTTTCAAAATGTGGTTTGAAACATTTGTTAAAGTCATAATGTGTGTAGGCATGCACATCCTAAAAATATAACAATGTTTTGTATTTATTGGATGTACAGAGAGATCAAAGCCTTGTCATAAATGCTCTCAGTAACACTCTCAATGTTTGAAGCATTTCTTTGAGGTAGTGGTCTGCTTTTTCTTTCTTTCTTTTTTAAGAGTATAAAATTGCTTGCAAAAAAGGTTGACCTATGTTAATAGCGTATTTAGAAACTTAACCAGTGCTTCTTAACATTAAACTTTACATTTAAAGCTTTGATACAAACCATGTTTAAAATGTTGAAACTATTGTCTTACTTTATGAATGCAGTCTGCCAACATTTATTGCACACCTACCCAATGCAGAATATTGCAGTAGGTATTAAGCCTGCCAGAATATTAAATTTGCAACTCGTTTTCCAGAATGCTTTGGCAAGATCTTCATTTTTCTTCCCAAGTTTTACGCTATATCTGTAAATATCATGATGTACATTACACATCACAAAATATATCAAACTTGACTGATTTGAGAATTTAAGCTTAATATCTATATATTTTTTGTTAGACTACTGTGTGTTGTAGAAAATAAACTTGCAAGACATAGTTGACTGAAAACCTTACAGTCAAATGTTTAACACAAGATATGAGTTCCTTGTACAACAGAGATACTTGGAAGTCCTTGATAATTTAGCATTTCTTTTAGTCAATATAGTCTAACTAATTTCCTCCAAAATGTTTTAGATTTGTAAAACCTGAGAGAATGTGTTTGCAGAAAGCCCATACATTTGGAAGTCAGAGATCTATCCTCCAAACAATAGTCGGTCAATCATAAAGTCATTACAGATATGCAGAGCTTGTATTACAGGTCTATGTGAATAAGTGTATAGAGTCACAAGACATTCTGTGGAAATAGAGTTAAGAATATTTTTTATATTTTGTATCAATTAATTATGATTCATCTAATTGTCTATATAAAAAGAAAAGAGAAGAATGAGAGGTCTTACTATTTAAAGAAATGTTAGGCTTCTTCATCCTACCCCATAATCTCCCACCAGGGAGAAATTAATTGCACAATGAAAGGAGGGTCCATGTATGTTGAAAGAAACATGATTGGAAACTAAAGGCATCTAGTAAATAGTACTTCTCCAATTTTTGGCTGAAACTAAATATTGTATTTTGAATTATTTCATTTAGCTACAACTTAAGTAGAAACAACTCTTGCTAGAAGGGCAAAGAGGAGTTAGAGGAAGTTGGAAGATTGAAATGAGATGTTTTGGTAAAGAGATTTTAACCTTAAACGTGGAAACTCAGACCACTTGAAACTAATGGCTTTTTGTTGAAGAAGGAAAATTTCAGTCCAGTGTGAATAGTTAGAAAGCGTTCATTGAATTGACATAAAATTTATATAAAATACAGTACAGCCTTCCTGCATTTAATTGCATTTTAGGAGAAAAAGGAGAATCTCACAGAAGTCATAAGTGGTTGTTGAAATGTCTCAAGTAGAATGTGTGTCTTTGTTGAGAAATGAAAGTTATATGATGTGCTACCTTTTCATCTGTTGCATGTCTTTGCCAGCTGTGGAGACATGTCAGATGCCATTATTCTGAAAATTTTACTCTCTTTCTCAATTGCTAACCTCTTGTTGACAGTAATCAGAACTTGATGGAGGGGCCTACGCAGGTGTTATATGATAGTTGGTGCTAGTGTGATATAGTATGTGACAGTTTTAGTATTACATCCTGTAGGATGATGCATCATCAAATAATGTTGCAGATAATCCTTAGTCTCTCAGCAGAAATGTAATTGTTACTCATCTAATAATATTTCCAGATGGCACAGAGGGTGAGGTGTGGGCTAAAAACAAAGACTAGGCTCAAAAAGTGAGGTCAGTGCAAAATGTGAAATAAGGAAAATGACAGGGATTATGCAGAAATACAAAACTCTTTTCAAAACTACATTTGCATAATATGGGCCATTGTGAACAAGTAAGCAAAAAAAAACATTTTTAGTGTTATAACATTTTGATAAAATGAAAGGATAATTTGAAATATTTCCCTCATTAGGTTTATTTCTTAAGGGTAATATTCTGGTAAAAGTAAACAATGTTTTTTTTAAATAAGTTTCAGAATGTGGTACCCAATTTGTATAAATGACATTCCATCTTGCAGATGGTATCTTATAATTAATATCTGAGTATTGCAATATGCTACTCTTCTATTTTCCACAAATTTTGGTTTGTTAAAGAGCAATATTTAAACAATTTGTTATCAAAATTTATGTTTGTCATTGTCAAATAACATTTACTTTTACTAACTGGCAATGTTTCTCTACCAGAGCATACAAAGATTTTTTTTTTTTTAATTTGTTGACCAACTTGCCTTCTCTTTCTGAATATTCAGTGCATGGGTAAAGTCATTTAACGGAGGACATGGACTTTTGAAGTGTTAAAACTCTCAATAACTATAGTGCCTCCTTGATAACCAAAAAATGACACCTACAAGATTCATTTTCCACACTTGCAAGCAAATATTTAATGAGAAAGTATTCTATGACACTTACAGTTTGAATTTTAATCAATGAAACAGTTTTTCATGTTTTAAAGAATAAAAATAGTAAATAAAAATACTCTAAAAGTTTTATGATTTCCAGAAGCAAAGTTTATATCAAAACCCTTATAACTTACTTCTAATATTTATACTACATAAATAAAGAATCCTTGTTTCTTATAAAGTAGCAGATTTTTAATGCAGTTCTTGGGAGACATTCTACTTCTTGTTGTTTTATTTTCCCAATTCTAAGAAATAAGACAATCAAAGTTCTGAAACATCCACTTTTGATAATTATTATAAAAAAAAGAGATAACTCAAATTCTTATCATTGACATGGAAAATTAGCAATTATAAATAGTTTGGCAAAATTTTATTTAAATATTTTTGTCAACACATCAAATCCACCGCACGGCCTACTAGATGCTTATAATTTTTTTTCCCCATTTGGAAACAATAAATGATAATATTCTAAGAAGGGTTTAAGAAGGTTTTCTAATGTAAAGATGAGAATACTTTATCTATATATTTTCAAATATCTTTCAAGCATATCTTTTAGTTAAGAATGAAGAAAATTTCTACTTTAACAGCATCTAAAATGTTCAACTTCTTGGATAAGCTACCAAGTGATTAAATGGATTAATCCAAGTCTCAAATAAAAAAGATAGTCAAGAAGAGAAATGAAAATATCACTAGGCTCACAGGTATTTCTACATTAGGCTTTAATTTATATTAATATGAAAGTGATTTTGTCTATGTGTGTGGACATATATAAAAAAATGGCTTCAACTTTTTATTGCCTTGATCATAATCCATATAGTTTATGGATAATAAATTTCCAAACATTGCCTTTTGGTCCTTTCAAATATTTAAATCTATCTAACTATCTATCTATCTGTCACCTATCAATCTACTTATCATTTATCTATCTATCATCTCTAAATGTTTGTGTCTGTTTATTTTTTTATTTTTTTGTTACTTTTAAGGGCCAGGAATTGGGTCTTGGAGGGGTGATCAGAAATGCCCTACCTCATTTTGCTGGAGCTAGTGAGGTATCTTTTACAGCCTAACTACCAGATAAATTGCCAAGGTGAGGAGGATGTTCCTCACATATTGAGCTCAATTTAAGATTTCTTAGTGTGGAAAGAATAAGCTATAAAATTGCATCTTTAAAGTTTTTATTACAAAAACCATCAGGGCTTTTTCTCTAAGTTTGCCCTGTTTGTTAATTTAGCCATAATTTCTATATATGCTTGGGGAAATTCTTAAGTTATGAGATAAAATGGTATAGTATTGAATAAACCTAGTTTGCTCAAAAATTTTCACATTCTCTTTCTCTTATATACCTGTTATAAGACATCATTTTTAAAGCAAAGGCTCTGTTGTGAATCTTATTTTTTACTGTGTCCACTATTTTATGTAATCTTAATAAAATACTTTCAGAAGTTACTTATTACTTTTACAAATTCAAAGACTGGAAAACTGAAACCCAGAGAGGCTACTTAATTTTCCTGAAATCACACAGTTATTAAACGGGTGGACCTGAATGTAAAAACCAGGTCCATTTGTCTCTAAAACTAACATACATTATTTTGTCAATGTGGCCCCTGGTCAATGGTTTTGATAAATTGCTTAAGATAAACCAAATACATATACTTTTTAGTAGGATCCTTTCACAAGACTATACTATTTGGTTACACTTTTTTTACTCTTTTAACCTTATCCTAACCTGAACATCATTCAAAAAAAAAAAAAATTATGCTGCCTAGTCACCACGAAAATTGTCCATGACAGGAGGTAATTATAATAATGACAATGCTAATCTTTAAAAAGACAACAGTGATCACCTTATACATTTTTTTATATTTTCAAATTAGTTAAGTAATACTAATTTATTAGTTAAGAAATATTAATTAATTTATTTTTTATTTATTTTTGATTTTGGTATGTTTTCTCTTTAAGGCCTTAATTCTTTGTGTAGCTAGGATAATCCAGCATTAAACACGTTTATGTTTCTACTTGACATCTATTTCAAAGCAATCGTACACTCTGACTGACTTCAAAATTATATGTATTTGTTTGTTTGTTTTGGCTTCAAAAAATATAGTAAACATTGCTGTCTTAGTTATTTATTTTAAATTTGTTTCCAAGGACTTGATATCTACTTCTTTGTCAAAATATTCATCTTCAGTCACTACATGGAGGGAAGGAGGTCAAGTCAATCTAATATTTTGACCTTAGGTTATACAGGCATCTATTGATAATTCGTATCAAGAGAAATGTTTTGGAATTTCAATCTTAGCAATTTTTTTTCCTCTTGAAATCTAGACAAATAATAAAACTAAAGAGAATTTTTTTCTTTTGACTATTTTCTGAATTACATTCTAACTATGTTTGACATTTCCAAGAATAAAAATATATCTGCGGAAAAAAACAGATCTTTGTCCAATTAAGAATTTATTGAATTATGAAATTTTATTCAAGAATGTACAAATATCCACAGCAGTACACTTATCCATAGTAAAATCCTGAACTTTAAAAATAAGAGAAAAGAAAAATGAGGCCAAAAAAGAGAGACAATTAATTAATTTTTTTTTGTGACATCGGTTAACGAAATCCAGTAAGTTTCAGGTGTATAATTTACAGTAAGGTATATATATTGCATTGTGTGTTCACCTCCCATAGATTTATTTCTGTCACCACATATATGACTCCTTTAACCCCATCTACCTTCCTCCTCCCCTCTCACCCACTATCCTCTGGTAACCTCTATCTATTGTTCATGTCCATGAGTCTCTATTTGTCCTATTCTTTTGTTGTTTTTAGGTTTATATCCCACATATAAGTGATAGCATGAGGCTTTCAACTTTTTCCGTGTAGCTTATTTCGCTTAGCACGATTATCTCAAGGTCCATCCATGTTGTTACAAATGGCAGTATTTCATCTCTTCTTATGGCCAAATTTTTTTTTTAATTAAAAAAAAAAAAGCAGGCTGAATCACACATCACACACACACACACACACACACACACACACACACACACACACACTTCTTCTGAGGACATTCCTTGATATTCAAGGATATACATTTGTGATTTAGTTATTCCAAATGACTTAAAAAATCCTTTGATATACATAAACTGGGTGAATCATTTAGATGAAATGAAATATAATTATATTTGCTAAAAAAAAAAAAGAGCGAGAGATAGAGGGTAAGAGGAAGGGAGGGAAGGCGGAAAGAGAGAGGGAAAAGAAGAAAGAAAGAAAAAGAGAGAAGAAAGAGAGAGAGAAGAGAGAGAGAGAGAACCTATAACATCATAGAAGTCCAATATAGAAGTTGAGGAGTTTTATGGCTGGATAAAATTAGTGCCCTTCTTTGGATATTTTGAAATTTCATTCCAGGTGTGAATAACCTCAGAACAGGGAGCCTATCTGCAAAGTACATTAACTCTAAATTACTAATAAAAAACAGATTTTATTCAAGGGCAGAGCTGTTATGGGAATTGAAATTCCAAGACCGCACATTATTGTTCACTTAGGGATATTGTGTTTGGTAACAGTTAAGAAAAAAGGAGCAGTAGAAAGGCCAGTAGTTTTAACATCTAACACCAAAGCATGTTCCAAGCGTGAACCATAATACCCAAAGGCACTGGAATCTGGATGTCCGCCTGCTTGATCTAATCCTATAGCATAAGAATGAAAGGCTGTTGACAGAAGCAAGTGATTTTATGTCTGTTTCCCGCCCCCCCACCTAAATTGTCCACTACTACTCAGGTGTTCCCTGTGAGGTACACATGGGGAGTTTTTATTAGTTGGATCCCTATGTTTGTATTTCTCCCCTAAAAAAGGAACAAAACATCTTCTCCCTTTATACCAGGTTGTTTTTTTTGTTTGTTTGTTTCTTTGGTTTTTTTTGTTGTTGTTGTTGTTTTTAATTAATTCTACTATATTATGAACACATTGAAGCATTAGAAAAAGAACATAGTATTTTGACTTGACGTAGATTAGGAAACTGTTAATACAATGAAATAAGCTTTCTCCTTAGGACAACCAGCACCGACTGCAGCACCTCTTTTCCTCAAGCCCTGTGCAAAAGACCATTTATAGTGATTTTTATGACATCATATCTTCTGACCTCTTCACAAAAAAAAAACGAAAAACAAAAAAACATTTAAACTCTGTAAAACACTGACTTGTTTAATAAAAGTATTATTTTTCTAATGTTTCTAACTTTTTTAAAGTACAGAAACTTTACACAGAATTCCTGAAAGAAAATAATGTTGAGATCTATAACTGTCCTAAGTGTAGCCGACCAACCTCCGAGAGAGCCAGTTTTAAAAATCACTGTATAAAGGTGATATCAGGGAAGATGAGCCCATGAGGGACATGCTGTGGGACTGGGTTTCTTCATCAGACTGGAAATAAAAATTGAAAATAAGAGTTTGATTGCTCCCAGAAACAGAGACTTTTAGAATCTATCAATTGACAAAAAAGGAAGAGAGAGAAAATCAGTGGGAAGGAATGGAACTTTGACAGAGGGGAAAATTTTTAATAAGATGTTTGATTATATTTTTGTTCTGGGATATGAAAACAAAGAAGCAATAAACAACAAAAATTATGTATTTCCCAATCTTTAAGGGGCATAATGGGTAATATTCGTTTGGTAGAGGCAACAAGGTTTAGTATGGCTTCAAGACAGGTACAACACAAAAGTAATGCTACCCTCAGGAAGCTCTCCTCTGCTGAATTGCTTATCTATTTGGGTAGAGTTGTCATCACTTATGTATAAGCTGTGTGTGCATTAGCAAAGCATACATTAGATTCATTTTTCAACTTCCTCTCTACGATTCTGCTCCATGATTCTTTAGAATAATGATTCTTAAGGTTTGGGGTGAAAAATCTTTGCTTGTTGTTTCACATCCTTAAATCTTTAAAAATACTTTGAAATAAAAATTCTCCCAATTTCTGTTGTAAGTATTTAAAGACTATTATTTTTCTAGTCTAGAATATTGTGTGATTTTTTAGTTTTTCTAATTGTATATTTTTTGATTGAGATACAATTGACATATAATATTATGTTGGTTTCAGGTGTATGACATAATGATTCGATATATGCATATGTTGTGAAATGTTTATCACAATGTCTAGTGAACATCTGTCACCACACATAATTATAACTTTTTACTTTTGATGACAACTTTTAAGATCTATTCTCTTAGAAACTTTGAAATATGTAAGACAATATATTTAACTGTAGAAGAAAGAAAGAAAGAAAGAAGAAATGAGGAAAGAAAGAAAGAAAGAAAGAAAGAAGAAAGAAAGAAAGAAGAAAGAAAAGAAAGAGAGAAGATAGACAGACAGAAGAAAGAAAAAGAAAGAAGAAAAAGGAAAGAAAGAAAAAAGACAGAGAGACAGACAGAAAGAAAAGAAAGAAGAAATAAGGAAAGAAAGAAAGAAAGAAAGAAAGAAAGAAAGAAAGAAAGAAAGAAAGACAGAAGAAATAAGGAAAGAAACAAAGAAGAAATAAGGAAAGAAAGAAAGAAAGAAGAAGAAAGAAAGAAAGAAAGAAAGAAAGAAAGAAGAAAGAAGAAAGAAAGAAGAGAAATAAGGAAAGAAAGAAAGAAAGACAGACAGACAGAAAGAAGAAAAAAGAAGAAATGAGGAAAGAAAGAAGACAGAGAGACAGACAGACAGAAAGAAGAAAGAAAGAAGAAATAAGGAAAGAAAGAAAGAAAGACAGACAGACAGAAAGAAGAAAGAAAGAAAGAAAGAAAGAAAGAAAGAAAGAAAGAAAGAAAGAAAGAAAGAAAGAAAGAAAGACAGACAGAAAGAAAGAAAGAAAGAAGAAATAAGGAAAGAAAGGAAGACAAAATAAGGAAAAAGACAGACAGACAGACAGACAGACAGAAAGAAAGAAAGAAAGAAAGAGACAAAAAGAAACTCACAGATTTCAGAGAACAGATTGATAGCTGCCAGAGGTAAAGAGGGTCAGAAGTCGGCAAAATTGATGAAGGTGGTCAAAGGTACAAACTTACAGTTATAAAATAAATAAGTCCTGGGAATATAATGTACATTATAGTGAGTACAGTTAAAATAATAGTCTTTAAATACTTACCATAGAAATTGGGAGAATTTTTATTTCAAAGTATTTTTAAAGATTTAAAAATGTGAAACAACAAGCAAAGATTTTTTCTAATATTCCAGAATCATGGGTATTTCAATAATGCCATATTAAAAACTATAAATAGTTTAACTCTGAAAAATAAGATGCCTTTGGTCAGAAAAGGGGGAAACAAATTTCCAAAGGTGGATAGAATATACATACACCTTGGTATAAAATAATTATTAGATTCTGAATGGCACAATATTCTACACTTTTATATGACAAATGAATAAGTATCTTAGAACACTTAATCATTATTACTTTGGACATCAATTATTTTTGGTGAAGTTTCTATAAAGAAAAGGATTTTTTTTTTCTGTTTCCACATGGAAGAGAAAAGAAGAAAAATAAATTTGAGAATTCAATATGAGGCACACCACAAGATTAGAGATTACATGACAGTAGCAAGACAATGGCCAATCAACAGAGACAGAACTACCAATAAAAAATTCAAAGTAAAAATAGAGTTTAGAATCAGTTGGTATATATGACTCAGGAATTATACTTTAATCAACTCAAAATGAGCAGAAAGAGATAGCTCAAGGGAGGATGGATACACATGAGAATTTTTTAAATTGAACAAATAAAACAAGTAAGCACTAGGAAATACATCTTCAAATTCACGTGAACTGGTTTAATGTGCTCTTTTTCTCTCTCTGGATTGGGGGGAGACAACCTGGAGGGTGCAAAGTGGGATAGAGATGAGCTAACTCAAGAACAAAATTTCTTGGACACACTCAGAAGAAGGACTGAAGAACTTGTAGTAAAGGCTGCAAATCCCATCAGGCTTAACATGTCTAACAAAATGTCTGTTTAGGTTGTCCAAGCAGGTGGAAATGAAACCATGGCTCATATATTTAGTAAGCTGTTAAAAACAATATGTTGTTCTTTTTTAAAAAATATATTGTTCTTTTTTTTTTTTTAAAGATAGGACTTTTGAGCTATGTAACATCATTAGCTCTTATATCTAAACACATAACACTTGAGTTACAAAAGACTTTTAACGTCACCTTGCAATTGTGTATGGGTTTAACCAGTGTTTCCAATATCCTGATTAAAAAATAAAATATAAGACATTGCATCAAACAATGTTTAATATTTTCTCTAAGATAATCTCAACAATTAGTTATTCATTTCCTTAGGTCCTCCACTTTACACTCCATATTCTCATTTCTCTAATCCTGTTCTAGTCAATTTTTGTAATGTGTTTAAAACATTGCCTGGTATTTTGTGAGCTTTGTGTAGATGTTAAATAAATAGAATTCCCTTCTTCCCCAACAAGCTTAAAGTTCATGGTTCGTGGACTTTGACAATGTTTTTGCCAATTCCCTAAAGTGTTTTCCTAAATTTTATTCTATTACACACACTTGAAAGAAATTTGTGCTTGTGAAAAAAAACAAATATGTGTGTGTGTGTGTATACATATATATATATATGTATATGTATATGTATATGTGTATGTGTATGTGTATGTATATGTGTTATAAAGTCATTGCTATCTCTCTGTCTGAACCAGAACTTATGAGCATCCCTGGGAACAATCACACAACCAGGCAGAGAGTGGTCCATATAGAATTATGATCAGCAACCACACATGGATCCTCAAACCACCCCAGCCTAGCTGCCTATTCTCTCATAATGTCTGCAGTGATTATTTATAATGGTTCTTAATCCTCATGGCTCATCCTTCACTTCCCTTTTACTGTGGACAGACTGCTCTGTCTTCTATATTACATCAGCATTTAAAATAAATATGCTCTTCTTTCTCTTAACAAATGCTTTGGTCAATATTGTATTCTTTTTCAGTAGTTAACAATAATTTTATTTCCCTTTCAGAGACAATCTTTAATAACACTTTTTTTAAAAAAAATTATTATCTCAGCTCTAATAAACAATAGTTTTTCTTACACTGAACTTGATGCTGTTAAGCTTTAGTCTTCATTCTTGATTTCCCTTGACTTCTTTTTTTGTGGTATTGTTTGAATTTTACTTTTTGCCTTCAACTGCCCCCACATTGTCACTTTATGAGCAAAAAATTGTCCCCTTTAAATTCACATACGGAACTCCAAACTCCAACAGTTGATGTGTTTGGTGATAAGACTTTTAGGGGAGTTAAATGTGGTCCAGAACCTAATAGAACTAGTGTTCTTTTAAGGTGAGAGTGAGAAGGACACAACCGGCTAAGACCTTGACCTTGAATTTCCAACCTCTAAAACTGTGAGTGAATTAAGTTCTGTTGTTTAAGCCACCCAGTCTATGGTATTTTATGTGGCAACTTTAGCAGATCATACAATCATCTTCTCTGTGTTTCTTAAATATTATAGTTTGCAATGTTATATTTAAGGCCATTTCTTCTCAGTTTCTGTATTTTCTCCACAGGTAGTTGCATCCATTCTCATGTCTTAAATCATTATGTTTATGCAGATCACTTGTAAACTGGTATCTTCAACACAATATTTTTCTTAGTCCTAATCTTCCAGCAACCTACTGATCCTCTTTGCTTATGGGTCTTGCAAGTTTTTCAAATTGAAAATGTCTAAAAATTTAATTCATCATCTCAGTTTCTTTGCTCCTTCCCAGACTTCTATTGCTCCCATTTCTGATTGTGGTATTTTATGTCTACACAAGCAAGTAAATTGCAGGGCAATCCTCTTCTCACATCCTCACCATGACTCTTTGACTGTCAGATAACCAAGCATCAAGCCCTTTAAATTCCACCTGAACATCTGTCTCAAAACTGATTGCTTCTCTTACTTCACACTACTAATGTGTAGCCATCTGAGCTACCATAATTTCTCATCTTAGTATCAACAATAACTCCCTACCCTGGATTACTTTCTCTATTGCTCTCTTTTTCACCATTCTCCACTGGTAAATATAAATCTGATGATGTTAACTCCAGCTTCAAATGCTTTGAATCCTTTTCAATATCTCAGGACTTAATTGCCTTATATGACCCCGTATGATGTACTTTTTTTTCTGTCAAATTTCCTCTTATTCTTTATAGTCTATCAATTCTGTTTTCCTTTACATTCTTCTTATTTAAAGAAGGAGTTCACTTGGAATGTAAAAAGAGTTAATTTTAAATAATCAAATAATTTACTTAGGCAATATGTTTCACCAGATTAGATGTTACAGATTGGAAATATAAAGACATTTATAAAATATGGCTACCCATAGCAATCTAGCTACTAGAGATGTAGAGATAGTCATAAAATAATAATAATAAATATATATACTCATTTATGTATGAATAGTGTTTTCTTGATTGCAAGCACCAAAATGGATTCTTGCTAATTTTTTATTGTTGTTGGGTGGAGAGGAGTGGCAGACACTGCAGTAGCTCACAGAATTAAAATAAGAACTTAATAGTGAAGCCAGAGAGTTGGGGAAGAAATCAGGAGAACACTAGAAAATCCAGCAAAGAATTTATAGGTTTTATCTTGAGTATTCTGCCTTTGATGAGGCTTAGCATGAGTGACTCCACTCTTGTTGTCATTCCATTCCAAATTTCAGGTAACAGAGAAGGAGAAGCTCATTATTGTCACTGGAATTAAGTGCCCCCCCCCCCCCCCAGATCAAATAGCTAATCCACTGGACAGTGGTGTGGAGAGGAAAGCATGGGCACAGGCACCATTCATCGCTGTTTGTAACCAAATCATTTCTAGAGAACAATGTCTCTTTTTCATTTGGAAATACCCCTGTTGGATCTACTACATTAGTCAGTATTTGCTGTGAGTTGTTTTTTTTTTATACAAGTACTGTACAGGATTGGTCTTGCCTACTTTGAAATTGAATGAATAAATGACCATTTTAGAGTATGCTTTAGCAAGTGATGTTGGGAAGGGTATCATATTAAAAATGTTTAACTAATTATCCTCATTACCCGCTGCAAAAAGAGAAAAGTGTAATCACTTTACTGTGTGGTGCAACAGAATTATTTCTATGCTTATTCAAGATGATTTATAATAAAGTCCGGACAAGAGGATCCCTCTTTTTCTATATTTAGAACTGAATTAGGTGAGCACTTAAGTATTTTATATTCTAAAGAAGTATTTGAACAGCGTCTGTAGATTGTTCTATCTTCTTAGACATGGACTTTGACCTAAGGTGTGCCCACCTACTGGGGCAGCAGTCACCAGCATACCATAAAAAATGCAAGGTTACAGAGCAATGTGATTGCATCTCCTTGCTTATAAACACACCCTCCAACTCCCTTCTACCTCTCTAAACACCCATACCTGGAAGCTACATGGGAGCCTTTTATTATTGAGAGGAGTCTGAGAATATGAAACATCTGGTCATATCTATGTCTCAAAGATGCACACATGCTCACTTTTTATTTAATGTCCTCCTGGTAATTTGAGCAGATGCTTGCTGCAATGCAATGTGAGTCATCTGAAAAGTATATCTCAATGTTGTTCAAAAATATCATAGGAAATTTGCATGACTTTTAAAAAACCCATCTAAAAGTATATATATATAAGTATATATATATACAAATGATTGCAGAAAACAGAGATTTCACCTAAAATCAAATAAGTGAAGATAACTGCATGTGGCTGATGTCTATCATACCAGGACTTGTTGTTTTGTTTTTTTTTTTTCCTGAAATAGGGTGAAGTTCTTTTAAATATGCAAATAAGTTTTCCTCAAATCTAATCAGTTTGCAATGTGACAAAATAATCTGTTGCCCTGACAATTCACCAAGGTGTTTCAGTAGTTTGGGGATTGAAAAATGTTTAATTTATGATCATTTAAAGTGGATTATAAGGAATGTGATTAAATAGTTTAAAATAAAAGAAAAAATATACACCAAAACAGTACATTAAAACAAGAAGTGCATTTTAAAATTGTATCTATTTTATTTTTTAATGAGCTCAGTATGAATAACATTATATTTTAACACCTTTATGAAGGTGCCTAAAATTATCACTGTTCGTTGTGCAAACATTTCTCTACTCAATTGTCACGGGCCTAATATGAGCCAAATTTTTGCATTGCCTCACTAATTTTGACATTGCCTTTTCCTTTATTTAAAGTGCTGAAACTATTAACGATTTCTCAAATATCTATGGCTTCTGGGATCATAGGCATGAATTCCAATTGTTTTAAGAGAAAAAATCAGAAATAAAACCATGATTATAATATTTTGATTTTTTTTACATTTCCTCTGTATCTATGCTCTCTAAAATATATCTGAATAATGCAAAATTTAAAAGAAATTGTCATACATCACACAATTAAAGAATGTATAATTTAGGATTAGATGTGGCTATAAGTAACATAAATATCAACACTGGGTTCTCCATCATGCTAAATGTTGAAGCACTGCATGGTGGCAGAAACTTTTCCTTCTCTAACCTTGCAGCTCTATTATACATAATTTCACTTCCCACAATCATCTCATTATTGGAGATGACACAGGGAGTTGTCTAATACAGCAGAAAGTTACCAAGAAATGTTTACTCTTTCTCAAAGAGTGTAAAATTTGCTTTTATACCCAGGAACTAGACTAGTCACAACATCCATAGCTACAAAAAACATCTGAGAAGTGTACCCAAATAAATGTTTGGGGACATGTTTTTATACATAAAGGTGTCAAGAGACAATGAATCTGCTCAATTTTCCCGATTTCAGTTTTACATGACATTTTCTATATTGACTGCTACTGGGAAGACAAAATGATGTAGCCACTATGGAAAACAGCATGGAAATTCCTCAAAGCAGTAAAAATTGAATTACCATATGATCCAGCAATCCAACATCTAGGTGTTTATCCAAAAGAATTGAAGTTAGGATCTCAAAGAGATATTATAATCTTCATGGTCATTGTAACACTTGTCACAATAGCTAAGATGTAGAAACAACTTCAATGAACTGATGAATGGGTAAAGAAAATGGAAATAGATATACAATGAAATACTATTCAGACTTTAAAGATAAGAAAATCCTACCATATGTAACAATATGGAAGAAACTTGAGGATATTGGAGTTCAATGCCAGCCAGGGTAAAGGCGTCTTGATCAATATTTCAGATTTTCAGTTGAAGCACAAGCCGGTCAGGCCTAGGAGGGAGGACTATGTATAGAGATCATTTAAGCCGTAAGAGTAAAAGTAAAATCTAATTAAATCAGTACTAATAAAACCAAAATTCTACATATAAAGTTTCAATGAATATAAGCATACTTGAAAAAGTAAGCCATTATGAGAAAAAATTTAAATTTCAATTAGAAATGATTGTATATAATTAGACTAAAACATATGCAGATTTTGGAACCATTAGATATAGAATCAAATATAAGTTGGCATCACTCAGTATAAGCTAGATGAAATTATAATAACACGAAATCCTAAAACCAAACTTTGAGAAAATCAAGGTGACCCACTAGTATCGTAGCTGCCAGAAAGATATTTTAAAAATAAAAGTGAATACATTTATTTCAATCTACATGTATATATTTATCATTACATTATTGTCACATTAAAGCCACTTGGTTCATTTTATTACAGGTGAAAAACACTGGTTTTACTGTTCTTGGTACACAGAAGTGGTGTATACTATTGGCTACTAACTGAACTATACATTTAAGATTGCAGGAAGCAACATATAGTGGGCTTGAACAATAATGCAAAAGGTCAGTGTTAGGACAGAATATTTGAAAGGACTTCTTTTACTATTTCTTCAAAATAAAATAAGAGAGAATGCACCATAAATGAAGAACTTTAATCCAAAATAAACATTTCATTTATATTAAGAGTAATTGTAAAAAGTGTGTAAAATTTCGACAAATGAAATTAATTTTAATTGCTTATTATTTTGAATTAATTGCCAGACTCCCAACGACATTATATGATCACCTGGAAAACTAAACATTTCTGATTTCAGTGGTTATGTACCTTAATATCCTTCTGATGAAATACACATGGTTCTTTAAATACATTACTATTTTGTAAAATGCTTATTTAAAGAAAAAGCATGATCTTAAGATTAAGGATGATAGAACATTTCATTTTAATTTGTGAATTGATCACTCTGATTCAAAATTCAATCTGAAGATAATTGTGCAATAATTATACATTGTTTCCTTGAAATATTTCAGATAAAATTTCCCTGTATTTATATACCTATTTTCTATAATTTTATATTTATTCTGATTGTAAAACAAAATCAATTTTTATACAATGTAAAGTAGAACTTGAAAAATATCAAATTAGTTTGATCAATGTACAGTCCAAACTGATTATTCATTTAGATTATAAAATAAAAACTAGAATTATAGGTTTTACTAACTTCATTGTCAATTTATGTAAAAAGCTACCTTCTATTTCACATGGTGTATATCTGTGACTTCAACTAAATGAAAAGGTCAGTTGCTATTTTATGGGTACAAGGACAAAAATAAAGCAATTTTTATAAAATTCTATTTATATATATATATCTTATAAAAGCAAACAGAGAGGAAATAGTAACAATTATTTATGAGATGTATATTATGTGTCACAAACAAAGGTAACCATTGGGCATACAAAAATAAATAAAACATTCTTAAAAAAGGTACTCCCAGGCTAATACATTCTAGATGCTTTTAAATCTAGAATGTATAGAAATAGCCCAGCCTAACTAGCCTAACTGTTTAGCAATGGACCAATTAACTTATCATAACAGGCCCTGTATTTTCAGATCAAAAGATGATGTTAGATAATCATTCATATAGATTGAGCTACTAGCATTCTCTTCATATGGCTTAGATAAATGTCTATTTTTTTCCAATTCATTCTGTGCATATAAACAGCTTCAAAGACCCCATGCACTCGGGTTATTGAATTACAAGTTAAATGCATTCAGCAAGACAAGATCAGTGCTTATAGATTTAGGGCATGAAAGACATGTTTTCTGTTCATCAAAATGAGAAATGGTTGAAATAAAATTAATAAGACAAAATAGTTTCATATGTCTTTGAAATTCTCCACATTTATTTATTTAGTAAATGTTTATTTATTGCTACTATGTTTCAGACACAGTTGTAACCACTGATGGAAAGAAAGAAAGAAAGAAAGAAAGAAAGAAAGAAAGGAAGGAAGGAAGGAAGGAAGGAAGGAAGGAAGGAAGGAAGGAAGGAAGGAAGGAAGGAAGGAACTTTTCAGTGGGAAGAAAAAAAACAATAAGGAAAAAATTAATTCTATTGTAGTTTAGAAATTGATACAATGGGAGAGAGTAAAACAGAGAAGGGGCAAAGAGGTGGCCAGGTTGTGCAGTGAGGTTTTAACTTTAGAGTGAATGACATGGAGAGGTCTCACTGAGCATTTTAGAGCAAAATCTAAAAGAGGAGAAGCAGTGAACTAGTGGGGGATCTGGGAAGAAAGACTTACAGGTGGAAGGAAAAGTAAATTCAAAGGACCTGAGATGAGCCTTTGCATGTCAGAAGAACTCAGAATAAGTGGAGCAGGATAAAGGAAAACTAAATCAGTAGGAGATGAAATCAGAGATTATGTGGAGTCAGGAGTAAGGGCTGACGGAAAGAGTAAGGTACTTATTTTTTACAATGAAATAAGAAACCACAGGATGATTTTATGCAGATGAGGGCCCTGAAGCTCTTGGGTAATCATGCAAAATTTCTGTAGTTCTTTACTCTCTTAATTTCACTAATAAATATTTCATTGTTTCTTTTCTTTTTTTATCCACAAAATTTTTTCTTCTCTATAATCTCCAATGTTCTACCTTTATTCTCAACTGATAACTCATTTCATGAAAAAAGCCATAAAAGATTTTTGCAAGCTCCTGCTACTGCCACCTCTGCCCATTTTCCAACTCCATTGTCTCTATGGAGGAGTAACCTTGCTTCTCTCAAAAGACAACTCCAAGGACAGCCCTTGTCTCTCAGGCTCCACCCCTTCTTGAGGACAGGGCCACCAACTATTTTCCCTCTTCTTCTGCATCATTTGTTTCCTTCTATTCTGGCCTAGTCTCCCTATCTGGGTGTAGGGAGATGGTGTGTAAAGCCATAAGGCTATCTAAGTGAGGCTAATGAGAGTGATCTGAGAGCTTCTTATGACAAATGACATAAATTGAGCTAAATGCACAAGAGGCTCATTTCATTATCATTAGGTGCTAGTTGTGGGGACAACTGAGTTTTCAAGGCAGAAAAGATGGATTGGAGTTCTCAGCTTCACTCCTTCCAAAATAGATGCAAAGATAAGCAGAGGGGAGACAACAGTTGAGAAGGCCATAAACCTCACTAGTGATCACTACACGTTGCTTTGATTTTCTAATTCTGAATTAAACAATGAAATGTCTTTGGCAGTGTTTACCGACACATAGCAAAAACAAACCAAAACAAAAAACAAAACATAAAAAAAGAACTTCCCCTGTTTGGTGCTTTGGTCCAGGAATAAAGGTAGCGGCACCTGGCCAAATGAAACAATATGGACATCTCATCACCGTAGAGAAGGTAGATAAAGGTAGAACTTTTCTAGGGGAAGCACAAAAGGAGCCTCTACAGTGCTATCTTCCCATTTTGGGGGTGCCAGGGACTCTCAGCAATTACTTGAAAACCTCTCAAATACATTAATTGATGACAGCCAATAGGTATGAACTGATGGAGACACTGTAGTAATATTTACATACCGATAGTGTATAATATTATTAATGTATATGAACATAATCTTATGAGTGGAAGTGTTCACGGTTTCTTTCTTCGGACTGGGGATTAGTGAAAGCAGTTCTGGAACAAATAGTTCAGTAGAAACAGTAAAAAGTTAGGGCAATAACTTTCACAAAAGAGAGGACTTTATGGTAAAATACTGAAATATGAAGATGACCTAAAATTTAAATTCTCTCCACTCACCCAAATACACATGCGTTATTAACCTGGTATAAGAAACAAATAAATGTGGTAAGAGAGAGAACACCGACCTCTTGGATTCACTACTCTTCAGTCTACAATAACTGATGGAAAACAAATTTCATTACTCCCACAATGGAGGTCACAGAAAAAAATAACAATTCTTGGCACTTGAAAAGTGGGAATCACACCTCTGACTTAAGATCAGTGGAAACAGTAAGTCCCAGGCATTCTCATCCAAAAATAGATAAAATAATAAAAAACCAAACCAGCTACATAAATATTGTGCATTATAATAGTAAATTAGCAATACAAGTTAAACAACTTAGAACTATCTAAGAAAATTCAAGAAACCAAAAAAACATATAGAAGGAGATCTCAGGAGATATTAGATGTTGTAGATGAAGGGAATGAATCAAGGACTGCAATACTAGAAAATTATAGATTTGCCTAACTACTGAAGTGATGATATAGAGCAGTGGTTCTCAAATTTACCATTCTTCAGAACCACCTGGAGGGGTTATTAAAATACAGAATGGTGGACTCCACTCCCTGTATGTCTAATTCTCTAGGTCTGAGGCAGACTGAGAATTCATTTGTACTGTGGACAAGCTCCCAGATGATAGTGTTGCTGCTGCTATGGGGTTATATTCTGAACAGGGGCTAGAGAAAATGGCAGGAAATGCTTTGAAAAGAAAAATCATAAATGTCAACACTAGTGACAAACATATATGAAACAAAATAAGTAAAATTATTAGTATCTTGAATCAAAATTAAAAAAAGAAGATAGTTATCTAAAAATAACATGCAAATGATAAAAAAGAAAGCATAATCGACTTTTAAAAATATATCTTACAGATTTCTTTGAAATCGACTTTTGACTTATTATTAGATTACAAATATAATTTTTAAGCCAGTTAAATGTGATTGTAAAACTAAAGTGTAAACATTTCTTTTCATTCTTTCAGAATTTTTTATGCATCCAGTTAGTAATAGTAAGTCATCTAAAGACCTATAAACCTAGCTGCTTCAGACAGAGCTGGCAAAAAGGACAGCGGTATTTCTTTCTCAGATCTGTGGAAAATAATTGTTTAATGTCTTTAACAAATTATTCCCTTAATATCAGAAAATAGCATATTATGTGAGAAATCTTATTTTATGATCAGTAGTTCCTTCCATTTGCTTTCACTTTTTACCCTATGTTAATTTCAAGATAAATTAATAAAACAAACATAATGCATTATTTTAGAATTTTATATATAACATTCAAAACAAATCGTTAACTATCTGTTTAGTCTATTTCTATTTATTTTTCTTTTTTCTGATTTTTTAAAATTTATTTTTTAATTATAGTTGACATGCAATAATATATTAATTTCAAGTGTTCAATATAATTAGACATTCATATACTTATGAAGTGATCACCCTAGTAAGTTTAGTACCCATCTGACATCATAAATAGTTATTATAATATTATCAACTATATTCTTTATGCTGTACTTTATATCCCTTTGACTGTTTTTAAAAGGGCAATGTGTACCTCTTAATTCCAAGTATATATTTTTATCAGTGTATATTTATACAGACTTTTGAAATGATGTGTAGCTAATATTATTCTCAATTTCTGGTGGAAGATTGATTATAGAGATATTTTTCTCTATTTTTTAGTATGTGTCACATTACTTAAATTCATTATGTTTAGTATATACATTTTACATAAAAATATTTTTTTAGAAAAATATGAAGAAAATTTTATCAAAAAATTTCTTGTGGGAAAAACCTAATTTAACTGTTTTAATAAATGAAATAACATATCATTTTTCAGAAAAAAAAATCAATTTAAATAATTTAGTTACAAACCATTAGAAATATTTCAAGTGCGTGTCATACCTGCAATTAAGCCTTTTGAACTTGACAGTATAATTATGCAAAGTTAAAAGCTTAAGAGTGTATGTGTGTTTGCATGTATATATATGTGTGAGTGGTGAGTGTTAATTGATATTGGTTATGTCAATGAGATTCTTAGAACTAAAGTTAGAAAATTTTTCAAAACAAATTTTGGTATCTGAATGAAATTGGAGAAATTGTGAAGTTTGATGTTTTCAATAAATTTTTTAATTGACAGGAGGTTATCACTGTTTACTATAATCTTATTAGGATACAAAAACATACATTAAAAACAATAAAATAGGAGAGCTTCAAGAAATAATCTCTGCTCTATTTGCAAGTTATCTGTTTGAGTATATTCCTTTGCCTATCTAGGCCTAACTCACTTAATAAATTTTAAGTTAGAGAGTTCTGTATTTCAAAAAATTTCATTTTAGCATGAGTATAACATGAATACATGTGAGCAATGAAACAACTGACATAGAAAAAAGTAAAACATATAGATAATGAGTAATTTGAAACGTTTCAACATGTCATTGTGTGTGCATGTGGTGTATACATATCTACACATATATACATTTAATTAGCGGAGGCTACAGCCAACGATTTTTATAAATAAATATTTATGTGTATATATATCTAATAAATTTAAAATTGATAGATTCTGTCATTTTAATTCATTTCAATAACTTCCTTTTTTTTTTTTTATTTTCTAAGATTTGTTACTTTACTCGTTTGTTTCGCTAATATTCATTTAGACATGGCATTATTCATGAAATTAAATTGACAGACATGTTGTAGTTCTAGGTTAACTACTATTGTAGATAGAGAATAATCATGTAATCTCATATTACAAAATATTTTGCAAATTGAATAATGTTATCAGCCAGAAAAAATACTGGGCGATTTAAGGAAAACGCATAGTTTCAAGATTAACCTATATTTTACATTTTTTTCTCCAAAAGAAATTTATACCATGTTAAAAACATAAAAATGAAAATCCATCACGGGTAAAAAGCATGGAAAAATCTAATTTTTAAACTAGTAAGTGTTCTTATTATTTCAACAATAAACAGAATTTTATATTTTTTCATATATCTTCTCCAAGAAGATTTAATATCTAAGCCAGAGTTGTTTTTTTAAATATATATATATATATATATATATATATATATATATATATAAAAGTAGGTAAATATTTATCAGTGAAACTCGAATATTGTCCCTTTAATTTTACTTTGAAACATGTGCTTTTCTACCTTAGGCAAATTTAAAAAAATAGTAGTAAGTCATTCAAAGACAAATTTTATGATAACTCATAAAAAGAGAAATATAAATAATATAAATTAGAGTTTAGTTCAGACTGTTATGAATTTTTCATGAGAGTGTAGTAGGCCATAGATAATTGTGCCATTTGAAAATCACCTAGCTGGGATCACATGGAGACTATATTAGTTTATTGAGGCTGTTGTAACAAAAAAGCATACACTGACTAGTTTAAAGAAAAAACATATTGTCTCACACTTCTTGGAGGCTGAGATTTCAAGGTCAAGGTGTTAGAATGGTCGGCTTTTGAGAGAGCTGTCAGAAAGAATTTGTTGTATGCCTCTCTCTTAGCTTCTGCTGGATTTCTGATAATCTTTGGTGCTGTTTGGCTTATAGATATATCACCCAGATCTATGCCTTTGTCTTCACTTGACATTCTTCCCGTGTGCCTGTCTGTGTCCAAATTTTCCCTTTTTTTTTCTTAATGAGACACTGGTCATATTGGATTAGGAGCCCGAGCTACTTTGATATGATACAGTCTTAACTATTTACAACTGCAACAACCCTATATTTCAATAAAGTCACATTCCAAGGTATTAGTGATTAGGACTTTAACATACAAATTTTGAGGAGACACAATTTATCGCATAACAGAAGTCCTCTGTGCCAAATTGAAAAGCTTGAAATTCTGAAGCACAGCTATAAATCTGATTCTTGAAATCCAGATAGTATTTCTAGTTCATATGTCAATCACAGGATAATTAAACTTATTTTTAAGGCAGAGATTGGGCTAATAATGCCAATGATACATATGTAGTCATTGGTAGGAGACAAAAGCCTGAAGTCAAGGAGAGTAACTTTCCTTTCACCTGGTCTGATACTAAATTAATCCTGGTTATGTAAGCCCCATGACCCTGGACTCAAATTCTGGAAACATATGGAAGATGCTGGAGACCCAAGCCTACTTATAACGTGATATAGTGGCAATATGTAAGGATAAGACAGAATGTGACACAGAGGAGACTAAAAGGGCATTTTAATAGGTCTTATTCTTGGGGCCTTAAACCCCCAGATTCCAATAATTTTAGCACTTTGGACTGATCAACTAGAATTTATAGTAGCCTCATGGGAGAGGAACTGCCCATTTATAGCAGTTACCTGGTCTTTAGGGATCCCTTTAGCTACTTGTGTGACACTTGAGGTTCTGGATTAAGAAGAAAAACAAAAGTTCACCAGCAGAGCAGTGTACTGCCTCTATGAGTAGGTGGCATTGACAGGCAGCAGCTATGTTTTTGTAACAGGTGTGATGCTAACAGAGATCCAAGGGAATTTGTGCAATGGGTAGAATATGAGCAGTCTTGCTACTAGGTAAGATATCCCAAGATGGAAGGAACAGATCTTAATATATACTGTTTCCTGAAAATGGGATAGCATTTGCAGACTTGGCTGCCCCATGGAGTGCATAGACTAGGGTATTAAGAGATATGTCTGTACATATCTGATAAAATCTAATGCACTAAATTTAATCTTGTATGTACTTTACATATACAAAAAAAAAAAAAAAAAGGAAACCTGAATACTCACAGGAATGGTTTGCCTTTGGCCTACACTGTAATTTGCAAGCCAATGCTTGACACACATTGCAGGGGTAACAAGATACATCTATAAACAATCAGACCATAGGGCTGTGTTTCCATACCCCAAATTTAATAGTTGTCTAAAAGGGATAAGGCAAAAAGAACAAGAAGATAGCTCTCATTGGAACACAGTGTTATTTGATAGCAGTATGAGCAGATTTTTCAAGAAATTTGAGTAAGCTCATTGTTGTTTATTCATAATCAAGACTAAAAGTGACAATCACAGTCTGTTGGATCTTGGAAGTCAGGATTAAGGAATTTTGGACAAGTTAATAAAACAGAATTCTAGCAAACACTACTTCTAACCAAAAACCATAATTTTCTGCCAATGATGTTAATATATGGGCAAAATTTAGTCTCAGTGTATGGCATTTACATCTACCTTATTACTCCTAAGTGGAAATAAAGGATATAGCAAATACATGACTTTTAAAAGAACCAACCCTGCTAGAGCAAATGCATAGGCAATCAGAATTTAAAACCAAGGTAAATCTTCAAAATGAGGAGTCAAAAAGAAGAGTGTTAGAGGGAATGGATCGGTTCTCTTATTGCCCATGTTTTTTAACAGCTTTATTGAAGTATAATTAATATATCATAAAAACTGTTCATGCTAAATGCACATAATTTGATATGCTTAGAATATATTTCACTGGAATATGCATTTGTCTAATTGCTCTTCAATAGCTGTTCCTGAAATAAAGGTTTTTAAGGAACTCTATGTTATGTTTCTTTAATATATTCTGAAACTTCTTTTCCACCACAGCAGTAACTGCTATATTTCTAATTTGCAACCAGAGACCTAGACACATTTTTCCGTCAAGAAGGCTTGAACATCATCATTTGAATTCCAGAGTATTGAACAAAAGGTAAGGATGGTGGCAGCACAGATTCCAGATATCAATAATGGATGATAGTGATTACATAATATAACCAGGAAATGAGATTTTTAGTGGAAGTTCAGGATTTAGCAAAGCTCCATTTGCCACTAATCCTATGGATAAAAGTGCTGAGATTCCTGGCAATTCCTTGGTAGTCCACTACAGTAGAAAGAATGAAAAGAAGTCAGATCCTCCAAGTGAGGAGAGATTATAGGAAACAGCCTTGGGGATGCTGAATTGGTATGGAAAAGCATAAGTCTATATTCATGTATTGAAGGAAATTTACATCAAGACATATTTCAGACTAGCTAACCATATATTACCCACAATTACTCAAATGTCGATAGAACCAGAAGAGATCAGTCTGGCTTAGGGAAGTTTTATTCTCTTTCTGACCTTACTCCTGCCCCACCTCCATTAATTGAACTCTTTTTGCCAACCAAGAATGAGATAGACACTATTTTGTTCCATCTTTCCAGAACCATACCTTAGAAGAACACTAGGATGATCAGGGGGTGGGGGGGAAATATATCTATATAGATATCTATATAGATATATATATATAGATAGATAGATAGAGATATAGATATATAGATATAGATATAGATATAGATATAGATATAGATATAGATATAGATATAGATATAGATATAGATATAGATATAGATATAGATATCTATATATATCCTCACTCAGGAACATGTGTAGTATTGACTAGGAAGCTTGTACAACTCACTTAAGGATATTGAATGTAAATTACTCTTGGAGTCGTTCACTGTCCAAACAGAAAGCATAGTCAGAATCATCTCCCCTAGAGACCTATAAGTGTCTTCACTTCACAAACCTAAAAGTCATGAGTCCTGACTAGCTATTGCCTTGCATTTCAAGAACACAAACAAAGATAGTAGACATCTGGAGCTAACTTTACCTGATAACATGGAGATAAAAACTTAGAAAAGGTTTTACCTGTTCTCTCCTCTTCACAAACCTTTGGCTCCAGTACTAGAATTTTATCAGTGGAGGTCTATGGCTCTGTTATCCTGAACAAACCCAATCCCTTCTGATCTCGGAAGCTAAGCAGGGTTGGGCCTGGTTAGTACTTGGATGGGAGACCACCAGAAAGACTAGGTGCTATAGGGACAAAAATATATATAATAATAAAAAATAAGGGATTGTAAACTGACAAGGTCCTTGCAATCGTGAGGTCAACCAAGGGTTACTTCGCTTAAAAAAAAAAAAAAAAAAGAAAAGAAAAGAAAAAAGAAAAACGGTGGAGAATAGGAAACTCTAGAGGCTCATATGGTAACCAAAAGGATATAATATTTGGTTGTAATAAAATATGGCAAAATATTTTAACCAATCCGCTTTCATTCTAGAATAGTCACATTGGTAACATGAAAATCCAGTCCTACTTTGAGTTGATGATTATAATTGAACCTCTAGTGGGGGGAGAAGCGCTCTCCAGCAATAAAGAGAGTTCATGTATACCAACAAAAATATTAACATTGCTTATAGGACACTGTGACTAACTAATATTGATGTTGTTTATGTGAATTAATACTATTAATTAAGGCATACTTCTCATTCCAGAGCCTATTCTAAATTGCATCAATGACACACCACACCCTAGATGAACACACCGATGGTGACACCATAGATAAATACCAGAGGCAAGGCATTCATAAATGGAAGAGTTTTGCATGAAAGGAGGCAGTAGATGTGATGATGAGACTACATACAATTAAAAAACATATACATTTTTGAATATGTTAAAGAGTTTTGAGCTTTGTGATTCAACTAGAAAACCATTACCCAAAACTTCAAAATTAATTTTGAATGACTGTTAGTGCGTGATAGTCCAAGAATGTCATTTCTGCTAATTCACTAAAAAATGAACATGGATTCTATATATTGACTGATATGTGTGATGATAAAGACCTCAAGATAATACAACTATCACATACAGAAAGATAAATTAATCATTTATTTCTTTTTCTAGAGTAACAGTTTTCAAACTGTGTTTCTGGTAGCAATAGGACTTTTCTGAGTTGCCTTTGTAACCTGGCCAAGAGCAGGCACACAACAGAATTCTGAGACCCATTCCTAGCAATGAACACACACACACACACGCACACACACACACACACGTGTACAATCTTGAAAACCACTGCTCTGACATGTCCAAATTATATCATTTTTATTAAATCAGACTATCTGGCAGCTGCATAGCTAAGCTAAATCAATTATATTAGCCTTTATAGAAATGCTTCTAGTGAATGGCAATTTGAACAATAGTTCAAATCTAGGAAAGTCATAAAAATAGCATTGCGAAACTCATTATTTCTTTCATTGTGGTAAAATATATATAAGATAAAATTTATCATTTAAAATTTTTAAATGTACTATTCAATGGTATTCAGGACATTGGTACTATTCTGCAAGTATCACTGCCATCCATCTCCAGAACTTCCTCCTCTTTTCCAATGGAAACTCTATACCTGCTAAACACTAACTTCACATTCACCCCAGCTGCTGGCAACCAACCACCTTCTACTTTCTGTCTAATTAATTTCTCTTTTAGGTATCTCATATAAGCAAAATCATACAACATTTATCTTTTGTGCCTGGCTTATTTCACATATCATAGTTTCTCCAAGGTTTATTCACACTATAGCATATGTCAGAATTCCTTCCATTTTAAGACTGAATAATATTCTATTGTGTGTAACATTGTTCATCGATCCACCTATTGATGGACACTTGGGTTGCTCCCACCTTTGTCTTGTGAATAACATTGCTATGAACATGAGTGTGCAATTGCTTGTTTGAGTCTCTGCTTAAATTCCTTTTGAGTTTACATACAGAAGTGGCAATTTCATGAATAATATTTTGAAAAATTACTGTTTTTTACATCTTTACCTTTTTACATTGCTACTCATACTGTTTTTATAATAAAGATTTTTGTGGATAGGTGTGATAGTATATGTATACATAAAACCACATCTACACTCACATCCAAAGTTATATTTTTATCTTATGAACAAAAGCAGTGAGGCAGATTTCTTACGTTGAAAAATTATCAGCAATAGTTTTTCTTTTCCAGAGCAACCTGTTTGTTTTGCCTCCATTAGGACTCTATGAATCATGTATTTATGTTTCTTTTGGCTTTGATCTGTTTGAAGGGAGAGCCAAGATTTCAACCCACACCGAGCAAGCCCACACCTAACACTTTATGTCTATTTTTCCCTTGCTTCGACTTACTTTCATAAGTTTATTTTTTCTTGCTCGAATTTGCTCAATTTCCTTTTAATCATAAACTACATGAATTTGTGTCAGCAGTTGGAACAAGGCAGGACACATAAATAAACACATAATATTTAAATCATTTCATATTTATTTTCTATTCACTTGGAATATTTTGGAGTTTGGAAAAAATCTGCATCTTGTCTTTTTCAATGTAAAGCTTTAATTGTAATGGAGATGGAATTTGTTTGATATATTATTTTGATGATCAGCAATATATAAAATATCAAAATCCAGTAGAAAATTTCAAAGAGGAAAAAATACAAAATTGACTTTTACCTCTCTTCTAATTGCTAAGAAGTGTGTGTGTGTGTGTGTGTGTGTGTGTGTGTGTGTGTGTATGTAACTACATTGTTGAATACATTATTTTCATGGGAAAAAAAAGAGCATCATGTTTTCTCATCAGCACATAAGCTCCATGCTTTATGTTCCAATGAATTTATGTGAACAAGCAAGGGAAAAAATATTTAAAGGTGTTTCATTTTTTGAAGTGCTAAATTAAGCTTTTAGGGTGGATTTCTGTGAGTATGTTCAGGAAGTCTTCACTTGGGAGCAACTGGGGACTATTGAATATAATTATAGTTGAGCTTCCTCTGAGCTGAATGCGTGTGCATGTGTGTACACATCTTTTTTCCCTCCTGAGTAAAGATAGTGACTTTGAGTCATATAAGATTCTGGAAGAAGCTATAGTTTTCTACATAGGCTTTATGAGTTCATGGATTTAAGGCTCAATAGGGCACAAATATTGACTTCAGACAATGATTATTGCTGTGCACATAGCAATTTTGAATTGTTCTCACTGAAATTAAATTATTATGATCTTTACATATCTTTGTAGATCTTTTCATATTACACTTGAAGCCCTGACTACTTCTGAGCATAATCTTTGATTAATTACTATAAGACATTTAATTTTAAATGTTAATAAAAATGATACATATACATATATATTAGGTATATTAAATTATAGTCAAGACATAGATGTATTACCTTGACTGTTTATCATATGTCCATGTTTATTTTATAGATATAAATTTAGATATTGAGGAAATACTATATGGAAGACATTTTTCTGATGTTTTGTCCTGTTAGCAATCACTGTCAAAGCTTGGATTATAGAGGAATTAGCAGACTGAAATGTAAGCCTGAAATGGATGTGTGATGTAAACATGTTTCCTGCATTGTTGAGTCAGTTGGGAATATCAGCCCTGAGGTTTGCATTAGAGACAACAAATACCAATAGCTCCATCAAAGTCGAGCGGGAGTCAGAAAAACACTCTCTGGAGGCAGAGATAAGTCAGAAACCAGGACAGTACCCAAAGGTCCTAGAAGATGAGGGGATCAATTTTGATTGTTAAAAAAAATAGAGAAAACAGATTCATCACATGAAGTACAAATGTTATCATATCTTTTCCCCCACCTATTAATTGCTCAAGTTGTTCATGCCTTTTTGAGCAGGAGGTCCTGTTTGCTTATTAATTTAAAAAAAGAAAATATCCAACAAGCCCAAGGACCCATGAGATTAGCTTGATCCAAGATTTCAGTCATATATAAGAGGGAACAGAAAGGGTCTAATGGTTAGCATGAGCCTTTTATTCAGCATCTGCCACATGGGGCTGTTGGCAAATTCTCCAGGACCTGTGAGCATTCAAGCCGGTGCTAACTGTTTGGCTCCCATCCAGACAATGGCTAGATGTTGGTAATTAGTTCTTACAGCGCTCTTAATCATATCTGTAGCCCTATTTCCCAGACCATGCCACTGAGCTAGAATAGCTGAGCCAGGAGACCTAATAGCCTTAGCCAATGCTGTTTCCTCTTAATTTAACTCTAGCAGAGAATGGTTGTTCTTCCAGAATCAATCTCTGTGTTTGCTTCATTTCAAAAGTGAAGATTGGGCACTCAGTTATATTCTCCCTCCCAAATCATCTCCCTGAATCATGGGGAAATGGAGGTAAAATTTTATGAGCACTTTCTATAAAATAAAATTAACTTTTCAGTAATTAGTTCCACATTCTTTCTCTTTTTTTATAAAAGTCATAAAAGAAGGAAATGATTTGATGAATAACTAAGTGAACATCTGTGTTACCATTTTTCAATCAAGAAACAGAATATTGTCAACACCTTAGAAATCCCTAAACCTATACCCTTCATGTCCCTGGAGATAATTACTGTCCACCCAT
Organism: Eonycteris spelaea; assembly: GCA_003508835.1. Lineage (NCBI taxonomy): Eukaryota > Metazoa > Chordata > Mammalia > Chiroptera > Pteropodidae > Eonycteris > Eonycteris spelaea. Next base: position 3,129,365 of record PUFA01000067.1, on the reverse strand, counting down.
TTGATGGTCCTCATGTTGTTCCCTGTCTTTTTGATTTTCCATTGAAGCATGCATTACCAAGCACTTTAATTTTATTTTTCTGTTTCATACTTATATAAATGAAATAATATAATATAATATATAATATAATATTGTATTTATTTTTCTATTAGGCTATTTTTGTTCACATTATATTTGTGAGATGGATTTATGTTTTTATCCATGCTAGTTAACATACATGATTCCATGTACAGTTTCCCATTTTACAACTATACCAATATTTAATTATCCATTCTATTTTGGTAGACTTTGCATCCTTCTGTTTTTCTATTAAAAATAATTTTTCTTTTATGTTTAACTTTTATTCACATAGGTGTGGATTTCTTCTTAGGTATGCACCTGGGTGTATAATTATTGTATCATAGGATCAATCTTATTTTAACTTAAAAGAATAATGTCAAACTATTCTAAAAGAATTGTACCAATTACAGTTCTCACTATCAATGGATGAGAATGAGAATTTCATTGTTACTACATTCTCACCAAATATTGTCACCAGATTATAATCTTATAGAAATACTGATACATGTGTCATAGTATTTTGTCATAGTATTGTGTGGTTCTAATTTGAATTTCTCTCATGATTGTGTTGAACAATATTTCATATGGTTTTTGGTTAATTATATTTCCTCTTTTGTGAAGTGCCATTAAAATTGCTTGTACAATATTTTATTCAGTTATCTGTCTTATTGATATTAGAGTATTCTATGTTCTGAATATGAGGTACTTGCCTGCTTTATATTATGTGATATCTTCCTTAACTCTGTGATTTGAGTTTTCATTTCTCTAATGGCATCTTTTGAATGAAAATAAATGTTTAATTGTAAAGTAGTGATGTTTATGTTATCAGTTGAAATAGTGCATTTCTTTTTCCTGTTCTACTTAACAAATCTCATTTGCCCTGACATTGCGAATATACTATCCCATATTTAGAACTGCAACCCCTAGACTATATTTTTATATGGTGTAGAAAAAGATTATTTCTTAGCATCATATACTGAAAAGTTTGTTTTATACTCTCTTTTTATTGCAGTGGAAATTTGTCATAAATCAATATGCAAGATATATCTAGATCTTTATTTTGTTCTGTTGGTTCAATTGTCTGTCTCCACACTAATACCATATTCTATTAATTATCACAGTATTATAATGAATCTTCATATTTGTATATAAAGTTTTTACATTTTAATCTTCTCCATAATTTTCTTGACTTTTCTTTCTTCATCTTTTGAACTCTATATGCATTTTTGGTGTAGCTTGTCATGGCTCATCAAAATACTAGTTGAAATTTTGTTTAATTTATATAATATATTAGACCTAATAGATGTTTTACAAAATCATCATCCATCCATGAATATGGCACATTCTGTCACTTATTTATCAGTAATTGCTGTCAATAATGATTAACCTTTTATCTGAGCAGAAATAATATACAACTTTTATTAACTCTATACTTAGCCATTTATATTTTAGTTGATAGTATAAATGACATCTCTTGAAAATTTTGCATTTGCTAACTCTTAGTGTTGCCATATAGAAATGTATGTGCATATCAGATATTTACTTTGTTTCCAATAACCTTGCTAATGTGACTTATTAGTAGTAATAATTTCCTGTAGTTGCTTTTGGATTTTTAGGTACAAAATTATATCATTCAGGGATAATTATGGTTTTATTAGTTCTTTTTCAATCCTCATACTTTCTATTTCTTTTACTTGCCTTACTGCATTGACTAGGACAAAACTGGTATCACTCTGATAGTAGATATACTTGTTATTGGTTATCTCAAAGGAATACATTCAGTGTTTTATTATTAACTATTATGTTTACATTATCATATTTAGATACTTTTTATGGGACTAGAAAGCTTCAAAGCTTCCCCCTTCTGTTATATTTGCATCAGGTACATATGATGAACTTTTCACTTTTTTTTTTTTTTGTACTAAGATGATCGTATAACATTTCACCTTTAATAATGAAAAATATTCCATTAATAGGATTTTAAAAAGTTAAATGACTTTTTAATTGTTGGGGGAAAAACTTGCCATGATGTATTATTCTAATTATATATTTTAAAAATTAGTTTGTTGATATTTTCTCTCCATATTTTTCAATTATATTATAAATGAGTTTAGCTTTTATTTTTCTTTAAACTTGATATTATCATTAAGTCTTAGAGTAATGGTTATTATGAACTTTTAAAAAAATAGAATTGATACTTCATTTTGTTTTGGAAAAGAAAATAGATGCCTCTTGGTTATTTCCTTCTGATATAATCAGTAGAGGTTCTCAGTAAAACTCTCTAAATGTAAGAAAGTTAATATAAATTATGGTTTCATTTTCTTAAATAATTACATGACTATTTAGGTTTCTGTTTCCTACTTCTTCTCTGTTTTTTAAAGATTTCCAACTTTTTTTTAAAAGATTTCCCAGTTTACCTATCATCTATATATCATCTATGTACTTATTTGCCAAAAAAGTTGTTCTTAGATATTCTTACTATTCTTTTAATGTTGGCAATTTATGTGATGATGTCTCACATTTTATTTGTCACCTAAGTTATTTTGTGCTTTCCTGCTTATTTTCATTGTCTTCTCCAGGAATTTACCAATGATTTATCTTTTCAAAGAATATACTTTAGTCTTCTGATTAATACAACCGTATTAATTACTTCTTTTTTCATAGATTTATGCTTACATCATCATTTTTTTTTTCCTATTTGGGGGTTTTCTCTTGATATATACTTTGAACGTTTACTTCATTATTTTTTAGTCTTCTTTTTAAAAAATTTTGCATTTATACAATAATATTATAGTAATTTCTTTAAGGTTGACTTAATTTTATCCTACTAGTTTTATTATAGTATACATAGTGTTTAGTTCAAAATATTTTCTAATTTGTGTTTTGATTTTTATCTTTTCTTCACACACAAATTACTTTACAAGAAGGTTAAAGTTTTATCTATTTTTATTTTTGGTTATTTATTTCTTGCTTTTTGATGTTGTTGTTAAAAATATTCTTAATTATTAATATGTCATTAATTTTTTCAGATGTGCTTTATGGGCATTCTATCACTAATTTTTAAAAGTGTAAATTCTAAAATTGAAAGAATGTATATTCTTAGCTTGTTAATTATAGTATTAATTATATAACCATTATGTCAAATAGTTGACATTCTTAGTTTTGGAACTGTTCAATAGTACTTCTGGGATGATGTAAAATTCCTTTATTCTAAACTCTATATTATAGTAATCACTAGTACATGTGATAATGAGAGTTTGAAATGTAGCCAGTATAACTTAGAAACTATATTTTTAGATTTAATTCATTTAAATTTAATTCTAAATAGCCACATGTAGCTATGTGGTCACCTTATTAGGCTGAGGTAGTTCTTTACCAGTACTAAATTTCTGACTGTTTTTTTCTGGTACGTGCAATTAAATATGAATTAAAATCACTCTATATCATTGCATATTTTAGAGCTGTCCATTTTATTTTATAGTCTGATGTCATTTTTAGGTGCCTATAAATTGAGAACTATAATACTTTCTTGGTTAATTTAAATGTATCAAATGACCCACTGTATCTATAGTAATTATTTAGGTATTAATTTTTCTGATATTAACATAACTTCTTCAGCTTTTAAAATTACTATGTCTAATAATGATACATTTTTCTATCATTTTGTTCTCAATGTTTCTTTATGTTCAAATGTGTCTTGCAGACACATATACTTTTGTTTTATTTAATTCAGTCTTAATAGAGTCATTAAAAAATTATAGAATTCTTTTCACATATATTCAGCATAAAACTTGTATATATATATATTTATTTATTACAGTTTTCTACTTGATAACTATTTTCTCATCATTTTTTTCTCTCTGTACAAACACCATACCCGCCACACTCCCACACCCACCACACACACACACAGACTCACGTACACACGTATTTACTATTGTATTACTAGAGATAAGAATATGCTTCCTAAACTTATCAGAAGGGATGCAATTTTTACTTTTGCTCTCTTAACAGAAATTATGAGAAATTCACAACAGTAATTATATTTGTTCTTGACTCTAGATATTTTTATTGTCCTTTAGTTTATTTTTTATAAGATTTGAAAACTCAAAAAGTGTTATTATTTTTAGCATCTTATATTCAGTTAGATTTACAAACATATTTTTCATTTTCAGTTTACTCTACTCTTATCTTCATCTCAAAACTTTAATATCAGATTATTTTATTTCTGTGTAAAAAAACACTTCAATTTTCCCTATTAGTATGTATTTAGTACAAGTAAATTCTCTCATTTCTCCCTTGTCTAAATTGAGTGTTCCTTTCTTTTTAAAAAATATCTTGGTAGGTGTAGAATTATAAGTTGGAAGTTAATTCATCTTTTCCAATCATTTGTTGATTTTCACTGTTTCTATTGTGTCATTTCTTTGTTCTCTTCTTCCCTCTCTTCCTCTACAGTTTTACTTTTTGTTTCTCGATATGACTTTTTCTTTTTTAAAAGTTTAATCTGTGTTAGTTTTCATACATCATTGGCAAATGCTGTGAAAATGTGGAGGGTCACACAGGCCCATAGAAAATCTGCTCTCCCAACATTAACAGCCAGAGATACAGGAGGGTAGATTTGAAGGGCTTTGGTGGCAACGAATACAATGATTTTGTTTTATTGAATCTCACTCAATTTTAAATCAAGTACATTTATAAATTAAATGCATATATCTATATTCTCTTAAGTATATTATAAAATAATAACTAAATTAAAATAAAGAAAATAAGAGAAAATAAATATAAAAACAGCATCTAACTTTGCTTCCCATGTAATAGTGGACCAGCATGCTCTTTGTAGTATGTCTTGCTACTTCAATTCTTAATGCATAGAGAGATCATTTTTCATTTTTCTTTGTCACTCTCTCTTTCTCTCTCTCTCTATATATATTTGTGTGTGTGTATGGCATATTATAGCTCCTCAATATATATTTGTTGAAGAATAACTGTGATCAAAAACATCCCAATGCCTGACTGCCTCTGATTTAATAGTATCTGTATTTAAATGTGATAAAACTCAGAAAGCTTGTGGGCCTCAGCATGTGCTTGTCAGAAACAAATAAAACAATTTAGGACTAGTTCTTATGTTTCAAAACAACAACTTGAATTCCAAGTCTGCCTCACACCAAAGGTGATCCAGACTTTATTATATTATTTCTTGTCTCTGAAGGTGTACACTTTATTCCAATCTTGCAACTCAATTGGTTCTTGTCATAAAAAAAAAAGAGAGACAAAGTTGTATAGAATATTAAGTAAAAACAAAGGAGTAGGATTTTAATAAATCCCTCATGTTATTGTGGCAAAATAGCTATACATCACTTCCTCTTCTCTTCTCCTCCATTTCTATCATCTCCTCAGTTCCCAGAAAATTCAACCATAAAAACACAAAACTGCCAGTCAAATATTCAATCCTGGACCATAGTATAAAACCATGGTAGATGTTATAAGAGCAGAGATAATAAACTATAAGTTTCTTTTAAAACATAATAACTTAGAAATTAGCTTAAACATTGGATTCATCAGTTTGCACCTTATTGGGCTGATCTGTAATTTCTCATGTCTATTTCATATTTTTAATTCCGTCTCTTCATAAAATGATTAGGCTAATTTATCATTATGCTATAGTGTCAAAGTTTCAGAGACCTAACGAAACTTTTATTCATCAGGTATGGAGTAATTATTTTTATTTATTTATCCTTCTTAACATTTTTCCAAAAAATACTTTTAGGTTTGAGTGCTTTAGGTACTTCAATGCATACAGAGATTTAGAGATTGCTAAAGAGAGAAAAGAAAATCACTAAATGAGAATAGGTAAGAGTGGTAAAGTTTCAGTGATTGCATTATGCTAAAATAATAGTTGATGAAATAGGTAAATTTAGTTAGAAAGAAAATTAGAACTAAAACATCCTCTTAGGACACATTTCGTAGCTGAAAGTTTAAAAGGTTCCAGAGAACACCATGTGAATCTCTCTATAGTGCATCACTGGAATCATTTTAAAATTAGACTGGTCAATTTTTTCCCTAAAATTCCTACACTGTTGAAGTGGTTAGTCCTTTTGAACTGCCAGTTATTTTTCATATCTAACTTAGAGGATTCTATTATCTGGTTTACCTATATGATAACCTCATTTTTAACAACTGCATTTAATTAAATACCTACATAACTTCAGTTGAATGCAAAAGATGTGTAGGGTGCAAAAATAAAGTCTATGCAGATATTAGCCAGGAAAAAAGTATAAAAATTTTAAAAAAGAAAGAGATATGCTATTCTAAAAATTGTACAGGAAAGGCAATATTCTAGGAATCCATTTTGAAATGACATTTGATCGAATACTGAATTAGGTTATTGTACTAGCTCTGTTCTTAACTGTGTTACCTCAGTTTTTAAATCTATAACATGAAAAAACTTAATTACTCACTACTAAGATCTTTTCAACATTAATAATAAGTAATCTGTGGTTCAAATTATAATATAGTAATAAGTATAACCAAAATCATCCCCCTACATTATTTAGATAATTTATTACAAATACACCATAAATTTCTTTACTTTTTTTTAAGCTATATGCTGTAAATTTATTTTAGATGATCACATTTTTATACTTGATGTCACTACTTATAAAAATATCTGTGGGATGCAAACACTATCAAGAGGCTATGTTAACGGGAGTAAAATATCATGATTCATTAAGGATATTAACTATTTTGCAGAGCCATTTTTTTCATTGTAAAGCTGTAATTTTTCCACTGTGTTTTTGCCGAAGTAGAAATTATCATGAATGCTTCAATTAAAATTGTACTAACATTCAAAATACCTTAAGAAGCTTAACAGGAGGTTACTATTAATTATGTTATTGTGTTTTGCATTTAAGGGGTAGAAGTAAATCCAATATATGTCCATAATTATGCTGATATTTTTATAATTTTATACAAACAAAATAACACTTTATTCATTCTATTAAGGGTCTTTATAGCACAGTGTGAAAGGCTTATTTGCTTTTTAAATTCTTAAAATTAAAGCAACTAATTATATCACAGGAATGGAAAAAATTTGTCATTATTGGAAGCTTTCAGAAGTGTAAAAATAGTAAGCTTCAGAAACATGGTTGTTTTAATTCTCATTTCAGTCATCCAGCACTTTAGCAATTGATGTAGCTGATGAACATTTTCATTTTTGTAGAGTTTATTAAAATAAATGCTCAGGCCTCTTGTGAATAAATATAAAGTGAGGGGTCATCTATTCACTTTGTTCTGTTTAATAATTAAATTCTGAAACCATACATATATTAATAAAATATTTATACAATTTACTTTTTATCACCATATAATTTTGTTTAAATATACTTAAATATTTACATTCTATATTTCCTTGGAAAATTACAATAACCCCTTATAATAGGGGTCTAATCCATTTCTTTAATTTTTTTGAAACATAATAGGTAAAATACTTTTTAATGAAGCTAATATTTAATATTTAGTTATATATTTAGTTATTTTTATGGCTTTAAGAAGAAAGACTATGCACGATATAAAACTCATTTTGATCTGATGATCTAAAACTTAATTCAATGATAATTAGTGACAAAAAGTTTAAAATTTAACCTTTATTTCTATGAAAGATGCAACATAAAGTATTATTCACATAAATGTTTTCAAGGCAATTATGCCAGTTGATTTTTTGCAACAAGACAGTGTCCAGAAGTGGGTCAAACCATCAAAGATAGTGTCCAGAGATGGGTCAAAAGATTATATGGATCACTCTGTACATGGGCTTCCATTCACTTGTCTTCTCACTCATTTTCTTTCTCATGAATAAGGGGACTGAAATAAAATGACCTACAGCCTTTAGGTTGAACACCAGTAATTGTAACACTGTGACAATTTAGAAGTTTGACAATATTTATGCATAAAACTTGATGAACAAATGAATAGTGTGAGCAAAACTAGTGCAATAAGGTTGCTTAAACTACTCTATGGAATCAAGTGATCTTAATATGTTCCAGGAATTTAAAATTTCCATTGTCTGAAGACAGAATTTATTGCTGGACTATGTAGCTCACACCTTCACTGTACATATAAAGAAACGAAACCAAGAGAGATTAACCAACACTTTAAAAATCTTCTAATGAATATTAGAAAGACCACTAAAACTAAAGTCCTATGCTTTATACTAAAGCTATTTCTTTAAAATTAAATATGAATTATCAATATTTCTGCCATCATACTTAAATCAGCCAATTATGCAATGCCATGTTTAAATAAATTAAAATATTTTAAAATTACTATTAATTGTTTATATTTATTATTTTACACATGAAGTCTCTAATTTGTGGATTTATGCCTTAATAAGAACAAAAAACAACTAATAATGTCATCGATAGTAACGGTAATATTTTAAGTGCATGTTTTCTTGTGACCCATCATTTGTACAGCTCTGGAATTTATATTTTAAATTTTAACAATTTAGTGAACAATTTTCTCCTTTGTTTTAATTTTATATATGCATCTTATGTGCAAGTGGAATATAGGGGTTTTTCCTTATGTTTGTGGGGAAAATGATAAAAGGTGAAAGCTTTGGTTATGAAAAATTCACATTAGATTGGCTTTGCATGGGATTTTAACTTAAATCACCAATTTAAACACAACCTCAATTTTAAACTATAATTCTTCCCAGGCTTCTTTAAAACTCAGTCCAGGTGGGAAGAAAAAAAAAATGGCCATTTTGGCTAACTTGTTTCCTGACTCAGTTTGTAATGAACGTCTTGCTGAGTTCTGTTCATGAATAACAAAAACACCTGTGATCTACTAGCAAAAGATGGATCATAAAACTTTAAATATCCTGTCCATATTAAGACGATTGAGAAATGAGAATATGCCTTCACCTTGCTGATCCTTTAAAAATATTTTCTGGTTTTATGTTTCTTTGTCACAATATGAGCACAATTCAAAAATCTGAATGGTCAAAGTTCCAATTTTGAAAGGTATGTGTAAGCCTAGACTCATATTCTTTGTATGACTCAGGTAGACAGACTTCTAAGAGAAACATAATAGAAAGATGCAAATATCAATGACATGCATGTAATGGACCTAAATGACAGTATAAACACACACACACACACACACACACACACACACACACACACACACACACACACAATGTTACCTCGGTAGGAGTTTCTGACTCAATATATCAGTTAATTGGATACATTATAGAATGATCAGTGAGTGACCTCTCAGTGGAGAGTAGAAACTAATAATGATAACTGGGGAAAAAAAGAAGAAAAGGAAGAGCCTATTTTAAGAAATAAGATATTTAAATATAAAGTAAAATTTTCAAATCTGAGTCTTTTCCAAACATCTCTTAATATTCCATAGTGCTAAAGAGAAAAAGGTTAAAATCTCACCTAATGGAATGTTATCAAAGGACATTTGAAAGAGGATAATTTTTTTAAAAGGAAAGATGTCAAATAACCAGAATGTAATGTTTTAATTTAATACAAAATAACTAAAACTTTCCCTGATAACATAAAATTGAAAGAGCTGAAATCTCACATATCTTGAAGAGGAAAGAAAAATTTGTAAACAAAACTTGAATAGAAACAAAATCACATGATTAAATCTTCAAATTTTATAGTTGATGTTCAGTTATTGTGACATATTTTATTTAATAATTCTTTAAGATGCTCATATTATATTATCATTTTTAAAAGATTTTGTTTAAAGAAAATGTCAGGAACAGAATTTTTTAAAACATGTCTAATTAAAATGTTTAGTCCATTAGTTTAATAAAGCCTACATGTTTTATTTAAATAATAAATTATGTAATATAATGATAAATAATTTATCATTGAACATATCTGTTTCTTATATTAATGTGCTTTATAAGCATCTAACAGTAAGGTTACCCCAGGCCAATGTTAACACCATGTATCTCACCTTTTGAAGTTTGTGACAAAATAATCATACATATAATGTAATAAAAATCTCTAGAAATATAAATGCTCTTTTCACTATTTCAGCTATATATGGTTATTAGAGTGATGTGATAAGACAAATAGACATGAGTATTTGTCTTATATGGGCACAAAGGAGAAACATAAACTTTCCAAAGTCAAAAGGTTGTAATATGTTGCTTAATTCCCTTTTCCAGTCAAATTTGAAAGTGTACCAAATTAGTAATTTTGCTTTTATTTTGTTGGTTTTGTTTTTATTATACCTTTGCCACTGAATGGACAAAGTTCACATAGACTTTACTACATAATTCTACATAGTATGATAAGTAGATGCAAACAATAACTAAATTCATTTTATGTAAGGCAATCATGTTATATCCTAACAATGTCATGCTAATTTTTTTTCTGATTGGAGAATTAAAATTTGATTTATAATGTTTTTCATCAAAGGTTTAAGAAAACCCTAAACTGTTTACAGCCATGCCACCCTGAACAAGCATAATCTCCTCTGATCTTGGAAGCTAAGCAGGGTTAGGCCTGGTTAGTACTTGGGTGGGAGACTACGTAGGAAGACCGGATGCTGTAGGTGTAAAAAATAAAAAATAAGAGATTGTAAACTGTCAGGGTACTTGCAATCTGTGAGGTCAACCAAGAGTTTCTTTATCCACAAAAAACAATAAACAAACAAACAAACAAATAAATGAATTAAAAAATACCTTAAATTATTAGTTTTTAGAGTTTTTTTTAGAAAAAGCTGTAGATGGGATACTTAAATGAATAGATTATCACAATTTATAGCCTCAGGTAGACTTAAAAATAAGTTAAGCCTTAAACATTTCTACTCTGCAAAATGTTAAAAAAAAAAAAACCAGAAACCTATTTTAATGGATCAAAGTTCCTGCGTTGTGAAAAAAGCATGAAATTTGGTATCAGGCTGGCATAAGGAAAACCTTGATATGGCTTTTCTACTTTTGTGATAGTCATTTAAATGGGCCCTCTTTGTATTAGTATCAAACTTTGAGACTCAGTGGACATTGAGAAAATTGGTTTTACATTTCCAGAAAGACTTGGTGAATCCGAGGTTGACTGGGTACTGGTAACACTGATGAAAAAAAAAAACTGTCAAGACAATCAAGACTCTTTATTCTTCTCATACTATGTATTTTCTCATAAGGTGACATCCACATTAAAATATCTAATGTGTGACCAGAATTTTAAACAAACAAATAGAACCTAAAGAACTTGAATATAAATTCATAGGCACACTTATTATTTTTTTTCAAGTTCATGCATATTTATCTCTATTGATAATTAAAAACAAAAATACAGAATTGTATGCCTAATATTTATCATTTTACTTTCTTTACCTTTATTAGAAACTAATTAGACTATATAACAAAAATTGTTTTTTTAATTGAATGTAATATTGATATCTTCTTAAGGTCAATGAAATAATTTCATAAGTATTATTACTGTTACCGTGAAAAGACTAAAAAGTTCACTTTTAAAATGACAAAGAATGTGATGTGCATCTATGTTTAAGTGTAACAAATAAAAGTTTTACTAGAATATGTTACTGATTTTTGAATTGAGCAAATTGTATAGCATACAAACACAAGTACAGCCATGCCTTCCTAACCACCAGCACTGTGCCTCAAGGTTAAACTAGCAGTTTTGTCTGATGCTCTTATTCCTTGATGAATATTGTAAAATTATTTATTATAATTTTTGACTAAAATGTCTTATTTTATTTTTATGTCAATAATAACATCTGCTAGTATGAATTTTTTTACGACCTTCTTTGGACAGACTTTGAACTGAAAAAAATTCCAGAATTGACCTCTTATAGTAAAAAAAAGGAAGAGAAAGTAGAACCCAACTCATATAGGTTATAGGATACTACAAGTTTGTTCTCCATAATTTTTTCAGCTGCTGGTTTCTCTCAATTTTTTATGCTCCGCACAATATCACCACCATTGCCACTGGCCAACCCAAAAATTATCACTAATTTAGTCTATTTCATTTATTTGTGTTGTTTCCCCATCTTCTGTATCACACCATCATAGTTGTGACATCACTTAATTAAGTTTCTAAAGGAAGGCTAAGAAAAAGGTTAGCTATTTTGTTCAAAATGTTGTCCTTAATTTCATTTAATATAGGAACAAATTTAACAGAAACAATAGAAGTATTTCTCACCATAAAAAGTCAATTATTTTCACCTTTCCCAAAAGAGGCCTCAGCCTATCTATTCCAACAACTTTCTAAAATGTATTTTTTGCAAAACAAAGCAAAATGAAAAAGCAAAACAAGACAAAACAAAACAGAAAAAAAACAATAACAACAATAACACCTTTTTTAAAAAACGTTTTTCCTGGCTATGCTAATGCTGCACAAATTGCAACATCCCTTCAGGCACCTTCATAATTTTTACATTTTCTCAGATCTAATATTATCTATAGTATTTTTTGTTAAGCTCTATCTTCTTACTTGATCAAGTTTCTATAAAATGAGGCATGTTTCTGTTCTAAATATACTATTCAATGTGCCTGAAAGAATAATATGATAATACTGGATGATCAATAATTTATCTTGTAAAAAGTATGAGTAATATTTAAGAATTATTTGTAACCACTTAGTTGAGAATAGATAATATTAGCTATAAAATATGTTTTTTTAAATTATATATAAGATAGCAAATTGATAATGTTATAAAGTATATTATTCTATATGAGTATATATATATATATATATTTCCTACGTATTTTTAATGAATCTCAGATATAATTCCTGGTTCTTTCATAAAGAACTCACTAACTAAAGAAAAATAAATCTATTAATATTACGAGTCTCAGCAAATGTATTCTAGGGTTTTGAACACACTTTCTCCTTTTCACTTTATTAACCTCCTGTTTACTTTTGTGCAACATTTCTTTTCTAGGGAATGTGCAGAATGCAACATAGTACCCTCCAGCACATTATCTGTTTGAAGGACATCCAGGGAGAGACAGCCAATTGTTCTGTAGCCAGAATTGCTCTCTACTCCCAGGGGATATTGAAGAGGGAGATGGACATTTGTGCAAGTGCCAAAATACCAAGCAGTTTGATTATGTAGGTGTCTTTGCACGCTACCATGCTGAAGATGCCTTGAACCAGTGTTCTAGAAATTAATTGTTTGTTTGTTTTTCTCATCCTCAAAAACATGCAAAAGTCACCATATTTTTCAAGCAATTGACATTTACCATACCATGTGATTCTTTACAGTGTTTTATTTTCAACTAGGTGTATAACTACTATATTCAAACATCTCACATAGCTCATTTCTAGTAATAAGAGAAATTTTTCCAAATATGAATGATGATCAAAACAGCCAAGAATCCCTGTGGATGTGCAACTATTTGAAGATTCAGTGTTACTGACCCATTCACTAGCCCAAGAAAATGAACACTTTGGCTGATAATGTCAATGAAATCAACTTTCACTAGTCAGTAAATCATGGGAGAAAATATATGAATAAAGGTAAACAAAATAAGGAAATGGAACAGGCAGAAGCTTCAGAGCAAGATTAAAATTCTGAAAATGTTTAACCTCAGTGTACACTAACTTTTATAACCATTGATAGTCTATGTGGAAATTAAAATGACATGAGAGATGAAAGGCACAAACTCCAAAGCACAAAGAGGCTGTTGTATTAATTTTAGACACAAACATCCTTGCTCTCCTCAGAAATTCTTCAAATCAGTACTCAACTAGAACCTCAAGCTAGCCAGTATTCATTAAAAAAAAAGCTAGCACATAGAACCGAGTGCATTTGAATAAGAGAAGAGACAATGCACAAAACATTTTGGAGATACATGTATTAAATAAGTATTGTTAAAGGACAGGTAGCTCAGAGTTCTAAATTCAAGTATCTAAAGAGTTGATGTGTCTAAAACTACGTTTCTTGGAAGTTCTAGATAAAAAATATGCCTTAATTATGTTCACCTAAATGATGTTTTCCACCTGCAAGTTTCCTCTCTTTTTTCTATCTACCCTATAATTTTTTTCAAAATAAATTTTATCATGATTTTTAGCTGTCATTAGAAATAAATAAGCTAGATACCAATGTAGTAAATATGATGCTAACTTAAAAGAAAAAATATTTTTTATCAAATGTACTAATAAGATTTTAAAGCATTAGGTTATCATGTATAATCTAAACTATATGATTTTTTAATAATAATATTCATTTTGTTTTGCTATATAGTCCAATGGTACACTGGTTTTTGGATAATTTCATCCTGATCATCCTGAACGAGCAAATTAATATGACATTGACAAGTTAAAATTAAATGGTTAATACAGTCTTACAACATCCAGTTTTAACACCTGAAGGAGGATATCTTAGTGTGTGTGTGCTTGTATTCTTCTCTTAGTAACATTTCTATGATAGTGTTTTATTAGAAGGAATTGAGAACTTGGACCATTTATTTATTTTGACTAAGCTGCTTGATGAAATGGTGCAGATGAAGAAAGCAATAGTGCATACCCATGGCCTGCCACAGCAAAGGATATATAAGAAGGAACACTAGTTGAACTCAATTTCTAAGAAGTTCATTTTCTTCAACTGCTATAAACTGACAGGCAAAACAACTTGCCTTACAGCTTTCTGACAGATCCCATTGAGATCAGTGAAATGGCAGCTAAAAAGTTAAATGGATGCCTTAGGTCAGCCCAGTGGTTTTTTCTTCTGCTATTAAAGATGTATTACCATGAACTACTGTTTGCAGTTGGCTTTGATATTCCCACACACATAAAGAAGCATGGATTATGGTCTTCCAGATTAATATTCATAGTATTATTAAAGGATGATGGAGTTTAGAATGCCTATGAGTGAGTCACATAGAACAGAATATCTCTGGAAAATATCCTCTCCCCAACAAAGAATGGCTACCACTTTGCTATAGATTGGGTCTATTTGCTATGTGGGAAAGGGGTAAGATTTCTTCCTAACAGGGTCTGCATTACATAAATATTTGGTAAGAAGAAGGAGCTGACATTGAAGAAGGAGAAAATGGTTTCATAATTTACTTTAAAGACACTTTCTTTTATTAAGTACTTTCATATTGCACTAATAGTTTTAATTATTACAAAAAGTACCCCACTCACTTTTACTTTTTTCCTATTTTGCATTAATGTTGTGGCTTTCTACCAAGCATGTGAAGGAACGTCAACTTTGAGTAATAGGATGGGCTGCTGAAACAGAATGCTCCAAAATGTTTTTTTAAATAGCTAAACAATAGGTAGACAAGAAGCTGGTGGATAAAAGCTTATTAATTAGATGTCAACCAGCCGTGTTCAATTTTGTTCAGTGGGAGGTGTTGAGTACTGACTAAGGTACAAGGCAATGCTCTGTTGTAGTTCTAGAGGAAAGAAAATGGAGCTCTGGTAAGTGCATTCACATGAGTTTCCAAGGCTGAGTTCAGTTTTTAGGCATTACTGTTGACTTGGTACAAAGATCTCTTTAGAAGGTAGTTTCAGAAAATGTGCTAGACAACAGAAGGATTTGAGGTGCATGCCTTTGTACTAAGATATAACCCTCATATTTCTCTTTGACATGGCCATAGATAAGACTAGAGCTACTTGAGAACATGAGCAGAGCTGGACAGCAGCACCATATTTCCACAGTTCAATTTAAAACACTAGTTTTGATCTGAGTCTCCAGCTTCTGAAGAGATGAATCCAACAAAACAAATTCTATGTGTTTGGGATTTCAGGAGTAACTTATTGAATGAATGATTTTCACGATTTTAATGAAATATAATTCTACAACAAATCTCAAATCTTTGTGTAAAAAAGTAATTTTGTTTAAAAAATAGATGATCATCTTTAATCCTCATTTGACCATCTGAATAATATATAAATTTATATATACATATATAACTAATTACAAATTCATATTTTATAAAGAAATACATGAAAAAAATTGCTCATAAAATTTTTCCTATCGTTTTATTTTTCCATATTATATAACAAAAATTGGTAACATTTTGAAATTTTAGTATTAAATGTGCTAGAGTATTTTTGACATCACATGTATTTGATTTTTTGTTTTCTTATAGTACTATCTAATTTTTACATACATGTTTCTTATCTCCACATTAGATATCAAGCACCTTAAAAATATTCAGGAATATTCTATATGTTTCAATGAATTAGCACTCTATTTCTTATATTTTTTAACCAAGTGTATGTTGTATTTTTGCTAGAGAAATTTAAATCACATTTTATTCACATTAAATACTGTATATTTTTTAGAAGTATGTTTGCTTTGTTTTGAATAATGTTGAATTAAAATAGGTAAAATTAATAATTCACAAATATTAAATTGTGGAAAAATTTTTAAATATTATAAAATTTTTTTAAAGTTTGTGTTCCATTAAAAGTTCTTTACATATTATTTTTTTTAACCAGTTTTTATTTCCTTTTCCTACATGCTATCATTTTCTAAATGTCACGTAACAAATAGAAAAGCATATTTGCTATTTAGAAAACCAAAATCACAATTCTAACTAAAAAAAAATCAATTATTTTGGGTTATTTTATTTTATTTATTTTTTATTTATTTTAATCTTCGGTTACTTTAAATTAAATTAGAATGTTTATGTTTAAAACTGGGGACTTTGAAGATCATATATATTTTAAATGTAGAAGACGTGTATGAATATCTGTACATGTAATTATTTTGGGTGAATACAAATAAATAAAACTTCAATTAAAAAGCATCAATATGACAAATCTACTTAAAATACTTTTATCCTCTTGCAAATCATATTATGTTAAATAATTTCTTAGCCTTATCTTGCCACTATAAATAATTACCACCTTTCAATACTTCTAATTATTTCTATTGTCATGATCGGAACTAATACAAATTCTTTATTTATCGCTGATTCAGTCACTAGAAGTTTGTTTACTGTCATTAAATGATGAGGACCACACTTAATACATATGATTTTTATAATATGGTGCAAACCATGGGTTCCATCCTTGAATCGTATGTTTAGAATAATAGTTATACATTTATAAATGCACATATTAAAATTGCATAATGACATTTGGATCCCACACTATTGCTGATTACTTAACTTCCCTGTTTGAATTCACCCATGATAGGCATATTAATTAATTCTACTACTTCTCTGCTTTCTTATAGTTTGATGTAGTTAAGTTAAATATATATAGCACAACTTTTATTTAAATACGATATTATTTACATTTATGCTCATGCAATCAAAAAATAACCAGCCTCTAAATTTTTAAAATAACATTTACTTCAAAATATTATTTTGTTTGATTTGGTATTTGTTTAGAAATTAGTATAAGAAGGTATCTATTAGAGATAATGATAAATTAAATTAATGTAGAAGCTTTTGTATTGAATTATTTCATGAGTTGATAAATTTTAATATATTGTTTAAATTACATTATTTCAATTTTATTATTAAATATTTTGAAGATCACTTTATCTTTATAAATTTGAAAACTATTTTACCTTAGACTACTTTAAGAAAAATATACAAAATCTGAATTCAAGATAAACATATTTTAATGACTAATGACTGTTTCTTTGTTTTTAAAACAAAGGTTTTTGATGAAATTTTTCTAATTCTATTTGAAGAGTTCTGACAAAGCATGTAAGATGATATCATAAATAGAAGTTAAAAAAATCTCTACACTTGTAATCATAGAGTCTCTAGTGTTAAGTTCTAAGTCCGAAACTCTAAAGATTTATATTATACTCACGTTTAAATCTGCAGGAACTTTGGTCTTTATTTTACAGCAAAGAGGAAAAACTACAGATGGGAGCCTGAGTGTATACTCCTAACAGAAAATGTTACATGATATAAAAGTGGTAAGTCTGATTTATAGCTTGAATTGATTAATTTTATGTCTTATAACAAACTTACTATAATTAAACTAATGATGAAATATATTACTTTTTATACTTCCAGTTTAATTGCTATAACACAAAGATTAAATAGCAGCTTTACATTTACAATGGAAAATGATGATTATAATAATCATTTGAACAATAGAAACTCACTGTTTTTATATGTGAACATCATTGAATATTGGCAATTTCCTATGGCTTAATCTATAAATGAGAGACTTTAGTGATTAAATCTATAATCTTAATTGTCAAGTTGCCTAAATTGAAATCTTGGCTTCATTTATAGGCTTTGAGATCTCAAGCAAATTACCAAAATTCTCTGTTCTTCCATTTCCTCAAATGTGAGATGTGGATAATAATATTATTTACTTCTTGTGATCATTGTGAGAATAAAAATGACTTATAAATGTGAAAACATATAGAAGAATGCCCGTTATTAGTTTTTACACTAAATAAACATTGCAAGAATATCTTACACTGAAGTGCTCAAGAACTGTAAGAATGGCAGGAAGATTTTCCATAAAATAGAGGCATTCTAAAAATACTTTTATTAATTGATTTCCAATAGGATCTTTTCCACATCTATGTACCCTCTTTAATTCTTATGTTTCTGAAATTACCTGGAATATAAATGTTCTTACAGGTTTTTCTCTGTTAATTACTATGCCAATCCTTAGAAAAAAGATGAAGTACTTGGTATAATTATATCCCTTACCCCTAACTTAACAAACATAAACTTGAACAGAAGTGTTTACAAATAATTAATATCAAACTAACAATTTAATTATATATTTATTTTTCATATTTTTATATGATGGTTAAGTCATTTCACTATGTTAAATACTAGCATCTTAATCTATAAAATAATTATACTAATATAGAAATAATATACAAATATGATTTGGCATTACAGATAAACTCTGAATATTAAAAAATTAATAAGCAACAAAGGGAAAGGTTGAATAATAATATGTTAATGGAGAAAAAATGTTAATGTATACACAAAAATTACACTCTTCTTAGGTATATATATATATATCTATTGTTTAAAAAAGGCATCCCTCTATTACAATACTTGCTTTTTTAATGTTTTTTAAACAAAGAACACATACAAGCATTGGGCTATAATCCTTGCCTGAGGGTCTTATTTAAACAATTTATTCATTATCTTCGTACAAGTGTTAAGGTATCTGAAAATAATCTTATAAAAGCTTTAGATTTGTTTCAAAAAGAGTTGGGATGTAGAGGTTTACTTTTGAAGTTTCTCTACTGGGAAAACTCTATCTCTTGAGAGAATTAAACTGCTTAGTATGTCAAACTTTGATCTAAACTGCTCACAACATTCAGAAGTAATATTAAGACAGCAATTTCCTTGTGTTTTCATCTGCAGGTGTGAGCCACAATAGCAAAACACAGAAAGCTCAAAACACAAAATTGCTGCAGAAAACATTCTCCAGGGTGTATTTTAGTAATTATCTCATTCCGCTCATGATATATATATAGGAAGGATAGTAAAGAAATGTGAATTAAGATGCAATATTTTATAGCTATTGAATAAAGTAGATAGCAATTTAAAGATGGGATTTTTTGTGTGTATTTTAATAGCTATATATAAATTATTTCTAATTACAAAGTAAGGAATGGAACCGCATTTTCTGAATCCATTTCAAGCTCAACCAGCCCCAAAATGAAATAGTTCAGTGCTCCCTAGACACGAATTTCTTCAGTATAATTTTATCTCTGTGATGCAGATGTCACTCTGAGGTTTCTGATAATGAGAAAAAAATTCCTTAGAAAACCTTCCCTCCTCAAAGCAAGGGAAATAAAAATAATTTAATTGTGGAACCTGAAACTTTCAAATTTATGTTTCATAGTTTCCCCTTGTTTGTTTTTCTTTTTTCCTTTTTCACTTGACTCCTGTTTTTGTTTTTGTTTTTTTCTTTTTCCACCTCCTACTATTATTACTTGCCAATGGCAATTCCTTCTCATGGAGATTTTGGCGGCATCATAATTCTCAGTATCCGATTTATCTTTCTGACCCCACTGTGATAGCCAGAGTCCCTTCGATTTATGATTATGAATACAAAGGCAGATACAAAGTTGAGTAACTAAGTAGGCCTTTAACATATTTTAATCCAAAAATTAGTATCAATATGTGAATATTAAAAACTCCTTTAATTTGCCTTAAGGGATTTCCACTCTGAATGACACTTGGTAAAATGTGTTTGACTATCTAAAGTGCCATTTTTCTAGACACTCTATGTATTTTAAAAGATAGGAGGGAGAGAGACAAGGAGGGAAAGAAGGAACATTGTTAGTTGCCTATTGCTGAGTAACAAATTACCACAAAATTAGCAGCTCAAAACAAATTTATTATCTTATTTTCTGTGAATTAAGAATATGGGCAGGGGTTCGTTGAGGCCTTTGTTCTGTGTTGCACTAGCCTGAACACCTGAAATTGGGACATCAGCTGGGTCTGGGATGTCCTCTTTGGCTCAAGGTCCTCTCCCACGCTCCGCTGACAGAATTCAGTTCCCGGTGATTGTAGAACAGAGGTCCCATTCACCTTGTGAGTTCTCAGCAGGGCATCATTCTCAGCCACTGGAGGCCACACTCAGGTCCCACCCATGTGACACTCTCACAAGAGGGCAACACACTTCTTCAAAGCCTGCAGGACAATCTCATTATAGTGAGCTACAGTAAGAACTCACACAATGCAGCATCATCACAGGAGTAACTGCCCTTCACTGTTTTCAAAAATAATCGATCAAAAAGATGATTATCGCATTATTTTCACAAGTCTTGCCCGCGGTCAACAGGAGGGTATTTTATAGTGTAGGCACTACAAAGGCTGGAACTCTGCCTACCACACTTGTCTGTATTCTGAACACTTTCAACTGGAAAGACACATTCTGTAGATTTATAACAAAGTAACATATAACTAAATAATCAAACAGTCATTGACAACTAAGTCTGGTGAACAGAGGATAGAGAGTAAATTTGAACTAAACAGTCAAAGAAACAAGTTTTAGCCCAACTTGGTGAAGTTGGACAACTTATTTCAAAAGTCTATAAACTTGGCGTTCTTACTGATTAGCTGCAATATTTACGTTGCAGATTTACACAGGAAATTAAATAATGTATGCTATATTCCTGGCAGAGAGACTTTTAGTGGGTAACATCTATTTTTAGTGAAATTGTCTTACATGTGATAGCTTTGTCATCACAAAGCTAAAATTAATCTGAAGACAATAAAGCACATGTATATATGTTGAATATTTACACTTGTCCATCATGATAAGTTTTCTTTTTCTTCTGGTTATTGAATTATGATATGTCACACGATCAGGTGGAGTTTTTTGTTTGTTTCTGAAAGTTAAGAGAGAGTCATATCACTAGAAATACACTCTACAAAGTTCCACAAGGTAGTTTTTAACTTTGCTCTGAAATTGTTTCAGGTAACCTTGATGTTCAGAGCGCTGTCCAGAGAATAAAGTTCCTCCTGGGAAAAGAAGCGCTCACAGTCCTGCAGCCAACATAAGAAGGTCTGAGATGATGAAGTTCACAATTTTGGAACAAAATCTAGATTATGCAAGTTCATGTGTATCTAAAAGTTGTAGGCAAGTAGAACAGAATACATATTGTCAATCTCAATGGACAAAAGTGGACATAACTGTCATCATTTTTTACAAATAGTGTTTCTACCTATTTTCTTTTTCTTTTTTGCCTGCTATAAATGCAAAACAACTTCAGAGGTTGCTGAAAGAAATTTTAGTTTACTCTCAATTCTGTTTCGGTGGAAAGGGAATTAAATGGCTTTATACCCCATCAAGGAGAAAATATGGTAAAGAAGAGTTATGCAGCTCAAAGACTGGATAGCATCAGTTTTCTGTAGTCTGGAATAGTCCATCTCATCCAGAAGCTACTTTAATGATGTCAGTGGAATATGTTCTGTGTGCTCTTACAGAAAAGTAAGGCGTTTAAAAAATGCTATATCTACTCCCCTGTAAGAGATTATACTTAGCACATTTATTAATATTGAGAAAAGTTAGTGAATCAAAATATAATTGAGTATAATTTTCTAAAATCACAGAAGGGGCATCTTGATAAAATTACATGAAGTCTAGAATAATTTCTACTCTATTTTTGAAGGAGAAAAATTGAACATCTTTCTAGTTTTTCTTCACTCTATGATAAATGCAACTATCATGCCACCTTCCACTCAGCTTCTCAGATGCCTCTCTCCTTTAAATTCATCGAATGTGGTTTTATAAACCTGAGGCTTTCATAATTTCGTCTACCTTTACCCTAATTTTATTATTGCTAGATGAGGACAAAACCTCTTTTCCCTGGAAATCAGCAAGTCCCATTTGTTCACACTCTTGGTAAGGGAGATTCCCACTGAATTCTCTAGGATTAGCCATAAAGAGTCTGACAGAATGACTTGAGAAAGCAGGTTTAGGCAAGTGAGAACTGTGAGGGCTACATTTCCCCGAACTCAGCAGGACTCCTGACCACTCTCAGAGCAACAACAGTAACTCAACTCTACTGAAAAGTTGCTTTTGTCTCGCGATGTCTTAAAACTATAACCATTGTATTTATTCTCGGTATACCAGACTTAAAATTACATTGTATTTGCTCATAGTTTTAAGAAATCAGCAATTAGTCTGGGTTTACATGGGGAATTTTGCTGTTACTCACATGACTCTAAACTTCTGAGATGTGACTGGAGACTATTTTTAAGGCTTAGCTGGGATAGCTCCATGTGGTTACAATCTTTTACTCCTGCCATGCTAACACTGTTCCAGGAATGCTAAAAGGCCCTTGAGGTGTAGGTTTGGGATGCTAATTTTTCTAATCTGTATTGGACAATCCAAATAGCAAGGCTGGCCCAGAATCAGCCTGCCTGCATAGGAGAAACAAGAAGGTCACCTGGAAAAAGCTGTTAACACCATTGGGAGAAATTACTCTGGAATCTGCAAATCTACCAAAGTCCACCATTTTTCCACAATAATTTATATCCTTCTTACATATAAAATACTCTACACCTAGCTCCAAAATATCGTCTCATTATCTAAATCAGGTCGAGACATGGATAAACTGTACTGAGTACTTTCCTCGAGCATATTTTTTTTGATGTGGTTTTCTCTGTTCAGACACAAATGAGCTAAAAACATCTACACATCTAACATAAAATAATGACACAGGAAAAGAATGATCACAATCATTCTCCTGTTCAAAAAGTAAAAATAGGAGGCACGAAGGTGTCAGCAGTCCATAAAAATTTTGAAATTTAGCAAGGCTCATGCTGCTGGGTTGCTCTTACTCCATAATTGGTATTTATTGATTCATCACAGTTTGATACATTATGAATACAATCAATTTCACAGTTTCCTTCTAGTCTCAGCTCTGGCCTCTTGTCCTTTGCTTTACTTTCTGAGATGATTTCCTCTTTAATAAATAAATGGTTTGTGTTTGTATCTGAGTATTTTCTTCAGCCTACTTTCTGCATATGGAAATTTAAGGCCAAATGGGTTTCTTTTTATTTTTATGTAAGTGTCTTCTTGTAAATACTATTACAAGATTCAGCAATTTGGGCCCACATGAACAGGAGATTCCCTTTCTGGTCTTTTCTGAGGTCATTTGCATGGCTGCAGTTGTCTTTGGCTCACTAAGGAGCAAGGTGTCATAGAGGGCCTCAGCTGCGATAGCCTGTCCCTGCTCTATGTGGCTTCTTCCTCTGGTTATTCTTCATTTAGCAGAACTGTGCTCAAAGAGCACGAAAGCTAAAACTACAAAGCATTTTGAAGCCTAGGCTCTGAGTTCACACAGCATCACTTCTTATACTTTACTGGTCAAAGCAAGTCATACCAGCCCAGAGAGGGTTGGGGAAGTAGATTGTACCTTTCAGTGGAGAGGAGCAGCCAGGTCACATAGTGAATGGGAAGGGGTACAGCAATGAGAATAATTTTGTGGCCATCTTTAAAACAATACGGCAAGTTTTTAAAAATCTGAATTTAATCTTTTCTGTAAGAATCAAACAAGAACATGCCAAACAAAAAAACCCAAAATATATACTTCTCTCTCTGCTCAGTTACTTTGTCTGCAGTGGATAAAATATTGATCAACTTCAATTTTTCCCTCATCTTTTCTCCCATGACAATTTTCTTATAATATGTAAACATAAGGATACTTTTTAAAATTTAACATGGATAGACTGTAAAACAAGATCGTGTGTGGATTCTTTCTTAATAACCTTGGACTTAAGGTAGAACACATACTATAAGTACTGTAGTATTTAATTTGTTTTAGATAGTATTCTGTTAGAAAAATATGCCATATGTCTTCAGATATACATTATTTTGTGATTTGCATACTATTGTTTGTTAAATTTGATTTTTTTTTTACCATTATGTGCATTATATTTCTGAGTCATAGAATTGGATAACTCGGAAATTAATGCACATAATGGTAAAAAATGGATCAGTGATGCATAAAAGTAATAATAAAAACTGTATCACAAATACTAAAACTCTGTAAAACATAATAAACATGAAAATGATAAGTTCCAAGGCAAAATGAAATGTGAATCTGTATGACCATTGACAAGTGATATATAAATATAATGATTTCTCACAAGCAACAGAACAAGAAAGATTGTGCACAAAAGCACCACGAGCATAAGAAAACAGATTTTACTGATCTCATGATCCATTTGCACGTAGTTCCCAGTATGTGGTCCATTATTAAATTTTATTAAATTGCATACCATCATTGATACATTGACTTCATTATTAAAATGCACTGTCTTTTATACTAAACCAATTGTTTGCTTGGATATTCTTTTATCACAAGTTTAATACAATATGTATAGAACAAAGCTGGTTGTTTTTATTAAATCCAGAGAGAGAGAGAAGAGAATCATTCAGGCATCATTCAAATTAACACTTTTCTCATCAAGAGCATGTACAAGGCACTGTATTTATAGAAACGTATAAAGCCAGACAGTAAGTTTATATAATTATTATACTCAGGGAGAAATCAGAAGGAGCTTGACAAAAATTGCTCGTTTAAATGACATTGTTGGAAGTGGCAAAATATTAATGCCATACAACTAAAAGCAGTTACTCTCCAGATGTGTGGAAATCTATTTTATACTAAAGGTGAACAAAGTCAACTTATACCATATTGTATAGATTATGAATTAGTACTTAGTTTATATGAATAATGTATATGAGGGAGAATGTTTTGATAATTTTTTTCTATGTATCACTAAAAATACATGAGATTAGAAGGTACATTTTATTTTGTTAATTGATGTAAGCCAGAAAAAAAGGCTGGGAGATATGCCGATGGGTCATCAGCTACATGCAAGAACATTATTTTAAATGTTTAACAAAATATTTAACACCTGGTATGATATAGGCAACACAGCAGCAGAACAAAAGGAGACCGTAACCATCTACGTGAAGGTATCAGTGCATACTAGCTAAATTTCAACTATAGCAACATATATAATAAAGAAGGAAGAGTCTGCAAAATAGACGAAGTTACTTTTTTTTTTTTTCGGGGGCAAGAGTAGTGGGCAACATTCTGCCTCTTGATCCTCAAAGAAAATTTAATCAAGAAGGTATCAATAGTCTTTTAAAAATAATCTTGAATTTATATAGCACTCAATGCAACTAAAGCATGGAATCTATGGGGTGATGGATAATTTTTTAACTTTCAAGATACAAACTTTATCTGGTGATTCTGAAATCTTCTGCTGGTGGATTCCTTTTTGGAAATTTCATGCCTCCTTTACTTATATTCCTTTCTTGCTACTCTTAAAATCAGACCTGTTCTAACTTATCACAGCAAATTTGCCTAGAATTATACACTTCAATCTGGGTGTCTGAACTTCAAGGAGTATATTTTCTTAGAAACTTCCATTTTACATGCCTAAACACTCTATTTCTTCTATTTAGGAATGCAAAATGTGTTCTTCCCTCCAATTGCCCGAATGAAAGACAATCTTTTCAAGTACAACTGAATGTCTTTCTCTTGAATCTTTCTTTTATCACTTCAGTTCTTGCTGACTTCTGACTTCCCTCAATTCAAAGATATATACAAATACATATACATACACACGCATGCACACACACACACGCACACACATGTACACACACACACACACACACACACACACACAGTCTTTTCCTACGGAGGAATTTTAGTTAGTTAGTTAGTTTGTTTGTTTCCAAAATAGAATGAATATACCTGAAAGGAATCCTTATATGTCCCTCACTGTTTCACATTGTTGAGTTACAATATTCTGAGATGGTTGTCTGCCATCAAGGCACTTAAAATCTAGTGGAAACTTACAATAAGTATAAAACAATAAAATATAATTGAGTCCTAATTAGATGGACCACTATAGTTTTATTGTTGTTGTTTTGGCTGCCAGAGAAGATAAATAAGGACCAGAATAGGCAGTAGAACATGTCTCAAGGTTAACATTAGAGTTCACCGAGTCTTAAGGATTTGTGAGGTTTGCATGGTTAGAAGCAAAAGTAGTAGAGTATCAGGGGAGGCAATTACCAGGAATAAGAATGCAGTGACAAAAATAAGCTTGGGGAGTTCTGGAACGGCAACAGGAAGCCTGGAGAATTTAGTCATAGAATTCTCAATTTACAGTAACAGCTACTTATTGTAATGGAATTATCCTAAAACAATAAAAGAATGGTCAGAATATGTAAATATATGGTTATTAGCGTTAAGAAATCTACCTTAATGAGAAAATATTTTGCCATAGGGAAATGGTAAAGTGGTATTGTGGTTGTAGTTTCCAGGGACGATTATAGTTTCTACTCCACAGAATTTGAATTTCTAGTGAATAATGTAATGAATGTGCTGAAGTGTGTGGGTGTACTCCCGGTATAGAATTGGGTTGTATATATTGATTTTTAATGTATCGTTCTTCTGACTCACCTTTATTACAAATTCTAAATTAGTTATTACAAATAAAACTGTGAAATTTCCATTCTGGTAATCTTTTAAAACATGACTTTAAAATTGATGATATAAGTGTTAGGGACGTGCTGCCATACTTTGAGACACTGCTCACCAAGGACTAGGGGTTTACTCTTCTGTAAAAAGCACTTGAAAGCCAAACAAAAGGTTTTTTGGCTTTTCTTTAAAATTAATTTTAAATATGCTGAATCATGAAGCAAATGATCTATTTAAGTATGTACAAATTTTTTTAAAATGATAAAATATTGTATTTATTTCTGAATTTGTATTTTAAAACAAAAACTATTGTTTCATTGTTATGTTTCTAAGTTTGAGATTTGCAATAAAAATATTACTGTGAACATTGACCATGTAAATAAAACGGAAGTAGTTGCTCTCAAATGCCCTAGGGGCTACCTAGAAATGCCTAGAGGCATTTTTTTAACTTAATTAAAGTGTAATTGACATATAATACTATATTAGTTTCAGGTGCAAAACATTGTGATTCCGAATTTATATATACAAAGTGATCATCACAATAAGTCTAGTAACCACCTGTCACTTTATAAAGTTATTATGAAATTATGACTATATTTCCTATGCTGTACATTACACCTTTGTGACTTATTGATTTTGTAACTGGAAGTTCACAACCTCTTAATACTGTTCACATTTTTTTACCCCCTTCTCAGCCCCTTCTCAGCCCTCAACCCCTGCCTCTGGCAGCCATCCATTAATTATGCTGATTTTTATGATGTCAGGATTCAGCTTGTGAATAAAGAGGCCAGTGATGCTACTAAACATCATCAATGCATAAGATTGCTCCCATTACAAGGAATTATCCAGCCACAAATGTCAATAGTGCCAATGCTGGGAACCTCCCTGAACTAAAGAAAAAACTGTGCCTTATCAGATAAATACATTTATGTGTCTAATAGACTAAAGAATAGACAAATTGAACGTTTTATTGATAAATTACTGAAATTAAGTAAATCAAGTCTATGGGAAAAAACATAATACAAATCAAGATGCAGTATTTCCAGGACTGAATAAGATATTTCACAATCATAGTAACATTTTTGCATACTTAAAACATTTTAAAACAAAATTTAAAGCATTTTCCAAATGTTAATGTACCCTAATGAGTGCTCTGGTAAACAGTGTGTATTTGTGTCCATCTTACTAATAAAGGGATACACACAAGAAGATTGAAGATGACTCAGTCAGGCCATGGAATGAATTTATAATAGCCTAAACCAGATTTTGAGGATCTAATTTCCTGTTATGATCAAATAATATTATTACTCAGATATTTTTAAATGCAGTTCGTCATGACTAAATTTACTCTGAACATAAAAATTACTTACTTATTTATTTATTTTTATTTTTTATTTTTTATTTTTTTAGGCAAGGCAGCCCTTGGTTGACTTCACAGATTGCAAGGACCTTGTCAGCTTATAATCCTTTTTTATTTTTATTTTTATTTTTATTTTTATTTTTATTTTTTACACCTACAGCAGCTGGTCTTCCTAGGTGATCTCCCTTCCAAGTACTAAACAGGCCCTACCCTGCTTAGCTTCCAAGATCAGATGGAATCATCTTTTATATATAAATATGTAGCAAGGTAGAAGGTTTCTTGGGTATTTCGCATTTGCTTATCATCTATGAATGAGATTTCTTGTTCAAAGAAACAGCTTATTAGAATGAGCAGATTCAAATAAAAAAATATTACCACCTAAGTGATTTTTAGAAAATGTAAGCTTAATTAATCCTTAATTGACTCAAAGTACTAAATATCTTTCTATATGTATAATTGCAGGAATAAAACACTGTATTTGACTTGGATGTGTAATGATAGTAACTAAGTCCTTCACATAATGCACAAAAGTCTTATTACAATATATATAATCAAATAATTAAAGAACGATTCCTATAGACTTCTAAGAAGACATAATCTAACATAAAGTGTAATTATGTACTGTAAATTAATTAGGGTATGGAGATATATTTATAGAATTTTTAACCCTTGGAGAGATTTAAGGAAATTTACTTCAATAAATAATTATTGAATATCTATTAAATGTCAAAGACTATGAATAATATACCTCATATGTAAACTAAATCTGTGACTTGCTTTATTTTTTAAGGCATTTGTAATCTTATTGACCCCTTCACATATTTATTTAGATGATTTATCACATATATTGATACATAACTATAAAGGAAAGTCCAAGTATGTTTCCAGGAAAGATCAGCTCCTGGTGGAATTAATAGAAAAAACATAAGGAAAAGAAAAAAATCATAGGTAGAAGAATTAATGAATGATAAAAAAAATAATTTTATATTGTTATTTCAACTCCTTTTGTTTCCATTGTTTTTTTAATTTATTGCATGCACTATTTCCTAACATAATTATTTATAAAAATAGCATTTACTATTTTTCAGCAATTAAGAATTGGCAAACTTCCTTTTAATGTTACCTTTAAAAAAATTATGCGATACTAATACCATTATTCCTAGAACCTGAATAAAGAGGCTAAAATTTAGTGAAGTTATGAGTTACCCAGGAAAACAAAAATAATATGTATTGAGCTAGGATTTTAATGTAACTTCTCATTGCAGATCTCAGAACTTCTTCATTGCAAACTGCACATGTCTTATCTTTCTTACATAATTTATCCCTATTAAAGGAAGGTCAGTGTATCTACTTGTCCGTGATAAATGTAATAAGGGACCTACTCGGAAAAAAAATGTGCGGTCAGGAATTATTCAGTGTGATGATTTCTAATTTACTTAATCTGGGTAAGATAATTTGATTTATATCTCCATATGCCCCAATCTGGATTAGCTATTTAGTTTATGGTTTCTTAAATGTAGTATATTTATTAAATTAATTCAACAATTTTGAGACCTTCATATGTGACAGGTGTACTGCTAGGTGCTGGGACTGCAAAAATGTTTTTTTTAAAGAATAGTTTCTTATCATAGAGACTTATAGATTAGGCACAATAAACACATGAGTGTTGTAAAATAAAAGTATCATGATAGACATATGTGTTGATATGACAGGTATAAAAGAAAAAAAATAAATCTCAGATAAACGGAAAAAAATTCTTAGCAAAGAGGATGACCTCCATAGCACAGTCATGAATGTCTGTGTTGGGGAAAAGAGGTATTCCAGGCAGAGGAAACAGTTTGATCAAAGACCCAGACAAATTATCAGCTAATATGTTGATGGGAAGGAGAGGGATTCACATGATTCAGTATGAAATGGCCAAAGATGTGAGGTGAAAGAAGTGAAATTAGAGATGGGAAGATATGCAAAGCCACTTCACAGATAGTATACACACACACAGTGAAAAAAAAATAATAATAATAATAATAAATTAATGTTTTAATCTGGAAAATAACATGGTGAATATCAACTACATGGACAATAATTAGAAAAGAAGAAAAACACTTTGAATGCTCTTTTGTAGTATGAACAAGAGTTAATGAAAGACTAAATTTTGGAGAGGGCAGGATCCAGAGAGCAGATATTGGACATGATAAATGAGTGACTGGAAAGAATAATACAATAATTAACTAAGGATAACTAAAACCAACCTATAAATTGAGAATAGCATGCATTTTGTGACGTAGTTACAATTAACTAAGAATTTTGCAACAAGTAATACATGATTTACTATCTGTTTCTGATATCAATTTCTAATTCCTTCTTTCAGGGACCATGAGACTAAGTGAACAGTGGTTGTTACCCTCAAGCTCCTTGTTTGCATCACTATGGTCCTGCTGAATTCTTAGCTCAAGTCTGCAGTGGAATGTGATGCTTTTGTATAAGCCACAGGATCTCAGTCTTCACTGGTTAGGTCACTCTATGCTGCTAAGGAGATCATCTTTCTCAGTAAGGCATAGCAAAATACCTTTGACAAATCACTTTTTAATCTAAGAACTCTGAACAAGAAAATATTGAATTAAACATACATCTGGTGGAAAGAGAAGACTGATCATACAAGAAAACCACCATTGTTCAGCGTGGAGACACTTATACATCAAATCAGAAAACTTGAAGTGAAGTTTTATGACATCAGAGCTTGATGTGCCCTTAGCAATTATCTTATTCAAACCGCCATTTTATAAAGAAAGAAACTAAGCCATAATCAGTTTTCATTAAACTGTGTCCATTTGACTAACTAACTGAGAAACAGGATTGAAGTTCTTTTACCTGAATTATGGTACTATTACTGTTTTGACCAAGGGAACTCAAGAATCTCTCAGGTATAGGTTTTGGAAAGTCATTCTAAGAAAGGTTTAGGTTGAAATCAGGAAAAAAGAAAAAAAAAAAATCCCCAAGGCTCGCATGATGTACCAAAATAGTAAATAAGATTTACGTTCCACATTGGATAAATTGAATTCTTCATTTATAGACCTCTAATCCCCTACTGGTATATGGTATTTGTATGGCTCTTATATACCTGTGGTATAAAGTAGCTTTTATTCTGTTTCATGTAACTGACCTGATAGGACACACATAGGTGTTAGTATATAATTTCTTACAGCTGTGGCCATAACCCCAAATACAAGAGGTTGGCATTTCACTGTACTCATTAAAAATATTATTGGGCTGGCCCTGGATAGCATACGGACCCTTCTAATAGAAAGCAATTTTGGAGTGAGTTCAGAGTAACACAGATATTTTCAAAATAAATATTTACTAAGTTCTAAAGCCAGGTAATAACAAATATATTAGTAATAAGAGGTGATTAATGTGACAAAACATTATTCTATATTACTTTGCAATCATAAACTGAAGGCCCATGTGTGTTTGTGTGTGTGTGTGTATGAGTGTGTGCTTGGTAAAATGGAAGTTATATGTTAAGTCTCTGAATAAGCCTTTGGAACAGTATTCTAAATGTAAACAATATGCTATGACTGAAAATATGTATGTACTTTAGTATTTACATACACAGTTTTGCATTTAGGAATTTCAAAAGAGGAAGCCTGGTTTGCAATTGGCATCTTGACTGCCCAGGGTCAAGGTCTTCATACAGATGTAAAGTAGAGAAGCAGGAAAAGATTAACCACAACACAAGATTTCTGCTCTGAGAGGCATAGAGCTTATTGTCAAGGTTCAGGAATGTTTTCAAAGTTATGTTTACATACCTTGGCTTCCTGATTCTCTGATTTCCTGCATTACTCTTCACTGTTTATACTCCTTAAAATTCAGTGAAAACTGTGTGAAAGCTTAGTTTACATGTGTGTCCCAAAACTCTTCCAGATACACATTTATGTTTTTTAAATGGTCAATGGAAATGTAAATGATTGTGGTCTTCCAAAGCATAATGTACAGATTGCAGCTGCTCTTATCTATTTGAAACAACTTTTAGTAATGTTGCTCTCTTAAGGTGAGGTTTATTTTTTTCCATGTTTTGTTAAATATATTATTCTGGTTAGACTAGATTTTGCCAAGTTTAACAATTTAGTCAGTCAGGCAATGATTAAGTCAAAAGAGATGTTAGCTAGAATTCTGAAACAACTTTGAAATTTCAGTAGCTTAATAAAAGAAGAAGGTTTAGTTATCATTAATGACCGATTTCTTTTGTAAGTCAGCAGGAGACTATCAATTGTAGTCACTGAGAACCTCAGCAAGTGAAGTAGTTGGTTAGCAGGCCACAGAAAAAAAAGTATTTCATTGTCAATTAAATGCTACAGACCAGTGCTTTAATGGCAGGCAGCTCATTGGCCAGAATGAGTTATGAACTCTCCCCAATAAGGCCAGAAAGTAGAGGCCCAAAATGTACCCAAGAGGTCGAGTCACAAATATTTGGCCAATGACACTGAAGATTATTGCAACCAATTCTTTAATTTACGTTGTGTTATTAGATTCATGTTATCTATTTATCACTAAAGAGAAGTATGAATGAATGAACATGTAAATTAATGTAAAAAAACAAAAAGTAACAATATATATTTTAATACCTGATACATATATAGATATTAGAGAACCAGGAAAGCAACTATTAAGTGGTTTTTGAAGTATTAACTAACTTAATTCTATAACAGACATATTAATTTTGTGTTCTTTCTCACACTGCTCTTTCAGATAAAGAAACTAAGCTGAGAAAAGCTAAGTAATTTGCCCATAGTCACAAAATAAGTAATGGCCGACTGGGATGCAAGCCCAGCCATTTTGTCTCTAGAGGCTCTTGTTCTTAACCATTAATCTCTACTATTTCAAACTGTAAACATATTTGAATACCTATTATGTTTTAGACTTGCTGTTAAGAGTGTGTGTTCAGAAATCAAAATTCATTGGTTGTAATAATTGTTTGTTTTCATCCTATCCTTCCCTAGTTGTCTTCTAACCTTGGGCAACTTATTTAAATTATCTTACTTTCACTATCTTCATCTGCTAAATATAAGTACAAATGATAGTACCAGGCTCAGAAGTTTGTTATGAGAATTAATTAATTAAATCTATGTAAACTACTGATTACGTTGGCACATAGTAAGCACGGATAGTATTGTCAAGATTACACACAAAAAAATTCTTATATTAGCAAGCACCTTTCAGAATTGATTTTACTATTTCAGGCTTAAGGTAACTAAATTTAGACTCTTAGGGATGAAGGAATTTGCCTGGTATCACAGAGCTCTTGAATGGTATGCTTAAAATTTCAATTCAGATCCCTTGGGCTGCTAAATACATTTTATTCTCTGACTTAAATATCTCAGAAAACAATCAGCTACCATAGACTGAGGGAAGAACAATTTAAAGTTCTGAAGCATTTTAATTTTCCCATTTTGATTCCTTGAAAAAGTGTTTGTTGAGTTTCTCTGCTGTAAGGTTACTATTTTCTCCTTTTTCCTTTTTTTTTACTTCATATTGTGGGGGAGATATTTTAAATACTATGTAAATATCTACTATCTCAATGAAAAATTGAGAAATAAAGTTTTGACAGCTCATTTTTTTTTATTTTAAAATTTATTCCCTCCCTTTTTCCACACTTTCCTACCCTCTTCTTTCTTTCCAACCCAATCTTTCTTTCTTTCTTTCCTACCCAATCTTTCTCCTTTCCAGTTTATCCTTTCTATATTTATCTTCAGATATATGTAGGTTTTCTTAAACACCTCTCTTTCTTAACTAAAAGGTTGAATATTATAAATATCCTTTGAATTTTGCTTTACTTCACTTAAAAGCTTGTGCTGGAAATCACAATGGCAGTTTATTAATATTTTCTTTATTCTTTTTTTACAAGTGCCTAGTTTCCATTGAGCGGATGTACCAAAGTTCATTCAACTACACTCCTATCCATTCTTTTTTAGGTTGCTTTCAGTATATGCAATTACAAATGATATTATAATGAGTAATCTTGTGCATGTACATTTTTGTTTATTAGAGACATATCCTCAAGGTAGATTCTTAGAAGTTCATTTGATGGGTACAAATATAAGTGTATCTGTAGTTTGTTAAGTATTGCCAGATTTCCTTCCAGAAATGTGGTGCCAATGTGAGTGCCAACAAGCAATATACGAACTCTCCTATTTACCCATAGCCTCCCCAGTAGAGTGCACTGTCATAATTGCTGCTACTCTGTCAAGGGAGAAATGACATTTCAGTATTGTGTTAATTTGCATTTCTGTAGTTATGAGTGAGTTTGAACATTTGTTTCCACAGAGATGAGGGTTATTTTTTTACTTCTTTTACTAAATACTTTTTATAATAAAAGCCTGATTATCAGATAGTTTTACCTGACCCTATATGGTACTAATTATTAGAGATCATTCATAAGCCAACTTTCTGCCAGTATTTTTGATAGACATTTTGTAATAGCATAAGTTTGGATTATAGAAAAGATATCAAGAGAGTAGAAATTTCCCATGTACACTACAAGCAGTCTCACTTATTATTAACATTTTTCATTAGTTTGGCACATTTGTTAAAACTGATTCAACATTACTACGTTATTATTAACCAACATTTACTTTATTCAGATTTCCTTAGTTTTTAATCTAATGTCATTTTTAGGTTCCAGATCACAAACAGAATAACATTATATTTTGTGTTATTAGCATTATGTACTTACTCCATCCCTTTAACTCTAACCTATCTGTGTATCTGTGCATTTATAATTTAACAGTGGGGTTTTTCTTGTAGACAATATATAGATATGTAGCTGGTTCTTTGTTTTTGTTGTTTGTGGTTGTTTTAATACACACTGATAATTTCTATACTTTAATTATTGTACACTATTTACATTTACTATGATCATGAACATAGTTGTTTGCCATCTTCCATGTTTGAACTGCTTTCTTTTTTTATACTTGCCTGCTTTTTTCTTCCTTTCATTCTATGCCTTCTCACGTTTTAATTATTTAGTTTATATTATTACAGTTTTATCTTTCTTAACACATGAATTACATACATGAATTTTTTTGTGTGGTTGCTCTGAGTTTTTAATATGCATTTATAAGTAACCAAGGTCTACTTTCAAATAACACTATACTACTTCATGGGTAGCACTGACACCTTATTGCACAGTATTCTTCATCTCTCCCCCAGTCCCTTATAACATTTCTGCCATTCATTTTTATTTATCCATATGCTATAACCACCTGATACATTGTTATTATCATTTTCAACAAAACTTTGTCAATTAAGTACAAGAAAAAAGAAAATATTTTATTTTTCCTTTAGCATCTAGAAGCAATAGCAACCTAGTAGAAACAATTTTATCTGTTATTCAGAACTTGCTTTCTAATAATAATGCCCAGTTAAAGGTACCTGAGATTCTTGGTGAAATGGCTGATTCTAAAACTGAAACAGGAAATGTGCATGCAAGATGAATCTAGAGAATCTTGTAGTTTCAAAAAGTAAGAAAAATTAAAAAAAAAACAAAACCTGCAAGTATGAAGTATGTCAAGGAATGCAGGAGCTAACTAAAAAAGTCTCTAATGAGAAAAATATGGAGTACTGTCCTTCTAAAGAATATGGTGTTGTGGGGGCAGAAAAATAGTCTTCCTTCTCACCTGTCTAAGTTCTTCTGACTGTACTAATAATCAAATTAACATGAGACAGATCAACAGAAGAAAATTACCAAATTCGTTACATATATGCACATGGGAGTTTTATAAGAATATGAGACCTGCAGATGCATTACGTAGTTGAGGCTTACACACCACTGTGGGCCAAGGAGAAAGAGGTGGAGTCTAGGATTTCAAAGAGAAAATAGGCAGCTCACAATTAGATGAGAAAGAGCAAACATGTGGTAAACAAATTCTTGCTGGACCTCCCAGAAACAATGGGATGCAGAAAAGAGTTGAACAAACAGGCTTCACTAGATTTTTTCCTCCCTACCACATTTAATTCATCTATGCCAAGTTGAATACTAAAGTGAAGAGCTCCTTTCTTTATGCAGTTTTTTCTGTATGAATTCTCTTAGCTAGGTGAAAGGGAAGGACCAAAGTTTCTAAGCTTTTATTTTATTTTTTTAATAACCAGCTTTAAATAATTAACATATTAAAAGACATATTTGAGGATGGCAAACTTCGATCCTCTCTGTATGAAAAGAGGGAAAAAATAATTTTATAGCAGAAAAATCTGACAAAAACTACCTCAACCAGATGATTAAGGTCAATGTCTACAGTGATAAGTCAGTTTGATCGTCCATATTCTTAATACGATGTGATGAAATGGCACTTTCCCGTTGTGGTCTTCGTCTAAAAACACATAAATCCATTTTATTCATATGAAATACATTTGATAAATCCCAATTGAGGTATATTCTACAAAAGCTGACCAATATTCTTCAAAACTGACAAAGTCACCAAAACATAAGAAAAGTCTGAGAAACTCTTAAGCTCATAGACACCTATGGACCAATGACTAACAAATATAATGTAGTATCCTGGAACAGAGAGAAGACATTATGTAACAAGAAAGAAAATCTGAGTAAAGTAGGTATGTTAGCAAAAAAAAAAAAAAAAAAAACCAAACAAAAAAACCCCAAAACATATATATATCAAAATTTTCATTATTTACAGCAAACGAACAGTAGTAATATAAGATGTTAATAGGGGAAATGGGTTTGAGGGTATATGGTAACTACATTCTACCTTCACAACTTTTCTATAAACTTAAAACTGTTCTAAATCTTTTTAAAATTTATTTACAACAAAACTAAAACAAATATTTGGCAGGACAGCTAGTCAGCAATCATTGATTAAGTTTATCATCATTGATTAAGTTAAAGATCAAACACCTGTCTGGTCCAAGCCAAAGGTATCTCCTGAAGGAAATAATACCTGAATCTTATCAACAAATTTATCACTTGGGTCTTTACTTTCCTATTATATGCAGAAATATTACAGATTAAATCATCTTTCCAAATGACCAGATATGGAGCTAAAACTCTGACTCAGTACTATGCCTCTCTCACACCAAGAAAGTTGGTGAATTTCTTAAATCTGAGGTCATGGATGTGCTTTTACCTGTACTGTGAATCTAGAACTAGAAAACCTACCTGTGGAGACAGCAGACTCGACAGAAAGGATTCTCAGTGGCCAAGAGGCTAAGAGAGCCCATTCTCAAGGGAGAGCCTGCTTTGGAGGAAATATAGAGTGGAACAGAGAGTACACAAAAGTTGGGGATGGAGAGCACCATCTCTTTCTGAACACAAGAAGATGAAAATATAAGCCAGGTAGTAATATCACCATGCTGGCCAAGGAGATGTAGTGGACATCAGGCGGTCCACTCAGTTAATTTGGCAGCTTGTAGAATGAAAGTAGAAGTGAAACCAGTTATTGAGCTCCAAATAATGGTGGTCCAACAAAGACGTAAGGTGAGAAAGAGATTGGTGTAGAGAGGCACTGGAAGTTGATTTATGTGACTGGAGGGTGAGAGGAAATGGTAGCCAAATGGTGATGAAGTGGATTCAACATGTACCCACGTTTTGCTGTAGAAAAGTAAGCAGTAGTTCTTATTCAGTATAACCTTGGGATCAGGAGACATGTTTTGCCATCATCATCCCATTTTATGCAAGCAGAAGCCAAGTCCTAGAGATATAAAGAAAAACCTCAAATCACAAATCAAGTTAGAAAATAAGAATCGCCTGGTTATCATTCACTGTTTGTAATATAGTATCCTCATAGAAAAAGATTTGTGGTATTTTTCCATAAAGAAAATTACCCAAATTGACTTAAAATCTTAAGTTTTATTTTAAATTAAAATGAAAATATTTATAATCTATCTTTTTAAAAAGTATTGGAAAAAGACAAGGTAAAGAAAATATAAGGAGAGGAAGATGATTCTGGTCACCCAGAATAAACTTGAAAAGATTGTGATTTGACTGGATTTGTATTACAAGTAGAACAATTGTAGACTTTAAAGGAGGACTGGGTCTTGAGGGGAAGGGCCAAAGGAACCTAATTTTTTCTTATTCCATTAGCAGCATATTTTGCCTCATTAGCATTCTCTAATTTATTATTATCTGAATACACAATTAAGAAATCGAGGTCAAGTCTTTCTGCAGAAAGCAGAGCTTATGCAGAGGGAAAAGGGATGTTAACTATAATAGAAATAAGTACAATATATTGGGGAGAAAGAATCCCAAAAGAATAAAGACTAAAGGAAAGATATTACTGGAAGAGACATATACGTTTCTAGTACATATCAAAGAGAGTGAAATTGCAGGAAATAGAAAGGATGGAAGGTAGATATTTTGCAAAGGAGAACGAAAAGTGAATTTAAAAACAGTTAAGGCAAAAGAAAAATCAAGTTATAAGAACTTGTCTGGACAGAATAGACATTGTAAAGTGATAATAAAGTTGTAGAAACTGCAGGAGTCTGAGATCTTCCTGTCACAGAGTTGAGAATACGCAAGAACATAAGAAGACAAATAGCTCCACCTTCTCTAGGAACCCTTAACAGGAGTTCATACTATCAACCATCATACTGTTTGCTTTTTGGTATCTTGTAACAATTATCCACAGTCCTCTGGGTCTCATACCTTCAAACTTTATTACCTGAATTTCTATCTCATTTTTCATTACTGTTCCTGCAATAATTCTGGTGATGTAAAAATTCTGTAGGCAGTTCTTCCTATCTTAATGTCTGCTCTTTTTCATTGGTCTTTAGGCTTTGCTTTAGTTCAGAAAAACATCATTTCTTGCCTGTATTAATAAGATATCATCCTGTTTCTTTTCCCTGATTTCACTCTTAGATCCCAATAATCAATATTTAACGATGCACCCAGATTTATTCTTTCAAAATAGAAAGCCTATCGCTCTTCTACTCATACAGGCTTCTAGAGGCCTCCCTGCTCATCCCGCATAAGACCAAAAGTAGTTCCAATGGCCTTCAATAACCTTCTAAAATCATCCTTCCACTCTCTTCCTTGAGCACAATTTTCTATCCACTGTCTCTTTATGACATTCTGCGAACACACTAAGTCTGCTCGCACTCAGGGCATGTGTACCGGCTAACTGCT
The DNA here is from genome assembly GCA_003508835.1 of Eonycteris spelaea. Taxonomy (NCBI): domain Eukaryota; kingdom Metazoa; phylum Chordata; class Mammalia; order Chiroptera; family Pteropodidae; genus Eonycteris; species Eonycteris spelaea. The sequence continues at coordinate 3,089,904 of PUFA01000067.1, read as the reverse complement.
CTGTAGGAAACGGTCTTTCCAAGGGTGGCTCTTCCCCCGCTGCTTAGTGGTCTTGGCCATTTTCCACCTCATCACCTCAGTAACACATCACATGCACCAGCATTTAATTTTTATTTCCTATCTTTATTTTTTTTCATAGTACTTATATGATCTGATATCGTTTTGCTCATTTGTTTATTATTTGTTACACACCAGGAAAATTTAAATTATATGGAGCAGAGATATTTTATAACCATATATCTAACATCTAAAACATATCAGGCATATAGTTGGAAATTAATTATTTTAGTGTGCCATTGTTACTGTTAAATTATTTTATCAATAATTCATCATCAGCACTTTTTAAAAAGCTATTGTTATTTGTAAAAAGAAAATATATTTGGCCACACCAAATATAAATATTAACTCTACCACTTAAAGACTTTGGAAGTTTATATATATATATTCTCTAATACCTCACTTGTAAAACAAGTCTAATTATATGTTATTTATGAGATTATAACAATAAACTAAATAATGTATGAAATTTTTCATATAAGCCTACATATAAACCTAGTGATTTAAAAATTATTTTTAATTAATTACCTAATAGGTACCTAATATCTTCTAGTGCAGAGAAAGTATGATTTTGTTCAAATATGAAAATAGTTAAATCAATTCCATGCTCTTTAGAATAAAGATAGCAAGTTAGAATGAGAGTAAGATTGAAAGCAAGTGAAAAAAAAGAGAGAAAGAAAGAGAAATAACAATTTAAACTGTTTGGCTGATTCAGTAAAACATTTCCCTGATGTGCTTATGCCCCAGGGTAACCTGAGATAGGAGACATGACTCTGTGAGCTCTTCGTCATGCTCAATTACTGCCTACCTCTCACAGGTGACCAGCTGATGGGTCCAAATGGGACTGTACTTTTAAAGATAGGTTTTGAAGCCATGTAGGCCACAGATGTAAGCTACTGCTAAATTGAGTACCTATCCATAAAAGAGTGTTCTGTCCACAACAGGAGGAAAAGACAACAAAAATTGTTTCGAGAGGTTGTCTGTGAAGTTCCAAAATTGTCTCTCCTGAGGAATTACTAAGATTAATACTAAATATGTTTATTATATAAATCATAAAGACAATATATGTTGCTATGACTCTACTATTAAAAAAGTATCTCAATAGATCATAGCTGAAAGGGAATCTCACGTGTTGAATCCTGGAGGAGAATTTAGGAAGTGATATGATGTTGCTTCCTGAAGAGTTTTATACTCCCTGTTCCCATGTTTCAGTGTCTCTATGAATCAAATTTGTAGTTAGGGATCCTGTATATAAAATTATGTAGAAGAGATATATATCTAATACCTAGAGAGTAATTTTATCCTGGTCCTGGTAAAAATAACTAAGAAAGAAACACTTCTCATTTTTTAATGTTTTGAGATCTCTTACAAGGAAATAAACTCTTGAAATATGAAGTAGAACAAAGTTGTTTCCTCCCACCTCACCTGACAGCGGAGTCAGGTGTATGCCTGGAAGGGAGTGCCCTCTGCTCCCATAACTCCCTGTCCTCAGAGCTTCTAGAACAAGTAGAGTCAAGGGCAAAATGAGAGGTAATTATTACTTTTGAGCAGTGTCTGAGTATGCTTGGTTATGAGCCAGGCCATTGTAACCTTAATATGAAAGAGTGGGCATAACAATGGAAGATGTGGTAATCTAGACACGGTGATTATGAGAAGGTGTCTTTCCTAATTTAAAACATTGGTTATCTTGTTGGAAGCACTTTGGTGTATCTGATTTCTCACACCTACTTACCACTTGACCTACTGCATATATTTGAAATAAATACAATAGGCAAAAAACAAGAAATGCCACAAAAAGGCCAAACTACTAGGTCAAGTGCTTTTAAATATTACAAAAGTGCTATTTTTGACAAGTGTTGTATAATTTTTTTTTTTTTTTTTTCTGAGTAGTAGTCAATACTGAGTGATAGAACAACATATTTAAAATGTGATGTTTACTCTGGGGTGGAGTTAGCTGTAGAATTCCATGGCTCATCCTCATGTATCTAAGGATGTGCTAAAATATAACTAACCCATACTAACACAGAGATTCCCCCACTGAGAGGCACAGCACAGTCTCATAGTGATTACAGAAATAACATGATACCACCCTTTCTCAATCTCATAAAACTAATTTTTCTTCCAGCAATGTTACAATCAAAGAGAAACAAAAAATGTTTTTAATATTTAAAACATTAAAAATATTTTATTAAACTGCAGTGATATTAGCTCTCAAATTTAAAATACAAAAATGATATAGCCTTTACAGCTTTTATTTACCCTTTGACTTAAAAAAATATTTATATTAGAAATATTCATTATGAGAAAAAGATCATTTTTGCTAATGGAGGTAAAATACTACAATAGTTTTAAAAACCTTTTTTGTGCCAATAAAACAATGAAATTGCTGCTGAAAAGGTGCATTTTATAACTGATTTTGTATTTTCATGGAGTCCCACTATGCCATTGGCTTCAGAGTTCAGACCATGGGCCAAGGTTATAATTATGTCTTTCTGGTGATTTCAAGAATGATTATTTGAATTGCCTTTGAGTTGTATCTGACTTATGCTAAATTCGGCCCCAGAACAACTTTGTTCTATTGAAACTTGAACACACTTTTATCTCATCTAGTTCGGAAGTATTCTTTTCTTTTTCTTCTTCTTCTTCTTAAATACATATGTAAAAGAAATAACAGAGAATAGAGGAGTGAAATGATGCAATTTGGAGCTTTGAGGAGAAACTTTCAAGTCATGACCATTTTTTTTTTTTTCCTAGCTAATCAAAAGACTTTTGAGTATGGAGAAGACAGATTTCATTATTGTTTGAAACACTGACAAATCAATAGTACCCATTAAAAAGAGTGAGACATTGAGGTAAATTGAATTTATTTTTTTCTTTCTCGTAATAACTTCACAGAACATGCAATTTAAAAGCACAAGTAAGAACAGATTTAAAAATGACTAGATTGCAGATCACCACCCATATAAATGGATGAACCTGGTCTCTTGGCTATTTGTCATTGATTTTTAAGATTAGTGAGAAGGGCAAAAGGGTTTTTGGTGAAAGTATTTTATGGCATGGAAGGTCTGCTACCAAAAAGGTTTCCTTAGAGCACAAATCCAAGGTATTTTCACATGGAAACTAGTGAAGCACATAAATTGAAACAACTGTAATACAATTACTAGTAAATTAAATAATTATTTTCTCTCTCTTTTTAAATCTACAACCTAAACACTAAACATGTTTTAGAAATTTAAGGTAAATTTGGGTCATGCTAATATGCTTTATTCTACAATATCAGATAATCAAATTAGACCAGTTTTTTACACACAGATTTATTCAACCTAATGAAAACTTGACTCTCCAATTTGTAGCAACTTCTCTAGGCTTGGAATGTTATATAGTTCTTGATAATGCATTTCCTCTTGCTAACATAAGTTTTGGAGTTAAGTACTTTTATGAAAATTCTTTATTCTGGCCCCAACAGTGACTTTCAAAAACAAGCACTACATTTTGCATCAGTGAAATTCCCAAAGATCACGTAGTAACCCATGTGAAATCACTAAGAACAAACCATTGTGTAGCTTACATTTCAAAGACATTTCCCTTGTATTCTTAGCATGTATAATGAATTCAGTCTTCTGTGAACAGTATGAGATGATCTGTTCCTACTGTGTCATGTTTTCATAGCACTCTATTCAGTAATATAACACTTTTCCCAAGAAGGTTAATAATATCACGTAGAAGAAATCACACCATAGCATTAGTTTAATTTTTAAAACATTAAAACAAATGTATTAATATTTATTAATTATATAATTCTATTCAATTTATTAATTAAAAATAAACCACAGGATCTGGAGTTTCAAATTAACTTTAACAAAATACATTTATTTCCACAAATGTTAAATTGAATACACCTTCCAGATTCAGGTTGCCCCTACCACTACTGCCTCCACTATCATCATCATTGTCATCATCATCATCATCATCATCATCATCATCATCATCATCATCATCAATGATTAATCACAAAATGCATTCTGCTCAATTTGATCTCCTAATGATTTTAAAATTTAAGTGTCTTATTTTATCATGCTTTCTTTTCCTAGGAAAAAAAGTTCTAAATTTAGGATTTAAATATAAAGCATCACTTCTCTAAAGCATTTTACATAAATATTTTCCTTAGTGAAGACTGCATCCTTGGATTGGTTTTACACATTTCCTTTATCAAAATGGATATTGAAATTAAAATGATGATTTTATTTTGGAGTTGGTTTGACATGAAAAATATATTAGTTTCCTATCAAAGTACTATAGTGATAATCTTTGTGATTGTTTTGCCATTATAAATATCTATATTGCATTAACATATTTTAATGTCTTTATCATTTCATTTGTTTTAACCTTCTTTATGATCCATAATGGCATGCTTATTTTTTTCTTTGGTATCTTTTTCATTATTTCTTTCATATAGAAAATGGTTATGTTCACATTCATTTAGAAACTATTTTAGCTTTAAGAATACCATTCAGACATCAAATCTACATTCTCAAAAATATACATATTATGTGTCCTTCCTGAATAAAAGTAATTATATCTAAAACAGTTTTCTCTATCCATGCATTCTGGGTATATTCAGTAAGCTGGGAACAATAGATGCCTAGATATATAGATTAATAGGTAGATTGCCAAGGTTTATTTTATACATGGTCTCTATTCCCAGAACTCTATGTACTTAACCTGCTGTGAAAATATGTTTGCCCCACCTTAATCTCCATTTAACACCTCACACAATGTGACAGTTTCAGATGATGATGTTGGGATGGGAAAGTCCAAGGGGAATATCACATTCAGGCGGATTGCACAGCTCACTTCCCTTTGTCATTTTAAATTACAGTGTCAAACACTTCCTGCTGTATAACACTCAAATTTGTGTCAGAAACAGTAAAAGGTGAAACCTTTTCTTGCACTAAAGTTCATTTTGTTCTAAGTGTCAGAAAGAATTTTGGAGAGAAGTATTGCCTCCTTTATTTCTACCAGTGCAAGCAAGATTAAGCAAAAATGACAAGCCCTGCAAGGTGTGCACACATCTCATTATGCTATTAAACATTAGCCAGTTGGAGTTTCTAAAGTTTAGTGACAGTTTAGGTCATTCATCTTGTGGTGCTCTGCTAATCTGACAATCCACAGTGGGAGGAACACCCTCGAGTAAGAAGATTGTATTTATGAAAACTGAGGCTTAATGACCTTGTTAGTCCAAATCATTTACTAATGGGCACTTTTTTCATTTGTTGGTGGAGCATTAACACTTTTTTTTTTCATCACTGAGCTACTTGACTTTATATAGTTGCTTCCAGTCGCTTCTGCCCTTGGTATCTCCAGCAGACTTTCTTGACCACAGTCATTTCCAGCTTTGTCACATGCCCTCCGGTCTACAAGGCTCCTGAGTCCTCCCAGAAGCCCCCATCCATACTCTTTTGTTCTTTAACAATGTCTGCAAAACCTCTATACTTACTTCCAGATATCTCACACTTGGTTCTCTGTACAAACTATCCATTAACTACATCTTCAAATATGATCATATGTCTGGGAATTGCTTCAAAATAATCTGGGGGTGGGAAGTGTAGAGTTGAAACAGTATTGGCCATAATTCCATAACTATTGAAGTTGCTGAAAGCTGTATAAGATTTGTTATACTGTTTTTTTTTTCTTTTGAATATATACAAATTGAAAAAATAGTTCAAAAATATTGTTAGGCTTAATATTAATTTTAGTTACATTCAGAAAAACATCAAAGTATAATTACTGTTATCCATCTCATAGATTTTATTTCATGATTTTTACCATTGACTAAAGGCTTTTAGAAGTGGCAAAATATGTAACTTTACCAGCCAGGCTGGTTCAGTTAAAGTGCCAGCTTTGCTATTTACAAAATTTGGACTTTGTACAAGTGATTTTATTTCTCATCTCATTTTCTTCCTATGAAAAAATTTGGAGTGAATAATAGCCCCTACCTTAAAGAGGATCAGACTTCACACCTGTGACAAATGTAGACTCTTTGTCACACTGCAAGTACTCCGCGCAGGTTTGCCATCACTAGTTCCTTCTCAGCGTGGGTTTTGTGGCAACTTATCAGTCTCTCCTACTAAAGACAACACCTGCAGACTTTCCCCTGTGTTCTATTAATGAAAAAATGAGCATATTACAACATATTCTAATGTATTACCAGATTTTCTTTTCACTTACTCTTTGTTATTTAGGAATGAGACAACTGATAATCTCTTTATTTGCAGCAAAAGTAAAACCGTATGAATTACTATAGAATTGAATAGAGTAGAAATTTACAATATTTTGGTAGCATTCCGAGACTGAAGTCACTAAGAGCTGATTGGACTTGATTTGACTTTTTACCATACTTTGGGACTTACTCTTCAGCTATAAACAAGAGGTCTCTCTTGTGTTATTCCAAATGCATCTGAGAGTCACAACGACCACCTCCACCTTCCTGTTCTCTCAGTTCAGTGTTTCCAAGCAGAGATCAGCCTGACAGGGCACATGGCTGCTGGGTACTTGGACTCCTAGTGAGTATGACAGGGTCCAAACTGAGGATGCTATTTCCCACAAAACATTTCGCAATCTCAGAGGAGCTCCATAGTGTTGTGCTTTGCTTGTAAATGAGAAGAACAATTTTCTTCTAAAATTTGTAGATTCCAATGATATCTGCTTACCTCAATTTAACACACATATAAACCTGATCCTTTAAACAGCATTGTTTGTCTCAGAGTTCTACAAGTAATGGAAATAATCAGTCTCTTGAGACATTGGGGCTGATAATCTCTCTACTAGGGCTCAAAATCAACCTAAGTTGGATTTAGATCATATGCCACTCAACTCTATTTTTGCATAATTTGCTTTTCCTCATCTTGAGATTTCATGACAAAATGTCTCTTTGTTTAATAACCAAATATCTAATGTATTCACTTTTCATGCACAGGGTTGTTCATGAAGCCACTGCCCATTAATTCTGATTTTTATATGTAATAATGCACAAAGATTCCAGTAAAACTCCTGACAATAAGTACATTTTCAAATCTTGGATAATTTAATAACATACCAGAATTGAGCTCAGGAGAACATGTACCTGTTGGAATTTACAAGTGCAGTAATCTATTTTTCAACTGTCACTTCAGCACTCTCTGTTCATTTAGAATTATGAAATTTTCTCTCCACATACCTCTGCTTCATTTTTGAAATGCAAAGATTTATCTAAATCTAAGTATCTCCAAAAGCAATAAAGTTTTTAAAACTTCACTTTCTTATTTTTCTATTAATTTTAATAATATCTATTATTTTTCTCGCTAGTTAGAGCTAATAAAATAATGGTTTCAATTCAATAGATATAATATTTCAATAAATTTGATTCTAATGAAAAGTCACAGAATGAAAGAATATCATTAATAATGAGTGAAAGTTATGAGTAACTTTTTTATTGTTTTTTATTTAAAATAAATATTATTAAGCCATTTTAAGTGTCTCACCCTTTCCAAAAGTTAGTGAGAGTAAGGATGGAAAAATGATCGCTCAAAAAAACCAGATAAAGTCTTCTGATGCATCTGTAATACATTATACCCAAAGGAAGAACACAGTTGCATATTGCCAAAATGTCTTAGCATCTGCATTAAAATATTTCGCAGCCAGTAGAATAAACTTGGGCAACCATTAAATGAGTTTGCCTGCTTTAAAAAATTTTCAAAGTCTAGCTATTGCTTCATGATGGAGAAGTGAGGCATTAATGCCAATGGTGTTTCTTTCAACTACTTTCCATCAAAGATGATGTGAAACAGATCTGTGCTTTGTATTTCCCTATGTAGTTCTGCCAAAGGGAGGCAGCTGTGCTACAGCTATTAAGCCAGTTTTTTTTTTTCTTTTTTTCTTTTTTTTTTTTTTCATATTGGTACTACATGCCGGCAACAGCACAGTGGGAAGACCATGGTGTCTGGAGTCAGAACAACCAGCTGTGTGAGCAGGTCAATAAACTTAGTCTCAATAGTGCCATTATTGAATGAGACAATGTAAATGGAAAATCTATGATATGATTGGGAGGCAGCATGGTATGGAGAAAATAGTATCAGATTCAGAATCAGATCAACTTGGATTGTTGTACATTCTCCACCTCTCATCCATCTCTATCACTGACTGTATCACCTAATTTTTTGAGAATGGTAAAGTAGTAAAGTTTCTAAACCATCTTTTTCTTTTCCTTAAAGTGAGAATAATAATATCTACAGTGTTAGATTGCAAAGATGAAATAAGGGGATATGGAAAAGCACCTAGCAAAGTGATAGGCATATGGTGTACTTTTTGTATGAATATTTTTTCTCACCTTACAGGAGAAATCTTCCTGTATAATAGTCTGCTATTGCTGCTGTAAGAAATCATCACACTTAGTGACTTAAAAAAAAAAAAAAAACAATGACAAAATTTATTGTCTTACAAATTTGGAGGTCAGAATTCTGAAATTGATCTCACTGGGCTAAAAATCAAAGTATAAGCATTCTTTCTGGAACCTCTGTGGGGGGGGGGGTATTTTTTTGTCTTTTCCAGCTTCTAAGTGTTCTCATATTTTTTTACCTTGTGGCCCCGTTCCTCCATCTTAAAAGCCAACAACATTGAGTTAAGACCTTCTCACACTGCCGTCTCTTTGACTCTTCTTCTTCTGCCCCTATTTTCCGTTATTTATAAGGACCCTTGTTATTACAGTGGTCTCATTTGGATAATCCAGGATAATTTCCTATTGCAAGGTCAGCTGATTAACAGCCTTACTTTCATTTGTAACCTTACTTCTCCTTTACCACATAACCTGACATATTCAAATGTTTAGCGATTAGTACTTGGACATATTTCAGGGCAATTATTTTGCTGTTGTTTACTAGAAGTATCAGAAGGCTTCATGTGAAACATAGCTTTTGAATTTCCCTGTGTAGGATTATTTTATAAGATGGAGAAAGAAGGAAAGGACAGATCAACTAGAAGAAATGGTATGATGAGGGCATGGAGACATAAAGAGTACCATGGCATGCTCTAGGTATATTTAATATTTGATGTGATAAACCAGAGTGTGTAATACCTGGGTCCATTGGAAAAGCTGTTGTTGATAGATTAAGAATGGATGTTTAGGACATAATAAAATTTTTCATATAGAGGAATGGATAATAAAGTGTGAAGTAGAGAGAAAAAAAGGCAGGTCTTGGCAACGATATTAGAAATAAATTAGAGTTGAAAACACTTGGAAGAAGTTTACACATTCAGAATTTATTATGATAGATCAAGAGATAAAGGAACTAGAGCAGAGAAATTGCAAATGTATACGTATTGCAGAGGTGGAATGGGTACAACTTGCAAATTTTATTGAAGTAAGAAATTATGGAGAAGATAGAATCCAAGACACAAATGATAGTTTTAGTTGTGTGACCTCACAAAATGTATGACAAAATTCAGAATAGGAGAGGAGGAACACATTTGGAAAGTGTGAATAAATAAAGTAAAAACAAAAACAAACAAACAAACAAACAGCAGATGTATACAATTTGAGAAAAAAAAAATCCAGGTGGATGTGATAATATTATTACTATAACATACAAATATAATTTTGTAAGTTTCTTTTAAATCATTTGATTCGTGGTATTCTGTTGTATTTTTTAATTCAAACTAAAACCATACTTTATGATGCCACTAGAAGGATATGACACTTCTAACCAACCAGTCATTCCTTCCTTTAGGTCCTTTTAAAGGTTTTTCATGACTTATATGATTAAGTCCAAACTTTTTAACCTGACATAAAAGACCTTTCTTGATATTCTTTCAGAAGCATGGGACTCTCTCCAATGAAACAAAAAAGTTGATTTTTTTTTTTTATAAAGAATAAGTTGGAGTTAGATTAAAGAAAGAAGTACATGGACTTGTAGGCTTGATGCCCAAATTTCTGGCTTTCTCTGTTTCTAGGATTTACAGATAAAATGAAAAACCAATTGCTAACTAAAAAAAAAAAAAATTGTCACTGCTACTTACAGCACACACTTCTACGTGACTTTGATTTTTTAAGTCCTCTGATCCTTCTAAATGAGCATGTGTCAAAGAATCATTTAAAACAAATCATCAGATTTACTTTCATAAAGTAAAGGTGTAAAATAGGAGGATAGCAATGTGTTCCCACTCAGTTTATAATCACATGTAATATGTTTATGTGAAAAGCTGTGCTTTTAAGCTGAATTGCAGCAACCCTGAAAAATCAAATGATTCTTATTTTCTCAATGCCTATATGCATGCATTGGTTGTGTTGCTTTGGTTTGGCTTTAAAGGGAAGACATAGGTTTTGATGATCGTAAAAATATACCTAGAAACTATTTTTATCTGTGTTCCTTTTTTAAATAAAATATTGCTTATGGTTTGAAGACCTTGTAATACATTTTTATTTATTTACGAGAGAGAGAGAAAGAGAGAGAAAGAGAGAGTCCTGAAGAAATTGAAGAACTTCACCTTGCTTGATAAGATCTCATCACCAAACAGGGCAGAAGTATGACAATATCTGACATGCAATCTTATCTTTCTTGTCAGTTATATGCAGTTTTGAAATGGAGGTACATAGTGATATTGAGCCAGTCCGATCAAAGATTTTAAAATATTACTTGTAGGCTTTTGAAATCTTGTTCTTCCTTGGTGTTACTTTAGAATCTAGTTTAGTTTTAGATTTGATACATTTATTTGAAAGACTAAAACTGTACAGATCAAAAACACTTAAAGTGGTTTGTTGAATGTCTAACTCATGTTAATGTGAGCATTTAGGGAAAAGCTAATTAGCTAATTCCTAATGCATTTTAAAATGCATAAGTGCATTATTAATTGATACATTAATTCTTCAGCATATTTTTCCTGGCTTGTACCTTGATTTGTATTTAGCATATTCATTTAATTGATCATTTAATATTTAATAACAATACACAGTAATGCCGGTTTATAATGAAATCACAATTTGTGGTTGTCAGGAGAATATGTTTGTATCTTGTGTTTTAATTGCTTTAAAATATTGTACCTACGATAAACTTGTAAAACATAATTACACAAAATACATTATCTCAAAAATAACTGAATGAATTTGGAAACAAAATACCTTTCATTACTATGTTCCCAAAGTCTAACACTTAGAGTACTGAAATGATACTAACTTTAAAATTCCAACATTTAAAAGATTATAAGAGTATAAATAGATTGCTTATTATTTGCTTTATATCACATTAATTAATCTTGAACCTATATTAAGCTTGAAACCCAGCGGAATATTTGAAAAATATGAGGAGTAGGAGTATAATATGCATTGATGAAAGAAATAAATGCAGAATTTTGTTTAAAACACAACTGTTTTGGGAGGTACCCACATTTGATCAAAGATTCAGTTAGTAATAAGCAGGTAAGAATAAAATAAGTTTTCATTATTTAAATTTAAAAAATAAATACAGAACTATTATAGTAGTCTCCTAGAATTGTTGTAACAGAATGCCACAGACTAGATGACTTAAACAACAGAAATGTATTTTCTCACAGTTCTGGAAGCCAGAAGTTCAGGATCAAGGTGTTGGCAGAATTGATTCCTTCTGAAGCTGTAAGAGAGAATCTGTTCCAGGCCCTTACTATTTTAGCTTCTGTTGAGTGCTGGCAATTTTTAATGTTCTTCGTCTTGTAGATACATCACCCAAATTTCTGCCTTCATATTAACACACCATTCTCTGTGTGTATTTGTTTGTATTTGTGTCCAAATTATTTCATTTATAAGAGCACTGAACATATCAGACAAGGGTCCACCTTAATAAACTCTTACTGTCCTACTGTGACCATCAGCAAAGACTCTATTTCCAAATACAGTCATACTCTGAGGTACTGGGGTTAGAATTTCATCATCTTTTGTGAAACAATTAAACTATAAAAACTATTCTAATTTTTTAGATAATTATATGAAGACAAAATCTAAAACAAAATGTATCTGCAAAAACATTAGCTTCCTATGGTGTAGTTTTATTATATGGTTTTATTGTATTATTTTTATTCTCTTTGGGAAACTTCTATTTATTTGAGTAAATCTCACATTGTCCCTATTCTAGAAACTCTGCATATACACCACACCAAGCTCTAATTAGACTTTAGATATTAATGTAATTTTAAAGTAAAGTAATTTTACCTCTAGAAGGTCATACCCTCTGGGGGATTTTTTTTTTTTTAATTAAGGTTTTGTAAACCTGTTTTGAAAAAAATCTACTCCAAAAACATAATTCATGAAAGTTATAATTTAGCAACTAGATTAGAAAATATACAGGGTAGCATAAGGAATATAGTCAATAACATTGTAATAACTATGTATAGTGCCAAGTACTGGAGTAAGTACTTTGTAAATTATATAAATATCTAACTACTTTGCTATACACTTAAAATTAATATAAAATAATATTGAATGCCATGTCTAATTGAAAAATTAAAAATAAAAAAACCTAACACTCTCAAATGAAGGAAAATATACATTACAAAATATCAAAACTAAGAACAAGAAGTTATTTATTTGGGGATATTGTTATAAATGAATAGGGGTGATGTCAAATATTAGACTAACAGAATCAGGAAAACTCAGTAGGCTGCCTCATAACAACCTCAGCTCTTTGAGAATTCCCTTGAGGGAAATAGAATTAGGTGGAGAAGGTGAATCAAGGTGAAGCAATATTACTATTAGCTGCCATTCCACCCAGACCCCTAAAATATTATAGAACATAAAAAACTATAGAATACTGTATAAGATAATGGTGATAGACTGAACTGTGAGAAATTCCAATTTTTTTTAACTAAAACAAACAAAAAAGTAATAAACAAACAAATAAACCTTTCCTTAATTCCCTTAGATATTTGTTCAGGATAAGGCCTTGTTTTAAAAATCTGCTTTCTTAAAAGTATTGATAGGTGAAAGTTTATCTTCATATAACCTAGAGAGAGAATATTTAGAGGGTCAAATCCTGGTGAAGTCTCCTTTCTAAAATGAAGCCCCCAAATTAACACAATTTGTAAAGGGTCATATAAGAAAAACAAAAATCAAAACATTGTTCTGAACAGAAATCAGATAAATTCATTTTATACACAAAAGGATGAATTTAGAAATTTTTTTTTTCTTTTTAATGCATGTGAATTGTACTGCCTTACAGACTTGAGATTTGTCCCTAGGAAGGGCTGTGAGAGCGTGTGTGCATGTGTGTGTGTGTGTGTGTGTGTGTGTGTGTGTGTGTGTGTGTGTGTTCCAAGGACTGCATTGAACAATTAAGGGGATATGTAGGGACATCAGTGGTTCAGCTTGACAAGGAGAATGAGGAGAACTGTGAGATTTGAGCAGAAACTCCCCAACCTGTTGTCCCACCATCAAAACAACAATAACAACAGCACATCTTATTTGTTCATCATTAAATCAGCGATTTTCATGCTGAAGACAGGTGTCCCTCCAGCAGCAACTTAACAGCACAGAAGATACAAACTTGAGAAATGTACACTGGTTTGAGCCTGGGGACAGGTTAATTCCTTTGGGTAAAGGGTGTGTTGTCCCAGTTTAATGTCTGGAGATTTATCCTAAGACAATTAGAAAATGGTTTGGTCTTTGCTCTGAGTAAAGACCTAAGGCAGGTGCATCAGATCGGGGCAGATAAGTGCAACATTTTCCACCCTATTTTAAGAAGTTAACTTTGAAAATGTTTTCTCCCTTGAATTCTAGAGACATTACATTTAAAAGATCATTTATGTACAGATATTTCCCCAAAGAGGAAATACAGATGGCCAATAGATACATGAAAAAAATGCTCAAGGTCACTAATCATCAAAGAAATGCAAATTAAACCACAATGAGATATCACCCAACACCTATCAGAATGCTATCATCAATAACTCAAAGAACAAGTGTTGGTGAGAATGCAGAGAATAGGGAACCCTTATACACTGTTGGTGGGATTGCAAATTGGTACACCTGCTATGGAAACAGTCTGGAGGTTTCTTAAAAAATTAAAAATGAATATACCTTTTGACCCAGCAATTGCACTTCTGGGTATTTATCCAAAGAAAACCAGAAGAATAATTTGTAAAGATCTATGCACCCACAAATTCACAGCAGAACAATTACATTAGCCAAGATACGGAAGAAACCTAAATGCCTATCAATAGACAATTGAATAAAGAAGTTATGGTTCATATATACAATGGTATATTACTCAGCCATAAAAGAAATGAAATCCTACCATTTACAATGACATGGATAGACCTAGAGGTTATTATGCTGATATAAGTCAGACAGAGAAAGATAAATACCACATGATTTCACTTATATGTGAAAGCTAAAAAATAAAAAGAACAAACTTGTCAAAAATAGAGGACAATATGGTGATGGCCAGGGGTGGGGAGATATGTTGGGGAGGCTGGGAGAAAGTGGTGAAGGTTTAAAGTTGATAGCTGGTCACAGGGATGGAGATCACAGTATAGGGAATGCAGTCAGCAGTCATGTAATGACTAGGTGGAGAGCCAGAGGAGAGAAAGAGCAATTACGGAGATAGTTTCATAAACTATATAAATTTCTAACCAATGTACTGTATACTTGAAATTAATAATAAAATAAAATTTTTAAAAAAGATAGTTTTTGCAGAGTGATGGTCCTCCTAGAAATTTAATATGCTTCATTAATTTTTCTTCAAAAGTCATCATGCCAGAAAATCACCACGGAAACACTGAAGATGGCTTACTAGCTCCATCCAACCCTTCTTCCGCCTCTTCCCACCACCTATACATTTAGGCCCCTTGTAGGCACCTAATAAATTGGCCTTAACTGGTCGGTCTCTGTTAAACTACCCCTCAGAAATGTAGGTCCCATATAGCTTATTAGAGCAACTACCCAGGGGTTGTGAACAAGCTAGAGAGATTTTTAGAGAAAGTTGGTAATAGGTACTTAGAGTTTTGAGAATTCAAAATTAAAATTTTAAAGCTTCTATTGTGACTGACTGAAAAGGAAAGAAGATTGTGATTCTAGAACCCTAAGATACAAATCCCTGAAACTTGTGGAGACTCAGTCAACCTCAGTGGCCACATATCCTTGAAGATAGAAGTAATCACTGAACCAAGAGATTATATTTTAAAATCTCCAGAAAGGCTGTCATAAGGAAGGTTTAATCCTGAGGAATTAAGATTGAACTCATTCAGAAATCACAGCCGAAAGAGCAGGGGTAAGAGGACCAGAATGATGGGTGGTTTGGTTCCAAACCAGCTGTGTGTTCACTTGGGTGTGGAAGTAGTAATTGCACTTATAACTCCATGCTCTGTGTTTTTTTTTTTTTGATTCTATAACATCCAGAGATCATAAATAGGTGAAAAAGAAGAAACAACACAAAATAACACCTTGATTCCTTTGCTAATAAAGCAGGTGGCATCTCAGTTAACTAATAAAATAGTGAATGCTTAAATAAATAATTAATAAATACATAACAAATACCCCTATATGAATCAATACTTTTCATGAAGATATGAGAATATATAGATGCATAATATAGAATCACATACTTATTAAGACTTGGTTATGAATGGCCAAAAAACAAATTTAAGTAAGTAATATAAAACTAAATTCAGAAGATGTGAAGGGTAAAATATTTTCAATAAAACAGGATACCATTCCTTCCTACACATATCCTTCTTTTTACATCATATTCTAAAAGTTTTTTTACATGGTTTTCACTTATATGCCATGGGCCAGAACATTCTCACGGCCCTTCTAGTTATAAGTAAGTTAAGAAATACATATGTAGTTTGAGGCTGCCATATGCTTATGTCTTATATAGATCTATCACAACGCAGAAAGAGAGTCCTGAAACAGGGACAACTGGCAATCTGTCCAGAGTTCATAAACTGAGATGTGCATGTTAAGTACATCACCCAAATAAAACCTTGAATATGGCTTGCAAATGTTGTAACATTCAATAACAGAGACGGTTTCTGGGCATAACTAGGCTAGACTAGGGTCTTTATCTTGAGAGGCTGTTGTTTGTGGTAATGTATTAGATATCATCAATGGTAAATCTAAACAGTGTTCAGTTTAACAAAAAATGAATCACAAAAAATTCTTTCTGTGAGAGAAATTCAGCATATTGTGAAAGGCAAAGGACTGAACATATTGCTAAGGGAACGAATTCCCTTTAGCAGGAGGTTCTGATAGTGGGAGCTTCATTACACATCTTTTAAAGGACTGTAATGGACAGTTTTCAAAGTGAAAACAGATACTGTTAAGAATGAGATTGCAAAGTGCAAAGCAAAATTGCAAGACAAGGGAGGCAGATAGACAAGCCTCCTTCATTTTCCATATTAAAGCATTACAGACAGAGTTATCATTGGTAAATCTCTAGGGAATAATTTGATCAACGCTCAGCTGTGACCTTTTCTACCTGAAATATGGTATGTTTGCTTTATAATTTCTTATAGTCTGTTAGTGATGAAGTCACACTTGTGCTATATTTATAATATGATGAGATCTATTTCAGGCTGTTTCCTCAATATCAAATAAATGCATATTTCGTTATGAATCCATTTTATACATTAAAATGCCATTTTAAATGATGTATCAGCAAATGTATTCAGGATAATTTTATTCTAATAGCAGGTGATTTATAGTACAAAATTGTATAGGCTTAAACAGCTAGCACTGGAAAAATGGGACTCGTGAGAATACATCAAAATTTCTAAACATATGATTATTCAAATGAGAAAATACATTATTCAATTAGTAGCTTTAATATAACATAATTTTGACAACATTTGTAAAATCTTTTTAATAAGTCTGGCATGTAGAAAAATCTTTGGGTAAAATTTCCTTTCTATTTAATTTTAGGATATTTTTCCCTTAAATATATATATTTTTTCTTTTTGCTTATGATCAGTTATCAAAGCAACAAAAACAAGAAAAAGAAACATTATAAAACTTTCCATTTTTTCCCAATGTCTAGGAATTTAAATCATATGATACAATTGATAATGCTTGAAAACTGGTTATTAGCCAAACCAATGAGAGCTGGCTAAGCTATTTGTTTGAGAAGCCAAATACAAGACAAACAAACAAAAATATATTTATATATTTGATTATGTTAGGGCTATGTGGATATAATCAAAATCTACATTAAAATGTCAACTAATGTATAAGTGTGGTTGTTCTTCAAGTATATTTTCTTAAATATTACCTCTGGAAAATTGAATTTCCCAAATCAGTATATGTATTTAAAATAATATTATACTTGTTTAACACCTAAATGTATAGCTCTAGCTTCATAGATATTATTCCAAAAAACTCAATTATATTGAAGTAAACATAAGAAAAATTAAAAGCAATAAATAAATTTAAATCAATAAAAGCTGCTGGATATATAATATAAATTAATCTATAGTTGAAGAAATCCTAAAGAGCAAAATGTGAGATAATGTAAATTACAACTAGCATTTTAATTATTAATTAACAAAAAGAAATATAACTGATAAAGTTAAAAAAACTTTTATTTTAGTTTGTGCTATAAAATTAGCATTGATGTTGGATGTTTGTCCATTTCCTATTAACTTAGGAAAAGGCTCATAGTTTGTTGAAAACTCATGAATTATGCATGGCAAAAGTGCTGGATATATATTTTTTTCCTTTTGCTTTGCCTTCTTTTTTACTTTCACTCATCAATAGTAGTTTTATTTTATTCAAAGAATACTCACTTTTGAAAGGACAATGTGGATGTTAAAATAGCTACTATATTGAAAATATCATTTAGAAAAGGAACAGGGTTTGTGCCATCAAAAGGTTTTCAGTGTGGACCAAACTGGTCAAAAATCTATATTGGATAAGGATGTCTAATTGAAATAAAAAGAAAATATTCTTGGTTTCAGTGTTTTGAAGGACTGAAAGGCAGGACTATGTTGAAGATGAGCATATGGAGTCTTACGCCTAAGCTCCTTCGGTTTAGGAAGTAGGAAAATAGATGAACTGCTTTTTGGAACCTAAACTGTTTCTGAATGGAGGAGGTGTCTACATATTGAATGGCCTTTCATATGTGCAATACATACATTCCAGATTTTTTTGTGATTATCCTTGGGAGGTAATAAGCATATTTCCTATGGACAAATTGTATTGTTCGAATGGGAGGAATTATACCTTAGGTGCTTTTTCAAATATTGTCATTGATCCTGAACCAAAATAATGGGTCTCAAGATCAATAATGACAAAGGAACTACATTTTTGAATTGGTACTAGCGATTGTTAATGTTAAGATTTGATGGCCTATATTGATTTGAGAAATACAACCAACCCTTCATGGCTTATTGAATAAATATCTCTCTATATATGCAGTTTTACTGATAAACAATCATTTCCTCCCCTGCCCCCATCTTCTTCCAGCTGACCTTTTAGTTAAACTAACTGAGCATACATTAACTGAATACAATGTCGTGTTATCTGGAAAAATAATATTAAAAAAGCATTTTATGGAAGAGTAATGCCAGGGCAACCTGGTTACATTTAACAAAATTCTGCATATTTTAAAATTTAATATGTTTGTATTTCATCAAACTTATAAATAATTTTATTTTAAAATTTCAAATGAAAAGACACTGTATCTTCTGAAACACAAAAAATAGTTTATTTTAAATTTCTTAATATTTTATATTTAATGAAATAAAAATTACTTACTTAGGCTAAATTCTAGAAATAAATATGTAATTGAAAACTAAAACAAATTGCTTTTTAGAAACTGCATATTGATAGAGGTAGAAGAGGTATATCTTAGCTTTCAATATCAATGCCAAGAAAGACTGCAAAGTTATAAGACAGCTGCTCTCTCCATTTACCCAAGTTGTCATGTAATTAATTGGCTAAATATATAAATGGAAACTGTAGCACAGCAACACCCACATCATAGCAGACATTACGTACTTCCTTAGTTCTGAGAATATCTGTATTTAATTTATTTTATTTAGTTTTATATAGCTACTACAAACAGAATACAAAAATGGTTATGAGCAAGAGCATTATAGCAAGGCTGACCTGAGTTTGAATACCCAGCTTTTCTATTTTTTTTTTTCATTCAGTAAATGTTTACCGAGTACCTACTATGAGCTAGGCATTCTTCAATGCACTAGAAAAATAGCCCTGAAGAAAACATATTAATTTCTTTCCTTATGGTATTTATAGTCTCATGAGGAAAAGAAAAGAATAAGAAATAAAATACATTCATATTTAATATATTTTCAGTGAGTAAAAGGATGATTAAGTGGGGGGGAGATAAAGGGTTAAGAAATAATCAAATGACTTTTAAAAAGCAAACAAAATAAAGTCTTGAATGAATGAAGTATTTATCTAAGAAAAGTGCTTCTAGGCATCTAGGCACAGAAAATTGCACATGCCAACATCCACAGTTTGGGTGGGCTTGACATACCCATAGAGTGAGGAAACTAGTGTAGCTCAAGGGGAATGTTCAAGTAGGGTAAAACATGGTCTGATTTATTTTAAAAGATTTCCATGACTACTACATAGGACCAAGGCTATGATTAAGAAATGGAATAAGTTGGAAGATCTTCTGTTTCAGGCAAGAGATGATGGTTGGGATATATGTAGTATCTGTGTGAAGTGATGAGCAGGATGTTGATTTGGGCTATATTTTGAGGATAGAGCTTATAAGATTTGGATTTAATTTTGTTGATTAAAAAATAGTAGTCAAGGTTGACTCCACTTTTTTTGGCTAGAGCAGGTGAGTGAATAAAGTTAACTTTTATAGTATTGGTGTGTTCACTAAATAAACGTATGACTTTTAACCTCCTTAAAACATCCTCATCTGAAAAAAATGGAAGCAAGGATTCCTACTTCACAGTATTTGTCAGTATTAACTCAAATAGTACACACAAGACACTGATTATAGAGCTTGGCAGATAGCTAGCATCTAATGTAAGGTATGTATAACTATTCTAAGTAATTATAAAGTA
This sequence comes from Eonycteris spelaea, assembly GCA_003508835.1. Lineage (NCBI taxonomy): Eukaryota > Metazoa > Chordata > Mammalia > Chiroptera > Pteropodidae > Eonycteris > Eonycteris spelaea. The sequence continues at coordinate 3,069,810 of PUFA01000067.1, read as the reverse complement.
CTATCCCACCATCTTTAATTTAGCTATTAGCATTTTAGATTATGTTTTGTTTTTGTGTTGTTTTTGTCTGTTTCTCCAATAGATTCTTTGCACCTATCATCATGAGAAGGAAATTCATCCCGTGCCTATAGATGAGTAGAGGGATATTTTCAGGACTGAATTTTTACGAACACATAATTACTATAACATGGTACAATGAAAGCATTGTTGAATGTCAAACTAGCAGAAAACTGACTTAACAGTCTTGTCTTACAAACTCCAGGTTTACTTAGCACTTGCTACTACTACTACCAACTAACTTTTGTTTTTCACTGTGCATTTTAAAAGCGCTTTAAAATACAACGGAATTCTCAAAGTATTGCTATGAGAGGCATTTCATTATAATAACAATAAGCAAGCAGATATAGAACAAAATAGAACAAACACAACAAGCAAACAAAAACCCCTGAGGCTGACAGAATAAAAAGCGCCCACAGGCCTACAGTAGTTCTTGGTGAGACTAAAGTACCATTAATCTCAGATCCAATATGCGAAAATGCTGGTTAAAATTTCATCTCACTACAAATGTGCTCTCTTCATTATCTATTCTTTTTCCCAGGAAATGACAGCTGCTCTTGACCTCAAATAATAAAGATCTCAAAAAAAAAATCGATTTGAATTCCCTGGATTTGAAGTTATTTCAGGATATAATTCCTCCCCAAGGTAATTGAGTCACATCGAATATAAAAAATTAAGTAAGTAAAATATCCCTTCGTTATTTCCATAATCTGTGTTTTAATGTAGGATTTTCTTTTCTGTCCTCTATTAAGATTACTTCTTGCTGGTACTGAGGTAGTCCTCATTTTTTTCCCTCTTTTTTGGGTAAACAAATAGTTACAGAAGACTGTTCTTAACATTAAAATTTACATAAAATCATAAATCATTTTATTATATAAAATTTATGTAAGTTTATATATATATTTTTAAATTTGACCATTTAAATGAATTTTTGGACTTTTTATATGTCATTCATCATAATGATCATTCTAAATAAAATTAATTAGAAAAGATAAATGGCCACAATATACCACAGTGTATTTGTTTATTAAAAAAAAAAAAAAATGAGACGGACAGAATAAAAAGTACCCACTGAAAAGTAGTCCTTGGAGAGACTCAAGTACCATTAATCCTAGACCTGATATGTGAAAACACTGGTCAAAATATCTTCTCACTACTCACTCCCCAAGGATAATAAGTGTTAATCTTGCTGCATGTGATACAATAACAAATAAGACTAGATTTTGTCCTCAAAGGGTCCCTAGTTTATAATAAATGACATTCTCTTGTTCAACAAGGGAGGACATCTTTGAATAAATTCTAACCAATATTTATTTGAGTTTCATAAGGAAACCTTGACTCGATCAGAAGCTGTTGGTATTCAAGCATCTCATATCTTCTCCTTAAACTTGTCTAGGTTCATATGGCTCACCAGATGTCCCAGAATTGCCCAAAGGACACAGGCTGGATTCCCACCATCTGGAATTGGTCCTATGTAACAGTGCAACTATGCCATCTTCCCTTTCCCTCCATCCATATCAAAAGCCAAACACAACAGCTGGATATTCAATTATTCAGGATTTATAAGTATTCTTTAATTATCATTGTACACTATCTTTTAACCCAATAAACCCAATATAACTGAAATATTTGTATTATTTATTTAACCTTCAGGATTTTTCAATATACATTTAAAGATCCATATTTTTCCTATTTAACTTGGCATTTGTATTTTTTATTAATCTACAATATATAATTTAATATATAATTACATTTATCATTTATAATAAAATATCTTCAGTGTAATTGTGTTTTGCATGATTAAATTCATAGTTAAATATAGAGGATACATAAAAATGCTTAGGGAGATCTGCAAGAACCTTAAATTGTCTAGGAATTTGAGACAAATGTAGCTATGTGCTAATAAGTTAGGTGGGCTTTTGCACAGGTGAGTGTTTATTAAAGAATAAAAAGTACTCCTGCATGACAATCATGATATCTTTTTATCAACAGTATGTGAAAAATATATCATATGCAGTTTATTTTGAATATAACAAAGAAAGGAGTACTTGAGCATAATGTTTTCAAATGTTAAAAGTGAGATTAAAGCAAATTTTTTTAAAAAAAATTGTTTTCAAAGAAAAAATAACCATTAAATGAGTATATTTATTGTTACTAGATCTTTTAAAATATCTCTTTCACTAATTACTAAGAATCATCTCTTAATGTTTTAATTTTTTAGCATAACTTTGCAAGGAGTTTTGTATAATAGCTCTATTGTACGAATGGGAGCCTCCAACAGGGTTTCTCCAGAGGAAAAAAAATCTACCATTAGCCAGTAATTAGAGAATATATATAATTTTTTTACTGTGGCTCTTTGGATTTTTTTTCTTTCTTTTATATATATATATATATCTTGTGCAATATTTATGTTGTATTCTTAGCATTTCCTTACTCTCCTAATAGCCATTTCTTATTGAATGGGGTAATCAAATTTCTGTCACATGATACTTTTATTCACCTAACATCAGTCATGGTAAAAACAGTATTTATTTCCTGTTGGCCATCTTATAAAAGGCAAAAGTAATTTCTGTAAGTATTTATTAGTGTCTTAATATATTTACTTTTAAATCCTTTTAATACAAGTATTAAATTAAATTACATTTTAAGAAAAATGAAACAAGCACTCAGAATAGAATATGTCTGCATGTTGCTCACAGAGCTCAAATTAGGTTCTGACAATCGTTTCAGAGCGGACAATGGAGTAGGCTGAGAAATGGTCCCCAAAATATCAAGTCCTAATCCCTGGAAATGGTAAATATTACTTGATAATGAAAAAGTGTGCTTGCAGATATGATTAAGTTAAGGTCATGACATGTGAATACCCTGGATTATCTAGATGGAGGCTAAATGTAGTCACATGCATCCTTATGAGAGAAGCAGACCATGTCGCCACACACAGAGGAAATAGCAATGTGAAGATGCAGCAGAGTGATTTGAAAAGGCCTAGATTATTGGATTGATTCAGCCATGAGAGGGAATGCTGTCAGCCACCAGAAGCTGGAAGGGACAAGGAACGCTTTCTTCCCAGAACCTCCAGAGGGATCCTAATTTTGTCACCTTGATTTTGGTTCAGCAATTTTAATTTTGAACTTCTAGACTCCAAGGTTGTGAGAAAAAAAAAAAAATTGATGGTGTAAGCCACCAAGTTTCTGGCATTGTTACAACAGCCACAGGAACAGAGCATAGCTGAGAATGTCAAATAGAATTGGTACATTACTAGATTCATTCAAAGACAGCAATATGCTGAGATATTTGTTTCTGTAGGCCTAAAAGTATTTTCTGTTTTATGTGGGACATCATTTTTCTTTTCTCTCTCATCACACTTTCTCTTTACCTACCTCTCCATCCTTGCGATAGCAGAGATCTATTCTGATATAACCAGAGGCCTATGGTGTAGCCTGATGAAAGACCTCAACTCAATTACAATCTCACATCCTCCAGGGCTTCTCTGTTTGCAAGAGGTTCTCAGTCATTCTACACTTGCTCAAATCTAGAATTATACTTCCTCGGTGAGACATTTCTTGTCCTGCGGTTGACAGGAGACAGTGTATAAATGCCTTGTTCTTCCATGTTTTGGGTAAAAAATTCTTGGGTACAAGGGTTTCTTGTTCCCCATGAATCTGAGACTCTGGTACCTACAACAGGAATCAGCTCAAAAGCATATCTTTTAATCAGCAGTTTCTCTTTCTCTGCTTTCCACTTTCAGACTACAACTCCTGTTTCTTGAAATTATGTTTTAAAATAAAAGATATACACATAATCTCTTGACTTAGTTCTTCACCTGGATGGAACCAAACATAAGACAGCTGGTACAGTGATTGGCCTTAGACAAAAACTGGAAGAAATATTTCTGTAACTAGGGTAGTCACTGATCCAATAGCTATATGGATCTAGTGTTGGTAGTAACACCATAATTACAGGGTTCTTGGTAGAGATAGCTTGAGGTAAGGGAAGGTGATAGTTGAAGGATCAGCTTACATAATAAGGAGGCAACAATGCATATAAGGACAGCAGAGTGAACTAACTTTTTAAACCTTGAAAACAGAAAATGTCATGCTCAATAGAGCTATCAATTCAAAGCACATCATGAAGGTCATAAAACCTCCATGGCATCATTCAAAAGAACCCTAATTTCTGCAGCCACATGACAGATGGTAATAAAAAACCAGGTCCCAAACTTAATAATAAGAATTACACACATATAAGTAGACTAAATGTATAACTTAATAGGTCTTTTTTACTAAATCAAAGGTCCTGATAAGGTAATACTAGAACCATGGGACCTGTAGTGGGGACCTTACTTGGGTAGACAAGTCTGAGAATTTTCAATTGCATCCAGTTGTCACTTACATCATCCAGGCTAGGAGAAGTAGCTCCTTTTCTGTTCCTGGAGGAGAATATTCTCTTCTTGGGTGGCTACTATGTGAAGGCATGACTTGAGACAGATATCTCACAGGATGATCTTTGTTCTTCAAAATCCGCCCCACCTTCCCTCATTGCCACTTGACAAAGGGTTGGCAAACTTTTTCTGCAAACACCAAAAAAAATACATATTTTGATTTTGTGGACCATGATGCAAAATTGAGATCGTTATGCAAAATTTTATGTAACCATTTAAAAATGTTAAATCCATTTTTGGGTAACAAGCCATATAAAAACAGGCAGCGGGTGAGACTCAGTCCCTGGGCCATAGTTTGTGTGATCTTAGCCTATTAATCTCAAACTTTAGAATTCATTAGAGTCACTTAGAGGACTCGATAAGATCATTTCTAGGGTCCAACTCCAGAGTTTCTGATTTAGAGTCTCTTTAATAGGCCAAGAATTTGCATTTCTAATAAGTTTCCAAGTTTTGCTGACATCGCTAATTGGAAAATCACTGCTCTAGATTGACAAAATTTTATTTTAATCTGCACAAGGAAATTTAGTCTTTGTTCTGAGAGGAAAAGCATACCCACCTTGCTAACTATAGGTAATAAGAAGCTGTAGGAACTTATAGAACACATTTTAAAGTTTTCTTGTGGTTATTGAACCAGAGAGGGTAGAACATAAAGCTGGGATGAGGACAAAGTGTTAACATGTGGATATTTGAAGTCAGGTTACTGACCCAGACTTTAACATCCTGCCTAAGACACCTGGAGCAGGTCCTAGCAAGCTGCTGCTTATAATGTTTTTGATGCTTGGACAGGACTATGACCTATGGAAAATAGGGTAGTATTAGAAATATTTTGGACATATAACTGAGGAAAGGCTTAGGAAGCAAGTGAGAATATTTAAGTTTTGATTTATTATTTGAGACCAAAGAAGTTCCCATTTGATTATGTCCCTTGAAGGTACAGTAATCATTCATTTTATTCTCATAATATAAAACTCAATGGTGAGGAGGCCAGCTATATTATTGAATTCTGCCCAATGTTCATTTAAAGTGTGAGCAGTGGGACCACAGGTCCACCCTATAGTCTTTTTCCTGAACCTGAAGTGCATAACTATGATGTGAATACTCTGAAAGCTCACTGAGGCGCCAACTTCGAAAACTAATACATTTTGTTGGTTCCCTTACCTGTGGAGTAACTTAATAAGGTGGACAGATCATGTGGAAATCCCTGAAGCTGCCCACCCTCAGATAAAACAGTAAAGCATAAAGAATATTGTATCTCAGAAGAAACTGCACAAATGAATACAGTATCAAAGACAAGATTCACAAGAGTGGTGATCTCCATTGCATGGCTATTCAACGACTTGTTTTGTATCTGCAAAATTCAAATGGATCATGAGGAGGATAAAGGACCGGTGTAAACCCAAGTACTACCTCAGCTACAGCTCCTATGATGGGTGTAGTATCCACACAAATTTTGGCACTTGGTTATTTCCAAAAAAAAAAAAAAAAAAAAAAAAAAAAAAAAACTGGAAAAAGCGTGGTTTGTATCCTCATCATTAAACAGGGTCATTCAGTCACGTCCTACATCTAAACATAGTATGAGTAGCATAAAGTTTCTCCTACATTTATATATTTTGTACACACATACGCATACACACAGAGTGCTTAAAATTTACTTGGGAGATCCAATAAATATTCATGAAGCCATAAGTGAATAACACATATTACTTGTGACAAAAACTCTTAACTATTATGGGCCACAGAAGAAGGAAGAAATCTAGGTTAGAGTGGTTGTGGAGATCTTTATGAAGGAACTGGGATTTGAGTAAAGACTTATAAGTAGTATTTGGAAAAGTACATTGAAAATTAATATATTTTAGGCAAAGAGGGCAATGTAAAATACAGTCGTGAGTCAAGACAATGTTTCAGTCAACAATTAACTGTATACAGGATGGTGTCTCATAAGATTATAAGGAAGCTGAAAATTCCTATTACCTGGCGATGTCATTGCTGTCATAATATCTTAGTGCAACACATTACTCACATGTTTGTGGTGATGCTGGTGTAAACAGGTCAATTGTAGTGCTCATTGTATAAAAGTATAGCATACATAATTATAAACTATACATAATATTTGATAATGATGATAAATGACTGTTACTGGTATGCATTTTATTTTACCTTTTCCATGTCTGCCTACATTTAGATATGCAAATACTTAACATTATTACAATCACTTACAGTATTTAGTACAGTAACATGCTATACAGGTTTGTAGACTAAGAGCAATAGACTACAACATATAGCCTAGGTGTGTAGTAGGCTATGCCACCTATTTTTGTGTAAGTAGAAACCATGATGCTTGCACAATGGAAAGATCACTTAATAACACATTTCTCAGAATGTATTCCTGTCATTAAGTGATCCATGATGCAAAGAAAGGCACACTTCATTCATAGAGCTTTAAAACGCAACAAACATGTAAGAAAGCTGAATAAAAAGTGTGCAGTTTTATTAGGTGATGAAAGGGTCTTAAATCATTCAGCTCGACTAAATTATGATGCAGAATAAAATTAGAAGGAATCATAGACATTTAAGTAGAGGAATCACATAGTTTGACAAACCAGTCAGGAAGAAGCATGCAGAAATGAACATTTTTAACTTTCTTTATAATTCTTTTGCTGTTACTCTATTATCTTTTTAAAAAGTTTCTTCTGTAGCTATCTAATAAATCTTATAAGCTGTTAAATCTTCCTTCATAGACACTCTCACTCTACATTTTTTTTTCCTTCTGAAATCTTATCTATAGCTGGGGATTTGCTTACCACCTGTTCACAGATTTCTTGAAAAATTTTTGAGTAGATCACACCTCTCTACTAATCTCCCAGAATCCTTCATTTGGATGGTGCCTCAGATAGAGCAACAAGAATTAGGATGCTGTCAGTCAATGGAACAGAAATTAACCAAGTATAGGTTAAATAGGTAAATGACTTTTTTTTTTTTCCAGGCAATAAGGATTTTCAGGGCAGCCAGTCTTGTCCTCATGTAATTGGTCAAGGTTCTAGGCTCCTTCTTTGGTCATGCTGTGCTATCCTTAATGTGCAACTTGTCTCCCATAGTTAAGAGGGCTGTTTCCCCTTCAAGGAATATATCTTCATTTCAAGCAAGAAGACTAAAGGGCATGTGAAAGTAGCATTCATTAATTCACTAGGAGAATAATAATTACTCTGGAAACTCCAGAAGTAGGGTTCAATTTCTAGCCAAATTTCTATCCCACTTGGCTAAAAATACATCACCCTTAGGTGCAAGAAAGTATATAAAATTAATTTTTTACCTACCTGCATTTCCACACTCTAACAATAATGGGGAAGTGTTAGGAAAATGAAGGCTTTTAGGGATTAAAAATCTCTGCTGTAAAATCCAAAATTGAACTCATGATGGCCCCCCTAATTAGATCCTTTTTCAATGCTCCCTGTATCAGACATGGTTTCCCAATCCTTCAGTAACCCAAGCCAGGTAAGTATTGTTCATTTTTACAACTCCTCAACACCCCACATCCACGCTAGAGCCATGCATGTCAATTTCCCTCACACCAACAACAGATTTCTAGGTAATACCATTCACATACATTACTGCAGCATGTAATGCGGCATATTGTCCATGCATGTAGCCTTACAGACAAGACCTTCTAGTCAATTTATCTTCTTAAAGGCAAATTGGATAGTGTGTCCTAGTAATTTACATCTTATAATGGCTTCCCATTGCTCTACATAAAGATCACACTCATTAATGTGATCTAATGTTCCTTAAAGTCTAAATACTGACAGGTTATATTTCTGCCTCCACTGTGCATTTCAGACACACTGGCCAGGTTTGAGTTTCTTGTTCTTTCCTTGTTCTCTCTTTTAAGGTTTGAAATATGTTGTTTTTCTCTCACAGAAACACCCTTGTCTCCAAATTTCTCTTACTTAACTCCAACCTATCTTTTGAATTTTAACTCTATTGTTACTTCTTCAGATGACAATCTTTTTGTCTTCCTAATAAGAAAAATATATAAATTTATTGGTGTGATTATTTGATCCTTTTATCATAGTCTATATATATTTATGCTCACCTTTGTATAACCTCTTTCTAATAGAATGTCTAATAACACACATTTATAGACTAAATAAAGTAAGAAAAGGAAGGAATAAGGAAGGAAAATAAATTAAAATGGCTCTATCTCCACTCTAAATTCTATAATCCACTATAAATTCATCTGAATCAGGGAGATAAGGGAATCTATGGAAATATGTCAGTTTCATTATTTAGAGAGAAATAATATCCTGAAAAAAGATTAAACCAAAATGAATTAATAAGAAGAAATATAAACAAGAAAATGCTTGATTATTTTTACTTATCAATAAAAAAGCAAAATCCTAAACAAAACTCTAGCATATAAAATAATTCTGAATATTACTTTAATAGTAAAACTACTATTATAAATTGTTTTTACAAAGTAAACACATAGTTTGATAAAGAATAGCTATTAATATGAATTTTTTATATTAGTAGGTTAACAGAAAGTTAAGCAGATATGTTAATTTAGGAAATTCCAAAAAGAAAACTTCCATTGTTGAAGAAAAATTTTCTTAGCTGCAAATAGATTTTCTTTCACATTTAAAAAAAAAAATCTCTGTTACAAATAAATGGTTAGTAACTTATGAGTTAAAATGAATTTCCTTTAAAATATGATGTCTATAAGAGTTTGTATCATGTTCTGGAAGTTCATATCAACAATATAACAACAAAAACTGCGACAACGATAAAGTAAAATAAACCTTGGAACTAAACTTTTAAAAAGGGGTTTTTACAGATAACATGGTTGGCAAATAGAAATAAACAAATAAAAGCAAGGTAAATGAGTTAATCTATTATAATAAAGGAAAACACCAGAAAACATTTATGTAATAGAATTTTAAAATGCAAACACAAAAAAATGTTAATTATAGTTTATTTATATTGTTTTAATAAAGGAGAATAAACTTTATTCTAGTTTTTAGATTTTCATGTTTTTTATGTGGTTAGAGAGAATAATTGCTATGTAAATTTTTAAAGGAATGCGAAATTGAATTAGAGTTTTAGTGACTTGATATATTGAGTGTATATTGGTCTTTATTCTTGTCAAACTCTAAATCACTTTCTAGTTTTAAGTTAGACACTAATGTAGATAAATTAACTGTACTGGGTCACTTGGGTGTCATTCAGAGCAATACTCTAATCTGGAAAGTGTGGGAAACGACACAATAAATGTGGAATAATACAAATGGCAACTATGTTTTTAGTGATGATTTTTTTTTTTTTTAGTAAGTGTATCAGAACACACAAGGTCAAAAGCTTGTTGTCTTTCCCATATTTTAACTTTGAAAGTTAGTATTTTATTCTGCCATATTTCTATGTGTTCAAATAACTCCAAGTCTCTTCCTACTTAATTGCTTTCAGAAGATTTTTAGATTCTGAATTTGAGGGATAAATTTGATTTTAGAAATTAGGCGAATGCCATTCAATGTTAGGTATGATGTTTAAATCTGTGAGCAAGATATACAGCAATGCTTTGTTCAAATATCTCATGAAATATAAAATAATGACAATAACTTTACTTTAGGGCTTGGCACCTAGTTGTAACATCTGTGCAAAAGGTTGTATATTTTAGAGAAATCTTTTAAGAACTTGGAACTTCTGTTTTATCACCGTGCACTCTGGTAATATTATTAACTTCCCTTTCTTCAGAGTATGTGGTCAGAAACTGATATATCAAGTTAGTATACTTGTTTCTTTTACACACAGGGTCTATGTAAGTATCTTGGGCTGTGCGAGCATTTTTGACATTCATAGCTTCTGAGCTGAAAAATTAAGTCCACATGAAATATGTGTGTTCTAAAGTTTTTTAATAAAGTATAAATAAAAATTTAATTAAACCTCATAATTTTTACAGTACAAATATCTGATTGTAATACTTCAATACTTCAAACTTTGATGTGTATGTACATAAAAAAATAGACTTCTGTATTTTATATAAGTGGTAGTACTCCATTTCTCCTCATTTAATACATCTTGGATCTAAGTAGCCATGAAGTATGGATAAACTACTTTTTATAGTACATATGAAATTTGTATTTATTCTTTTTCAGGGTAAAAAGCTCATGTTTACTATATATTTATGTATATAAAACATTCTTTATGTAGTTTTTGGGAGGATGTTGTCAGAAGTAAATAGCAATAATGGTAAATAAATATTTACTAGGTTTGTTCTAAACAACTCTTCTAGGGAAATTGCTATTTATGAGAAGCATTAATTTTCTTATTTTTCACTTTTGATTGTGATTTTCTTCAAATGTTACTTTGGTTTCAAGATTAATTTCAATAGTACTACTTCTCCATTCTATAGGTGATGTTGACTGGTTCTTGGGAGGTGTGAAAAGATAGTTTGACACAGCATTTTGTGCAGAAATTTTTGGTAATGTTTTATATATCAAAGTCTGCATACTTGCTCCAGATATTAAAGAGTTACAAAGTTTAGTTCAGTATATCGTGTAGATTGTCAACATTAGAATGTTACAACCCATTGTTTTAAAACAACTGTGTGTATAAATTTTGTCAAAAAGAACTTGGTATCCTGTTATCTGCTACTATTTAATATTTTAAAGTATAAAAGATATCATAATTTTTATTATTTTCATTTTGCATTAAAAATACAAGGCATGTATCTTGTAAAATATAGAAATATCAGGTGATAGACAGGAATCACGATTCTGGTTTTCAGATTAAATCTCATAAAGTAATTTTGTAGAAAGACTATAATCTATTCACATTTCACCCAAGTGCTTTAAGATTAATACTTTTAAACACCACTTAAATGAGAGGCCATGTTTTCACACATTTTCTGTGTATAAGCATATATTTTATATGTTCACTGACCTATCTTTCTTAATACCTTTTGTTCTTTTCTCATTTTCTGTACTCTAAATATTTGGAAGGCACAGAAATTAAACTTGTTCTGCCATTGTTTTTTACACATTCACTTACAAATCCAACCCCATCTCCCCAGTTCCCATCGTTTGAGCTCTTTATCTTTACATGGTAGATTTTTAGAAGCAGAATTGCCCAATCACAATTTATACACATTAAAAAACAAAAACAACAGATATTACTCATGGATTTTCCAAAAATTATTGCCACATTATATTCTTTATCATTCTACTTGACAATGCCAATCTCTCTATATTCTCAACAATATCTTACCATATCACTCTATAAGTTTTTTGCCAATCTGAATGAGAACTATGTCAACAAATGTAATATATTTCTAAATCTGTACTGGCCCTTAGTCATTGACTTCTTTGTGATTTAAATATTTATACGATTTGACCATATTTTTATTTGGCTTCTTTCTCAATGGCCTTGAGATGTGTTTTATGTATAATTTATTTGTTATTAGTGTTTCAAATATTTTTCCTGAGCTAGTATTTTATTGAGCTACACTTATGTTGTTTTGCCCCAGTTTTTTTTGTTTTGTTTTAATTTATAATTATTTTTATTTTAACCTTTCATTTATGTTGTATGGGTTTTTATATTATGCTTACTAATTTTATCCCAAAGTTTGAAAATTCTCAGATAGAGCGATAGATAAAAAATATTATTATTCATCTGAAATTCAGAGTGTATAAGGTTAACAAAGTTTTGTACCTTTACCTTTTTCATAAGAGAAGTCAGTAGTCCCTGCTCCACTTAATAATTTATTCATCAGTCCCTTCATGATATGAAATATTTCATATATATATGTATATATATAAACATATATATACATGTATATGTGTGTGTATGTATATATATATATATACATACACACATGCACACATGGATTTTCTTTTGACCATTATCCTCTTATGATACATTTCACCAACAATATATTTTCTTTATTGTTATAGTTTTATACAACATTTCAGTGAGTGCTAGGGCATTTCCTTCTCTTTTTGTTATGCATTATCAAAATTCCTTTGCTTCTTTGCTCCTTTCTTTTCTTCCCAAAACTTATGTTAGCCAATAATCACTATTGTTTTTTTATATAAGGGATGATTTAGCCTTACTATAATGAAAGTTGCAGTCAAGCAAAACATGTTGAATTTACTGCCTTTTAGATTAGTTTGACCAAAAATATTTCTTTTAAATAAAGTACTTATAAAGTATAAATAATTGTTCTCTTATTTTTTGTGTTCCTTATGCTGTAAAACAATAAATACTACTTAAAAGCAAATCAATTCCTTTCTTTATGAAAAACAATTCTTATGAAAGAGGTTTTAAACTTCCCTACAATCACATTTCTGTTAATTCAGAAAAAAAACAACAATATTCTGCCTCATCCTTTAAGTCTGGTCACAAGAGAAAAAAAAAATGTGCCAAAAATGTTCAAAATCACTATTTCTTCTTAACACACTTTTTTTTTTAAGTCTTTTCATGTGTTTAGAAGGAAATAAGTAAGACCACAGGTACTAAATTCAAAGTTTTTTCTGAGTCTCTGTTCTTCTTGACCTCTTATTGAGTCTCCATACTCCTTGAGTAGTCACTGTGGGGTCCACCTGCTTTCACAAATGCTGAGTTCCTTCACTCTGCTATTTAGGGACAACAACTTGTCTCCCTTTTTCCTTTCTAATTGGCAGCCTGCCTCAAGATTTTAAGTCCTATTACTTTTTTTGCTAAGTAAAATCACTGTTTTTTTTTTAATAGCTATCTATCTTTCTATAATAGCATAATTTTCACTCTCTTTTTTGCTAGATAACTCATATCGATAACCATTTTTCTAAATATAGCTCTCTATAGATCCATGCTCAAAATTCTCAAAATAAATTTTATTGTAATTCTCTATTAACCAGTTTCTTCCTTTTAAGGAGTATCAGTTTCTGTTGATATTATTATAGTTATCTTGGTCACCGCTGCTAAATATTTATAATTTCATCTCTAGTACTCTCATATTAACCATAAACATCCAATCAAAAAATAGCAATAATTGATTCTCCCTTTATAATATTTTTTCATCTTTCCATTTTTTTGTATTGCAACTATCATTTTCTAGACTGTTATCACTTTGCCAGAATGTCTCGATATTTTATGCTATTATTCCTGAATTCACAAATACAATTGCCAAATTAATTTCCAAAGATCATCTTGCCACCACCCCTCTCTAAAGGAAAATTTGAGCTTTTCCATAAATATTGACTGTCTGCTTGAACTTTCAATGACTCTCCATTACCAATAACATATTTATAAAATGCTCCATGATGACAATTAAGATTTCTGTATTATGTTACAATATTATTCCTCCTGAAATCTCCGTTCTCAAACATAGCTCTGATTTTCGCACTAGCTTCTAACAAATTTAGCATCAGCTATTTGTCTGATTTCTTAGGTTCTCATCTTATACCAAACAATGGCACATGACCTTGGGAGAAAGCAGCTTCAAGAAGTCCTGTCTAAAAAAACCCTTAAAGATCTTAATGACCGCACATCTAGTTAAATCAACAGTTCTCTAGTATCCTTCCTTCTGTTTTGTTTGTTTTTAACATGATATTTTAATCCGTTTTTTTTTTTTCCCTCTTTCTCTCTAGTTTCTCTCAATGAGGGCCTTGGTCTTCTAAGAGCTATCTCATTAACATATTTGGTAAAAATATTAAGGCATTTTTAGTTGAGGATCTTTCGGTGATGCCTTGATGAGAGCTGAAATATATCCCACAATGTGAAGTACAATATTCAACTTGATATGCATGAAATATAGAAGGGATTTTGTGTGCTGGAAAACACTTCTGCCAGAGAAGTTGTACAATTAGAACAGCTGATCTCAGAAAGGCTAAAATAAAGACTATACTAATGTGTGTCCTTGTCTCTACATTTAAACATTGTGAATGAAGCACCACATGCAAACAAATTCAACCTCCTTTTCAAATTCCGAATGGTGGAATTCTTCTAGTTCTAATAGTTTCACAACTTATAATTGCTGTAGCTTTGGTATTAAAACTAAACATTTACCTTCTAAACTTCCATTTACAAAAATTCCATGTTATTTTTCAAATTATTTAATATCATTAGCAATGTCAGAAATATAAACATGGGATTCAAATCTGCTCTTACATTGTCTTTGAATGGTGTAAAGATTGTAAGATATTATCAAGCAAAATGGAAGGTAGCTGAAGTGAAAAAGTATAAGAATCTAAACTGATGTTTTCTTTTACTAGTACAATTATGTGTTTATGAGTACAAACATTGTTTTACTTGTAAAAAGGAAGACTTGCTCTAATTACTGGTCACATTATATAAAATCTTTATTGATTTGTTTAATAACTACCTAATAAACAGTTATTCCAGGCTAGGCAGAACTTTTCATATAAGTAGCATTCAAATATTTTAAACACATTTGTTAAATGACCAAGTCTGTTACATCCAGATTCTCTCTCAGCATACAATGAATTTATTATTAGGAATCTTAAAAAAAACACCATGCTAAAAAATTTGGTTACATCCAAACAAAAAATTAGACATGATATAATTATAAAAATATAAAATACCAAGGGTGGGGTGGAGTGGAAATCAATCTCATACTTCCAACAGAGTTTACCACTTGTCTAGCAATTATCATAAGTGCTTCCCCACCACTGAGAGTGAGAAAGGAAGCTGCTGTCACTGCCACTTCTGCATTGTATGTTGCTATTTTATCCAATCTATTCCTGTAAATAACTTCTCAAAAACCTTAAATACCCATTTCAAAAGCACTTCTTAAAGCAAAGTACCCACTCATTCTTTTCAGAACTTAGTATTTCAACTGCTAAAAATTCACAAAGGAGGAACCATGCCTGCTGAAAAAATAGAAAAACAAAAAACAAAAAACAAAAAAACAACAACAGAACTATCACTCAGTATTACATTCAGGTACTGAGGTTTACTTTTTTCTAATAGTGGCAATATGTTGTTTTACTTAATTCATAAACACTTAAATAAAAAGAAAACTGAAGTGGGAACAAAATGCCTTCAATTTGGTGTAGGTAAAAAATACTTAGGCTTTATTACCATATTTTATCATATATATGGTCTTTTAGTATTTTTCATGGGTATATATAACATCAATACTTCTAAATAGCATTTGGGAGAATAACATCTTATGTCAGAAGTAAGATTAGTTCTAACTTATTTGAAATAGATATATTCAATTTAAATGATGAGACAATAATACCTGTCTGGAAATCTGCATAACTGTGTAGGCCCAGCTCTGACATTAACTCCTCTTTTCTCTAGACAATGTTAAGGTAGAATATCTTCTTCTCTGGAAAACCTCAGGTTTTACTTTTCAGGCCTTTATCTGATTAGATGAGGCCCACGCACATTATCAAGAAGAATATCATTTACTTAAAGTTAAGAGATTCTGGATAGTAACTACGTCTACAAAATAACTTTACAACAACGTTAAATTAGTGTTTGAATAACTGGGTCCCATAGCTTATTCAAGTTGACAGATACAACTAACCATCATAGGTATTATTTAAACTTCTTTCTAAAAAATTTCAAAGGCAAGCAACATCGCTGAGCATGTCAGGGAACATAAATAAAAGGTAGCTTCTCCACTAGGTTTGGTCTGTTTGGGATCTTGCCAGGACACAGGATGTGTGGTCTTTATAAACCTAAGAGAGATCTAGAATTAAGCCATCATAAATTATGTTAAATAGGACCACCTAAAACAGGGGGTGATACTTATATCAGAGTTGTAAAGGCAACACAGGATCCCTAGACACTAAGAAGAAAGTAAATGATGAACCAGAGAATCATGCACTGACTGCATCAAAAGCTGTAGGTTTGATGGTCCTGGCAGTGGGGGTTAGGTCACCATGGTACTCCAAGTGCACAAGGGAAGAGGTAGCTATATACACGAACAGCTACTGGTAATCTAAAAGTTGGTATTGAGCAGATCCATCTGTAAAGTAAGACTTTTTGCTCCCCTTTTCTCTCTTCCATGCACAGCCCTCAATACCTTTAGAGTTAGAAATAGTACCCAATGAGTGAGGACGGAGGTGATGAGAATGGAACAGCTTTTTCTCAAGCTTCAGGGAGTCAGTCCACAGCCAGCTAGAGCTGGAGAAGTACAACAGCTTCAGCTTTGTAAGAAATTATAAATTTGACTATTTTATGGGGATGTACCTTCTAAGAATCAATTTGAGATTTTTGTAAATGTTTATTAAATAACCAGATAAACTTTTGCCAAATAAGAGTTATTAGAAGAGCCATAAGACTGTTTGAATTTTTATCCAGGGACATGGGGAGAACTTTCAATACCATAAATTTTAAAATTAAATGAAAAGCATATTAAAATTGCTTCTGATGACTCAAATATCTGTAAAATACATGGTGTCCAAATATGTGAAAGAGAATATTAGAATTAAGAATGCTTCAGAAGTTAGGGATTATACTGAAACTTGTAGACTTGGAGAGATAGAAGAGGGGAAAAAATGAATAAGCGTGCGTGCGTGTGTGTGTGTTGGTGTGTGTGTGTGTGTGTTTTAACTGGAAATTTGGGTTCATATTATAGGGTTGTGGTATAAAGTAGTTTCTAAGTGCTAGGATAAGAACTTTGATTTCACAGTCACTTGAAAGTACACCACTGTGGTTCAATTTGTGAGGCATTTGCAAATCTCTAGTGATAATATCTGTAAATACATTTATATACATCTGTCTGTGCTATTATGTAATACCTGGTATTATTCTGGTATTTCATGTAAATCAGTCATCTTGTACATTTTAAGCTACCTTCATTTTTTTCTTTCTTTACAGGAATAAAACATTTTGAAGCAAATCAAATCCTGGAACTTTGTGATCTAATTTCTTTAATGACTTTCATATATATATATATATATATATATATAAAATACATATGTATGTATATATATGTATATATACATACAAATATATATATATGTGGTGTTTGTGTATGTACATATATATATATATACATATATATGTATATATATATATATATATATATACATATATATATAAATCTTAAGAGCCAAATAGAAAAATGAGGATGGCATAGGTGAAAGTGGATTCAGTTAAATAGTAAAAAGATGTAAAATTGGTAAGCCAAGGGCAAGGCCTGTGACAAACAACTTGTGAGCAATTTGCATCTCTCTGACACATTTATTCTGTAGCTAAAATACTGTTATACATACAGGCAATATCATCTCTCTAAAGTTTTGTACTTCTTCCTCCTTGACTTCCTCCTTTTTGAACACTCCTACCTAACCCATGTTTTTTACTGTGGCAATAGAAGTTTTTATAAAACATAGGTATTGCTTTTCTCTCATCCCCTACTGCTTATGAGTCACAATTAAAAAAAATTCTATGATTATAACTAATTATTCCAAAATAACATTCATAGTCCTTTATGAATGAGCCTCTGAGCCTCTGATTTTCTTTCCAATATCATTCCTTAGCTTTTTTTTTTTTTTTTTTTTTTTTTTTTGTATATACTGTATACTTCAGTCAAGTAGAACTATAGAAAAACCTCAGTGATCTAAGGTAAAATTAGGACATGGATAAAACCAAGTAATTAAAACCATTAGAACAAGTCATACATATTTAAAAAGGGGTTCATTGCAGTTACAGTCAAGAGGAATATGAAAGCTTATATTCTTATCAAGACTTGATGACAAGCAGCTAGTGGATATTGAAATGTTAAGGCTTGTTCTGGAGGAGTAGAGATTTCTCAGATCTTGGTGCCAAATCATGGTACTTAGGTGTCAAACCCTGATTTAGTGAAAGCAGCCAAGACATCCTTAGACTAGAGTAGGCACGTTCTTCCTCTACTCACACACATCTTACCCTATCTTCTCTAGGACGTGTGAATTAAGAGCTAGGGTATTAGAGACTAATACCCCAAAGCCTAGACTTCGAATTATTTAACAACTAGAATTATCTTTCTGCTTTTCACCTATCTGTGTGACCTTTGCAAACTGCAACCAGTCTCTCAAGTCCTCAAAATTCTCATCTAGAAAATTGAATTGCTATTTATGATTTTTCAAAATGTACCAAAAATAAAATTACTTCGAAATTTAAAAGTTTGGAGATTGCTGCTCTATATTTTGAGAAACTTTGTTTCCTTTCACTTTTAAACCTGGTAGTGCCCAAAGGTCAATGTTCAAAACCTAGTGATCTTAGCTCTGTATACGCGCACCAAGGAGAGGCCATGTGAGGACACAGTCAGGAGAGAGTCTTCATCAAGAACTTCACCAGGCTGGCTCTCTAATCTTGGACTTAGAGCCTCCAGAACTGTGGGAAATAAATGTCTATTGTTTAAGTAAAATATATATAGTGATCTTAATTTCATTTTTCTTTGATTTATGGAGAATTTAATTTCCCATTGGATTTTAACTGTTCTTTTACACAAGTATTTATTGGTTGCCATATATTTAAAAAATGATGTTGTTACTTAGCACCATCGAACACTGGTACTGAAATATGAATACTTTTAATAACCAACTTATCAAGTATAGGCTTATTATCTTGGAATCACATCTTTCTTAGAAATAGTATTTATTTTATTCCATTTGTTTTTTGTTAAGTAAATTTGTTTACTTCATTTTCAGACTTGAAAATTTAAAAATCAAACAAATATATAAATAATGCAAAAAGTGCTAATTTTTTTCACAGTCTCTTAAAAAACATCAAAAACACAGAAATCCTCCAATCTATATTTTATTTAATATTATTTAACTTTACTTTCTATGCAAAATTTTGTTCATAATTGTAGTCATTCAGTAAATAAAATTCTATGCTCTGCTTTATTTATGTAATAAGAAAAGAAGTCTCTTTCTATATTATTTTGACAGCTTTGTAAATATAAATTTAATAACTGCAAAAACACTCTCCATGTAAGATTCATATCCTGATGTATTTAATTTCTATTTCTACTCATAAATTGTTTCAAAAAAGCAATTTTTAAAAAAGTTTTTAAATAATTTTTAAAAACTCCATATTACAAGTAATATTTGGGGAATCTCTCCATGTTTACAGATTATTATAATATTGTCAGATTAATTTTTGAACTGTTTGTCCAAAATAGCATTACCTGATAACATATGAGAATTTTGTGCTTTTTATATTTACTGTCATATGTAACACTGATTTTTATGATCCACTTTCAGCATGTTGTTGTACCTAGATAAATTATAAACATTTTAGATGTAGTACTATATACCAAAAACTATTATAGGTATTGATGATAGACTTGTGAACAAGATAGAAATAATCTTATTTTCTGGGAGTTTCAATTTTAGTAGAGTGAGAGAGAAAATATATCATGAATGAAATAGGAATTGTGAAAGTGAAAGATAAGAAGGAAAGGGAAGGAAGGAAGGAAGGAAGGAAGGAAGGAAGGAAGGAAGGAAGGAAGGAAGGAAGGAAGGAAGGAAGGAGGAAGGAGGGAGAGAGGGAGAGAGGGAGAGAAGGAGAGAGGGAGAGAGGGAGAGAGGGAGAGAAAGAGGGAAAAAACATGAAACAAAGTAAACCGAAAATGAGGAAAGAGGTCCAATAATGAAAAAAGGTTCTACAGATAATCATAATGTATATTATACTTAGCCAAATTAGGAATTAATGAAAATAAAATTAAAGACATGCCTAATGAATTCAACACCAAGTTTAAAATAAAGGCACTAATACATGCCTGTTCAAAGGACTAGGAAATAACATTTCAAAGTTCAATTTTTTTATAGTAAAATAAACAAGGGAAACATCAATTAATTATGGGAAATTCACGACTCATGTAACTAAAATTCAGCATCTAAAATGAAAAGAGAGCATTCTGATAACTTATATCCAAAGCTTACCCAGTGGCACACTCTGAAAACAAGGGTATTCTTCATCTTTCTACATTTTGGGGATAATCTGCATAAAGTCAGCAGTTAAGATGGAAGACTTTGATGAAATCCATTTACCTTAAAAATCTCCAGAAATATGAGGCACAGAAAACTTGCCAATGCAAATTGAAATGTTAACATGGATATTACCCAATGAAAGCATTACTCAAGCAAAATTAATCATTTTGACTTTTCATTGATATTTGAAAGGAAGAAGTCTGATTACATTATCAAGCTTATTTCTACAGGCCCGAACAAGAGAAGGACTTAGAGAAAGACACCTGACCTCATATCTTCCTGAGAGAGGGTCTTGGCTTCTAATTAGGATGACCGAACATGTTCCAAATAGATTTGTTTGTTATCTTCTTTGCAAATAACCACTAAACATACAATGTTCAAAAGGGACTTCAAATGCAAATATCTCAGTTGTAGAAAACACGATTCCAAGAAAGATAATAAACCTGAAATTGATAAGCCAGTTACTAAAAATATTCATATTTCCCTACCACTGGTTTGAAAGTGCTAAATAGTAACAACATTTTTTTTTCATTTATATGGGCACCAATTAGGATTGTTTTAAAGGCAGTACTTCTTAAACTGAACATTTTACTTGTGATTTTTTTCTCTATTGCAATTTTTAAGTTTTCAATTGCCAGGAAATTTCCTAATTTGAGGCTGTGCCTAGCATTATAGTTGAGCACCTGTCTGCATAACAATATTTAAAAAAAATTAATTAGACATTGAGATAATAATCCCTTTTCTTCCTGGAAATTCTCACTTGCTTAGAAATAGAATGAACTACTTTTTCCAAATTGAGAGGTGGCTTCTACAGAACAATAAAAGAGCCAGTTCAGTGTGGGTGTCTTTTGTTTTAAAGTGCTATCTTCTATTGTGAAATTAAATCAAGTAAACTGTTTTCAATACTACTGCTATTTCCCATTGCTTAATAGGTTCATATTTACAGCAGTATAAGAAATGTCTAGTTTAGATTAGTCAGTGGATCTCTAAATAAAAAAAGAAAAAAGTGTGTTTATTAATCATTTCTTTGAGTTCTAATATTAGGGGATTAAAGAAAACATGTTTTATAACTTTTTTCTCTCTCTCTTAGTGTGTGGGTAGTTGCAAGAAATAACTTTATTATCCTTTTAAATCAGTATTTTGCAAATTGGGCTGGATAGAAGATTTATCCAACCCCAGAGATTCAGAATGAACTGATCTGAGGTTGTGTTTAGCTTGGCATTTTATTAAGCTCCCTAGATTTCACCTATTACTCATATTTGTTAGGCCAGTGCAAATGAACAAGTGGAAGCCACATGTGATATGTTCAAATATTCTACACTTCTACATTAAGTAATCAAACTCTCAATAAGCGATATTTAGTCATCCTACCTTGATACATACATAATCATTAGGACTCAGAAAGCCAGATTCACATGCTGAATTTGAGCACTCCTCGGAGTTCTCACTAGAACATGACATCATAGAGTGAGTCACATTGTCCCATTCAGAGATCTTTCCCCACTCCTTCTCTTTCCACCCCCAGCTCTTTTCTGCATTGTGAAACATGTGTGTATACACCACGACTCACCAGTGTGTAGTCACCCTGGCTGCCTCTCAAGCAGCTCTTGGGACTAGGGGTATGCACAGTAGACATGACATGACTTGCCCTTGAGATGAGACAATAGATGTAGGACAAGGCCTCTCCAGGTCCTGGAAGTGAGCTGCAGCCTTTTTCTCAGGGGATTCTGGAGTCCTGGATACCTGGAGCACAGGGTAGAAGAAAAGGGATAAAGAATTTGTATGGGCATCACCTCAAGGGGAGAAGGTCTACCTGAAAAGAATCAGAGATAGTCTCCAGTAGGAGCGCTCATGGGATCAATGGGGAGCCAGGATTGAGAACTAAGGCTTCACACTTCTGTCTTGAGTTTGCATAGTGAATAAACTCAAGTCTTAACAAACTAAGGACTGTCATTGTACATCTAGGAGTGGCACCCCTAAGCTTAGCAAATGACAAATCCTCAGCATTCCACAGCCTATTTTAATTAGATTATCATCCGAAACTATAACTTAGTCATATCATTATATACACATAATACTAACCTAATACTTAACCCTGATTTGTGTGTGTACATATATGTGTGGGTACAAGCAGTGTGTGTCTGTCTCTCTTTGTCAATGTTTCTGCCTCCATGACATTTTGCCCGTGTTATAGACTTATCTAAGTCATTCTCTCTGTTTTTTGTTATTCTTTCTAATATGTGCTGTATTCTCTCTTACTGTCACTCTTGCATTGTATTTCTTTCTCTGGAACTTATATGAATTCTAACTCACATGCACTCAAAAGTGCACAAAGAGGAGTCAAATAGACTGAAATATAAATGTGTGAGAGAGTGACATAAAGATATGACTTTATCAGGGCCATTCAGAGATTTAGAGCTATAAACATACTTTGTATCCAAATCAGAATGCTTCTAGATGAACAAAATTCTTATACAAGGTTTTGGTTTTTTGTTTTTTTTGTTTGTTTGTTTTTTGTTTTTCCCCCTCTTACCAATCATTTCTTTAGACTGGAAGAAAATAAGTATACCTGAAATGCTGCCATTTTAACTAAGAAGATATGCTTAGTTCAATTAAACAAACATACAGCTATTATGCTTTTGGGTAGACAGATGGCATACGTTATTTACTTACTGAGAAGAGAACTTTGTTGAGTACAGTTTAGGGGCAATTCATTGATGAAGCAATAATGCCAAATGTGAGAGGACAAAGATTGTGGCATTTCATTAAATAACTGAATGATTCTATAGATTAAATTATTTGTTCAGAGACACCTCTTTAATGTCCATAGAGATTACTGTGGAGTCTCATCAGACAAAATGCTGTGTGCCATGAATTTGTTATTAAACAACTACTTCCTGTTTTACTTTAGAAGCAAGATTCTAGATTTTGTTATTTTACTTCTTTATTCTTAGATGTTCTATATTTTAAAAAAACGGTGATTTTGAAGTATAAAAAACAAATATACGTGGTACGTCCTACTTCCAATAGTTTATTTTCCTGTTTCAATAATTGTGTAAACATTTATAAGGTTCTGCTTTTTATTTTGGAGGGGAGGTATATTGACCTTTAGAACATAATTAAAAATAAAATCTATCAATACACATAAAAGATGACCTGCTTAGATCAAGCTAGTGATGTCATTTGTTTGGTATTTTTCAAATAAATAACAGAATACCTTGTTTTATTGCACTTTATTATACTTCACAAACATTGGATTTTTTTTACAAATTGAAGGTTTGTAGCAACATTGAAACAAGACCATCCACCAGCAAAAGATTATGATGTACTGAAGGTTCAGATAATGGTTAGCATTTTTTAGCAATAAAGTATTTTTTAACTAAATTATATAGATTGTTTTTTAGATATAATCCTATTACATGCAAGAGAGTATATTATAGTGTAAATATAATGTTTATATGTACTGGGAAATCAAAAATTTCACATGACTCGCTTTATTGAGATATTATTATGGTGGTCTGAAACTGAACGCATAACATCTCTGAGGTATGTCTGTAAATTAATAGTAAATGAGTTTTTTTGTTTTTTTCTGATAATTTTATCACTACATGTTAGTTTCCAACCAAAACTAAATCTTTACGCTTAATTCATTTGACAAATTAATTACTTGTAACATTTACTGCCATTGTAACATAACTAAACTTTGAGGTCTTTTTAAATGATCACAACGTGTAATTATATATTATCTATATTCATGTAGTTTACAAATTATATATATAAATATACACAATATAAAAGGACTTTATTTTTATATTTATTATCTGAGGCCTTTAATTTAAGAGTTAAGAATCATCATTATTTTTATAACACACCTAAAAATCAATATTATGGAAAAAGTTGTAAATGCTAACTTGAAAATTTTAACATACAATTTTAAAGAACCATACTGATTATTTCTGAAATATTTTGACTAAATTTTGTTTTAATCAGCAAGCTTCTAAAAGAAATGAAGAATATACATCCTTAGGAAGAATATGTGACTCAAATGATAAAGTCCTGCATCCTATATACCACAAGGGCTTGGCAAACACAGAATTACAATTTTGTGGATGAACAAAAATGTATAATTTTATATAATAATTCATCTTTTTTATTCTTTATCTTAGCAATAGTTTTTAACAGAATTTAATGGTTCCTTTACTTTCCTTTATTTAAAATCCAAAAGCTTTAAGGCTTTCCTATGGACAGGAGGAAGGATCATATCTCAAATGAGAGAGTAGCAGAAACTCCTTGTTCATAAAAGGAAATTACACGGTCAATTTCAGAATTTTCTTTTCAATTAAAATGAAGCTGCAGACTCTTTTTTTTTTCTTTTTAGAAGCTTTAAAACAACAGGATATTATTTTCCATATTTCATTCATGAAATGGATGATTTAAAATCATTTTCATGGTTAATATCTCTGTACCTTTATATACCACAGAGAATATAAGAATCTGTAGATCTCCACAACTAGTCTGGAGACAAAAAAAAAAAAAAAAAAAAAAAACAACAAAAAAAACCACTTGGATAAAAGCTTTCAAAGCTAAGGCAGTTGCTTGCCAATTAAGTGAGGCTTTTCATTGGTTCTCAAGTCTTTTCTCAGCACAAATTTTCTTCATTAAAGTTTTCTCCCTTATTCCTGTTGCTGAACATGCTTTGTTAAAAGAAAAAGCAGTAAGAGCAAGCTATTTCACAATTCTGAATCATATTCCTTTAAATATTTAACCTATTGAGTAGTAAGGAATGGATGGGAAAAAATTGAGGTTCAATTCCATATTATTCAATTCTTAAATGGGATGTTTCAATACTGGTTCTCTCTTTAAAGATATAATATATAGTTTTTCCTATAAAGAAAATAGATATTTTAAATGTTATTGTACATGCATGACATCACAACGCTTACATGTCTCTGCAAAATGTTTCCAACAGCTTATGAGGAAAAGAACCTGTTTACAAAAACAAAAATTTTCCCCCTCCCTTTTCCTCTTTATGGCTGCAAGAAAGCAGTGAAAGTGATTAATGCGGTTTCACATATCATAAATCTGGCAAATGTATACCAAAGAAAACTACTCAACTAAATATCTAACTCATTCTTCAACAAGTTCATTTATATTCGTAATAAGGCAGTATCTAGTAGGAGGATTTTGTGAATTGAGTCACTAGAATCCACATGGGACATGCAGTGTGGTTTCTTTTTTATTTACCCATTAATTCCATCTGGTTAGTTCCATAGACTAAGGCGGGGTAGGGAGGGGGAGCAAGAATTATACTTCTCCTTGAGATGAAAGGAAGTGACAGTGTTCAGATATTCCGGAAAGGGCCATTGACCAGCACCAGACAGTATAAATCTCATGGTGCATTTTCATTCATTGATATCCTTATGTTTTCCCTTCATTTATTCCAATGTGACATTATATATGTATATATAAAAAGACTTTTTTTGTTTTTTACAAGTCCAGCTGAACAACCTTCAATTAAGTCACTGCCCCCACCCTTCCCTCTGGAAAACAGTCCATTCAAACTCTCCCTGCATTCCTTCCACCTTTAAACCTCTCCCAATAAAGAATGATCCTTATTTGCACGAAGTTATTCTAGCATAAAATTATTCTTGCTGAAGGAAAATCAGAGGAGAGGTTTAGATAAATCAGTGTCGATCACTCCATGGGATTGTTAGGGAAGAATACTCTCCCCATAAACCTGCCCACTGGTGCTGAAGGCTTTGCACGGAAACCACCAGATGTTGTAAGAGATACAGGTGAGCCACAGCTGTGCAGGTAGGAACTCAAGTGAAGACATTCCAAAACACTGTGCCTGAAACGCTAGGGCTTAATTGAGGTGTTTGATTTTGGAAGAGGTTCACAGAAGGACTGTTTCATAAAGCAAGTTTCATATTGCATGTGTACATACCTGCCTGCTTATTATGAGAGAGAACTCAAGGTATTGCATTGAAATGAAACATTTACAGAAACATCCTCTTCTTTCTCCTCTTGCTACAAACAGAAATGTAATGGTAGACCTCAAGACATAACAAAACAATGTGCTTAGTGTGTGCAGTGAGTCATAAAATTAAAGAATAGGAGAAAAAAAAACTTTCTTCTTTTATCCTCCTCTTCTTCTTTTCTTGCTATCTCAGTGCTTTGTGAAGCAAACGTTGACAGAGTTAATAGAATCAGCAACATTGCTTAGTTAGCACAAGCATGTGTTAGGAAAATTAGTATTGATTATTATATAAATATTACAAAACTTAATTGTACTTCACTCGTACAGTGTTCCAGTTGTGCCCAGGTAAATGCCAATAAATGTTTCTATTACTCTGAATTGTTTTATAGTTGTATAACTATTCAATTTGCCAACAAGCCAATTGTTTTACATAGGCCTGTGCGAAGCTACCAGAAATCATAAGCATTTTATACCTGCAAATATATCCAAAGGTTTTGCTCAATCAACATTATTGGGTGTAATGTTAAGACTCATCTTAACCAAAAGGCAAGTGCAGTCTTCTAATACCTTATTTTGTATTATTTTAAAATCATCAATGTATTCTTTTGAAAATACAGAAAGCTAGTTACATCCTACTTCAAGCACATCATGAGAAGGCAGGGTTCTTTGGAAAAGACACTGTGCTGAGAAAAATGGAAGTCAGGAGAAAAGAGAAAGACCAAATAGGAGATGGATTGACTCCACAAAAGAAGCCATGGGCAAGAGTCTACAGGAGCTGAGTAGGGCTGCTGAGGACAGGACAGTGTGGAGACCGCTCATTCATAGATTTACCAGGAGTCGGAGCTGACGCAATGACACACAACACACACAAGGCCAGTTAAAGAGAAACTTTTCCTTTTGTTATTTTGCTTTTTAATCCAAGTTTCTAATTGTGTCATTGTTCTTTAATACTTGAGAGGAATCATTATATAAACAAAAATGCACATAGATGTGTATGTAGAAATGTATAAATCTAAATGTGCTTTTGCAAATCATATCATGTATGTTTTTATAAATATAATTCTTATAAAAACTTAAGAAATCATCTCAGAGAATTTTATTCTGGGGAGTCTTTTTCTGAAAATTGGTAAGTCTTTAGGTGTCTCTTTTGGAAACCTGAATGGGTATGAAAATCTGAACTTATTAAAAGAAGTCATTTCCTTTGCTAAACCCCAGAATCTTACCGCACAATTTTCTGCTAGAGTACCATGAGAAAATTGAGTCTTCAAAGCTTTGCAAACATCTTTCCGCGTGAACTGTAGTTCCATAAGACACAGCCAAAACACATAATCGTGTGGGATGAATGGCACAATGTAGAGGTGTTCCAAGAGTGTCATTGAAACTACCTGGGTGTGGCTCTGTTCTCAACATGTTTCTGGTCTATTATTTAGACTTTAGGTACACAGACTGAGCTGTAGGAGTGATTGTAATGGCTAAAATGCTGTGGCCAGTATTTTTCTTTCCCATCCTCTTATCCCTGAACGTGCTCCAGAATGGTAATACAATACCTATTATTCAAGGTGACATGCATACCTTCTCTTCATGGATCAGCCATTGATGTATTGTTGTTGGAGCATTTGCTGAGGGGTGAGGCTCAGCTGTGCCATATTACAGCAGCCGTGGGTGTAGGAACTACCTGGGTATCAACAAGGAAACTGCTCTCTGGCAGCACAATGCTGTCCTCGGGATATATTGCAATATCCAGCTTAGAGGCCCCCACCTTGGGTAGACTCTGAATGGAAGAATCCATTCTTTTTCCCCCTTTTTCCTCTACTTCTAAAAATTCTTTGAATTTTATTTGGTATCCAAAGATATACCCACCTAGACAACTTTCAGATGCATTTTTTAAATAAAACAAAATAAATATTCATACACATATGTAAATACTATACATAAACACTAGTGTACATATGTACATATATACATGCACACACACACACATATACATATGTATATATATTTTTGGAGAAAACAGCACTTTGAAAACAAGTTTTTTAATGATAATGTTTCAGTAAGAAAATATTACTTTTAATTATTCCATAAATTATTTTTTTAAATATTCAAATCAAAGTTATTGAATCATAAATATCAGTAGGTAGACGCAAGGGATACTTCTGCAAGTGGAGGATATCCTTAAAAGGCAGCAACATTTACTGCTTCAATTCTCTAGTTTTATATATCTCTAGAGTTTATAAAGAACATTCAGGAAGACTTCTTTTCCTCTGAAAATATGTGAAGTCTTCCTAAATGGATACAATTCCAATAAATTATAAGTAATACTTTACTTAAAAGTTATATCAAAAATATATACTATGAAATAATTAAAATATATAAAAAGTACAAGTAAAATAATGTCCACCCTATCTTCTAGCTTTATATCCTCACCAAGTCAACTTTTCTTTCAACACCCTTATACTCTAGCTGCTTCTGACTTCCTGTAAATTCTATTATTAAGAAAGAATGAGATTTTACCTAGGATACCAGGCTCAAAATATTTTAATTACTCCCATGTTCTCAGTGGAGTTTTCCCTAGATATCTTCTGGAAGTAACTCCATTACCTCATTCACCACCACCTGGATAGCACATGTTCTGTTGGTTATTAAGGGAACTGGGGAAAGATATTGAATAGGAAAAACTATGCCACATCTTGCATTGACTGGGTTACAAGTCTCAAAAGAGAACACAATAATGAATTTATTGGATCTAGCACATATTCTAGGTATTTTCTAATCATCAATAAATTAAAATGCATTCCTCATAAATTCCAGATGGTATCTTCATTTATTATCTCAGAGAAACAGAATTATTTAACCAATTGGACCTTTTTTTTTTTTTTTTTTTTTTTTTTTTTTTTTTTGGTAAATCAGAGAAATATTTCAGTGAGTAGAATTAGAATTTTAAGACATAGCAAAGGAACTTGAGACCTTATTATTGGCTAATATTTAAAAAACTTTCCAAAGTTCATCTAATAAATCAGTTAGGTGTTTAATCTTTATTATGTATGTCTTAATTGGAGCATGCTATAACATTCTAATTGGATCATGTAGGGAAGAAAGTAGGTGCCAGCGAATGGTAGATTTTATTGTACTTCTTATTTTATCTTTTATCAAACTTAAACACATATGCTTTGCCGTACACTGTGCCGTATATCTTTGTTTAGTTTGCTCGCAAAACTAGCCCAAGATGACTCAGCTGGTACACTGCATGCACGACTATTCACCTGAAAACAACATTCTCCCTTATGCAATGCAAAATTTTATTTTAATACAGACAGGTGGGAAAACCTATTAAACTATAACAAATGGTCAGTGGCTGTCAAAAATTGAAAATAGGTTGAGGAGTGTGAACGCTTAGAAAATAGTTTTGGATTCTAGATATCAAGTTATAACTTTTATTTCACATAGTAGTGCGGAGACAAAGATTAAAGTAAAAGAAGTAAGGGGAACTAAGATCTATTTTTTGCCTAACACTTTTCATGCAACATATTAGACACTTTTAAGTATGTCATCTCGTTTAAATATTACCACTCTACTTTAAAATTGTTGTTTGTGTCTAGTTTAAAAGATAAGGGAATTACAGGGCACAACAGAATAAAGTTAAATCAAAATTCACACAACTAGGAAGTAGTGATATTTGATTTTGAATAAAGATTTTTGGAATCCCACATAAGGTACATATTTTCTACTGTAGATGGAGGCACATGGCCACTCTTATTTATAATGTGAATTACTTTGTATTACTTCATATATTTCCTTTTCAATTCTCCCAATTATGTAACTAAACAAATATCTCAGTGTCTAGTCAGATTTGTGTTTAGATGAGGAAAAAGCAAAATATAATCTATAGAAAATAAAAAAATACATATAAGGCTATATAATTTCAGAATATAATATTAGCTACATCAAAGGAAGCCGAGTTGTAATCACTCTTCAAGTTACTGTATTTTTAACTGATGTTAAAAATTATCAAACACATTGAATCCCCCTATAGTTCAATAAGTCTCACTCAGATTTTCTAGCTTAATTTCATGCATTAGGGTTCATGGCCATAATATTACAGGATGAAACCGCGACTTAGAGATCTATTGAGCTGAAACTGCTATTACATAGCAGAAATTTCATTTTCAACTAAAATGTTATCTTTTTCATCCTCTGTTCCTTCATTTCCTCTACAAAAGAAAAAATAATAATTCATTGGTAACAAAAATATATTGACTGTATATATATCACGAAACCACTGAATTGGGTCTTTTCCCTGAACTGTATCAGTGAGCTTGTTACATTGTGACATACAGCTCTATTCAAAGACTTGAGACTTCTGGATTTGGGGGAAATAAAACTGATTTTAAAATTTGTAATTTTCATTTACATAAACCAGGACAATGAAAGTATTAAAATAAGAAGTTTAAAATTAATGCCTAGATATTGATACTCACAGACTTCTTCACACTCAAGGCCAGAAATCTTATAAAGAATATTGACTCCTGCAGATTTAAAACAATAGATAAGATTTAAAAACCAAAAACTGAGTGTTTAGTGAGGTTCAATATATAAATAATCTATTAAAATGTTATTATTTTATGCCTTTTTTGTATATACTGTATCTTCAAGACTGTTTTTTTTTTTTTTATTGTGTAATATACAATGTCTATACAGGTCACTGAACACAAGCTCACTTTTCTTTATTATGTTTTCTTGAGGAAACAGTTAATTTTAATAAAAATTTTTGATTAAGAAATATCACTGTTGCTGATATATACCAAGTAGAGTCAACAAGATTGTATATAATCTGAAAGAGTAGGCAAAGAATTACATTTGAAAGTTAATTTGCATAGAAAAACCTATACAATGAGACAAGTTCTGACTCTAATCATAGTGTGATAGAGGCAAGCATTTCAATTTTTTTTGTTGTTTTGTTAAGTAATTTCATCCATGTGTTTTTGTCAAAAAAAATGACAGTATGCAAGGAAGTTTCTTTGGTAACTATCTCATTGCCAGTATATGCCACTTTTAAAAATATTTACAATGACAAAGAGATAGATTGTACATGTACACACACACACACACACACACACACACACATACATTTATTTAGTGACTAGGATATTGCTACTGAAAAAAGATGGTGACTTTTCCAACCAGCTGGGCAGAGCTTAGAACCAGTGCTCCTGTACTGCAGTCTAAAATACTTTTCCCAAACACCTGTGAGCCAGAAATTTCTGGCTATTACGGCAACCTGAAACTTTCCAGTGGGTCATACAAAATTATTCTATATCTATGGGATATATAAGCTATAAATATGATAAATGAGTGCTAAATTCATTGCAATAACCACTTAAAATGGCTTCCTATTTTAGAATGTTTTCTTTAACATGCCTTAAACAAAAAAAGGAATTGGTTCTACTACACATTTAGGTCTTTCCATGTCAAAGTTCTCAAAGCTCAAAATTTTCACAAGGCCTCTCTAATGAGTTCATTATTTTGTTTATTCTGTTCATAAGAAAGTCTAACATGACCTTTATATTTGCATTGTTTATAGCTCTCAGAGGTTAGTTCCCAGGCTCTTTCCGCTACAACACTTTGACAAAATTAATTGAGATCAAAGTCCATTTGGGGAAAGAACAACAGTCCAAACTGACCAGTAAAGGAAACAATAAGGATCATCAGGCCAGCTTCTTCAACAAAATGTTCAGGTCTGGGGTAAGGCAGATAAAACCAACAAGATATATGCTCAGAAACATATTTTAGAATTAAATTGTCAAAGCAAGTACAGAAGACTAAGATAAAAGAGGTAAAAGGTATGAAAGAAGTAGGATTGGTCCTACTCAGATATTTTATAGGAAAGGAACAGTGAGTGCAGAGAAGAAAATGCCCATGGCTTTATCAGCCTGCAGTTCACTTGAGTGTATTTTTTTCTAATAACTTCTCAAATTTAGTGAGTAAAGAATCACTCGGAAAAATTGACCGTTATTTATTCAACTCTCACTTGTTAAGTACCAGAGATAGGAAATATTAAAAGCTTATAACTGTATGAAGCAAACTAAAAATAAGTAATTCAGTTAGAAGCCTGAACAGGCACAATGGCAGTGCAAGGAGAATACTGTCCATTCCATATTTCTACACCAAAAGCCACTGAAGTCTTCTGGGAGAGGTAACGCTTGGTTCAATCTTGATAGATTTTGGTTATATCCCAGATGGGTAAAAGTGGAAAAGGAAGTTCAGAGAAGTTTGTGCTTGAAGTCATTGTTTCACTCCAAGAATGTGCAAACAGTTCTTGAGGGCTAAAAACCAATAATTAGCAAATATTCCTGACATCACCAGAGAAGCTGCATAATGAACTGTGCTTTAGATATAGGCTGCCTGATTAAATCTTGGTTCCATTCTTAGTATCTGTGTAAACTTGGGCAGGCTGTGTAACCTCTTTACGCTTCTCCGGAAAATGGGAATAATAATAGAACCTGGCCCATGGCATTACTACAAGGATTAAATGAGTTAACGCTTGCAAAGCATTAGAAACTCTTAGCACATACTAAGCACAATCTAAAGGTTCTAATCTAAATGTGATGGACAACATTTTCTTGATAACAGTTACTAGAGATATGTTTCTTAATTCCCACCTAATGGATAAATGTTCTCAATTAATTTATCCTTGAAATTCCTTACTCATTCAATAGTCCAGATCAGCGTTTCATCCATTCTGTTGTTAATTCCATTTGAGTAGAACCTTGGGTTTATTTAAATCATAATTTATTTCTTTATAATGTGCCTTCTTGCTTCTGACTTTTTGCAATTTTACTAGAATTATAGCAACAAGTAAACCATTGTCAAATTCCAGTTTCCTAAAATCACTAAGCAATCTGTTGATAAGAAAAAGTTGAGCTTATTGCTTACTGCAGTAAGCAAGAGCACCAACTCAATAGAGCTTTGACTGGGTGTCTGCAGCATGAGGGAAAGGTGGGAATGTGTGTGAATTTGAGGTTTAGCTTAAAATGCATCTTCCCAGAATACAGCTGTAGAAGACTGGTAGAAACAGCAAAGCCAGAATTTTGGAGGCAAAGAAATCAAAGACACAGACCATCTATTGATCTTCCAACTAAAGAATTGGTAATTCATTTCTATAAAAAAATCTGGCCATTTGCTGTGGCAAGAGGTTCCTAAAATGCTAAAGCCTTGACAATATTATGAGCAAATTATGTGTTTGTGGCATGAGAGTTTGTTTTAGACCCCAGTGTCTAACCTGTGTATGGAGATAGATTGTTTTGTGTATTATCTATCGATCAAAACATTTTCCTAAGTTCAAATTTTAGGAGGCAGTTTGCTGCTGTAGTTGAGACAATAGACTCTGAAGCTAGAATGCTAGTGTTTAAATTTAGGTTCCTCAGTTTACTCCTCGTCACTTCACACGAGATACTTCACCTCATTGTGCAACTGTTTCCTCATGCAAGTGAAAATTCTTGTAATAACATAATAATAACTAGTCATAGATTGTTATGAGAATTGAGGGAATTAATATGTGTAAAGTTCTTAAAATAATGCTCTACCCATAACGAGTATTCAATAAGTAAAGGCTATTCTTACCTAAAATTAAAAGCTAGGGCATTATTTTTAAGTGCATGTGACAAATTTTCTGTGCCATAGCCACTGATCCAAAATTAAATAAATATACTGTTAAAAATAATTTTATCTAATGTATATTAAAAAGCATTAATTATCTAGCTAGAAAAAAAAAAAACCTTGCTAATTTAAACCAAAAATTTTGTTCACTTTTTTTTTTTCTGGTAATCCTTTAATTTTTTTTTTGCATGTAGGAGTTTTTAGAATTTTTATCTACAGCTTCTATTCTTTTCATTCTAAATCATCTTCCTCTAGCTAAGATCCCTGATCTATTTCCCTTCATAAGTGTGAACACTGATACCCCTAAATTGTCTCCTACCTAATTCAATGCCCTTTATACTTTGACTAGAGTCTTCCCCAAGACTCTTCTACCTACTATTACGTTCTTCTTCTCAATATCTCCTTTATCCCCCACCAACTGCACTTGAAATTATATACTTGAAATTACATATAAGTCCTTCTACATCTCACCTGGCCTTTTCCCATCAGGTTCCCTTCACGCAGTCCAGAAAATGCCTAATTCCTATTGTCTTCAAATTCTTACCTTGACTCTGCATTTGTGAGAATCACTCTAGGTCCGATATTTACCATCTCTTACATGAACTATTTCAGCTGTATTGCTATATTTCCCTATATAAAATCCATTGTTTTTTATATTCATCTTACACACGACTGTCAGATTTTTTCCTGCTATCATACAGATATTATCAAGTCACTTATCTCCTCAAAAACTCCAGTGACTGACAGAGGCTAATGGACTAATGGTCACAATGGTATTTCAGTATTCTCCAATACCTGATTCTAATCCTATCTCTGGTAATATCCTTCTATCCTTCACTTATTGCCTCAGACTATGTAATAACTTTCCATAGGTATGTCCTTACTCAAGCTCCCCTCACCTGAAATCATTCACCTGCTTTTCTCTCCCACATTTCAATGTTCTGCCTACCTTTCCTCCTAAAGATTTCCCTCATTCCACTAGTTAATATAAAGTCATTTCCTTCTCTACTTTTTCTAAAGAGTAGGCAGATCCAGATCTGTAGAGCCTGAAGCTCTTAGAATTTTTTGAGTCCTGGATAAAATGAAAAGATTAAATTTATGAGTAAATAAATTTGGTATATAAGTGAATATTTATTAAAGTGAGAAAAGAAACTGCAACATATTATATATTTTAAAAGCTGACAAAAACAACAACAATCACAAATTATGTATCCTGTAATATTTTTTATTAATAAAGTACCTATCAAATCTCTACAATACCAATGAATTTTTAAATAATTTCTGATACAGCAGGGAGAAAGTCATGCAGCATTACCTTCATCATGAATCAAAATGTGTTTACATTATTGATAGGTTAGAATTTCCTTTAGTCTAAAGTTTGTCAATATCATAATAAATTACAGAAATGTTATCGAATTTTGGGAAATTCTATCAACTTTTTTCCTATATTAGCTGTACAATTTCAGAGAACGCTTCAATCTATCTCTGTACATTTTAAGAAGTAGCCCCACTACTCTACTCATGTTTCTAGGAGTAAGTACTTTTGGACACCTTGATACTGCTCTACCTCTCCTGAAACACACATCTGTGTCCTAACACCATGTGAGTGTTCAGTGATAGTGGAATCCACTTCTACACAAGTATGACTATCAATAAATTAACTCTATAAGTAAATAATTGTGAACAGCATAAATGTAACCCCTTAAATGAACATTTCATGTACCTCTGACCCATATTCTTTCTGTTTGACTCCTGCTAATGTCTCTGGCCACTCCAACATCACCCAAATTAAGGGTAATGAGGTTAAAGGTTATGAATGATTGTAAAAATACGGTGAACTTCAACAATTGCTATTAAATTGTTTCTTTTCATTGACAGACACATGCTCAAAAAAGAGTCCCTAAAAATAAGCTCAGCTTATCTTTATTAATTTCACTAATGCTGGGAACAGATTAATGTAACTTTAATAAAACTCTGTTTCCTGATGTTTCGTATTGTACCTTATTATATATAAATTATATGTACATGTGCACTATTCTTCTTTCCTATATACATGTCTAATTCTCTGCTGAATGTGTTTTTGCATCCTTTATGGTAGGTGTGCTTATGGTATCCAACAATTACGCATTGATTTAAATGGAATTAATTTGAGAATAGCCTGGAGTCATCAAAAATTACATCTTTTCCTTCTTTACACATTGGGATCGAGGTCAGAGATACAGTGGTGCTAACTAAAATGAATTTTAAGTACTTCTTATATTAAGAAACTAATTAGCTTTTGTAGGGATTAATTCACGCATCAGTTAGATTATATCAAACTGATGATGATATTTTATGCATAAAAATATCTATGAAAGTATAAAAAGCAAGTGACTATAAAAATGAGTGAATAATTAGAAGACTGAGGTTCCTCCTAATAACGTTAATCAAATGAAAGTATCTAAAATTAAAATATTTCCTTCAGGAAAACCACACACCATATTTACATTAAATTGAGACATAGAAAATCGTCAATGGTTTGCTGTTTTTAAATATATAATTACAATTTTACACAATTCAACCCAATAACTTAATATATTTGTTCTTCAGTGTTTTAGTAATTAAAAAAATAGGAAAAAAGATAACATTCTTTTTCACACTCATCCTCAAATTGCTTTTAGAAATATTACAGATTATGTAAAGCAAGTGTTCAGCTAGTGGTTCTGTTTCATTTATCAGGTTTACTATGAAAAGACAATAGTTACAAACAAAAGTAAATTCTCTAGGTACTTATTTTCTAGTTGTAATACTCTTTACTTTCACACAATGAACAACTTTTATCTGTGATCTTAGACAAATGCTATAGTAAGATCTATATATGGGCTTTACATATAGCCAGGGAAAATACAGGACATGCCAGAGTTAATATAGACAGAAAATGCATTTTTTTTTTTGTTCAGAAATGCATACCCCAAATAAAGCATATGCTGTATACATCTGTAATGTCATAACCTCTGTTTTTCTCTACCATGTGTTCTCAAAAGACGTATTTCATATTTTTAAGTCAAAACTTAGCTTTACTTCGTATCAAATCTCAATTACAATTTATATGAAATTTATAATTGCTAGAATGCAAAACAATATATAAATGGATTTAAAATATATATTTTTTATTCTAATTAAGGAAGGGACCCCACAGCTCAGAGATATCCAATGTTAACATTTTGATCTGAAACCTGACAATAATTTTTTATGCATATCTATACATTATATAATTGGAGTTTTAAAGTAAATGGCTTTATTATGATCAAATTCACATAGCATGCAATTCACCTATTGAAAATATTTCTTAGCATATTAACAGATACATGCACCATCAGCAGTCAATCTTAGAATATTTCATCCCTTTTAGAATAAACTACATATGTTGTAGCTATCACTCTCCTTTCCTCCTCTTCCCTCCTGCAGCCTAAATGACTGTCATCTACTTTTTGTCTCTGTTTTTTTTTTTATTTTTAACTTTCATGTAAATGAAATCATGAAGTATGTGCTTTTATTGTGACTGTCTTTTTCTACTTAGCAAGATGTTTTCAAAATCCATCCTGTTGTCGCATCTATCAGTTTTTCATTCCCTTTTAGAGCTGAATAATATTCCATTATATGTATATGTCCCATTTATTTATCTACTTGTCTTCTGAAGGACTTTTTATTGTTTTAACCTTTTGGCTATAATTACTAATGCAGAAGTTTCTGTTTAGACATCTGTTTTCATTTTCCTTGGGTATATATCTACGAGTAGAATTACTGGGTCATTCAGTGACTCGATGTTAAATCATTTGAGAAAATGACAGACTGTTTTTATTTTGTAACTCAGCTACAGAACAATGATGCAAGAAGTAAGGCCCATGAGGTATTCTATGCAGAGCTCCCTGTTAAAAAGAAGTAGCAACAAAACAAAGCATTATTCCTACTCCACAAGGAATGCCATTGAGTTGGGACAAAATCACTTCTTTCTTCTCAACACACGACATCTGTCCTTCTTTACTCATTTACAATTTTTCTGAGGTGTAGTGAATGCTGTTGTAAAAACACCCTGACTCCCTTCAGAATCAGCCCAGTATTATTGACTGCTGATGGACTCACAAACATGATTTTCTCCAGAAATTGCTCTTAGCCAAAGGAGGCTTCCATGCTGTTTGACTGTCTCTGGGCCAGTCTCCATTCAATGGCTGGTCATTGCAGGGAGGAGTGTGAACGCCTGAGGAGGTGTAGGGCTTAAAGCCCTTGCTTTAAGTGGGACAACACTGAAGAGTCTTCAGGTCCACTGATCCTCTTTAAATCTACTGAGTCCTCTGTTCCAATCACATCACAGTTTAACTTCACCCTCTTCCAGTATGGCTTCCTTCAGCCTTTGTGGAGATTGCTTCTGAATATGCTTCCTAGTAAACCTTATGAGCTCAAACACAAGCATCTCAGAGTGTGTTTCCCAGGGCACTCGTCTATGCCTAGGAGAGTCAGAGTGATGTTGCGGAAGACTCCTTGAGTTTACCCACTGTGCAGGCATGCTATTTCTAATCTTTGGAACTTGTGAATAAGTTCTATTACATGGTAAAGGGGCACTGAGGCTGCAGGTAACATTAAGGTTGCTAATCAGATTATAAAATGGGAAGATGTTTCTGAATAACCCAGCTGCACCCAATGTTATCCAAAAGGACCTCTAAAATAGGAGAAGGAGACAGAAGAGAGAGGGCTGAGAACTGATAGCATGCAAGAACTTGAAGGAAACAAAAATTCACAATGATTTTGAACATGGAGAAAAGGAGACATGAGATAAGGAATATTAGCAACCTAGAAAAGCTAGAAGGTAAGGAAAGAGATTTTCCCCTAGAGCCTCCAAAAGGAACACAGTCTTGCCTACACTTTAATTTTACCCAATGAAACTGACTTCAGACTTGTGATCTCCAGAACTGTAAGAGAATGAATTTATTACAGCAGCGACAGAAAACTTATACACTTAGTTTCTTCTCTCTTTTTATTTTGACTTTATTTTAACTCTGTCACTGACAGTTTATATTTCTTCCTCTAGACGCTGTACCTTTCTCAAAAAAGAAAATTATGCTTCTTTTATATTTGACCCCAGTGCTACAAAACAGCATGATTATTCAGGGTAGGTAGCAAAATCTAATACGCTTGGTAATGAGTTAGTGAGGAGATAGGTGAAATAAGCTCTGCTTTTAATACCCTAGGAGTAGGAAGCAAATGTAATTTATGAAGTAGAATAGCCATCTTTTCCTTCACATTACATTGTCTAGAAGTATCTTATTTTCCTATGCATGGAGCTTTGGGCTACCCGAGTGTCAAACATGGAAGAAATACTATCCATAGGTATGGTTTGATATTCAAACTCAAAAAGATGTTTTCATACATTGTCTTTGTTCTCACCTCTAGCCTTTACACAACCTATTTGCTTATTTTTTGAAGATCCATTTGAGCTCACATTACTAGAATAGGTAAAAAATTGCATTTTTGTTAAGCATAGTTATATGAAATTCTTTTTTTATTTGGAAGTTTTAGTTTGTTTTACTATTCAACATCTTTGTTTGTTCTATGAAAACTCTTCTGGCACCTGATTAATCTTCTCTCTTGTATCCCTGCTTGTTCAGTAGGAGGAAATCATTATTAAAGTAACTAAAACTATATGAAATCAGATTTAAAACAGAAAACAAAATAAAATTACAAATACATGTTTAAAAAAAATTAACTCTCCTTCAACAAATCAACTTTATCACTGTTAAAAAAATATAAGTTGTAGTATAAGCGACCGATTATAAAATTAAGTAATTTTTTGTCAGAAAACATTTTTCTTGCAATTTTATGGAACAGACGAAGCAGGAAATAATTAATCTCAGCATCATACCACTGCCAGTTTCAGAAATAGACACAACAAAAAATGTCTGACTAGCTAATACTTTAGAGCTGATTCAAAACTGCTATTAAAGTCTGCTTTGCATTACAGTGTAAAAACAGTAGCCCTGGGATCTCTTGCAAAAAAGGGGGGGGAGGGTGGGCGATGAGAGCAGATTTATCTTCTGTTGTAAAAATTGACACCTTTTTTATACACTGGGTTCATTCTCCAAGGCATTCCATAATTGCATCTGACATGCAGAATTTTATTGTGTTTTATTATAATTAAAATATATATAGACTTAAATAATGTAAATTAGCTATTAATATGATGGTTTTGGGAAATGTTTTCTACTTCCTAAGCAACATTGAGTTGAAAAGAATTGATATGAAAGAACAATAAATAAAAGGGTCAGTATGTTACATCATGTGGATTTGAAAAGTTTTATATAAGAAAAGTCTTAAAGGTCAGAGAAAGGTGTGAGTAGATTTCACTACCATGTTATATACTAGGTAATATTAATGTCAATCATCACTGAGCTTATATGAAAAAATCAATGAACACTCACCCTAACCCAATTCTCCCAAAAGGAAGGAAGGTCAGCAGTCACCAGGTTAAGGGAAAACTGTTTGTGGGCCGTCATTTCCCCACCATCTCTTATTGTGGGTGATGGCTGTGACTCAGTTCAGCCTTCTGGCATTCATAAGCTGCCTGTTTTCTCTGTCTGCCTATCCATCTGTGCAAATAAGATTCAGTGTGACTTTAAGTCTGTCTCAAATGAAATTCAGTTGTAAGGTAAGAACTGTTAATAAAAGTGAACAAATAGATTTAAAAGTTTTAATATGTTAAATTGTAAGCCAACTTCATGCAAAGACTCATTTTAATATGCAATTAACTTATAACCATAATAACTCTGATATAATAGGTGCTCTCTTATCACTAGTTTACCTATGAATCTGGAAACTGCTAAGACATTGTGCAAAACCAGAAGCATCTTAGTCACAGTTAAGATTGTAGAATTCTTAATAGGTGTTAAGCTGCATATCTATGACTTTTTCAACTCAAGGGACATATTATTGGATATTATTTTCCCTCCCATATATGACACATTGATTTCCAAGAACAAAAAGAAGCTACCTTAATTTTCTTGTAATTTCTTAAATTGTATGAGGTCAGACTAGCTGTGGCTGAGATCCATTTTAGCTGTTAATCAACTACCACCTCTGTGGAATTATAATAAAGGTGTTTGCATGTTTCTTTGTTCATTTATTTGTTTCTGAAACTGCATTGGATAGCTGCCATCTAAATCT
Organism: Eonycteris spelaea; assembly: GCA_003508835.1. Classification (NCBI taxonomy): domain Eukaryota; kingdom Metazoa; phylum Chordata; class Mammalia; order Chiroptera; family Pteropodidae; genus Eonycteris; species Eonycteris spelaea. The sequence continues at coordinate 3,028,562 of PUFA01000067.1, read as the reverse complement.
AGGACAGATGCTGATAAGGTTAAAGACCCAGCATTTTTATTTATGAAAAAGAAAAAAAAGAAAAAAAAAGTTCACATATCTGATGGGCTTCCTAAATAAAACTTGTATTTTTAAAATAAATTAAGGAATTTCGAAGCTAATGAGAACTTTGTTGAGTCACACCACAAACGTGATTGAAATCAACTAAGTTATATTCACTTTGTTGGCATAACAAACTTTTCCATGAACCCAACTCATCTTGGCTTTAAAAAGTGTACAGTTTTTTAGATCTTATAAATAAAACCAATATTAATACTGAAGAGAGCAGCAGGAGCCATGTTTAATTGTGCAGAGGAGCACCGAGATGAATATTTAATATGCTCTCCACTTAGGGTCCACTAAATATAATCATTGGCACTTGTCCAGCTAAAGAAAAAAAGGAGTGTGTGGGGGAGGGGGACTACATACTGCTTATTTTAATTAGGTGAAATTATGTGGTTTAATAAAGCATGACAGCCAGTCTAATGAGAGGAGAGACCCATGTTTATGGGAGAATTATTTTACCCTTTTGGCACCCATTAATATCACCACAGATTAGTTGTGGTGTTTCTTAGATTAAATAAGAAATGTTGGCAGTATGCATGTTTTACTGAGGCGGTTGAAAGCCACTATTTTATCTTCTCATTCATAATTTCCTGAAATGCCTTGTAAAAATAAACTGATATGAAGGAGGAGAAAAAAAAAAACAGGGAGTGTTTCTTATCTTCTTTGTTTAACAAAGATTTAGATAATATGTTTGGAGTATTTCTGAAGATAATTTAAAAAGTTGCCAATTATTGGTACTCTTTGTTTCTCTCATACTCATCCCACTCTCTTCCCTCTCTTTGAACTATCTCCTTCTGTTTGATTCTTTCACATATATTAGATACATATGTGTATATATGTTAGGTATGCACACAGATATATATATATATGTGTATATATATGTATATATATATATGTATGTATATATATATATATATATATACTTGTTTTTCTTATTATAGAAAAAAGATCTTTGTAAAGCATTTGAAACAGGCAAAATGTAATGAAGGAAGGAGGGGTTGTAAAATAACAGAATGATTATTTTTCCATATTTTTTCTTCTTTCTCTTATCTGTATTAAGAGAGATACATGGAGTGCATCGTTCATAGTTAGGACTCTGTAATTTTGGTTAAAGTTATTTCTAATTTAAAACATACTTTGTAAAAGTAGCTTTACTTGATATCATTAAAACAGTGGGGAATTTTTTTTTTCAACTGCTAGCTCATAAGTCATCTTGCTATCAAAACCTAGTATATACTAAGCATAATACCATACGCTAAAGTTTGAAGATTGGTAAATCTTGCTGTTTAAAAACTCATGTGTAGCAAAAATCATCAAATTGATCATTTCAAAAGTGTTAAGCTGAAAAATATATAAAGATATAAAAATATTATCTATATGACTAATATATAATCCTTTTGACATCATAAAGAAAATTTATACATTAATAGAAATTGTGTTTTAGAGCATTTAAATCACAAAAGAAAAACATCTGAGATCCAATAACTAACTGATACAAATTATTATATTCAATTCAGTAAATAGAAGTGAAAACATTCAATACATAAAATGTTTGCCTAGAATACTTTCAAAACTAAATTTAAAACAGACAATATCTAGGGCCATTAAGATATCAGATAAATAAATGGTCATTTTTGCCTAACACTTGTTGAAGCATAAATTATACTGACCTTTTAGAAGGCCATTTGTTAATATACAATAAATACTTTTTCAAAGTGATTATTTGTGTTCATAACTTAAGGGATTAATTAAACACATGACTTGATGTTAGGATCTCCTTTTTATATTATTGTTAAGATTTTATATTGTTGTTTATGTTGTTATTTTAAAATAATTTTATTTAGTCATAAGGAGAAATGTTTAAAAATATATTTTTAAATATAAAAAAGCTGGTTATAAAAAGTGTGTACATTATAAGACTTCTTTGTATTTTCTTTCTTTTTATATGGAAAGCCTAAATTAATATTCTCCAATTTGAGGGCTGTGGTTAAATTAAAGATGCTTTTTATTTTCCTTTTATTTTCCAAATACCTGTATTTTATGTGACAGTTTAAAAAACAAGGAAAAATTAAAGATTGGTAGATATAGATGAAGAACACAGCTGCTGATATAATATTATATATACAAATATTATTTATATATCTACTTGTATACCTCGACAAAAAGAAGAGATTATGCCCTCCCTCATTGGAACTTGAAGCCAAAGTAAGCAGTCCATTACACTCTGTAGGAAGCAAGAGCAGGACAAGAAAAGCTATGGGGAAGAGAAGCGAGTGGGCTAGCAGGGGGAATGAAGTCGATGTAAATGAATCAGTTCACTCTCACTCTGAAATTCCTGAAAGAGCTAGTAGTGTCCTGAGAGCTCAACACAGTCTACAAGTAATAGATCTAAAAGACCGGAATACAAAATGGCAGTCTTTATAACCCATATCTTTGGGGAGACAACACCAAAGAGGAAAGGTGAATCTCCCTTTTACAATGGTGAAAGGAAAAAACAAACAAATAAACAAACAAAAAGAGGAAATATGTGTCCCTCAAAGCTAAAAAAAGCACTAAACTTAAATATTATATAACCTCTCTTACCCACCAAAAAATGTCAAGATTTATGCTGTACTAACAGAAGAGTGTATCATTTAATTAGAATTCTTATAAACCACATCAAGTACACAAAAATGAACCGAAAACAAATTAAATTAATACAGATTCATTATAAATATCATAAAATTATGTCAAACAGATCAAATGATGAAAATTGCCTCCAAAACAAACAATCATGAGGCAGATGAAAACTGTCAGGATACAATCCAAACTAAATATATATACTCAAAAACGTATTCAGGAATATGAAAAAAACACTTTGAACAGAAATTTAAAGCTAAAAATTGGACTAGAATATAAAGACATAGAAGAATTTATTGAACCAAATGAATAAGAATGACAAAATTATCTCAGAAATGGCTAAATTTGAAGACACTTAAATGAACATATTCAAAAGATATTTAAAATAATCATTAAAAACAGTAGAAAACCAACAGTAGAAAATCAGTAGGACAAGAATGTGATTTTTTAAAATGAGGTTTAAAGAGAAAATGGTAAAGATAGAAGAGAGCCAAGGGAAGGACACCATTCCCAGTAACAAGCATTCCTGAAAATAAAAAAAAACAATGGAATAGAATTAATATTTAGATCATAATCTGAATAAATGTTATAGAAATGAGGAAAGACTTTAATCTGTATAATAAAAGAACCCACATTGTCCATAAGAAATTTAACTCACATCAAGAAACCTTGAGACAAATCCTCAGAAAACCATTTGATTTCAAATATTAAAACAAATTCTTCAAAGATTTTTAAGAGTAACTTTTTAGTTTAAAACACATGGCAAAGAAGACAGTTTTAAGGAAGAAGTGTAACAACAACAAAACAGAAAAACACAGATATTTTTCTTTCAACTATAAATCCAGGGTCCTTTCTTGAGGCTTAAATGTATCCTCAATTAATTATACTTAAATATTGATAAGATAAAGATATCATTAAAGGACTATTTGGCATTTCTATGTTAATAAACTTAATTTTTTTTTTCATTCAATCCATTCACATTTCTTATTTAATCTAAGAAACACCACAACTAATCTGTGGTGATATTAATGGGTGCCAAAGGGTAAAATAATAATTTTACATAAACATCAAGGTAACATTGTCAACACCTCTATCTTAATTTGTAATTCAGATGTAACATTCTGTGAAGTATAAAATTCTTAGGATTTTAAAATTTGAAGTATCTAGGTTGTCCATATAAGATTCATGATATTAAAACCACCTGTTTTCTGTTGAAGTCAGATGGTATTTCAAGTTATCATTTCATACAGAGGTGGTAGGGAATTCTATAAGGCATCTTAGTGAGCTCAAAAGGCTAACATGGTTAGGAGCCCTAAAACATAATTCTCTAAAATAAATTTTACCTAAGAGAATATATTCTACTTTTTCACTAAAAGCAAACTGTCTTCCAACATCTTCTACAGATCTGATTCTAAATTGAAAATCATTCTTAATCAATTGGCTTTTGATTGTAATACTAATCGTGATTAAATGGTAATATCAGGAAAATATTTAATTATAAATAACAACAAATGATTCATCCATTAACTCTACTACAATTACCCTTACAAAGCAAGCATGAGAGAGAGGTAAATGTAATAACACTAATTTAAATTTTAACCATTTGGAATCCCACTGCAGTATTTATACAATATTTAATTTTCTCACTGCATTATTAGTTACATAACTTAAATTAATTTATCGAGAAAAACAAATTAAATTTTTTTAATTGTCCAAATTTACTGTATATTATCCTGCATTTTTTCTTTTATATTTTATACATTTTTTAAATTATGGTGACATTAACAAAATCCAATAAGTTTCAATTGTATAATTCAAAAGCCACTCATACACACACACACACACACACACACACACATATACACATATATACATATATATACATATGTATATATATACACACACATGTATACAACACACACTGTGTTCACTGCCCATAATTAGATTTCTTTCTCTCACCACACAGTTGATCCCTTTTACCCATCTACCTCCCCCCTCCCCTCCTACCCACTGGTAGCCACTAGTCTGTTGTCCATGTCCATGAGTCTCTGTTTGTTTGTTGCTTTTAGATATATAAATGATATTATGTGATTTTCAACTTATTCTGTCTGGCTTATATTACTTAGCATGATTATCTCAAGATCTATCCATGTTGTCGCATATGACATGTTGTCTTATAGTTGAGTAATATTCATTGTATATATGTACCACAATTTCTTTATCCAATCATCTATTGTAGGGTACTTCAGTTGCTTCCATATCCTGAGCACAGTGAATAAAGTTGCTATGAATATCATGTGCATCTATCTTTTCAGATAAATATTTTTAAGTCTTTTGGGTAACTACCCAGTAGAGAGCTTGCTGGATTATATGGTAGATTAATTCTTCGTTGTTTGAGAAACCTCTATATCTTACATTTTTCTGTATTACTACAAATTCCATATTATCAACCTACCTATCTATCTGCTATCTTCTCCAGTTATCCATCTACACTCATACATATATTTACTTAATTTCAAAAATTTAGAACTGTCCGGGGTGTTTTGTATTATAATTAAAAATTCATAACGAAGGACACAGGCAATATGACATTCACAAAGAATTTTACAACCAACTTGGCTAACTTGGTCTCTAGACTAGTACTGTTTTATCTGTATCTTAACTGTTAGAAGCACTATTTTAACATTAAATAAAATTGAAGTAAACTTATATTTTGAGCTCAACTTTAACTTAACTCACATGAACTCTGTAAGTTCTTATCCAGAATCTTGTAAGAAAAACAGATCTCATTAAGTTCTCTAACAAGCCCCATGAAAAGATTATCAAAATCACTAAGTGTATGTGTCTGTCCATTGTCCTTGAAGGTATCAAGAGAGATGAGAAGTTAGAAATAAATGTGGTTTCTGGAACTACTCTATTGAGAATGCCCCATCCCGTGTTAGAAGTATGACTTTGCTGATTGTTGTATTATTCAAAGCACCCAAAAGTACTTCAAAAAAGAATTAGAAAATAATTGGTTACTCTTCTTACCACAAATTTCTTTATTGTGGTGAGTATCAACTTCTCAGATTCCAAAAAGCTAAAGTAATCTTAAATATTTCGCTATACTTAAATTGCACTAAAAAATGAACAGAACCTGACTATAAGCCCCATAATGGCATTGACTGTTTCTGATCTTCCCTAATCATTGGTTCTCTGGTCTTCACTATACTGCCTAGCATAGGAGAAGCAACATAAAATTAGTGGAACAAATAAAGGAATGGTTTCATCTTTTCACTATGCACATACCTATTCACATTTTAATCTAAAATATAAAGCAATTACCTACTAGATAATAATTGCAAAATGTGTACTCTTCATTTATGTAAAAAACAAATAAAATTCATACTATAGCTATGTGCCTTTTATATCACACTTAAAGCCAAGCATATTTATTTATCTTGACCTTTAAAACGCACTGAGCTACCAATAATTTTCCTTTTGGATAATTGTTACTAATTTTGAAAAGTGTTTTATCCCATCAATCATAGATAATAACACAACAAAATGAAAGAAGATGCTTTTCTAAGAATGTTGTTGTGTAATTCATTTGATTGGGCTAATCATCCTTATTTTTCTTGACCACTTTCATGTTAATTCTCACCTAAGGGTAATAACAATTACTGGTGAGAGAGGACAGCTTAGTAGTTGGATCTTGTGCCTGACTCAGCCAGTAGAATGCTGGCAATTTCAGTATATGGTTTAGTTTGTTGCAGCAATGAAATTTGTACAACAACCACTTCCTTGCTTTTCATGATGGGATGGCCAAAAATTAAGAAGGGAAGCTTTCCACATGACACCCAGGTTAAAGTGCTAACAGATTTCAGTTCCTGTGCTTATTTTTGGTTCAGAGCAGATGAAAGAAAGCAACTAGCAAAACAATTCAAAGAATCAAGGACTCCAGCCAAATGTGTTACTTTCTAGCATTCCTTATGTCCCACCCTTAACATTTGTTTTTTGACCTGAACTCCCCTGGTCCAGGGCTGAGGTTCTGAGCAGTTCAATAGTGCAGAGGGTCTGCCCTCTTCAAGGGTCCCACTGGGTCCTGCTGGAAGAGGCGTTCATTCAAGACTTCTGAGAACAAGAGCCTTTTCATAACCTCAATTACCACAGGGTCAGTATGCACCCGGGCATTTTCCAGAGGTACTTGGCTTGCCTGGCAAGCAGCTGCGGCCGGAGAATTGCTCTGAAACCAACTTAAACTGTCATCAGTGTCTGTCTCTTAATGACAGCAGCAACAGAGGATATTTTCTGATAATTGGCTTTTTGAGCAACCAGATCCAGGATCTGACTCTTGAACAAATAAAGCCTTGTCAGGATTAAACCCCCATTAGTAATCTATAAGAAATTTCTGTCAAATTCGTGTGTGTGGTTTGAATAGAACAAAAGAATATTAATTTCCTGACTATAAGTCCTCATATGCTTTAACTTTATTCATATATTTTACTTTTTTTAAAAAAATACATTACATCTTTCCAATAAATATATTTATGATCTGCCATGAGATTCATGCATAAGAATTGAAAATTACCATGAAGCTGATGGCATTCTGTCAACTGAGAATCTCTCTATCCCTTCAGCACTCATGCATTCAGAAAAGTCTAGGTATAGGTCAAAATACGGTATGAAAAGGGCATTAGGATGAAACAAATCAAGTGATCCAGTTAGATTAAAAACAACATTTGGCTTGACAAAATCCAAGTTAGAATGTCTCAAATCAAAAGTGAAAACTCAACCAAATGGTTTAACATAAAGTCTACTATGCAACCTTATTAAGGAACTAAACGTGTTGTAGTCACATCCATTTGAATGTTTATGATATATTATAAACATACACGTTTTATGCATTATGAAAGCCTCCTTTGATCTCTTCTGAGAACCACAAGAACTTACTGACAATTGCTTTAGCTTGACAGTTTTTTGGAGAAAATCCATTAAGGCACACAGAAAATCACATGCTATTATTCTGAGGTAATTTATTCTAAAAAAGAAAAAAAGTTTTGACTGAGATAGTTCAAGAATCTAAATAGGGACTTCTTATAATGTGATTGTTGCTAATAATTGTGTGTGTGTCAAAATTATACAAAATTTTCAGCAATGTTTATTGCTAGATATTAAAACTTACTCCAGTAGTAACACAAAATACTGATTTTTTTTTTAGTATGTTGGCTTTTATACATATTAATGGTTTTTATGTATTTCTTTGTTTATAAAGATTCCCAGAGTTTTTCATTCTTCTTTCCCATTTCCTTTATACATTATATCTTGTTCTTTCGATTACTTACTCTAACTAGAGACCTCTACAGAATCTAGGCCCACAGATATGGGTAGGCCAGGGTACCACATTATACTGTATACTGTACTCCCAAGTGCTTGAAGGAGTGCCTGGCATGTACAGACACTCAAACAATGTTTGTTAAAGGGTGAATATCTAAAACTTTGAATTATCTAAACAATCACAAGGGTACTTGTCAGCATCACATCAATAAAAAGGCTGAGGTATTTAATTGAGAAGAGTTATCATGATAATATTACCTTTATAACTTCATGAAATTTAAAGTGTAGGAATCAACCTGTCTTCTTAGGCTTATGTTGCTCCAGCTATATATAGTTATATAAATTTATATATATATATATATATATATATATTATATATATATAAATTTATATATATATATATATATATGTAATTTTTTAAGCAGGCAAGAAAAATTGTGTAGGCACAAACTATTTTTAAATTTTTAAGCAATATTTTTAGCTTTTCAGCTGCATAAATAAATGTTGTTTAGAAAAAAATAAATGCATAAGTGAGTGAGTTTGAGTATCAATTTACTTCCTGTAAATGAACTTTTTCTATATGGTACATGTTGGTTAAATATATATCTATATCTAACACAGAATCCATGATAGGACCTTGCCATAATAGAATCTTATCAACTATCCTTTAATTAATTGATTCCACCAGTTAGCATTTAGATGTTCAAGAAAGCAAAAATTAAATTTTCTATATAATAGTTACGATTACAGGGATTTAAAAAAAAATTAATCATCGCAACCCATGAGGGGTGAATTAAGAAAGGAAACTCACCCTTATTGATCATATTATAAGGTCAAAACACTGTTCTAGAAATTATGTATACCTATGTGTGTAGAAGGAGGGAAGAAGATAAGAGAAGGAAGAGAATAAATTAAGGGAGAAAGGAAGGAGAGAGGGGGAGAGGGAAAATAAAGGGAAGGGAGAGGAAAGGAAAGAGGAAAGGAGGGAGCGAAGGAAAGAGGGAGGAGAGAGAGGTATAAATAGGAGAGGAGAGGGAAAAAGTACTTAAAGGAGGTTTCCTCACTGATCGCAAGTCTGTTTGGAAATTAGAAATTAGAAATTAAAGAGACAAGGGATAGTCTTGACCTCTTACAGTCCAAGCTTTAATAGTGAGCATAAAGTAATGAATTCAGAGGATATATTCCAGCAGATATTGGTGAAGTAACTGAGAGTATAAGAGGGAAAGGATTGTTAGATGTGTTACCAGGACCACTCCAAATCCCAAGGCTGTCTCCTTTGTTGGCCAATGGTTGTGTAGAATCTAGGGTCTCATCCTGACTTGAGTGGGGCTCCCTTTCTGACTTGAATCACAACAATACTAAAAGGATTGATCTCATAGTCTTCATGTTGCAGATAAGAAAACTAAAGTTCCACAAGATTAGAACCATAGCTTGTCCATGATCCATCTATGAAGAAACCATACGTGTTGATTATAAAATCTAAGGTTATGAGGAGTGTTGTCTAGTGGAGACATATTGGCTGTGTCCATGGCCAGCAGATGGCTTTAAAATGCAACTTAAATAAGCAGGTATTAGATGTTTGTGTTTGTTTTCTATTGCTGAGTAACAAGTCACAACAGAGCAAATATTTATTATCTCATAGTTTTTTAGGTCAGTGTCTGGGCAGAGTTCAACTGGATTGTCAGTCCAGGACTCATGAGGCTGTAATCAAGACATCATTTGTGGCTGTGATCTCTTTTAAGAATTGATGTTCTCTTTCCACTTCAATGGCTATTGGCAGGTTCTAGAGACTATTTACTATTCTCTGCCATGTGGTTCTCTCTACACTATGTAATTTGCTTCTTGAAGTTTAGCAGGAGAATGCCTTTCTCTTCTTTGGTCTCTGGCCTCTTGACCCTCTTTTGAAGGACTCACCTGAGTAAGTCAGATCCACCCAGGATAATCTTCCTTTTGATTAACATATAGTCCACTGAGTAACAGCTTTAGTTATAGCTGCAAAATCCTTTCACCTTTGCCAGAGAAGGTAATTTGATCAGGAAAGTGATATAGCATCCCACTTCTCCATATTCTCTAGGTTGGAAAAAAGTTAAAGCTTCTGACCACACTCAAAGACAGGGGCTTAAACAAGAGCATGGTACATTGGGAGTTCTTTCAGAATTCTATCTCGTACAAGGTATGCAATACAAACATACCTAGGGCATAGGGCTTACCTTCTTACACCAGCCTCTGCCACACTTTCATGTTACCTTCTAGTCCACACATATAGCTGCATTTGTAAACCTCCACTTACTACTACTTTTTTTATCATGATAAAGTATGACTAAGTAACTAAGTACCTGGGTTTCTTAAAATTAATAGATCTTGAAGAAAAAAATGGTGATTTTTAAATACATTTTTAAAGAGTTGTTTATTCTTATCCTTGATCTAGTGGTCAAGACACTGTAGTGATCTGGGAAGCAGGGGAAGGATAAGTTTACTTTGTCTAAATGAATACTTGCTTTGTTTCTTATAGCTATATTCAAAATAACTTATAGGTAACCTCAAAATGTAGCAGAGATCAATTCCTTCTAAATTTTTCTACTAAAAGAGTGGATCATGCATCAACTAATCTTCTAGACACTTGTTTGAAATGCAGAATTGTGGGCTTCATGCCAGACCTACTGGTTCAGAATATTTTTTGTAACAAGATCCAGGTGATTTTTTTTTTTTCACATCATTGTTTGAGAAGCATTATCTGGAAAAGCTTACATGAATTTTACATTTTTTCTCACATATCTATGCCTTTGGCTATTCATTCTTTCCTTTAGTTATTGATTTAACATTAAATATATAGCAAAGTTTTTAAAGATTCTTCTAGATATTTAGTGATATCTATATAAATGTGCTTGACTAAGTTTGGAATCATAAAAATGGGAAAATTAAGGAACAGACAGATGAACATACTTCTTGTGTCCTTCTTACTCTTTATTTTCCTTTTTTGACTGGAATACTTACGGAAGCCATAGACCTCAGTTCCTCTTTCCTACTCCAAACAGAGAGATAAAATTTAGATTAAACAATAAAGTTAAGCTGGAAATGCCAGAAGAGAATGCGATGAATTAAAGAATATTTTCAGCTTGCCAAGCTAGTATTTTTTAACTTCATTAATCATTAAAAGATAAAGAAAAAAAATCAGAAGACAGCATGATACCATTTATCTTCCTTACCATTGCAAAGGAGTCTGTACTTCATAGAACTCAGAAAAAGTTGCAAGTCATTTGTGATATGGCACACTTCAATTATTTGAAGTGAGAATTCCAAAGACATTTTTGCATTAAGAAATTCCTCTGAAACTATACAAAAATTATACAAATATAATAATGATTCAAAGTCTATGATTTGATGAACCATCAAGCTCAATTAAAAAACTGAACAATATAAGATGGAGGGAGAGAACTTCATTTTAAAATACTTTCTTCCCACATTTGATATTTGTCAAAGAAATAATGAGTTTTACTTTAATATCTTTTTAATACACTATATTCAAAATTACTGAGTTCAACATAATTTATTTTCACTTTCATATTGTGAAAGATGAATGTACTCAAAATCAGTTATATTCTACAAAAACCCCCATGGTTTCACCAGAAATCCTCGATTGTCTGTTTTGCTTGAAGATAACATGTATTGTGAAGTCATAACAGAATTAGAAATCCACCACTCATTGGCTGTATCCTTGAGCAAAATACTCAAACTATTTCAGCCTCAGTTTCATGGTTTTATAGGGTAGAATATTAGTAAATCCTTACATAATTATGAAGACAAAATGGATAGTCTAATGTGATTCAATTGGTATAATTTCTGACAAATAATAAATGCTCAGAACATAGCTATTGTTAGTACAAATGTATGAATGCATGCCTCAAAAGCATACCTTTAATTACCTTAAGATATTTAAAAATATAACCAGTTAGAGTTATTTCTTTTTCATTAACAGCTGTGACAGTAATGCAATTTAAGGCTATAATGCATATTATCAAATCTCCTGATGATGAAATAGTGAATGGAGCTCACTCATTTGTGTTGACTAAGATTGAAGTTATCATCTGGGTAATTGTCTTACCCCTTTATACTATAATTTTTATATTTTGCTTTATTAAGAAAATTTAAAAAGAAAAGTAAAAACATATGGTATGTTAAGTTGTAGTTATTTCATGAACACTGAGCAACGATTGCTGTGAATAACAAAATTAATTATGATTTCACCAATGATTTTTATTTCACCAGTCCTGTGTAAAATGGAAAAACAAATAGTTTTTCTAAATTAATTTGGTTTGGTTTCAAACAAATGTTGCCCTGGTTCACAGATGTTTATTGTATATAAACCACAATTTTAGTGCTATAAATATATTTCAAGGAACTGTAATGTTAATGCAAGATTTCTGCTCTAAGATATCTTATGCCCAAAGAAAATCAAGTAAACACACATCAAACAATGGGAATCTGTGACAGAATAGCTTAAAGAAACTTGTTTATGAAAAGAGAAAAAAAAAAGAAACTTATTTTCATAAACCACATATTATGATTCAAGTATTATGGAGTAGACAGAGAAATCTGTGGAAGCACGAAAATAAAAATCAAGAAAATGAATTATCCTGGATGGAGTTATTCATTTTCTTGTGTACTCTCTTATTAAGTATGTATTTCTGCCTTGTTAACTAATTTAGAAGACCCTTGAAAGCTCATAGAAGCAATGGAGAAGAAGAAGGTATGACTTTTTTCTTAGGGCCCAGGTATCATCAGAAGCAGATACAATGAGGAAGATGAGAATGTGTTTGATTCCTCACTATAGGAAAGAAATGACTGAATAGTGTAGAGAATAGATCCTGGAACCTTATATTAAATACTCTGCTGTACGTGCCACCTTTATGATCATTTGTGGAGCTTCTATTAGCAACCAATTCCTGGAAAGCACACTACACCCATCTTTTACCTCCCCAACTATGCTACTTCTCTAAAGGGTTGGACCAGAGATTGTTGTAAAATCTCATTTGAAGAGATGCCAAGTCTGTAGCTAGTTGTTGAGAATTGCTGGCTCTACATAATCATATTGACTTGAAGCTGATAGCCATGCATTGTCATTCTCCAGCAAAAGGGTTTCCAAAGCAGAGAAGGTAGAGGTCATGTCATTTCCAAAACACAAGAAGAGTTTAGTTCCCAGCTGCTTCCCAACACTGTCATTTTGAACATGGTTGTTTAGAGTTTGTGTTCATCGCAGGGTTAGTGCACTATGAAAATAGTTATTGCCACCATTCTTACTTAGATTTCTCAAGCTGTTTCATTTTTTTTACAACTTAAGAATCTCGACTAGCACAGATATGTAGGATGAAGCCAAGTCATGGTGAGTCATTAAAGCCAAGCAGAGAATTGTGCTTTGGTATAATAGGAAATGACACCATCAAAGACTTGGGCTAGAAACCTGAAGTGATCAAAGTGGTTTTAAGAAAGAAGGATTTGGCAGCAGTATTCAGGATCGATTAGATGATCCTAGAATCATGTAAGCCAGCTCAGAGTTTCATGCAATATACGAAAAATCAGATTTGTAAATGTTACATATATCAAAATAAAATTAATACTTACTATTACAGAAGTAATGGCTACCATATGATGAAAATTTATTAAGCATGAAACACTGTACTTACTAAGAACTTTATGTATATTAGTGCATTCTATTTTTAGGTTATCCTTTTATCTTAAAACATTACCCTTTTATCTTAAAACAATAAAATAAGGTTGGTAAAAGCAAACATCTGGCTTAGTTCTTTAGCTGAATTTAAACCCAGTACTATCTAACACCAAGCATCTTGCCCTTTTGTTTTACAGCATTTCGATAATATGAATGTTATTGGAGCATACATCTTATATCACATTATAGGACCTGGGTTAGATGTTAGGGATGTAAAAATAAATAATCTCAGTTCTCTGAGTTTATACTGACTACAATATTTTTGCAAAGAACATTACCAAAAATCTTTTCGTATAAAGTTTTTCAAAGAACAATAGAATGTCTCATATAATTGTCTTAAAGAACTTCAAGTGTAATTATCAAATCCCCAACGGAAAATAGCATTTACAAAGAGCAACATTTAAATACCCTAATTTAAAATTTAAAAGTTTCTTGAAATATCAGCAAGACCACAAAGTGAGACCAATATTGTAGGAGAGCAAGTAATCAGACAAATGAAGTGAGATTTCTGATTCTGTAGAAGGTGACAAACCCATAATCACTGCTTAAATTCTCTTTAGAAAGGTCACAAAGGTGAGAAGGGGCATGCGTGAGTCTCAGATTCTATTATGAAATACTATGAAAAAGCCCTTTAAGGTCAAAGGTGAAAGAGATCCAGAGTGTGGTGTGGTGGGGAGGGAACAGGAGTGTAATTAAGTAGGGAGACAATAGCAATGACCACAACAGAGTCCAGTAAGAAACGTTTTCCCACATACTTCCTCTATATCGAACTAGGAGGAAGTTTTCCAGCCCTGTCATCTCCGGGGTAGGAATACAGTAGTCTAGAGCTAGTGCCAAGAGTTAGAATAATGAATTGGTATGGAAACCTATCTGAATGGAAAATGCATAGGAAAAAAATAAAGGTAACATGCACCATCTTTTTTTTCCCCTCCCCCCTAAACTGCAAGAGGGATCTCTTTAAAAAGAGAAGTGTTCAGGACAGAGGTTAGATGATAGTATTCTCAAGTGACAATGTCAGCCCATATGTATGAAAGTGAGGAGAGAGGACACAGGATAGTTGAGTCCTTGATATTACACCAGAAGCTGTCTTTTACAAAGGACACTTCCACACCTCTTATCTAGTCAGAGACTATACCCAGATCCTGGGATTGATCACCACTATGAGTACTCAAAACCAAAAATGTCAGTAGATACTCCAAAAGAATATGTATTTAAAAGAAAAATGACTGTGACATCTATGGAATATATGGAACACAAAAGAGAATCCAAAACCAAATAAGCAACAGCAGAAGAAGCACAATTAATAGTCAAGATATATTACAAATTAAATAAAAAACCCAATAATAATATCTTTGCATGAATAGAAATGGATATTGAAAATGTGAAACAGAAACAAGTATTAATAAACAACAGGGACAGATATTCATAAGATAGATTCTTGGTAGGGTAAATTGTTACTTTAAGTAAGGGACTTAATATATGTGGTAAATAACAACATAGGCCAAGTTAATAAATGAACAAAGCACAGAAAGAGTGGGTTGAAGAAGCCTCCCCCAAAATATATAAACAATGAGATTTAAAATCTAATGGTATATAGTGGATAAAGGATGTGTTGACAGCTATATAATAGAAATCTCTAAAATAAACAGAATAATAGTTCTTAGAAGAACAAATATTTTAAAGAGTGAAGTTTTCCTAGTATTTAAGTAACCTATTAGAAAACTCATACTGAATGGGCCCATGGCACTACATATGAAGACAAAACAGAAATAAATCTGAACCCATTTAAATAAATTTTGAAAAGATCAAAAACAAAGAAATGAATCTGGGATCTACCAGAGTGAACAGATGGCATACAAAGAACTAGGAATCTGTTTGGTATTGGTCATGTTAGCAGCATCTCCTTATGCAAAATGGGGATATTCTCAAAAGCTTAAGGAAAAGAATGTAGAGCTCAACATTTCATATTAAGCTAAACTGATATTTAAATGAAAAGGTAAAACAACACTATATTTCAGAATAAAAAGACTTGGACACACAGACTTTATTAGAAACAAATACTGGAGGAAACACACCACTAAGAACAGAAATAAATTTGAGAGAAAGCCCTAAGAGGGTGGTGTTTGCACTTAGTCTCACAAGACTTCAGAAACCACTCTTTGTTCGCTCTTCAGCTGCATCGAGGGTTGACTACTCCTGTGATTTGTGTTTCCACTCATCCCGATGACCAACTAAAAACCTGGGTACCATCTTAGCGAACTGTCTTTTTCTGTTTCCCTCCTGTTCGGTCTCAAATCCTGCCTCTTATCACTGCTTATTGACACTTAAAAATCAGCGTCTCCCACGTTCATTTGACGGTTACTTTATTCCACAGTTTCTTAAATTGCCTGATCCGTTTTCTGTCTACATGACATGTGACATTTAAAAGGATTATTTGAAGGGACAAATTCCATCCATTAGAAGTGATCATTTTGCATACTGCAATGACCTCACTTTGAGCTCCCTGCTGGTTATCTTCTTGCCCTAAACTCAGTGCAGACAAACTCTCCTCTCCAGTATGTTATACCCTTACCCACTAGTCTGGAGATAGTTCAAATTTCTATGAGGGCTCAAGATTTCATTACCTTTCCGCAATACACTGAAATGGTCCTATTTATCTTGCTATGTCTCCAATGAGATCCCCAAGCAACTTGAAGGTGGGAACTGTTTTCTTACTATTTATAAATATTTTTGGAACCACTGGAAAAAAATGAATAAATAGGGGAAAAACAGATTTTATGAGAACTGATCAAATGCCAGCTCCATCATCATATATGGTCAAGTTATAAAATTAACTGTCAGTTTTATTTTTTCTCACTTATAAATAGGAACAGGAAAGCTTACTGAAGAGTTCTGTTGTAAATTTAAGTGGAATTGTAATGTAAAACACATAGCACAATGTCTGTCACATGATAGATGCACAACATAATTTTCTCCCCCAAGAAATAAATATCCTTTAAGTACTACTAGATGCACATTTACCATTATAAAGGATGAACTTTGGGTGTTTATTAAAACACTTCTAAGTTATAATTAACAATCCTAATTCAATAGTTTGGTGGATATAGGAAAATCTTTATTTTTATCAAGAATCCACTGAGTTTCTTGCTGCTTATGCTACAATGCTTATGCTAAAAAAAAAAAAATATATATATACTCTCTCTATGTGGAATTATTTCTAGAAGATATGTATAAAGGGATGGAAGTAACAACAAAACAAGGCAATGAGTAGAGCGTATTTGCCAGGGAAATCCTCTTTGTGAAAATATCACAGTAGGAAGACTTCTACATTCATTTGGCAACAAGAAAAAGTATTAGAGAGTTAAGTATTTGGATAACCTTGTGTTGGATAGCATATGGGATAAAAAAACAAGATACCAGAAGGAGCTAAAATTTACATTCACAACAGAAAGCATTTTTTTGTTGTTGTTAATATTACTATCAGCATTAGTAGGTATGGGAGAGAAAGATTACTCATGATCCTACTAGAAAAAAATTCCTAGAGATCTCTTTTCCCTTAGAAAAGACTTCAATTACAGTGATCAACTCTTCTCATGAGAGATGGAGAATGAGGGAGGAAAGCAATGGCATGGAGACAATTTCTTCACATTGAAATATAGAAAACAAATAAGGCTGAGATTAACTGGATGTAAAGACAGTAGCTGTAAAAAACCAAATGAGCAACTATAGGAGTCAGGATTATGGGGCCAGGGAACAAGGTAGACTGTACCTGCTGAGGAGGCAGGGATAAATTCAGGGGTAGAGAAAATTATTCTCACTGATGGCCTCACAGCAGGAATCTACAGTCAAGTCTAAAACATGAAGATTGATTATTGATGCTTTCTCTATGCTGTGGCTCCTCAGTACACCTGTCTAAAAAAAAAAAAAACCCTCAAATATTTAATAACATTTCCTTCAGTTTGTAGTAAATAAAACTTCTTATCATGTCAAGAAAACTAACTGAGAAAAAAGGATAAAGCCTGCGAATTAATTACAGAAACCAGCAAATTTTTTTAGGTACTTTCCTTGGTTGTTTTTAAAGTGTATTTATAAAGCTCTGATTTTAGTTTAAAGGTACACAATACAACAGTTTTCTTATTACTCACAAATGATAAGAATCTTCAAAAGAATAAACTATTGTTCTTTCTTTCTTTCTTTTCTTTCTTTCTTTCTTTCTTTCTTTCTTTCTTTCTTTCTTTCTTTCTTTCTTTCTTGTTAACTTGCAATTATTTCCCATTGGTTACCAATTGTCAAGATGGATAAACACAGTAAAGACAATTGATACTCACGAGTTGGATAAATTGTGATAGCTGACTCTTAAAATTCTGCTAAATATAAATAACTCTAACTTTACTTTCTCTGTTTATAACATCAGCAGGTCCCCCTGAGTGAATTATTACTTCAGATTTGACTTTCAGTCATTTTTCACTGTATCTATTGCATTGCATTTATTTTGCACTTTATCATTGCAACTTTGGTATTTGGGGACAGAAATATTGGAAAAAAAGGATGTCCGATGACTTCTTGTTAGTTCAATGAAAATTTGGGATGTATTTTAAAGCAATTCTAAATTAAGCTATAGGAAAAAGTTGAAGTAAATTACCTTATTTTTTTTTTTGTTTGTTTCTTTTTTCTGCTGTTTGGATCCACTACTAGATTCTTAAAATACATTTGTTTAACAAGTGTTACCCCACAAGGCAGGCTATGCAGATCCTGATTATTTCTCCAGCACCAAAACTACAAATTCAATAAGTGCTTAGCATAACTCATTTATTTGCTGAGTACACTGAAATACAAATGGAACCCCAGGGCATTGCTGAAAATATTGAAAGACATCCGATACTGTTCACTCATCATTTATCTTCTTTAGTGTCTAAAATTTGTGAATCTTGTAGAAACAGAGAAAAAAAGTTAAGGAGTTGTCAGGTTCACACGGCTTTCCACTCCTTTTTTGTCACTTGTCAGCAGAGGCATATTTTCAAGTCAGCTATGGCTATTGTTTTTATTTAATCCTTTATGTGGACCATTTGCCTCTCTTTTCTTTTAAAGTTAGTCATATCTAGAATTTTCAAAAAGATATTGTCATATATATGTCTCAGTAGGCAAATAAACTTTAGGGGGTTATAAAACCTCTGTGTCAGAGACCTTAATTAAAGTAGACCATAAACACAACCTTGCTATACCCCATCACCTCACCTCTGATGAGACATAAACAGTCTCATAGACGTCAATCAGTAGCATTGCGTGGACGATGGAAAGGCATACACACTCTCCTGTTTATATCTGCTCATCTATGACTACTGGCTGCTTTGATGATTGGATATTTTGCCAATTAAATGCCAGTGGAAATACAGGCAATCACACACATTTCTATCTATGTTCTGTAACTTAAAATGGCTTCAGCAATGTTTTACATGCAAACAGTTACAAAGATGGTTACTTATATGTTAAGAAGTGATAATTAGATCTAATTGGATAGAAGTGTAACTTAGAATCTTTTGACAGCTGAATCCTCAGAACCCAAGGTGGCCATGTACAATATTTGTGGCATTCCTATTCCTCCACAAATGGCTCACATGCTTTACATGCACACATTCAATATTCACATACCCAGAATCCCTACCTCCCTTCCTCTCTCTCTTTCTCTCTCTCTCTCCCTCTCACTCCTTCCTACCCCCTGCCCCGCCCCCCACCACACACACATAAATACAATGACCAGGAACATAAGAGCAGAATGTTCTAAACTAAGTTTCATGGCGGTAAGTTTTCATGGTGTTTGTAATTACCACAGAAAGCGATTTGTCTAACATGTGTGTAGATTCACTGCATTTGTAAAGCAGAGTGGTACTGATTGATTAATAATTACAGCATGCTATGGTTCTCTGGTAATGATTGAGATGACCTTTGATAATATTTATGTTTGCATCATGTTTACCTTATTGTTAGACATTTAATTGAAAATTTTCCTAAAATAGCAATTTTTCTTTCCATATAGGAATATCATTTCTGCAGAAGTGAGAGGAATTAAAGAAATGGGTGATGAAAGAACTTAGCTTCTCAGTGGTGGGATTTTTATTGCCTCCCCCTTTTCATTTTTAAAAGAACACATTTTAAATCTATCCTTGACATTACCCAGTTTGAATGATAAATAACTTTACTTAATAAGAGTAACCAAACAAATGTTTTTCAGAAAATAATTTACAAAATACTTCAAATGGAATCAATCATTTTTGCCCTGGTTGGTGCTTCATAAATATTTGTTAACCAAAAGAAATTATTTTTAAATGCTTGTCATTTCTGTTACTCTTTTGATAAGTGCATAAAGCACTTTAATACTCCTAGAGAGTAATTTCACAGGATGAGCCAAAAGACCTTAAAGTATGACTATCTTTTTCTTAGTTCACTAGAATCTGTAAACTGGAACATGCAATAACTTTTGATGAAACAAATGTATTCATAGGATTAAATTGACAAAATACATAGAACCATTAGAAGATAGAGCTGTACATAGATAGATATGAATGTTCAGCAAAGCAATATTTATAATAATAAATTATTGAGGAAAATTCCATATTTATTCTATTTTTCTAGTTCCTAATGAAGAAGTTTAATAAATTGTCTATAAAATCATATGATAAATATTTATAGTCATTCAAATTACATTTCACAGACTCACTTATTTCTAAGAAAAATGTTCATAATATGTTATTAACATTAAGAGCAGGTTAAAAATATAAATGTCTTAAACTTGTTCAACCACTATGGAAACAATGTGATGGTTCCTCAAAACATTAAAAATAGATCTACCATATGATCCAGCAATTCCACTTCTGGATATATATCGGAAATGAAAACAGCATTTTGATGAGATGTATGCACTCTCATATTCATACCTGCATTATTCATGATAGCTAAAATATGAAAACAAGCCAAATGCCCATAAATAGATAAATAGATTAAAGAGATGTGTTATAAATACACATCGAAATATTATATAGTCACAAGAAAGAAACATATCTTATCAGCAACAACATGGCTAGACCATGAACACATTATGTGAAGTAAGATCAATCAGACAGAGAAAGGCAAGTACTGTATGATACTACTTACACATGGAATATTAAAAAGTTAAACCTTTAAAACACTGAGAATAAAATGGTGGTTCTGTTACACTTGGGACTGTTTCTTTCAGGAGCTAACAACTATAAAATATGTTTTAAAATATTATAATATTTAAAATATATATTTTATATATATATATATTTTAAAAATATATATAATTTTTAAAATATATATATAATTTATATACATATAATTTTAAAATATATATATAATTTTTAAAAAATATATAATATTTAAATATATATATATAAATCATATAATTACCTGTAAAGTTACAAATCGTTGATGAAGAAATGAATTTGTTTTAGAAACTACAAAAGTAAGAATGATTCATTAAAACTTTAGAATAAAAACAAATGCTTCTCTAGAAAACTAAAGCATAAACCCATGGCCATTGGTTAGAGCTGTCAAAATATTCTAGTCTTCATACAGAATGTTGGGCAATTAACTTTTAATTATTTTAACCTAGATAGAAAATACTACAGTAGAATGTGTATATATATATATATATATATATATATATATAATATATATAACATATATATAATATATATACATATATATTATACACACACACATACACACAATGTAATATTATGAGCCATAAAAAATGAAATTTTACTATTCATGGTGAATGGGTGGACCTAGAGGGTATTATACTAAGTGAAATAAGTCAGACAGAGAAAAAAAATACCATATGATTTCACTTATATGTGAAATCTAAAGAACAAAATAAAAAACAAAACAAAATGGAAACAGACTCATAGAGAACAAACTGGTGATTTCCAGATGGGAGTGAGCTAGGGAGCTGCGTGAAAAAGATGAAGGGATTAAGAAGTACAAATTGGTAGTTACAAAATAGACATGGGTATGTAAAGTGCAGCATAGGAAATAGAGTCAATAATATTGTAATAACTACGTATGGTGCAGGTGGGTACTAGACTAATCAGGGGACCACTTCGTAAATTATATAAATGTCAAATCACTATGCTGTACACCTGAAACTAATATTAAATAATATTGAATGTCAACTCTAATTGAGAAGTAAAAATTTTTAAAAAGAAAATACTACAGTAGAAGTTAATGCTACTCCAAACCAAGGAATGGTAATGGCCAATAATAAAGTTTTGAGTTCTAATGTCAAAAAGGCTCAGATAGACTCTTGGGGATGGTTTGGCTAACTACTATGTCACATAAGTGACAATAAAGAAGACTTGATGACAAATAGTTTCTCTTTAATGAATAAAATAAAGGTAGGAGTTACTCTGGTGCTAGTAATGTAAACGCTGAAAGGATCTAAAGCAGTGTTTTCTTACTTACTCAGTGTGCCTCCCAGCATTTTATTTCTCACCAACATTGCTCCCAAGAAGGAGGAATATACTAGCCGTTATTGTATTTTTTTTCTTATGTCTTCCTTCTTTTTTCTTCCTTCTTCCCTCTCTTCCTCTTTCTTTTCTCTCTTTCTCAGCATTTAGTATTCATTTTTATTTTAACAATGAAATTTTCAATTAAAATACATACTAATGAACTTATTTTGAAGGTTTGCAAAACGGTACCACTCAGAGATATCATTTCTGCTTACCAAAAATTGTTGTCTTAGAAAAATACGAAAGCACAAAAGGAAATGTTGAATGTAATCTGATACAGTATAAAATATATAAATTATAACACTAAGTGAGGTGGTTCGCTGACGTGTCTTATAATTTTAACAAATAATTTAGGTTATATTTATTCTTTGTGTTAACAATTCACTTGCTATCTTTTGAAAACAGTATAAACCCTCCTTATTTAATTTTCCTATGGCCTTTATTCTATTTTATGCTAGAGAGGAATAATAGGTGCAAGAAAAATTGCATTCTCTCTGCCTGGCAAATTTTGACAGTGGGATTTGTTACTAGAAGCAGTGTCCCTTATTATTGTTCAAGAATAGTTTTACAATAAAATCATAACTATTATACAAGTATACAATATCAAAAAAAGTCATATGAAAAATTTAATTAACTAATTAATTAATATGGGAAACAGTAGGCTACTAGAACTAATTCAAAAAAGTATTTGAAAAACACACACACATATATATAGATCATTAGAAAAACTGAAATGATTTATCAACTGGTTAATGTTTATAAGTCAATAAGAAATTAAATCTCCACCTATAGCATTTGCATTTTATGGATAAGAATTATTTGCCTCACTATCAGTATTTTATCACAGAGTTAAGAAACCCAGAGACAAAGAAAGATGAGTTAACTTGTAAAGATGTGCTAGCCAGGGCATCCAGTCACATTTTTGCCCATATCAAAATCCTTAAAATATTTCCATAATAGTATCTACATTCTACAGCAGTGAATAACATAGCTTAGATCAGATTTTTGTTTTGTTTTGTTTTGTTTTTAGAAATTTTGTTCCTATGCATTATTTAGGATTAATGAATACAAATGGATTGTCACACTTTATAGAACTTAGTTCTACAGCAAATACAAGAAATCACTGGATCCAAAGAACTTTGTATTGCTAGAGAAGAGATTATGATAAAAAAAAATTTAGTGCTTAGAGATTTTGCATGATATACCAAACATCAAAGTAAAAAAATACTGAGAAATGTTGATTCAGAAGAGACTGCTTACACATTTACATGTACCTAAAAGAATCTATAAGTCCTAAGTGTGATACAGACATTAAACACTCACATGAATACACCTCCCAAACTATTCCAGAGCAGTTGTGATGCTAATTTTCAGAGCAAAGGCGTTTCTTATACAGCTACTACATATCTTTTTTACTTATCTATAAAGGAGGGAATAAATGAGGTATTGAAGTCGAATGGAAAAAAAATAAAGGAAGGGTATCAGGAATTACTAAATGCCACTTTGTCTTCCTTAATTTCACCAGACACTACTTGTCCTACTGTACTTTCCTTCAAACTTATACATTATCCACTTTTCTTATTCTCAAAATGAGATTTGCACTTTAATCTGATATTCATAATCATGTTATTTCCTTTGAATACTCCTTCTCCTTTTCGCCTATCTTTTTCTTAAGCAAGCCTGAAAATTCAGTTAAAATGTCATCTAATCTGCCATGCCATGTTCTGGGTTCTTAAAATGTTACTTTGCTCTTATATGACTGTATATTCTTTACAGTAGAAGTTTATTCAAATTTGTCTCATTTTGCATGCACCTAACAGAGTAACACAGAAGATGAGTCATATCTAAGAATATTAAAATAACTAGCAGTATATTAATGACTAAGGGAATACATGAATCAGTAGGTAAATAAATGAATGGAATGGAATGGAATGGAATGGAATGGAATGGAATGGAATGGAATGGAATGATTTAAAAATGTAAGCAAGTGCCCCTTTTGTCTTTAGGTAAGTGCTGGGGTTTATTGATAGGTCATTCTCAAAGTGTAACATTTTACTCCTAACTTAACAAGTGAAATGTTTGTCCTCTCTGATTCCATCTTATTCAGGTCTACTTTATTCCCGTGAACTTCAGGCTAATAGTTTCTGGTTAGTTTTGCATATAGACATGCTAATTGTTAAAGGAATTCTACTGGTGACTTGAGTTTTACAAAACAACACCTTACCAGGAAATGCCTCTCCCAGGGCACTTTGTACATAAGAGAAGTCTGTACAAAAATAATGATCATTTAGCAAAGATTTACAGGAACCTCATGAATGAATTCACACCAACTCGTACAATCTTCCTCAGACCTCTGCTGAATACCTGCTGGTGCCCAGATGTCTGTGATTGTCACCTCTTGTCCCTCCCATTTTTCCTTTCCTTGTCATAAGAGAAGCCTAGACTCTGTACTTTCTTAGATGAATCATATTCTTGGCCAGTGCCTTGTTGATCAGTAACTCTTGCCTTATTTTAAACTCAGATGTTTTAAGTTTTGGCCTTTCAAAGCATCAGGCACACAGACTTTGGACAGGCAACAAAAGTAGGGACAATGAGAAAAGCATTCAATTCATCTTTTCCCCCAATTTGAGTCCTGATGCAAACCTGCTTTACCGAATGAGATGCATTTAGTCTTTTCCAGTACTTTAGAAATGAAATCCCATTATTCTCATCAAAAAAATCGAATCCCTGAAAAGCAGAGGTCTGGAAAAAAAAAAAAAAAACCTACTTGAAAGTGTCCTATACTCAAAAATTCAGCTATGGAATAATGAAATAAAACAAACAAAACAACACTTCTCCAGAAGATTAATATCTTAGTGTATAGAACTGTTATTATTTCATTAAGCATAAGAGAGGAAATATACAAAAATTATTATTTCTCTTTTATCACTTTATCATTAAAGAAAATTTTGGCAGATGCATGGCCTTAATTTTTTTTTTCTCTTTGTGTGTGTGTGTATTTGTATGTTACAGGATAAATGAAGATTTTATACTAGAGTCTTGAAATTGAGATTAAATCTAGTAATTAAACGTGAGAAGCCTCTGGTTTCAAAACATGATTCCAAAGCCCTACAACTCTACTAATGTTTATTGAATTGAGCTGAAGCAAATCTGAAGTATTTGTTTTAGGGATAACAATGGGAATTGTGTGGGCAGATACCTTCAAACTGTTTTTTGAAATGAGTCTCCAAGCTTTGCAAGCACTGATAAGTTAGTTTCCAAATATTCAGGTGCTTATCCAAAACTTTCCAAACTACCTTCTTGACTTGCTGATGCATGCTTAAGTTTAAACAATCTGCCTTTTGTTTCTCTTCTTTAACCAGCAGTTCTCCCCAAATGATAGTATAAACTGCTCTTTAGAATCTGTCATATATGTCTTATTTTGAGGTATTAGTATTATATGAGACAAATTATAAATCTAGAACTGTAAGCCTAATTCCAAATTTACACTGATGCATTTATAACTTTGGCATACTTCTTAGCATCTCTGTGTGAATGTTTTAATGCAGATTGAATATTATAATATTATCTTGGTTACAGAAGTGCTGTAAAGTCAAATAAGACAAAGAAGAAAACTGAAAACTATGCTCTATTTTAACAACAAATAGCTCTGATACTGCATCTAAGAATTTTTTTTTTTTAACAAATGAATCTTAGCTAAGTATGCACTTTGTAAAACATTCTTAAATGTGATAAATAGAGGTAAAAATTGAGTGGGAGGGTCAGCTCTAGAAATTAGGGCCAGGACATGGTTGAAGGCTAAGTGTATTAGAAATTATAGAGAGGCGAAATGTTGAGAAAGGTGATTGATCTGAACTAAGTTGAAATATGGAAGTGTCCAGATACTTATAAAAAGAAATTGAATTTTGATTTACTGGTGGTTCAAACTTCATATAGTTTACATGAAGTAGCAATGAAGGAAGTTTGACTTAGGACCACTAAGTGTATAGAATACATTTCAAACTCATTAAAAAAAAAAAAAAAAAAAAAGCTTTGACAATAAAGAAATTTTTACTAGATAAAAGTTTGGTGGCAGCTATATACTTTATAGTTGAACTAGGGCTAACCGTTCAAAACTCACACTAATATTGACCTTTTTTCCTCCTATCATAACGAGTATGCCCAAAGTCAGTTAAAGTCACCAATTTATATTGAAATTTTCTTTTTGGCATAAAAATTTGTATTTAATTTTTTAAGTGGGCAATAATATGACTTCTGTTGCTTTTATCCCCTAGTCCTTAAAATTAATCCCTTTGAGAAAGAAATCATCTGAAATTCAATACTATTTGAGACTGAAAAGATAAAGGTTTTAATTAACTGCCCTAGAGCTTATCATTGTGAGAAAGGGGTATTTAGCTCAAGTGGTGTGAAGAGGTCTTAAATTATTCTATCAATTGAGTTTTCCATCTTTTTGTTCTGTATTGTAAAATCCTTTAATGGCTAAACACATCCAGGAACTTGGACTTTAGACTCTATGAACAGCAGGGAGGAGATCTGCAACTGATGTAATGTTCACTCCCATGTGGACAGAATCATTAGGCTTTCTGTGATTCATGCATATGCTAACAGGGTGAGTGTGAATGAATCAGAATGGCTATGCTCTGGGAGGCCAAATTCTTAGTTGTCAGAAAGAAGATGGGGGGTGGAACAAAATTAGGAAAATTAAAAGCTAAAGAGAATCAAGCACTCCTAAGTTTCTCTCACACTAAATGAGGCCAAATGCCAATACTTTAATTTACAAGCATCCATGTCCAGTTACTTTAGAGACATGACAATGTATCTGACAATGCATCAGCAGATGGACGTTCAGCTGACCTCGCAGGTCATTCATCACTGCGATGGGAAGTTAGTTCACTTCTCTACACTTCAGTTAACAGCCCCTAAAAGAGTGAAAGTCAAGACTTGCAGTTGAATGTTAAGGTCATTCCATTTGTCAGAGACCAAATCCTCAAACTCTTGCCAGTTGACCCACTGACAATATGCATGTCACTTAACCTCTCTGTACATTTAAGTTATTGTATTACATTTTTAAATATGCAATGAGAAGCCTTGAAATAACACACTGTCAGAATTTTTTTCCTTTAGGGTAGGTGACAGATGTTATGGAAATAACATTCTCCCAATATTGAGTTTCCCAGGTACCCTTCAGTGTATCTTAGAAATGTGAGTCATAGGATTTTTGGCCCTTGCTGTTCGAAGTATCTTTCATGAACTGGCAAAAGATTGTTAGAAATACAGAATCTCAAGCCCTGACCCAGACCTACCAGTTCAGAATCTGTATTTAAATCCAATACAAGGTGATTTAAATGTATATTAAAATTTGAGAAGCACTGTTGTAATTGTCACTTGTGTATAAGCCATGGCGAAATGATGTTTAAAATGCTTCAGAATTCATGCTTAAAATTTTACCAGATATTTTTTCACAAGAATGTAATATTTTAAATCTCTGCTCTTGAGCCTCATGAGAACACATCCATGTCTTAATTACCTCCATATATCTAGAATCTTCTGAGTAAAAATACATAGCAGGAATTCAAGAAATGTCTGTGGAATTGGTTTAAGATATAACTTTAAAGTGAAATATCTTGAATTTAAATTTTAATAACTTTTGTATATTTTATGTTTTTAAATAAATTAAAATTATAATTTAAAAAATCTTGCCATTCATTTGCTCCATGTGTCATGGAGAGCTTTTAAAAGCCAATTTGCTCTCCATAACACTTAAGGGTTTATGTGTGCGAAACATCGACCACATAACTCCCTGTTTTCCCATTGGTCAACAGAACATGACAAAGAAAGTAACTCCTAAAAGTGCTACTGAAAAAAGGCCTCTGTGAAAAGAAAGAATATTTTGTTTTGTTTTTCACTTGCTCCTAAGCCAAGGATGAGCAGGGAATGAGGCGTAAAATATCATATGAAGACTGGAACACCAGCAGAACTGAAATGTGTCACTGCATTATCTGATTAGATGTCTGCTTAACTATTATACTAGATGAACTGCCCCTCCCCAGAGATAAAGGAGAAGAAAAACTAGGAGACATGAGATGTTGAGGGACCACTAAAGGAAAAGAGACTAAGACCCACTATACCAACACATTTTCTGGACTCTACCTCCTTCCCTTCTCTCTGCCATGTCCTCTCCAATTCCCACCATACACATACCATAGACTTTTCTGATTTGTCAGATTTCTGGAAGATGACTCTATTCACAGATGTAGGGTAGGCCTGACTCAGCCAAATACAGTAGATGAGGTTGTAGGCTATAGATTCTTCTGGACTTCTGGCACACAAAATAAATTAACATATATTTCAGAAAAATGTCATGGTGCCCCCAGCAAGGAAGTAACTTGAAGACAAGATACTCAAACTTCAGAGAAATGTCATGAATATATAGACATGCTCATCACCTCAGCTGAATGCATTAGAACCACCCAAGGGATCAAAAAGACCGTAGGCTGAGACGTTGGCATAGCAAGCCTGACCAACAAAGAAAATCACTCCAGCTATGCCCAACTCTTTCTTATTCTTCTGTGCATCTCTTCACCCTTAATGTAGTGGAACTGGTCCTTAGAAGAGGGAAAAAGAAGAGATGCTTTATAGCTTATCTATGCCCAATCCTCACTTCCGTTTGACTATAACACCACACCAGTCTGTGTTGAAGAAAAGGAGAAGAGTTTGGAATGGGGTATGGAAGAGACTCTTTAAAATGAACAGAGCAGTTCTCCACCTCCAAGATGAAACTGATCTAATAGCTTAAACTGGCTGAAAAGTTAAAAAATATGTCAATAAGAAGTTAAAGTAGCTGCTATGTAGCACAAAGGGTAATTCTACATAGCTCAGTGGAGGAATGGTCACTGGAAAATAAAACCACTTCACATATCCACTTCAGCAAGCTGACATTCATCAAAAAACCTGCCTATAATAATATTCTACAACCTAATCTTCTGTCTTATATATGGGATCAATATGTTTGTATATCTCAATATCATTAATGTTATAGCAATTGTACTATCTCCTGTTTGGGGATGATGTCACTTTCTTCAGGAAAACAAAATGATTTTAGATCTACTAAAAGATTTTTAGACCAGAAAAACCAGATTTGGCATCCCCAAGCTGCCCTAAATTGACTGAGAGCAGAAGACAATTTTTTTTATCTATCTGGGTCCCGGAACTTCCTCTGTAAATATTAGAATACAGTCTCTCTCATGAGAATGCTAACAGTTATATTTTAACATTTGTAAAAAATTCATAGCACCTTGAGATAGCAAATATATTGAAAAGAAAACAAAATATGTTCTGTAAACATCCTAAAATAAATATGATGCAGTCTTTAAGATTAAGTTTCTTTTTAAATATCTTTACCTATTTTAAAATATTAAGAGAAGAAAAGATGTCATAAAATTCCTCTCTATATTCTAACTCCTGATGAGAAAGTTAGTGTTTCCTTTTTACTATTTTCCAAGGAAATAGACTAGCAATTATTTTTTAAATCTAGAAATGACCAAACACAGATACCCCTGTCCTTACATAGGAATGTTCATTGCCAATAGTAAATAATGTTCATTTGCTTCTGTGAAACCACTTAAATTGCAGCCTATTTTAAATAGCACTATTTAAAATATTCCTGATAGCTATAACTAGTTTCATAACAACTCCTCCTGCTGCAAATCCAGCTGCAAATCCAACTTTTAACATAGACCTGTCACTAATCAGCACTATCCAAAACCAAATCCTATAGTGCCATAATGAATGCAGGACAATTGAGGAACTGAGTTCATTTCTCCATTTGAATCTTGGAAGTAATCCATTTTAATCTGTATGCAAAGATCGGCTTTTGAAGGAATAATTGTACTTTGTTTTGGTCCATCTGGATTGGGCTATAAATATGCTTTCCAGGTTTTACAACATTAAGTTACACAGACAGCAGTCAATGTCAGAATAATGTTCAAGAAGTCCTATATGGATGATTAACTTGAGAACATTCATCAAAATTGTGCTCTGATATTAAGGAGGGTGGAAAAAAATGCATTCCTAAAGCTCGACGCAATTTCTAGGCTCTTCATTTTGGCGAATGAGCTGAATTTATTTAAAAAGTCCTGGGTGCTTTTTGTTCTTCCTTATAACTAAGCCCAATAAAATAATCACATTTTTCTTCATTCTTTAATGTTTGCATATTATGCTATGCCAGGAATTACATTAAAGTATTAGAGTGACAATAATAAAATAAAAAATCTCATTCTGGTTCCTGTGGTTTAAGGCTTATATACCAACCTTCTATGATTATTTTGTCCATTATGCTCTTGCATATGTTTTTTTGCAGGATTTTACAACATGCTTCAAAAGTATTTGAGATTAAAGATTTCCACTTTTTACTATGTATGGTTTCAGTGTTCACATACCTTTGATTTTTTTTCCGCTCTCTACAAACTTAAATGTCAATTGTAATCTAAATTAATTTGCACTTGGAGTTGGCAAGATGGTAACTTTATTTCATGTAGAGAAACCACAAGGCAAAGCAGAAGATGTTAACTGCAGTTCTTGATTGTCTCCCTGATATTTCTGGCTTCCCTCTTTAGTTACCCTAAAGCCAATTAGATACTTGTCATTGTCATTTGGGAAGCAGATTTGAGAGAACAGATACATAAGTTGATTTTGTCTTTAGAAATATTATGTCCAGATTTCTTATTGAAGCAAAATTGTGATGAATTCCCCATTGTTAAACATACATAAAAATCAATTTTGGTGAGTAAAATATATAACTTTATCTTAAATTAAACATGGATCAGCAGTCATAGAGACTCATTGAGTACCTGGATCCCATGCTTTAGATATCTCATATCTCAAATATATGGCAGGGTGCCTGAAGCGTTGAAGTGACTTATAAACAAGTTGTAGACAATGTAAAACAAATAAATGGAAATAAGATGTGTCTTTTCAAATCCATATATGCAGCACAAAAGTAACCACTGTAAAAAGATACCACGCAATCTCTACAGAAACCAAGGAAGATGCAAGTAGACTAAGAGAAGAGGTTTGGGTTTGGCACGCTTCATTGACAGCCAATCAAGGAAAGATTTGTAATGTGCCCCAGAGCATGGGGCAGGTGAGTACTCTCTAAGTATAGTACGGCTAGGGTTCACAAAAAATAAGATCGAGAAATGCAAATAAGAATATTATAAATTGTTTAGGCAAATGAGATCGGGATGATGAAGTAAAACAGTGGGAAAGTCATTGTCTGAGTGTGCGGTGTCCTTAAGTTTAGATATTTAAGAGAGCACGAAATGTTTACCTTGGTTTGCAGTGTTTCCCAATAGCTCCTAGACACACTGGAAACTGGGGAGTTTAAAAGTTTCCAAAGAGAGCTTAGATCTTAATCACTGTGTTGATGAAGAGAATGAAGCCATTGAGGCCATTGGACTAACAGGAGGAAAAGAGAAAGTAAAATAAAATAAGAGATCAGAGTGTGCACTCTGGAAAGGCCTGGGAATGGAGTTCTTACACATTTGAATTGTGCAAGAAAGTGAAGTCCTTAGAATAGGAACCTCATGCTTTACCTATGCATCCTATCTGAATTCAGTTTGCTCAAGACTATCGGAAAAACCTCCATGCTTGCTTTTAAGATGGTAGTATTGTGTTATAGTCCAATCTTGACTAGATGCTCTTCAAAACAAAGTGCATTTATTTCCTTTGATGGTTACAGAGTGATGTCAGTGAAGTGCAGATAAGCACACAGTGCAGTTTTCCATTCGCAGATCCTTAAGTGTTGCTTAGTGATTAAGTGTTACCTTCTAGAATGACTAACAATAATTTTAAGTCTGAAGGTCTCAAAGAAACCTCTGGGGGAAAAAAAAAAGTCAGGACATTTTCTAACATGATTAAAGATAACCATTAAGGTGGACAAGAAGTCATTTGTTTGTTTTTTTTTTTTTCCAGTTGTGGGTTAAGGTTTGTGTTCTTTGGGTCTCCAGGGACTCTCTGGCTTTTATTCTATCTTAGGAAACATGAAAGGCTAGGTGAGAACACTGTTCCACTGCTCACAGGCAACACGCCTATCTTCTCAAGCGCTGCATAATAGCTGCTATGGAAACCTGAAACGCCAAGCCTCAGCTGCCTTCTGGCCAGAGGAGAATCGAATGATATAAGGGTTGTAATTTTCTATCTCCACAGAGTGGACACCTAAAGATTTGAGTAAAAAACTGTCCCATCTCTCCTGCATCCTCATGTGTCTGCATTCTTGTAAAGACCAATTAGACAATAACAAAAAGAAGCATGGTACCGCTCTTTTCGTGATCATCAGTGATTCCTAAATCATTTGCATATGAGACCACTTTTCTTATTCTATATGAATTTCTTTAAGAGGTATTTTATGGCCCTCTGAGAACCTTTCAGAAATATGATCTAGTTGGAACCATACTACTTCTTTTAAAATAAGGGTGTGAAAATAATTTGTAAACTAAAGAGCACTGGAATGAAGGTTTTTATGTTTTCAAAATGAAAAGGACAATCTCCCCAAAGAACCCAGGATGGAATACAGAGTTGCTCACAGGTTGTAATGCAGAGTTGCTGCAGTTTGTGAGTATCATAAGTCTAGGCTAAACCTGTCTTTTATTTTAATTGATTTTTCCCCTTTAACCTACCTTTTCAATCCTATTTCCCCCTCTCCCATGGAAAAATACTTTATAATATTTAAAATGTATCCTTCCAGATTCCATTGGATTCTTTTAAAAGTTTGCCGTTAAAAATATTTCTTGGCTGTAGCATTTATTAATCCTTAGTGTGATACATGAATCCAATCTTATTTCTTTCAAAAAACGTTTTGTTTTATAGATCTACTTATGTAGATATATATGAATTCAGTCCTTAACATCTAATTATTGTATAGTATTTCCTAATACAAATATATTTCATTTTGTTTATTATTCTCCTCATTTCCACATGTCTTTTTAACTGGTTATATATAGTTTTCCAATCTTACAGATACACAATTGTTTCAGTTCATCTGTTTTCTCTTCAATTCTGATTATTTTGTTATGCTAGCAAAGGTGTTAAAGTACTAGTGTTAGTTGCTAAGTTGGATGAACAGTAACCTTCTGTGTCCCTTCCAGCACCTCTGGAGCTTTATTAGGTGTAGGATATAGCAATCTATACTCATTCCCCACCTCATAGAAATAGAGAACTTAATTTACTTAGAAACATGTAAGACTCATCAGTAACTGTCATGATAACCTTGTGCTTAATAAAGATTATAGTTCAATAATGCCATGTTTGTACTTTTTCCCCAGAAAATAGGGAACTAAAATACTTGTTGAATAAAAAAAAAAAAATTGTACAAAAATATCTAATGTGTCAACAAAGACACAATTAAAGCATTAATAATTTGCTTCTGATGTATACTTATATGTTAAATCCTTAGTTCTCTCTTTAAATAAATAGTTGCACATTTAAAATAGTTATGCACTCAATAAAACATATACTTTGAGGCAAAGGCCCTTAGCTGTGGGGTGGTCATTACAATGACTTGGTTATATTTCTTAATGCAAGGCCCAGTGACACAAGTGTCATTGCCTTCACTCATGTCAACTAAGCTGAAGAAGCTCCACCTGAAGAGAAATAGGAAATATGGTTTCTGTTATCCAGTATTATCAATGGGGCTTCCTGAAACCGCAGCCCTGTGCATAAGAGCAGGAGGATGAGGCAGCTTTCTTTATTATAATCATTGTCTTCACCATAGCTCCCACTGTGGAGATAATTTTTCTGAGCTGCCACATTTAACAGTCCCCTTATTATTACTTATAACAGTATTTAAGGATATTTAATTGTTGGTTTCCAATATATTTTCTCCAGTTGTTTCATTCCACTTTAAGGACTTCTATTCTTATAGTTTGAAAACTCACTATGAGGCTAACAGCTTTATCTCCAGGTCTGACCTTTCTGTCAGCTTTGACTAGGCACAAAGAGACTTCTGACCTAGACATCCATCAGCTTATAGACCATATTTCTTATTTTAGATAATGAGCCTGTCATCTTCATAGTCATACAGTCTCGATATTCAAATATCTTTGTGCCATTACTCTAAAAATGCATCATTCCACCTTGCCCATGTTTACCTTGAAATGTGTCTCACGTGCATGTGTTCTTCATTCTGAGCACCATTTCTTGAAAGCTTATATTTGAATAAATACAATATAATGCATTTCTACATTTTATTTATGATTCTTCTAATCTCATTTTTATATATCACCAAAGAGGGGCCAGGGTGGTATGCTGCTTAGACTGTGGGCTCTGAAGAAAGATGTTCAGATTTCTATACAATTTCACTTCTACAAATCTGTAGAAATCTGAACAAGTTAGTTAATACTTTAACATCTTAGTTTCTTCACTTATGAAATAGTAGTGATGCTATTACCTCATGAGATTATTTGAGTTCATTCACATAGCCCATAAACAACAAAGCATAATGCAGTGTGCTCTAGAAACTATAGAGATGATATATATGTGACTCAGAAAATGCACAAAACAAAGTGCCACCTATTTCCTTCAATAGCTGACAAAACTCCCTCTGCCAGCTTTAAAAGCCTTGTATAAATTGGTCCCATCTCATATTCAATATCAAACATTTATGTTCATTTGTGTCTGATTTAATTAAGTTACTAAAAAATCTGAAATAATTGCTAGCATTTTCTCATAGTGTTACATTAGCCAGTCTTTTTTTTTTTTTTTTTTTTTTTTTTTTGCATAGTTTATCCTATTTAATCCTTACTACAGCATGAGCTCATACTCAGAGAAGAAAAAGAGTTAGACCAATAGTAGCTAGTAAGGGAAAATCTACATTTAAATAGAAAATCTTTTTAGTGTTCAAATTACTTTCTCTTATAAGGGCATCCTCTTTTACCAAAATAATTTTTAAAACACTTACTATTATTAATTTTGAAAACAAAACATATAATTAGCAAGAACTTTTCTAGAACTCTTATCAAGGTTTTGGAAAATAAATGAGGGTTGAAGTTTGTGTTTCATTAACTTTATAGTAAATTCCTTTCGGCTCTCTGTTGAAACACACTAACATAATTCTATGAACATGAGATGATACGCCTGAGAGGAAAGGCAAAGGTACTTTCTCAAAACCTCAAAACAAGGAGAAATCTAAAAGAAAACAAAAATAAATGTAAAAGAGAGACTACCTCTGTATTTCAGGATGAGAAGAATTAAAAAACACATACACACAATATGATAATTTTAACATAATGTGCTCATTAGTTTCTATGTGACACGTACATAAAATAAGGTATTTTTTTTTCTAATTTGTTTGGCTGCATACACTGTAATTGTCTTTTATATGACAATTATTTGTATTTCATTTTTATAGAGAGAATGAAAATAGAATTCAATGTACAAAGATATTTTCATTCAATTTATTTTTCAAGTTTAACTGAAAAAGTTCAATGAAACTTTAATGTAATATGATAAAATAATTACATAAATTTTCAAAGAAACTATCAAAATTTTAAAAGTAAATAGGAAAAAAAGATGAGACTGGATACCAGTAAATGTCATAAAGGAGATATACCTTCTACAAAATAGATTATACTTAGGATTTCTTTATAATATAAAATAGAATACAGTTTCCTGGAATGATATATCATAATTATAATAGGTTCAGAATTAGACCTCATTATGTATAATAGAAGCACCATGAACAATGGAAAGTGCAACATAAAGCACATAATTCCCTTTCAAGTAAAGTGACTTGAAAAAAAAAATGACGAAATTAGACCCTCCATTTACATAGTACGCCAAAATATATTGCAACTAAATTTGAGTTCTTTCAAAAATATTGAGAAGTTATATAACTGATTCTTTTTGAAATGATAAAGAAAAAAATCAATGATGAAAAGAAAAAAAATGTCATGTCTAAAAATATTTTACACAATAATAAGAAAAACAGGAAAAGAAAGAACAGATTGGACAGACTATATATAATGCAATCATGATAAAGATTTATTATTTTTGTTTCAAAATGTCAGAAATTTTGAGGTAAGCATAGTTCCAATTCTGCTTGGTCTGTAATCCCCACTAAAATGCAAAAAAATGTCTATAAAGAAATTTTTTAAAGGATAAGACCATAAGGACAAAAGAGACAAGATAGTAGATAACAGAATACTAAAGAAGTTTAAAAAACTTGACACTACGTTACACGAGGAAGTAACCTAGAGGGACCTGATAGTTGGCTTAGAGAGAGAGTTGGTAGAGAAAGTGAACATTTTTAGAGAAAGTGAGGTAGGAGAGATAGGAAGAAAGTTTAAATTGAAGTGTCAAAGTCATTTAGTGACAGCCTGCTTCCTGAATCCCACACATTCTTTCCATTGTATAATCCCTCAATGTAGCATGTTATCCAAATACCCCAGTGGTACTGGCCTAAAATCAAGACTGAATAGGGTTCCATTATATTTGTATTCAAGCCGAGGTCCATACTTTACATGCTGGTATATAATTTGGAAGGCAGTCCTATTCAACTGTATCTGAATGTAATATGTTAGAAGAATATTATACTTTCATTGCTTTAAGTTCCAATTTTACAAAATACCAAAAAGTCAAAATAAATGAACATTTTTTCCTAAGTAAAGATCTTCTAGGAACCCAATATTGTGCTTTAAATTATGATGACTTTAAAACTAGAAATAGAATGCATGATCCTTGCTTTTATGAACATGCATTTATCAGAAACAACTTATATCCTGAGAGAGAATAGATACTGAGAGATGAATAATTCTCTGCTTTTCTTTGTGGTGACACTTTATTCTTATATATACATTTTTAACTACATGTAATATTTTAAACTACAACTAAAATTAGCTTATTCCAATTATTTTATACCATTTTTATTTATCAGATAATATGTAAAGTAAATTTTATTTCTCAAACTCTGAGAAATTTCAGAGAGATAGATATTGCAAGAAAATAAAATAGATAGACATGGATCACTTACCATAAAAGAAACCCTTCCTCAAGACAGATAAAAACTAGATAAATGTTAATTGACTTTAATAAAATTACAGTAAGTGCTTTCAATAATAACATTCATTTTAATTTACACCACCGAAAAACACTTCAGCTATCTTCTTGTCTTTTTAAATAGTACATGGATGCCAGAGAATGGTCCCTTTAGTCCTAGCCTGCTGCGAGTAACCTTGACTCAGTGGGAATCTCAAGATAACAAAGAAAATTTTATTTCCCAATGCCAAACAGAGCACCTATTCATCCATGAGTGATCACCCACATCCGTACAATCACGAGTGAGCAACAAAAAGAAAATATGTCATGGCGCTCAGTGCTCAGTGTTCAGTGATTCTCATCCACATTCTCGCAACTGCATCTCCCAGGCCCAGATAGCAGCTGTGTTCTTAGTTTATTCTCATGACAGAGAGATATCCCTGCACAGGCAAGAGATGCATCTGAATTCTGAGACTCCTGGAGGCCTGCGGATTTGGACACCTAAGAGTATCATTTACTCTCTCATGGTTATAAGGCTTCATAATTGGCACTAAGCCCATTTGTTTTTGTTTCCCCTCTCTCTTTTTCTCTATTTCCTACAGAAATTGGCTAGCTTCACAAGCTGTCATAATTTTATTCTGGTTCGATCTCTGGGGAGAAGTATTCTCATCACATCCAAACTTGTTTCTTTAGTATCAGATGGATAGTAGCAATAAGAAAGGCTCTTTACCCCAAGGCTCCTTCTGGGAACTTCAACAAAGTTATTTCTAAAAAACATGTTACTCAAAGACACATTCGACTCTAGTTGTAGATAAAAAGAGCCCATCATCTCTCAGTCTCCCATTTAGTAAATTCATGCAAACTCCACACTATACTAACAGTTACCACCAAAACTCTAAAACCACATTCTGCGAGAAAAGTACATAAAAGTGCCTAATCTCAGTGAAAGAACACTGTCTGCCATTCCCAAAAGTGTACCTTGAGAATATCTCGCTCAATTTTTATCTTGCACAATGACACATCATATTACAGAAAATGATTTCTATGATTTGGCTATGTTTTAAAAAGTAGTTTTATTCCCAGTTTCACTTAATATACTTAGTGAATTTTTTGGTCCGAAACATTTATGTGGCCTCCCCTCTTTCTTAAGCAGGTTTCTGTGTGTTCTTAGAAAAAAATCCATTATATCAATAATATATTGCTATAAATTACATATATATGTATATATATACATATATATGTATATATATATACATATATATATGTATATGTATATATATATATAGCAAGTAAATGAAACAAAGTTTATTTCAATTCACTATAATTTTACTATGCCTGCTCACAGTGTTGTCTACCGTGTAATCTTCAATCATAACCTGATGTTTTATAGAAGTTAACATTTTAAAAGCAATCTGAAAGTGCATTATATTTTTCTAAACTAATTTGATTGGAATACATTTTTACTTTTTTTAGAAATTTATTTTCAAACTTGATCTCAAGTTCAGTTGTTGATTTTTTCATTGTACCCTTAATTTAAACTTCAAAATATCTGCTTATTCAGTTGGCTTTATGAGGGCAAGAATCATGCTATCGCACTTGAAGGAAGTAATCATGGGCCATAAAAAACTTAATTTAGATCTTAAGCTTGAGAGTCAAGGAGAACTAGTGAATCAACTTTGTTTCCTACTTGAAAGTACCCTTCTAAGACCATGGAGATTTATATGGGACTGGTTATTCTATTTCACTTGCTAATCAGAACTCTTGTTACTTTAGCAACCTGCATTCTTTGTTTCCCCCACACTAGCATTCCTGAATCTCTTACCCCACCTCCCCACCCCCAAATGATTTATTTCCCTAGGCTACAGCCTGTGGGTACATTACATATTTTAAAACAACACATTAATCTATAGCTTTGCGACCCAGACAGCAGACACCGCCATTCTTCTTGATAACCACCTCTGGCTATTATAAAGAAAGCATTTCTAATTTAGGCTATGGTGAAGAAATTGTAGGGGATGACGTGTCTTACACCATTCTCCAAACTTACGTTTAGGCAAACCGCCAGGTGAATGTAAAAGCCACAGCTGCAAATTTTCATTGAAAATGCCCTGTGCAAGTCTCTGATGCTTAATTTTGACTACTTAAGAATACATAAAAAAATAAAAAAAAACAAAATGCACAATGGGCTGCATTTATTAGAGAAATAAGTATGATTTAATTATTGTCTTTCACTTTCCCTTCACCTCAGCATCAGTGAACAAGATCTCTTGAATCTCTCTTCATAATCCTATGTTCCTTTTATATTCACAGTAAAACCTTACACTAAAAACTTAGAGTTTATATTCTAATTTCCATACATTAATTAAAAAAAATAGTTTTCAACACTTTGCCAGGATAAGGACAAATATAGTTAGCTTTTAAAGGAAAGCAGAGCCACTCAAATCTCAAAAATTCTTCTATATTAAAATTATTCTTTGACATTTTCTTCAGAATTATTCCATTACCTAGAACATCAATCAGATATACATTCAGCAGGGCACACAATCCTAATTAAGCAAAGATTGATATTTAATTACAGGAACACATGACATTTAAAGGAAAAACTAATTAAAATATTTTCACCTCAAAGCTTTGTTCTCATCCATGTCACACATGAGTAAAAATAGCATATATATGCCATGGTATATTGATTTCATTATATTTTCATACATTTCTATATTATTTACAGAATTCTGAATGTGATTCACTGGCTTTTGTATTTTTTTCATATATATGTACATATAGATATATATTTAATGAAACATTACAATAAACAGCTGACATGCCATTATACATTCCTTTTCATCTTCTTCCTCCCTCTGCCTAGAGATAGTCACTATCCTAAAGTTGTTATAAATATGTTCCTTGTATGTCTTAAGGTTTTTATTGTATATACATACACATACACATATATGTGTGTGCATCTATATATATTATCTTAATTGATTTATTTTATATATTGTGCTATCCCTTATAGTTCTTTATGAAACACGATATTTTTTAAATTAAGCATTTAAATCTAAATTAATGTATTTTAATTGCTGAATAAGTGGTCCCGAAGTCTGCCTTAGTAATCTGCATAAATAAAATTAATTTCAACAATTATCTGAAACTAAAACCCTAAAATGTTTGGGCTGACCTACTTCGAAGAATTAAGAGTCCTTAACCAGGTATCTAGAACCTGACTTCCAAGTTCTAATCATGTAAATCCAAGTGTAATCCAATTAACTTAAATTCTCTTGTAACCTAGATTAATGACCTAACACTTACTATTAACTCTAGGTGGCTGATTATAAATGTTTAAGAAAAATGAGACACATAATTCACCTAAAATGTGTAATACTAGACCAGAGGAATTTTCTTTCTGACCGCACATACCCTAATTTTTCACTATGCATGAAGTGTGGGAACTTTCCTAGCAGTTCAGTTCCAGGGCAGCAATTGGCTTGATGTTTTAGTGTTTAAGTCAGTGTACAATAGTCACAGTTTTACTCTTGCTAGAATTGTCTTTATATAACTAAATTCCCTCATCCAAAATGAGCTTTTGTTAGCTCCTCGATACTTTCCTCTGCTATGACCTAAGAAATTAATAAACTAAAATTGTTTTAAAAGACCTAAACTCTACAGCAAAAGTGCGATAACAGAGAAAAATACCTTACAACTTAATAACTGAAAATATCTCTCTGTAAAATGTGGGCTTTGCACAATTTCTGGGTTTTCTTAAATTCTTCAGGTTGAGTATATTCATGATTCCCTCTTCGTTAAGAAATGGTTCATGTGAACAAATATGCAAATGAATGAACATGCAGACACACTGTGTACAACATAACATTAGAAAACCTGGGTTAGTAGTAGTCTTACTGGCGAGTCATTTGTGTGTACATGTGTGCGAGTGTGTCTGTAGTTCTTACTCACTGGAAAACCTACAAAAGTGTCTTCTATGCAATTAAATATATTCATAATTTGATTTTCTTCCAAACTTTAGACATTTCTGATATTTTAAATCTATACTACACAAAGCCTAGTGGTGAAGTATCAAATTTTTCAAGGCTGGATTTCAGCTCTGATTTACTATTTATTTTTTGAATGGTGTTCAGCAAATCATTTATCAAATGCTAAATATCAATCCCTTTCCAGCTCCATTCCAGCAAATGGCTTTATCATTAATGCATTGCTCAGGTACACAAAAAAGTAATTTTTAATTTTTCTCTTTCCTTCTTACCATCCAACTGCTAGCTCTTCCTCCAATACATGCACTTGTCATCATGTTCTCTGCTAAGATCATGATGCAAAGATGTCATCTTTTGCCTGGACTACTAAAAATCTTCCTAACTTATCTCTGTTCTTCAATTTTTCCATGCCTCCCCATCCCCCCCCCCAAAAAAGTCTCCTTTCTACAGTCAAAGTGAGGCTCTAAAACATTAGACCTTATTACATCCATTCTGAAGAACTTCCAACATTTTCCCACTGGGTTTAGAATAAAAACCCAACATCCTTACATGGCCCAAGGGATCAGATTTTACTTATATCTTTACTGTTAGCTCCTTCCTTTTCGTCTTTCTAAGTGTTAGTAAATACCATTTTTGCTGATACCTTAAATTTGACAGTTTGCCTCCTTTGAGATCATTTCAGTTTATCTGTAACTTTTCCTGTAATTATCTGAATGCAAATATTCACATTGTTGGTTCTTTTTATTCAGATGTTTTCATTCAGAGTCAAAGAAAAGTTTTCTGATCACTTAAGCTAAACAACTTCTTGTTCTGACACAATCACATCATCAGCTTTATGCTCCCCATAACACCAGGACTCTGAAATATTATCATTCATGTTTTGCT
Organism: Eonycteris spelaea; assembly: GCA_003508835.1. Lineage (NCBI taxonomy): Eukaryota > Metazoa > Chordata > Mammalia > Chiroptera > Pteropodidae > Eonycteris > Eonycteris spelaea. Next base: position 2,986,386 of record PUFA01000067.1, on the reverse strand, counting down.
TATATTTATTTGTATATTCATTATTATATATGTATATGTATCCTTTATTTACATATCATGTATAATAATTACATATGATTCATGTATTACATTCCTATCCCATTAAACTCTAGGAGTACAGTTAGCACTGTTTCCCCGAGCTAGAATATAGCAAGCGTTTACATATTTGTTGCACGAATGCATTTTTTGAGTCTTAGTGTCCTCATTTATAAAATGTGTTATAATACCCTTTAAATTACAGTATAATTTGTAAGGATTACTTCTTTCTCAGAAATGCCTACTGTAAAGAGAGATGTGCAGAAAATGTAACTATTATTTCTTATTTTTTCTAGGTTCTTCCTCATCTTTAAAATTTATTTCTATCCCTACTCTTACAGTTGCCATCTTTCTTTTTTTGAAAAGTGACAAATTTTGCAGGTCTAACAAAATTTAATAACTTTAATTATGACACAGATGACAAAATAAATATGTAGGCAACTATGAATACATTGATTTTTCTTGCCTTCTTTGTAAAAAAAAATAATAATAATTATAGGAGAATACACATACTTAATCATGATCAGTTTTGAAAAAAAATGACCCTGATAATCTTAACAGTTTTTTTCTAAATGCACATAATGATAATGGCATAGTTGTAAAGCGACTCCCAATTTTCAAAGTAGTTATCCATATATTCTCATATAAGCCACAGAATACTGTATGCAAACTGTCATCTCCACTGGGCACCTGAGAGGGTTTCGCTTCACCGTGAGAAGAGGCTTCTCAGAGTCACCAGGTCTAGCAGGCTTCGAAGTTGAGACTGGAACCCACATTTGTCGAGGTCTACTTTAGTCCTTTCCCCACTGCTCCAGACTGCAGCAGGTGTGGCTTTTCCTTTCTCATTGTCTTTCTTCTAGCTTTAATCATTCTCTCTTACTTCATTCTTACTTACTTCTCTTATTTGCTTTTTTTTTTTTTTCTGGCATCTTTCTCCCTTATTTCCATTTTTCGCCCTATAGCCACTCTTTAATTAGTCAATTTCACCTTCCTCCTGCAGCTTTTGTCTTAAATATCTGATTTTGTTTTATTGTTATTCTCAATCTTTCCTGTTTGTTGTTGTTGTTGTTGTATGTATGTATGTATGTATGTCTTTCTTTTCTTTCCCCTTGTGGCATTACTAAATGTCTGGGGTGATCTTATGTAAATGACAGCCTATTTAGTTTGCTAGCCATGCTCTTAACAAGTATTTTAATCTTTTTTTCCAAAATTTAAATCAAGTTCCTCGTCTGAAAGATAGACGACTATATTCCTTCAGGACACCATCATCTTTTCCTTGGATTGCTGTAATTACTTCTTAACATGTCTGTCTTTGTCCTTGTCCTCCAGAGTGATTTTATTAAACTATAAGTCAAATCCCATTAGTTCACAGCTTGCAACCCTTCAATGGCTTACCATCTCACTCACTATTAAAGCCAAAGGCACCACCATGATTTACAAAGGGTTACACAATATAGTCTCACATTATCTTTAGTAACCTCCTCTCTGACCCTCTCTTTTTGCTCACTCTGCCCTGTCACACTACTTCTATAATCCTCTCATGTAAAATGTACATTCCTATCTTAGGTTAGGTCCTTTGAAATTACTTTTAATTAATATATTCTGGTTCTCTGCTCCTCCCGTGCGACAGACAGCTGCTTCCTTCTGCACAGTGCCAGCCGTGATCCTGGGATAGGATGGTGAAGGTCGGAGTGAATAGATTTGGCCATATTGAGTACCTGGTCACCAGGGCTGTTTTTTACCATGGAAATGTGGATATTATCAACATCAATGACTTCTTCATTGACCTCAGCTATCTGATTTACATGTTCCAGTATGATTCCACCCATGGCAAGTTCAAAGGCACAGTCAAGGCTGAGAATGGGAAGCTTGTTATCAATGGAGAGTCCATCACCATTTTTCTAGGATCAAAATCTCACCAAATTCAAATGGGGCGATGTTGGTACTCAATTTCTGTGGAGACCACTGGTATCTTCATTACCTTGGAGAAGGTTGGGGCTCACTTGAAGGGTAGAGCCTAGTGGGTCTTTGTTTCTGCCCTTTCTGTGGATGCTCCCGTATTTGTGATGGGTATGAACCAAGAGAATTATGACAATTCCCTCAAGATTGTCAGTAATTCCTCTTGCACCACCAATTGCTTGGCCCGCCTGACCTAGGTCATCCATGCCAACTTTTGCATTGTGGAGGAACTCATGACCACAGTCCATGCCATCGCTGCCACCCAGAAGACTGTGGTTGGCCCCTCAGGGAAGCTGTGGCATGTTGGCTGAGGAGCTGTCCAGAACATCATCCCTGCTCCTATCAGTATTGCCAAGGCTGTGGGCAAGGTCATCCCTGAGCTGAATGGGAAGCTTACTTACATGGCCTTCCATCTCCTACCCCTGACATGTCAGTTGTGGAGCTGATCTGCCACCTGGAGAAAGCCGCAAAATATGATGACATCAAGAAAATGGTGAAACAGGCATCAGAGTGTCCCCTCAAGGGCATCCTGGGCTATACTGAGGACCGGATTGTTTCCTGTGACTCTAACAGTGGTACATACTCTTCCACCTTCGATGCTGGGCTGGCATTGCTCTCAATGACTACTTTGTCAAGCTCATTTCCAGGTTTGACAATGAATTTGGCTACAGCAACAGAGAGGTGGACTTTATGGTCCACATGGCCTCCAAGGAGTAAAAGTCCCCTGGACCACCAGCCCCAGTGAGAGGAAGAGGCTCTCAGCTCCTGGGGAGTCCTTGCTCCAAATCTATTCCCCAACACACTGAGAATCTCCTGACCTCCAGTTTCCATCCCAGACCCCCTGAAGAAAGGGAGGGGCTTAGGGACCCCTACTTTGTCATGAACCACCAATAAAGTTCACTGTACCCAGCCAAAAAAAAAAATGATTATTAATATATTCTATGCTCTTCCAAAGAGGTTTACATGTCTTGTCTTCTGTCTTCATCATCTTCTGGTATGTGCTCAAATATCAACTTTTCTGTCTGGCTTTTCTCAATCTTCTTCATTTCAAAAGTGTTACCTTTCTTCAGAGCACCCCGATCCTTTTTACTTGGTTTCTTTTTCTTTCCTTCTTTAAATATATTACCATCTCTAGTATTAAATAATTTGTGTATAATACTTTTTAAGTTTCTGTTTATTTCTTGCCTATCTCCTCCCCACTACCCCCAGAATGCAAGCTTCAGGGGCCAGGTGTTATTGATTTAGTTCACTGGAGTGTCTAGTGTCTAAATTACTATATGGTACAAGATGACACTCATTGTGGAGTGAACCAATGAATACATTTATCCTTTATATGTAACTGGCACTGTGACTCAAACAACAACCAAAAATATTTTGCCCCTGGTTCTTATGCCTTAGTTAGTTTGGAAGAAACTTAAGAACCTACTCTACCTGGTTTTTTTGTGTGTGTGTCATACATTAGATGTGTGATTAAGGAAAGGGAGGGGATTACTGTCAGATTCTGGTTGCTAAAGATGTGAAGGCCAGTCATTTCCCTTCTGAAAGCTGTTCACCTCAAACAAATCACAATTATTGATTATAACTTTATAGATCACAAAAATATGAAGCACAACAGGGTTTCTTCTTGAGAGTGCCCAGCTCAAAAAAGGGAAGCTACCAATAATTAAGACAGGGTCTATAGGAATCAGCATTCTACACTTTATCCATTTTCTCTTTGCCTTTGGGATCATATGGTCTCTTTCCTCTGCTCCCCACCATGTGACTGTCTTATTGCCTCCACTTATCTCCTCTAGTAGGCTAGCTTCCCCATCTAGCTAATCATTGCATGCATCCTGAATGTCTCCAAAATTCCATGGTCTTACAAATTCAAAATTTATCATTGACCTAGTGACTTTCAGTGTCTCTTTTTCTTAGGACAAATTATCAGATGAGTGATAATACCCTAGAATCAGGGGTTCATTCCTGGTACATACTGCTGTACAAAGATGGGGACACAGGGTGCTTTGGGCTGACTAACCCAGGACACATTGAAGGTAGCAAATACTTGCTCAAGAACTGTTTCTGTTTTGGGGTCCAGTATGTGTGAGGCACCCTCGTGTGCACTGGAGATATAACAGTAAGTAGAACATCTAAACACTTACATTCATGGATATTTCATTCCAATGGAAGAAGACAGAAAACGAATAAACAATTATCCAGAGAGAGTTAAACTTTGAAATGCTATGAAAATAGTTGAAAAACTGGACCAAACATCATCTAATACCTGACTCAAATCTAAGATTGTGTATGCAAGAAGCTTAGAGTCCCTATATGGAGTAATAAATATGAACAGATAAGCACTGTGGGAGTAAAGAGGGAGGGAGAACTAATCCTGACTTCAATGGTCAAGGCAGTTAGATTTTAAAAGTAGGAGGCAAGTTTAGAAAGTCTGATGTAAATTTCCCTTACTTGGCACCTGCATTTTCTTTACATTGACTTCTAATTACCTTTGCAAATGGCTGTGGATTTGAACAGAAGTTACATAGGCAAGAATATGCAAGATGTATTTGATGGAGAAAATGGGCTCATTGTCTGAGTAAATAGAGATGATGTTGGTAAAAAGCATTAGTGTTAGAAAACATTTTCACAGACAAGATCTGATTTGAAGGTCAGTGGATGAGATTATAAATTTTAAACAATGACAGATACTTAAAGGAGTCTGAGCAGGGAAATGGCACCTTTATGCTAATGTGTGTCTAGACCTCCACTTTTACACAAGCTCTACCCTGTACCTTCAATGTCCCTTGTCTGTACTACTTGGTTCCAAAGTCCTCAGCATAAAATCTTTTACCAGAGGTTGAAAGTAAATACCTAACTTCCAAAGCTTGAATTGAACACCCAGTTCTGATTTCCACATATTCTCTTATGATTTCCTCAAAAACGTTCTCCTTTCCTCTCTTCTTTTTACTTTTCCTAATCTGAGTTATCTTTTCTCATCGTCTTTCAGTTCCCTCTTCATTCACAAAATCTTACCTTATCATGACAATCCTTATATATCATAATAAGCACATGTGATTTGAGTGACAAAATTCAGCTTATATTTCATGTTTCCATTATTTTGTAATAGTTCTATGTATTTTATTTATTGTTATCTCTCAGATTTGGCTCTAGTTATCCCAGAGGTACATGCCATAATTAACACTGCTTAACACTTTTATTTTTACAGCTGAGTAGAGAGTAGGTACTCTAAAATAAATTTTGCCTAATTTATGAGAAAAACACACTTACAAGACAAAATTTTGACTTTTGAAAATGTTTACCCCAGGATAGCTTTAAAAAGCTAGTTTTATTAGCACAAGTAAGATATTTTTCTTACTGTGAAAATATAACAACGTAGTGATTTTATAAGCAAGATACATTTGTACTAATGGTTTCAACATAGATACCAGTTTCTTAAGAAACCAAACTAAAAAGAAGGTTGTTGGACCATCAACAAGGCATTTGAGTCACCCGGGGGGGAGGGGAGGACCAGAGGTAATAAGTGTGTCCATCTCCTAGGGACTGAGGAGATTAGATCACGCTATTTATGTGCAGTACTCAGTGCAGTGCTATCTCATGGTGAAAACCCAGAAATTCAACAAGATATTTAGATGAAATGAAACTACCAAAAACTTAGACATTCTATGCACATATATAAATATTAAGATAATATTTTTCTATATAGACAATATTTGATCTCCAATCTCTTCCTTGCACCCATCATTCCCTTTTACTCTTTTCAGATAGTGAAAAAGTTTTCTATATGTACAGCTCCAGGGAAAATAATACTAAAGGTATTTGAGGATAAATATTCATATTTTGTTTGTTTTCTTCTTTTATTTGTATATAAAGTAAGCAGTGGACAGTGAAACTCATAACAAAGGCAATAAACACACTCGATGTGACAGATAAATTTGTGGTAGAGATTGGTCAGTTTTTCATACTACTTATTTTCCTTTCCTACTGGGCACAGAGATAGACAATATTTTCTTGACCCCTTTGTCATTAAGTATGGCCATGTGACTGCTATGAACCACTTAGAAACCTGGCCCATAAAAATGTCCCTTGCAAATTTTTTATTCTGTCTCTATCTTATATTATCCAGCAGGCTGGATACTAAAGCCTGGTAAAACATGGAAGCCATGCATTGATGAAGACAAAGTCCCTGTGTACTGAGATCCTTGACTCTCTCCACGGTGACTCCTTTGTTTTCAGGCCTTCTTATTCCCCCATTCTGATTAAGCATGCAATGAATCAGAAATAACTGTCTAATTATCTTAGGTCACTGAGGTTTTTGAGTTTGATTGTCACTGATGTTAGTGTTCTCTTTTGCAATGGGATGCATGTATCTGAGTTTTTCCTAAAAGAGCCAAGCATTTTGGAGTGTGCATGGAAAAAGCTCTGAGTACACAGGTGATGGTATTTGTAGCATGGGAAATTATGTGAATAGAACTCAAATACCATTTAGTGAGTAAGACATAGTTTAGAATTTCAACCTGCAAAGTTAAGTCTATAAAGGGGTGAAAAGTAAAATTACAGAAACTTTGGGTGATTCTAGAGCATATAAAACCACTTATTACCTTCCTAGGGTGTAGTCTAAAAACACTGCAAGTTATTGCTAGATGTCTCATTTCCACCACACTCCTAAACTATAGAGGATCTATGGCTGGGAGGAAGTTGTAGGTTTATGGGTCCTACCTGGAGCAGCTGTCCTGGGTTTCACGCTCTCCAGAGCACTGGGGATGGCCAAAAGCTTCCAATGTACTGACAGAGGTATGAAAGGAGAAGCATTGGCCAGAAATGGCCTTGCAGGAGGGATGGACAAAATGAAGAATTACTGGAATGGAAGGAAAGAAGTTGACTATTCTCTGCTACAGTACTTAGAAAATAAAGGGAGAGATACCCCTTTCCAGACAAAGGGAGGAGTAGACTCTTGCTGAGGTATGGGGAAAGAATGTTTGGTGTGTTTAAATTGAGCTATTTATGTGACCCCTTTTTCTATAATTTTCTTTTAATATGTTAAATATTTGGAATAACCAAATTATTATGCTCTTTTTATTTTAATATTTAATTGAGGCAATACGATAGTATTTTATATATTATTTAAAAATCAGATATCACAGTGTTCTTTTGTGTAGTGTGTTTTCACTTAACAGTTTATGATGCACCTTTCACCTATTCACCTGAATATTTATCATCACAAAAATGTAAACTAGAGCGATTTATTCATTTACTAAGTAAGCCACAGACTTGGGCACATTGACATGGGAATAGGATGTCCCTAAATGAAGCCAATATCTGTGGAACAAAATCTCAATCCAAGTCCTAAACTTGCTAAACGTGGGCTGTTGCAGATTGCCAGAAGGAAGAGTTGACACAATGTTGGGTCCTTAGTCAAGGATACCTTTACCTTCCTTTAGTAATTCTTGGCAAGTCTGAGTCAGTAGTTACTGAAAAACATTTCAAATGTAAGGCAAAGGTTTGTGTATAAAAGTTAACTATAAATCAAACAGTCTTGGTAATAGTCTCTTGAACTATGGTTTATATATTTATAAGTAAACTGTATCTCTCAAATAATCAAGTTTTCTAATTAATTTAGAGGTAAATTTATATTATTTAAAAAATTTAAAAAGCTCTTTTGTTTGTTAAGTTATGAGAACATTTGAAAATATAATTACTTAGAAAGAGTCTATATTACATGTAGGTCTCTCCCGGGGTAAATCATCCCCAAATTGAGATCTCAAAGAGCAGAGATAAGCATTGCGAGGGATAAACTCACACAGAGGGATTGGTCTAAAGGGAGAGTTGGCTGACCAGAGTAACTGGAGAGACATGGAAGATACTTGTTAGAATAAAATATTGTGAGAGAAAGGAAAAGATTATGCCTGCCTAAATTTTGAAGATAATGAAGAAATTTCTCATGAAAGGAGAAAATAAAAGGCAAAAAAGCTGAATTGTTATCAGAGAAAACACATTTATTGAGTTGGTGGTGTAGGGGAGGATGATTCCTGCTTCATACTGAAACACATAATATTTTTCATATTTCTAATAGAAATGCATATATGCTGGCTTAAGATTACTTTCCTTATGAGTTTTATGTTGATTCTTCACTGTGACTTCCTAAATAGTAACAACAGGTTATCATTCCAAAAGTAGGAGTGTTAAATTAAATATATATACTGAGTAGCCTTGTGTCTGGCATAGAGTCAGTGATAAATAAACGATGTTTCTCTCCTCTCTACAATTAAACTAGATGGCATGTTTGTCAGCCCAGATAAATACGACAACAGTGGTTTTATAATAGGCTAAATCAAAATTTAAATTCTACTTATTTTATGTGGTCAAGGAATATAATATATATATATATATATATATATATATATATATATATATATATATATATATATAGACTTTCCTAAACAACACTCGTCTTATCCAAATTGAAACCCACTGCATTCAAACTTGACGATAAATGAAGAACAGTTCATCCATAGTTTCAGTGAGTCACACTTTCCATTGAAGAAGTTACTATGTGGGAGTCCTTAAGCTTTGTGGAAAATTATATCTACTTACCTTAAGATTTTAATAATAAAATGTACTAATTTCTTTTTTCAAATATGCAGGAGATAGGTACAATTTGGGTAGAATTTTTCAAAGAATTCTAAGGATCAGTTTAATCTGATATTAAGGGGTGGGGATAAACTCTAAATTAGCTAGAATATATTTTAAATGATCAACTATCCAGCTGTTAACAGAAGAACAACTAATTTTGACTCAATAAAACAAGGTCTATTTTACAAAGCTAGAAATAGACCCTCATAGACTCTTCAATCACTGCCTTAACCACTTTAAATTTCCATGGATTTAATAGCCAGTGCCTGCATAAATAATGGTTCTAGAAGGTATTTGTTTATATATATAGCATACACTCCTTTTCCAAGTATCAGAAATTAAATATTTTTAGAGCTTAGAGCTTAATCAAAGGACAATGGGGTCAAACCAGGTGTTGAGCAAAGGAGATAGATGCCTGAAACATTTTCTCTCTTTCCATAGATTTGAATATGTCCAGAGTAATTTGTGTAGGTATTCCTCAAGAAGTTTTGTTTTTAAATAAATAACAAAGGACAAAAGGTGGATGAAAAGGCCTTGAAATACTTTGTCTACAACCATTCTACATAATTGAATTAGAAGGTCCATTTTAAAAAATTAATTGTATACCATATTAATAGTAACCAGGAAAATGTTGACTAAAATATTGTTTTATTGTCCTTTTATCTTTAGGATGAATATTTTTCAAAATCTGGTTGCATTGTACCCATGCTCATTGTTTTATTTGTAATCTTAGATCTATTCTGGATATTTTTAGATCATAAAAAAAGGAGAGAAATTTAAAGTGCTCGGCAGGCAGAGAGCTCACACAGCGACATCTTACTTCATCCACTTATTTACGTAATTTTTAAGTTAGGTTCCTGCTGTTCCCATTAGTGTTTCGACTTTGGAATTCCTGCCAACACATACAGACTATTGACAAGGAAATACAGAGCATTATTTTTTAAATTTACTTCTAATAACTGGATTCAATATAGAGGCTGGAAAAAAGTAAACTACAGGCAGAAACAGTGTCCAGTAGGGAAAATAAATGAGAGAAAACTTTTTTTTTTTTTTCTTTTCAGTCTCTAGCTTTTTTTCATTATACAAGCCAAGAAACTTTAAGCATATCCTGGCTACATTTGGCAAATGTAGACCTGCTGGTCATAGCAGGAAGATACCAGAATAGTTTGTCTTTATATGTTCCTGGGAAATTCCCTAACTTGCTTTCATTATAATAATAATGACGTTACTTATTTATTCCACAGGGGCAGGGCAGAGATTATTGAATATTCTTTGCAAGGCATTGTATAGTCATTACTCTAAAAATTCCTTCATTGATTCCCAAAGTTAAACAAAAAGCATAGTAGAATGATAGTCTTTATCCCTTGATGTTTAATACACTTACGGTTGTTTTCTGTTATTCAGTCCAAAATTAAAATGACAGCAAATTTAAAGGAAGGTCATTTGGGGAACATAGACACAGCAAAGGGCATTTCTAATTTGCCAGTAGTTTGTGTTCTGTAGCTCAATTATTCTGAACTTGGAATATACAATTTAAAAATGCAGCGGTGATATTTCACAAAAATATAGCTTTCCCTTCATAAATTGAAGTATACACTCAAAAGGGAATCTAATAGAAGAAAAATGTCTCTGAAATGTTAACTTAGAAATATCTATGTCATTCCAATGTGGAAATGGGGCCTTGTTCTAATATAAACCTTTGTGAGGAGTTCTGGGTGATGACGTAGGGAATGGCGGTGACCTATGGATTGGAACCAGAGCTGCCGCATCTTAGGAATTGTAGGAGAAAACCCATGCCTGTTCTGTGAAGGAAGACGTAGCAGCACCGCATTGCCTGGTGGCTTCCTCTTCTTCCCTTTCTCCTTTCTCTTGTATCTCTTTAATGAAGATGTGTTAGTTTCGTATTGGTTTTGTAACCAATTATTACAAACTTCGTGTCTTGAAAGAGCAACCATTTATTGACCTTGCGTTTCTGCAATTCAGAAGTCTGGGATAGAGTATCTGGGTTCTGGGCTGAGGGGGTCTCACGAGGCTGAAATCAGTGGCCCCCTGGCTACACTACTACCTGGAGTTCCCAGTCCGCCTTCGGCTCATCGTTATCACTGGTAGAACTTAGTTCCTTGAGACTATAGGACTGAGGCCTTTGTTTTCTTGCTGGCTACTAGTCAGCACCGCTCCCAGTTTCTGAGACCCCCTCATTCTTTGTCATGCAGACCTTTCATTACATGGCAGGGTAAATCCCTCAGGTCAAACCTCTCACCCTTCCAGTGTCTCTGACCTCCGCAACCAGCCTGAGAAAATCTGTCCTAGTCAAGGGCTCTCCTGACTGCGCTGTGTTCACCTGGGTAACATTTATCTCCTAAGTTTAGCTCACTTGGACCCTTAATTACATCTGTAAAATCCCTTCCCAGCAGCAACTAGATTAGCGTTTGATTGACTAATCATGAATGAGAATCTTGGAGGCCGTCTTTAGAATCTAACACAGAAGGATAGCGCCCCCCTGTGGGTAATAGTTGACTTATTTGCTGACCTTTTAATTGTCTCCCCTCCCCCCCCCCTTTTTTGACTTTCTTTTCGAGGGAGGGAGTATGTTTTTCTCTGGCCTCTAAAAATATATATCTCTTGAATATATCTTCCAAAGGTTTTTTTTTTTTAGATAGAAAATATAAACAGAATGTGAAAAAATCAGTAAAAGTCTCGCAATAAAGGCTGTCATTGATATTTATTAGCATCAAAATAAAATTTTAAGTAAATATATCTTGATTCCAGTCTTTTTTGCTCCAGTTCAACTTTCCTAAGGGTCATCTTCCAAATTGCCAGAGCGCTCACTTTTTTTAGGAGTAACTCCTTGTTAGCCAGGATAACTCAGGTTTACAGAACATTCTTTCTCATCTCATTTTTCATTTTCTATTTTTTTTTAAACATCTGTTATTCAGTAGAATATATGCATCAAAGGGCTGGGCTGAAATCTCTAATTTTTTATCACAATTTTTCTAAATTTTTCTTTACTTTTTCAGGGTTTCTTCTGAAAGGGAATGTGAAAGAAAGAACACAGCATCAGTCATTGGAGCAGGTTAGCAGCTAAACAGATTTTATAACTCCTCTATTTCTATCTTTCTCCCTTGCACTTTCATTTACAACCCCCTCTCCTTTTTCTCTTACTAAAAGTAAGAATTAGAACAAGAAGAAAAGGCAGAGTTTATAAAGGGACAGCACCCAGCAATGATCACATAGACAGGAATCCATTTTGTGTTGAGGGTAAATTGGGCTAATTTTATTGACGTTTTTGGCCCCCAGCTTGCCCATCCCCACTTTGGAGACTTCTTTTTGGAAGCTATTTATTAATAATGGTATTTGTTTAAATGACCTTTGTATTCAAGGATTAGAAATGATCAAGGTTTAAAGAATCCTACTTCACCCCACCGACACACCCACTGAAACCAATACAATCTCTTTCAACACGTTTTATCTCTTGCACGCACACCTAGCATGACTTCAGGAAAGTGAAATGAGTTCCTGCAATCAGCACAAACACTCAAGCCAAATGCAACGCAGCCAACAGTATTCGTTTAAAACGTGAACTATAATAGTTTAGAAATTTGTTGAAAATGTCCACATTATTCATCTCTACACTCATCATTTTTTCAATATTTTTTGTTTTTAAAAACCCCTCGACTTTCCTTCTTGCTCTCGTAAATCAAAAATCAAAAAAGCTCTTAATTCCGGTATTTGTGCAGTTTGAATAAAGAAGCTTTTCTCCAGCTCCTTGGACTAGAAAATGATAGAAGTTGGAGGGAAAATAGTCCTCTCTGAAGGAAGAAAGAAGAAGTATGTGTGTGAGCAGTGTGTGCTGTTTTGAGTGGCCGCAATTTGCATAAAACCTGTGTCAGGCCTCTGTGTCTCTAACCCTCAAGTACTCAGTATTGAAAAGAGTTTGGGGAATAACTTGAAGTTAGCTTTGTAATGGGGTTGTCTCAGAATACTGTCACTGTGATGGCCCCTGTTTCTGCTTCTTTTGCTGGCAATAACAAATCCTTCTGAATTTTTGCTTTGATTTTTTAATACTTTTAAAATCAAATGAGGGCTAACACACACATGCGTGCGCGCACACACACACACACACACACACACTAGCACACACTAGCACACACTAGCACACAGACACAGTTCTTCAGAGATCTGCTCTTTTACTTCAGAGGCTGATATTTACTGTATGGTGGATTAACTCTGGAAAAGAATTAGGTAAGGAGCTCCCACTGGTGGTGGAGGAAACTTCACCATGCCTGTGAAATGCCTGTCTGCATTAGTACCCTGAGAATGGATCTCTGAGTCACAGAACAAAAGTGTGCCAGTATTAGTCTTTCGCCATGTGATGAAACAAACAAACAAAAAATGCCATTGTTCTCTTAGGTGGTCACGGGTATTAGTCACAGGTGATGATAACCAGGAGGTGTCAGCTGTGCCGCCAGGGCTGTGTTGGCGTTTCCCAGTCTGGATAGGCTCCACATCAACTGCTGTCAAGTAGCTTCAAGGCTTTTAAACTTTGAGGGATTCCAAAGTTACCAACACAAACCCTGCTGTTCTCTCCACTTAGAACAAAGTTTATCGTTTTTATTGCTAGTTTTATGTTTAACCAGAGAAAGCATGGCTTTTCAAAGTTTAAGCTTCTCTAAGCTGCTTCAGCAAAAGAACATGGATTCTTTGCCTGCACCAAAGCTAAATTTGACTATTGAGTGGAGCCACATGAATTGGTAGCACGTGTCACTGGGGCAGACTTCAGGGCCTCCTTTGTTATGGGGCCCTCCCTCTACATCATATCTTCCCACAAATAATATTTCAACAGCCATGTTACATGTGACTAACTTTGCCACAATCACCAAGAATGTGTTCATTTAAATTTGTCAACAAATTTGGAGTTTATGTTCCAAATGTAGTAGAAAAATATAGGTTCTTCTTCAGCAAGTAAGATTAAGATATTTTGATACACTTGTCCAAATAAACACTACTGAGAAGAGGAAAAGATGGGGCTGGTATGGACTGAAAGTAGCGGGAACAGTTGCAAAGAAAAGAGACAAGGCCATTAGGTAATTAGGCCATTAGGTAATTAGGCCATTAGGTAATTAGGCCCAAAATGAAACTTTATATATATTCAATTTACTGTTAAATCCAGATTCAGGCCATTTTGTAATCAGAACTCATCATAAAATTTCGGTTGGAAATCCTGATGATCTGGATTAGGTAAACCTCCTGGAATTTCAAAAAACTGAATGAGTAGAATCCTATCCTTTAGATCACACCTTGACAGCTTATGATGATATCTGCAATTAAATGTACAAAATAGTTTACTCTGTTGTTTCTAGACTCTAAAAGGTATATGACTGCATAAGTAATGGATTAATTATAGTTTTTAGACAAACTGCACTAGCTCCTTAATGATCACTAGTAATTTGAACTCTCATGTCTAATACCTGTTTTTGTAAACACAATGTCCATATCCTTAAATTACTTAGCCACAAAAGAGAAATTCAGGAAGACAGAAAGGTCAATGAATATCATAGTTGGAAGAGATCTATTGGGAAGATTTAATTGGAATTTTTTTTCTCTCAAAGCATATTTCCTATTATAGCCTGGTATTTTAAAAGCACCAAATTATGGACTTGATACTCTTTTTAACTGAGCTCATTTGTTCATTACTTAGTTCAAACTCCATGTAATAAGTACAATGCAAAATGTATATATGCTCATACCTTATCGTGCACCGCACACAATTGATAAGGTCATTCCAAAGAAGCCCCCAGAGGACTGGATACTGGACCCTATAAAGAATTGTAAGATACAAGAGAAATAACTTCTTATTCTTTGAACCTTTGTGTATTTCACAAAGGGGAAAGCAAATAACAGTGTTGCAAAGGCACCCGCATCTTTTCCCTGGCAGGCTTCCTGCCAGTGGGTCAGCTGCCAGCACAGCTCTCCCCAGTATTCTCTTTTACCAGGTGAAATGTGACCAAGGTTTAAAGAATGGGGAAGGGGGTCACAGTGCAGGCTGTCTTTCCCAAGCAGCTGGCTTTGCTCGCAGCAGCACCCTTTATTATCCCATGAAGTTGCATGTCAACAGCTTCAATAAAAACTGCTTATCGTAATGGAGAGCCATAATTACAGGTGTCTTTTTGTAAAATGGCACATTTTCCATAAAGTTCAGAATACACCAAAACTTGATTAAATACAAATCATGATTCATGCATACACACACACACACACACACACAACACACACACACATACACACTCACATACTCACATATCTTTGTGTATATATTATTTTAATAGCTGTCACTTGATTTCAACTCAGAAAGAAGCTGTTTTTGTTTTGGCAAATGCATGGCCAAATACTTAGAATTTGAAAAGAGTGATTCTAAAATTAAGGGCTTATGGGAGACAACAGAGATAGCTAAATTGAGTAGAAGCGAAGGGGTGCCAAAGAGAGAAGTGGGAAAAAAAAAGTTAGACAATATGGCAGGAGACTGCAATCTACAGAGTTAAGTGCCCTGAAATAATGTCCTCACAAAGGAATAGTGGAATTTAAGAACAGTGAACTCTGATACATCGACAGTGACTCGGATTGAATGTTACACGCAAATAAGTTTATAATGAATGTTAAATTTCAAAATAGATCTAAAAGGATTTATTTGTTCTGCCTTTGAAGTGATGGAGAAAAAGAGACTACATTTCAGTTCTGGGCTGAGAGGAAAAATAGCTGGAGAGGAAGTTGGAACCAGAGGTTACCTCATACATATCAACTTCTGGAAGCTACAGAATTCTCAGGCATGGCAATGGCTTTTTACAAGAACTGGAATAGTGATCATTTGATTTAAATTTGTCTAAATCCCAAGTAACTAGAAAACAATTGGTGATATCTGCATGAGTAATGATTTACTAATAAAGACAGTAAAAACGGAAACCAATTCATCATTTTGTTGATCATAAAAGTCATCCCTATCTCCCTTCAAAAAACACCTCATGACTATACACTAAATTGATGGAGGACGATATGCTCCTTCTCTCTTTTTCCATCTCTCATAGGAATGAGGTAGCTTCACAAAGGACTTCTCCTTTACTTCCTGGTTGTGTAGCCCATTACAAGACATAACTTAAAAACTGTATTGACAGAACAGCAGAGCAGATTATCAGGAGGTAATATTTTCTTCAGAACACATGAGAATTTGTTTTTTCCCAAAGATTTCAGGGAGACAGGGAAAAACTATGCAAAACACTTTTATCTTTTACAGGAGAGACAAATTGATTATTTTCCATGCACGTCCATGTTACACATGGTCAGACATGTCAATAAAAAGGAAAAAGTCCTTAAGAAATGATGTGGCCCAACCTCCTCATTTCAAAGATGAGAAAGCAAAGACCTAGAATAGTCTACATAACTAGTTTGTACATATTGGATAGTTTGACAAAATTGTTTAGTTAGACATGTGGCTTGCTTTACATTGGTTGTGATCTATTATTTTACTGCTTGATTTTTTTTTTCTTTTGGTAAAATACAATATAGTTATCCAACAGAAACTTATTGGCAATTGCAAATAAAATTCATCTATTTCACATTGATGTTGTATAGATGTTAATGTGAACAAAACCAACCCCATCTTTGTATCCCTGTTGTCTTTCTCTTCAAGTTTCCATGCTGAAGACTATAACCTAACTAGTCTCAGCCAGCTCCAAAACCTAGTAGTTAATAATTAGCTGTGTCCTGTAAGCTTACACAATGATTTCTGCCAGTAAACTGCCAGAATGGCATAGCAACCGAGATAAGTATCAAACTAAGTGTTAGCGTCAATTCTAAGTAATTATTGTAAGATCACCAGGAGGTATGGTTCCTGTCTCATACTGCATTCGTTGTCCCTTTGTCTTGTCAATCATTAGTAGTTCAGCAGAACTATAAAACATTACCTTAACAACTGTCTGGCTGTAGAGAATAACCTACACAGACTTCTGGGTCATCTTCTCTGCTCCAACACAATCTTCCTAAAAGTAAATTCTTGTATGATAAATTCTGTTATATTCAATGAATTTGTCTGCTTTCTTTTCATTCTTAAGACACCTTTGCAGTTTGGTGGTCGCCGTACCTCCGTTCCACTCTCAGACAAATTCTTACCTTGAAAGTAGATTCTGTTTTTCACAATAATGTAGAGAATATACATTCATATGCACAGACCTACTCATACCTCACATATACGCAACACAAGTATCATTGTCTTAGAGTAATTTAGGAAGAACAACTTATAGAAGATCTCAAAGTTTCATGCTGTAGATGAATTGTGATAGATAAAATTTCAGGGACATACAAAATAACTGGAGAAAATATAAGTAAAAGCTTTGTGAAAGTGTATTCTAGAGTTTTAAACAATCAAATATAGATAACTCTTATTTATTTCCCATTGCAAAATTTTCTCTCTCCGTTGATCTTGTTTTTGTCCATGCCACCATAATTTTCACAAGAGCCAGTTTTTAAACCCTATGTCTATCATTTATATTTCCCTTATTCTAACTTCCTATGTCCAACCATTTGCGAAATGCTGCTTATTCCCCCCCCAAAAAAAACCACCACTATCAAAAACAAAAAGATAAAACAAAACCAAACAAAACCCTCTTTGTTTTCTTAATCAAATCCTTTTTCTTTAAATCTAGAATATCACAGTAGACTTTTCACTGATATCTCAAAATTCTTCCCCTCTTTGTTATTTTGTCTATGGTATAGGGATCCTGTTATCTTATTCACTATTAATTCCTGGTCTATGTACACTGTCTGAAATAACAGACAAATAACTATTTTGCAACATGAATTTGTATACAGTTGCCTGGTTAATTCACCTAAATTTCCACAAATTATCTGCCACTTAAAAATCTTTCATTGCTCCCTTTATGAATATAATAAACTACTGACATTCTAGAAAAAAATCCGGCATTATTACTGTCCCCTCTCCCATCCTGTCAATGTGGTCTTAACTTGCCTTTGCTCTAACTTACTCACACTCTTAGTCCTTTTTTTCCATACGTATCTTTGCTGATGGCACCTTCATGATTGAGGAATGCACCTCCTATGCTTTATGGGTCTTGGCCGAGTTCTGGCAACACCACTCCCAGCAAAATATCCTCATGCACTGGCACGCACACTCCCTGCCTCATGTTTCTCCCTCTCACAGTCTTCCCCCTCCATCTCTCTTCTCCGTTATGGCACCTCTGCTTCCCATCACAGAAGGTGAGAACTTTTACTCATTTTATTTCTTTGCTCAGCCCCAAGCCAACCATTCAGATACTAATGCTGCTATGTTATTTTCACTCCCTTCACTTTTACTTTTTAAATTTTTCACCCATCCTTTCTAAATTTAGGGACTCATTGTGTGCTGCCTGAACTACCACAGTATCTAAGCTTTGCTCATGCAGGACATTTTCTCCTCTCCACTGCTTGGCACCAGCTTGGCCCTGGGATACAATGGCAGAAAAGAAAATCATGGCTCTGCCCATCAGAATTACAATAGCATTCATCAGAGAAGACAGCCAAGCGTGCTAGTAGATTCATTCAAGGTCCATCCAACACCATCTTCTCTATCTCCTATCTTAACAGAGTCTTAATTTCCTTCAATCAGCATACTTTTAATGACAAAATGTGTCATTTCCTACACTCAGATCGTAGTGGAGGATGTGTACTCATCATTTTATAGTTTAAATATATATTTGAGATTATAATTAATGCACTTAAAATTATTTGTTTATTTAAATTTATTTATTTTTATTATGGTGACATTGGTTAATACTTGGTGGCAAATATATTATGAAATAATGAAAAAGAGGGGACTGGAAATGTGACCCACCTCAGGAAAAATTAAGTTAGATTTTAAACCCGAAAAGGGTGTATACCTCACAAAAAGCTAATCATGGCTTACAGAAATTAGACAGACCTTGCACTTGTTTTTAAAAACCTGAAATCTGGTTAGCAAATAATTATTAATATATTTCCTGCCATTTGGTTTATTTTTTCCTTCTTTATTTCATAAACACAAGATTTTTTTACACATTCAGAGAAAAGATGGACAATTATATATTTATCTTTGCTCTAAAATTTTCAGGAAAGGTATGGCCAGGAATCTGTATTAACTGACAGAATTATTTTTTAAAATACAAAAGAATAATGAAATGAGAGGAGGAATGCCATGATATCTTGATCTAAGAGGTCAGGTGCAGCTTTCTGCAACCTTAGATAAGCAGTTTAAATTGGAGAGTTACAGCATGCAGTCTACTCAAATACTTGCCAATACAAACAAACAAAAATTTTATTCCTTGATTCTGAACAGATACAGAGTTTGTACTCAACAAATATGTTGTGAACTGATGGAAGTTATTAAATATTACGTTCCATCTGAAGCTATTAAAAGACAGACAAGATACTTGTCACTGGTTCAGAAATAGAACGAGAAGGCAATAGAGATACATTTATTTGTCAAATGAAACACAAAACAAGAGACTCTCAAATGGACAGGACTAAAACATAAATCAGTTGGTCTGCAAGGCTAAGAAGAAGAGGTCAAGACTGACCTTGCCAAAGCGGCAGAGAAGACTCATCACTTTTACTGTATGTGGATTTATCATCTAGAAAGGGACAGAGAATGGAACCCTACCCCATCTCTGCACCTCCAGCTGATCTCATGAATGGGGCCACAGGAGCTCTGGAGGAGGGGGTGAGATAAAGTGACTCTTTCCAACACTGTTGGAACCCATTTCTATGCTCCCGTTTTTATATACCCCACTTAGCTGATTCAGCATCAGATGACAAGGAAGAGAGGGGCAAAGGGAAGATAATAAATCTCTACTTCGTTTGGTCAGATGTTAGCTATGTGATCTACATATCTTTTATAGAATCATAGCATTTTAAAACTAGTGGTATCTATGAGATGAATACTTTTCTCTGATGTCAACATTTTACAGGTAAGAGTTGGATACACAGAGAGGAGAAGTGACAGAGCCTACCTACTCACTTAACTAGTGTGTAGTGGAACCTAGACTGCCTTCTAGCTAAGTAAGTCAGATAGGATCCTGATTCATAACTGGCTCTTTTTTCCTTAACTGTTTCTTTTTTCCATAACTGTTTCCCCTTTAGTAATGGTAGGAGTTAGTTCAGTATGGATTAACTGCTTAAAGAAAGTGAAACATTTAAGTCTATGTTCCAATTTTACTGTGAAATTTTTTGTCAAATAACTTCTACCATGAAACAAAAAAAGAAAATACATAGACAAATCTTCACACTGATTCAAAGTAAATTAAAATTTTTTTCTCAATATTTTGTGAATAAATTCATGTGAAGGTAAAATTGCTATATAATGAGGAAGTTCAGTCTGGAATGAAGATAAGGCCATCTTAATAGATTTGTCATTGGTTGTAAGAGTTGGTATTTTCTCTGGTTGCAGCAGTTGGTAATACAGAGTGTTCCCAGGGAGAAGGGCAGAAACCTACACAGAATTATTTCATGTCATATGACAACTCTATCATATTCTCTTTTACTTTTCAATAAAAAAGAGTAGGCACTTTGGATACTATGTTAGCTATCCATTCTCTTTGAAGATGCAAATGAATTGTCGCTATTTAAATAGCATTGCCTAATATTGCTTGAGTCTTAAATTAATAATAATATAATTTCAAATTTTTAATAAACACCATGTGTCAGATGATATCTTGTGAGTGTTGCATTAACCTTCTCATTTATTTTGCAAAAAATCTGAGAGTTAGGAAGTCTTATTATCTTTTCTATACAAATGAAGAAATCAAGGCTTAGAGAGGTTCACTAGCTGAAAAAACACAGAGCCAGGATTTTAACCCAGGCAGTCTAAATCTGAGTCCCACCAAACTCATTATTAGACACAGCATTGTAATTTATTTTTATTTTTCTGTTTTAAGTGTAAATTGCTACTAATGAGAGGTGCATATACAGGACGACCTTAAGATTTGTAAAGTCTTCTTTTAAAAATTTACTTAAATTCAAATGACTAAAAAAATGTTAAGAGTAGTTTAAGAAAAAAAAGTACGAAAGGCACCTTTTTTCTGGAGAAAATTCTATAATATGGATACTTTAAAATACATCTGTTTTAAGCAGAGTGGCTTGGTGTTTTCTTGAGTGGGTGATTTCTAAGTGATTGTTACAGTTGATTAAAGCAGTTTTATAAACATTCCAGGCTCTCAATACCTAGACTTGGATTATGTATACTCAAATATAAGCTATAAGTTACACAGGACTGTTGTGTCTGGATGTGCATCTTGTGAACTGCTTAAGAGCTCTTGACTTACAGAACTAGCAGGGCTGAGATCCAATTATATGTTTGCTCATCAAGCCTTATAACTGAAACTCTACATTCACCCCACAAAGGTAAGTTTATTACTCCTGAAGTCACAAAAGAGCAAAACTAAGGCTGAGTGACAAAATGTAGAGATGGTAATGATATTTTAAAAAATTCTCTGATTGACCACTTGATTGGTCAGTCAAGAAACAGATTTTAAGAACTCAGCCATAAGACAATGCATGGATATGACCAGCACCAAAAAGATTGGGTTAGTAAATTTAGAGAATAATGAGTCAATTTGAAGCAAGGACATTCATACCATTAGATTCAGAAACTAATTTGAACTGAACAGAGCATCCCTATAGTCCAGTCTTTATTTACCATAAAGATGCATCATTGGAACAGCTTTCTTAGAAGTTAGTACCTGAGAAATTGGGTTTTAGTCATGTATTGTCAAAAGTTCCTCATTAGGATGATTGTCCAATGACTTTGGTTCAAGAAAGTCTGTCTTTCAATATCTAATATTTTCTCATCTATGTCTATATTCATATCTATATCTATATATAACATATATATTTTACTTATTAATTTAACAGTCTTAAATATGACAATGTATTTATCAAGTTATCTTTGCTTCCTCAAATTGGATTTACAGGTTAAAAATAAAGTGCACTAAATAAACTCATTTGGTGATTTTCTACACTTAATTCCCTTTTTATATTTTTGTTTAAATAAATACTTACCAGTTCTACTATATCTATAAGAAGGATGGATACAGAAGTTGCCACTAACAAGATAATAAAAATTTGATCTCCTCATTTTCTGTCATAAATCAAATCAAGAAAAAATTATTATGCTATAATATGTAGGAAATAAAATTATTCAAATACACCTTTCTAAATCATCTGTTTAAAAAGAAGGGGTATGAGTATTTTTTTAATTAAATAATAATGGATAGAGTCTAAGGGTATCTCAGTTTGGAAATGTGCACAAAGTAAATGATTATTCATTGGTATTTTGTAGTGGTTTCTTGCTGCCCTGGTGACTAGGATTTCTTCTTATTATTAAAATCTCTAAATATTCTAGTTGTGAAACATAAATTTCACCAAATAAGAGTATTTGCATGGAAAAGTAGAACAAGTTATCTTTTAAAAAGTAAAGTACATGTTTGTGCTTCAGTTTTAATAATTTTGGTATGCATATAATTTATGTATTTTCTCTTATTATAAAATCAGCTTAGTTTCTTTAATAAAATTGGTAATTTGGGTTTCCATAAGGAGGGACATTGTTTTTCTCTAAGTTCTTCATGTTTCGTTTTCCTATAAAGAGAGAAACAACAGGGTTTTAGATATATATTTGCACTAATTATGGCTTATAGGTTCAATTCCAGCTGTGGCCCAGCAGAATTTGGAATAATGTGTGATTTTGCTAGATTTTAATTGACATTTCCATATCACTTCCATGTAAAGTCAAGTGTCAACATACCTAGTTCTCTGTGAATACTTTCATTAAATAAAGGAGGTAGACTCCAACTCAAATATTTCATGTGTCTTTTTACAACTAAAGAGTTGTATCATTTCATAAGCTTCAAAGAGCAACTGTTTTTTTTTTTTACACTAACCTAAAATATAAACATCAATAAAACCTAGATTTCTTTGACTTAAATATATATATAGATATCCTGGAATATATGTCTTGTTAACCTTTTCACAATTTAAGTATCATGTATTAAAAATTGTCAAATATAAAACTTCTAATACTCAATAAGAGCCTAAAAGTATGTTTTTTAAATATGTTAAATCCCTAAAAATAACTAATATTGATGAGATCAGGGCTTGTTTAATATGCAGTTATATGTTTTAAGTCATTTCTTCCTCAGGAGAATCTCCTAAGATGGTATCATTTTTTAATCATAATTTTTGTTCATTGGAAGTAGAAACTGAAGCACAGGTAAATGAAAGGGTTCATCTAAAGTTACTTAAGTAGCTGATAATTGAACAGGATTTAGATCATAAGCTCTGGGTGTGGAAAAGGTATCTTCATTTAATTTGTTTGGGCAGCCTCTCATAAGGCAGAAGTCTTCCAACAAAATTCTAAGAACTCAAATCTCAATTCTTTGTGGTTTGGACAGCACGGATATAATAATAAAATGTAGAAAAATTATGCCAAAAAGATAAACATTGCCTGCATGAAAACAGAGAAAACATGAATTATTTATCTATCAGCATTCAACATTTATTGAAAAAATCTGACAAGTGGAATTCCAGTTAAATTTTAGTATGGAGAGACAGAAAATAATCAATCAATCCATGACAAATGCAATGTAGAAAATAAGGGAAACCAGTGCTATAAGAGGGAGACGACTTAAGGGTGGGGTCATCATAAGAAGGCAGTGATTAGGATAAAGAACTCTAATGTTGTGCCATCTGAGTTTAGAACTGAGGAAGAACAAAGCACCAAGGTTATGAGTCAGGTACATACACTTGAAGAGCAGAGGGAAGGCAAGCAGGTTCGGAGCACGACATGTGAAAGCCTGTGTGATGGGGGTGAGGCTGCAGAAGAAATCTGGGTCTGATCATCTGAACCTTGCAAGTTATGGCTAAGAGTAGAGGTAGGCCAGGAAGGGGCTCAATGGCTTTGATGTTTTTAATGACTACTCTAGTTGCTGGGTATAGAATGGGTAAGGTCAGGATAAGAGCAAAGAAGAGCCAGGCTGGGAGCCAGTGTAGAGGGAGAGAAGCAGCCAAGTGAGCAATCTTGGGATACAGAATGCAATATCAAGATGGCACTTGACAGTTTCAAAGAAAACTTACATCTTATACAGAGAGTGGTAGAGCCAGCAATCGAGACATAAGAAAAAGTATTTCATTGCCTTTTTAAAGGTACTAGACAACACACTGGCTAGGTCTGATTCAGTCCACACACTACCCAGATTTGAAAAGCAAACATTGCCAGCTTTTATAGCGTAGGCTAGCTGGCTTTTGATTTATAATGGAGTGGAAGCATAATGAAGCAGATATGTTGCTGTTTCTCAATGCTCAAACTCTAGAATCAGAAAGTCAAGGCCCAGATAAAATGATGCATACATATTGACAGCTTTTACAACAGAGCACACTTTGTTTCTCTCTTTGTAAACAGCAAGTCCCTGGTTCGGTGGCCTTCTGAGCACATGAAAGAGATCAAGACTCTTAAGCGTCTCCCTAGGGAAAACTGTGGACAGAAATGTACCGCCTGCACTCTCAACGAGCAAAAAGGAACAAAATCAAAGTACGTTTTGCTAGCACATGAATTTGTCCTTCTCTATTAAATCCAAGCTGCCCTTAAAACATGTTTTTCCATTGTCTCCTAGTTTGTTTGTTTGTTTTTAATTTCTGTCAATAAGTATTTTCAATTTATTCATTTTTTTTTCTATTATAAACAAGGACATGGGCTAGGCTCTAGGTGTGGAAAAGATAAGTAATACAGATAGTTCTCTCAAGGATGTTACAGAGTCTTGTATAGCATATATATACATATATATAAATATAGCCAAGCAAAAAATTTTATAAGAGAAGTGCTTATAATTACCATCAATATTCTAAACAGGATAAACTAAGCTGGAAAAATTTAGTTTTTTAAAGGTCTTTGATAGTTTGGAATTCAAGAGATGCTTGGGGAACCTAATGATCTAAGTAACAAAAGTGCAAACCTTTCTCCTCTTGTATAATTCTTATGAAGTGGAAATTTGTCTTTAGGTTAATTACGCAAAGACATACAAATGAAGTAGAAATAACCCTTTGTCGTATCTATGCCTAATTGCAAATATTTTACCATATTTGCTTATTTTCAACTTCAAACAGCACGTTTTAAGACACACTAGGTAGATGTTATCATCAATCATTCACTTTGCTGTTAAGTGCATGGTGTTTTGAATTTGCCCCGATTCACCAATGCCCCCTCCTTTCTTCTCAGATGGTACCCTATCCGTAAACATCACTTCTATTTCCTCAGACATATTCTGTTTTTTTTTTCTTTTGTGCAGTCATGAAATTTAGTTCAAGTGTTACTTAAATTTGCAGTAAAATATAATTCTCATATTAGACTGCAAGTCATTGTTTCCTATATCCACCACAAAACCTATTATCATACTGTTCACAAAATCATTTATTAATAGATATCTGTTAAATCAAGTAATGTGAATACAGTGCTTAACTCAGCACCTGCCACAGGGAAAACCCTCAGTAAGCGATACCTATTATTACTGAATGAATTGATGGTTGGGTAGATAAACCTGTTGTAGACAAATGCTTTCTTTGAATATTTAATAAAATGAAAATCCTTGCCTTGACCAGCAATGATCTGCCAAAGAAAAATACAATAAATGAGAAGGACTTTTGCCTTCAAGATTTCTAGCAGGGACGAGGGAGTTGTAATTGCAAGCGAACTGCAAAAGAGAAAGCGAAAGTCCTGGCTAACAGCCTGGACCTGGAGGGACAGATGAACAAGCACGGCACAGTGCTTGGCACAAAAATAGTTATAAGAAAACTTCTGTCAATTTAATTGTTTTCCATACTTAGAAGAATTTAATTAAAATTCATGAATTCATTTTTTTGTTTGTTTGTTTTTGTTTTTTTTTGACTTGGAGAGACCACATAAGTATTTGGGAATCATAGAAAGAAAGGGCGTTTGTTTTAAGCATAATATTGGGGCTGCAAGAATGCAGTTTTTGCTTAGAATATGGGTAGAACTGTCACAGGGCTAAAATTAGAGGAACAAAACTCAAGCAGCTAATGGATTATGCCTGGGACTAAAGTAAGTACCTTCACTCTGCACTTTTAATTTGGTCACTTGGTTATTATAGGTATTACATTATAATTACGACATTATAATAGAAGTTGACTGAACTTCCTTAATGTTTACTTAAGTAACACAGTGTGAATAAATAATTGAGCAGATCCTAAAGGTCAGGCAGGTCTGTGTTCTCAAGGCAGTAGTGTTGTTTGCTGATGTTTGCTCATTTTCGGTGGGAAACATTTTGTTTCATTTTGTTTTTGAAGCAATGGTATAGTTGGCTGGATAATGTCCCTTCAAAAATATTCCTACCTAATTCTTAGAATCTGTGAGTGTTACTTTATACAGCAAAAATGACTTTGCAGATATGATTAAGTTGAAGGTGTTGGTGTGGTGAGATTATCCTGGGTTATCTTTGGGTGGGCCTTAAATGTAATCACAAGGTTCCTTATGGGAGGGAGGCAAGAATGTCAAAGGATAAAGTAGGAGATATGATGACAGAATCATGAGATTGTAGTGATGGAAAGAAGGAATCATGAGCCAAGAAATATAGGTGTTTTCCAGAACTTAGAAAAAAATAACTGAAACATTCTCTTTTACAGACAGCAGAAAGAGCCAGCCCTGCCAAAACCTTAGCCCAGTAAGACTGATTTTGGATTTGTGACCTTCAGAAGATTAAAATAATGTTTGTGTTATTTTAAGCCACTGAGTTTGTGGTCATTTGTTAGCAACCACAGAATACTGATACAAATGACTATGGAGTGAGTCATATTAGGTATAAATCTAGAATCACAAACATGATGGTCAGGAATTTAGGGCACTGCCTTTACACACAATATGAGTGATATGTGACTGAAGGAAGGCAATATTTTGAGTAGAAAATGGATTCAATTGTCTGTGCAATTGGAAAAGAGATGATCTAAATAAAGAGAGCATAGCACCCCTTTTTACTGTTGTGTAGTTCTTATGATTTGGGAATTTATGTTCAGAATAATTTGGTTAAAATGCACAGAAATAGTCCTCTTAACACTTGTTTGCAAATATCTTACCAAAGAGGCATGAGGACTCGTGAAAAGTGTAATAGCAAATGCCCCTACATTTAATTGTATTTTAAGCTGGCTCTACAGGTGTTACCTAGGATGGGAAACAGGTGTGTCCTATACAACCTAAATTCTATAGTTTTATTACTGTGAAATACATGCTCTCAAGTTATGACTTTAACATACATTTCAGGATGCGGTGATTAAGGCATTTGCTTCACCATCCAATCAGATTTGATCACCCTATTCAATAAATGATGGCTGTTTTCTTCCTCACATAGGGGAACACCATGCTAGGTTCAGGAATAAGACACAGTCCCTATCCTTAAGAATCTCAGAATCTAGGGAGAGAAATAGACTAGTATACAGGAATATCACACTATTAGGGCAGGGTCTTATAGGAGCACATAATCCAAATGTGAGGGCTTAAAGAAGACTTTAGTATACTCCTATAGTGACTGAACCAGAGAGGAATTAGGTTGTAAAAAATACTAAAAAAAAAAAAATTAAAAAAAAAAAAAAGCTTGAAATAGTCAATCTTCCTGTTCCTTTACAAAATATCTTTCAGATGATATTTATTTATATATGTGATTATTTAAAACACACACTATACTCAAAGATATATGTTCAATAAAACCCTTGGGAAGTTTGCTGTATGGCAACCATTGATGTCAATGATTGTCCTGTGGTGAATCTACATGTATTGCTTTGAAAAACTACAGTAGCATACTAAATGCTGTATTTTAGCTCCTAAGATGGAGATTGCTGAATGCACTGACCTGGAGTAAACAAATTTAGAGAGAGACTTTTTCCTACTTCACTTCCTCCATTTCCTATATCAAGAATGAATACCAACAGAAAATTATGGTGAATTTGGCACACTAAAAGAATTCTCACTTTTGAATTTGTAAAGCCACAATATATTTCCTTTAAGAAGCTTTCATAACCTCAAAAAGAACTTTAAAACACTGAAGTCCCTCAACTGTCTACACAGTTCACAAAGGAATATTGCCTTCCAGCAATATTTAGGTTTTGCCAGGAATGTAAATATGATAGACTTTGGAGCCATCCTGCATTTTAATTCAAATTCAAGCTCTTCCACAGGGGAATAAAATACAGAAGTCATTTGAAAAGAAACCTTTGTTATTCTTTTAAATAAACTCTTGCAGTAAAACTAAATTAAAAACTAGGCTCATATTTATCACCTAAGCTCTGGAACCTAAGCAGAATTTTAAAAGTCGGTCATATTACAGGTTGTTGTGACTATTTTTGATCATTGCAGTTTATCCGCCTGGCTTATCTATTATTTAAATTGACCGGTTGTTGGATTTGGCTGCACCGACCATGTATTTCCTTGTCATTTGGTTCCAGCTTTTTCATATCAACCCAAATGAAGGGCTAACTTTATGAAAAAGAATTTTGAGAAGGAAATACAAATTGTAATTTTTTTGTTGCCATTTTTTCTGAGACTTTTTAATATTAAAAAAAAAATCTGCTGAGAACACCTAAATAACTTTCAAAAAATTGCTTATGTATATCTTAAGTTGTGGAAAATACTTTAGGCAAATTGGAAATTAGAGAATAAGACAATCATACACATGCCAAGAAATTTATACACTTGTGACCATTGAATACGCTGACTCAATCAGGTTGGATACATAACAACAATCAAGTATTTTAGTGATTCTAGTTTCCGTCATGTCTGTGTTGTACTTTCTCAGTGTTCAGTTAGCAATGGAGACACTCAAAGCAAGATGGTGACAGACAGAAGTTGGATTAAAGAATACTGAAAAAAAAAATTGTGTAAAAGATAAAATTAACACAGATTGATTGAGATGCTAAGATATATTTCTGTCATATAAAAGATATCCTTTAATGACAAGGATAGTTTTTGTTTTCTTTCTTTCTTTCTTTTTTCTTTCTTTTTTTCTTTCTTTCTTTCTTTCTTTCTTTCTTTCTTTCTTCTTTTTATTACAGAACCACTAGATAGACTTTTTAAAGGTAAGCACTATAAAATCAAACTAACTGGAGTGTCAATCAGGAAAATCCTGGAATCTGTAATTTGATTTTGAGGAAGTTAGTCACCCTTACTGGTTTTGTTTTATCTCTAGTGAAAACATGAGAAAAGGGTTGTGTGCTTTCTATACACTTATTTTTTTCCTATTCGGTTAATACTGCCCTGACCATCCATCTCACTTGCATAGTTGCAAAGTCCTCCTAACTCATTTTCCTGCCTATGGACTTATTACCCTTAGTATGTTTCCTTAGCCACAACCAGAGTAAGTTTTGGTCAAATCTTATGCTACTACCCACTTTAAAATGCTGAGTAGCTTTGTACTAAGTCTAGGATAAATCCTAATTCCTTAGCTTAAAGTCTGTCCCTGCCATAATGTTCCTTCTTCAACCCCATTTCTCTTCTCTTTTCTATTGCTCTCCCTGACTGGCCTTCTCTGCTTTCTCTGGCTACGTTTTACACAGCTATGGGGCCTCACCTTAAGTAATTTGCTTTCTTGAGAAAGTCTTCTTTGACTTCAGACTGGATTGAGCCTTCCCCTAATAATTTTCTGGAACATGCTTTACCTCGCCTCATATCTCATTCTCCCTATTGTATTGCAACATCTTGCTTGGTGTATGACTTTCCTGGAAGTTTTAGTGGAATCAAGGCTCATCCATATCATTCACTGTCACTGTAGTGTTTAGCGCAGGGCTGAACACCCAGAAAGTATTCAATACTTTTTTGGTTGGACCTACGAATAAATGAATAGATAAATTGTATGACTTCTGTTCAGGAGTAAAGCATATGCGCTGGTTTGTATTATTTTCTCATTGCTGAAAAGCAATCTACTCCTTTCTCATCTTGCAGACCAAGGGATAATAGTAAGATTTTTATAACCACTTACTTTGCTTTTTTCAACAAAATTCCTCCTTACTTATAGAATCTACTATAAACAAAAGGAAACATGACCTGAACATTATATCAACTCCAGTGAAATCAGTGAATGTTATAGCCAAAGTTTGGAGGAAAAAAAAAATATGATGGCTGATAATAGATCTTAGATTTCCTTAAGAAATCAGTAAATAATAAAGGCACTTTAAACTAATTTAAAAATTATTTAGTGGAAGTAATATAATTGGCTAGTTAAATCCACCAAACAACTGGTCAATAAATACCCAGTCTATGTGAACAATCTGATTTCTTTAAAATTGTATAATTGCTAAATATTTCTAATTTTTCAAGTTGAGAAATGGAGCTCCATTAAACTACTATCTTTACATATGCTTAAAATTTTCTATAATAAAAAATTAAACAATATAAGACCAACTATTTCAAATAAGACAAACATGTAGGAAGTTCAGAAACAAAAATAAACTTTACCGAATTTATATTAGTCCTAAAACTTTTATTTCTATAGGAACACTCAAAAATGTGTAGAGGCTTAATAATATTAAATACTCTTTTAATTTAATCACGTAGATAAGGACAGATTAGAATACAATGCATTCATGATATTCTTCAGTACTTTGGCAATGGAGTAAGTCTGTCAAAATGCCATCAGTTTGAAAGTACATTAATTCTTACTGTGTGTCCTAGAAGTGATTAGTGTATGTTTTCAAAGTGCCCAACTCGCTATTAGCATGTGGCTTGCCTGCCAGTGAGATTCTGGTTCTTAAAATATAATTGCTTTAGCTTTTAACAATACATTCCTTTCATTCATTTTTACAAAAGAAAAATGTCAACACCAAGAAATTACACACATAAGGCGTTGGAATCTATAGCATACTTTGCATGGCTGCTTAAAAGATAACCCAAGCAAAATACATGCAGTAACTTGACTTGTAACTCTGCTGAAGAGAGAAAATGTGTTCTTATCCATCATACATAGGAGAGTGTTTGTGTAAGATATGCACAGTCCAAGTAACATCTCTGACCAATAACCTTACTTCCCATAATAACTGCTTGCTTGAGGCATATATCAAGAAAAATGTGCTTCCTGGATCAATTTAGATATGGTAAAACAAGTTTGCACACACATTACTATGAGGAAGAAACTCAGCTGCTGTAAACGGTATAGCATAGTAGAATGATTATTATGGGGGCAATGTGAAGTTGGCAAAGAAACATTTACTGAGGAGCCCTTACCTGGAGTATGCAAGCCCAGATGCTGCCTTGGGTACCAACATAAATTAAAGGAACAGGCATTGCTCTCTAGCACTTTTTAATCTATTACAGAGATATCATACAAAAACTTAATTAATAGCCCTTATAAAACAAAATAGACTTAAGTAGAAATATAGTAACTTTCTGTATTAAAATTATGTTTCTACTATAATATAGCATGGATACATGTGCAGCTAAAATTAGTTTTAGAGTCAAGGATAATTTGCCAAAAAAAGATCTTTTTTCAATTTATTTTGTTTTCATGATAATAAGTTTTTAGTCTCACAGACATAATAGTAAAGACAAGATGAAGATTAGGGATATGAGGCAGAGGGTCAGATAGTAGAAAAGGTATGCAAAAAGTTGTAAGATAATAATAATCTCAATATGGAAGGAAAACAAATTAAGTGGATTTAATTATAAGTATTATATTGAAAAAAAATCATATATAGATGAAACTTTAGATCATGTCCCCTTTTATTTTTTTTCCTGTTGTTTTCTTTTGAGTTATCTTCGTAACTACTACAAACACAAAAATATCCAACAGATATTAGAACCAAGTTATATCTTTGAACACGAACAAGAACTCTTGCCCTATGTGTATTTATTATGAGCTGAATTCCCCCCCACCCTGCCCCAAAATCTATATCTTGGAGACCTAACCTCCAGCATCTCAGCAAGTGACTATATTTGAATAGAGGTTCTTTAAATAAGTAATTACATTAAAATGCGGTCATTAGATGGCCCTTAATTTCATGAGATTGGTGGTCTTATAAGAAAAGGAAATCTGGGAATAGACGTAGCCAGAATGAAGGTGATGCAAAGACAGAAAAAAGCCATATACAATTCGAGGAGAAAGATCTGAACAGGTCCTCCATTATGGCCCTCAGAAGCCATCCAACCTGTGGTACATTGTTATGGCAGCCCTCACAAACTAATTCAGTAATTAAAATACATGTAACTTAAAAAAACTGGAAAACATTGTAAAATGTTTCATATTCATAGTGCATCAAACTTTTCTATCTTTAGTATCTTCATATATTACTCAGTTCAGCACTGTAGAATTAACTGAAGACTGAGAATACACCGTTTATAGTTGTCCATTGAGCTAATATAAGTAATTCAATCTTCAGTACTTAGTTTCTCAGACATACTACACTACTACTAAGTAACAAAAAGTTCAATACAGGAAGAAGTGCATCATTGGGCTGCTTGAGAGTTGTAGTAAGTCACTAATTGACTGAATTATAACCAGCACAATATTTTGAAACAATACTACACAGTGCATCAAACATTCACTAAGAAATGTTGGTTTATGTTTTCTATAATAACAAATAGATATTTATTCACTAGAGGAGGAAACAAAAGTTACAATTGTGTGGTCTTTAAATATTAAATAATTTTCCTTTTATGCTCTTCGGGTGGAATAAAGAGAAAATGAATTTCTGCAAGGTAAATTTGACAGATTGCATTGTATTTTTAAAAATTCCATATTTGGTTGCAAACTAAAGATCTAAATGAGCTTCGATGCCATGTTTACTGAAGAAATTTTATCCTTCTATTTATATCTATTGTAAATACTTTTTAAAAATCAGATGGGACATCTGCAAATTTTTAGGCACTAATTTTCAAAGACCATGAAACCCTCTGGGTGATTTTTTCATTTCCTTAACAGATAGTTTTAAACTACATACTTTCCCTTGGCAGGGTAAGAGATGAAAAGCCCGCTATAAAATTGATTTGGCATCTACATAAAAGAAAGCTTTGTAAGAAGTAGTACTAACCGAGAAATTTTCTTCACAAGCATATGTCCAAAAATTAAAATGTCACTTAAATCTGAAAAGCATTCCCTGTCCAAAAATCCCCAACAAAAGCATATTTACACTCTTACTTGTCATATTTTAGAAAGAAAAAAAGGTATATTTTACTTGTGGTATTTTTTCAAAATTAAAAGTCCCTCAAATCATATGTCAGGCTTATCCATTTTAACTTAATAGAACATGCAGATTTTGAAAATCTTTTACTATGAATTTTGACTGTTTCCCAAATAAATGACCAGAGAAATGCCCTCAGAATGGTTATTGGTCACATGTCCCTAGTCTTATTTTTTATCTACATGATACTAAATATTCTAATTGACTAGAAAATTTGTTAAAGTTAATTAGTATATTAAGAATTAACCAAAACAAAACCATGTCCCTACAATAAAAGTAGATAGCATCTATGTAGCCAATGGTGAAAAATGAAACAACTCTATAGATAGTGTAAGGTATACCTTAAGGAATTTAAATATTTCAATAAATATGTTATTTTACTTTTTATAAATAGAATTAGAATGCTTTAATTAATATTTAGTTAAAATGATACTCAAGTAGCTGAAAAACATTTAACCCTTTATTCTATAGCTTCTAAAATGTTTGAGCCAATAGCGTATGCCCTATGAGTTTATTCTGTAATTTCTTGATTAAATAATGGTGGTTTAAGGGTAGATTGGAAAACAACATGAAGGAACAAATCCCATGAGTTTTAATTTCATGGAATTTGCTTACAAGTATTTGCTTCATTGGACGCTGTCAAAATGGGAGTTTCAAAAATTGTGAGCAATAACATGATTTAACAAGGAGGAAACTGTCACTGAAGAACATTTCTACCCAATGTTGACTAAATATTCAAATATCCAGCTTATGACAACCTTTTAACTATCGGGCTATCTAAACTTTGACCACATGTGTGCAATTACAGAGCCTGATACGCTTCATGATCTTTCCACTACACACCAAATGAATTTTACCAAGCATTTAACACACAGTGTGAGAGAAGTATGTTTTATTCTTCTCAATTTAGTTTGCTTAAGTCACTCCTATAAAACTTTATCATACTGGGTTTAAAAAAAATCTTGGCTATCTAATGACAGTTTTAATTTAGCATCTGTTGTATATTTTAATACTAACATTTATTACAACAAAGTTAATATATCAACACTTAATTTGGTATTTTCTATTGACTCAAAGGTTTTCAGATTTTGACAAAGCAAATAATAATAAAAACAATTTTCTTACGATCATAGAACCTTAGGTTTGGAATATGGCTCCACATACATACACATCCTAATCTCCAGCTCAATTGCAGTGATCTCTGTTCTGTGATACCTTCGTTGGTAGTCATTCTGACCCTGGTTGAATTTTTCTCCTGAATTCAGTTGCTCTATAACAAGAGTATTCATTCTTAGAGTATTCTCAGTGCCACAGAGCACTTCCTGACTTGAAGTGGCTCTCTGTCTTCCTGTATCTTCTGTTCTTGGTTCAATTTTGGAACTTGTAGCTGCTCGGAGTTGATTTAATCTTCCTTCCACCTTCCAGTTCTTCACAGATTTGGACACAGTCATATGCAGCAGTTCCCGCTTGATCGGTTCATTCTTCCCAGGGCATTGAGTCACTTCAAATACAAAGAGATGATATATATTTCCGCTAGTGCCAAGATCTCCAAACGCCAGGGTCTAGTTTAAAATGGAATGTGAAGCTCACACTATTCTGAAACTAGTAAAAATTACAAATACTATTGGATTTGTAAATTACCTAGATCAAATGGAAAGCCTTGATTGAGATTTGTTTTGGAAGCTCAGTTACACACTTGTGTAGAGATTGGAGATAAACATCTCAATTGAAGATTTACAAAGAGTTTCTGTGCATTAAGAAGTCAGGAATAAGTTTTTTTCCCCGAGTTTTATTGAGAAATAATTGACATGCATCACTGTATAAAGTTAAGGCGTATGGCATGATTGTTTAATTTACATATTTCTGAAATATGTAAATTACATATTAGGTGAGACTAACATTTATCATCTCATATAGATACAATAAAAAGAAAGAAGAAGAAAAAAAGAAAAAAGTGCTTGTGATGGGAACTCTTAACGTTTACTCTCTTAACAACCATACCATACAGCAATGTTACTGTAGTCATGTTTTATACATCCCTAAATCCTAATATTTTTATTTTATAACTGGAAGTTTGTACCTTTTAACTACCTTTCTCTAATTCTCCCTCCCTATACCCTTTATCTCTAATAACTACAAATATGATATGTTTTCTATGAGTTTGCTTTTATTTATTGTTGTCCTTTTTATAAATTTTTATTTGTTTAGATTCCACGTACAAGTGAGATCATACAGTATGTGTTTTCTATCTGGCTTATTTAATTTAGTATAATGTCTTTAAGGTCCATTCATGTTGTTACCAAATAGTAGAATTTTTTATGTCTAAATAATAGTGTGCGTGTGTGTGTATGTGCGTGTGTGCGTGTGTGTGTGTGTGTGTGTGTGTATCACAACTTCTTTATTCATTCATCAGTGGATATTTCAGTTTCCATGTGTTAGCTACTGCAAATAATGCTGCTATAACATTAGGGTGCAGATATCTTTTCAAGCTAATATTTTCTTTTTCTTTGGATATATTCCCAATGGAATAGCCAGCACTCAGTTCTATCTAATATATTGAGGATTTCTGCTGGTTGAAATATTTTTTTCTTTTAATTAAAGTTTTTGGTATTCTATTTCTATCATATTACTATGGTACCATAGTTATATTCCCTCTTAATTGCTTTTCCATTTTTTTAAAATCAGATATTAAAAAAAAAATAACACTGGTATGAATAAAGATGTTTACTTTCTTTAACATTGTTTTCCTATATTTTGAAATTCTTTCTATCTTTTCATAAACAATGAATCCTAATGCTATCATCACAGATTGTACAGATTCAGTTTGGAGTGTAATAATGTTTTCAGTTGGAGAGTTATAATGTGGTTTTTCCTGATAACCTTATAGAAATATTAGAATCTTAATATTTCTTGGGCAGCATATCAAAATTATTTGGGGAGGAATCATGTATCTTGAACAAATAAACTTCCATGTAAATATGTGCAACCTTATGTATACATTAAGTTATAAATGAACGTTCAACAGAGATAAATTTCACATGCTCTATATGTATGTATATGTGATTCTATTTATCTATCCATCTATCTATCATTATCTATCTATCTATCTATCTATCTATCTATCTATCTATTTATGTCATCTATCAATCACCTATCTATATCATTTATCTATCAATCTATCATCATTATCTATCATCTATTAATCATGTTTTTTATTTGTTTCTCCATTTTAAAAATATGTTCCAATATTTTCTCATATCTTTTGTTAAAATCATACAATATTACAATTAAAGAAAAAATTCAATTGTCTAACATATATTTGACACACAATATCAAAACATTACAGCTGTATTATCATTTTCTAGACTTAATTGATTTATTATTTTAACATTGTGCATTCAATGTTTTTTTCTGTTAGTTTAGTTTAACTGATTAAAAGGTACACTATACACAATATTTGTAGCTTTATCTGTTTTTAAGGTATTTAATTTCTGGCCAGAATTTTTAAAAAGAAATTCAGTAGGTTCTTGTTTATCCCAAGCTATCTCAATAATTCTTTATTCTTTCTAACAGAGTCACATAATCACAAGATGAACTAATTGACTTATCAAATTCTATGAAAATAGCAGATTTTGTGACTGCCTGCACAGTCTCTGGATCTTAATCATGGAATTGTTCATTCAACAGCAGCTGAGACTGGCTGATGAATAGCTCTACACATTTTTAGAATTATTTTCTAGTAAGTAACATTCTGCTTTCTAAATGTGAACTAGATAATATGTAAACGTGACAGCATTTTAGAAGTCATGATAAGGATATATAACATATGGAAAATTGTTTTTACCTGTAGTGATAAGATAAAATAGATAACTTTATTAACGGAGCTCAAAGAAAATTTAGTACAGTTTCATCCTGATAATGATGATTTACTATATGCTACCCCAAATGGGATGAATGGATTAATTCCCTGGAGATTCATATTACGGGTGGGATATTTAACATCAAGATATGTTAGAAGCAGCAGGTGAAAGAGAAGAAAATTCAACAAGGTGAAAAAGAAAGAGGTAGATATGGAAAGCATGCCTTAGCTCTTTTCCTCTGCTATATAACCCAACATATTCAGGTTATGGTAAAAAAAAAACACGTTAAAAATAAATAAATGAGATTTAAACCATTATTTTGTAGTTTGGATAACAATTTATCCTTTGAGCCCTCTGGGAAAATATACAAGTCCCTCTTTTTAATATGGCGTTATGTTATGAAGGAGAGAAAATCAAAACTATATTAATATCAGTAGCAGCAATGAGGGTTGTAGACTCATGAACTTCTTCAGAAAGAAAAAAAAAGCAAATTAGTATAATTTTATGATATACTATTCATCCCAAAATGATGATATGTAGCAGAAAGCAAACACGATACCAGTAATATCTGCCCAAGAGAAAGTCCTATGAAGGATATAAAAACCTATGTGTTCTGAGTGTCTAAGATTTGATCTAGCCCTTGCTTATCTTTAGTATTTTCCTTCCTTCCACTTTACGTCTTGTCCACCAATACCTCTAAATGAAAAAGCATCCAGGACAGAGACTTGCTAATTCTCCCTGGAGAGCACTTCCCTCCAATCTATATGTGACAGGGCAATTAGGTCTCCATAGAGAAAGTTTTTCCGACCAGTCTCTCATTCCCTATCACCTGTACACTCTAATAACATTATACTATTTTATTTTCCTTATCAGGCTTAGAAGTCTCTATGACAATCTTCACATGGTTTACTAGTTTATTTTCCATTTCCTCACACAAAAAAGTGAAAGTTCTATGAGCTCAAGGGCATCACAGGTTTTGGCCCACCTTTATTACCCATGCCTAGAACAATGCCTGATCTGTAGTAGATATTCAATAAAAATGTGATCTATAAATATACTTAAGAACAAATGCAATACAAAAAGCAATAGCACTTTTGCCTATATATTTTTTTTAATTTCAAGAACAAGTAAAGTAAGCTGTTTACTTACATTAACACAGGACCATAATTCATACACCTGGAGTTATTATAAACAATTTTAGATTTTTACTAGTACCAAAATTAAATTTTATCACAGAGTGTAATCAGTGAGTGTAGAGTATCTAAAATATTTAAATGAATGAAAATATAAGTTTTAAATTCATTGCATACCACAGGTTGAAGCTTAGTGAACCATAGCCACTGGATGTTGCATTACACGTCACTCCATTATTCAGGGTTTGCATTAAAAAGTAAGGATGACTTAGATGTGTAAACCTGTTCTTGCATTTTGGTGAAATACTACTCTTCTCTTATACAAAAAAAAAAAAAAAAAAAAAAAAAAAGGTGACAAAGCCAGCACTTTCCTACGAATGAGTTTTCAATAGCACTGCTACCCATCCATTCAGTCAGAAGATGGAAAGGTAGAATAATGTCTAGATTCTTTCTACAAAAGCCTCCTACAGTGACACAAAAGCAGTGGAAGGGTATTCATGATATTTCCTCCCTCCACCAACTGTGTCTGATTCAAGTAGCACCCAAACTCTCTTCCCAGCTGCAGAGACCATTTTCTTTATTTTGAGAGTTAAGTCCACTCACAGCTGGAACTTAAATGAGTGAACATTGCACATAAAAAAAAAAAAAAAAAAAAGCTTTCCTAAATTTGATCTTGTAGTTACAATGACAAAATGACAAAAACTAATATTTCTCAAGCCTAAAAAAACCTCATTATTTTGTTTCAGGTTGCAGGCTTTAAAACTGTGATCTAAAGAATGAAACTGAGTTAATTCATGCATAAGGATTATCTATCTAGGGTGGTTGGAGTCCCACTGTGCCAGAAAGTAGTGTGTTATTTTACAAATATGCTGTACCCTTCATGACATAAAGGATAAAATATGATGATATCTCACCATGATCAGATACTTACTAGATCTGTGATCGTCATTCTTTCAACCATAAACACACTTGAGGGTTTCTGCCACCTTTAAAGCAACGGTTAAAGACCACAGCTACAGATGTAGGTTAAGTGTAGTTTTTTGTTTTAGTAAGTTTCACAAATTACATACTTTACACTTCCAGCATATATGAGGGAGAAAAAAGAAATAGTAACTATAAATAATATTCTAAAGTTAATATTCTCGAAAATCATCAAAGGGTAATTTCAGTTGATAACTTTTTTTCAGAGAAAGCTATTCTGTTTACTTCTAATTATTTACCTCAAAAATTCTGACAAAATTGTAGTAAATCTGCATTGAATAATCTCCAAGCAATGTTTACTTTTTCTATTAGAAGAGAATAAGGGTTTTATATTATTATTATTATTTTCAATATTTAAGTATTTTACCTTGTCTATATCATATTAATACAGTTTAACATGTGTATGCTTTTCCCCTTTTTACTATAAAAATCATCACACACTTAGTAGTGTCAAACAACACAAATCTATTCATTTATATTTCTTATGATCAGAAGTATAATATGAGTTTAAGGGATTTAAATTCAAGGTGTCTGCAGAGTGAGTTCCTTTTGGAGGTGTAAAGGGAGAATATGTTTCTTATCTCTTCCAGATCGAGAAGCTACCAGCACTCCTTGTCTTATGGCTCATCATTCCAGTCGCTGCCTCCTTTGTCACATTGTCTTCTCATCTCTGACCTCTTGCTTCTCTCTTTGCTCCATCAGGCCCATCCAGGACAATCCAGGATAGTGTCCTTATCACAAAATTCTTAATAAAATCTACAAGACTCATTTACCAAGGGTAACATGGTCACAGGTTCTGTACATTAGATTGTGGACATCTTTGAGGGGGCATTTTTCAGTCTATCATAGCACATAAACTATAAACTTAAAATACATTTACCAAATAAGTCAGCAACACTGGGAAGATGAGGTTGTAATTATCAACTAACACTGTGAAAATACATTACTGGAATAAAGTAATATCCAATTTCATCTATAAATCTGTCATTATTACATACGTGGCCTTTTGGCACTAATTTGAATAATCATCAAAATTCAAAATTATAATCCTAAATTTAAAAAAATGTATTTTAATTCTTGGTGAAAGAGTTAGATTCTTAAAACTTTTAAAACTACTGTCACTTTTTTCATTTTCAAAATTCAGCATTTATAGTCTTCCTAAAGAAAGTTATAGTACACAATAAAATGAATTATGAAAAAAATATTAAATCATAGGTCTTTACATACACATACAGGCGTATACAATTATATTTGCCTTTCATAAGAGAGATTTGAAAAGAATCCTAGAGCCACATTCATGTTGATAGTATATAACATACAGTAGGGATAGTAATTAAGTTTTTGGCAGCACTTATAAAGTATATATATTGATCGAGTTTGAATTCTATTTTTACAACTACACTTTTAGGTTCTACCTTTAGGTGATTTTCCCAGGATTTTTGAGTGATGTGATTGGATTAGATTTCTATCTTTCAATTGACATATTTTTCCAAAGACCTCTAGTGATCTCTATATTACCCCTGACAATGAAACAAACTCCAAATTATTATATAGTTCTGAGGTAACTGTAATTTATAGACCTCTAGTTTTTTAGCTATGGTCGTATTTATATATTTTTACGTATGTATGTATGTGTTTGTGAAAGTAGTTATGCAAAAATTATTTCCCATATTTTCACTTCCAAACACAAATTGCATCATTTTATTGCCTTCTTAAAAGTTCTCCCACAGCTTCTTTTATCATGACTTATCTATGTTTCTACATGAACTTGGACTCAAGCTATTGCTCTTCCTTGCCCTTCCTTTACCCCTGCATTGCACACACTACACTTACTTCCAGTTTGTCCTTCAAAACATCCATACAGTTCCTGCCAAAGGGTCTTTCTCCTTGCTGCAACTTTGTCTGTCATGCTCATTCCCAGATCTTCTCAGAGGTACTGCTTTTCCCACTCAGATACAACCTGTCCAACACCTACCTATTTTCGTTCTTTTTTCAGTGCACTCTGGGTTTATGTCTTCCTAGCACTCTTTACTTCTAAAGTGATTTTTTTTTATACTGCGTTTTTTGTCTTCTTAATTGGGAATATAAATTCCAGAAAACAAGGACATTATTATGTTGTTTATTGTCCTGTCCTAACTTCCAAAAAAGTGCTTAACATATAGTAGATACTAAATACTCTTAATAATTATTTTAGTACTTCAACAAGTTCTCCTTCCATTAAGCATGGATAGCTTA
The DNA here is from genome assembly GCA_003508835.1 of Eonycteris spelaea. Classification (NCBI taxonomy): domain Eukaryota; kingdom Metazoa; phylum Chordata; class Mammalia; order Chiroptera; family Pteropodidae; genus Eonycteris; species Eonycteris spelaea. Next base: position 2,945,315 of record PUFA01000067.1, on the reverse strand, counting down.
GCCAGTAAAACTGCTGAATGAGCTTTGAAATAACACTACAGACTAGGATCTGAAATCATTTAAAAATAAGGAAATACCCATCACTTCTTTCTTGAAGTTGTCATTCTAATTGTTTTATAACAGGTAGAAATATTTTACCAAATTTGTATCTAGAACATAAAAATGTATGAATATATTATATAAACAAATATAATTTCTACAACTTCCAACCCACTCCAATATATTGCTATTACTATTATTATGTGAAATTTATTCTCAACTCTTTTTCTCATCTTTAGGTGGTCTGAACAAAGGTGGATAGTTTTCCAATCATCAAATGAGATTCACAACATGACGTCTTCTGTCTTCCCTACCATCACCAAAACAAAACAAAAGTCTGTCTGAAAGATGATTAGGAGCTCAATGACAGACACATTTATGAGAGAAGTAGAGTGCAACATAACTCTAGGAGATATGTAAGTATTTGAAATTAAACAACAATAGATAAAATTCTCTTTCATTGCTAATAACTCAGGAATTCTGCCCCCTTGGTACCATGGTGTTACTTTTGCCTTCATCTTCTGAAATTTGTTTCTGGATTATATTATCACAATTGTAGACAAAAGTACTTGAACTGAGATTTAAAAAAATTTTATCATTATATTTAGTCATAATGAAAAAAAAAACAAAAATGAGTATGAAAGAGACTGTATGCTCACCAAAAATAATCTATTTCATTTTGCTCAATAAATAAAAAAGTTATAATAAATGGCCTGCTTAATATCCACTAAGCAATATTTCTGTATTCCTTATTCTAATTCTTTGAATAAATATTATTCTTATTTTAAAGACGAGGATACTAAGTCATTGACATCTAGTTCTGTCCTAAAGAATGTTAACTTTGACTCGTATAAGATGGGTGAAAATACTTAAGCAAATGGGAGCTCATGAAAGTACCAGCGGACAGAGAAACTGACCCTCAGAAGTATGTTGGCACTTGGTTTCAGAGAGAATTATCACACTCTCAGTGACTTAAAAAAGCATTGGCATCGCATTTAGTTACTGTAGTTCAAGGTTATGATGGCCAGATTGGTAGACAGCCCTGCAATGTCAGTGGGAAGGTGCACGTATCTTGACAATAGCTCAGCTCTTTCCTTTTAATTTGAAAAAGAAGTAATTCACCATAAAAATCTATCTATTTTTTCAAGTAAGTAAATTTGAATCATTCTTCCTTCCTAAGAATCTTTATTTGAAATCAATGACCTTTTATGACCATGAAAAAATTGATATTAATGCTTAAACAGTGTTAAGATTTAAATTCTTCTTTTTGAAATTATTTGAAAATCTATTAAATGAGCACTGAGGAACAACATTGGTGAAGGATTTTGGATTTGTGGGAACTCTATATTTATTCTGCACTAATAAAATGGCCCAGAAATAAACCCATCTAAATAGTGCAAGAAAGGAGAATCTAACAAATAAAGAAGAAAAAAATCAGGTTTTAGACTACTCATAGAATAAATTATAATCATCTTCTGAATGTCATGAACAGAAGTTGAGATATTAACTTCAGACATTTTCCTCCACTATGAATCCCAGTTTTATTAAGTTTTCAATAGTAGATGAAAGTTTCACATTTTATTAAGTCTTCAGGAAATATCCCAGGAAACACTATTTCAGTAAGTATCAAACAGAGGCACATGTAAACACTCACACTGTGCATATAAAGCAAATTAATTCAATTTCATTTTAAAATACAACTTGCTTTAGTGCTGCTTGCAAAAGATTTAGTTTTCATTTACCAGAAATTAAATGTGCATCTTTAGAAAATAAAACATAATTATCTCAATATCATAACTCACACACTCGGTTGGAGAGTAATACTTCCCATAAAGGGAGAAATCATGAAGAGTATCTGACACTTGTGGATGCTTTTATTGATTTGGTGCTTCTGTAACATAAAAAAAAAAAAAAAAAAGATCTTCAAGAAGTTTTCGTATGTGTGCTACAGCTGTGAAAACTTCCAGATGTCATTTTTGCTAAGTCTTCCCTGATTATAATTTTTGTCAAGGTAGACAAAAAAATTTTTTTATTAAACTATTTCCCCTTTATTTTACAAGGGACTGAGTTCACTGATATTAAAAAAGGACAATTGGATAGTGTCAGTGTTTGCAGGGGAGGTGAAATGAAAGTAAAATACATGATAAAAAATGATAGATTTTGTTTTTAGAAGAACCAAACTGTGGTGAGTTTTCGTTAGATGTTTAGCCATGAATTTCAATACTAAATGCAATCATTAATACTGACTAAAATAATGGGGAAAAAAAAGAAAGAAATCATGGTGTTAACAGTTGTTTTACCAAAACACAAATTTTGACAAACCAAACTTTTTTTTAAAATAGTATTAGTTAAGGTGACAAATAATAAATATCCTTGCTTTAAAGAGAGACTACCAGTATCCAAATATTTTTTTCCCAAAATAAGTACAACAATTTGGAAGCAGAGATAAACATGACAAATATGTCTCATCTTTTAATGTTGGATCAGATTACTATCTTTTTAAGAAATGATCTGGGTACATGTATCATAATTTATACAAATTAAGGTAATCATGACATATTTTTTTAGTTTTCTTTTTATATGGATGATAGTAAAATAGATGAAGTATTAAAATATATCCTTTCTCTCAGATCTTAGATTCCTAAAGATCTTGAAATTATCCTAGAAAACATTTTTTTTTTAACTCTAATTTGAGTTCACACATCCTTTCTTGGTGACTTGGTAGTCAGAAGAAAGTTCAACGAACTTGGGGAAAGCTATCCTCATAAAAAATGTCCTATACTCTGCATTTTGGCTACTTGCTAGAATGGACCCTGTCTAAACAGTCTTCCCATTCTTCATAACCCTTGTTGCTTCTTAAAGCAAAATGAGAATAAGGTCTATCCTTCATAACCATCTGTCTAATGATGATTTTCATCAAATGCCTTAATATATATGTGTTCAGAAAGAGATGCTTTTGTTCTGTTCTCTCCTACTTGCAAATTCCAAATTTAAGAATATGTGACAATAAGCATTTCAAGTGAGTTCATTTATTCTAATCAGACTTAAAAAAAAAAAAACTCCATGTAAAATAACACTATCATCACAAAGTAATATAAGTATGAAAAATAAAGCTACAATTACTAAACTGTCCATCTTTAGTGATTTCAGCCAATTAACACTTTGTTTGTTTGTTTTGTTTTATTTGAGTGGCAAAATTATACTCAGAGTCTGATGCTGTCTTTGCCAGCAATTTATTTAGCATAGGTTCTCTGTGGAAATTATAATAATTTAACAAGTCAATAGCATACAGGATAATATCTCTTAATAAACCAATAAAGAAATAACATACTCAAAAGCAATGATAGATTAATTACATGATTGTTTCAGGTGAGGGGAGATAAAAGGAATAAAGTGTAAATTTAATAAAGGTGTATCTTTTATATGAGTAGGCACTTGGGAGAGATAATTTTAACCAGACACAAACTGATTTCTAGCTGCCAGTGCAAAAACGAACATTTCTTGTTGCTGGAGAATGCTGCTAGGAACTAAGATACCAGTGTTGGTGTGGACTGATCTTTTTCACAGGTTCTTTGTGGGCTCACTCACCACTGTGGACCAAAAAGCCTCCTTGACCTCTGCAGATGTTAATTTCCTAAAGGTCTTCATAGAAGTTTTAGATTAGCAAAGATTTGCCTTGCCAAACTGACACTCTGGAATGATTCTCATAAATTCTCCGTATTTATAATCTAAGTGTCCCTTTGCTGTATTTGTTTCTCCACATGTTTTTATTGATGTCTCCAGCTTACCAATGACAAAAAATGAGATTTTGATATCCTGACTCAATTTACTTCATTCTTATATCAAAACTTTACTTCTAAAAACATCTTTTTGGGGTCATAAATAAATGGATTAAAATAATTTTACCTAAGACATAAACAAGTGGATTTGAAATTACATTAAACCAATACACAAACAAACGCCTACTAAAATACAGCTATCCAAGCCAATCTCTGTCTTAAAAACCACATGTCAGCCATGATTTAATTGAAATCATATATCTCAGCACCAATCGTGTGTGTGTGCCTGTGTGTGTTTTACTCCGACATAGTTTATTTCCACAACTGTTTCTTTTTAGTTATTCTGTGAAATAAAATATTAAGTCTGAGTTGGCACAACGTTTTGGACTTAATCATTTTTATTTCATACATTTTGAGTTCTTGCATTTGTAAAAGTCATACTTTCTCACATATTTCAGAAATTGTGTGTAAATTCACAAATAACGCTTGATATTTGGGCCCTAGTATTTAAAATATCTGTTTCTCTAACAAGAGTTACCAAGAAAATATTGGATATTTCAACTTGAAAAAAAGTGAAAGCTATCTGCCTCACATTATTCACAGCCAATCCAAACAGGCTACTGTGGTATTCATAAATCCCTCTGAATTAAGTGAAACATGCATAAAATCAGGCTCCTTTTGTGGTTAAAAATTTCTTCCAGCTGAGTCCAAGAAGAGAAGAAAATTATCCAGATACCTATTATTAAACCGAGGATGACTTTTAAAAGCAAATGCCATACCTCTGCTGGAGTCTTCCTGACAATTTCCTAATTTTAATAAATTGTCTGTGAGAACTGTCATCAACATTTTTTTCCATTCAGAAATGAAGAACATAGCTGCAAATGTAATTGTATTAGCTTAAAGCAGTGTCGCAGTGTTTGGTATTTTAAGTGGGAGTCTACTTGCTTCATTATGATTCAGGTAACTCACTTTGAAGTAAACAAATGTAGCACGTTCTCAAAAAAGCCCTGGTGTTTTCTTGGAAGGAAAAATTACAATGCACTGTGCTTTTATGAATAGAAGATAAATACGGTTTGCCAAGGCAAAATCCATTCTCCAAAATATTTAAAAGGTAAACAATACTCTGAAGCTCTCTTATATATGATCATTTAAGGGAAAGTTGTATTTTAAGTCGGATTTAGCATGAGAAAAGAAAAGCTATTCTTACTATAACATTTAGGAGTGGAGAAAAAAACAATCACAATTACAAGAATAAACAAAATGGTACATGTTGAAGAGGCCTTGTGCCCATTACAAGCAAACAACCAGCACACTTTCTTTTAGGTAAAGACAGAGTAAATTCATTTTCTTTTTCTAAATATTGTAACATCTGAACACATAGCTTAACTAATGAACTGAAGAAGAGCAGAATTTGCCACCCCAAAATATGCCTCTTTGGGATAAAGATTATTTTATGCTGATTATTTTTAAGAAACAACACAGGGGAAACTTGGAAAACTGAGTAGAAGATACCTTTTCATAAAATACATTTACATTTATATAAGGAATCAACATTTTTAAGGGTGTCTTTCTTTTTGTACCAGAAAAAGAAAAGCGACTATTTCTAGAAAGGTATTAATGAAGAAAGCAAAGACATCTGCTTAAAACCATACCCTCGTTACTGCACTTTGCCGTATAGCCTACCATAAGCCTGCCTTCTGCCCCGTCAATGGTTTCTTTTGTATTTAGCTTGAGGTGGTATGCAAGGTGGTGGCTTGGGCCATTTCTGTAAGTTACTAAGTTTTCCTCGGTATTGCCCATGTACACAGGAGGTATATATGTTATTAAGCTTGTTTATTTTTCTCCTGTTAATCTGTTTTATTACAGGTTGGTCTGTCAAGTACCTAAAAGGGTAGAGGTGAAATTATTCTTCCTCCCTTACAATGCTGATGAAATTTTTCTATTTACCTAAGTTACAGGAGAAGAATAAATATTGACTCAAATGTAATGTTTCAACAAATTCTCTGAGTTTGGGATTTGTAGAAGACAGCCTCTTCTTTTCAGATGTATAAAACACATCTCACTCCAAAATTTGTTGCCAATATACCTTCCAGTAATTTTGGAAACTGTGCTCTTATAAATTAATCCTTAATGCCAGTCTTATTCATCTTTACTTTAGCTATTGACATGTTAATTTGAAAGAACGATTTTTCAGTACACGGAGCTCTCCTTTGTTAAGAGGTAGCACTTTGCTAAAGTTTAGCAACAGGACTTTTCTAAAAACTTTAAATTACATTTTGCCGGAGCCAGCCGGCTAAAGTCGAACAGCACCTAAAAGAGGGGGGTGAAGCCTAAGGAAAAAAGAAGAAGACAGGAAAGCGCTTCCGGAGGGCATACAGTCAATGCTGCAACCACGAGTTTATTTAGCATAGCCCTTATATTTCTTTTTGAACACAATAGCAAGGCACAGAGTACATTACCATAGGAATGCTGACATTTACATAAGTTCCTATACATCCTTCCTTCAGGGTACAAACATCCTAGCTATTTGTAAAACATTCCACTATCTTATAAGGGTTACTTTAGGAGGCACACCTCTCCTTCAGGGTCAGTTATGTTTAACTCAAATCCCTGCTTCCTTGAACCATTGTTTAAGCAGTCTCAGTAACTGCTTTATGGCCTGTAAGCTACGTGACTTCTTCAGTGTCTCAAAATGGCTCCGACAACATTTTACATTTTAGTAACTTTTGTTTCCACCTGTGATTGGCATTATTTTTAATATTTAATAAGGCTTTAGAGGAGTGGGTTCTTCTATAGTAGAATAATAAGAATGATTATTGCAATATATGTTAATATTGTTAAGATGACATATGACCCATATAAGATAGAGGTGAAGATTTTACATAATATTGGAAATTCCTCTGAGGAGGATGTAAAGAAGTGGATTTACTCACAGGTAAAGGAACATCTTGCTAACAACTTCTTTTGTGTCGCGCTCTTCATGGTCTAAGATGTATGCTACTGGCAAACAAAAACATTATATCGAGGCAACAAATACAAGCTATATAAATCTACAAAAGAAAACATAGACTTGAACCATTAAAAAAAGTTACTGACTTAGTGTTAAAAATCTCAGAACATATTACTTCAGATATAGATTCATTAGGTTCACCTAAGGATGAATATTGAGAAACTTCCAAATTTCAGAACTCTATTGAACTGATTTAAAATACAGTGGTACCTAGGGATTTTCCTCCTTGACCTATGCAATTAAGGAACTGAATAATGTTATTAAAGGACAGTGTATTGAGCAATTAACATATGCATTGTCTAGAACAAGAAACAAAGATAATACATAAATAGTAAATCTGTCTTCCTGAAGTTTATAACATAAGGTTAGAGACTAATGCATAAATCATTTTGATATAAGAACCACTTTTATGTTGTTAATAGAGTTTCAAATAAAGAGTGCTCTCAGTTCTAAGATTTGAAGATGCATTTGGTTGTTTACAATAAATGTATGTAAGTCGAGTACCTAAAAATAGAAAGCATTTACATATCAAATTCAAAAGAAAGTCAGGTTTTTCCACACCCTAGTTGGCTGGGGTGGGGCTTACAGTTCTTAAAACTGTCCTTAGCCCTTTGTATTCTTTGCCCTCCCCCTCAACATTCAATCCTTAGTGCTTTGGGCTTTAAAATCACCTGGTATGTAATACATTTTATTAATTACTTATCAAGTTTCTGGTAAAAAGTGATGTTATATAGGAACTCAAGGGTACATATTATTCAGAAAACTAAAGGTTTTGTGTCCTCAAGCCTAAAAGTTAAGTCTTAGGTATTAGAGAAAGTATTAGAGGAGGTTCTGGAAAAGCAGGGACATTGCATGATATATTGTAGTATTTAGATATTCTGAAAAGAATGGGGAGCAGTGAGAGTTTATAGTTTTTTTTTTAATAGGGCAATGTCATAACTAGATATAGATTTTTAGAACCTATGTCTTGGTAAAGAGGATTAGATTTAGGGAAAGGAACTAGAGACAAGAAGTTCATGAATAAAAGAATTGTACTCATTCAGAGGGGACTGGAGCCAGGATAGTGGCAACAGTGGCAGATCACTCACAGAGCAGCATCTTGTGCTACGAACTGCTGTATGAAAGTAACAGCAGGAGTATGGAAGAGAAGAGTAAGTTAAGTTAGGAAATATTGATTCTGATAGAGTCGATAAGCTTTTGGATATTTACATCTACAGATTAGAAAGTCTGCAACACTACATACAATAACATTTATTGTATGGTTCTCTTAAAGGTATAAATGATGGTTAAAAATTATGAGTCTATAGTCAATGTAGGTCAGAGTTTTAAAAAGAAAATGTCAAAGAAGGAAATTTGGAGAACATATCTTAGGAACAGAATCATATATTATATATATATTATATATAATATATTATATATATATATATATATATATGAGGGGGAGAGAGAGAGAGAGAGAGAGAGAGAGAGAGAGAGAGAGAGAGAGAGAAGAAATTTTCACAGAATCCAAAGAGGAGACTATTTCAAAAAAAGAAACAACTTTAAATTTTACAGAGTTTTATACAGCAACGTAAAATACTTAACTTTCCATAGTTACAGAATCATTTTATGTGTACTTGTTTAACAGTTATCATGCTAACATAAAATAAAGTTAAACCAGACTAAATGTTCATCTAATAGGATGATCAAGTAAGCTTTCAATCTTTTATTTCTTTCTTTTCCTAAATATAAAAAATACTGAGAAAAACAACAATATAACAAAATATCTACACCTCTGTTCAATTTCATGCCTGTTATTCACACATTAACCCCTCTCGAGGTAACTTTTACCACGACTACAGTTTTGAACAGTAATCTTTGCTGACACTAACCATTAATAACTTTCCATATGCAAATTATTTTAGTTGAAATTGTCTTCTCTAAAATATACAAAATATTATGTACATTTTATGATTACCTCCTTGAAAAGTCTTTTCTCTGACTTACTTGGCATTATGCTCTTCTGTTTCTTCCATTGCCTCTATACATAATCATTTCTTTCAAATTTTTCCCTCTTCCACAACTGTTTTATCTTCTCATAGTTGTATTATAGAACATGGGTTTTACATAGGTGCTTTAAAGAAGGAGATCTTCAGTGCCCATCTATGAAAAAATAGCAGCCTAATGTGAGTTGAGATATAACTGTAATACATTATGTTATGGAACAGTCATTCTCACTCTTGGCTGAATTTTAGAACCAATTTAGTAGCTTTAAAATGACCAATTCCTGACCCTATACAAGATCAGTTTAAAAAGAAAATCTGTGAGACATGGAAATTTCATAGTTTTGAAATCTCTCTGTATATTTCAAATGTGCAGCAAGTGTCAAAAACCAGTGATTTTGTGGGATAAAATTCTAACATAAAATTATACATTGATTGTTATTAGTTAATTGGGATAAATAATTAACTTCTTTTGGGGGGCACAAAAACATTTTAGAAAGGGGTAAACATTTGAGGTCTCTGTTTAATTCAAGAAGGGATAGAATTAAAATAACAAGTTATGTGTTTAAATTTTTCAAAGATTCAGAATTACAACCTTTAAGACTATAGAGTGATGTTAAAAAATATAGAAGTAATGGATTAATTTAAAACTGGATGTGTGAACTAGTGGCCAAAGTTGTCCTCCAAGAATGAGTGAGGGAGGAAAGTGTAAAGTGAATGATTTTCCTGATTTCCAAATATCCCGACCCTTGGTCCCAGTTTGCCTGCTGACCTTGTTTTAGTAAGTGAACATGCTCTAGCAACTAGTGTGGAGTGATTCAGAACCCACATTCAATCTTGGCTCCACTTACCTGCTTTGTGATTTCAGGCAACTGAATTCACATGCCTTATTCTGAATTTTATCACTTATGACATTACGATGACTCTGACTAAGATCATCACCATGACTGAATAAGAAATTTATATGCAATTACTTTCATACATTAGAAACTCAATAGAAAGTTACCTTTTCAGTCATTTGTTTTCCACTAGAAAGTAATCACTTTGCCCATTTAATCCACTAGCTATTTCTTGAATATAAACTGTGAATTTCTATCTCCAATATTATGTATTTTATTTCCACTTCCTTCTCCTCTAAATGACCTAGTGCTACTTAACATATATAGATGTTTTTTTGTATCCCCAAAGATCTAATCAGGTGTTACTTTCCCTGATTGTGTTAAATTTTGGGTGTTTGCTAAAAAAAGACATATAAATTCTAAAAATATTGTTTTTGTCACATAGTATTATAGTACCCATTTGGTAAATTCTTATTGAATAAATGTCAATTGTTTTATTCATGTTTGACTATCCTAAACTATAGAATAAGAGGTGTGTAAAACTATGGACTATAAAATATCTGGATAAAAAATATTTCAAACAAAATAAAATAACACTACAAACTTAGCAGCAGCTCCTCACAGGAGGAAAAAATAAAATGAAAAAATGAAAATGAGAATAATTACCATAAAATTTGATAGTAATTAGAAGCATCATATTTTTCACTTTAAATTTTAGATTTATTTTAAAAGGGGGAGCAAAAGAAATTGGGTTAAGAAACTTGCATAAAACATACTTTTTAAAGCCACCCAACAAATACTCTCGCCTCTGACTAATTAGGTTCACTTGCTTCATGAGGCATGTGCTTTAAGAACTAGCATAATTTTTAATAGCATAGCCAGGAAAAATAACAGAAATAGAAAAAATATTTTTATAGTTAAAAAACTTGGCAAATGTTATCCTGTAACTGAGAACATATTTTGGCTATCCATTATGAAATATAGGGGGAGAGGAAAAAAGAATTAAGATGCACACAAAGGATTTAGAAACAAAGTTTTAAATAATTTGCATATCAGCACAGACACAAAAGCATACCCTTGACTACTAATTTAAATAATCGAACATATACAGCATTATAAAAAAAGGAACGATGAACCTTAGGGGATGTATAATGTAGCATGGAATTAAAGTGAGGTTGACCTGACTGACATTAAATTGGATTTTTAAAAAAGCTTCTCTCAAAAGAGCACCTGCCCTTTCAACCCTACATGACAATTTACAGGTCAAATGAATTAACTATAGTATTAGGGGAAGGCTTCCATGTTAGAGGAAATCCACAATCTCTGATACAGCCCCCAAGCCAACTTATTCTTGGAATTGAATTAAAACTGAAAAGACTATGATTTTAAATTATTATGCATTTTATAGATTTTGTTGGGGATTGGAAGTTTACAGATGTTGGCCAAATCATTGAGTGAAATCAGGATGAGATTTAGATTTTAATTTAGACTTTTTTCTTTTAATCTTTAAGACTATAATCCTTAACAACATAGAAAATAATAGAAAATAAGACACTTTATTCTACTTGTATTCTCAAAGTAGTGCTTCTTATTTAAAATACATTTTATTTCAAATATATATATATTGCATAAAAAGACATATAGCTTATAAAAATGTTATATTTCTCACATAGTAATGTAGTATCGATTGGATAAATTTTTATTGGATAAATGCTAAATATATTATTCGTACTTGACTTTCCAAAAATCATAGAATAGATTCGTGTAAAACTATGGACTATGGAATGTTTGAGTAAATAAAAATTTCAAAGAATATAAGAATATATATATAAGCACACTGTGCATAGATACACTGTATATAGAGAGCTAGACAGAGACCTTGTATAGAAATAGATTCACTAGTTTGGGAGTCATTGTTTAATTCACAGATGATTTCTGTATAGGGGAGATGGAATGGAATTTGGCCTGTATGGGTGAGCACAGGATGTTATCTCTGGTGAGTTCCCAGTGCACCTCCACTGTACCTTTGAGCATTGTGTGAAGTGGAGTGGTCAAGTGGTGCCACCAGCAAACATGGGGCTCAGAGTAGGAAAGGGGTGGCAGAAGGAGCAGAGTCCACCTTTTGCAGCATGTGGAAGAGAATTCAAGAATGCCCAGGTATACTAAAGCGGGAGGGGGCCATGAAGAAGGCAACAAGCTCATTAGTTACAAAGATCAGGGATACTGAGCTGCTGAAATCTAAAAGTTATTTCTAACCATTGACTGATGTTTGATGGAAATATATGAATTGCTTTAGCGACCAAGTCCCTAAAGGAAGTTGTAAAAATTCTGGATGAGACGGCATTAAAGTAAAACTGTTCAGATCAGAAGAACATCTGGACTGGATTAGAATAGACACTATTCACTGAGCTACTTGGATAAAGAATTAAAATAATTATCTTAGTAATGAGAATCTAGAAATCAATATTGCTACTCAGAACCCACCCGCTTTGTGTCCTGCATTTGGTAGTAGACTGTGTGTAGAAAGTTAGCTTTTCAAAAGCCTTTTTTTTTTGGTTCTTTTTTCGCTCATTTTATTAAAATGTAAAGGTATTTCAAACTACATATCTTCATAGTTAACATATTTTTTCTTCCATTTGAGCACCTTTCTTTAACAAATAGGTTTATTAAAAAAAACTTATCTATAATTTGTTTCCATTTTAATTCTTTTATATATTTTACCAAATTTTAACTTCACAAAGAAGTTTCATTAAAGATTTATCTACAATTTGAAATATTCTAAATGGCAATGTTCAATATTCTCTAAGGTCTCATCAGTTAATTAACTCAGTTTCTCTCTTGTTTTTTAAAATATATACTTAAATGCCTTTTGGTTAGCAAACTTTGTTTTTTATTAATGGAAATTAACATTATATTTGGGCACATCCTTTGTGGAATAATAATTAATTTTTGGAGAAGGTGAAGTACAAGGAGATCCTGGTGTTATGGTCAGCCCAAAGGTGGGGGGGCCTCAGAGCTGCAGCTGGTTTTCATAGTAAGACAAATAATGTTGCATGTGCACCAAGAGGTTATGAATATATCATTCACCTGATGACACTTTTAGAGAAAGCAGGGTCATTTTAACACCAACAGATAAAAAAAAAAACTTATTTATTTTAAACACTTATTATAATGTTTTATTTATTTTATTATTTTATATAAAATATAATTTATTTTATACATTTATTTACATAATATTTGTTTATATTTAGAATATGTAATTCTAATATACAAATACAATGTTTGTAATATATTTGTATTTATATAATAATTTTATATAATATATTATATTACAATATATTATTATTATATTAGTTTTAGCTTTGACCTTGGGAAGGCATGTATTCTCATTTCTTGTAAATATTGTTCATTCATTTATTTTGCTACTATTTCTTTTTATTTTCTGTTTTAGAGTTCAGCATCCTCCATAGCATTCTATGTGCCCAGGAGCCTTTACCTATATTTTGTCTGGGCAGCTCCTGCTATGGATTTTTTCTCATTCATTAGTAGAAGTGGTTTTTAAGGTATTTCAGAGGGCATGGGCAATAACTGACCAAAGCTCAAATTACTCACAAAAGGATGATATGTTCTTATAGGTATTATAGCACATATATAATCAAATGTTCAACCTGCAAATGCCCATCAAACATAATCTTCCTACTGACCACTCCCTCTAGAACTTGTTCTTTGCTTTGTAGGTATGTTACTTACTGCATTTCTGACAATTATAACCAAATTTATGTAAATCTCATTAAAAAATTTTAAACGTTATTGCCATGCCCCTGAAACATTATGACATTGCATGAAATGATCTCTAAAAGTTTTTAATGTCATTTAATTTAGCCCTGCTACCAGTGCCTCATTTATGTACAGGTTGCTCATTTAAAAAGTTATTCCAGGAAGAAGGTTATAGGGACCAGCGAGATGAAGGCAAGAAGGAGTAACATATCGAGCCTTTTTGAGCTATACTCTGCTCTGGGTGACTGGCCTTCATTCCACTAGGAATGACTGAATTGTCCAACCAAGGATAAAGAGTAAAGCTGAGAGACTGGAAGATGAGATGCAATGGAAATTTCATGCAATCCCTTCACTTTAACAGCCTCCTTGGAAAGAAAAGTTTGTCCATGCAGGCTTTCTGTCACAACAACACACTTTGTTGATGGCAACCTCTGTTTATTTATAACATGGTTAGTAGAAGACACTGTTGTTTCAACTATGGTTATTTCAGCGGTATCCAGTATCTAACCACCTTTTTACTTCAGCAGTAAAAGGAAAAAAAAAAAAAAGTTTGTATCCAACAGATAAAAGACATGTTTAAATAAAAAGTAGAGCATGTTAAAAATGTGTTGTAATATGGAAATAGTGTCCTCATCACAATAGAGAACTTGAATTTCAGTCCTTGGACAAGAAAACATACCACTGTTCTGATTCGTATCTTAATTCTGTTTTGATTCTGTGTGTTGTCTCATAGGGACAGTTTGATAATTTCTTAAGGGCATTATGATGTCAAAATTGTAGTTTTTGCTCCTACCCCATCATAACACAATTGGGACTTGTTTTGAATGTTACTGACAGTTTTAAGAATTTGGAAAACTATTTTGGAAATTTCTATTAATTTATATCACCAATAAGTTAAGACAGTAAAAACATAACTTTTTTTTACTTTTTAAAATAAATATTTGAAACTTATTTACATACGTAGATCTTCCAAGTGGATCTTCATTGATGAGATTATAATAAGAGTATTGGCTGACAGTTAGACTTGTGCTCAAACTTAGTCTTCTCTTATCTTGGCACTTTTTGATACATTAGTTGTCTCAATCTAAATATAATGATAGAACTACATAGATGAGTTTCATGGGATCAAACGAAGTATTACATAAAAAGTATGCAATAAAAATTATAATGACCACATTGTTTTAAAAACAAGGTCAAAAACTTCATTCCTGCTTTTGTGATACAAATAATTAGATATCAAGGTTTTAAGCTAATGCACTGATAACTAGATAATTCTGTACCAAGTTTCAATGCAGGAAGATGAGAATAAATAGCCTTAATGAAATATTGATTAAATGCTCAGAGTAGTTCAGAGTAGAAAGCTAGAGATTCCACATAGCTGAATGCCTGTGGTGATATGTGAGATAAAGTTGAGAGCGAAGTTATTGAGGGGAGAGTGTTAGGTAGCGTTGAGAGAGTGGGGGTTGGGGAAGTAAGACATAACACTCAGTAGAAAATGATTCACAGAATTGATCATATTTGGATAGAATATTCAAATATGTGGAAATAATGTGAACTTTTTTCCTGCTTTCCCAAATTTCCCAAAATTTTGCAGAGCAACATTGGGCAATGTGATTCAATTTTACAAGCCATAGATATAGATACACATAGACATAGAGAAAGATATACCTATGGATATAATTTAGATATGTATATTTTAACATACTACATGTTCTTTGAACTATATTGGACTGCATTTATATCATAATTTCATGAGTTTCAAAAACATAGCATTATTAGATCATTGTGTAATGATAACACAATTTTAAAAAGGTTGGCAATGTACTGCTTTTTGGTTCAATGAATATATAATATTTTCTGGAACTAGAAAAAAATACATATTTGCCAAAAATATTTATTTTTACATGAGTGCTCTTTGTCCCAAGAGTTAAATAATTTTAAAAGAGCTTTTGTCAGGGAGTATTTTGGGTGATATTTAGAAAAAAAAAATCAGCATCAATGTTAATTATGTGAAAAATAAAATTAATATTCCATATATCAGTAGTTCTGTAATTGCTCTTCACAGTGAATTGGTATTAATGCTCTTTTAAAGCATTTAATGACATATATATATATATATATATGTAAATTGGTAATAACTTTTACTGCTAGACTGTGCTCTTTTTGTCTTTTTTACTTGCTGAATATAATAAATAGTAAATTTAATATAATTCTAGGCACATATTACATGTTTTAAATAAATAAATGATACATTAATTGGTTACCATATTTTTCAAAAACTAAATGGCAAATTTCTTTTGTTTTCTCATGAGTACTGAGTTCTAAAATCAACAGTATTATTTGACATATTTTGGTAGCTTCTTGTAGAATTAAGTGCATTCAGTACAATTTGAACCAAATTGAGTTTTTAATTGAAATGTTGTAAAGTTAGAAAATAGAACAATTTTCTAAATAGAACAAGACACTCAAGTTTATAGAATGGCTAGGTCCCAACAGCTAAAATGGTGTCATCTACTTATAAGAGAAATTTCCTTTTTCCTACATGATTCTGTTATCTTTTTCTTGGAAAAAAATGTTCCTTCTATTTTTCTTCCAATTAAAAACAAATACACACACATATATTGTTCAACAAAATCAAAATGTATTGCAATTGCTACATACAAAACTAAACATATTCCAGAAATGTTCTTAGTTTGGTTTTACTCAATCAACTTTCTTCAATAGAAATAACTATATTTAAAGAATGGAAAAGCAGCCCATTATATTCTCAAAATGATAAAATCTTCAGAATTTGTCCTTATCTCAAAGAGGTACAATAGAAACTTATAGAAAATAAGTTTTAAAATTAAAGTAAAACTGAAATTACACTGACAGCTCAATAAATCCACTAACCACCATAGGATCCATTAAGTATCAATTTAGGATCCAGAATCTTGGTTATATAATGTTAATTATATAACTTTAAAAAGTAGAAAGAAAAATATTTATACTAATCTTGACATGAACGTTTCCACCTTAAATGTTAATATTTACATCCTAAATGATCACCACAACTAACTAGTTTTATTATGATATCAGCACAAGGCAATTTATTTACTGGAGCCAATATATATATTTTGGCTATATATCAAAGCATATTTGGGAAATTAAAACTTGATATTCAAGTTCATTTAAATTTACAAAGTATAACCACTTGTCAAAATTTCACAAGATACAGGCCTAGATACTGAGAGTGTCTATAATAGTGTCTATTTAGAAACTTAAGAGTCCAATTTACTTCTTTTTAAAGTAAACATTTCTAAATTAATTTCCAAGCAAAAAAAAAAAAAATCAAACAATGACAAATATTTTTTTACCTGCACCAAAGCCACCCAAGAGAAACAACACAACTGAGATTTTCAGACCTTTTACAAACACAATGTGGTGTGGTTTACTAAAAGTCCAAGAGTGAAGGCAAAACCAGCAATTTTCCTGTTTTTTAAAAGTATTCTAAATTAGAATGAGATATTTTGCATGATAAATAGCAGATTAAAAACATTAAGTACATTTAACATTTTATTTGTGACTCCATATGAATGAAATCATTTCAGATCGCCTGATGATGACTGAGCCTGAGAGTGACTGGAGGTTTTAATAAAAAGTTTCTTCCTCTACTAGCTTTATAGTGAATAATGACTTTTCTCAGGTTGCCTTGGCAATTATCTAGCATTTTGGCTTATTGACTCTGAATTGGTCAAAAAAGCCAATTTAATAAACTG
Organism: Eonycteris spelaea; assembly: GCA_003508835.1. Taxonomy (NCBI): domain Eukaryota; kingdom Metazoa; phylum Chordata; class Mammalia; order Chiroptera; family Pteropodidae; genus Eonycteris; species Eonycteris spelaea. Next base: position 2,928,131 of record PUFA01000067.1, on the reverse strand, counting down.
CAGAAATGCCTTTGGCTAAATTATGGCCTTAAGTAAAGGCAACGGGAACTACTCAAGTATATCTGATGACAGCCCCGATTCATAGTGCTTCCCTCTTCCTCAATCCAAATGTCTTCCGGTCAAAAAGCTTCAGGTCAGTCAAAAAACAAAACAAACAAACAAACAAACAAACAAACAAACAAACAAACACCTGTCTTCAAAAAAGATTGATATTTATTATAAAGGTAAGACTGAAACCATTTAAGTATAACTATTTTCTGTAGTCCTAAAAACATAAAAACAAACTAAAAGAGCCACTTTTTCTGTATACAATTACATAATGGTCCAAAATTCTTTTCCCAAGGTAGGTGTCTGTGTAATGAATAATTCATGTTCTGGAAACTGCAAAATTACAGCAATCCAATCAAACATATATAGCAAGTCAAATTATCAATATATAATATTTAATAACTTCCTAGAATTATTGTTTTCAATTGGACCAATTCTAACTAAAGTAAACCTGCTATATTTAGGTGCTTTTAGTTAGCCATTATTGTACAAAAATGTTATATAAAAAAATCACTGCCATTTGTAGTAGCTTAAAATGGCAAAGATTTGTAACTTGACATTCAGCAAATTTCTGAGCCTTCTGTGTTGCCTTCACCTGACTTTGCTAATGCAATTTCAAGGTAATTAGGCTGGAAGTCAATGTGAGTTTCTCATAGATCTAGAAGTCAGCATAGGCAATAGCCTGGCAGTCTTCAGATATCTTCCAGGTAGCCTCTTATCTTCCAGGAGGCTAACCCAATTTCCTCCATTTCAGGGTAATGTTCCAAAATAAGGAGAGTGAAAATCTGCAAATCTTCTGATACATGGGCTCAGAGTTTGCAAAGCATCACTTCTGTCACATTCTGTGGGTAAAACAAGTCATTTGTTCTAGCCAGATTCAAAGAGAAGAGAAAGTTATCTTTCATGGGAGGAGGAGCAAAATCCCATTGTAAAAGGAATGGGAGCAATTGTATCCATTTTGAATATATCATGATCCTCCTAATTTTCTCATATACTGAGATATAAACTCACCTAATATCGTCCCAAGTACTAGTCCCGTTTCCACAATGTTCATTATGTTAAATGATATCCATTATGTTTCAGAAATAATTCACATATTTGCAAAAAGTTTTAGGCTTTGGAATGTATAATTATATTTTATTAGGTAAAAGTCTAAGAATAATTCTTATATTCACAGTTGATATCTCTGTAGCACTTCAAACAAGACACTCATTTAATTAGTTTATTATTTGTGCCATGAACGCTAGTTGTGACCACAAATAAATTAAAATGCATTTGGACATCAGTAGTTATTAACCTCATTATCAAATTTTCATTATCAAAGTTGTACATTAACAATTGTGATCAAGTTTACAATTCTAAAAATTTACAATATGACTTAAAGGATTGATAGATTTATCATTTATGTGTTTATTTATTATACTACTCTTTATATAATATCATCTGCAACATAAAATTGAACTATATTCGAAGGCCTATGGTCCAGAAAAACAGTAATACTTGTGAAATCTTACCAATTTTTCCCCCAAGAACCTGCTAACCTCAAAAAATCATACCACTCCTACATATTCTGAGATAAATACTCACCTCCCTATTCACAGTGAATCAGAAAAATCTGTCTCCATTTTTTCTCATAGCTTCCATTGAGTTGTAGATGACATTCCTGTTGGCTTGCCCCTAAGCCCCTAGACACCCTTCCATTTCTTTGAGAAGTTCTTCATTCATTAATGATCTCCCTATTGCAATAGCATGAAAATAACCATCTCCTTAATTGTCCAAAGCATTTTGTCTTTCACATACAACATAAGTCATTATGAGAAAAATAACAACCAAAAAATGTTTCTTTTAAAACAAAGTACAAACTTTCTAAGTTTAATCCTTTTGATCTGTTTTAAGTTATCCATATGGTAAGTATAATCTTCAGTGACTTCAAAAATTCACTTATACTGTCCTTTCTTATCTATTCTTTGAGAGTCTTTAAATTTTATCAAATAAAAAATGGGTCTCACCAACATTCATAATGCATGTATTTTAGGATTCCTATAAAAAAAAACATTATGAGAAAATTTAAGGAGATAATACAGAGTGGGAGGGAGGAAGTGTGTTTTTTGTGAATTATCTATTTTGTTGTTCTCAGGGAGCCTGTTATATACTATTTTATCTTGCCCCTTGACAAAACTTTAATGACCATTTTTAAACATTTATTTCTTATGATTTTAAGTTTCTCATTTAAGTCTTTAGTTTTAGAAGCAAAGAGGAAAAAGAAACCGGAGAGGCTGTGTTGTGTTTGGTGGGAAAAGAGGGTAGTGTACAAGGTGCTATCATGTAAAGGGAGGGAGTCTCTTATGATGTCTTAAAATCTTTATCAGTGATCTGCCAACTTTTACTTTTCATGAGTATATATAGTAAATGTCTTCATTTTTGCAGGATATATAAACCGTGCATGTGTGTGTGTGGTTTTAGTAAGCCTAACTCTTGAAGACTCTTCAATTGGATGACATTGTGAAGGGAATTCTGAGGAATAGATGCTACATGAGCTAAGTATCCTAATTTTTAGACCATCCACCCAGAAGTCTTAGCCAGATTATAAAGTCAAGTTAGGCTCCAAATTTTTCTCTATGTGCTGTCCAGTTCCTAGCATTATTTTATTTCAATAAAGTTTAGTCAATGTTAGGTGCCTTATTAGAGTTTAAACTGTAACCTATCAGTCATTAAGGTAATCTTGTTTGATCATCTTCATAGACAATACTCCATACTGTCTGGTCTACTTCGCTTATAAAATTACTAGTTAAAAAAGGGTAAAAAGTCCATGGAAGAACAATAACAAAGTTAAATGCTTCTTTTGGGGATTGATACTACACTTACTATATCTCTATATCCTGCTCTATGCTCTAAAATTTATTAAAAGCTTGCTCTAACCAGTTGAAATAAATAACCAAATATAATTACTTATGGAATTATATCTATATATTGCCTACGAGAGGCAATTTCACATTTCAGTTCAGGGAAATAATTGTTCTAAGGTATAGATTTTCCATTATACACTAAATCAAAAGTGATATAAGATTAGGAAACAAACCAAATAAATTAAATCATGAAACCAATTTTGCTGAAGTTCAGTAAAACCTGCCATACAAGGTAACATAGAATATGTAAACTTCTTTCCTCTCTGAGAATTGTGCTTTACTGCCAAACTGTATCCAAAGAGACCCCTAACAAGATCTTTTATGCTTTGGGTATTAGACATAGAACAAAATTATTTGCTCCTATGTACAATCTAGAAATGTAGCTTACATATTTACTGAGTCAGTACCATGTGTTCATGGTATATTAAATTATTTATGTTTTTTTCCCCACAAGAGTTTAGGCAAGAACTCAGTAAAAGTTAACTCTCCAGATAATGGTACTTTTTGTTTTAGTCTTAATCGAATGGAAAATTTTCAAATATATATTTTTGATACCAAGCTAAGCCTGATTTTAAAAATATAAATTATTTTTTTCTTTAAGTTCACTGGATCACTTTATTTATAACTTTATTAAGCACTTGAGTCTGATTTTTATGTATGGGTCACAATCTCTGGGGCTTAGGTACGTATCTGGTGGAATTTCAAGAAATAAATTCCTCTTTCCCTGTACTTTGCCCATAGATATGTCCATACTTTGAAATCATTTTATAGAGGAAGTGGCCACTATTTCTGCAGCACTCTACTGAAATCGAAGGACAGATTTTATTTGCCTAAAAACATTGAATGTTTTGCTTTGGATCATTTTAGTTAAAGAAATAATTTGGCTTTCTGACTTAATGACTACCCAAAAGATTTAGTTACACTTTTTAAAAGATGATATAAAATATAATTTTAAAAAAATTGTCAATTCATCTGAGTCTATCTCTACCACTAAACATAGATAAATGAGGTTAAAGTTAATGTTATTTACTTGAAATGAAGAAATTTACATGTATTCTTCACTTTACATAATTGATTCTACCCATTCCCTGAGTGATGTTTTAAGTAGTGTGTATTTTTAAAATTAATCCATATTTTTAAGTGACAATGAAACCTGCTTTCTCTTTGCCAAAGCAAATGGAACAGTGACAAAACACACTCCAGTATTTGTGCTTTTTAAATAAAGTTATTTCTGTAATTTTTAAAAACAATTTTGTTGTAGAAGAGCATAAAAAGATCATAGATTACCTGTAAATTTAGTTTAACACTTAAAAACTGCTATTATTTACTTTAGATTATTAACAGGTTTCTATAAATTTTAGATTCATAGCAGAAACTATTTAGTAGCTTGGAATAAAGAATGTTATTTTTTATAGTAACTAGACATTTGTTTTTCTCAATTGGAAATAGCTGTCTTAATTCAGTTTTGACGATTCATTCTAAGGATTGTTTTTTATAGTCTGAATCTCTGCCTTATTTCTCTGTCTAGCATACACATATACTGATTATAAGTACTTGCTGTCTAAATATCAAACTTTCTGTCCTTTCTCAAGGGATTCTGTAGATCCCACGCTTTCTCTGGAACTTGTCTCAGTAACAAAGGTACCATCATCATCTGTTGCCACTACAATCTAATTTGAACTGGATGACTCCTTGAACTACCATCTGCTATTTTCTGCAAGTTTCTCTTGATCTTATTTACTCATTACTTGCTGGAACAATTATCTATTTTTATCTAATGCTGATATATCTGATACTTACCTTACCTGCCTGAACTTCCTTGTAGAGCCACGGGTTGATATGGTCCAGTAGTAGTAATAATAAATATTCAATATTCGAAAGTAATAGTAATGACTTACCTTTAAGAGGTATGTTAGAGATTTGATATTTTAATAGCATTTTATCCAGCCCTATACCTGTCTTTGTGAAATAAATAAAGCATTACTAAGGCTGATTTACATAAAAGCAAACCAAGTCTCAAACACTTAAAGGAACATATCTGGTTATGACAGGACACAGAAGCGGAAGAGCGAAAAAATAGGGACTCCGCTGAAGTTTCTAGACTAGTTTGCTCATTCTAATACCTATGACTATGCTGTCATGCTGCTCTGAGAATGGAGAGAGACACGGTCATAGAGAGGCAGAGAGAAATTCAATCTGGCTGGTTCTCTTACTAGTCATCTTCCAGTATTTAAAATTGGTTATTACACACATGAACACACACATGCACAAGCACACACACACACAGATCCACACAGGCACATGCTACCTCATGTCTTTGGAAAATGTTTGGTGATTGTTCTTCCCTCACTTTTTCCCCGTCATTCTTTTCTTCCATTGCTTCCTCCCTTCCCATGTTATCTCCATTAGTAATCACTTTACATTTTCTATCCTGAGCGTCTCAGGTTTGAACTACGGTACTGAGTCTCTCAAATATGCAGTATGGAGCTAATGACAATTTGGTCCAGCTAATTTTTTGTTATAAGGAGTTCTATCCTGTGTGTTGTAGGATGTTTAGTAGCATCCTTTGTCTCTACTAGTTAGTTACCAGTAGCACTCACTCATTCCCAGTTAGGACAGCCAAACATGTGTCCAGATATTGTCAAATGTCTCATGAAGTTGAGAGCAAAATAGCCCCAGATTGAGAATCACTTCTTTAGGGCTTAGAATAAAGTGTTAAAGGAAAAAAAAAATAGGGGAAGGTAAAACTTGGAGTAGAAAGAGCTTTGGTATTCAATTATCTCACTTCTTGGAGTATGTAGCCGAAGGTTATTTTTGATATTTGCACAAAGAAACAATGAATACAAACATAATGCCTTGGTTCACATCAATACAGTCAGTCCCTTCCTCTAGTCTTACTTTGGGGAAAAATATTGAGTGCACAAACCAAGGAAAGGCAATCAAATACTCAACCTGTTGATTGTTCTCAAGAAATTTTGAAAAATAGATAGTGGTATTTTCCCCTTCTCTTTCCTACTTATACTTATGCCATCCTTCTGTACCAAAAAGTTACTCAGCACAACACAGAGAGCAACAAAGCATTCTAATGCCTATGTGATTCTGAGAATGTTTCTACACCTCATCCAGATACATTAAGTTTCAGGTGACTTGGAAGTCTTTTGTGGCAATGTTTACATCTAAGAATCTTTGTAAATATGTGTTAGAAAGCACTGGGATATGTAATCTATTAACTTATTCTCAAGTCACTTTCTGAGATATTTCTATACATTTTAGATAGATTATAATTTGCCTTCAATGTCTCCCATGAAGGAAAGACAGATAATTGTCTAAATACATGCAACTTTACATGAAAAATTTCTTTTCATATATCTTAAAGTTCCATGAAAGATGTATATATGGCTCAGAGGAATTAATTCATCACATACAGTGAAACTTGGACGTAATTTTAATCAATTTTTAGGTTATAAAAATCAAACTTCCTTATTTAATTTAAGGAATGGTAATAGTTTATGCAGTTAAACATACAATGTATATGTGTTTGTATGTTCTGTGTGTATGTATTTATACACACACACAGATATATTATTTCTGTTCAGACTCAATGAAAACAGTAATACTATACTTCATAAACCTACATAAATTAAGTATGCCTAGTAAATATTATGATGTATTTGGGATTGTTCTCAATATTAAAAAGAAATGTCTTCCTCTGCCACTGTTTTGAAATACAGGGAAAATAAGATAATTTGATTAGATATGCTATTGCTAGGAGGCACATAGAGAATAGTAAAGATTTACTTAAAAACAGAAAATTAATTAAAATAACTAAAGAATATACTATGTTTACAAAATTAATAAACTATTTTCCTTTTCTGATATATCACTTCTTATATTAGAAATTCACATACATCATATCAAATTTAGTAAACAGGTTATCTTTACAGTTAGATAAATCTATGTAGTGGTTTGTTGTTGTTGTTGTTGTTGTTGTTGTTTATAAAAAGTGTAAGATAAGTGATCCTATCATTACCTCCAGAGGACAGGTAAGTGGATTGATGTAGAGTGATTAAAAAAAAGGAAAAATATTTTCTCAATCTTTTTCTGGAAACAGTGAACTGAATAACTCTTTCTATTTTCCACTGAGTGCACCTGCCTATTTCCACCAAAGAATTTCATATCTAGCAGTATAAATCATTATTTCACATCACTTCCTTCACTACAAGATACAAATTTCAAGCTCTATGCATATAGAGTGCTGACATTTATTTGCTCGGATTTATATTCATTTAAAAAAGTATAACTGTCAACATATGAGACTCATTTTGACTGCATATCTAGCTTGAAATTTTGTTCCTTTTTATACAAAAAAAAGTCTACAGCACGCTAAGAAATCTAACATTTTATCAGGTTGAATATATAATTCTACCTGCTTTTCATTCTAAAGTCTTAGATTTTTAAAAAAATGTGTGTGTTGTGTGTGTGTGTGTGTGTTTATGTGTGTGAGTGTGTGAGTGTGTGGCATGCCAGTGGGAAAAAATGAAGCAGGCAAAAATTAAATTAAAATTTTTGATACTTATCTATTTAGAACAAATGATAAATTCATTTTTTTTCAAAATAAAGTTGCAGTAATCAGTAAGACTTAATGTTTAATAAGTTATCTTTATTTGATAGAAGTAATTATTTATTAAAACTAAGACTAGTACCACTTTAGGTATGTTCTGAAGACTGCCATATATATTTTTTAAACAAAATAAAAATGAAGACATTAGATCTTTTATGAAAAATTCTAGGCCAAGATAATTAATTTTATAGATCTTGTATATTAACTGGCATAGCTGAAATTTTGGCATCTCATATCTAATTTATAACCTGTGTTTGGATTAAATTGATATAGTCTTTATTCCTTCAAATTTTGTTAGCCTGATCAGTGCTACTACATTTTTCAGATATTCCTCTTCATAACTACTTTTGGTTGCCATTCAAAAGGCATCTGGAAAGTGAATGTAAGAAAATAAAGATGCCTTGTGTTGGGATGTCTTCAGCTATAGGGTGTGTTTTACCTCTCATTTAAGATAGAAGTGATTGATGTAACAAGCTGAAAGAATTTATCTTAGAATGCTGAAAGTCAATAACTAAAAAATAATGAGTAGAGAAGTGATAAGTTTGCATTGGTTGTGCTCAGCATACATTATGACCATATTAAAAGTAATATTTGCTAACCTTAACCAACTAAAAATATGTTCAGCCCTTCATGTATAAAAGTTGTGGTTTTTATCTAATTCCACCACTTGGAAAAATTAAAAAGAAGTTATGTGTTTTTATTTTGAGAAAGAAACAAAGAAAATAGAAAAAAAAAAAACAGCCATAGATGCACCATGCGACAATATTTTTTTAGACTGCAATTAAATTGTGCCAACATAACATAAAAGAATGAATAAAGAGGTTCTTGTAAGAAAGCCAGAGTTATTTTTAATGACAGTGGCTACAAATCAATGAAAATAGATCAACTGAAATTCATATAGAATTTACTTAGGTAATACAATTTTCTTTTTAATATATCACTCTAATAACTAATTGTTCATAATGTTGTTTTTAAATCCCCAAAGATGTCATTACTAATAAGTCAAAAAAAAATATACGCATCTCTTAGAGTCAGATGTGAATATCCACACATTAGAATTTCATTGTCTTGTAAAAAAACTTTTTTTAAATTTTTTACTTTACAAAGACTTAGAGACTTCATAAATATTCATAGTACTCAAACAGTCATTTTTAAGCTCTAAATGAAGAAGTGATTTTTTAAAAAACATAAACAGAGGACTGTTGGAGTTTGTAGGGACACTCTAACATACATAAAGACATTAGGGGAGATATAGAATCATTGAAAAGGAAGTTCCCACATAGCCCTCACCTCAGAACTCTAAGACTATGGCTTTTAAAACTCAGCTTGGAGGTGGAAATATTATACAAGCATCAATTGACTTTAAAAACTACTTTGAAACATTGGTTTAGTTTTCCTGGTCAAATATGCTTTAAACTGTATGCTTCTCCTCTTTCTATAATATATCTAAAAAGAACCTACAGTAATGTTTCTTTTAATGCTGGAGAGCTATTGCATATTACATTCAAGAACATCCTAATGGTTTGTCTGGTCATGATGTACTGATTGGAATTTAAGTGAAATTCTGAAAAAACTAATATGGTCTATTTTAAGAAAGGAAATTTGGAAATACTGTATAGATTAACTGATGGCCAAGTTATTCTTAGGCTTCAGTTTGTGAACACAATATAGAAGGATTAAATTATTGAGTGCCATGATCAATCTGTTTTTTTTTTCTAGAAGAAAATTAATAAATTAAAAAATTGAGTAATTGGATGAGTAATTAATATATAACTATTTTAAATTATATATACTTACATATTAATTTGGTATTGATAACTATTTGTAATGTTTATTAAATAATTTATTAGTTTATTTATAAAATTTATTCAGCAGCTTTTTCTAGAAATTCTGCCACTAACTACAGATCACACTCTGTGCTTTATGCACTTGTCTTGGTAAATGAAAATGACACACTTCCTGTCACTACAAGCTCACAATCTTGTGCTAAAAAAAGAACTTTAAATGTGTGAATTCACTTAAGTATAGTTAATTATTTAAAACATGAGGGGCATGGATTATTTTAATCAGTGCTATAAAAAGCTAGTTTCTTGACAATCTAATAAAAAGTACCATTCATCAAGTGTATACTATATGCTACAGTTCTACTAAACAGCTAATTTTATTTTAAAGTAAACAAAGAGGTATTATTACTGTTCCTATCTAATATATGAGAGAAGTGAAGTTCAAGGGTTCATGCAACTTTCCAAAAGTGGTACAAGAACAAATAATGATGCTAGAATTTTTATCTCAAAGTGACTACAATTTCTAAAATCATTATCATGGTACTATAATTGTCTGTAGTTACAGCTTTTGAGTTTGTCTCTACAAAAAGACACATTAGCCTATTTCCATTGTTGTTTCCTAGTAAGTCAAAGTCTTATTGTACATTGTGTTATTTACTTATTAAATTTATGTATCATCTGTTGATAAAAATATTATGTTGTGTAAGTTTCTTAACTAAGGCTGATACAGGATGACTATCTTCTCTGAACTCATAAGAACTTAACTAATAAAAATATTGTGAATTTACTTTTCCATATTTCCATCTATTCTGTCAACCTTCTTTCTATCTCAATTATTTCCCTCTAACATGCCCAATTTTTACCTTGTCAATGGCTTTCCTTTTCAATGAATTTATACAATGCAGATCATAACTTTTATAATAATGATGCAGCACAAAGTTTAAGATACTAAGGGAAAATATGTATACACACAGATATACACATATATACATATATACATACATATACATAAACTGCTATGACAGCAAAAAAGTGCTAGTGGTTTTGATAGAGCTAGAACAAATGAAATTCACCTAGAGTATGGGCATGGCATGGTAAGTATTTTGATAGAGGAAAACTGAAGGAAGGTTATTGAGCCATATTTAACATCCCAGGATAATGTAGAAGATAAGGACAGGGCAAAGATGTTAAGAGAAGGATTTTTGCAAGTAGAATAATAGGCTAGCTGACAAATAAAAGAAAGTGAGGGACCTTTAAAAACTCCATCATGGCTTAAGTGACCAAGTATTGGTGCCAAGACAGAAATGGGATAGTCTAGAAGACATGAATAGGTTTGGAAAAAAATAACTTGTTTTAATTGACCCAAACTGAGTTTAAGTTGGAGAAACATAGACATTAAAAGAAGCTATGGTAGAGCTAAGTATTTGTTATTCATCTATATAAGTTGCATTTAAAGACACAGGAATAGGCAGGAGTGCTGAACAAATTAGTTTAGGTAAGGGGATCCAAAAGATACCTTAGGGGAGAATAGCTAAGAGGTTATGGAGAAGATATTGCCAGTAGGGTATATGCAGTCAGAATTTCATCTCTTAGAATAATCCAATGTTATAGCAGCTAGGGAGAAAACATTTAATAAGGAAAGGATGTTCAACAGCAGTACATACATGTTGATCAAGAAGAATGAGAGGTAATGGGGAAAAATAATATTTTTGTGAGTAGGTCATTGGCAATATTTGAGGCTATTTTCAGTAAAATTATGTGGCCAAATGCCAGCTCCAAAGTAATAGTGGAGTGCATGTATGAAAAACAAAAACAAAACTAAATTTTTAAAAAACATTGATTAAATGAATGTTTTCAATAATTTTGCATATACCTTTTTCTCTGAGAATTATCTTTTAAAGAAAAGGATCGTGTCTTTTTAAATCCATTTTATTATGGTGTCTATACTACATTGGGCTACCAGGAACTATGGATAATCATGATAAATGACATTAGGAAAAAAATTAATATGATTAGAGTAATTCCTGTGGAATTGTACTCTTTGGTATCCCTATGGGTTTTAGGGTTTAAAACCAGCTGTTTGGCAACTGCCAGAGACAACCAGCTATGAGTTAGGGTTTAGAATTTGCATTGCAAATAACCACCTGGTAATGATAGTTACCATTTGCCATTGCTTGCACATTACACACAAGATTGCTTTGGAAAGGCTAAGTATTCAACAAGCGGGCAGCTAAAACTGTGTCTGATTTTTTGTGCCAAGGGGAAAAACATGCCTATATTTTCAAAATGATTTTATATTATGAAAATCTTCCTCCTATCATAGTTTTAAATGCTTGGCTTTTTTTCTTTTTTTAACCTTGAATGTTTTTGAGAAATTTTCTAAGTCTCTGCTAAGGCACTTTAATAACAAATGTTGCTTTTAACCATTCAAGCTAGGCTCTTCTTTCTAATCATTCCCTTGCCAAAGAATCCAAACAAAATTAATTTCCCATGAAAATCTTCCTTTCTGCCTTCACTTGTCATATTTAACTCTGAAATGATTAACAGATGCCAATTATGGAAGTTCTTCTCAAATGAAATTTTGGACACATTTAAAAATAAATGAGAAGGATTACCTCTCAGCTCAGTAGATACCAATACTTGTTTTCACATCTTTCATTAATTTAAAAGAGTCTTTTTCTTAGGGTCATAATAAAGCCAATATGGAGGAGTATGTAAGCCAAACTCTGATCCATCCCATTGCCCATTTCATATTTTTATGATGTGATTGAACTTAAAAGAACATTGAGCTTTAATGTCTCAGGATTTTACTGATAAATCTACAGGAGGTTGAGTACCCTTATGAATCATTGATTCAAAACAGCATAGGTAATGAATAATAAGATCTAATCCAAAATGTTTCCTTTCTCAATACTCTATAATAGGCCCTTCCTGATTATCTTTAATGATTCCTTTATACTAATTAATAGTACTTAGCTTGTTGGTAACATGTGCTGTGAATCTAAAGAAGTGTACCAAGGCAGTGTAAGAAACTATTTTATAGATGTGTAATAGTCTTCCATACCTTCACTCTCGGACTATTCAAGATTTTGTCATATATAATTTCCCTAGTAAATTTAAGTAAATTTTTTTAGAGCAATGATAAGCTCATGTGTCAAATACCTCTACTGAAAAATAAAAAAGATTTTCATAATTCAACTTTTATTATCTAGCTGTTGACAGGAAAATATGTGTGTGTGTGTGTGTTTGTATGTATGTGTATGACATGTGTGTATGTATAAATATAAATAACAGTTATCTTTTTTTATGACAATGTCAAATGATTTGGAGGAAAAAACAGATATTTGATTGATAGAATTATATGGAAGAACAAACTAAAATAGAGTTGTTCAAAAACCAGATTTTGATTATTTACATCTGAGTCATTGTCTTATGCAATACTCACAGATTTAAAGAAATGAGATATGTAAATTTATAACTGAAAATATACTTTATATAAAATTTTATTAGCTTTGAAGGCAAAAATTATAAATGTAATCTTAAAATCTATTAGTTATTTTATACAGATTATCAATTAAGAGATCTATAGAGCAATTAAATAACTTGCCTTACAAAATTTGTATTTCAGTTAAAAAATGTATTAGAATAGATCATTTCTGGGAAATTAAAAATACACAGATTTAATCAACAAATATTTACTGAGAACACTTATTATATGGGCATTTTTCAATATGCAAAAGAGAAAAATAGAGTAAAAAATCTTGATCTGGGAAAAAGGCAACATGAAGAAAGTAAAATAGAATATATAACAAAAACTACAATGTAGACCATTGTGGAAATGTAGAAAAAGAAAAAGGCTCCTTTTGATTAACTAGATTTGGTTTCTGTGCACTTTTCCAAGATACTTTCTTAAAGATTCCTCACTCATCACTGGTCTTCATTTCACTGGCTTTTGCTGCTCTGTTCTATTAGTCAGGGTTCTGCTAAGAAAGCAAACCAAAAGAGCAACCATAGGCATGTGAGGCTACCCAAAGTTTATTGACTCTGCAAAACAAAAGCAGCAGGTGATGTTCCCAGAGGCCAGAATTTATCGTCACCAATGGAAGATGGAAGATGGAATTATAGTAGATGTCACTACAAACCTATGAGATGACCCCAAAGAAGGTAGAAAAGGGAAGAATTTTTTGGATTCTCTCTTTTTTTCAACAGTGTCTCTCATTAACTGAACTCCCCAGGTAGTTTACATACCCCACTGCTAGAATCTTGCCTGGTACATGATGAAGGCTTAAGAAATCTATATAATTATGATTATTATTATGACTATTCACTCAAAAAGTATATATATATATGTATATATATGTGTGTGTGTGTGTGTGTGTGTATACACACATATATACACACACACGCACTTTTTACAATCATGCAAATGCTTAAATGTGTGTGTATTATATATATATATTCAGAAAGTATTAATATTAAATGTACAAATCGTAATTCTCAATTCAAAAAACATCAATAATATTATATTCCATTTGTGATCATTTATAAACTCTCATCTTTCTTTAACTAACTTTGAATTTAAGGACTGGAATGTGTTACTTTAAGAAAATTCCACAAACTTTTATTAGTGAAAATTCTGTTCTAGGAAGATTTTGAATATATTGTTTTTGCTTTAAAATATAGTCAACATTCTCAGTTTTCATCTGTAATGCATACATAAAGTTTATTTGAGGATGCACAGAACTTCAATTCTAAGCAGGTCTTCTCACTGTAGTTGGATTGCTAAAACATATTTTTTTGACATAGCCAAAAAAATATTTGAAGCTAATCATATTTTGCACTAGATAATAAGATACATGGTAAAAATTATTCTCAGTAAATATTGCATCAAGTTGCTTTTTTAAAGATATTTTTGCTCCTGATAAGAGAAAAAGAGGTCATATAGCTAGTGATTTATTAAAATAAGATCATAAATGCATCCTTATTTAAATGTGTGCTCTTCTCCCCTTCATATGCAAACAAGGCATGACAGACATAAATTCTTCAAAGTTTGGTAAGTCTTTCTTTCCTAATGCTCCTTCTGGGCATGACATGAATGAATCTACTTAGGAATCAGATGTGTTAAATTCTCTTTGCGGCGCCCCTTGGCCAAAGGTAATACATGACATTCTCACAAACTAAATGTATGCAAAAGACAATTTTGAAGCCTGAAGGTAAGGATTTATAAAGATTTTAACCTAACATGTTCACACAGGGGTGAAATTTAATGAAAAAGTTAGAGGCCAAGGATAGTGAAATCTGTATTTTTGCCACCACTCCCTATCTCCCATGAAGTAATTCGAATATCTCAGGCAAACCTGTTGCTTTCTTTATTCACTTTCTCTCTATGCAACTATACTATTACAAGAATTTTGTGAGAGAGTGTCTCAAATTTGTTACTGCTTTCATATTTTAATATTTTTCTTCTAGTTTAAACACTTTTTAAAAAAAAATTCTGAAAAAAAGCAACCATTATATTATCATCTCTATCTCACATGAGAACATTCTGGGATTTTGTTTCCAAAGATTAACATGAATTCGTTAAGGACTGTGCTGAGTCTTTTCCCAGAGATAAAACACTATCTCCAGAAGATGATATATATTTAAAATAAATATCTACTTTCAAACTGAGTGTTATTCCAACAGTTTCAGCAAGTACACATTTTTTTTCACATATTGAAGGGCAAAGAGAAGACCAAAAGAATGTCACCAATCCATCACAAATACAGGAAGAAATATATGTTTTAAAGATGTGTTTAAGAAAAGAGTAGATCAAAAAAGACAAACAGAAGTTTTGACATTTTAAAAGTTTTTTTTTGCACTTTTGATATATAGCCATACAATGGTTTATATGATTATAGTGATAAATTATTAAATATTATTTTTAAAAAATTCTA
This sequence comes from Eonycteris spelaea, assembly GCA_003508835.1. Classification (NCBI taxonomy): domain Eukaryota; kingdom Metazoa; phylum Chordata; class Mammalia; order Chiroptera; family Pteropodidae; genus Eonycteris; species Eonycteris spelaea. The sequence goes on along the minus strand of PUFA01000067.1, from coordinate 2,912,836 downwards.
CATGCTTCAAAATAAATTTAAAATTCTATCAGATTTAGATATACAAATATTAAGGTTTATTTGTTTACTTAGAACATATTTTTGTAGCAATTTTAAAACCATGGTATATATACTAGGTCATATATTCACCAGCTTAAACAGCAAGCTTGAGTGAAAGCACTGCTAAGTTTGGCCTCTAGTCAAACCTAATGCATTTTATATATCAAATGGATTCAATGCTTTCAAGTAAAGAATGCAATTTATTTTCTGGCAAATAGATGAGTTCCTGGTTTTAAGAAAAGACTATTGAAATTTTTTTCAAAATATTATTTTGATTGAGTGCATATAAATCAATCAACCAATATAATGTTTGATTTAAACACTCTGAAATTTTTTTAAAAATAGTTAGAAAAATATTTTAGTAAAATAAATTTAGTTTTGACATTTTTAGTTTTTATAACTTCTAAAAATGTTCAATTAGATTTGTTCTAAACAGAGATAAGTCTTATTTTCAAGCTTCACCTAGATTTCACTATAAGATTGAAGAAATAATTGATGTAAATGAAAGTTAAAAAAATAAAGTTGTGGTTGTTGGGAATACCATGACCCTTGCTAGAGCGATGCAGTTAGATCTGAACAGAAAGGTAGACCCAATCTGTGCATTCCATCCTTGGCCATGGTTTAATCAAAATTGTCAGGTGTTGATTTTCAAAAGGAACTCTATAGTATTTGTTGACCAGGAAAACTGAGTTAATTCCTACAATACCAAAGAGAGTACTATGTTCACAGAGTCTGAACCTCAGAAAAAAAAAAGTCAGAATAGGGTTTCATGCTCTGGGTTCGAGTAGCTTAAATCGGACCTTTCAATCTTGGGATCTGAGTAGGATGAGACAAAGTATATAATATAATAATTTAAGATTAGTGCACAGAGTAAGGTAAGAACCTTGAAACAAACCTGGATAATAAACAATATTTTAATGAGTGTGTTGTTTGCTCAGTTAAGTGACCTATTATTCTGAGAAAGAGTCTGTCCAAATGAAAAAATATATAATATCTATATATATATATATAATATATCATCTTGAAGGGACTTGAAGGGACAGTTTGAATAATCTATTGGCAAACAATGACATTATTGAATGGTTTTCAGAGTTCTCTTCCTGGGCAAGACATTCCTGGAACAAAGAATAAACTCCTGTGTCTAGGGAGACAGCTTCTAAATTCTGTGAGTTAAGCTCAGTGACGGCAGGACCTCTTCATTCTCAAAGTAGAGATTGAAATTGTTTTGTGATTTGGAGGAGCACTCCCTTGCTATAGAAGCCATCATGTTATGAGGCTAGTTCATTGCTCTGAGTTTATTCGCTTATGAAGAGGGCAGCCTGAGGTCAACATGTAACAAAGTGTAGAAATGATAGAATCATGAAGAAGAACAAGAGCACTGGCAAAACCATACTCTAAGCCAAAACATGGCACTTAATTTTTCACATACATGAACCAATAAATTGACTATTGCTTTGGACATCTTGGCATGGGGTATATGATATTTTCATCTGAAAGCACAGTGATAAGAAATGCACTAAACTATTGCTAACAGTTTTCTTTTTGCAGGTAGAATTGAAGAAGTAAGGAAAGGTATGTTCCCTTAAAAATTGGTTGTGAAGAATATTTAAAGATACTTGGGAAATTATTTACAATGTAATTTGAGGGAAATAAGGAACACAAAAAATTTCATTTCATTAATTCAACAAATCTGTTGGCCATCTATGTGTCAGATGTGGTTCTAGGTACTGAAGGTATGTCTACAAATAAAACAAAAAAAATCCCTGCTGTTAATATATTTGTGCTAAAAAAAAGAAGTTCAAAGGATTATTACCAGTAGTTATCTAAGTAGTGAGTTCACAGATGATTTTTCATCTTCATATTTTTATATTAAAAATTATTTTTTAAAAAGGTACACTATAAACCTGTATTATTTTTATTCATAAAAAAACTCTAAAAATATACTAAACAAATGCAGAGGCATTGAGAATTTGGAAAGAAGATCTCTTTGGCTTTAATGTCAATCTCTATAAATTTAAGAAGCATCTAAGTCTACCCAAATGGGACTAACTTAAGATACCAATTGGAAATTTTTAATTCCCATTTAAATTCTCTTAGGCTTGTCCAAAGCAGAACTCGAAGATATGCAGATAAATGAAAAACAATTTATAAGTTCTAAAATTATTAAAAGTAAATTGTAACACTTTATAGTCTTAATATAGGCTGATTTAAAATTTGTATTGGCATGTTATTTTATCATTTTAAACATAACATCGTTTACCACAGAAAACTTAGGATACGTATAAAAATAAATGTGAAAAAAATAACAAATAATATCACAACTCAGAGATAACATTTATAATCATTGTTTTCACTGTTTTTGTAATGTCTAGAATAATGTAAATACATATAAAGTAAACAATTATAACATTTTATTTAAAATTATTATTAAAAATATTATTTTGTACACACTGTTTTTCACTGTCTTTAAACCTATGTTTTTTATTACCCATATTTTTACAAATTTTATTATTGATATTTTCTTTTTCATGATTTCAAAAAAATTAAGATTTCTAAATTTATCTTTTATCTATAACTGAAGGTTAATTCTTTAATGTCTCATATATTAGAACTAAAAATTAAAATACATTCATAGTAAGAATAAAAAACAATATTGCCATCATAATGACAGAAATTGCCTTTTCAAGCAGTATACATAAATTGAGAAAAAAGTATAAAACTTGACAATTGTATTGTGTGTGTTATACCAGTAGATGAAAAAGATCAATATCTTTATAACACATCTAAAGTTTTAAATGGTTTATTTTATCATGAGTTATATATCAATTTTCAGACATTTTTTTGACAAGTGACCTTATCCTTGTCAGTAAGAGGTGTGTCTTTGAGCTGCACATCAACATGAAATATAGAATTATTATTATACTCTTACAGGAACTGAAAAACACATCTTCATTAAATGTCAAGTGTTAGTCTTACAAGATTTGGAGGTCATGAAATGTGAAAGAAACTTGTGTCATAATAATTGATTTAATGCCATATAAATTTATATTTTAGGAAAATAAGTCATAATATAAAATGTAGTATCAAACAGCTTTTTAGTAATTTGAAAAACTGCTGATGGAAGTTTTTATTTTCCACATAGAATTATAAAAATAAAAAATATATATATTTATATTTCATAGAAAAGTACTTTGAAAATATTTTTTGCGTATTTATTATGGATAAATATATTCTTTTAAAGCAAGTAATGAGGAAACATGACATTTACATAACCAACTACATTTTTCCAAACTATCTTTCTTTAGACTAATAAAATGGTTGGTTCCAAATACAATTATTTGGTTTTATATTCAAGTTCATGTTGGGTAGTCTCTGATTTTTCTAATACGCTAGTCAATGCCTTTCTTTACTGGCCTTATCAGAGTTTTATGTAGACAAATATCAGACACTTTTCAGTCAGTTTTTTTTAAATAATAAAGCTCAAGTCAAATTGTTAGAAAATGTGTCTTGCACTTAAAATAAATGAAACATTCAGAGAGATTATCATGTAAGAAGTCCAATATGTATAAATAACTAATATCTAGAGTAAGTATTGTACCAAAAATACAAAAAAGGAAATTAATGAAATAGAATGCCTTTTTTTAGGCAGAACTTCTTATTCTTATTTTTCTTTTCTTCTTTTGTCCTCTTCCTCCTCCTGTTTTTATACCTCTATTATTCTTCCTAATTCTACTTTAATTAGTGTTATGGAAGTCTAGTAGGAATGTCTTCAAACATTCTCTTGAAAATTCTGGTTCATCTTTAGATTTGGAGCATATTCAAGTTATAATTAGATATTAAGAATTCTTTATTAATTCAGATTATTCCATAACTTAAAACCATCTTGAAAGCCTGGAGTCATTGGCAACCCACATTATTGTCTTACTACCTTATTTATTAAAATGAAATAATAGATAAAGCATTCAAGTTTTTATTGTTCTTTTTGAAACATATGCCATATGAATATTTCTTAATATTGACATTTGCATTTCTTTAGAACAAAAAGTCTTGTTAGCTGTCAATATTTATTGTAGACTGTGAAATACTATTAGAAGAATATTCTCTGGTGTGCCTGTGAAAGAAGACTATTAAATTTTGTCTGACCTTTCAGGAGTGAAGAAAATACTGTCATTTTTTCCCCATATTGTTTTAATATTCAACTGACTTCTATAGGTTAAGAAGGTATAATGACAGAAATCAGGATCAAGAATCTCCATAAATCTACTTCCTTGTTTCTTTTCTATTAGTTCCTTAGACCAACTTCAAAAGGTATAATATTTGAACTGTTTTGTGTTTTCATTTATTCTAAATGCTGGCTCTGATAAACTTTACTTTGTACTAGGCCCCATTCTAAAAGGAAATACGTTAAGTCATTTAAACATCATAAAACCCTATAAGATTGGCTTTATTTTATAATATTTTTATGATGAAACTCTATTATTATAATAGCCTTGAAAAATATTGAAGTCAAAAGGGAGATTCAGGCAACCTGAAAGTGGTGGATCCTGGCTATGGCCACAGACAGTCTTGCCACAGAGTCCATGTTCTTCTCTCAATGTCCCTCCAGTAAGCATCTAGCTCTAATAGTTAATGCCTGTGAATGATTTTCCTATTGCTGCTGTTAACAAGAACCTAAATGTTGGTGGCTTAAACAGGGTTGTGTGCCTTCTGGACATTCTGAGGGAAATTCTTGCCCTTGCCTTTTTCTAACTTCCAAAGTCTGCCTACCTTCCCTTTCTTCCAACCCCTTTTTCTAACTCCAAAGTCCCTACTGTTTTTTTCTGTTTTGTTCACATCTTTTCTGACTCTCCTGCCTCTTTCTTTCTCTTATAAGAACCCTTGCGATTACATTGCACCCACCAGGATAATCCAGGATAATCCTCCAATCTCAAAACCTTTAATTTAATAACAACCTCAAAGTCTCTTTAGTTATATAAGATCACATATTCACAGGTTCTGATGACTAGTATTTGGACATTTTGGTGGGGAAGGAGCATTATTTTGCTTAACATAGCCTGGAGTACTAAATTCATAATTTATAATATAGGTAAATAAAGATCTTAAATTGAATCAACCCAGATTAGCAAACTGGTTTATTTTTTATAATTTGAAGACTCACATTCTTACAAAAAAAAAAAAAAAAACTATTGCAGAATTGAAATAATAAAATGTGGATATATTAAATTAATCCATATCTTCCCAAGTAAAAGGAAAATCTACAAATATTTATTGAGTGTTTACCATATATATATATAAGCCACCTTAGAAACTCAAATTTGATCTAAAAAAACATATTATGTACTACATTACTCCTGGGGGAAGCAAATGTCACACATGATAGCACCAAAAAACAGTTGTAAGAGAGACTGGCATGCCTGGGGTGAGAATAAAGAACTTGAGAATTTAATTCTAGTGGTTTCTATACTAGGCACTATATAATTTAAACACATTTCATTTCTGTATAAAAACAAATAAATAAAAGGCAAATAACCCTCTTATTTGAATAAGAGTCAGATAATGTGTGTGTGTGTGTTTATGTATTTTTTTTAGCCCAGGATGAGAAATTAACTGAATGTATCCTTGCCTAAACTATCATTTAGCCTTGAAAACATATCACCAAAACCTGAAACATTAGGAAGAGAAATGATATGTTAACACACACTCATCATTTAAAAAAAATGTATTTGTATTTTGCTTATTTGAAAATAATGTACAAAATTCTGTAATGTCATTGATATGTATTGCTGAAATTTAGTCTGTTCTCTATATCATTTTTTAACTGTGCATTTTTTGTTCCTTACCATGCTTTCAGTAACATCATGTTTATGATTAGCTAACTCACTTGTATCCTGTACTTCCTGAAAATCTCTTTATCCCTTTATCACAGAGCAGAAACTTGATGATAGTATTCTCATCACAACCTACTCAGATGAAAATGGTTTATATCCCTCTGATACCTAGGGTGATTATCTATTACAATTTTCTTAGATTAGCACTGGTTTATAGTCATTGTCCTGACATAATCATATACTTGTTGATACATTAAAATATGTAATTACTCTATTTAATTCTCCAGCATCTTAAGCTAGCAAGAAAGGTATGCTTCCTCATCTACACTACCTCTCAAAAACAATTTTTCCCACTTTTAAGAAACTCTTTAATTTTTTGACATTGATGTCACACAGCCTTAATACCTCCCCTGTTGCCCTCACTTACTGACCTCCTTCTCCAGTCTTTTCATCTCAAAGAAAATGCATCATTAACCATTATAGAAAAACAAAAAGTAATGATTTTTTTAGATTATAATATATTGGTTTACTAGGACTGCCATAACAAAATCCTACTAAGTGACTTAAACAACAGAAATTTAATTCCTCACAGTTTTAGAGTGTAGAAGTCCCATATCAAGATATCAAGAGTTGGTTTCTTCTGAGGCCTTTCTCTTTGGTTTTTAGATCACTTCTCCTCCCTGCATCTTCACATAATCTCCTCTCTATTTGTGTCTGTGTACTAATCTCTTCTTCTTACCAGGACACCAGACATATTGGATTAGGATCTACTCCTTAAAATCATTTTACTTAATTACCTCTAAGTTAAAGGCCCTAGCTCCAAAAAATCACATTCTGAAGTACTGGCGGTTAGAATTTCAATGCATGAATTTTGGGAATACACAATTCATCCCATAATAATAACAGAAAAAATGAGAATCATGAATCTATATCATTGTAAATATAAACATGGACAAATGAAAAGAAAAGGAGAGAAGGAATGATAACTAAAGCTCACTTTACCAATGGTGTGAGAAAAAAATAGGTAATAAAATTTAAATAATGTCATCATTATAAGGGGAAATGGAGAAGATTAGATTACCTTTGCTTTAAGAATACAACCTACCACATTGACAAGGATTCATTCAGTGGCCATGCATAGCTAAAAGGGATGCTAGAAAACAGAAATTCATTTTCCAATTTGACCTGTGGGAGTCCAAACTGAGTGTGTTTGGGAAAAGAGGTTATTTAAAAAGAACAATATTAAAATTTCCTTACACTTTTTAATAACCTCACATTAGGATAACTGGAGAGAGAGAGAGGGAGGAGAGAGAGAGAGAGAGAGAGAGAGAGAGAGAGAGAGAGAGTGCTCGCGCATGTGTGTGTTATATTTATTTGGTATATGAATTATATCTAACATGAAGAAGGGTGATTAACATAAGAGTGAGGTTTAAGGACTAATTAATAAGCGACACTCATGTAATCACGTAAATTAGAAAGAGCTTTAGCAGCACCTGAAAAGTCCCACATTCTCACATGCTCGGCTCTAGTCAGAAAATCTCCTCACTCCCTTCTGAGGTAGTCATCATTATGATTTTTTGATATTCATTTCCTTGTTGCTTTTTTTTTAATGTTATCACTTAAGTGTGTGTGTGACTATTGTTTAGTTGTACTTATTTTTAATCATTATATAAATAAAACACACTTCATGTATTATTATTATTTTTTTTACTTTCTTTCATAATTAATATTTGGTTCTAAGAGACCTCTGCATTAATGTATGGTCTTTTTCCTCTTTCTAACTGTGCAACATACTAACATAATTAATGTAATCCTCATTTATCCCGTGTGTTGATCTCACTGTTTAACTAAACCTCAACTCTCTGTTTTTGGTAGTGGAACAAAAATAGCTTCAGTTTCTTATTACTTTCTGGGTTATTGGGCTCACACATAATCCGGTTTATGGATTTCTTACTATCCTATCAAATGTTGCTTGTTTCCCAGAGTTGATTTTTTAAAAATAGATTATTTAATCAAGGAAGGTAGCTACAGATACTTAGCTTACAATATCACTGGAAATAAATCTTAATTATGTATTCTAATAATTAAAATGGAAACATTTGGACCTCAGGTTTTGTTCATTTGTTTGTTTGAATCATGTAAATAATAAATCAACACAGAAGCAAAATACATTTTGGACATGTATTACTGAATTCTGAAGGTTTTTCATCTATGGAACACGTGGAAGATGCTGCTAATGAGTTATATTCTGAGAAAAGGTAAATTATAGGTGACATGAGATAAAGTAAGTATTTTATATCAACTGCATTTTCCCCCTATTGATGGTGTAACAAATTGCCACATATTTAATGGCTTAAAACAATGCAAATATATCCCCTTATTATTCTGGAGGTCAGAAGTTCAAAATAAAATTTAAAGGGTTAAAATATCGAGGTATCTGCAGTGTCGATTGGTTCTGGAGGCTCCACACAAGAAGTTGTTCTTTCCTCTTCTAGCTTCTAAAGGCTATGGCCAGCCATGGCTCCTGATGGCTTCACTACAGTCTCTGCTTTTATCCTCATATTATCTTGTCCTACCACATTTGACCTTCCTTTCTCTCTCTCAGTAGAAACCCTGTAATTACTTTTAAACTCAGCCAGGTAATCTAAGACAATCTCCCCATCAGAAGGTCCTTAACTTAATCACATGTGAAAAATCCCTTTTGCCATAAGAAGTAACACTCACAAGTTCCAAGGATTAAGAAACAGATATCTATGGGGAAACATTTTCCTCCTACAATAATACATAATCCAGAAGAAAGAAAAATAAACTAAAATGCAAATAGATCTAGCACCTTTGATATAAGTAAAGATATTTGAGTAGTGGCATTTACTTGATTTGGGATTATATTTATTTCTATATGGCTGAACCCATTAGTTGGTGCTATAAGAAGTAGGAGCAAATTTTCAGTCATATAAATGCTGTGAATTTTATTTTCAATTTAATAAATCTTCAATAGAGAACATAGAATACACAATTAAAGTTATTGAATAAAAGAAAGTATTTTTACATGTAAAATAATATCATCACAAAATAAAAGATATCAAATATTTTTAGAGAAGAAGAAAGAGAGAATTCAGGCAAATACTTTTCTGTCCCTTTCAGGGCAAAAAGTAAATTGTTCACTCTTAAACTGTTAAATAAAGATATATAGATAAACATATAAGATATGAGGTTTTAAAGGCAGCTGTAGAAGGGAGAAAAAAATCATAAAAGAATCAACAAAACTTAAAGGGTTGATGAGATAAGAGGTTGAGGATGAGATAATAACCTCATCTTTCATAGGTGTGAGGAAAGGTATGTTTTCTAAAGTTGATGATCCTAGGAGGAAAAAATCTACATTACATAAAATAACAATGGCTACTATGTTATCTGTTTTCCAGTGTAAATCTCAGATTGATATCTGACTTTCCTTCTGCTCCATCTTATTCCGCAGGGCTTTGGTCCTCATAGGATTCATTTTTCAGGCTCCCTTGTCAGCTGGGTTCAGCCAAAGGGAAGCACTGGAGAGTAAGGAAAAGGGAGAACCAGCAAGGTACTTTTCTTCTCCAGCTCTTGCCTGGTAGCCCCCTCCTGCAGACCATTTAAAGGGTGCCTGCTTCAGTACATAGTTCCTCCCTCAACAAGAATTGAGCTTATAGGAGAGACTAACATTATGATATCTGGCATCTAGTATCATTTGCTTCCCTGCTGTTAATTATTTGCAGATCTGTTCTATTTTTAAAACTCATAGTTCTAGTTAAACACAGACAAACAAATAAAATTAAAATGTCTATTTTTAAAGCAAGGTTAAATAAAACCATTATTTACCCTCATTTTGTAGAGTGATTAATAACGAACATTTATTTATCACCTAATATAGGCTGGGAAGTATGTGAGAGGCTTGGGACATGTGTGTAAATAAGAGGGAATACTTGTCTAGGAAATTTCAATGCCATGTGAATATAAATATAATCAAATTATCTCTATACGGTAATTGTGATGAAGGCATTTGGGACAGAAAATAAAGTAAGCATCTATGGAATCTTTTATTATACAAATATAATTGATCAAATAACAAATTTAGAAGTAGGACCATATTTAAAAATTGTATTATATTACTTGTGTATTTTTACATAGCAGCATAATGTTGTAATACATATTTGTAACTTATTTTACTTATCTACAAGCATAGTTTTGGCAGTAACTTTTTTAATACTCAGAGTTTTTGCTAAATTGACCAGCAAATTAAGTAAAACAAATGATCAATTCAGCTAAGTAATTGGTCAAGAAGTCAATTCTATGACTAAAATGGCTCATTGTTTGATGCAGTTAATTTTTCAATTTAATCAATACTTTAAAGAATTTTGTGTGTATTGTAACAGCTTTAGTGGATTCAGGGATTCCATTTCCAGTGTGAAATAACTAACGTTAATGGAACTCTCTTTGATGGTATTGCCTTATCTATAGTCAGAAAAATCAGTGGTAGTCCAAATAAGAAATAATAAACATAGAAACATGTTTTTGAAGCATGAGGTAGAATCATTTAAGAGGTTAAAAACCCAGGTACAAATAATTATACCTAAAATTGGTTAATTACAACTCAGAGATAAGTGGAAAGTGTCCAATTGCAACTGGAATTGCTCAATTGCCTGAACAATTATCCAATTGCAGTGGTAATTATTGGCTGCTAATTTTTTTCTCTCTAAAATAAAGTCAATACCCATATATGCATAAACCTCAAGTACGCATCATTACACTTTTAAAATTTGGTTCAAAGCATTGCTAGTTTCCATCTTGCAGATTTGCTTGAAAACACTTGTAAGAGAACTCTCTAAAATTATGTTTAAGGTAAAACTAACAATCAATGGATTCAATATTATATCAGCATAATTAACTCTACTTTTATATTATTAACTAAGGACGTTTATGATTTACTTTTAGGTAGAATAGTGTCTCTAAAACTTCATTCAATACAGCACTCATTTGCATCTGGTGAACCAGGGTTATATAGACACTTTAGGCAAAGCTATTTTTTAAAACATAAATTATTAAATTCATATATTGCTTCAAGTATAAGACCATGCAGTAGTTGAGTTATTCAAAAATAAGGGGAAAAAGCCAAAGTTTGACTTACAAATAATTTCCTATTTTCACATAGTAGTTATTCAAAATAGTTGATCATGTGATGAACTTAAAATAACTTTTAAATATAAAGGTAGATGAGTAATAATTCAAATTTAATGACTCCACAGAAGCATAAAATCCAGATCCATATTTCGACATTATGTGTAACTCCACTTATTGTACCTTCATATTTTTATGCCTTTTTCTTTTCCAAAACATTTTGGGCAAAATATTCTGAATCTAAGGAGTAAAAGCAGCTTTAAGAGAGATTATCGTTAATTAAGAGATTTATGAGAAATATCTTTCAAAAGAATAAATAATAAATAATTTTTAAATAAATAAATAGAGAAGGAGAATGAGAGGGATGAAGAAAAGGTTTGCTAAGGTAGCTGAAAGGATATTTTGAAGTGAGAATCATAGGTTTTAGGTTGTATTTACCATAGTAACTTACAATGTCTATTAAAATGCATTGTAGCCTAGGAAAATATTGAAGAAAACCATCCCAACATTACCTATTAATCTCTACTTGTAAACCTGCCAGTTAAATAAATTTTAGTTTTATTTAATTATCACTCACCAAGTTGCTTAGTGAAAATGCAGATGGCTTTTGTGCCCAATTTCTAGTTATGAAGGTCATCTGCTGTATTGCAAAAGAGTAAATGCCAATGGAGGTAATGTAAACAGTTGTCACTTTAAATCTGGAAATTTGTATATGTGGTTTATCTCCTCTGGCTTTGACTCCCTGATCCCTGAGGAAATTGTCTTCATTATGTGTTGAATTGTGTCCCTCAAAAACTTCTATGTTGATGTTCTAACTTCTCACGACATGGCCTTATTTGGAAATAGGGTCTTGGAGATGTAATTAAAGATGAGATCACAGAGTCGGGTGGGCTTATTAATGCAGTACAATTGATGTCCTTACAAAAGGAGAAATTTGGAGACAGTCATGAACAAAGGACGAATAGCAAGTGAAAATGTGGGTGGATATTGGTAAAATGCAGCAGAAGCCAAGAAATGCCAAAGATTGCCCACCAACCACCAGAAACTGACAGAGAGGCATTAGAATAGAGTCTTCCTGACAGATCTCAGAAGAAACTTCTCAACCTTGTTAAAACCTCGATCTCAGACTTCTGACCTCTATAACTGTGGAAGAATATGTTTCTGTTTTTAAGCAACCCAGTTTGTGGTACTTTATTACAGCAGCCCAAGCCAACCCACCTACAGCTGTACGATTCTAAGTATTTGAGTTCCTGCTTCCTCATTAAGAGAAAGAGGGCCATCAGAAATGGTTTTAGCATATGATAGTTTTTCATTTCTCTATATCTGAACACAAATTTTAAAAAAGATCCTCTCACTCATTTTTTCAGCAGAGAAGAAAAAACTTTAATATGTGAAATTCCTAGTAATGAAGGGTCTATGTGAACAGCAAACAGTTCTATGAATTCAAGTTATTGTTGCATTATTTTTATTACTTAATATGCACATGTAATTTATTTTGTGATAGTTTAAGTACACAAGATTTAAATTTAGAAAGATATGGTAGAAAAGTTTTTTCTTAGGGGAATCATCTCCCAAGCCATTCCCACAGTCTTTTCTCCTATGATTCCAGCCTATTAGTGCTCTTATTTATGAAAGAAAAAAAAAAAAAAAAAAAAAGAAGAACAATGTATAGAGAAAAATAGAAAAATATTGCTTAATACAACACTCAAATAGTAAAAAGAGCAAAGTGTTGTTTTAAATTAAATTTTAAATATATGATAAAAAATCATAACAAAGCAATTCTTTAGCTTTTCAACTCAAAATTAGTAGTCCACACTATGTTAAAAATATTATCCTTTTGGTGACAGAGGGAAAGGGTTTGGGGAGCTGGAAGAATGGGTGAAGAGTTAAAGAAGTACAAATTTGTAGTTGATAGATGGTCACAGGGATGGGGAGCACGGCATAGAGAATGCAGTTAGCATTAATCTGTTGGCTAGGTGGAGGACTAGGGAAAGAAGGAGCAATTTATGAACTGTATAGATGTCTAACCAATGTACTGTATATTTGAAACTAATTAAAATAAATAAATTAATTAAAAATATATTATCCTTTGGGAAGATGAAAATTCTGTGATTTCAATGTTTTCATTGAAGAAAGTTATTTTTCAGAACATAAGTTGATTTTAAATTTGATTTATTTTTCTAGATTTATTTGTTATTAATATTTTTATTGTATTTCATAAAATTTTAGTTTAATTCAGAGTTCCATAGTTTATTTAATATGATATTTAAATTTAATTTTCAGCAAATTAGCTGTTTCATTCTGTTTTTGACTCATAGATAGTTATAATCTGTGCTTGAGCAAGTGGCACAAGAACAAATTGAGCACTTCATTACTAAGGACAATCATTGTGCCTACTGGAAGGCAAGCACTCAGACTAACACATACTGGTACCCACTTTCTGGTATAATGGCACTGAATAAGCCAAACTGCTGATGAAAAGTAAACTAAATCAAACCTTCTGTTTTCTTCAGGACACATTATTTTAAAGCTGTCGCTTTATCATATATTGCCACAAATTGTTGACAGTGTCAGTATAGCCATCAAGAACTCATTACATCTATCTACTGTAAGAATAAAACTGTCTACAATATTTATTACAAATAATTTCATGCCAAGAAAAGTGAGCACTTGGTCCAAGGCACGAAAAAATCCATAAGTGTGTTGTACTAGTCTTCTCAAGTAGCTTAAAAAAAACCAAAAAAACAAAAACAAAACAAAAAACAACAACAAAAAACTAAACTAGTTAATTCAGCTCAAGTTATTTCTTTAAATATTTGTTGATACTTTTTGTCAGAGCAAAGATTACAAGAGTGAGACCCATCTTTACTACCAGGAAACTTGGTCTTAATATAATTGTTTGGAGAAATTTTTTGAAAATATATAGTAAATTGAAAAGGTAATAAATAAAATTTACATATTCAATTTTGTAATAGTTCAGTTACACAAAAACTTCATTATTGATAAAAGAAGTATTTTAACCATTTCATAAGCAACTATTCTAATGAATGTAAAGCTTTCACCAAATATCCTAAAGAAAGAATCTACAAGATGACAGGAGGCATGTAACAAATATACAGATGTTCATTACACTGTAATAAAAATAGTCTGGTTTGACTTAAATGTCTAATGATGGTGAATGTTAAAAGCATTATTAGAAATACATTTGAGAGGAAACCTAAAGCAATTCAGTTTACCGTCAAAATTTTAAATATGAATATGTTGTTATACTAGGAAATACAAAAGTAAAAGTGAAGTTATTAGTTTATGGTGTGAATGCATATGATTCTTAAAATAATATTTTGCTACATCTTTTATTCATTAGCACAATGATTATATAACGTGGTATAGTGTAGAGGAAACATGAAAATTATATAATATGAACAAAAACTAGAAATGTGAGTTCTTGTGATTTATTTTAGGGATTTTCATTTCTTTAGAATTGAAAATGCTTTTTAATTTATCTGAGGTTAACAGGAAAACTGCTAATATAAACTCCAGTTTAATCATGGTTATTCATTTATTTAGCTAATATTTATACGCATGCCTTCTGTCACGTGTTGTAATTCCATTAGGTGCTGGGAAATACATAAAAAGTTTTAATTTATTTTTTCTCTCAAGACACCCAAGGTCTAGTAAACAAGTGAATTTTAATACAGTGATGTATTTTTTAAGAGATTTATACACAGGGTGCATTAGGAACCCATTTCAAGAGAACTTATCCAAGTCAACGTGGTTCTGAAGAAGTTTCCCTGAGGCAATAATATGAACAAGTAATTTAAAAATATACATTACTTTGGTTAGGTTCTCGCTTTATTAAATTATTAGAGATGCTCTTTTTTGAGGCTTCTATTTTGATTAAATTCATTTTCAAAAATTACTTCTAGTTAAAAATCAATAAAAATCTATTCACTGAAAGATATTTTTCTTTTTTTAGAATATCATTATTCTGAAATAATCGTCATTATGACCCTTACGCACCTATGTATTCTCTTTTCTGTTCATGATAACGTGATAAGCAATGGGATACCAAATGTTATGTACCTATACAATTTAACTTGGAAATTATCTTGAGATGTTTAATATTACATCAAATTATAAATAGCAATATAAAATAGTAAAGATATTAAGTGAAAAGTAAATATAGCAATACTAAAAAAAAAACTGCAGGAATTCATTTGAAAATTTCTTGAATGGTCAGAAAATAATGTAGAATATATTACTCTAAGAATTAAACAAGTAAAGAAGAATGTGGAGATATTTCTGGGTATTGGGTAAAGGAGCTAAATAAAAAATTTTAGTAAGTGTTTGTTTTATATAAAAACAGATTCAGAGGAGAGTGAAGCACAAGCAGGAACAGGCTGAAAACAACCTAAAATAATGAAGCATGTGTTTGGACTTCCACTTTTTACAAAGGTACGTAGGAAAGGTGTTAAGAACGTTTATGGTGCATCTAAAATTATACTTGGAAGTCTAGCATATGAAGAAAATAAAATCAAAGCTACTTCCATGAAGCAGCAATGAGGTGATTCGAGTTCTATTTATAAGGATAGAAATACCATTGAAGGATTACAATGTGTCTGTGTGTATTTGATGGGATTTGAAGTGACATTTTACAAAGTGCTTAGGAACAATATTATAGATATTGGACTATATTCTCTCTTGGAACAAAGGGAGATGAGACTAAGGATTCCAATTAGATATTCACAAAAATCTCTGAAAATATCCTGAGAGTGCTCACAATGGGAAATTGAGAAGTCATAAGATCTTTATAGTTATTTAGCTTTGACAGTGGTAGTTAGTTGAAATAGAAGATTAAGATTTGAAATCAGTATATATTAACATAATATTTATAGTAGAGAGAATATGAGTAGCTTAACCTAATATTTAGTGGTAAATAATATTTTATCCAATTGGTCCATAAATCTTAAAAAAATGCTATGCTACATTGGAGGACACTGCATATGCTAGAAATAAAAAGATGGCAAGGAACTGTACATCAAGGCATAAAATACTTAAAAATATTGTTTGTAAATGTTACAAATGAATAAACCAAATGAATTAAAAAATGTTCGGAGAAAGTATAACAATCATTCTCTAAACTACAACATTAAAATTACATTTTGAGAGAAAAATAATTATGTGAGCGTTTTGACTTTTTAAATATCTGCTCTGAATATCTTTTATATTCAATATTTCCTAAATGTAAAATTGTTTGAAAGACTACAAACAGATGTAAAAGGAAAGTAGGTATTTTTATTAAAATGAATTATATATTATTTTATATATAATTTAATAAATTAAAGTCACATAATTTATAAGATAATATATGTTATAATAATTATTATGTATTATAATTTAAATTTCTATTTAAAGCATGTGTTAATAGGAGAGTTGTTACTCAATAAATATTGAATTCCAGGGCCATTAGTCTGCATGAAACAAGATTTAGGACAACTTCTGCTTATATTTAAGGCAAAAATCCTTTCTTTAGGTAATCATTATCAACAACAAACCAAAAATAAATTATAAAATAATTTTTAAAAGTCATTTCCACAAAGGCAAAATATTAGTAATAAGTGCTACAAAATCAAGAACAGTGATGGACCAAAATGCAGAATTCACAATGGAAATATCAGTGAACTAATTCTACAACATTTGATAAAGGATATAAAAATGGGTCACCATATGGAAAAAAAAAGATTCTATTTTAAAAAGATATGATACTTTTAGAATACTTTGGTCTGAGTCTCAAACCATATTGAGAGGAAAGCATTGAATACGGCTATTTGGAGAGATTAAAAGTGATCAAGGTAGCTGGAAAAGCATTTAATTTTCCCAAAAGCAACCAAGAGGGTGAAAAGTAACAGAACAATTGCTTTGGTGGAGAAACCAGAGGACTTACTGCTGTGTTGAAATTAGATTGAACTCCTAGAATTTGTCAAGATGAAAGATATATTGTGCCCCCCGAAGAATAGAACAGACATGATGTCACCTGGGTTCTGTTACTAGGGACGTCTGGAAAGGGGATTAACCACAGCAGGAAGAAGCTGGAGTTTGATTCTGGATGCTTAGGGACAGGGGAGGGTGGCACATTTCTACAGAAAATGGAATTGCAAGGAAAGTCTAAGTCAAGGACACTGTATTGATAAGCCCAGAACAATGAGAATCTCCAGAGAATACTCAAAGTCACCTATAAGAGAAAGAGCCAGCTTACAAAATCTATGTCCAGAGCCCATAAAAGCCACTCACAAAATTACCAAGAAAGAACTTCCTATTCCTCAATTACTCTCTGTCCTTCCTTAGTTCCAATACCCATGAGGACCTGAAGCCAAGGCAAGGATTAGGAAAACAAGAGTAGAAAGGAGAGTTGAACCACCTATATCCCTTTCCCTGAAGCAGAGGAGTGTCTGAAATATGTCCTAGCAGAGAAGGGAGTACATAACTAGAACAAAGTCACAGTTATTTATTATCATGACCCAATTTTGATGAAATCATTAAATATTTTTTGAGCCTCATCAATATTGTATACATAGATAACACTATGTGGATTTGATATTGGACTTGCAAAAATCTGACATAAACAGATTGTCTAACTATTATGCAATAAGCGTGATTAAAATTAAATTATACCATTTAAATTAAATAGTAATTAAAATCCTGGTTCTTATGGCTCAGTTTTTATGACTTACAAACTAAATAAACAAAATGTTTTCAAACTGATTTAAAAAGAATTTTAAAGTACTATTATTTTAGAAGGCAAAAATCTTGTCGTATTTCAACTCCTCAAGCATTTCTCATAAGACTATATTTCAAATTAGAATCATCAAAGTTAGAGTTGATCTTACTCATTTTATCTATTCACCGGGAACCAGATCCCTTGATTGGTTAAATTTCATGAATTATGGTATTCATGTTGTCCTAAAAGTCATGCCATATCAATATTGATTCTACCATTTGAAAAATCAAGTATTTTTATGTGATAGATTCAGAATTTATTTATATTTTTTCATTAATTTAATTAATTATTCAATACGTAGCTATTTTGCACTTAATAAGTATAAGAACTATTCTCTAGGGACTACATTAAAGCAGGAAAAGAAATAGACAAAATTATCCTTTCATGAGCCTTAGACTACAGTAGGTGAAAGTGTTAGGGAGCAAAACAATTTTTAAAAAATCAGAATAAGATCATACCTGAAAGAAAACACAATTTTTTGTCTAGTGGTATGGTATAAAGTGACATTTGAGCAGAAACCAGAAAAGATTTGGGAAAGGTCATGCTGACATATAGGGGCAACATTCCAGATGGTGGTGCAAGCAAATGCCAAAGCTGAGGCAGCAGCAAGCACACACTGTAGAACCCAGGCACCATGATAAGGGCTGCAGATTTGTTCTAAGCATGGCAGGAAACCAGCCAAGGAGAGCTAGGAAACCATTCCTAGTCAAAGAGTAGCCTGTCATTTTAAGATCATTCTGGCTGTTGTGTCGACTATGACGAGAAGCCTGGAAACAGCCAGATCGTATAGAACTCTAAAGGGCGAGATTAGATGACTGGGCCCCGTTTGGCAATGAAATACATGTTAAGAAGGGATCTATGACTGTACATATCTGAAGATAGTGTATTCAGTTTTTGTTGATAGTTTGACTGTGGAAAGTAAGCAACAGAAAGGGGCCAAAGAGGAGGTCAGAAGCTCTGGTTTGTTAAATGGAGGTATCACTTATGAGGAGAAAACTTTAGGACTAATAGGTCTGAAGAGAAAAAGCAAGAATATGTTTCTGGACTTATTATGTTTGTTATGTTTATTATGTGCCCGCTAGCAGTTAGAAGATACACATTTTTTTTTCTATTTTAATTTATTTTGAAGAAACAGCAAAATCCCCTGATTAATAATAGATGTTAGTTTTCTTAATAAATGAAGTCTGTTGATGCAAAATAATTATGGATTACATGACTGAATAGAAAGAGTTTTAAAATGTGTAAAAACATAGGATAAAATAGAATATACACTCATGTACTATACTGTGTTCTTTAATAGATAAGCCTAAACTAGGGTTCTTACATGCATTTTGTTGTTGTTTGTTTGTTTGTTCTTCGAAGCTTAATACAGAGCATTTAAGTAATCCACAATTACACTCTTTCACAGACTCTATAAAACTTAGTTCACATGTGGAAGACACACTGAGACGTAATTGGTGACACAGAAATAAGAGAAGATGATAATTACTGCTACTCTACAGGAGCCCAAATCTACCAGCAATATGACTGTGAAGGTTAACATTAAAAGCCCCTGGTAACATGCCCATTTCCTGCCACTCAACCATGTAGTGATTGTTACTCTGAGTCCCCAATAAGCAGATGTCAAGAGAAGACTAGATGCAAGGAAGTGTTTTATTAGGGGAAGTGCCTGTGACAGAGTAAACAGTGAGGCTAGAAAAGTACAGCCAAATACTGAATGGAGAGGAAGGGAATGTGGGTTATATATCATCTAAAGAATTTTTAGCAAGGGCTTCATGAAATGCTTCAACTAAGGTTAGCTGTCAGAGTTGTTTCCTGTCTCCTTAGTATCCTTGCAATACTCCATGTTTGGGTGGAAGCAGCCAAAGGAGTTACTGCCTCAGCATATATGCAGTTGTAAATTTTAAAGCCCAGCAGATGGGTCCTTTGTCTAATGACCTCCTGAAGTTGGAGATAAAAGCATTATATGACAAGAGGTTTGTACTATGAGGTATTATTTATGAGGAAGATGGATTGTCCATTGGAAGGATGCTTGTGAGAAAGAGATAGCTCCCACCATCATATGAGAGTTAATTGTCAAAAACTAATATTAGCCAAATAAGAATTATAAATAGCCCACTGTCTGTTTGTTCAGGCTGATATAGCAACATACCTTAAAGTTATAAACAACAAATATTTATTTCTCACAGGACGAGGAATCCAAAATCAAGGTACCAGAAGATCTGGTGTCTGATAAAGGTTTGCTTCTTCATTCAGGACTTTTTGCCATCATCTCACATGTGATAAAGAACAGGGAGTTTTCTAGAGCCTTTTATAAGGGCACTAATCTTATTGACCTAATCACCTCCCAAAGGCCCCTACCTCCTAATACCATCACCCAATACCATAAATTTGGGGGGGGGACACAACATTCAGTTTATAACACTTATTCATATGGATTATTTTGAAAGTATCCTTGTGTTCTCCATGGTACCCAGAGACCCAAGTCAATTGGTATGGGGGTGGGGGAGGTTCTATAATGTAAAACTATAATTATTTTGATTAAATAATAATAATAATAATAGTAATAATAATAACACAGAGTCAATATTAGGTTTTTATATTTTCAGGTATACCTCTTAGGTATTAATATATTTAACTTGTTTAGGGGGTAAGTTCTGTTATTATCATACATATGTAACAAAGGAGGATGCTGAGACACAAAAAAAGTTATGTAACTTTAATAAAGTCACATAGCTAGTAAATTGGAGGAGTCAGTTTTCCAAAGCAGGCATCCTAAGTTCAAATACCAGACTCCACCACTATGGTATTTTGGTTTTGGACCATTAAGAAATGATTCACAGAAACTGTTTACTTAAAGTATGTCCTAAAAATGACTACGCATATCATTTTGACCATATAAAAAAAATGAATTATTTCTCTAACTTTAAAATGTGGAGTGTCATAAAAAATATTCTTAAAATATTCATTAGCATACTTCTAAGAGGAATAAAAATCACATATTTCAGTAAACATAGTTGAGCCTAGGTTAAAAAAAAAAACCTTCATAGGACTTCATATAGTTTGGTTTGGCACATTATGTGGGCATAGTTTTGAAAATGATTTATCAATAGCAATATTGATATGATTGACTGTGGTGAGTGATAATTTCAAGGGTTTCTGAAAATTTGTATCATGCCTTGCCAATCTGTTAACAAAATGACAATAAAGAACTATACCCAGATTGTCGTACATCCTGGATAATTATGTTTTTTATACTTGTGTATCAATTATCATTGATTTTTGTTCTAAGAACTTTACTAAATCTTAGGAAGTTGGTAAAAGGGTGTAAACATGGGTAGTGTGAAATGCATTATATAACAATTTATTCAGTTATCTTCTACTTTAATAAGAAAAAATAGCTACACACACGGTCAATTCAAATCTCCTTAGGAAAAATCATCATTCAATCACAGATAATATTGGAAAGTATGGGAACTTAGAACTTCCTAAAATCAAGATTCACCTGTATCTCTTCACTTAGTAAAAATGTTTTCCAAATATAGTCTTTCCTTTGGTTTATCAATTTATATTCATCTAAACAACTTGAATCAAATAATTACTGTTAATCATAGTCATGAAATAAACCAAGTTTCAGAGCTCAAACTACATACATGTGGAAAAGTAGGTGCTTCTATAGGAATTTCACAAGGGTAGACCATGGTCAGCAAAATGCGAGTGATGAGAGACTCAGTCCTAATTGTGGAGGTATTATATCCCTGCCAGTTATTTTTGTTTTTTAATGCAGTTGTTATTAGAAGGAATAACAAATTTATCCATGAATATTATATGTATTTATTATATTATGTTTTTTAAGCAATCCCTTAAAAAGAGACTGTGGGGGTGGGGGAGACATCAAAGTATGTGAATTAAGATGGAGAAGTAGAGAGGATTTGAAAGAAAGCAGGGGGCCAATTTGAAAAAAGGCATGATCACACTGTGATAGAGGTGATCAGATACAATGATCAGCAGCCAATCACACACTTTATTAAAGTGTGTGTTTTTTTTTCTTAAAAACACTCTGTTACAGTTGCCTGATTTGCCTAAAAAATAAAAATAAATGAATAAGGCATATAGCAAAGGCATCATTTTACTGGCTGTGGTGTAAGATTCCCTGGAGAATAAGGCTCATGAGGAAAATGCCCATCTCTCTATCATATTTACTTTGATATTCCCTGCTCCAGGTCACAGAATGAGAATGAATAGGTATTCAATGATATTTTATTGACTAACTTCAGACATACTTTTTCCTTGTTGATCTAAGATGAAAAAGTCACAATGATAAAGGCCCCTTAAAACAATTATCTTCACTGTATGACAATACTTTATATCAGTATTAAATAATTGGCAGAACATTATTTATATCTCTGTAACTCCATTTCACTTAATATATCTTTAATGATATGAAGAATATCTTCTGTCTAGATGATTTTTAGGTAACAGAAAATGTTACCTTCTAATAGCCAATAACAGGGACAAAAAAACACTCTTTAAGAGCTTTTGCTGTTACCTAAAAGAATATGATGGAGAATTAAGCTCTTAGGTATTTTCAGGTTATCCAATGAGTATAGTGAGTCCTTATTTCAGCAGCACAATCAGATTTTTTTTTTCTCTTTTCCTTTAGAGTATGCTGACTTCACTGCTTCATTTTTAAGGAACCACAGCTTCCTAACCCATCTTATTCTCTTGGGCACTAGTAAACAGAGAAAACCATAGACAAGCTTTTAAATAAACAGAAGTCTTTGCTTTCAGACCATTTAGTTTCCAATCCTAAATCATCATTACTGCTGTTCTCGATGCTTCCTGTGGTATCTTATTAAATCCCCAGGTTTCTCATTAATATGCAACTTACAACAAAACTTGGGCTCTTGACAATCACCTAGTGTCCAGCAAACAAGGACATGCATCTGCACATCAAAACACAATACAGACCTCAAGAGAAAGTAAATTATATCCCATAGCAAACTTTAATACTCCTTTCTTCTCTACCCAAATATTTTCATCTTATAATTACTCTAAAACCTTTTCCTTGCAAACGCTCTCCCTGAAATTCTATACCCTGTCCAAGCCTCTCTCTTTTATTTTCTTTTCCTCCTGTCTATCTCTCTCTATGTTCTTTGTCATGTACCAATACAGACCTGCCCTTTCCCTCATCCCTTTAATAGGACATCAAAAAAGATCTTAGTCCAAAGTGAAAAAATGCAAAAAAATAATATAATGAAGAGGTTGCTTTGTTAATAAAACTTGCCCCTGCCATTTAAAAAATAATTAAAGCCAAGTGTACTAGATTCTTTTAAGAGTTATACATACAGAAGGATCTTATCATCGTCATCATCATTATCATCAATGTCATCATGGACATTTTAGAGATATAAAAAACACAGCATAGAAATCAAGTAATTTGTCTAAATATGCAACTGGTAAAACCTCAGTAGTCTAACCCTATTCTCCTTTGCCTATTAACCGGGAGATCATACTCCTGTCTTGGTCACTGTGGCATCCCCTGTTTCTATACACAGAAGATACTCAATGTAAATTTGTTGGAAGATAGACGTATACATTCTTTCCTTGTTTTCGTAAGATGAAAAGGATAACAGAAATGGAAATCCTCTTTGAAAAAGATACTTTCCGCTCCTGAAAATATTCTGTCAAATAATTGCAGGAAAATTTAATAGAGACAAGATAAAGAGAAAAAGAAAGAGAAGGATGATGCTGATTCTGGGATAGCACTCCATAAAATATCTATATCTAACAAATCAAAGGAAACATTGTGATGGGTTAAACAGTGTAGCTCCACAAAGGTACATTAAAGCCCTAACCTAACTTTTAGTGCCTTGAAATGTAGCATTATAAAGGAATAAAGTGTTTACAAAGGTACTCAGTTAAAGTTAGGTCATTAGGTGGACCCTGATTCACTATGACTGGTATCCTTATGAAGGAAACACTTTGGACACGATGACGAACATTAATAGAGGGAGATCCTGTGAAGACACAGGGATGATGCTATCTATAAGCCAAGGAAATCCTGAAGCTATCAGAAGTGAGGTGAATAGCACAGAAACTTTTTTCCTTTTTTTCCCATAATCTTCAAAAAGAATCAATTCTTCCAATACCTTGCTTTTGGACTTCTAGCATCCAGACTGTGAGGCCATACATTTCTGTTATTTAAACCACCTAGTTTCTGGTACTTTGTGACAGTAGCCTTGGGAAACTAATACACGTATCTTTGGAAACATTATGATAATCCTCTCCCCCCTGTTTTGAAATGCTGAATCATAATACCTTCATTCAGGCCAAGTGAGTGTCACAGAGCTCAACCCAGTATGTGTTGAAGTGAACTTCTTTAAGAGGTAAAGGACAAAAAAAGGGGAAAAAAGAAATTTGCATCTGTCGTCCTTTTTACGTTTCCTTGTTTGCTTACATTATTACTATGCCCTGTATGCTAGAGCTTTCTAAAGAACTCAACTTGAGTTTACCCAAACAAAATAAGTAGTTAGACAGTTCATTCAAATGGTCACCTTGGGTGAAAGGATGAGAAGTTGTTAGGACAGATTTTTCTTCAGAGTGAGTATTTGAAAAATGAAGAAAAAAAAAATCATGTAGCCCTGAGAGAACTCAAGTTATTTAATAAAATTTGTAAGAAATACAAAATCAGAAGTAGCATTATGAAATCTTTAATATTTTTGTATTTCCATTTAAAAATACAAGTAATAATACTAAATAAATAAATAAACAAATAAAATAAAGCAAGCAAGCAAATTCAGTAAAGTAGCTATTTGAAGAATGATCATATTTTCCCACCAAGACATGTAAGCCTTTGCCTCATAAATTCTACTATGTTCTTGGAAAATTGTAGCTAGAGAAACTTTGATAAATACAAGCTGCCAACATGGACAGCAACATTCTCTACCAAAAATTTTAAAAAGCGCATTTCAAAACAGAAGATAATTATTCTTTTTCTTACATGCCCAGCAATGGTATTGCTAAAGTGCTAAGACTTTCAAAGTGGGAATCAAATTAATCTTTATTAATCCTTGTCATTGTGATTGCATAATGTCTAGATTTGAATGTCTGATGTGAGACACTCTCTTTCCTCTTCCTCTGGCAATCAGAAGTGTGAAAATAAACCTTACGCTTTAAAAGAAACACTAGTTTGAAGAAAAGTAGATATAATCATCTGAACAGAAAAGAAAAAATATGCTTTATTGAAGAAAAAATATACACTATGTCAGAGTTACAGACGTGTTCTTTTATGTTAATATATGCACTGCTATATGTCAGGACTGTGAAAATAGGCGGCAAGCAAGAAAGCAGGTGGCCAAAAGCATACAGAGAAATTTTTAAATTTGTGCATTTGCATTTTTTGAGAATCTCTCTTTAGAGCTTAATTAATACCTTTAAAATTACTTCCTATAATGATTTGTGTGTAGTCCCAGTCGAAATTGCCTTTAAGTGCTAATTAGTGAGTAAGGTCAAGTTCCATAATAAATAAATAAATGCAAACACAAACACTCAGGACTCAGAGAAGCAGCTTCCTAACCAGGACTAGTCTCTGCCATTTTAGGTGTTTTCACTTGCTAATGTGGTTCATCTGGATTATGTCCGAATGGATTTTCTGCCTAGAGGAGCCACACACACCAATATTTAGTTCATTTTATTGTGTCAAATTAGACAAATCCCACATGTTTAGTTATACTTTTCTAAAATTTGATTCTCGTCTAATCTCTGAATCCCAAACCTTACACACTGATGTCTTAGCACCCACCCAGGCTCTGGGTGGCTTGCCAAACCTCGTTCTGACCTGGATCCCAACCCCTGGTTGTTAAAGGGCTTGTGTACATTTCTAACATCCTAGCATCACACACACACACACACACACACACACACACACACACACACACACACACAAACATCAGTCTATACCTTTTTTTTAAAGATTAGATATAGTATATCTACAAAAAAAGGAGTAACTCATTATGTTATGTCATTTGCCTAAATCGCCTTAAGTCAAAATTTACATTTAAAGAATAAATAGAGGCGTCAGTAACCTTGAATCCTAATAAGGCCACAGCACAGTTATGAGGAGAGGAGAATGAAGAGGCTTTCCCAAAGAGGAATGTAAAATTCTAACAAGTAGATTATGGCGGCAGGGATGTTGGCATATTAAGCACCCACCAGAACCTATTGGCTTGGTGTGATGGGCAGTGTCTTTATTGTGCACCAGTGGTCAATGGGGGGTCAGCAGCAAGACTAGAGTAACAGGCCATCAGTGTGATGAAACCTCCTCTCCTTGGTCCAGAAGTGGGCACTTTAGTTAGAAATATTAGAGGTCAAGAAGAGGGGGATATTTGTTTTAGTTATAATGGGCCAGGCACAGCCAAGAGGCTGACTGAGGTAGAGCTATACCTTTTGGGTATACCTGCATGGATGATCTATGCCGTGGCATGTGCTCTGTATCACTTTTATAAAACAAATATTTCTGAATTCGGAAACAAATCTAGTTGCCAGGATTTTGGCCACTAAACTGAGGACTTCTATTCCACTATTCAAGTTTCCTTTTCATCTTCCACCCTATATCTTTCTTTTCTTTCACAGACAAACTTCAAACTATAAATGACAGGTATCGCCCTTTTTGCTTCTCCAGCTTATCTTCACCTCACTCTTATTGTGCTTCCATCTTTATTCAACCAGCTATATTGCTATCAACCCTATTAACACTATCACCAATTCACTGTTTTGTAGGCTCATACTTTGCCCTCGCCACAATGTAATGCATGTCTTCATGTTGTAGACCCAGGCCTCTCACCTTATTACTGTGTTTCACCCTAGGCGATCTGCTCTAGTCAAGACTTTAAACTCTTCCTGATAGTTCCCTGATTTATAACTCTGTGTCATAAGGAAACTCTGGCATACTTTTATATGAAACCATTTTCCCAATACCTTTATATGGATATCACAGAGATACCTGAACTTCAGCATATTCAAAAATTAAGCTCATGATCTTGCCCCCAAATTGGTGTTAATCCTGTCTACCATTTTTAAGAAATGTTGCTATAATCTTTCTAGTTCTATAAGCTATACATATCTCTGAGCACTTATTGCCCTTCACTTCCCATAGTTTACATATCATTGGTTTGACTTCATCCCCTAAAAAATTATATACATCCATATCCTCTACATTTTCCACTGCCACCACCTAATTAGTAAAAAAAAAAAAAAAAAACGCTCATTGAGAGCTTATAAGGTGTCAAGCTTTGTGATAATTGCTTTATATGAATTGTGTTATTTAATTCTCACAGTAACCTTACCAAACAGGTGCTATCATTGTCTCCATTTACACATGAGGGAAATGGGATTTGGGAAAGTGGGATTTAGTGACATTATTAATTTCCCGCAGGCACACAACTAAGTCGAGACAACTCTATTTTTTGTAAGCTAGAGTGTGCTACTCTTTCAACACCCATGAAACTTGAACTTCACTTATTACCTGTGTAGCTGTACTGAATTCCTAATTATTCTTCCTGTAATGCTCAGTGTATTCTTTTCTTTTTTTTTTTTTAATAGTCTCCATCATTCCTTTATTTAGACCTTATAGAGATTTCCCTTTGGTTTCTAGGTGAAAGTCAAAGTTATGATTGGAAAACCACAAGCCCCTGTTTGATTCTCTCTGGACACTTCCCAACTCCACAGAATACTGATTCACTGTTTCTATCTTTCTTTCTACTCTCTGCTCGCTCTTGAGCACCATCCTCATAATTCTTTCAAGTCCTGACATTACTGTGAGCTTCTAGAATGTTATTACTCTGCTTGCCCTACAAGAGGGCAAGAACCCATATCTAGTTTGCCTTTACCATGCCTAACACATAGTACTTAATATTTATCACAAAATGTCTTATTTATAACAGTAATATAATTCTAATCATATGATGCTACCAAAATATCTGCACCATTATAAAAAAAAAAATAAGGAATTGGAGTAGATTAAAGGAGTAGAAAAAAACAAAAGAAAAAGTAAAATTATCCATTGATCTTCACCCAGAAATGGCAAATTTTATTTATATTTTCCTCACTATTTTGCCATTGAGTTTTAGACCGTATTTTTATACACTTGGGGACAATAATTTACTTAATGTTCTATTTAAAATGTTTCTCATATTCATAACAACTTTAATATCCATTACTTTAATGGTTATGTATTAATCCATTGGGTTTATGTGCTGTAATATCCAACCCTCACAACGTAATTGGCTATTTAGATTGTTTTCAAGTTTTGGCAATATAAAAAATAATCTAATAAACATCTCTGCACATAAAGTTTTTCTTCTTTTTTTTAGAATAGTTGACTAATAGGACAATTAGTTAACAGAAGGGTACATGGCTCTTTAAACAATGTGTTTGCTTAGTGCCAGTTGTTTCTGAATGGTTTCCAATGAATAAGAAAGTCGCTTTTTTTTGCCCACTTACTAGAATTAGTTGTCCCTCATTACTTTTTTTTTTTTTTTGCTAAATTGTTAGACATTTTGTGAATAGCTGTTTGAAGTATAAATTAACTAACATTAACTGGGAATCCACTATAAAATTGGCATGGTAAGCATTGAAAATGGCTAATGCATAATAAGGTTGCTATTCCCAGAGGCCCCAGCCTTATATTCTTATAGGGGGAGATAGTTTTAAGTGCAGCTAAATAAAACAATAGAAGAGATAAATATTGTAATGGAGTTATGTGAAGAAACAATAGAAACTTAAATGTAGCACAGGAAAACACACCTGACGGGTTAAAAAAGCAGAACTCTGTAAGGGAGGTAAAACTTAGTTTCTGTCTTAAATAATTAATAAAAATTATGACACTAATTTTGCCAGTGAAAGCAAAAGGATATTCCAGCCAGCTGTAAAAAAATAATTGATTCTAGAACTTTCTTAAAGTAATATTTTCAGTACAATGCACTACATACTTTTGGCTGTTTTAACTATTTACATAACTTAAAAATAATCATTAACAGCTCTTGATGTAATATGTGAGTAAATCTTGCTTACACACAAAATACAGAGAAAAATTTAGATAAAACTCTAATGATTCAAACTCTTGCTAAGTCAAATTTGTAATCATTTCAGTTCAGACAATTATAATTCTTGTGTAAAGTGTTTTTTTTGGGGGGGGGTTATTTTACATACAACTTCTTGATTCACAGTAAAAGTGGAGAATTCTAGAGATAGATGCAAGAGTTCGAATTAAATTCTGCTGCTTACTGGGAATGTACAATCTGTTCATCTTTATGACCCTTTTGCATGCTCATTAAAATTGAGATAGCAGTAGTGACTCCTGATTTTCATGAGTTTCTATGAACAAGTCTTGGCTCATATTAAGGCATCGATGACCATTGTTAGCTTTATTATTATCATCATTATCTTCATCTTTATTATCAACATCACCGCCACTACCATCACTATTCATGATAATCCATTTCAGAAATAAATGTTAGGTTAATATTAATGAATGAGCAAGAAAAATTTGTATTTTTAAAAACAGTAAATCACCTTAATCTTTTATTTATTGAAGAAGTCAGTCATGAGAGAATAAAAAAATAACCTTGCTTTAATTTTTTCAAAAAATATATTTACATGAAAATTTTACTCAAAGCATGCTTCTTTTCCTTTTGGCATTTCTTCAATATGTATAAAACATTGCCAAATATATTTTATTTTATAAGTAAATAACTCATTTTTAGAGATTAATACATTACTTTTCTTATTTATGTAACTATCTTGAAAAAAGACTGTCAACAATTTCTGTACGTTATGGTCAATGCTACATTATCTCTTGGATTAAAATAGAGGAAGAATGTGGGATAAAATAAAATTTTGTTTGCTTTGTTTTGTAAATGACCAGTATGGCTTATTTTTAACATCGCTGAAAAAGAATATTATGCGCATACCTATGGAATAATGTGTGTGCTTAAAGATTTCGGAGTTTTGGTTTGAGAGAAACGACATTGAACTTGGTGCCAGAAGACATATTTAAACCCATATCTGTCTCTTATACACAGAGGGATCTTCAATCAATCACTCAATTTTTGTGGAGCTCTTTTTGTCCATTTGATATTGAAATGTTTTTGTTGCCAGAAAGAATTGAGATAAAATAAAATATTTTGTAGGTTGCTCTCTCTTCTGAAAATCCAAGGTAATATTATTAATTAATATAGATGTTGTTATAATTTAAACTAATGAAAAATGCCTCCGTCTATTTAGTAGGGGAATATATTTCCTAGCATTTGAAAAATTTCTTCCACTCCAGGAACAATAACTAATTCAGAATGATTATGTAAAATGTCTATATACGAAGCTACTGCTTCGTAAAAGCTAAACTGGTGGATATTTGTGTGCATGTGTGTATGAAGAAACCTGATTTTTCAAGAACTTCTTGTTCTTTAATGGCTTTCATTCTCTAAATGGTATGAGTATTTACTATTTATTGCATTTAAAAATCAAACCAAACACCACATTTCTTTTTAATTTACCCTGCCTTTGACATAGAATGCAATACAGCTAGGATGTAGAGCTCTCCATTGTTCGCAGAGTTTTTTGGCACCGAGAGCTTCTTTCGTCGTCCCTCCATCGTCTCACCTTCCACCTTTTACAGGCTCTATGTAATTATCATGTCCACTGACTGCTTTTCTTTTCTCCATCAGCTTTGACAAGAAGATGGATCCTCTCACTACAGAGTACATGTCATTGTTCGTGAAGCACATGCCCAACAAGAACTTCAATATTAATTGTGAAGAAACGGCATGGGGTAAGGATATTTGATGAACTAAAATTACTGTTGTGCCATGATGTGAAGGGCCTTTAATTTTGCCATCTGGGTCTAATTGACAGAGAATGACTAAGATTGTAGCATGGAGGATTGGTGAACTTTGCCTATGGACAATTAACTAGAAAAAGAACAAGTGAATTTGGGAAAGTGTGAGGGTTTCTGAAAATGAGGTGTCTGAATTCCTTCAGATTATGCAGCCATTTTTTTCAACAATGATACATATTTCTTGCACTGAATGATAGCTTGGACTGCAATTAAGATTAGAGTCGGTGCATTTGGACCTAAATGAAGATTCTGGTATTCTCTGGAAACTATACCCCATGTCACATGATCTCTCAGCTTTTCCCTATTTCTGTTCCCTAACACTTTCTATTACAACGAAAATATCATTTTGCCAGATCTTTAACAGGGGCTATAAATATCTCATCTATGTGATTTAGTAGATATTCATCTCTAACAGAAAATGAAAAGAAAAAAGATCAAAATTGTTATATTTTTAAGTTGAAATTAGTTTCAACTTAAATTCTGGGTTTATACATAAGATCAGTTTTTACTTTTTTAAAAAAGCAAAAAGGATCCTGAATTGACTTAAACCAATAGATGCTTTGAAAACAATCAATTTAATATAACAAACATTAAGAATAAGTTATTAACCTGTTATTATCAAATATTAATCTGGTTACCAATTTCTTTTTGATTATTTTTTTCTTTCACATCAACTTGCTCGAACAAATACATAGCCTAAGAACTCTGTGTCTGAAATTGTTTTGTGGTTATTATGGAAGAATTATTTTAAATTTAAATTTGTTTAATTGTAAAATCAATGAAAAAAAACATTTGTTTTCCTTAAGTGACTCTTAAAAATAAACTTTTGAATTTTTGACTATTATGTTTAAAAAGTAATATCAAAGCCTACTTTTAAAAAAATGTTTTACTTCAAGATTTTAATCATGAAACTTCTGAATGGGAAAGCATTATACTGGATATTTTTTGCTTAACATTACAACTTAGATGCATTACATATTATAATTGTAATCTAACAGGTACCTTAGAAATCACCTATGTTAAATCCACTCTTCATAAAGGTGAAATAACTGAGACCCAGAGGGTTCTGTTACTTTACCAGTTAGTATCATGGCTGCCCTCAGTCTACCATCCTGACAGTCTAACACTCAACCCACTACAAGGAGTCAGGAGGATCACAGGTACAATCCCGATGCACTACTTATAGCTTCAAGGTAAAGATAAAGGAAACTTTATAAACAAAAAATAATTATAAACAACTATATTAAAAAAGTCAATTTGGAGCCTCTAAGAATCAGCTGATCTTGATATTACACATTTTAATGGGGTGAGGAAAAAAGGCAACACATTCTAGAGGAAATATATTGGTATTTCTTATTTTAAATAGCAACTAAGACAAGTGATTTCAGTAATTTCTTAGGAAGCCTCACAATATATGAGTGAACAAAATTGGGTTTGGCAAGTATCTTGATAACAAAATAAAATTTTCACTCCTTATCCACTTCTGTTGGCATCCTATGGCAATGCTTATACATATTAGTAATATTAGTAAAACGTATATTTCTGTGATATATTTTATGAGCTCTGTGTTTCCATTCAACTCTGAGATGGTGTTAGCATTGATTTTTAGAAGAAACATTAGCTTTGAGGCAACTATATGATATGTTGTCGTTTCTCTTTTTAGCCATGATAATGATTTACACGTGTTGAAAATTGTCATTTCAAAAATAATTAAAAGTGTTTTAAAATACGTACAAGTTGCCTAAGAATTATGTCAAAACCTATTTTCTTTTCATAATTTCAGGATATGCAAATCAAACACTTTCACAAAGTCACTCCACATTAGATTGCTAAAACACCAGAGGTAGCTGCAATTTTCTCCCAGCTGAATCAGTCAGTATGATCAAAACGAGCATGCTGACACCCCTTCATCTTAATCAAAAGTAGTTAATTAGAATAATGTATATCTTGAAAAAATGATGTGCTGTTTTATCCATGGAATTGCTTCCAACCACTTGGAAAGTCATTCAAGTGAAGGATATAGGGAGCGTACAAGATAATAGGGGCTTTTCCAATCCTATTTTTGCTGTGTTAAAAAAAAAAAAAATCAGTATATTTCTCCAGAGCCAAATACTTCTCCCCATGCGTCTTCTGTAAACTGCTATTAACCAGTAATAGGGTATCCCATACACTGATATCAGGCTTCTACTTCTCTTCATGCCTGCCAAAACATCCTCTTTTAATAATACCCTAAAACAGGTCTTTCCTGTCCTTTCTCTTATATAAATGTATTCTTGTTTCTGTATTTTATTAACATCACCATTCTGTCTCCTAGGTAAAAGATTAATTACTTGGCTGCGATTCACAGGAACGAAGCAGTAACTAAATTACTGAGAGAATACATCAGAATACCTGTCATTGTTATATCAACACCAAAATTCTTTAAAAGAGGAAATAAAGAAAAATCCTTCAATATACTAGCATGCCCGTATGTCAGGAACAATTATCTCAAATCTTTTTGAGAAGTGCTGAGATAAGCAAAAGAGCATCGACAGGCAATAACCAATACCTACTTAGCTTGATAAATGGGTCTGATTTGATCATAGTGCCAACTCTTTAGTTAATACCTCTGTTGCTCATTAATTAAATTTGGGTTATCTATATTTCTGTGAACCCTCAATAACTGGTGAATTCTAGGAGGGACTCAAAACCTCCCTTCTAATTAAAGTTGTAATTATGATTTGTAGTCTTTGAAGCTTTTTTCCCCTCAAAATTACATTTGAGATCATTTTTGTTTTCTAGTTTCTTTCCAGAAATCCTTAACTCTCAAATACCATTATACAGCAAAGGTTTTCAAAACATAACAGACCATTAATAATGAAAAATTTTAACCAGATTAAATAATCAATTTGATACATCTGAGGGCCAAATTACAAATATAATAATGATAATAATAACCATAATAACAATAAAACTGGAGAATGTTAACATAAACAAGAATTAGATCTCTCTGACTTGATTAGCAACCTTGTCCCTTCTTCTCTCTTTTTTCCCTTTTACTGTCTCTGCCTTTAAAACACTTCATCCTAGATCCCAGCCTATATTTACTTATGGCTTCAGTAAGGTTTGTTGTCAGTTCTTCTCAAACTATGTCCTTCTGCAAATAAATTAGACTCATCTATTTTTATTTTTTAAATGAGTTGCTCCATTCACTGAATTTGGTGGTCACCAGAAATATTGGTCAAGAAAGTGTGAAATTATGGCATCCCAAGAGTGACGGGTTTAAGGAAAACTTTTATATCTGTTCATTGTTTCTTAAGGGATAGAACTATTGCCCTCAAATGGCTCAAGAAATCAGCTAGCCAGAAAGCAATTTATTTCAATAATATCTTTAATTACACATAAAGGAGAATAGAAGGAGCACAATGAAATGCTCAGAACCTAACTTCATCTTGAAATGTCTAAGACTCATGTTTGAATATGCCAGGAATGTTATATTTATAACGTGTCAAGACAGGATGTACTCCAATACTATCATCACTAATAACAATTAAGTGTTGTAGGAAACATATCGTGTCCATCCTTTTATTTCATTTTCATTGCACCTGTTTTGAAGGTTTTAGCCAGAATCACTTTTTAAAATAAACGTTTTTATTTTTACTTTCTGCAAAATGTTAGCTTTTTAACTGAAATTTTTGATGTAATTGTAGATTTATGTATTATAAGAAAAAATGCAGAAAGATCCCATGTACCTTTTAACCTGTTTTCTCCAATATTAACATCTTGAAAAACTATGGTACAAAATCACAACAAGAATATTGACACTGGAACAATCAGCCAATACTTTTCAGATTTCCCCTCATTCGTGTGTGTGTATGTGTTTATGTATGCATGTGCATTAGGTTGTGTACAATTTTAGCACATGTAGCATGCACTTTAAAATATGAATTTTATTGTATATTTCATATCTCAAAAAATTTGTACTAAAAATGACAATTGTTAGAATGGCTATTATCAAAAATATAAGAAATAACAACTGTTGTCCAAAATGCAGAGAAAGGAGACTTGATGACGCTGCTTACCCTTGTACTCTCATCATTCAGTGTTGCTGGAAATATCATCTCAATCTTCATTTCTCTTGTGTCTTTAACCACTCTCATTGTTCCAAACTGAGGCTTCATGGTGGGGGACTGTCCTGCTGCTAATTCTGTGTAATGCTACTGATACTGGCAGACCATCATAGGCATAGCAGTGTACCACATGAGAAGTTTTCATCAGACTGAGGTTGATTGCTTCATTTTTATAATCATTGATATTATTATTGAAGGGAAAGTTTGTTTTTGTTTTTTAATTAACATTGAGGTATTTTGTGTGAATTACTTAACTTTATTCTTGTATTTGCACACTTGGCAAGACATAAAATACCAGGAGAGAAATCCTGAGCCTTGGGGATCTGCAAAGGAAAATTATTCTCCTATTCCAGCAATTACTCACCAAAAGAGGTCACTAGTGATGGCCGCTTAACACCGCACGCAGTCTTTCATTAGTGGATGATAAAAGGCAGTTGAAACTCTGTAGTGATTTAGAAAATTGAAATTTATTTACAACCACTTAAGAACATTTATATCTGGATTAAAAATAAGTAACTGCTCATTTAGAAGAGATTTGCATATAAGCCACATAAAAATAAAGGGAATTAAAACCAAGCTGAATTCTTTAATCACTTTACTTGCCTTTTACTGACGTACTCATTTCTTGATCTTTTGAATATATTTTATTATCCTGATATACTTTATATATTAAAAAGTGCCATATTTTATCCACTATTAAATATATTTCTTTTCACACTAATATACTTTGACTCAGTATGTGTCTTACAATTGTCGCTAACCAGGCCACAAATAGAACATAATTTTTACTGCTTTGCATTGATATAGATGGATTAGAGTGTGCTAGCATGTCTTCGCTTTTAAATCAGTTGTATACTTTTGATTCCACACATGGGGATTTAATTGCCAATTAAAATGTATTAAGATTAGATCATAAGTCAGAATTAAAACATAATATATTGTGTCCACAGAAAAGAATGGAACTTGAGCAGCTGAGAATAAGTTTGATTTTAGTGAAGGACATATTTGTCATTGGAAGAATGATTATATTTCATATTTCCTTCCAAAGTTAACAAGAACATGTTTTATGAGACCTAAGGAAGTAAGATATCCAGAAATTTGAAACTCTACTGAATTTTGCTTGAGGTTGGATGGCACATAGCACAACAAGCAATGGAGTTGATGCAGGATAAATTGTCAAGTAGCTAGGAATAGATGAAAAACAATTCAAAGCAAAGGGGAGTTGTTATGACAGATTGATGCATCAAACAGGAGTATTCTAAGGAATCAAACATTAATTTGTCAAGAATTTCCTGTTGGTGTTGAACAAAAGACAATAATGCAATACTCTTAAGAAATGCTGCATCACCAGTGCTCTTGATGACACATAGCATGGTATTGTGTTAAGAAAATATTACATTAATAATTCTGAGTCAAAAAGTAATTAAGAATATTTGTACTTTGAATATAAAGTTAAATACAAGTTTTTCACTTATTTTTTTGTATGTACAAGAGTAATACAATGAGAAAGTCTATCTAGATTCTAAGAGCTCTCTTTCATTAAATGTAAAATAAATAGTCTCTGATAAGAAAACATAAATACTTAGAAACATGTCTATTTGTAATTTATAACATAATCTCAAATAACTATTGATGTAAGTATGAACTTTTGATTTGTAGGGTGTACAACAGGTGAACCCAGAGCTGGTGTTTGGGAAGAGTCAGGGAAAACTTAGGTAGTGACATGACAGATGCGATGGTAGGAGAAGAATAAGTGAGAATTAAATGGATAAGAACTTGGAAAAAATTCTGAGCAAAAGGAACAGAATATGAAAGGCCTTGAGGAGGAGAAAAATCACAAGTCAGAAGTATTAAAATTAAACTAAAAAGAGTTGACAGTAAAGACTGATGATGAGCATTTCATAAAGTGAAGGTAGAGAGCTTGTCAGAGACTTAAAAGCTGTGTTAATTTATTTTATCTTATGAGCAAAGATCATTTATGTGAGGTATAACATAATTAAACTTGGGTTTTTAATAGATCACCTATAAAGAAGAGAAGAAGGTTGACAAAAAAAAAAAAAAATGAATTGGAACTCTTGGAACACTACCAGTGATCTTCTATGATGGGATTCAGCAATAGATGGTGAAGTCTTAAATCAGACAATTGATCACAAATGTGGAAAGAAATGAATATATTGCAGAGATAAGGAGAAGGAAAATCAATACACAGTGCTGGTAAAGACAGTGGAGTGCTAGGCAGTGTCAAGACTGACTCTAAGTTTCTTGGCTTTGATGGTTGAAAGAAAAAGCATTGTAGAAAGTTCAGAGTTCAGGAAAAGGGAAATGAGTCAATATGGAATTTATCAAAATTGTAGTGTTTTGGACTCTATGGATTTCTCAAATAAAGACATGGGTAGACATTTAAAATTTGAGATCTTGCTTAGTGATAGAAATTTTGGAATATAGTCTAGACTTATCTAGTAAATTTGAAGCTGCTCAAACCATACAATGTAGTAACCACAGTCCTAGGTATCTATATTGGAAAAGGTTTATGGACTAGAATTTTATACAGGAAGATACATAGAAGTATGACTTATAATAGCAAAATATTGAGAATGACTTAAATGGCCATTCACAAAATTGTGGTACATTTACAGTATTGAGCAATTTAAATAAATTAACTACACTCTACATCTATAGCTATAGTTCCTTCATTGGGTAGTGATGAACTGTTCATTCATGTTTTGTATAATTTTAAGTAAGTGTGCTATATTTTGTCTTTAATTATGTATGTTAATTATATGTACATGTATACACACAAAATGAATATATTCACAGAAAATGCAAATGTACATAATGAATATAAATGTAAATATAATGAATATATTTACACGAAAACACAAACATATAAAATAGTTAGGCACAAAAATAAAAAATGTCCAAGAGGTAGATAAATCAAGTTTTTAATTGCTACTTATTTGTACAAAAGGTGCACTAAATAAGAGATAGTTTACATAATGTTGTATAGGAAGACTCAACATCACAAAATAATTTCTGTGTTAACTTATAAATTTAACAATACCCTGATAAAATAGCAAATGCAATTTTTGATTACATATTTGACTTAAAAATTTTACAGAAGAAAATGAATAGTTAAAAATATCTATGGAAACTTTAGGAAAAGAAAGAATAGGGAGTACTCATTACAACTAGCAGAAAATGAAACACATTATATAGACAAAGTACATAAAATTTTATGATTCTGGTACAGGGATAAAAAATAAGAACAATGAGACTTACTAGTAATCAATAGATAAACTAAAATAAATATAGGAATTTAGTATTAGCTGGCATATCAAATTAGTATTTTGGAAGCGGAGAGAGTTGAGTAATTCCACGAATAGTGTACACACTATTATTTGTCTGGAAAGACAAATAAAAAGTAAACTTTGATCCATAATAGCTACTTTATCCAAAAGAAATTATTAATGAATCAAAAATATATATGTTAAAAAATAAAATTATCCAAGCACTAAATATGTGAGAGAATTATATAAGCACTTGGAGTACGGAATCCTCTCCTGTGATTCAACTAAGTCATGAAATAAAGATTGATAAACAACCACTTACAAGTTTAAAATTCTTTATGGGGGAAAAATATCACCAAAATCAAAAGTCGAAAGTGTTAAATTGGTACAATCTAGTTTGATCTAAAGTCAACATAAAGAAGGTCAGTCTCTCTAAAATATGTACAGATACTATTAATGTATTTTAAAAAATCAGCCACACACTAGAAAAAACAATAAATGTGAATTCACATAAAAAAAATTACAAGCAATTTTTAGGCAAAGGAAACATGATCAGACTTACTCCAAAGAACAACACAAGTTAAATCTACACTGATGTACAATTTTTCCCATTAGATTAGCAAAAATTTAAAACTTTAATAACATAGTGTCTTGCAGCAGGCATTTGCCTACATTATAGCCCCTGGAAAGGAGTTTGGCAATATCTATGCAAGTTGGCATGCATGTGAAGGGTGAGGAATATGTCACCCCAAAATAGAACTCTAGGAGTTTAAGACATGCCATCCCAAAATATGCCCCTTTGGTATATTAATTATTTTGAGCTGTAGTCACTTAGAAACAGCAAATGCAGGGAAAGGCTTTCTCTGAACTACTCTTATCTTCTTAAATATATATAGATCCTCCAAAAAGAATTCAATTGTCATTAATCCTCTCAGGGGAGTTTCTTAACCAGGGAAGATTGACTTTTGTCACAAGAGAGGACCCAGAAGTTACTTGACTCTACACCAGAAAAACTTTGTCACAAACTATCATACCCATTATCTGTTCTTCTAAAGGACCATTCATCTTTCCTAAAAATCCTTTATTTTCCCCTAAGAGGACTATGCCCACCTCCCTTTCCCAATTAAGATGGGAAATACACTTTTATTTCCCTTCTTTTCCTTCCCTCCCTCTTGTATACCTCCTTCAGTCTCTCCTTCCCTCCCCCTTCCAATCCTTCTTTTGTCTATTCATTTTACTTCCTGAAGGACCATCTAGTCATAAAGCAAACTCTGTGCAGCCCTGCTAAATCTAGTTTTCACTCATTGTACTTTGGAAATTAACTTTTAGATTCTGGCATCAGGTTATCTGTCATTCGTAAGTATTATTCCTCTAGGATGTATTATAATTTCTTCTCTATACCTATGGATTTTTTTGTGTGAAAGTTTAGGAGAAGCAAACTTTAGGAGAAGAAAAACAGTACATCCTCAAAGACATGATTTTAAAATTTCAATTACAAACATGAAGTATAATTTAAAAAATTTTTAATAAGGCTGTAAAAACAGCTATTTTGTTTTCTTTGAATCTTAACAGTAGGTTTGAGTTGCAAAATGTATTAATGACAATCATGTTTCAGTGTATTCTCATACCTCCTAACAATAATCAGATTGTAAAAAAATATTGTTTGATTTAAATAAAATTAAACAAAGGTAAAACTTTAATACTTGATGTTTTTCAAGTATTAAAGACCAAAGTCAGCCTTTTTTTAAAAATCAGGTTATGTTCAGATCATATCTTATAGCAATTCATAAATTATATTTCTTTCCCCCATCATTCAGGCTGTGCATACACTCTGCCTCTTCCTCCCTCTTACCCTCCCTCCCTCTCTGTTTCTCTCCCCACGCCCCTCTCTCTCTGAGACTGAGAAAGACACACACACACAGATTTCTATATCATGAACAAAAATAGTGAGATTATTTCAACATTGAGATACCAGTGATGATACTTGAAAAAGATAATATTCATATCCTACTATTTTATTGAAAAATTTAAGACTGTAAAGCATTAAAAATATTGACTTTCAGGTGGTTCTCCTAAAATTAAACTATCAAGTATCCTGTGTACTTAATATGTTATTGATTTCCTTCAGAAAGATTTAAAAAACTGTGATGGAGTCAAAAGATCAATGAGAAACTAAGTTGTATCTAGCACATTGTCTCACAACAGGAAGGATTTTAATAATTTTTTTTTACAATAATTTCTTAACTATATGCATTTCCTTGTATTAAAAAGATATGATTATTAAGTGATGCTTATAATACTGTTGAACATTGTAAAAACATACAAAGAAAAATCCATGGGTAAAGAAGACAGACTACAAAAAGGCCATGCTGCCTAAGAGTTTGGCGTGATTTACTTTACTGAACACAATGCTATGTGATTGTGCTTCTCCTTGTGCAGATGCATTTTCATAATATATTTTAAGTCTAAATAAAAATAATTCTCTTCTACAAATAGTTCATAATTCACTTATCCATGCATCCATTTATTTAATCATTCATTCTACCCTCAAGCCTATATTGTCATATGCCTTTCCTGATTTATTACTGGGGAGATAGAGAAGGAACCCTACATTTCAAATGTTTGTGATCCACTACGTGGAGCTGGGAATCAGGAGGTGGGGGGTTGAGGGCAGAAGCTGCTCGTAAATGCTTATTCACCCTTCCATCATATGTGTCCTCTGTAGTTCAATATATTTAAGCTGAGAACCAAAAATGGAAAGTAGAGGGCTACTGAGAGCTTTGAGAGGAGGTCATTTCAAGGAGAGGAAAAGCTGGTTCAAAGATCCTAAGAAGTGAAAAAGTTCAGTTTTTGACAATCCGAGAGAAGACTAGGGAGCAAACTTAAGAATAGTCAATTCTTGATAATGTGTGACCTTTGAGGCAATAGGAAGAATTAGGTCCTCACTCTGTGGTAATGAGAATGTACTGAAATACTTTAATGGAAAGTGGTGAGGAGTGAAAGAAATAGGAATCATGTTTTTACTGAACAAATCATACCCAGAGTTGCAAATATCATAAATGTATTCAGCTTTCAGAGAGTAGTAATGTTGATCCATCCTAGTAAATGAATTATGACAGAAGCATTAAAGATGGTTTTAAATTGAGAAAACGCTTATAATATTTATTAAAGAGTAGAGTAAAAAAAAAAATGCCCATATATTTTCACCAAGTAATCTTTCAAAAAAAAGACAAATAAATTACTAATTTTTAATACAGTATATAACAAACTAGATTAAATGTGTACATTATTTATTTATATTAGTGGAATGAGTGAATTAAGCAATGTCAATGAGATTCTCTATTATACTAAATAAATGTCTAAATATGTGCATGTGTACAAATATGTGTGTGCATAGATAACAAAGGAACATTCTAAAACTAATGCTGGCTTTTTATGCTCGTATTTTATTTATTATTAAAGATTTCTAATGTAACTGTTATTTTTACATGCACAGACTATTATTTTTAAATTATATATTATATATATTTTGGCAGCCATTTTCTAAGACAACATTATATGCCTCTATAACCAATATTGATAATAGCCATGACATATCATTATGTTATGCCCAAATTTTTAATTTTATTAGGTTGTTTATAATTCAAATATAAATTTATGTTTTACAATTTGATATATAATTGGGTAAATTTAGTACATAATTGTGCATACTTTGCTGAAACAACATAAATGTTAATACTACTAGATTTAATTACAAGGATTCCTGTTTTCTTCCTGACTAATTTTTTAAGACTAGCTTGGAAAACTAATTCCAAGATGCTAAACAAAAATGACTTCCTTTAACGCCAAATAAAATTTACAAATTGTGTGTGTGTATGTTGTGTGTTGTGGCATTCCAGGATGTGCAGTAGGAGGTGAATAATGTGTAATATTTTTTCTATAATTATTTCAATACCATAGCTAATCAGAATAGGCATTAAAATCTCCTCAAAGTAGGAATATACTTTGAGAACTGTGTTCTTCCAACTTTGAGAGGTAAGCAAGGCAATATGGCACAATGGTATCCCCATTGTACTGCATATCAGAGAAATCAGTTCTAGCTCTGAAACTTAAAAATATTTAGCCTCGTGAGCAAGGTCATTTAAAATATTTAGTCCTCAGTTTACTTAACTGTAACAATTAACACCTAATAGCCTATCTATCTTGCACAGGTAAACCTTATAAAATAATGATATCAAAATTCTATAAAAATGCATCCAGTGGTTAATTTTAAAGCCCTTCAATTTAATATAATCATAAACTTAAACATAATGACATAACCATATTGAAAATTCTATAAATGTAAAGAGTATTTCTAATGCAGTTTTCATAAAAAGAAAAGAATTAGATGTTGACGAATTAAACAGGCTCCACTGAAACAGAGGATCTATTTCTCAGTATTCTTCCTTAGAGAAGAAAGGTGCCTGAGTTTAATACGCACTTTCACAACCTTTTATCCAAATCTCTTTTATCAGACAAATAAATGAATAAACTTTATAGATGTAGCAGTGATAGTACTATCCAAACTTCAAGGCTGAAAAGTCAACAACTTATCACATAGAAAATAAATATAAAAAGGCTTTTGTTAATTACTTTAAAAGGTTATATC
Organism: Eonycteris spelaea; assembly: GCA_003508835.1. Taxonomy (NCBI): domain Eukaryota; kingdom Metazoa; phylum Chordata; class Mammalia; order Chiroptera; family Pteropodidae; genus Eonycteris; species Eonycteris spelaea. The sequence continues at coordinate 2,870,107 of PUFA01000067.1, read as the reverse complement.
ACTATAATTTATAAGTGTTTAACTGCCAAAAAACAAATGCCATTGCAATTACTAATTCTATTTCTTTGGAAGTTATAACATACACCTGCTACATTAGCAAAATGTGAAGTGTGCTACCTTCACAGCATCTAACTTAAGAAAAAAAATATAGATCTATTCTTTTCCATTGGTAAAACAATGTCAAAAATGAAGATCTGCTACTTGTTTTCTTAAAAAGGAAGTAGATATATCAAACATATTTTTTAATTTAAGTATTGGCATATTATAAAATAGCTGAGACTTATCCCAATCTATTAATGATTTATGTTGTTTCCCTAAATAAAATGTCACTGACTTTCAATCCCTGTCTCCTACAGTTAAATATTAGCTACATATTTACTAAGACTAATTAGAAATAAGAATAATTATTCAAAGAACCACCATATAGTATCAATTACTGCTAGTATTTTGATACACTGATTTTCAGTCATCTTACATTTGTGTACTTCTATTCTCAAACATGAATATTCTTTATGAAGCATATTAGAACACAACAGATAAAGTTTCTATCTCCTTTGGTCATCAACCCCATTCCAAAGATTTTCTCTCTAGCCTTCCTCATTTATTTGATAAAACTTGTTATTTTCCTCAAAGTATTTTATTTGGGCAAATTTTGGGGCTTAACAGCAACATTAAATGATGGTCTTAAAGAATCCACTTTATTGTCTTTATATAAACTTTATATATTTACTATTATTTCCCATATACTTGTATTCTTAACATCCAGCTCCTGGAGCCATGGTTCGGTTGAGACCTTGCAGGAACACTATAGATTAAATTCTAGACCTATGCCCCACTCGTGATACTGGTAAAGACACAAGATATGGAAGGCATATATTTTGTCTATGAAGATTAATTCCATTTTATTGACTATTGTGATTATGTATTATCATTACATTTAATATTACTATTATTTATTTTCTGCATTTAATTATAATTCTATTCTACCTTGCATCTGAAGTCTCTCATTTAAATGTAAATTTGTATTTAAATGTTGAACATTTATATTTTTAAATACTTTATAATTGAAAACAAACAATCTTTTCTTTCCTCTATATTTTTATTATTACCTGTAGAATTACAATTGTTTTTATTCTTTAAGTAGACCTAAATACTCATAGAAACCTCTAATTATTCTTATTCTTAGATAGTTAGTAGAAAATTAAATTGTTACTTTAAAATTATTACCACTGAATTCACTCACCTAAGAATTGACAGAGGTTTTGAATATCTCTTTTATATATTAACACATTTTGGCTTTCAAAGGACTTTAATGTAGGCGCATAAACATAGTTCTTAACTCATACTGTTAATGTAATCAAATTATAAAATCAACTGATTTCATTATAAAATGTTTACTAGGTGATCAGAGTAGGGAGAGATTTATTTTGAAACTTCATCGAAATCTAGTTAAGAAAGTTATAAGCACACATCTTAAAAAAGAGTTCACACATGGGTACGAGAAAGAAAAAAAACATAAGAACTATAGGAAATTCAGAGGTGTCTTAAACTTGGACTAACACTATGACTTAGTCTAAAACTGTGTTGGTCAGAAGTCAAAGAAAGTTGGTAGATGAAGGAAAGGGCTAGGGATCAATTAGATCCCATGTCATTAAACCTTTTCTTCAAGTTTTTCATCTTTACTGAAAAACATGTTTGGTTATTACTCCTGACCTTGAGGTTATAGTGTGCCAATTATTTCCATTCATTCATTTTATAAAATTTATTGTGATTGACTATGTAATAGAAAATGGTTAGATTTTCAACTATGAAGAGTGATAAATGTCTTTTTATTCCTTCAAGTTCTAAAAGATTATAAAAGGGTAACGTGATTATACTTGAGATCAAATAAATGCAAAGCCTATACAAGTAAAATGATCTAGCATCCTGATGCAAGGACACAGTACATGTTAGCACTATCTAAAAAAGTTATTGCGCTTGTTTCCACTGTCTGTACTTATACATCTAAAAATAGGAAGTTCTTATTCAATAGAAATTGGGGATCTCTTTAGTAATTAACACTGATTAATTTATTTCTTTTACTGAAGCCATCTGGGTTTTTTCAGAAATCTGCTATCATTCTGGAATTCCTTATTCAAAAACAAACAAAGTTCATAGGGCAAATAGCTGAATAGCAAGTTAAATGCCCTCTAAGTATAAAGGTTCTAGACAATTTATGCCTTAGGAAACCCTCTGATTACAACTGATATAAGTTTTAAAAATAACCAGGCTTTAATAGACTAATTGTGAAAGATTAGTCCATTTATCTAAGCTTGTTAAACACTGCAGTAGACTGGAACCAATTAAATAAATAACTCTAATTCTATATTATTAACTTCAAAAGTCTCTAGTTCCCATCATTGCAGTGCTATGATAGGTAATTTTTTGTTTTTCAAAGCACAATTCTTTTCTTCCACAAAGGGAAGTGTAATTTGGCACGTTTTCGAGTGATTCTACATATATCAGACTAAATATGGCCAGTTTAATTTGCCTGATTGGCCTTATGTATAAATGGAGTAAAATATCAAATTAAAGTTTTGTCTTTAAGTGCAAGTAAAACTGTACCTTGATAAACAAATATATCAATATATTTAACTCACTGTGTTTATATAAATGGGATCGATTTCTATTTCTTAAAGATGATCTTCTTTAAACTGCATTTAATAATTTAATTCAAAATATGTTACTGATCTTCAAGCACAAAATTCAAACCAAACATTCTAAAATAGTACAGAAAAGAAAAATGAAAAAGAGCATTATTCAGAGATTCTATACTACTGCTTAGAATATGCGTCTTATACAAATATGATGCTTATTTCTTTATGTTCACTGTTGCCTAAGTAAGAATCTAAATTTTATTATCTTTATCTCAGAATTAAATAGAAATCCAGGTGCTAAATTTCTTATTTAAACTTTCTCTGAATTATCTTGGTTAAGCCAAAGAAAAGTAAAAGTAAATAAATACAATATGTTAAAATCAGGATTTTAAATAAAATGATCACCAAGGGAAAGTATTTGTAGATTATTTGAATGGTGTGATTAGAAATTAAATATTAACACGAATATCCCTTACAGGTGAATAAATATAGCAACAGAAATGGTTCCAGTATTGAATTGAAAGGAGGATTTATGTATTTGCTGCCTAGATTTATTCTTCAAAACAGTCTTTCCCTCTCTATATCTCTCTCTGTCTCTCTCTCTCTCTTATCTACCTCACAAAACTCTCAAATGTAGGTTTCATAGCTGCATTTCCGCAAGCTATTGGAATTGATGATAAATATATTTTAATTGAAATTCTTCCTTCTCAGGAACAGTTTGTGAATAAACAAGTAGAAAAAAGTTTTGAGACATTGCAGCTAAAAGCAGGGACACTTCCTGTTACTTCCTTCATCTCTATTCATCAGTATGAATTAGATGTTAAGTCCAACTATAATAATATTAAATCATGTTCATCCATGTTTCAGAGCCTAACATGGATTCACTGAAACTTGGTTCAAAGATTCTATATTATTTGATACTGAAAACTTTGTTTTAATTTTTTTTGTTGTTGTTTTTGTTTTTAAGGAGAGGTTGACTGCTGAATTCTTCTTTTGACCATAAAATCCTAGAGAACTTGGGGAAACTATCCAGGCTCCAATGTCCAAGTCTTGATTGAGAAGCTTCGATGGCTTTGTGACTTTCCCCAGCTTCCTGCAAACAGGCAGAATGATGCTACCATAGAGACACATAAAAATCTATAACTGGTTGGCAACATTTTTATTCTCCCAGGTCTCAGCACCTAAAAGTGTTCTATAATCTTTCCAAGAAATGAGTGAGTGGATTTCAATATGCTGGCCAAAGTTCTGCTATTTTATCATTAAACAAAGTAATTTTTTATGTGTTGACAATTTGGGTCAAAAAAACCCCACAAATATATTTATTATTAATTAGAAGTTCATTTTCTTCTTCAAAAGATAGAATGAGTAGGAGAAAATAAGATTGCAAGAGAAAAAGTAAAGATAGTCTTTAGACCTTTGGGAAAGCATTATTTACAAAGTGCCACCCAAGGAAGAAGGTCAACTTTTAAGATGAGAGCTAATAGGTGGTATAGATAAGACTTCTTAAGACTAAGTTCATGACTTTGGTTAATGTTCTAGTGTTTGCTTTGAGAAAAAGACCAGAGGCACTCATTCATGTCCTTCCATTTATCCATATCCCCTGTGCCAATCCATTTATCCTAAATAGACAGGTAGAGTCATCTAATTAACTCTCTGTTCACTTTCTGGAGGGAGCACTTCAGACGTGGGAGGTAGGGACTGAAGTGGCTTATTGACAATAATTGGTGACAGAGACTCTGTGGGAAATAGATCGCTTTCAGTCCAGTGTAAACTGTTTTATTTTCAATATTTATTTATTTATTTATTATTTTACTATCAGACTATGGTTTATAGTCAATTAATACTGCATCATTGGACCAGGCATTGTGAAAGAAACCACCAGAGAAATGTTGTATAAATTCAATAATTTATAATATAAAACTTGCCCTAAGTTAATTTAATAGTTTTAAAATTTCCTTCTGTGCTCACATGTCTGGTTTTAGAATCCAGTGCTAAATTTGTTGGTGAGTACTTTAATCTGTGTTCTATATTTAGTTTTTAATAAACTTTCTTGTAAATAGGATAATTTTCTCCACTTCTATTTTCTTTATTTAATTTGAAACTGCTAAGGAAAATTTCTATTGAGCTTTGTCTTAATTTTGTAACTGTCTTATTTTTTGACACTAAGTTTCAAGGCTAATGTCAGCCTTTGTGGTTCTAACTTTGTAACAATATTCATTTCAATTTATAGACTGTAAACTGTCAATTCTGAATTAATGATGTAAAGATGCTGGGCTTTATAGGGGGTATCTGCAATGATCTGAAGATTCTGATTCCTCTTATTTTAAGTGATGCTGAAGCTGCAACTTTGTACTCTGTAAAATAAATTAACTTTCGATCTGTGCATTCAGTGATAAAGAGATTCTAAAACTATGGCATTCCTGAGGAAAAAAGTGAGGGGCTTTTAGATAATACTAACAGAATTTTCTCTTACTATGAAATAAGCAAAGTAATAACATTTCAACTGGAAGACACAATTATTCTATGTGATGTAATCTTATCTAAATCATATAGAAAAAATATTAAAATTACATTATAATATCTTTTCACATTTATTAGTTAACTTTGGAACAAATAAATGTTTTTCACTTGATGTAGTACCCCTGAGTTTAGTTTGTCACTAGAGATATTATATGTCATGATTATTATCCAATGTGGTGTTAAATATAGTTTAATATAAACTGTTTTCCCATAATTAATTAATTAATTAATTGATTGATTGATTTTCCCCACTACTACTCACCATTTGATTATTTGGGATCTAAATCAAAAACTCCATATTCTGTTAGGTTTTTAACTTACTTTCAGTAAACATAAAATATGGAATCACTAAATTTCTTCAAATTCAGCTTTCCACCTGTAAAATATACTTAATAATTCCCACTAAATTTTTAATAAGATTTTAATAAGATTTAAATATAGCAACATGTATAAAAATGAATGCACATCACAAGATGAATCATTGTTCTGCTTTGGATATATTCTAACTGGTTGATGGATTACAGAATAATTGGGGAAAAAAATCTTCCTCTACATTCATGGATTTCTGCCATTATCATGTAGTGCAGTGTTAACCATTCCTATTAATACCACTTCACATCAGTGCTCATTCTAAGACATGTTGCCAGCTTTTTAAAGCCAGAATTCACCTTTAAGAGTATTCAAAGTCATCTGATAAAACTGCTTGTAAGATTATTGCTCAAAATCAAAAGCATACTGAAATTCTAATGTATAATCATTTTTTGAAGAAAGTGAAAGATTAGAAACTAATTTGGTTTTGGTTGAAAGCTGTAAAAAATCTCTGTCTTTGCACACTTGTCCACTTCAAGTGAAGGTTTAATTCAGAGAATAGACCAAAGTATTAGCAGGACAGAAAAATATCTGTTAGTAGATGAAAGATAAAATATAAACATTATGGAATACTAGTTTATTAAGCTGTTAGTATTTATCTATCCATCCATCAATCCATCCAAAATAAAAAATTGTATTACAAAGGCAAAATCTGTTATTCATTATTATTAAGTGACAAACACTACTTATAATGACTTACTATACCAAAATATACAAATTTATCTCAAGATAAATATGGTATAGTGGATCTTTAAGTTTCCTAGTAACATTCAATAAAAATTTTAGTAAAAAATAACTAAAAATAGCTAGCAATTATTTTCTCCTCAAGTACTGTTGTAATGATTTTATTTTGCCCTCATAAGTGTCAGTAGTAATTATTGTTATTCACATTCTGTATGTGAGGAAACTGAGGCATAAAAAGCTTTAATAAATTTCTAAAGGTCATAAAGCTGTTGCATTATTATTTAATCCACAGGAAGATTAAGACCACTCATGAGTATTTCTAAATGACTTGAGTGATTCTTAAGAGTTTTTATAACAAACCAGAGAGGAAACCAGACAAAATTGCTTTAACATCACTTAGATTTTGTAAAATAAAAGTGTTAAAGATTAAGGTCATATGAGATTGTAATGAAAAAGTTCTGTTGAAAATATATCTTCTTAAGAGAAAACAAGTGTTTGGGTAAAATGTATTTTATATTTTAGCACGCAGATGAAAAACCATAGTTTTAAAAACCAGATAATTTAGTTATGCCTCTCCTCTTTCAAAGTAATTAATCTGATGATGAGAAATTCCCTAACAAGAAAAATTATCTTTATTAAAGTTTTCTTTGTTGTATTTGATATCTTTAGACAATAACATTTATAATGAAGGAATTAGAGTATTATAATTTTTTTTTGAGCAGATAACTTTCTAACGCTAAAATATAACAAGAAAATTATTATAATCTGGATTGTCATCATTATCAAAATCATCAGTACAATAATTCTGGGTAACTTCAGAGAAAAAGAAAGAGGATGATGATTGTCCTGCAGAAATCTGTATACTAAAATTCATATTCTCATTGTTGAATACATATATTATAAAATGTATGAAAGGTATCTCTGTGCTATCAAGCTAATGCAGGTAGGAAACAATCTACAAGTTCTAAACTTATACCTTGAGTTGTAAATATATACTTCCCCTGAATGTCTAAAAATGGCACCCATGCTCTTCAGAATGCTACCGATGAGAATGCTGTTTTTATGTTTGTTTGTTTAGCTTTTATCCCAATGATAGCTGATAATTGCTTTCAAGATTGCCTTTCCTGAGACATACTATTATTTCTTATTTATTCTTCAGGCATATTCTTCATTTTTACCAAGTTCCCCACAAACAGAATTCTAATCTACATTTTTTCCCCTATGGAAATGTGAGAATATTATGAACTCTTGTCTCCATTTTGCTTTTCTCTCTGATATGTCATAAAGATCATTCCACATCAGTGCCTATATTAGTGGCTAATTATTTCTAAATATGGAGTTTAATTGTATAGATGTAACATGATTTATATGCCCCAGTCAAAAATTGATAGTCATTTAGATGTTTTCAATCTTCTACTGTTTTAACCTATTGTCTTGAATGACCCTGTGCACATTTACTTGGAGTACAAATATATATAAAGAAATAAAATTGCTAAATCAAAGATTGTGTACATATTAACATATATATGTAAAATAGAAAAGTAAAAAATATATATAAATGTATGTGTGTATGTGTGTGTATATACTTAACTTGCCTTCTGTAGATCTGTCAGTTTCACAACAGTCAGTGACATATAAGAATGACTCACCAATTTAAGGTAGAGTGAGTTTGTTTTCATTTTTTAATAGCAAGAGTTTTCATTAAATATTTTTAAAATACAGCAGGTTTTGTGGCAACTTATACATTTCTACTATAATAATAAATTGATACTTTGAACCTAGAAAAAATATAACCAAAAATTCATTTCCAAATGCAAAGCAGTTACCCTTTCTTTGGGAGTAGTTCAGATTAATGCATAATTTCATTTTTAAGAAAAAGATGAGTGTTGCAATTAGGTATATAACCATTTGGTTACACCTGTTCTGTTAAAAATATGTTCTTTTAAATAATCCAGTTTAAATATCTTATGCTTTGGATTGATTCTAGTTTATGATTATTATGAATAAAGTTTCTATGAACATTTCTGGACAGGTTTTTGTCTTTACTTCTCCGAGATAAATTCCTAGGAGTGCAATTGTAGAGTGGAATATTTAGTGTTTTTAGAAGTAGGCATACTGTTTCCCAGAGTGTATAGAAATATTTTACGTGTTCACTAGCAATGTATAAGTGACTAAGTTCCTCTCCATTCTCATTAACATTTGATGTTGTTACCATTTCAATTTTTTTTTTTTACTTTAGCCATTCCAATAGGTGTGTAGTGATATCTTATCATGACTTTAATTCACATTTCCCTAACAGCTAATGATGTTGAACATCTTTTCATGTTCTCATTTGCCATCTGTACATCTTCTTCAGTGAAATGTCTCATGACTTTTACCTTGTTCTAATTGGATTGTTTTCTTTTTCATTGAGTTTTGAGAGTTCTTTTCATATTTATTATATATTCTTTGTTAGATAAGTGGCTTGCAAATATTTTCTTCTGCTCAATAGCTCGTTTCGTTATGTTTTGTTGTTGTTGTTGTTGTTTTTCCTGCTGTCAAGTCTAAGAACTCCTTGTCTAGCCCAATATTATAGATATTCCACTTGCCTTTTGCTCCTATGGTTGAAGATGGAAACAGTGTTATCTGTGGCATTTGGCTGGAGTAGAGCAGTTATTATCTAAAGTTGTCTGCCTTGTTTAACTTCCCCTTTCTGTCCCTTTAAATAGAAAAAGCAAGCTTTTGTTGGGGCTTTTTTTTTTTTTTTTTTTTTTTGTCTGCACACACTGGGTTTCCAGGCTGACAACTTTTCAGCTCCAAATGGGAGAAATATGAGCCACGAAAAAAATCCAGGGAACTCACCACCACATCTTTGCTTGGGTGTCAATATGTCTAGCCAGTCTGCCTCCTCCTCTCCACCTTTCAGAGTCTCTTTATGTTTATTTTATGTAGAATATCTAGGGTTTTTAGTTATACTTAGCAGGAGAAGTAAGTATATATAACCCACCTTCCCGAAAACAGAAGTCTCCACTCACATTTTTCTCTCTCATTTCTATTCTCATTTAACTGGATTAACCTGTGTATCCAGAACAAAATTTAATAACAACAATGAAAATAAGATACTCATTATTATTCTTACTTTAAAGATAATGTTATGTTTTCATTAAAGTTCTATATGCTTTAATAACATTAAGAGAATGTTCATATAGAAATTTTTATTTTATCCATTAAAGAGATAGGGATTCATTTTATGTGATATAAAAGTAATTATCTATTCTCATTTAATTAAAAGTTTTTATAAGAAATTAATGTCGCATTTTAAACTATCCTTTGAATATACAATGAAATCATAGCATTTTACTTTCATTCATTAATATAATGAATAAAATATTCTAACACCAAAGCCTCTTGACACTCACTATACCTTAAATCCTATGTGGTCATCCATGTTGAATCTGGATTCTATTGTAATATTTTATTTGGTATTTTTAAATAGACATTCAAAAGAATGATTTGTCATGATTTTCTTTGTGCTCCTTTTGAGCTATTTTTGATGTCAACAAAATCATTTCATTTTTTAAAAAATGAAGGTGTTTTTTTCTGTTTTAATGCTTAATGATAGATAAAGTTGTGTTTAAAGTTTCTTTGTGTAAATATTGTATATTCTTGTTAAGTTTGTTCCTGGATATTTTATTAACTCCATTAACTGAAATATATTTTATTATCTTTCTTAAATAGTTGATAGAATATGCTTTTAAATTGTCTAGGCCTCATATTTATCTAGGAGTAGTTCTTGACAATTTTCTCTATTTCTTCTAGAGGTCAATCCGGTTACTTTATATTTTTCTAAGCTGTGACCTTTTCAAAGTCACTTGAGCCAAGCCAACTTCCACATTTTTGTCAGTGAGAACTCAGACATACTTGTTGTGGTAAAGATAAAAATACTGTAGATTATTCCTTCTGATACTGTTTTGTAATTGTTATTATTATTGTCATTATTATTCTATTATCTTTCCACATCTATTAACTCCAGACTTTGATCTATAAAAAAAAATTAAAAATGCTCAGAAAATTATTCTAGCAGGACTGGATCTCTGAGAGGTTCTCATGGAACTCTTTCCCTTCAAATGAATTTGTAAGATTACTTATATCTATTGTCTAGACATTTATAAGTCTGTAACTTGTATGTTCATTTGAGTGTGTGCACATTGTGTGGTAGGGTATGGCATGTATGTGTGTGATTGGATTGATATTTTATCCTAAGTTCTGAAGAGATAGAATTTAATAATTATCTGATTTTAAAGAAAACCTTCTCAACCATCTTCTTTATCTTATGAATTTTTAGCTAAAATATGCCACAGCAGAGTCCTATTTAACCTTGGTATATTGATTAAGCACTATTGAAAAAAAAATGAATTTACCTATTTCCTTGTAACCTCTATGTATCAGTTTTCATTTCCCAGGTTAAAAAAATAAATAAAAGTAGTCTTGCAAAATGCCAAGGGTTCTTTAGGCCTATCATGCAAATTTGCTCTTACAATGATATTTTTGTTTGTTTTCCTATCATAATGTGGTTATTCATGTATCCAGAGTTATCTCATTGTGCCATAGTCTTTTGAAATTAAAAGTACTCCTTAAGCTTGTTCTACTGTTTCTTTAAAATGATACAGGAATAAAGAAGGAGATGATTGAAGAGATGTCCAAAACTTAAAAGAGAAAACATCAGAAAGCCAGAAGAACATTGACTGTATATTGATAATTAGGGAAGGGAAATGATTTAAAGTAAAATTAAATTTTGACAAATACATAAAAGGAAGGATTGCAGCATTTTGGATGAAAATACAAGCCTTAGGATCAGAGAGCTACAGCAGTAGTTATAAGGAAACATGGCAACTTACACCTGGACTGGTGGCGAGCAGGTATTCTGTGTTATTTGAATGACTATTAAATGAATTCCATACTAGACACATAGAGTTTGATGTGGAAATTTTCAGTAGTTGGGTACCCTGAAACCTGTATGGCGCTTTATGCTTACAAAACACTTTTATATGTTGTTTCATTAATTCCCACAATAAATCCATAAAGTGAAATATCATTAAAGCCCTCGTAAGTGTAGGAAATGAGGCTTAGCAAAATTAAATTTCTTACTTCAATTTTCATATTTAGTTTGAACCAGAGATGAGATTGAAGCCAGCGTGTTGCTGAAACCAGAACTTGTTCTCTTTCATGTATGGCGGAGTGTTCCAAGTAGAAACAGCTTTGGCTTCAGTGGTAGGTCATTTCAGACACATTTGAGGAACTCATAATGTTTGGAAAGACACATAATTTCAGAGCTAGTTAAAGATTGGAGCATATCATTATTAGTTATGAGAAGCTTGGGACACTGCACCTTTCTCACTGCAGTATCACTAACACAGGGGGAAGCTCAATATATGTTTATTGAATGAGTGATTTGACTAAAGCTTGGAGTATCTTGGGAGAATATAGGCTTGTAAAATAAGATCACAGGAGATAAATGCCAAAATTATAGAAAAAGAAAAATGATCATTATTTAACAACTAATTTAATGTGAGTTAAGAATATTGGGGAGAATAAATAAGAATTTTATATTATCCTCCCTGAGGAAAAAGCCATACATATCAAGTACATCAAACAGAAGTATTTGAAACCACTAAAGTTATAAAACTAACACTACTTTGTTGTTTTATAATGCACTTTTTTTTTTTTTTTTATGACAGTGTCTGAGATGTGGGAAAAACGTTGGTGAAACATATCACTTGTAGCTAAGTGGAATTTGCTGGCAGAATGTAATGCTTTTGAGAAATTTTTAATTTCACAATTCTTTTCATTGCTTTGGTTTTTTATTTGAGGTCATCTAATATAGATCTACTGGATATTTCTCAGTGATAGTCTATGCTAGTCACTTTTTCTTGATTCCTTTTTATCTATTTATTTATTTTTAATTTAGGAGAAAATTTCCCCTTTTCTTATTCCATTTATTTGAAGATATTATCTACAATCATCCAAGTTAACTTTTATTTTTAAAGTATTGTTATTTATTTAGAATATTTTTCTGTGTTGCATCATTTTATTTCTGAGTTTTTCTAATTCAGATTTATGGTATTATTCTGTTCCTATTCTTAATTCTTTAATTGATTCGAGTTTGCTTTGAAACATTTGGCTGTAGTGTCCATCTGCTCTGTATCAGGCCTTTCTAGAGTGTTTTCAACTTCCACAGGGCATTGTTTTATTTCAATGTACCTTTTATTCTTATAACTTAATATGGCATTTAATTACAATAATTTTGTTAGACTTTTTCTTTCTCTTTATAAAGTTGGTATCATAACATTTTAGGAAAAAGTAGTGGGTCTGAAGAGTTTTTCTAGGGTAATAACTGTAATGATCTCGCCTGTAATTTCCAATAATTCTTTAAGAATTGGTTGCTTACCATTTGAAATCTCCTAGCAGTTTCTTTTGCTCATTTTAAACATGACTGCCTCTTGATTTGCTCCTGTGGCTTCTCTTCTGATAAAGTTAGATTACCATTTAAGCAGTTTCTCTTCAGTGTGGAGCTGTGTGGTGGGAGATATTTTGGAGATTTCACAGTCATCAAATCATTCCTGTTGCCCCATCCTAAACTATGAACCCATCATAATTATCCCCAGTTCAGACTGTGAAAAATATATACTTATAGTTTCAGTGGATTTTTTTCAAAATGCTCTGCCGCCCTTCAGTGCACGCCTCCTGGCAATTCCGAGTTTCTCTACTTCTCATGTCCATTACTAATCATCTTGCTTCCTCTCCTCCTTCTTGAAGAAATGCTGAAAGCATTCAAGTCTTGTGCTGTTAGGTGTTTATGCTCCCTGCTCTTATGCATGACTTCTTGTATAGCTGTCATTTCATGGGACTGGTTTTGCTATTGTGGTTTTTGGGGAGTGATTGAACATCACTCTGCTATTGACACCATCTATTTTCTATTATCCCTTCTCCTGACCTCAAGATAAGAGCAAAACTTAGCCTTAAGGCTTTGACTGACATAACCAGCTTCTCCTTGGATCATGGAGATGATTCTGGTGTCTTAAAAGTATATTTCTTAATTTAATAAAGTAGAATAAACATCTATATTTGTAGAGTCTTATTTTCTGAAACTTAAAATCTCCATGTGTTTCTGCAAAGCTCTATACACAAATGCAGACACACACTAAGAAGTCATAATTGAATATTGATTTTTATTTTAAAAACATTCTAAATTGCAAAGAATATTGTTTATCTCTTTTTTCCACTTTATAATATTTATCAAATAGACTTTCTGTCCTCATTTTCCAGGTGAGCCACAGAGCAGTTCCTTTGCTGGATTTTACTATATAATTGTGTCCATTTTTTTTTTTTTTAGACTAAAAATTCCAAATCATCCTTCCTCTCTTAGCCAGAATTGGGGGGGGGGGAGTTTTATCAGACTTAAAAGAAATACCTGTAATGATTAGATAAGAATGTATTTTGCAATTTCAATGAACTAAAAATAATTATTTCTTGAACATTCAGGCTTGTGTATTAATTTTATTATGAAAGTTAGTAGATTTCAAATATTTGAAAACCTTTTGTACATTTCTTAACCATTTGGTGTTAAACTGAGAAGTAAACAGTCAACTTACTCTGTCAGGGAAATCTTTGTATAATAGAAGTATTTTTCTTTAATTTCAAGGTAAAAAGTAGTGCCATATTTTCTAGCTAGTTATACCAGGCATCTGTTGAGGCCTGACCATCAGAGGGAATTGTTATATTGCTCATTTTTCCATCTGGACACTTCTAAGCCCACTCCATGACATATGACCATTCAGCCTCACAGTCTTGTGAACAAGTTATCAAGGGTTTGTGGCATCCCCATACTACTCCTGACTATCCATTTTAACTCAATTTGATAGTTAATGTAGTCAGTAAAATACATGAACAAGAAAAAAAAACATTTATTTACCTAGCTAATTGTTTCTTTGGTTTAACTAATTAATATGATAAATTTAAAAATGTTTGCAATTTTATAAAAAGCACACTTGTGCATTCCACAAGTTCCAGAACGGTGTGGTATGTTTCAAACACACTTATGGTGTCTTTTTACTCTTACCTTCTTTACCAAAATACATGCTGAAGTTATTTCATGGAGAATTCAACATAGGCTTTTAGTAATAAATTTAATATGCTTTTTAGCTAAATATTTTCACAGAGTTGTTTAAAACATTTTTTCTTGGAGCTGAATCACTTAACTTACATTTTCAAATGTAACTTCTATTTTTATATTTAAAAAGTCTCAAATAGGTGTTACCAAATCAATTTTCACTTGAATAATTACTCATTTTTTCCCTTAGAAAAGTAATTATTCAAAGCAAAAGTAATTATTTGAAGGAATTCGAAGTATCATAGTAAAGGACAGTTTATTTTGTATTTTCCATTGTGAACTGTATTTCATCTATCAGAGTTTAAAAACTATTTTAAAAAATTAAATTTTCCCAAGCTGTTTAGATTTAATTAAATTGAAAACAGGGTGGGGTGAACTGAAACTATTACCACGCACACCACCAAGAGGAACCACCAAACGATGTTAAATCTCAATATACTTAGATGTTTGCCCCTCTACTTTTCTAGCATTGAGTAAGATTAATGAGATACTTAACCTACTGTGTCCTTTCATTTTTCCCTCCAGAAATTTAGGAAGTTTGAAAGTGAGCTTCTATAAGGTTGCTTTAAATGCCTATGTTACCCTTTCATTAATTAATCTACAAATACTTTCTTATCTCCCCTGATCTTGGGGAGGTTAATTCTTCAAATAAAAAAAGTATCTGTTAATTTTATTTCTAACAAAAATCAGCACTTTTCCCTCTTGGATATTTGGATTTCTTTTTACTTAAATACAAACCAAAAACATTTGTTAGATTCTATATCTTTAAAAACTTCCATGAAATCAAAAATTTTAAATATCTATAACCTTTCAGGGTAAAAAATAAGTACAAACCTTTATTTTTCCTTTCAAAAATATTGGATAATGTTTAAATAAGAAAATTAAAAGAAATTAAAATTTATTGAAAGTTTAATATTTGCCAGCCACTGTGCCAGTACTTTTACTTAATTTTTCTTCTATTTAATTTAGTTTTATTTAAATTTTTAAAATATGGTAGAAAATAGATTTTATCTTAAAAAATAAAATAGATGTTAAAGTCTCAATAACATTTTAATGTCTCAAAATAAAATAGATTTTATTATTTTACAGGTGAGGAAACAATGAGATAAAGATCATTACTTAATCATCAACAGGTGTGATATTTGTATACAAGCCTCACAGAATGTAAGGCAGGCTCTTTAGGAATAGCAAAGCCATTCATGTAGACAGTTACTCCCTGCAAAATGATCACCTATTTGCAAGCATAACCTGGTCTTCTTTGTTTCTCTGGGTGGTTACTGCCATTATGGTGAGTAATAGAGTTTTGTCTCTGACTCTGGAGTCTCATGTCTAATACCAACATCCAGGAAAAATAGCAAACAAATACATTACTTTGGAAATAGATTAAAATCTAAGACCTGTAATGGTTCTTGATAATTAATTACAAAAACTTAAACGTTACTTGCCAATATTAATGCAAAAATTTCTAAGATCAATATTAAACAATGAATTCAGACCAAACAACAAAATAATTTAATTTGTAACTATCAAGAGTATTAACAATTTTCCATGAGTTTTTGTGAGTTTTTGCACTCATTTACTACTACTATTAATACTCAGTTGTATAGGACAATTCACTAATAAGTTGAACTGTCTTTAAAACTGTACATCTTAGGGATCTGGGAGAAAAAGTGAAGGCATTAAGAAGTACAAATTGGTGTTTATAAAACAGTCATGGGGATGTAAAGTATAGCATAGGGAATATAGTTGTAATAACTAGATATGTATAGTGCCAGGTGGATACTAGACTAACCAGAGGGATTGCTTCATAAATTATATCAATGTCTAACCATGAAGCTGTACATCTGAAACTAATAAAATATTGAATATCAATTGTAATTGAAAAACAATGAAGAATAATAACAAAGAATAGAATGGAATAATAAAAGAATTAAAAACTTTTGTGTTTCAAAGACATCACCATGAAAAGACAGCCTACAAACAGAATGAGAGAAAAATATATGACTGCAAAGTCATATATTTGAAATATATTCAGACTATATAAAGAACTCTTACAACTCCATAATAAAATGAAAATCTTAAAATGGGCAAAGGATAAAAATAGATATTTCTCCAAAAAAAGATATACAAATTATAAACAAGCACATGAAAAGATGCTCAGTATCATTAACCATTAAGGAAATGCAAATAAAAACCACAATAAGATATTACTTCACATTCATTAGAAAAGCTACAATGAAAAAGACAGACAATGATAAGTGCCACAAGGATGTGGATAAATCAGAATTCTCATGCATTGCTGGCCGGAGTGTAAAATGATACAGTCACTTTGGAAAATAGTTTGGTGGCTCTTCAAAATGTTAAACAGAGAGTTACCATATGACCCAGAAATTCTACTCCTAGGTATATATCTAAGAGAAATGACAATATATTTCTAAACAAAAACTTATACATGAATCTTTATAACAATATAACCAAAAAGTAGAAATAACCCAAATATTCATCAACTGATAATTGAATAGACAAAATGTTGTATATTCATACAATGGAATATTATTTGACCATAAAAAGAAATAAGTACTGATACATGCTATAATATGGATGAACCTCAAAAACATTATGCTGAGTGAAAGAAGCCAGTCACAGGAGGCCACATATTGTATGATTCCATTTATATGAAAAATATAGACTAAGTAATTATATAATGACTGAAAGTATATCAACGGTTGACTAGGGTTTGCAGGAGAGGGAGGGAAGAGAACAAAATAGACTGCTCTTGGGTGTGGGGTTCCTTTTTGGAATGATGAAAATGTTTTAAATTAGATTATGGTGATTATTGCATAATTCTGTAAATATTCTAAAAACCATTGAATTGTATATTCAAACACATTAAGTAGTTGAACTTTATGGTATAAAGTATATCCCAATAAAACTATTAAAATAATTATAATGACAAAAAAAACTGTACACATAATAAAATAAGACTTAATGATACACCAACTTAGTGTCTAAGAAACTCTTAGGTCTCAGCAATGATATATCATAAGTACATCTTTGCAACTTGAAATGATATAAAAAACTAAAACACTTTATGTATAATGTCTAGCAGCAATATTTTGAATGAATAAAGAAAGGTCTATTGAGATGAAATATTTTGTAGCAATAGCAATGTGCTTTCACACATTTTTTTTGTTGATATGAGAAAATTTTTATTAATTTAGGTTAAGTAGAATAAGCATGATACAAAACAGAACTTTTAGAATGATTCCACATTTGAAAGATAATTGGATACAGAGAAGAAAACAGAAAATATATACACCATCTTATACTAGTGGATATCTTAAATATACCAAACAGGTCACAAAAAAAACAAAACAAACAAACAAATGAAAAACAAAAAAACAAAAAAACCAGACTGGACATAAGTATTGGAATTTTCAATATCTAAATGAGTTGAAAACAAAATCTAGGATGAGTTCACCGCAGGAGGTTAGAGGGAAACATAAGAATCCAGAGACTAAATCTATGTCCAATGTAACTATATTAATAAGAGATGGGGGTGGAACAACCTGTTAAGCAGGAGGAAAACCTGGTGAAAATGATACCGAGACACCAAGTAAAAAAGTGAAATGTGTCCAAAAAAAAAAGAAAAAAAAAAAAAGAGCTGTTTATTCAGGTCTTCGCCCATTTTTTGATTGGATCATTTATTTTTTTCTTGTTATTGAGTTGTATGAGTTCTTTATATATTTTGTATATTAGACCCTTATTGGGGTCTAATTGCTTGCAAAACTCATATCTGAAAAGATATTTGCACATCAATGGCTATAGCAGCATTATGCACGGTGGCCAGAACATGGAAGCAACTGAAGTATACTACAATGAATTATTGGCTAAAGAAGCTGTGGTACATATATGCAATGGAATATTACTCAGCCATAAGAAGAGATGAAATACTGCCATTTGTGACAACATGGATGGACCTCAAGATAACCACACTAAACAAAATAAACCAGACAGAAAAAGTTAAAAATCACATCATATCACTTATATGTGGGATATAAACCTGACAGTAACAAATGAATAGGACAAACAGAGACTCATGGATATGGACTATAGACTAGTGGTTATCAGAGGGTAGTGGGTGAAATGGTGCAGGGAGGCTGACAGGGTAAAGGGGGTCAAATATGTGGTGACAGAAAGAAATCTAACTATGGGGAGTGAACACACAGTGTGTGTGTGTGTGTGTGTGTGTGTGTGCGCGCGCGCGCGCGCGCGCGTCTTACTATTAAAATGTACAGTTGAAACATCGGATTTTGTTAACCAATGTCACCACAAAAAATAAATTAACTTTTTACGAAAGAGCCTCTTAACTGAGGCAAATGTTAGTAATAAGTAAGATGAAGACTAAAACTGACCTTGGATATGAAGAGTCCTTTACGAAATGCAGTTGTCTCACTTGAGATCAAAGAAAGTAGCACCTCATTTATGAGCATAATTGCATAAATCTGACTAAAATTATAATAAAAGTAATTAGTTCTGTATTAAAATAAGACTATACCATTCAGAGGTAGAATTTAGCACAGAAATGTAAAAGATATTTGCATACACGAAATGCAGTAACATAATCCATTACATTAGAAAGTCAAGTGGGAAAAGTTCTATCATAATTTTTAAGACATCTAAGAAGACATTCATGAAATTCTTCAGTAGGTTATATGGAAACACATACTATTTTTCATCAGGCAAATAATATATATGGATGTGAATACAGGTGATGATTTTTAATTGATACTTCTGTTTTTGAATTTTCAAAGATTTAAAAGCTCTCTCTTTTTTTTTCCCCCAAAAGAACACATGCCATATTTGGGATCATTTATTGTTTGTTTTTATTTTGTTTTGTTTTATCTTTATTTTTTGTGCAAACCATTCATTTGTCACACACCATATCTGGTGACCTCTGACCTTCCTTGATCCATATGTTTATATCGGAAGCAGATATTCCATTATATCATGACTCCACCTATTCTATGGTTGATTAGTAGGAGACAGGAACTGAAGTAATCCAAATGTTTACCCTTGATTTTGAAATCTTTCTGTCCCTCTTGGTAACCAAGTTTGTCATCCAAACAAAGAAGAACAATCAGATTACAAATGAACGAGAAGAACAGAGGACATAAATATATATATATGAGAAAAGAAAACAAATACAGGCAAGAGGTAAAGTGGGAGAAACTTTTAGATTCTCACTATTTCATTCCTTTTATTCCATTCCAATTCTGACACATATACTCATAATAAATTCCTTTTGTTACTGAAATCTACACAATTTGTATTATTTAAAGCTCAAATGATTATAGGTAATATAACTATTGTATTATAAATATAATGTTAATTCTCACATTTATTTTCTAAAGTCATGAAAAAAATGTTTTGGAAAATGGAAAAGAGATCCTTTAAATTTTCATATTTAATATATATTTTTAATGAATGCTACATCTTCCACTCAAGAAAAAAATATTTTTCTTAGGCTCAGGAAGTTTCATTCAGTCATTCTTTCTATTAATTTGAATTCCAAAAGAGCAAACAATATCTAGTACAAATATTTTGAAATGATGGAATAGAGATGAGTAAATATTCAAACACACAAAAAAAGTATGTGTAGATATATTTAATTTTATAATGGAGACTTCTCAAAATGTTACTATATCTCTAATATGCCAAAAATTATAATGATGTAGAAGAGCATTTTTAAATGAATTTCAGATTTTTGTTTACATTATTTTACAGTAATATATTCTGATATAAGTTTTTGAGTTCTATTTGCTCTAGCCAAATAATTCATAATCAAGAACATTTTAGCATTCTGTATAGGCTTCTACACACAATAAAAAATAAAAACACCTTTTCAATTATGGAACTCAGAACCCAATAATCTGTGTTTCTGGCTTAGAGCAACATGACAAGGAAAACTATACTCTCTATAATCTTCTAATAGCATAAGAATGCTAAAAAACAGAACAAGTTTTCAGCCGATAAAAATGATTCAAGTCCTGGAATCATTTTGATATCATATTATGCACTGAAGTTAGACCGGCTAAAATAATTGCATGTTGAATCATTTTTTATCACAACCAGTATTTTTTTTGCACAGGATGTCTTTCATTTATTTTAAATTTTATTTTTCAAGTAATGAACCATGAACATCTGTATTAATTTTATGCAAAAATGATCCATGTAGTATAATTTCAATCTGTTGTGTTATTAAAATAATTAGTTTTCTTATAAAAATAAATTTAATACACATTCAAGTAATTTGGGAAAACTATAAGACTACTACTATCATTGACCTTCTAGGTTTCTTCTCTACATGTTTGTATTTTTATATGACAGATATTAGCTTACATATACAGTTGTGTCTAGAGTTAATTTGTGTGGATCTGAATGGAAATAGTATAACTTACTAATTATGGCAAAATGATAAAATAGTTAATATTATAGAAAAAATGTTAAAATGCAAGTAATACTTTAGATTGATTTTGCAATTAATCTTATTTGTATTATGCATGACGGTATGCTCATATGGAAAAATTAGTAAACTAGTGTTCACAAGCCAAACTGGCTTCTTTCTTTTTGTAGATAAAGTCTTATCAGAACGCTGTCACACTTTTGTTTATATCTTGTCTTCAGATCTTTTGCACTAAATGGCAGAGTTTTGTAGTTGTGGCAGAGATGATATAGCCCACGAAGCTGGAAATATTATTTGTCCCTTTCCAGAAAAAAATGTTTGCCAATTTCTGCATTAGAATATCAAAGAAATATAACATTTGAATACTGTTTCCAAATGCTTACAATGTAGTTGAACAGAAAAATATACATATCAAATAAATAAACACTGACTGCTTCATTTTGTCTAATAAGCTTGTCTTCCACTAGGGAAAAAATCGAATTTGGAATAATCTTTAATGATCTTTGGTAATTTAAGCCAAATGATATTTCTGGATAGACTAGAGTGAATTAAGAACCTAACATTAAAAAATTTTAATTAAAAACAAATGAACAATAGCCTAATTTATTTCATCAACTTAGATATTTTAAAGTTAACATTTAATATAATAGTGATTTATATCTCATTTTTTGATTTAACAACTCATGAATAAATCACGTATGGAATTTCTTTTTGAAGTTAAAAAAGAGCATGCATGTGGTTGAGTATATAGACACAGCTATAAAATCTTAACAGTTTCAAGCTCACTTATGTTTTATGCTTAATAAATGACCTCCATAGAGGGAAATAAAGCCATTGGGGTGGGGGTTGGGGAGAGGGATATTTAAGAATGAAAGATTCTCTTATAAGAAGGAATTTTTAAAAGATGATATGTTGCACAAATGCTCTGGTAAGAACCTCTTCTAGTATTATGTTAAATAGAAGTGGCAAAAGTAACATTTCTTGCCCTGTTCCTGATCTGAGAAAGCTTTCTATTTTTTATGATTGGGTATGATGCAAGTTGTGTGCTTTTCATATATGGCCTTTATTGTGCTGATGTAGCATTTCCATACTGATTTGTTGAGAGTTTTTCCCCCCAAAACAGAGCTGCATTTTGTCAACTACTATTCCTCTCTATTGAGATGATCATGTGATTTTTATGTCTCACTCTGTTAATATGGTTTATCATCATCTATCGATTTCTGTATGTTGGACCATCTTTGTGTCCCAAGGATAAATCCCATTTGAACACATTGTTTTTTTTTTTTAATATGCTATTGAATTCTCTTTTATACCTCAATGCTAATATTTATCAGTATGTATAGGATAAGTCTGAATAGAATTTTTCAGGGCAAAATATTGTCCATAGCATGAATTCTCACGAATTGTTGTGACAGCTTCTGGGACATTTCAGCATAAGCCTGTGTAGTTCATAAATGGAAATAAATATTTAAAAATTATCTTTTTGTGTAGAGCAGATTTCAAGCACTTTTGATTATCAGTAGCAGAACTAAAATTGTAATTTTAGTAATCTTTTTGTTTCACTCCAAGTAGTCAAATTCCAGAATCTGTCTTCTGGATTTCTGATATTTGAGATTCATTTTAGATTTAAATTTATTAAATACTTAATGTTGTATTTTTAAATTTAAGCAGTCTTACAGATTAGATATTTAACCAATCATTTGTTACCTGAGAGAATTGACATTCAGCAAATATATGGAAGTAATTTGATTATGGGATTAGTTATTTTCCAACCTAAAATAAGTTTTAATTTTCCCTAAAATATAGTATGTTCTGCCTCACATATAAAAACTGTTTAGTTATTACAAAAAAAAACCCCTGTAAATAATAAAAGCAAAATATCAGAAGCACTCATTAGGATAATTCTGGCATATATTATTGTTGCTAGACAAACTCACTTAGGGAGTCATTGGTTTCATTTATATTCTACCGAATTACAGGAGGAATATCACCAACACTAATGCCAGTTATGTATATAAATCCTCTGTACAATGATGGAAGAATAACCTCAAAGTGTTTGACTTAATTAATCTTTTCTGAGGCCCTTCAATACAGAACTAAAAATCCAAATAATGAGTAGGGATAGAGAATTAAGTATCTTTCTGCACTTAGAGGATGATTAATTATAATGGATAAACCCCTGAACATTAAGTTGAATACTAATCTGATGACAGAGTTTGGAAATAAGCCAATACTGTGCATACGTCTGGGTGTTTTCTATCCTTTTGACAGCATAATAAAAAAAAAATAGAGGAACATAATAACAGTTTATGCTCATTCCACTTAACACAGCCTGCTTCAAATTTGTTTGCAAGTTAAGTGAAAAAGTAAATTCTTCACACCATCTTGACCATAAATGCAAGCTGCATATTTATCGCTTATTGACCTGATAATCATCTCTGTGTTATGAGATGTATGATGTGGATTTTCTTTAAATGTAAGTGAAGAAAGGTAATAACAAAAAGGAAATAACCTGAGCCTATAATTTGCACTTACATCTTTCCATTGTGCTTATCTGTTGTCTACAGACAGCTTGAAGAAAAGTAGAGTCCCAAAAAGTTGCAAGCTGCTTTGCGGTGGTTTTGATTTACAGAGCAAATACCCACTAGATTGCTCTGTATCTTATGGATTCACAGGGCTGGTACAAATAAACTCAAAGGGCAAATGGATAAAAGGTCAAAAGACAAATGTTATTAAATACTTTTGCCCATAGAAAATAGAAGTAGGGAAACCACTTTCACAGAGTTGGAAAAACAAGAAGCGCTTTCATATTTGTATTTTTGTCCCAAGGGATTAACCATTCCTCAATTATGGGGAAAAAAAAAAGTCTCTTAGATGCGTATTTCTAAATTCTCTTTTTCTAGCTTTGGTATTTAAAAGTAGGGAAGAATATCAGATCTAGTATCAACTTCCCTAAGCACTAATAAATTTCTTTCTTCAGTGTGGATCAATTCGGTCATGACACCATTCTTCAGATCATTCACCTTGCTCCATTCAGTTGGAATGAAGCACCGTGCTATTGCTATGTGCTAGGATTTTTTTTCCCCATTAACTCACTGCTATTGTCCATTCTTCTCTCCTAATATGTGACCTGAAAGTAGATATATATTATATCTCACAAAGTTTATATTTATTACGTAAATAAATAGAATATGTGGTTGTGTGTGTGTGTGTGTGTGTGTGTGAGAGAGAGAGAGAGAGAGAGAGAGAGAGAGAGGGAGGGAGGGAGAGAGAGAGGCTAAGTGTTTTAGTGATATCTTTTTTGATGGAAGATATTTGAGCATATATTCATATTATTGACTATATGTAGTTACAAATATGGAACTAAAATAGCACTAGGTTCCTGTTTCTACATTGTGCCTCATCTGCGTACAAGGTGACATTCCCAAGAAGAATTGAAAGTAAAGAAACATTAAGTGAATTTCTTTTGTGATGTGATAGTATACATTGCTTGTTGTGAAGATAATTATTTTCACTTATTTATCTTCTAAATAACCATGATGGCTGCTGTGGAATTTACCTCTCTTATCTCTATACCTTCCTATGAAAACTGCGAGAAACCTCAGGTCCCAGTGGCTCCTTATTTCTCTCTTCCTCATTACTGTCCAAAATCGGTATTTCAAAATTGAGCAGATCAAATTATCTTCTGTGCCCTTTTCCCCGCAGCTAAATTCCTGTCCTTTTATCCATTATCTGTATTTATTTCACAAAGTCTTGATCTATTTGCAGAAATGCCTTAGATATTTTTTTTTTTGAGAACAGAAAGGCATTAATCTGCCAACATGCAGAGTTCATAATCTCATAGATTTAATTTTATTGTGTGATATTCTATTAAATGTATTTAAATTTTATCAATATACTGCTCTTTTGGTTTCTTTTTGCATATCAAAAGGATAGCTCAGAAGGCCAAAATTATAATTAGAAGATACTAGAGGAAAAGGATTTCTCTAGGAAATCACTCAGGAAGAAGCTGAAAAATGTCTTCTCTGTCTAGTTTAGGAGCTAGGGAAGATTTTAAGATTGGTGGGAAGAAGGAACAAAGTCAGAAGCCAACACCCTCACTCAGACTTGGAGAATGACATCACAAATTCAAGACCTGGGTGGCTATCTTCTGCAGATGTAGCCTGGGGAAGGTTGAAAGCATCCAAGAGAAACCCTGCAATCTGATAGTCCACACAAATACTATAGGTGAAAAACCACAGACCTAAGATAATATAGACTTGCTTAAGGTGGCAATTCTGATTACCCACAGCCACGCTGTGAACAGTCAGAAGTCACTCATTCTAAGTAGAGACAGAAAATGCTAGGAGTGACCAGGGTTATGTGTGTTCTGCATCTCAGTTCTCTAGTAGAAAACCAGGGTTAGGACAAATAAAACAAAGTGTATGGGTAATTCTGTATTAGAGTTGAATGTCCAGGGCAATAGATTTCCACAGTAAATTTCATGGTGACAACCTAAAGAACCAATGAGACCATTTGTATGTGTGTAGACACCAAGGTGAGAGGGATGAGATTCACTTAGACACTTCACACCAGAAATAAGGACAGACTCAAGAATAAGACAAAGTCCCCTTGCCATACCAACAGTTCTTTCTCCGGTTCTTATGGCAATGCAGATACCATCATGGAGAAGAAGAGAGACCTTAAAAGCCTGAATGCTGACATCACCTCTGTTCAAGGTATAGTAGCAGGAAATAGATTTACAATTCTATCTGCAACAAATGAAGCACAAGACAAATTACAAGAAAAAGTAATTTTAAGTCACACTAAATATATATATAATAAATATATTATAAATATTTTAAATAAATATATAAATATATTATAAAATAAATACATTATATAATAAATACATAATAAATATATTATACCTGAAATGAGGGAGGAAAGACAGTAATTACTGAGTAAGGTAGTCAATTTTAAAGATGACCCTCCAAGGTTACCATATTCTGGTTATTCATTAAAACACTAATTCAGGCTCTGCTGTAAGTGAACTCTGTAGATAGAATTTAAGATTACTAATTTAGTGATTTGAAGATAGAATAATCATCCTGGATAACCCAGGGGACCTCAATGTGATCATAGTAGAAGGAGGCAGAAGGGTCTGTAGGAGCAATCAAGCAGAAGAGAAAAAGAGAAGGCAAGAGAGATGGGGCAGCAAGAGAGACCACAGAGATTAGAAGCCTGAAAAGATATGACACATCACTGTTCACTTTGAAGGCAACTACCAACCAGGAAATATGAGCTACCTCGAGAAGCTGATAGCAACCCCTGTCTTACAGCCATAAGGAAATGAACTCTGCCAACAATCTGAACAAGTCTGAGATCAGATTATCCTTTAGAGCCTTGAAAAAGAATACAGCTTTGCTGGCACCTTCATTTCAGCCTTAGATACTATAGGCAGAGAACCAATTGAGCCATATTACGGACCTACAGAACTGTGAGAAAATAAGTGGGTGTTGTTATGTCTCTCACTTTGCATTAATTATAATAGCAGCAATTACAAATTAACACATTGAAATTCAGAAAACAAGGTGAGCCCTACAATCTTCCCAGTTTACTGTCTTGAAAGAGTAAGAGGCCATGGTTCAGAGAGGAAGAAACCAAGTAGAATCCAGCATACTCCATCACTTGAGCAGACAGAAGTGATAGTCAGGTGAGATCAAGGTGAGAGAGTTCACAGGACAGAGGAGAGAGATACACAGAGAGAGAACTCCCGCATTTTGCAAAGGATTTCCCTTAGATGATCAACACTTGCATGTGAAGAAACTTCACAAGGCATTGGAAAAAATTGTTCAATATGGTTCAAGAGAACAGTGCCAGGAGCTCACACAGGGCCAACAATTGTGCCTGTTCCTACCAGATGGATCAGAAAAACTCATATCCACAGAGCATTCACAGAGCACAGAGAAGAGTTCTGCAGCAGCAGTGGAAACCAATTAGCCCTAAACTATATATCATCCTAGTTCACATAATACATCTTAAAGAAAAATTTGAAAGTTATCAAACTATTTCCCAATAACTAAATTGCATCCCAGACCTATGATCAGGAATATTGAGAAAAATTCAGAAATATTTAGTCTGCAAAATCTTTCATCTGTAGGCAAGATATGTATGTAAAGAAGCAAGAAAACATGACTTGAAATGGGGAGAGTGTTCAATCAATCAGAAGTGACCCACAGCTGACACCTGCTGTAAACAACAGACAAGGACATTAAGACAGTTATTCTGTACCCCACATGCTCAAATAAAGTACAGACATGAAAGATACAAAAAAAAAAAAAAAGACCCAAATTCAACATTCAGAGATGGAAATTGAAACTGTAATGTCTAAGATGAAAACTACACTGGATGAGATTGACAGATTAAATATTGCAGATGGTTTGTGAATTTAAATATACAATAAAACATACTAAAATGAAAAACAGAGATGAAAAAAAAAAAAGATATATGAACAGAGTATCAATGACTTGTGGAACCAACTTCAAGAAGCATAATACACAAGAATGGGAGTACAGAAAAATATACTTGAAAAAAACAATAGCTTAATTTTCCCAAATTTGATGAAAATTATAAACCCACAAAGCTAAGAAGGTCAATGAACTCAAGCTCTATAGATCTGAAAATGCTATAACCATCTATATTGTCAAATTACTTAAAGCAAAAGATTAAGAGAAAATTTTCAAAGGAAACAGAAAAAAGAGACAGAAACAAAATAGAGTTGACAGCAGATGTTGTGTCATAGGGAAATAAGATAATGAAACCACCTCTTAAAATTCTATACTCAATTAATTCAATACTCTAGAATTCCATACTCAACGAATTTTTTTTTCAAAAAACGAAGCCAAAATAAAGAATTTCAGACACATAAAATCCAGAAGACTTAACTGCCATCAGATCTACACTGTAAGAAATGTGAAAGTAATGTCCTCAGGAAGAAGAAAAATTATACCAGATGGATATCTGGATGCACAAAAAGGGCACTGAAAAAGGTAACTACTTTTAGGAAGATATGAAATTGTTCTTGTTTAAATTTTAGAAAGATAATTAATATTTAAGCTAACATGTTAATAATGTAGAGTAAGGTTTATAACACACGTAAAAGTATTAAATGTATCACAAAAATAGCACAAACCCAGTTCAAGGAGAAATGGAAATATATTATGTTTCCTGTCCTATGCATAAAATAGTATATTATCACTTAAAGATAGATTGTGATGACTAATATGTATATACTCTAAAACCTAAAGAAACCACAACAATAATAAAACAAATAATTATAGCTAATTAAATACAAACAAGATAATGTGGAATTTATTATTTTTTAAGGGCATAAAAGAAAGAAAGAGGGGACAAAAAACTGTGAGATTGATAGTAAATAAATAAGTAGATGACAAATTTAAATCTAATTACATAACTAGTCATATTAAATGTGAGTGGTCTCCAACCAGCAGCCTCTAAACCTTTTTGGCACCAGGGACCAGCACTCCTATAAGAATCTAATGTCTGATGATCTGAGGTGGAGCTGAGGTGGTGATGTGAGCACTGGGGAGCAGCTGCAAATACAGATGAAGCTTTGCTCCAGCATGCTGCTCACCTCCTGCTATGTGGCAGGGTTCCTAACAGGCCACGGACTTGTTCAGGTCCGCAGCCTGGGGACTGAGGACCTCTCGTCTAAACTGCTTGTCAATTATGTAAAAAAGCAAAACTTGATTATATGCTACTTACATGTAATGTACTTTAAATATACAGAAAACAAATGCATTAAAACTAAAAGGATGGGAAAATTAAATTAGTCTGTATCCAAACTGAGGAGAGAAACCATACACAGTAAAGAGAATTTTATTATAAATAATTTTATACATTATATGATGTTTATATAATATTAAAAATTTCTAGTATAAAGTAATTATAAGAGAACAAATAAGAACACGGAAAGAGAACTCAAACTCAAAGATCCTCCAGGGCTGGAGGAGAGTGTCCCGAGAGAAACACATTAAGGAGGAGGGATCAGCTTTGTTGAAGACGGTGGCATTTTGACCAATTGAATGGAAGTTTGAAAGTTGCTTGGGCCAGAGCTGATCCATAGTCCCCAAGTAAACAGGAATATTCTCTGGAACACAGGTGAGCTAATATTGATGGGTGGAGACTCAGAGCATGTCAATGTGTTACTGAGGATGCTGCGGAGACCAGGAGCTAGAGAGGTCCCCCTCTGCGTAAAGCAGATTTGGCTGTGTCAGCTCCAGGATACCATGTGGGCCTATGTGGGCCACCTTGTAGAGATCCCAGTATGTACATATGGAGCTGAGGAGAGGGATCAGAAAGAAGGCTGGGGCTCAGGTCTGCACTGTCTAGGTCTCCTGGCTATGCTCTCATGGCCTGAATCAAGAGCTGAAGAAAATATTTTATCAAGACAGTGTAGTATTGTAGCACAGACAAACAAATAGGTTACCGGAACAGAATAGGAGTTCCTAAACAGATCCACATATACATGCACAACTGATTTTCAACCAAGGTGCAAGCGCAATTACATAGATAAAGGATAATCTTTTCATAAATGGTACTAGAACAATTAGATATCTATATGCAAAAAAAAAAAAAAAAACCCTTAACTTCAATCCACACTTTGCATCACATGCAAAACTTTACTTAACATTTTTATTGTGTCATAGACATAAATATAAAACAAAACTATACAGTTTTCAGAAGAAAATGTGGAAGAATATTTTTGTGTCATTTGGTTAGGCAGAGATGTTTCTAGATTTGACCAAATGTACTATTCATAAAGAACAAATCAATAAATGTTCTTTGTCACACAGACAAAAATGTCCACTCTGAAAGGTGCTATTATGAAAATGAATAGAAAAACTTTAGACTGAGAGAAAAGACTTGCATATCATATGTCTGATAAATTAGTTGGGTCCAGGATACATAATGAACTCTCAAAGATTAATAATAAGAAAACAAACAACTTAATTAAAAAAAAAGAGAGGGATGAAATGATTGAAATACTTCACATAAAAGATATATAAAATAATATATATGTATATAAAAAGATGTTCAATATTATCAGTCATTAGGGAAATGAAAATTGAAACCAGAATGGATAACCACTACATGCCTATGGTAATAGCTAAAATTTGAAAGACAAATTGTACCAAGTATTGACAAAGATATGGAAGGCCTGGGTCTCTCATACACAAATTGCAGGAGTGACATGGTAAAAACATTTGAAAGGTGGTTTCCCCATTTCTTAAAAACTTAATCATTCCTTGATCCAGGCATTTCACTCCTAGGTAAATTCTGCTCTCTAGGTACCTAAGTAAATGAAAACATCTGGACAGTTTTGAAGTAGAGAAACAAAGATATCTTTAGTGGGTGTTAAATTCTAGAACCTTCCCCACCTGTGCTCACTATTCCTCATGTATTCTAGTATAGGTAGAAGTCAAGAACAAATTAAAATATTATAAGAAATTATTTTTTTTTCAAATCTCAGTTTTAAGTATAAACTTTCAACTTAATTATTATAACTACTTTTAGTGATGAACAACATTTCTTATAATATTCATTGACCTTTAGATAAATCCTTGTGTACTTTCCTGGAACTCAGCTCAATAAGCACTTTTATCCTGCCCTCTGTTTGAGGGAATACTGTGTATATTATTCAAACATCTCTACTAAAATAAATCACAGTGAGCCTAGTTTAAATAAACTTGATTCAAATCTTTTAAATCTTTATAATGCAAATACCTACATTCTAGAATGTGCATGATTCTTATGTAGTTTTGCTGACATCTCAAGTTATCATTGCCTGTATGTCCAGCTCTATGTCCAATAATAACACTAGCTTTATCTAGGTATTTTTATATTTTGTATCACGTTGCAATATTTTGATGGCCAAAGTGTTTATAAGACAAAATCTGAAGCATCATATTATACAGTTTTATGTTTCATCTATTTTGCAACAGGTTAATATCATTTCAATAACAAAGTGAAATTATTGTGGTGTTGAAATGCTAATTTGAATTCCGGTCTCAGAGGCATCCTTTTTTCCAGGTACTTTTTTATATCCTTTTTTTGTAGCACTGCCTTCTTAGAGGTCCCCAAGGAATCTTGCTATTTCTCCTAATTTCCACCACATATCTTGTATGAGTTTCACAGACAATCCAGCAGAGCCCCCACAAAGGCAGACAGAGAGGAGCAAAGGAAGAGCAATTTTTATATCAAAGATATTACAACACATGATGAAATTTTATTACAAGATATATAACACATTATTCATGCATTCTGTAAACATCCTTGTCATTCTAGGGCTATGGTGAGTCTTACCAGGAACTTTGAAATTGTACTTGCAAATAGAATTTCTAGTTCTTACAATATGATCTAAGCAAGTGATGCATAAACAAGCATCTCTCTTATCATCCAACACCTGGGAAGACAAATGGAATTCAGGTAGCAAATTCTGAGCAATTATACACATAGAGACTACTCCTGATGGTTACCTCTATTCAGTCAGCACATACCTCAATGCTTATAAACAACAATCTCTGTC
Organism: Eonycteris spelaea; assembly: GCA_003508835.1. Taxonomy (NCBI): domain Eukaryota; kingdom Metazoa; phylum Chordata; class Mammalia; order Chiroptera; family Pteropodidae; genus Eonycteris; species Eonycteris spelaea. Next base: position 2,838,692 of record PUFA01000067.1, on the reverse strand, counting down.
TGATGAATGACTTTAACAAAGCAGTAAATAAACAGCACTACAATGGCATGAAGAAGAAACACTTGACCTAACAATATACCAGCTTATGATAATGAGAATTGAAAAGAAATGCAGTATTTAAATGATAAATATCAAACCTATTTTAAAATAAAGAGGGAATGTCATAATGTGGTAGGATAATCATTTTTTAATGAAATTAGTGATAGCCATTATCACTTAGGAGGTAACGTCTGGTAGAAAAGGAAAACCTCTCAAATGGGTTGAATGAAGACTTTTCCTCTTCATCATGTCAAGTGCATTGAATATTCTGCATAGTATAGGAGATCATATATTGAGATCATATATTGATAGCTTAAAATTTTAAAGTCAAATTAACTAATCTTTGGTATCAATTCAAGACATAGGGTATACCAATAATCAGTGCAGAAAGAAAAGTCACTCTTCTAATGTTAGAATTTGTATGCCTTTCTTGAACCTATCTACTTATAATATTAAGAATATTATAAGAATACGATTTTAGGCATTTTTTAAATAATGGGCAGCCCTAGAAATAAATTGATAGTAATAAGAGGTACCACTATCTCTAGCTAGAAATATTAAATTATCACATTTTAGGCTCAAACATTTCTAAGAAAACTAACACACACACATACACAAATACACGAGAATGCTTAAATTTAATTTTCCTACATAAAACAGTATAGTTTAAGCATCTTTCTATGAAAAATAAACAAATTAAATGGCCTCAATGTCATGTAAGAATATTCTTCCTGTTTTATCAGTGCACATTCAGGTCAAACTCACAGGCTATTTAACTGAGAGCAGATATTTCTTTTCTGCTAAACAACATACAGAAAAAATAAAATTATTTTTTTAAGTAAATATCTGTCAGGCTTTTGATAGTCTGACCCATATAGCCATTTAAATGAATTTATTTAATATTTTCATTCTTAAAATTCCTTGATAAAAAATTAAGTAATTAGCTCATTTTCAACATTGTTTTTAATTATCAGTATTCACTTTCATTATTTATTAATATGACATTCATTGCACACCTGAGTAAATATTATTCTTTCATAAGTCCACTGGTTAAATTATTCTATGCCTTTTATCACTAAAGGCGCAGACATGTTTGTACTCTGAAGTTCCTTCTCTACTAGAAGTAATTGAGGTTTTGAGTTTCCAAAAGGTTAACTAACCTATGAATGACCAAATAATTTAATCTCAGAGGGTCATTGTTCTTAAAAATCACAGTCATTAGAAGTGATTATACCTTAACTACCTATCTTGGACTTGTTTTTAAATTGTGAAGTACTAGAAAGCAAAATAAAATTTCTCGCTTTTATCAGGGATTAGATTACAGTAGGGTCAACATCTTCAAGGTAAGGATGTCAGTGCCTGTGTACAATTTTGTACTCAGCTTTGAACAGGCCTAAATCGCTTAGGAAAAAAAAAAAAAGTATCTCATAACCCTTTTTTGGGGGAGGAAAATTCAACAAATGCAAATACAAAAAAAAAAAACACACTGAAAATTTGGGGGGGGGGTTGTGTTTGTTTTACAGTTATAGGTGATATTTGCTGACCTGAAATCATACAAATAAAATTACATGTAATAAAAAAATTTTTGATTAATGTATATAAAGAGAAGAAAAAATACCTCTTTTTTTACCTCTAGATTCAGAACAAAACTGGTAAAAGGGCAAAATAGCTCTGCTTTTTCCCAATTCAGACAGGATAATGAGATAAAGGGTAAAGTTGTTTTAAATGGAACAAACATACATATTAATAACTTCAGTATATATGATATACTGAGCTTCCTTTAATTGTATTTCTTATAAATGATTGTTAAATGGATAGTAAATAAATAAATTAATTACAATTCAAAAAGCATAAATACTATGATCATTAAGCATCATTTATTCTTTTTTCTAAAACAAATGAACTAGTGAAGTGTTTTCATGAGGGTTGTATGTGTTGTTACCTTCAGTATATGGACACTACAAGAGTGTGTTGTTATAAGCTTATGTATGACTGTAAAAAAAAACAAACAAAAAATTACTCCAACATAGTTCTCAGGCTAAGAAGTTTTATTCAAGACTATTTCAATAGGAGAGAGAGATTAAAATCAACTACACTGAAAAAAATAAAACAGAGAGTTTTTAAGCCCTGGGGTGAGCTAGTCTCTAGTGAGCTAGAGAACATTTGAGGGATTTTGGTCAATATAATGAGACCATCTGTGTTTGCTGAGAGGTGCTTATGAAAGTTAGGCTCTTACCCTCCTACAAAGACTGGGAGATGGGGCACAATCTTTCTTGATGATTACATTTCAAATAGATGGCTCCTAGGTCCTTGAGAAAGACATCCTTAGGTTGAAGATGTATACCTCAAAGGGTCAGAGAAAGAATTTACAATTGCAAGCTTCCTAAAGCAAATGCTCTAATAAAAGGGAAGTCAGAGGACTATAGTCAGAAAGAAATCTACCCAAATGCTAGGCTGAGGGAATATTAAGACAATCTTGGTCAATAACTATCCATGTTTACATATTTTAGTAATCCTGCATAGTCATACATTATTATTATATATGTGAAAATAATATTGGCCTAGTCTATGCCAATTAGAATTAGAGATGTTCTTATGACTAAAAGGCTTAAGTTTATCAGTAAATAATATAGTATTTTCAAACATGAGATTATAGAATATATATCTGTGTTTTATAATTATCACATGAATGCTCCAGACACTGAATTACAACTACAGCATATTTCTATACCAGACTGAAGAAATATCATGTGAAAGGAAACTACATACAAGTTGTTTATTTCCAAGAAAAAGTTCATTTAAATTCACTGATTGAATAATTCATTTTATTAAAAATGTTTTTAAAAATGTCATTTAGAACAATGAGTTGAGCTTTTAAAGGCAAGTAAAGAGAAGAGTTGCAAGAATAGCCTGAATATCAAAATTTTAAAGAATTGCTGATACTTTTATATAACTTGAAACTTGTCAGTGGCAAATTTCAAGTTGAAGAAAGCTTCCGCGAACTTGTAATAGGTAGAGCAGCTGCCATGCTGGGGACTCTGTCTTGCCCTGGGACAGACCTTCATTTTTCTTCCCTGGACTATTGAGTATGCTCTTTTTCTGGTCCCTTTTCTTTCCAACTTAAAGATTATCATTTCATTTGTGTGCCATCAAGATTCCATATTTGGTCTTTCTAAAATGTCAAAATGCAAGCCTACCTCATTCTTTTATTTACTCACCCTTTAATGCCTCTCCAAAGACTGCCGTACAGTCCAAATACCGAGCTCTGTAGTGAGTCCAAGGAAATCCTCTCTTTTCAACCACTCAACCCCAACACTACTACATCACTTTTTTGCATAATTATCTTACCAAAATCTGATGACAAGGGGTTTTGGCTCCACCACACTTAAAAATAAAACACGTATTTGAAATGAAGATTTCAGGGCCCCACATCCAGATATTCAAATACAGCATGTCTGCTCTGAACCCAGAAGTCTGAATAGTTAACATCATAATGACTTTGTTTGAAGACGCCATATAATAATACTTCCTTCAGAGTAGGATTAAAAGCTGAATGTGGTGGTGGTTGACAGGATAGGGTTGAGAATTATATATATTTTTGAATTGATTTGTTATTTGTTTTCAATGTTGCACATATAAAGAAAAATACTTTATATAATTAAAATAATAAAACAGGAAAACAACATTTAAAATTTTAAAACATCAATTTCTAAAAAGTCTTCCCTGACACAGACCTTACCCCCAATATTCTCTGCATTTCTTCCTTGCCTATGTGGCATCTATACCGTCAATTGTTGCACTCATCGCTTTGAATTGTAATTATATTTTTTAAAGCTGAATAAATTAGGGCTCTATTGAGAATAGGAGGATAATGTGTTCATCCTTATAGCTTTAGCATTTAGCTCTGAGTGTGACACATTATGATTCTTTAATAAATGCCAATTTGTTCAAGATAGAGTTGACCCTTGAACAACGCAGGTGTTAGGAGCGACAAACATCTGCTTTAGAAAATCCACATATAACTTTTGCCCTCTCCCAAAAAGGTAACTACAGTAATCTCTCAATATCCATGGGGGTGGTTTCCAAACCCCCCATGGATAGCAAAACCTGTGGATGCTCAAGTCTATTAAATAAAATGGCATAGAATAATGCATACAGTCAGCCCTCGACATCTGCAGATTTCTAATCATAGAATCCTGCTGTTATTGATCCACAGTTTGTGGAATTACAAATATGAAACCCAAGGATATGGAATGTGGGGTGTATATTTACTAAAAAACATGTGTGTAAGTGGAACTGGGTAGATCAAATCCATGTTGTCCAAAGGCTAACTGTATAAGCATACACACCCAGAGCAAAGTGTGGAGGCCCTAAATCTTGATTCTTTTAGGGGCATAGCTTAGACTGGTAACATGGAGCAGGGATTTTTATATGTCTTGTTCTATGTAATATCTTCAATGCATAGAACAGTGACTAGCACAGAGTAGGTTCACTGTACATTTTTGTTGACTGGTTAATGAATGAGTAAATTATTTATTATTCATGCTATGCCTAGGACCCTGACATATAATGTTGCATCTAACTCATCCACTTTGTGGATTCTAATGGTCATTCTATTTCTCTATTGACCTATTTTTGTACTAAGATAATATTTTTCCCCTTAGAAAAATTCCCAGGTATATTGAAGGAAATAAAATTTATTTAGAAAAGGAACATACTGTAGACCTATTCGTACTTACTTCCAAGTTCTTTCATTAAAAGGACCCCTGCAAGGCCTGTGGTCTTACTGACAACAGACAAATGATCATATGGTTTCCAAACACCTTTTGTGAGCTTAGTATAATCAAAAATAACTCTTTTTTGCCATTCTTTAAGAAGCACATAACTTTGAATTGAGAGGCATTGATCTAGTAAAAATGAACCCTTTTAGATAGATATTTTGGTGTGACTACATTGAGCTTATTTCCTAATCACCAAATTTACCAAAACTTTAGAAATAATTGACCCAAGTTCTACTTTTAAGAGAGATGTATAAAGATAGATACTAACTTAGAAATTGTTTCTTCATGATGTGCTAAGTTTTTCATTAAGAAACCAGAAATGTTATTTAGATCTTTGTCTAGATTTTTATGTTTATATCTTTGTTTTTACAACATTTTTACCTCCTCATTCTAGGTACCAAGCACTTTCCAATACTAGTTTACAGAATATCCATGACAAAATTTCACTACTTTGCAGCAAAAGGAAAACAAAAACAAAAACATATCATTATACTACCTCCATATATGTATATCAAGATATAATTAAAAGTTGACAATCATACATTGAACTCTAATTAGGCCAAAAAATATGATATATTAAAATTTAATGTCTATACCTATTTATTATGCCTTCTTTTGACCTCATCATTCAGGGAACCCTAAGAATAATCAGTTATCACCCCTCTCATCATGAACTTGTCATTTTCCTGACACTATTTCATAGCCTTAGCATTTAGTCTCTACTGTGTTCCTTTGTCTCATTAAGACCCCTTTCTGCTAGGATATGACTTATCTCATCTGACAAAATCAGATGTATTCCTCTGTTCATATCTTTTTTTCACCTGATGAGGGCCAAAATAATATTTAGTACATAAGCAGTGGGATTTTCTCATTACAAGATTTTAAAGGAAACGTTGGAAGCATGTGGGTAATACTGATTAAAAAAAATATTCTATTAGCTTGGAAAGTATGAGATCAGATAAAGAATGGCAGAAACTACAAAATATCTAAATTTGTGTTAATAACAGGCCTCCAGGTGAACCAAGCACACAGATAATTTTGTCCAAATACAGCAGAATCAACTACACATTAATATAGTTGAAATAAAAATACACATATCCTGGTCTTAATAGATGAAGAAAAGGTCTTTGTCCTTAGGAGGATGATAATAAAAAGAGAGGCGCCATACAGATGAGGTAAATAATATCAAATAAGAAGTCTCTGATTGTCCAAATAGATCCTCTTTATAGAATAACAATAATTGATAGGGAGAAGTTTGCATAAGAGTAAAAATTGAGACTGTAGGAAAGAGAATGAGCTTGAATTGTTAGATGTGGCCATATGTGTACTGAGTGTGTATTCTTGGAAACTGCTCAGGTGAGCAGCTGTGTTAGATTGAATCTACTGCTATGGTCGAATGAATATGAAGGAGGTAAATGTTCTGCAGACTTCCATTCCCCATCTGTCTCGGCTTCCATGACTTCTGCATAAATAGACTTTCTGGGAAGAAGGGATTTGAGTCAATACTACTAACATGATTGTTTTAAGAATTTTCCTGCTCCTTAAGAAAAGCTTCTGGGATTTATCCATCTATAGCTATGTATAGGCAATACCCAGAAGAGAGACTGGCATATAATAGGTTTTTGAATATAATTAATTGACAAATAGAGTTAATCTTATTGACATAAGATTAAAATGATTTAAACAAGAAAAATGAATCAGTGACTGAAAATTTTACATATAATGACAGGTTTGGTGTTCCTTCATCTGAAATTACACCATGTAATTTCAATGTCCATCCTTGCATACATCTAGGATTGGTCAGTAGTTATGTCAATAACAAATAACAAAAAGAAAGCTAGTTTATTCAGTAATATGAGTTTAATATTTCATTGGTTTTCATGGAATGAGGAAATGCATACTAGTGGACAAATCAATAAAATGAGACTTAAGCATATTTTAAAAAGAACTTCCCAGGTGATGTTGATGTATAACTTTTAATTAGTAAGAAAAACAGTGAAAAAAAGTTTTATCTGCATCGAAAATGGTAAAACATCATTTTAATCTTGCATCTGTTATCATTTTTTTAATATAACAGTCCACTATAATTTGCCAAGGTTCTAATTTCCTCATTTATTAAATAAAGAGTTGAGAGTTTGGATCTTTGGATGCATGGATGTTCGGGTATTAAATTAGGTAATCTTTACAACTCCTTTTTGCTTAAATGTTTCAAAATTTTATGAGTAAGAAGTAACCAAAATGAAAGCAAAGAAGTATTCAGCCCATCTCTAAGAAGGAGCTTTTTGTCTAATGACGCAATTCCTTGAAATGGGAAGTAAACGTGCAAGTCTTGAATCTCATGTATTGTGTACTGTAACCCTCACTACTATCATAAGTCACCTTTGAGCCTAATGATTACATAATTTGGCTACATATTTGCAATATACATGAGTGGATTTAAATGGCATGGGTAATGGGTAAAGAAGATCAGATTTTCTGAAAGATTTCCTGGTTAAGTGATAACTTTTGGGCACTCTCAAGGGATGTGAATACAATGATGACAGATATAAAGAAAACTGCGGAAAGCATATAATCATAACAGTCAGCTTAGGTGGTAACAATCATGCTCAAATCTCAAAGTTGTACAAAAAGCAGCTTCATTTCTCTTTCACACTACATATAAGCTGTAGGTTGATGGTGGCTGCTCTGTAGATTGTGGTTCTGTTCTATGACTCTTCTCTTTCATTAACCCAGTTTGAAAGAGCAGCCTCCATCCAGGACATTAACTCATATGATAGAGGACAGAAGCAAAACTAACAAACCACATTAAAGGCTTTGCATAGATGTGATATCTGTCACATTCTACTGGACAGAACATGTCACAGAACCATGGCTACAATGGACAGGGAGTACATTCTAACTGTGGAGGGAGGACTAGCCGTGGCTGGGCAAGGACAGAGATGCACACTGCTATGACAACAGAGGGGGTATGAAGTGGCAAACAGTAACCTTGGAGCTGATACCCAGCCTTTCACTGTGAAATTAATTAGTGCCCCTAGGCATTGTTTTCTATACACAGTCTCCCCACTTATTTGTTTTAGAGTGCCCACTTCCTGAAACTCTTAACTTTATAGAAATGCTAGAGGTGGATTCCAGTAAGAAAGAGAAGAAAGAGAAAGAGGGAGTTAGCAAAAACAGTATCCATGATTGTTAGTGTATTTTAGAGGCAGAATAGAATTTTGGATAATATATTTCAATACTTTTATCTGTAATAAGAGCAAAAAAAAAACACGATGAAAGGCACAGGCATAGATGATAGTAGTTTTCAGTTTCGATACCAGGTTTTGGGACTCTGTGTTCTTTGGACCATAAAACAACCCCACTCACTCCTTGTTAGTCCCAGCCCACAATATACGACCAGAGATTCTTGCTTTCTACATTTCCAAATAATAGTGATTTTCACTAAAGAATGGTATACACTTCTCTCTCTGAGATGTGTTTGTTTATGCTGTTATTGGAAGTACACAAGTTGGAAAACTAAATCACCGCCTGCTCAAAACCCACCATTTCACCTGAACAACTGAAAATAAGCTGAGCTCTGTAGAACCCCTCAAGGGCCTCAGATAAATTTCATCAAATTGTAATTGAATATTTTTATTTCAATCCATACAGCTACATGTATTGGTAAGATTGGGTACTCTCATCATCGCAATAAATTGTGATGTCTCATCTCTGAATTAAATTTAAATTGAATTTGAAAATACTTTCCAGCACATAAAATGAAAGACTAGAGAAAATGCCTCATTTCTCTCCATCTTAAAAACTGAAGGGAATAGATTGCTAAGTATTTTGTCTTCAGAAGTTCTATAAATCTGAATTGAGAAATGTGACAAAAATCAAGCCATTTAAAATATATTAAGAGAAAGGGGAGAAAAGTGCTCAAAATGTTCAGTTCATTTTCAGGAATTATCTGACTATATTTTGATTTAAGAAGCATTAAAAAATCATTCTTCATTCTTTCTCCCGATATGCTATGAAATATATACAACGATCATAAAATGATAAATTTTTAAATATATCTCTTGCTCCTTTAAAAAATAAAATTTAAAAAGTAACTGGCCTGTCATAGTAGGTGCTGCCTTCCAAATTTCCAAAGTGAGGGTGTTCCCCATGACATAATTAACTTAAATGACTATCTTTCTGCCACTATGACAAAGGTGGGACAATTTATACAACTACTATCCATCTTGTAAAGAGTTTATAAATCCCTTACTCATGATTGGCTTCACTTACTGATTAATAGACACTTTCTATTTCAGACTTTAATTAAAAGCAATAAAAGCAGTCAACTGTAGGCCATGAATGTGTTGATGACAAAAAAAAAAAAGTGTCATTAGAGAGATGGAAGATCAAGCACTGAACAAATTTAGTGTGAAGCCTTGTAAGTAGATCCATATGCCTGTGCTTAAAACCTCTCTGAATCACAATAGCGGAGAATTGCACAGAGAGAGTTAAATAGCAATGAAAGTAGAACCTCAGTTTTAGGCTAAATCTGCTTTGATTTAAGACAAACCCACACCATCTTCTTCTTTTTTTGTATTTATGTAAATGTAAAAGTTAGTCAAAACAAACAAACAAGCATACAGACAAACAACTTTCAAATGAGCAAACTCTAGCCTGAACATTTTATTATAAGATACAAATTGCTAAATTAATTTTGTTGTATCCAAGGAGTAATTTAATATAAATCATTGAACATATGTCGTGCGCTATTGTGATTCCTAGAGAAAATTCAAGCAAATGGTTGTTGATTCCCATAGTATTACACTAATTATTCACTTACCACACTGAGATATTTGTCTGTACTTTAAGCCATATGACACATAGAAAGTTGACAAGTACAGGTGAAATGATATTATCAATGCACAGGAGGATATAAGTTATGTGAGTTTAGCTTTTTATCAATTTCCTCAACCATCTCTGAGCACTTGAGTGACAGACAGAGCAGCAATTGCAAAGGAATCCTTAACACCAGACATGCACATTTGAATATTTACAAAGATGCAAGTACATCCTTTTCCAAAATTCTAAGGCACATTCTTTACTGGCACATCTGGATCAAAACCAAATAAGAAGTTCAGAAAATGTCTGAGCTTAGTTTATCTTTCAAAGGAAAGCATCTTTCTCTGCCCTCCTGGGCAGAGCCCTGCAGTGTTCTGGCATGCTGTAAGGCCCTGACTTTTCGGGCTCAGTGTTTTGGCCCAGAAGGCAGACAGATACCAACCTTGCAATTTAAGAGGGCAGCGTTACAAAGGTTTGAAAAATGAAATCTAGTCTGACAGGAAAAACATTCACATGTGAGTTTTATAGCCTCTCCCCTTTCAAACCCCATTAAAAATAATTCTATTTTTTTGCCAGTTCGTTTCAAGTTCTTATGTGCAAATTGGAAAAATTGGGGTGGGAGGTATGAGAAGGGTGAAACTAAAGAAACCAAACACAAATTGATTTTGTTGGAAAAGGCAGCAGATTACTCCTAGAAAAGAAAAGACATAGAAAGTGAAACGGGATAAACATAAAAGCAGCACTCCTGTGCTTTAGAGGCAACGGGGAGATGGGGAGCAGGTTGAGAGAGCTAGCGCAGCTTCGCTGAAGGGAGTAGAGTACGGGAGGATGGAAGAGAAGAGAGAACTTTCAAGTTTTTTTTTTTTTTAATTAAAATCTTTTTCCGTGTCTGTAATATTTAAAATCTTTGAAATTTTTTCTTTAGGTATAGTCTGTTTTATTTCAAAGCAATATTTTATAAATTTGTTCAAAATGGGCACTAATTTATACAGATTTTGCTAATATAATATTAAATGCAAAGTCCCTCTCTTCAAACACATGCATCTCAACTTCTAATGAATTCTTAAAAATGCCACAGACTTATTAATTCTAGTCACTCAAAACATGAGAACAGTTTAAACTGTATTTCTGTGTGAGGTTTTGAGATGTCGAAGCACACCAATATTAGATATTATGGGGCAGATTATCTTTCCTGCTAAGGAGAATGATATTTTCATCCAATTATTACAGTATTGTAAATTAGAATTAGAAATTTCTAAACACATATTTATGTGTGTTGACATTTTTCTTCTAGAAACGATGTTATGCTATATTATAGTTTCTATAACTTTCATTTTAGTTGTAAGATACTATGATTTGATTCTCCCAAAACATAGAAAAGCTTAGTTTTCTCATTATATTCAGTTAAATTATAATAACACAATTTTTGCTGATTATTCTATCATCTGTTCAGAAGTCTATTAAAATCCTAATATTAGCAATCAGGTTTCTTTTCGTAATTAAAATGCATCTCTTTCTTCTTTCCATTTGATCAGTAGATAGTTCTTATTTGCATGTAAAATCTTTGTGATATAAATTGTAAGCAATAAGTGAGAAGAATCCTAGACCTAAAAAATATCTTTCTAATTACCTTGTGCAAATTCTAAATCACAAACAATTCAGACTTACACCTATATCATTTGAACCAAGACAAAATTAATCCACAGATTTATCGAATTTTTTTTATGTTACATTATCTTTATGCTACTTATATAAATTCTGAGTATGTTTGATAGAGTCAGAAGACCTGGGTTTAGTCTAGACCTTTCCTCCTAATAAATGAATATCAGCATAAGTATGTCAGTTTTCTCACCTGAATTGTAGTTAAACTTGTAGATGTCTCATATACATACATTTTGTGAAGTTTTTATAACATTGTGCATGGAAAGCTGTTGGTACTCAGCACAGGGACCAACATATGTCAAGCTCCAATAAAATTAACCTGTTATTTTCACAATAAAATAACTGCATTATTTTCCAAAGCCTCATAGAATGATGTGTGATACTTCAATATTGATGCTACTAGTAACATAGCCATCATCAACATAAATAAATGCAGAATGTTCACTCTATGTGGACACTAAAACTCCTACATTAGGTCTAGGATTAGAGTGTCTTGACTTTCCCACAGATTTACATATTATCCTCCCCAGAAAAACATTCACAGCAAACTAGACAAAGAAATACACCTCTCTTTCTCCCTCTCTTTCTTCTCTCCCCATACAAACTGATTTGGGGAGAAAAATGGTATTTACTTACAATCTATTTTTTCAATAAAAAGATGAAGATATTCAATGTTCTCACTATAATTTTACTTCCCTGAGACATTGAGATTAAATAGAGTTGCTAGTTCAATCAAGAAAATATTAATTACTCTAAATACAGTTCTAATTATCACTACTGTTATTGCTCTCAGCTGTTATTCTTTAATAAGATGGACACTGTTCTCTCTTCTGAGATTGGTGTCCATGCTTCCCTGCCCCCTGAGATGAGACAAAAAGGCTAGTAGGGGCTGGAGTTGGGGGAAAAGTTAGAGGGGAGGGGAAACACCCTTCCCTGGGAAGATGAGGCTCTAGGCAAATTCTTTGTCTAGCAGAATTGTCCTTCTTATGGAGAATACTTGGGACATATTTTCCTGTGGCTGCTTTTCACCTTTAATGCCACATCCACAAAGTAGTCTTGTTTGGTTCTTCACCACAAGAATGCAGTGGGACTCCTGGGTGTAAAACCCATGCAAGTATAGGTGCCTCTCGAAGAGTTTCTTATTCTCATGCCAATACACACTTGGCCACCAGAAATGTGTCCGAATTGTCTTTTAAATGTTTCTATCATTGTATCTCTCTAGAGCAGCATCTCTTCCAGCTAAGTAGATCTTAACTGTGACTCTTGATTTGTTTATCTATTCAGAGTTCAGGTAGTGGCTAGTCCTCAAAACTCAGTTTTCTGATAGGCCAAAAAATAAGAAATTTTCAGTTTGTCCAGGTTTTTTCCCTTGTTATAAAATCAGGAGTGATAACTTCCGAGCTCTTTACACGTCAGAGCTGAAACTGAAAATCTCAACAAAGATATAAAATACATTTTTTTCATCTTTATTTTAGGTAGTTTTATTTGAAATTTAGTGAGTGATGTAATTTTGTCTGGTTAAAGTTTATTTAGTTCATTGCAAACTTAGATATTTGAATTTTAACCAAATCTATACTTACCAACATTTTCAAGATTAAGGTGTTGAGTACAAATTTAAAAATAAATAAAAATAAGCAGCAAAATATTCTTTCAAATTTTTGGAAATCAATTAAAATAAAAGTTATACCTAAAATACTGAATTTACTATTTATATATTTCTGATTCCTTTAGGCTTTAAATATAAAAGCACAAATAATTTAGTTCAGTATTATTAGAAAAAATAATTCTATTTCATTACCCCTCTGAGAATATCAATTGAATAGTAATAGCTTTCTAACAACAACTGAAAATAACATATATAAAGTTTATTTACTGAGTGAGAAATGTCTCTAAACCTATATATACCTAATATAAGTATAAATACATAATAAAACATAAATAAATCACAATATAAATTAAAAACTTGATCATTTTTTTCAAAATCTTTACTTTTAAAGAGCAATATTAGACATAAAGCTAAATACGTTCTCCTCTTTCTTTCTCTCCCACACTACCTCTTGTTCTTGCTCTCTAAAAATCTAAAAGAATCAAAATAGTTTAAATAAGGTGGTAATCTTTTTTCTTGTTTACATGTGAAAAATCAGAGAAAAGAGAAAACAAAATGGAAGCTAACACAAACAATGATACATTAAAAAAAATTCATTGCCTATAAATATTAGTTTTGTTTTACCTTAAATTGTCTAGTAATGTCAATAGTAGAGAAAATGGAGGATATTTGCCATTTAAAACCAAGGAAGGCACAAAAATAATAGTGTAGCAACTCCCCTTTCCTTTAAAGGAGTTTGACATACTTCATGAATTATAGAGAATGAATCTCTATATAGCATCTGTTCACTTATAAAAATGTTTCAAAAAGGATGCAGAGGTTTATTATCATCATCGTCATCATCATCGTCATCATCATCATCATCACTGTCATCATCCTCTTCCTGGACTGTGCATCCTTTTTCTATATCTGGAAATTCCCCACGTTGAGCATTAGGAAGTTGTTGAGCCCAAGATCTACAAGAAGAGTTGCTTAGGAGATGACTTCAGCTCAGCCAAGCAGGCACTTCTGCCTAGGGTTTCAAACTAGAATCTACTGACATGTTGCACGAGCCATGAAAGTAGAAGTGGAGCACAATCAGTGGAAACGATGTCTGGGAAATCAGTGGGAAGTCTAGACAGCAGTGGCAATGGTGGTTAACTATGACTCCCAGAGGGGAGTAGAAAATGCAGCAGTTTTCTTACTGAACCAGGCTTGACTTTGTCTGTGCTTCTACCTGCAAATCTTCCCTCTGTTTCCACCTATTTTTAACTTGCTACTTGAGCTACTCTTGTGACTTTATGCTGTCCCATTATCATTTTCTGAAAACAGCCTGAACTATGTTTAATTGCTCACACTAAGAAGCACCACTTGTATTGAACCATGACTAATATGATTGTTTTTAAATGAACAAAAGTTCTAAAATTAAATTAGTGGCCATGTCTTTTATGATACCAAACAAGTGAGTCTCCTTTAATAATATTTAATGAAATTTTGGTATACCCAAAGAAGCTCAGATTATCATTATGGGCAAGAATACATAGAAAATGTATGCTGCTGCATTTTTTCTCGTTTTTCTTCTTTTTGTTTTACCTATAATTTCTATGATGAAGCAGTCCAAAATGAAATATAAGACAGTGCTGGAAGGTGAGATTCCCAGATCAGACAGCATTCAGTTACTGGGGAAGAGCAGAAAACAAGTAAAAATAGCTTTGTTTCTAATGATGCGACTAGACCAAAGCCGAAAGGATGCCTCGTGGCTGAGGTGCACAAAGGCGAGAAGAAACCGTGATGCTGCACAGCACATACAATTGGAACATGAAGCCTAAGACGCATGAACCAAGATAAATTGAAAATTATAAAACAAGAAATAAAATGTATAACATTACAGTGCTTGTGTTAATAAAATAAAGTGGACTGGAGTGGACATTTGCCATTAGGCAACTACAAAATGTTCTCTCCTCAATTGACAAACTCAGGAAAAAGAAAAAAAAGTGGCTTTAATACTGTGGCAAGATGTAGCACAGGCAGTTAGGGGCTATGATGCAAGTTTCAACTGAATATTATCAATCGGAGTTCTAGGAAAACGTGTTAATACAACCATTGTTAAAGTCTGTGCTTCAACTACAGAAGCAGAAGAAGGTTAAATTGAAAGCTGTTACACAAGTATACAAGAAGAAATTGATCACACACACACAAAAGGTATGCTGATAATTATAGGTGATTGGAACACAGAAGTAAGAAATAAAGCAGAATCAAGTGTTGTTGTGAAATTTGAACTGGGGGTCAGAATGGAGCAAGAGATCAGCTTGTAGATTTCTGTGGAGCCAACAACTCCATCACAAACAACCGAACAAATGATTGTATACATAGACATCACCAGATGGCCAAGAGAAATCAAAGAGACTATGTAATTGGAAGCAAGAGGTGGAGAAGCTGTATTCTCTTTGCCAGAACAAGACCAAGAGAAGACTGTAGTATTGACCACAAAATGTTAAATTCAAATTTTAGAGTAAAGCTGAGGTCACTAAAAGAATCATACTGCTAAAATATAGCATAAAAAATATACCTGATGAATTCAAGGTCCACGGGGGGTGAGTGTGGGGAACAGATTTATACTGTTAAACTTATTTGATTGAGAACCAGAAGGGCTGTGGACTAAATTAGAAAAAAAATTATTAAGAAAGAATGAGAAGAGGATGGCTCCATAGTGTAGTGGTTAGCACGTCTACTTTATACCCTGGTACGCCAGGACCCCAGGGTGCGCCAGCCCCCCCCCCCGCCCCTGTGTATGCCAGACCCCTGGTGCACACTGTGAGCATATGGGAGGAGATGCCCCACCTTCAAAGATCCAGTTCTTAAGGAGAAATGGCAACATCCATAGGTCAGGTGGAGGAAGTGGGAGGTGGGGATTTAAGGGGCGGGGAGAAGAAAGAATGGGAAAAGATTGCCAGAAGTAAAAATGAAAGAAAAATCGGATACATGACAGAAGAATCATTACAATTTGTTAGACAGGCAAGAGGCAAAAGTAAAAGCTTACAAAAGCAGAATTAGAAGACTGAAAGTAGTTTTTCAACAACTATCACAAAGAGATAAAAAGAACTATTACAATAGTTCACGTAAGATAAAAGAGAACAGAAAAGGAAAAACAAGAGCTCTCTGTCAGAAGAGTCAAGAAATAAATCTAGACTAAGAATGCTGAATGGCTAACAAGGAAGAGCATTATGATGTCACAAGAAAATAAAAGAAACATGGAATCTTGAAATCTATACAGAAGAGATTAAAAATACAGAAGAGATGACAGATATGCTGAAGATTTCTGTGAAGAAGATCATGCAATTCTAGAAAGTGAAATAAAAGCTGCCGTAAAAGTATTGATAAAAAATAAAGCACCAGGGGATGCTGATAGAATTATTCTAATCCACAGAGACTGAATCTGTGAAAATCCTAACAAGAATATGTCAACAAATATGGAAATAAAATAATGGCCTAAAGACCGGAAATGTTCAATATATATTCCAGTTTTCAATAAAGGAGAAGCCAAGAAGTGCAATAACTATAGAGCTATTGCTCTAATTTCTTACACAAGTAAAGTGATGCTCAAGGTGATGCAATACAAGCTCTGCTTTATATGGAACAAGAAACGCCAGATAACCAAGCAAAAAGAGACCTTCTGCAGGACAAAGAGAGGCCTCAGAATGAAGTAATACTGCTAGCATATTGATCTTAGATTTTTAGGTTCCAAAACTGTGGGAAAAAAAAAAAGTGTCTTTAAGGCAACTAGTCTATTTTGTTATGGTACTCCTGGCAAACTAGTATAAATACCAAAATGCTTCACCAAGAATAAGGTTATTAGGAAGTGTTCTAAAACTAAGGAAGACAGAAAGTAAAGATTATTCGTGCTGAGGGTCAGAATCAGTGTAATGATAGCAGAAAGGGGATAAGGGAATAGATTCAGAAGTATTCAGAAACTGGAATCAAAAGACTTGATGTAATATTTTTTTCCCACTTGGATAATATCTTGGCCTTTACCAGGTAGATTAGGAGAAATTTTCTTAACTGGTGATAAAAGGAGATAATTATAAAGGTTATTTCAACTTTGGTTCTTCAAGTGAAGTTATCAATGGACCATCTAATGGAGATATCCAGTAAGGACTTGTAACATTCATTAAGAATCTGTCAATGAACCCTATAATTTGAGAAGTAAAGGGTTTGCTATTAATATAGAACTGTGGTTGTTCATGTTTATTTATAAGGCTATTTCAAGAAAATGTTTGCATACCACTTTCCCATCATATCTGAGAAAAATATTTTCCAAAAATTGTGTTATTATCCCTTCTAGAACCTGGAAATATTCTTCTTGGAACCGTTTGGTAAATTGAAATCAACAAATGTGTTACATGATATCACACACACACACACACACACACACACACACACACACTACACTACACTAAATTAAGGTTTTGTCCTAGAAGTAACAAAAACAAAACTAAACGACCACCACAGAACAGAGTAAAGTAATGGAAAGAACTAAAGAGCCATGTCTTGCCAGGAAATGTCAAAGGACCACTGGTCAAAGAGGACTAATATGGACACAGAAAACCTCGAGGATTAGGCTTCCTTTTACATGAATTTGAACACTGATAATTGGCTAGTCAGAAAAAATGGAACATTTAGAAAGCAGGGAGAGAATATCCCAAGTGGTCAGGGTAAAAAAATTAATGTTGAGAGGAAACAGGAGATATGGTTTGGGAGAGATTGTGAAAGGCTTAAAATTATAGAGACTTTCTCAAGAGAAATTATACATAATAAGTAGTTGAAGGAGACTGAAATTGCACAGCTCTGCTTTTTAGCTCAGGATGTGTGTTTTCAGAAGAATACGCATGCAACCTTCCGTCTCTTTTGTTCTTTTTCTAAATTGGAATTATGTTGTAGGCCATGTAAATAGTGGGAAAGGCGGCTAATGATCCACGGATGAATACAGTTATATTTGCTTGAAGTGATATGGGACAGTGATCGCAACCTCTGTTAAAATATTTGTTTTAAATTGACATTGACTGAAATGTAATATTATGTAGCCAAGCTCTATATGTTATAAAACATTCCAAGTGGAGAGATACACTGAAAAGCTGCTACATTTGATCACCATCTAAGGAGTTAATTTAGTTGGCATCTATCCAACAAACTATAAAGTCAGGATTGTGGGATTTAGAAGCATAGATTAAACACAAATATCATGAGATCCAGTACTATACTGGGTAAATGGCCTAGAAGAAAATTAGACTTAGCTATATTAGGGCAATATATCTTCCAGACAATATTTCTTTGGGCTTTATAGAAATATGACACACTTCCAAAGGCATACAGGCTTACCTCTAGAAGAAATAATGTGTTCCTTTAAGAATTTTAATTATTAAAATAAGTAAATATTTCAAGTTTACCTTGTGTGTAGCATTCTGCTTACAATATCTTGGAAACTTTATACAAAGTGCTGTCTTAAAAATACCATTATGGACAATGTTATTCAAAATGAAGCAGTGGGATCAAAATTTCTTCTGGTAACAGGTGGTTGTAGGATGGCTGGTTTAAATTTATATTGACATGTCTCCTGCTCTGGAAGCAAACATAATGTTGTGTTTTTTCTACTTTAACATTTAGTTAGTATTAAAGGCCTACATATTGCATATTACCCTTTTAATTTACAAAAATAAGCTCATCAGAGTAGCAAAATCACATCCTGTGTCTGCTTGAGTGCCATAGGATGAGAAGAGAGCTGAGAATGTGCAAAACCTCTGATGATTAATACATTAGATTAGATTAGGTAGATAATAGTTAGGTGATAGATAACGGTTAGATAGATAATAGATGATGATGATGATGATGATAATGATGATGATGATGATGATGATGATGATGATGATGATGATGATGATGATTAAAGATGATAGATAGATAGATAGATAGATAGATAGATAGATAGATAGATAGATAGTTAATAGAGAGATAAATTTGAGCCTATGTGAAACTTTTAGGCACTTCCAAGTGACTTGTGACCTGAAGCAGATTTTATAAACAGATGACAACCTAGATTAGCTATGATCATGAGATAAATGTTTATTGCCCTGAATCATTCAGATTTGTAATAGCTGCTACACATCATTATTGTGACAATGGATAATTAATATTTGAATTGATGACTGAAGAAAAGGTTGATAAATCCGAAATGAGAACAGAGTTCATGAGATATTTAAATAATTAAACCACAAAATCACTTAAACAAAAGAAA
This sequence comes from Eonycteris spelaea, assembly GCA_003508835.1. Taxonomy (NCBI): domain Eukaryota; kingdom Metazoa; phylum Chordata; class Mammalia; order Chiroptera; family Pteropodidae; genus Eonycteris; species Eonycteris spelaea. The sequence goes on along the minus strand of PUFA01000067.1, from coordinate 2,819,515 downwards.
GAAGAAAATTAAAATAGCATGGCTAAAATATGGATTGCTTAAAGTAATAAAATTAAACTGAATAAAATCTCAAATCAATGTGTTGAGCTACTACATGTATGAAGAAACTAGACTTTTTTTAGACAAATGAACAGATAGTCCATCTGTGTGGCAAAAATACCACCTAGAGACCTGCCTCAGTTTCCCACATTTACACTGATATTAAAACCTATATTCCTGCTACTGTGCATGAATTGACTATTTAAGTTTGTCCTAAAATAAGCAAAACGGCTATTAGATTTGTTAAGTAGAGCACAGAATGAAATAGAGTAGTCCATCTTATCTAGATTGAATCCTATAAAGAAGCAGGAAAATGGCAAAACTATAAGAGCAGGGGAAATCTTAAATGAAGAATAGAAATCTGTTTCTTTTTAACAAAACAATATCCTCATAGCCTGAATCTGCTTTGTTAGCTGAGACACTCAATTTCTTGACATATTTCACTATGTAAGTTCATCAATCTTGATGATCCAGCCAAAATTTTTAAAACTGCAACCCAAGCTAAGCAAAGTGGATCCTGCCCTATTTAGCTGGATTACAATTTTGGTCTCAAAACCACATTACCTTTCAAGCAAGAAATTTGTTACGGCTCTAATCTCAAAGATTTAATATTCTTCTCATATTTTGTATATCTCGTCTATTTGGAAAATCACTTTTTTTCCATTTTTTTGTTTTGTTTTGTTTTTTAATTCAGGCAATGATATTTACTGAGGGCTTACAAGCATATATGGAGCAAGTGAATAAGTGACTAAAAAAATAAGTAAAGATTTCTATGGTACCTGAGCTCAAAGAAAGTATAAATCAATGAATAAAGAATAAATACATAGAATTAAATTTAATGTTACAAAAACAACAAGATAAAATTGCAAGGTAGGAGAAAGGAAAGATCATTCTATGATTCAGAGCTGTGGGATCTTGTCACAGAGAAAGCATAATTTTATATGACCTTTGAAAAAGGAACTTGATATGATTTCTGCAGGAGCAGAGAAACTATCTTTGCTGGTATAGTACAAGGTCAAAAATTGTGGATGTGGAAGTATATAAGGCATGCCGAGGTAGTTGTGATAAAGCTAATTTTGCTAGAGTAAATGTTGCTTCTGAATAAAAGTGACCAATAAAACAGAAAGCATATCTAAAATAAAAGCTCAGACAGCACTATTAGGTTCAGAGTGCTGGTTGGTATCTACAGAATAGATATCAACATAGCAGTTTCCAGAATCTTTATGCATTCAAAAGTTTATAAGGTCTGAGAACTCTTCCTTACATTTCAGCTAAGGCAGCTAACTCTCTCAGGTATGCAAGATTTGATATCCTGAAAATCTCCTAGTAACCAAAACAGAGCAGTCCAGTCAAATGGTGAATAACTGTAAGTGTCCTTCACCTCAAGGTGGAACAAATTCCAAGATGTATGTGCTTTGCTTTAGAGGTCTCTGTTGGAGTAACTTGAAGCTGGGAGTTTACCTGGTCTCAGAATCAGGATGGTTTCTTCCTTTTTCTCCCTTTCTCCCTCCTTTTCCCTCTCCCTCCCTGGCTGTATTATCAGGAAGAAATTTCTCAAAAAAATCATTTATTTCCTCCTGAGTTATCAACACATGGCCTGCCTCTGGAGAACCTGACCTAAGAAAGTACCAGAACTAAACTTGAATTCAGGATTATTTCACTCCAAACCTCTGTTCCTAACTCCGTAAAACATCCTGATAAAATGTGCAAGGGTGGATAGTCCTTTAACAGTTGGCTCACTTAACCCTACAGCACCCCACGGGTTAACCTCTCACTAGCTCTCTACATTAATAGCGCAATAAAATGTAAAGAATCTAAGAGACTAATATTAAACCTGCAGTGCTTCCTGGCTACAGAACAGCTCTGGTCAAGGAAATTATTAATAAAAATCCTGAGTCAGGAATTGGACACTTATTTTTTTCAGAATCTAATGGTCTTTATTTGAGACAATGAACTTGTCATTTGCCTGATATTCAAGTGGAATATGTAGTAGGCATTGGGAAAGCAGGGCACAGTTTCCAAAGAAATGAGAACTTTCCAATGAAATCTTCTTTGACTTTCATATGTAGAGCTATCAAAATCCTAATAAAATTTACCATCTCAATAAATAAATATAGTTGGAATGGCAGCAAATTCACCAAATTAGAGAACGAAGGAGCTTAAATTGAAAGAACATGGGTGACAGTTTAAGAAAACAATTTAAAAGTTAGTCAGCAGCATGAAAAAGAGCGTTGAGGACCTTTGCTGTTTGTGGATGTTTAATCTTTAGAGAGAAAAAGAAAAAGGAAACGAACACTACTATGAGGATATTCTATAGTTTATATTATATTTTATTACATTATATGTTTAAAATTATAGTGATTTCCAAAAACTTTAAAGTGTATTTTTGTTTATGTTTACCTTTATTCGACACATTTCTAAATACCTTGTGAGACTTTATTTAATGAAAATTTGTAATCTTTAGTTAGTCTTCTTATTAGATAGCTTGATCCTTATATCCTATAGTGAGAAAAGTTCACTGCCTGCTAATGGCAAATGGATGAAAACTCAGGTAGCCAGTGACTCTCCCTCAGCATTAGGGAGAATATTTCTCACAGAGTCTTTTAGGGGTAGCTCAATCAGCCTGTTTTTTGTTTGTTTGTTCGTTTGTTTTAATAGATTACTATTTGTCAAACATTAAAAACTCTCCTTAAATGATACTACTGTATTCATGCAGGGATTCCTTTAAGAATTTAATCATTTAATTTAATCTAGAAAAAAGTATGCCCCATACTTCTCATTACAACCAAGGTCATGTTTATGTCCCAAGAAGAATAATAACAAGATCAAACCTTGTGGACACATACTCATATACTAAAAAACAAAGATCCTGGGCTCTCTGGAAAATAATGTGCTTCCAGAAAATAAACCAAACTCCAATATCTATTTTACTGCCTTGTGAGAAGATTCATTCACAGTTTATATGACCCTTGGGAACACTCTAAAGGCCAAATAAAGCCATTAATTTTTTCCTTGAGTTTAGTCAGAATATTAAAGATAAGTGATATAGGAGAATAAAGGCCTGAAAATAAAACATCTAAGATGAAAGCTTCAATATTATATCTCACTAAGGAATTCTCAGTGAGAAGAGCAAAGACAGTATGGACGCTGGACCCTGTCTATCCATTACAGGTGTTGCTGAGAGGAAAGGAGACACTTGCAATTCTTTGCTGAAATGAATGAGCTGGATGGGCCTCCATCGAGTGATCACGCCCTCTCAAGGAATTTTTTGGTGCTGACCCCACACCCAAATTGTCTTGATTAGAATTGAAAGTGTAAAATCAGAGCTGCAAAGCATAATGAGGAGTGGCAGGGTATATTTTCAGGTCTAGGTACTAATCACTGCCAAAAAGGTTCATGCAGATCAGCAAGGAAAAAACAAATTTAAAAAGCATTCTGAACAAGTGGCTGTATTTTTACCAAATTCTTGCCTGAGAAAAATGGACATGAGTCACAATCACATTGAAGTTAAAAAATACTTAATAAAAGGATTGCTTCTGAAATAAATGAAATGCTCAAATATCCATTTTGTGAAAATCATATTATTAATTAGAGAAGAAATTTGGGTATGAGTTTTTGTGTCTACTTAAAAATAGAACTTTACCACAAAGACCACTCACCAAAGAGGCACTGTAAAAGGGAGTGATATCCATCACCTAAACTATGTTCTTCTTTGTTTTGAAACTCTCCATCTTTGCTTCCTAGTAAACACAAAATGATTCAGCTAGAACACATGTGCTTGTCCATTTGTCCATCCTGCATGCCTTGCAAAGAAATTTACAATTTCTTCCCACTCAATTATTTCCCACATTTTCTTCCTTTCACCATTTATTAGGTAAGTTTAGGTTACTGTATACACTCCAGAGTCCCATGCAATTATAATATTTTTTTCTTCCTTTTGAGGGCTATGTCACTCTTTGAACTAGCTCTCAAAGTTTTCCCAGTACACAAAAGATCAGCTACATCTATCTCAAGACAACTGATGCTACAGCTTGTAGATTTGAGGACGAGAAGCTGATAGCACCAGAGACCATCAACTTTCTTTTCCAAAATCACCTTTCTCATTAGATTTGAAAAATGTGTTTGAGAACAGCAGCTACGGCAGTTGACTAGATAAAACTTCAGAAAGATAGTACACACAAGTAAAGGTGAGACAAATTGCAATGATAAGGTATGTCAGCAGAGGGCTGATGTTGCAAGAATATAGTGTCTTTGTATCTGTAGCCATTCATTAAGGAAAGTTATGTCAGTGCTGTTGGCATAGAGAAATGAGGACTCCAATATACCCAGAAGCAACTGAATATAATTATTGTTACTTCCGGACTTCTGTATCCTTCCCTCGACTACTCACTGGCACTGATATGTTTTTTTTGAAAAATACATATGCAGAAAAAAATTATTTTGAAAATAATTACTTTTGGTACTTTACTAAATGATTTATAATACAAAAATAGCCACTCATTCTACATCATACCATTAATGATTCTTCCACAGGGAGGCAAAATCTGATTATGAACCCTGAATAATGAAGAAAGTTCGAAAGTATCCTATTAACATAGGACACATAGCTATAGAAGAAAGAAAAAAGACACTTAAAATTTTAAAATCTCTGTAATTTTAAACTTTTTTCATATATATGTGTATGTGTGTGTGCATATATATGTATGTATATATACATATGTGTGTGTATGTAAACATACCATTATGTTGCAATAATGTAAATGTTCCTTATTTTATCAAGGAAATAGTGGCAAATTCCTGTTGATAAGAGAAATATCGGCATAACTCACATAAAAGTATAGTAAATAAGACAGATTCTTATCTAAGAGAATTTTCTAATTTTTGAATCTTTTACTTGGAGAATGTTTAGAACTTCTGTCCATGAACTTGCTCTTGGAAAGGGAAGTACTTTCTGACTAAACATGCGTAAAAGAAATCTAATGTTAACACATTCCATTTGGGAAGATTAGAGCTATCAAATGTGGTTATGGACAAAACAGAAAAGAATTCTCTGCCTCTCCAACGACACCACCTTCTGTTTGCATACTCACATATGCTGACTTCTGGTAGGTCTCTCTGCTCTTATTTCAGGTTAAGCTATTTTGCAGTGGCCCCCCATCCTTCGCGCTTACTTTAAAAAGTTGCTTTTGTAAATGAACTTTCTCATGTATCTGCTGGATCATTGCATGAGATCACAAAGATACTATAATAGTATTTACCATCACAACATACAAATAAACACACACACACACACACACACACACACACAACACCTTAACTCCACATTTCTGTCAAGTTAATGTTTCATTTTTCTGGTCTCTTTGAAAGATGCCATAGTCTGTTAGAAATGGAACCTGAAGAAAAGCTCAAAGGCTAGTGCTTTCATAGAAGGTATTATCTCAGGCAACAGAGGGAAGGGAAAAGCAAATGAGAAAAAGGAATGGAAATAAATATGTTATATATTATCACGCAGCTTCATAAGGAGACATAGCTGGATTGTTCAGTTTCATAGAATAGCTCTGGCAGGACAAAAAGAAATACCAGGTGTGAGAACCACCCATTAGAAGGAGGATGGGAGGGGCATTTATCTATGGTTTCCCTTATAACTTCTCTTTCACCTTGGCCAAGATCGTTCTCACAGACCGTTGATTCAATCAGACTTTTGTTTGTGTCATTGAACCTTTGGGAAGCCACTGGGAAATCAGATATCCCAAGTCCCTAAAATGTGGAACTTCATCTGAGTCCCAGAGCAATGGCTGGAGTCTGGGTCACTGGGTCAGGGTGGCAGCATAAACCTGGCTCCCTCGGTATCATAATGAAAGCAACTTTCCTGTACATAGTGTTTACCCTGGGAGAAGACTTAATGGCCTTGATTCCTGGTAAATGACCACAGTGATTGTAGCAGTGGTGAGCTATATAAGATCAAGCTGCCAAGAGCCCAAGAACAGGTAAAGCAAAGTCAATCAAAAGGTTTGCATAAATTGTGTCTAATTGAAAAGAAAATTGTACTCGTTCAATGCCACCACCGCACAAAACCGCTCTTTTCAACGGTCTTCAAAATGACAACTCCAATTGGCAAATGTTGCTTCTCACCTCTCTTATTCTCTCAGCAGTGTTTTATCCAAAAGATTGTTATTTCATCCTAAAAATCACTTTCTTGCCTTCTCAAAGACCATATTCTTCTCATTCCCGCCCCCTCCTTTTACTATCTGATTTGTTTCTCAGTCTCTCTACTGATAATTCCTCCTTTTCTAAGATTTTTAGAAATTCAACTTCCAAGGCTCAATCTTTGGGCCTCATCACTTCTCCTATCACTCATTCTTTGTGTAATATCATTTATATTGTAGTAAATACAATTTATATATTGATAATGCCACATTAATTTCTCTGATTTCAACCCCTTCCCCCGCCCCAAGAACTCACTTCCCATACAATGAACTATTCATTCAACATTTACTGTTGACTCTCTTTCAGATATCAACTCAAATAAGTAAATGTGTAAATTCATGCAAAAGGAATCTTGAATAACTAACAGGAAAAATTCTCGACTTCCATAGTACTTAGAAAGTTATAAACTAAATTATTAATTATATAGTGTGTCACAACCTTTACAATGACAGAATTTTTTTAAGTAAGCAAACTGGCATATAAAATGATGGTGATTGTATGAAGACAAGAAAATTCCAAGGGACCCTTTACTTAAACTTTGGAGAGCAATCAGGTGACACCTGGTAAACTAGAAAATACACATAATCTTTGGCACACCAAACTTACATTCATCTGTCTACTCTAGAGAAATATTCTTGTAAGAAAGATCTATTCAATGACTATATATACTCTGTGCCTAAACTTACATGAGTTCTTTTTAAAATAGTTTTAGTTAAGTATAATTGATATACAAAAGAAAAAAAAAGCTACACATACTTAACATTAGAATATGATGCATTTCTATGTATGTATATACCCAGAAAACCATCACTACAGTCAAGGTAATAAATATATCCATCTGGTCCAAAAATTTCCAACCCCTCCTTCTTTGTGATGAAAACACTTAAAACTTACCCTCTTAACAAAAAATCAAGAGCACAATACAGTATTGTTAAATATGGCACTATGTTGTGCAACAGATCGTTAGAACCTATTCATCTGCATGTGTTCTTAAAGTAATGAGTAAGCTCATTACAGAATCAGTTGCAACAGTAAAATATAGAAACAATCTAATTTTATATTAATAGTAGAATGAATAAATTTTGATATATTTATACAGTTAAATATAGAACAACTTGGGTGAATCTTGAGAATGTAATGGTAAGTATAAAAAGCAAGTTGAAAAATAAATACATTTCATAAAGTACTATGGATGGTCATACACATCTATAGCCAAATAGTAATAAATTAGTCTGGAAAAAAATTCAGCATATTTAACATAATGTGACTTTTGTACTGAAGAAGAAAAATAATAAGTTCAGCTAGACAAAAAATAGAATTATGACCATATCTGTAACGTCTTATTTCATTAAAAAGATTTGAAGGGGAAAAAAAAAACTTGCTTAAAAAAACATTTCAAAGTCTATAAAAGTAGATAGAAATTAATATTTATCAATGGCTTACTATGTGCCATCTTCTGATTCAGAGCATAGACTCCAGAGCCAGAATGCTGGGTTTGAAATCTGCTCTGCCATTTGCTAAACGTATTACTTCGAACAAGTTTGCTAGCCTTTCTAAGATTCAATCTGTTTATCTACAAAATAAAGATAGTAATAGTACCTACCCCAACATTGTTGTGATAGCTTAATTGCATGATTCATTTATAAAGTGTTTCACATAGTGCCTGGCATTAACAACTGTTCAATAAATGTGAATTATTATCATTAAGCTATGAACCCAGGCAATCTGTCTCCAGAGCCTAACCATGCTAGTTGATGAAGAAATTTAGACTGAAATACATAATTAGGATGCACTTTTTATTTCTTCCACTTGAAAATATACCCACTGTTGATGAGGCCATTAGCAGGAGGAGCTGCCGTCGATTTTTTATTAATTAGCACGAAACCTAAAGTAGAGGTCAAGCTTGACGAGCTGTTTCCCATCAACTGACACATAATATCATGTTCGCAAATCTAAGCAAATTAAAAGAATATTTAACCAGCGATTCTTGGAAAAAAATGTAAATATGAAAAATTAAAATACAATTTGAAACTATTTATTATTAGAGTTATATTATTGCATAGTCTATCCATGGAAATCTTTAGTAAAAAGCAAAAGATTTATACAATATAAAGAAAAACCGAGCATTATCATTGCATGGTCTAAATTATACTGAAACTAAGATGAATTATCAAACTGAAAATAAAACATCAATTACCTGTCAATATCAGCATGAGGATTAAAAATTTACCAGTGGAAGGAATGGCAGCCAAAGCCTCCATGAATATGTAATATAAAATTTGTTGAATTTGAGTCTGTTTCCCAAATTTATACTTAATTTTGTTTCTCTACATGTTTGAACTGAAGATTAGGAAAGAGATAGGGAAGATTTTTGCAAGAATCATTTAAACTAAGAAGACTGTTCTCTGCCTGGCCTAGTTACCAGAGTTCTGCTGAGGTGGCATTCCTCGGAGGGCTTGCCCTTGAGAACATGTGCTTTCGTATTTATTCCCCAGGTTTTTCTCATTTCAACTCTTACATAGTTTGCTTCTATAATTCCTCAGGGCCAACCTGGCCTCCTTTGTAGACTAAATGCTCAGGTAGCTACTGAAGGCAAACTGGTGGCCAGGAAGGCTCAGAGGTGCTCTCCCTCAGCCTTTATAAAATGGCTGCAGGGCCCACGAGTAACAGAACACAGCCCCTCAAGAACGCAGTCTTCCTGCTCTTTCTCCATTTCACTGCTATCGTCTGAGTGAAAATGCTCTAACCTTTTTGCCATGTTTCTTTTTTGATAAAACCAGAGAAGTGTAGGGTGTCCAAGAGGGATTTAAATTGTCTCAGACACAACAAAATTTCAGACACAACTCATTTTGATTTGACAGTGAAATCCATTTCGGTTGGTTTTCTCATATCTATGTGAACCTCTACATCAAAAAGAATTAAAAACAGAATAGAAGCTTGTTGAATGTCAGGCATTTATACATATTTACTTAACTGCTGTGAAATAACCTGTGAAGATTTTTAAAGACATTTTATAGATGTAGTATTTTAAATTTTATATAAATATAAATAAATATATTTATATAAGCATAAATAAGTTTTGCTCCAACTAATTTATTTTGGAGCATTCTAATTTTTAGTTATCACTTTAAGACATATAAATAAAGTGACATATAGAAAAAGAACTGCTTTCATCTTCAAATATATGTAAGGAAAATACCGTGTGTAGCAAAATGTTTAGTGTTCAAGGGGAAAATAGTAATTTCAGAAGGTAATCTGACTATTTTGGAAAGTCACTTAATAATTCTATAAAAAAATCATTAAAATGAAGAAAAGCATTGACACTGTTAATAGAAATCATAATTAATAAATAGAAAAGCGGCTTGTTCCATTTGCAATTTTTTATTTTAGTACCGACGGCATTATTGCTTTAAGGTTTACAATGGTTTACAAAAAAAATGAAAGCATTAACTTTAAATGTTTCTATATATTCAGAATATTTTGGTAAACTAAATTCAACACAATAGACTGAAACTATATATTTTTATGTTTAAAAAAATATTTTAGTGTGGAACAATTTAGCAAGGCAGAAAGAAACACCTGACAATGTTATTGTTGAATATACACAAGTAGCATTCACACTGTCTATATGTAAAATTTATAGCATTGTCTAATTACTTCTGTCAATTATTTAATGAATATTTAGTGTGCATCTTCTATGTACTATATTCTGTTCTAGACATTGGAGATGGAGTAGTGAAAAAAAAAAAAAAAGACAAAGGTCCAGCCCTCAGACAGTTTACTACAAAGCAGAGATAAAAAAACAAGTGTGTGCATGTGTATACAAAGATTTCAGATGTTAAGCAGTGATAATTACTAAAGATTAAATTAGTCAAGGAAAGGGGAAGTATGAACTGTCAGAATTTCAGATAGCGCAGCCAAAGGTAGGCTCTTCAGGAAGTTGACTATTCAAGGTATGGTTTCCATAAGTGAATTCAAGAGATTCTCACATCAGAGGAACATCAAGGCCAGTGTGCATGATGATCAGTGGGGATAGTAGAGAGAAAAAGACATTGGAGAGGTAAGGAGATAATCATGCAGCCTTTACAGACATAAGATTTTGCATTTTACTATGAATGAGTTGGAAAGATATTAAAGACATTTGAACAGAGGAATACCATTTTAGTTGAATTTCTCTGGTTGTTTTTTTGAGAAGAAATTGCAATGGACAATGGCAGAAGGAAGGAGCCCAGATTAAAAGCTGTGCAGTTATGATAGCATTTGGGTGAGAGATGACAGTGAAATGAGAGAGTAAAAAGTGTTTGAATTCTCTACATTTGAAGCTGCCAGAATTTAGTGACAAATTGGAATAAGAGACAGGGGACGATAAAATGATGAAGCCATGGACATCAAATTTTGGGATCTTAACATCTTTAAAAATGTGCATATAACTAAGAAAGGAAGAAAGACAGGAGGAGCAGACCTATGAAACTCGGGGGCTTGGTTTAGACATAATAGGAAATAGATATATCAGTCTGGAAAAAGAGCTGGATTGGAAATATCCATTGGTGAATCATCAGCATAGCAATCCATAAGACTGAATAAAGTAAGCCATGGAGTAGATAGAAAAGAAGTGACTCTCAGGGACTGAGCACTAAGGTAACACAACATTAAAAGGACAAAAAAATAAGAAGGAACAAACAAAACAGAAGAGGAGAAATAGTAAGAAAAATAGAAGTAATACCAAGTGAGGATGACATCCTCCTGATAGCCTCATAAAGGAACTGTTCCAAGGAAAAGAATTGTCTCAAATGCCTCTGACAGACCCTATAAGATAAGTGTCAGGGAGTGACCATGGGGCTATGTGGTCTTTGATGAACTTGATTTAAGTAGTTCTAGTAGATTAGGGGCAAAAACTTGAGCATCCATAAAAGGCTGGGAAGAGAGGCAATGAATCAGACAGCTTTTCTAGGAATTTTCTTGTAACACAGAGAGCAACGAAGATGTACCTGAAAAGGTGAGGGCAAAGGTGGAATTATAAAGTGAGTGAAATAACAGCATGAGTGTATGCCAACAAGAAAAGTGCCCCAGAAAGGGCATAAAAATGTGCTGATACAGCAGAGTGAGGGAAGTCCTGAGTAGTTCTTAGTGGAGATATGGAACAAGTGGCATCTAGAGATAAGTGTAGGATAATGGCCTTAGGGCATTTTTCTCTTACTCACCAAATCATTTCTTAAGAAGGGTTTACAAAACCACCTTAAATTCCTCCACAGCCCAACCCCTTCTTCCCTTACACTATCATGTTATTCTATATATAATAGTTAATGTCAGTTAAACTGCAGTAAAAATGTCACCAATGTGTGATGCAAGCAGAATAAGCTTATTTTATTTTCACATATTGGTCCCAAATGTACCTGATCACTGGATAGCTGTTGTTTTCATGGAGCCTCAGACTAAAGGCTTATCTCATTTGCAGTCTGCCTGCCTTTAAAAAAAAAAAAAAAAAAAAAAAAAAAAAAAAAAAAAAAAAAAAAAAAAGCTTTGTCATGACCACATGGAACAGCTGATGAAGTACAGAGAGAGGAGAGAAAACCACTTAATAAGCCTTGAGGAGAGGTAGCTGCACATAGCAGGTTATGCTCACCTTGCATCTGAAAGAAATAATCACTGAAAAATGATGACATCCTAGGTATATTTGAAAAAAAGAACAGATTTTAGTGTTAGTCTGCTTAATATGACCTGACATATTATAAATGTTTATGTTTATTTCCACTCTGCTATGACTAGAAAGTAAGCTCCATGAGGAATTTTGTTTGTTATATTCCTAATGCCTTGAGGAAGGCCAGGCATGCACTAGTCATTCAGTAAGTATTTCCTAAATAAATGAATTTGAAGTACATGCACTTATTTGCCCTAAAAATAGTTTCCCCTGAGCCACAAAAGGAAGCTATGTCAGCATTCAGAATAAAGTATCCATCTGCCAATTTTACTCAGTTTTGCTTAATAAGCTTCAACTTCATATATATTTCCACTGTTTCTCACTAAACAAGACAAACATAGACTTTTAAAAATATATTTTGACTGTTATGATAAATGAATACAATATATAAAACTTCATGTGATATGGTTAAACATACTTATAGTACTTTTTATAAATATTATCAAATATATATATATATATATATATATATACCTTTTGACATCTAATGGAGAGTAAAATTAAGTCAATGCTTTCCATCTTGGAGAAACAAATGAAATTTTATTATTATGATCTTATAACTTTTCAAGTTGGTATAATTTATTTGACTATTCCCTAGCATTGTTAGGGAAGGAAGAATAAAGTAAGAATTACAACCTTAAAATCAACTGTTACATTGAGAACCTACAAAGTTAACAGGCTTAGTTAACAATATGGGTGCTTTCCATTCAGTAAGTAGAAATTATCTAAATTACCATATTTCACACTACAATATAAAGTCTGGGGAACTTATGTAGGTGTATTTTCAAATATTTCCATATGTTATAAATATTTTATTAAATTATATGACCTCTAGATATACCGTCATTGCTTATTCAGATTATCTGAAGTTTGGACTTTAAATGAGAACTTATAACAATGAGAAATTATAACAATCTGCTTTGGGATATTAATGTTGAGTGACACCCAGAAGCCCCAGATAATATGCAACAACAGGGTCAATATCCTTGAAGTAATGGGATTTGGGAAGCATATACCAGCTGTGCTGCCCAGCCACTCTGACTGTCTCTCCATTTCTCAACACAGTTCATAGTGTTGATATTTTGACTTAGAAAGATGTCAAAATCCTGACTGGTTTTCTGCTAAGTACCCAGGAAGATGATGTTCTGCTCTGCTGTTTTTGAAGTTGTTATTTTCTACTTGGTCTTTCAGTTAAAGATCTAGTCTAAAAAAAACTATTTCTAATGCTAAAAAGTGATCATAGATAAATTCTAAAATTACTTTACATGAAGAGACTGATCTTGAGCTTGAATTTTGTCAATAATTCTATTGGATTTCCAGGTGAGCCTGGCTTTAAACTGAAACTTTTTGTAAGTCTAAGTAAGCACTTACTCAGTGTGAGTACTGATGTGGGTTCCTAGTGAGATGAGACAAGACAGCATGGCTAAGAGAGTTTTTTCAGAATGACCACACATTTCTGGGAAAATATTTTGCATAAACTAATCTAAAAATGTCCCTTGCAGTTCTGAACTATAAATTGTCAAAGTTATTGAAAACAGAAAATCCAATCAAGTACTATTGCCAAAATATGGCTAGATTTCTGAGTAGCTAACAAACTCTTCTAAGCTAGTTTTTCATCTTTATAGTTTTCATTATAAGTTTTTTGCTTTATACAAATGTTAACTTGGGCTTTATCAGGAACCAGAAATACATGAAGACAAACAACAATAAAACAAAAAACAGTAGTTTAATCTATAACCATTAATGCTTTTTAAAGTCTCTTAATATTATTAAATATTAATTAGGTCTTTATAAGGCAACAGACAATGTGAAAATTATTCAACTTATAATTTAAATTTAAATTTTCATGATAAATACATATAAGGTATCATACAATGGTACTTATAAAGAACTATTAAGAAAAATTTGCTGTGTAAGAAATTGAGGTACCAAGAGTTTTGATAACAGGAATTGCTTCATGGCTAAAATATGAGAGTTGGAAAATGAACTCAGCCCCTGCTTCTATATTTTTCACCTCTACATTGGATTTAGTCCATTTAAAGTGTCCTATGAATATGACCTGAAACAATAAATTACATAGAAGAAAATATAGATACTAAGTTCATGGACCTTGGATTTAGAGAGAATTTTATGAATTTGGCCTCAAAGGTGAGGGAAGTAAAAGCAAAAATAAGTGAATGGGACTATATCAAACTAAAAATCTTCTGCACATCAAAAGAAACAATCAACATGGCAAAGAGGCAATTATCTGAATGGGAGATTCTATTTGCAAACAATGCCTCTGATAATGGCCTAATTTCCAAAATATGTAAAGGATTCATACAACTTAACAATAAAAGAAACAAATGATCCAATCAACAAATGGGCAGAAAACCTAACAGACACTTCTCCCAAGAAGACATACAAATGGCTAACAGACATATGGAAAGATGCTCAACTTCACTATTAGGGAAATGCAAATCAAAACCACAATGAGATACCATCTCATACCTGTTAGAATGGCTATCAAGAATAGGACAGATAATGACAAGTTTTGGAGAGGTTGTGGGGTGAAAGAGCCCTCATATAATGCTGGTAGTAAAGTAAATTGGTATAGCTACCATGGAAAATAGTATGAACTTTCCTTGAAAAACCTAGAGTAGAGTTACCATAACCCAGCAATCCCTCTTCTGGGTATTTACCCAAAACACTTGAAAACATTTATCTGCAAAGATATATGCACCCTGGTGTTCGTAGCAGTGTTGTTCACAGTGGCCAAGACATAGAAATAACCAGTGTCCACTGATGAATGATTGGATAAATAGGTGGTATATGCATATAATGGAATAGCTCTCAGCCATAAGAAAAGATGAAATACTGTTATTTATGACAACATGGCTAGATCTTGAGATTATCATGCTAAGCAAAATAAATTAAACAGGAAAAATTGAGAACCATATGCTTTCACTCATATGTGGGATGTAAAACTAAAAGTAGCAAATCAACATGACAAACAAACAGAGACTCATGAACACAGTGGATTAGTGGTTTACCAGAGGGAAGTGGAGGAGGGGGGAAGTAGGTATCGGTAAGGGGGGCATCGATTATTTGGTGGTAGAAATTTAACTTTGAGTTGTAAAACACACAATGCAATATACATATGACATATTTATTAAATTGTACACTTGAACCTATTTTATTTTATTAAACAATGTCACCACAAACAATTATAATAAAAAGTAAATGAAAATAAATATAAGCAAGAAAGAAAATGTCTATATTTGTCATTCATTGATCATAACATTCTCTTTAATTAGAATTGCAATCCCAGCCCCATTTTTTAGGGTTCTTATCCAATGATTAGTGTCCTTATAAGAAGAAGATATTTGGACATAGAATACACAGAGGAAAGAGATCATGTGAAGACATGGAGGAGGATATCACTATCTTCAAGACAAGAAGTCTCAGAAAAAATAATCCTGCTGATATCTCGATCTTGAAAATTCTGGCCTCCAAATTGTGAAAAAAATAAAATAAAATAATAAATTTCTGTTGGTTAAGCCACCTAGTCTGGGGTACTTTATTGTGACAACTCTATAAATTTATATAGTCACTCTCCCAATAAAAAATGAAGCTTAGAGGAAACAAAAAAAGAACTTTGTAAATGACAAAAAATGAAAATAATTAGCAGAATCAGGATCAGGTTCAGTTCTTGAGATGCAAGTGAAAAATCTTTTTTATTCTACCTAATCTTTACCGTGAAGATTCTGCTTGATAAATTCATCTGAATTCCTATAATGCTTATTATTTGAGTCAATTTGGAATGTTGATACCACCACAGCCATTTATTTTTGTATTATTACTTCACTATATTTTAAGCTCATAGTAAGAAAATACTATATCTCTAAATCTTTATACTTATGGAATCTGGAACTATGACTTAAAGTTTAAAAAGGTTTCAATAAACATGATACTTAAAATATAAATTTATTTATATTTTTAGAACATTAGGAGGTAAAAACCTATATTGAGAGAGTTAAAATATATTTAAGGATATTCATGTCACAATGAAAAGTATGTGGGCAACATGTTTCGGCAACCTATACGATGCTTTTAGTTTGATTGTAAAAAAATTGGCAAACATATCTCTTTAGTTTTTAATGTGACTTTTTTTTTTTTCAACAAAGGTTTTCCTGCAAACAGATTTTTCAGGTCCATGTATAAATTAAATATTATGTTTTGCAACTCACATGTAACCTTAAAAAAATACTTTATATCTTTTTCAACAATCCAGGAACTGACATTATTCTAGATTTTAGCCTAACCACATACGTAAACACAAACTTTACAGTTAACCTTTTGCTTCTTTGTGTGAGATATGAAAATCTCTGTTCAAATATTTATTTGGCTACTTACTTTTATTCATTTGTGCATTCTATTCGCCTGATAATATCCCACTATAAAGGTCTTAGGCATAATTCCTTAAAATGATGATTGTCATGGTAACCATCAGCCACAGTGTACCATTACTACTGGTAGTTTCCTTTAGAATAGTCAGAGCTGAAACAGCAAAATTAAGATATAAAATAACATTGTACCCCAATAAATTATTTAAAAAATAATAGATTTGTAAATTCTAACATTTCTGTTTGACACGTTGAAACATTGTTAGCTTGCAAGACATAAAAAACTATTAAATAAAAATAAGTGCATGCTGAAATAAATTAGATTTCAAAAGCATCATTTTTAATAAAGGCTTTTTAACTGCCTCAGTCTGGAAATAGTCTGCAATCTGGTTGATAAATATGCAGCAAATGACAAATTAATATGTGTTGGCCCTCATCAACATAGGAGACAAATGTTATTATAATGTTTTGGACTCTGCTCAGTTTTGTCTGTCTGGGGAGAGGCTGTACAAGTGGCAGAGAATCTGCAATTCAGAGGGATAAAGCTGCCCTCTATGTGAAAAGTATGTGTGCTGCACCACACAATAAAAAGCAAGAGGTTACAAGGCTTAGAGAGAAACAAATTTTATTGGTCTCCTAAATCCATCAAAACTCTTAAATATTAAAAAAAAAAAAATACAAGACTGAGGGCCCATCAGGATTTCTAAAGTCTCAGTGGAACTAGCAACTCTTTCCCTATGTATTATATATTTCTAAAAGTTAAATATTTGCCTTAATTTCCCTCACTTTAAATTTGCCATTTACTAGCTCTTAAAAATGAAATAAAACCACATTAATAAAATCAGAAATGCAGAATAATTTAAAATAATTAAAATTATTTTAAACACTTTTGCTAGAGTATATAAATATGTGATAAATCAATTGATTTTTCTTATAACTCAGAATATTTCCATAAAATAAATGTGTTAATTAGTTTTCTAAGATCCACTCCAAGAGAAAGAAAACAGTTCAGTTATGACAAACTTGGTGACTTCAAGAATTTCAAAATGTAGGCAAGTCTTAAGTTGCTAATAAGTACTATTCTTTATGGCATATATTATTTATATATTTATTCTCTCTCCTATATTTAAATCAACAAGAAATGATTCCTAGGATTTTATATAAAAGACATCACATTGTATTAACTAATGACTATAAAGTTATAAATATTTTTAATCCCAGATCTGTCTATTTATAATTGTATCATCTTGAGTAAGAATGGAGAAATTAATAGTATTAACTAATATACTTCGTCCAAAGATTAAATGAAATGCACATGTAAAACATTTATCTCAATCAAAGTCCCAAAGTAGTGATTAATAATATTGTGTATTCTTATTATTAAGATTGCTATGGTATAATTTTCTGTCTCTGAGTTTGGAGTGCATCACAACAATGGCACTTTTTCACTACGATGGTCTTGCTTGCCTTCCAGCCCAGCATGTCAAAGCAACAGCAGTCAGCACATTGTGCCACAACTATTAAATTGTGTTTGACCTCTACCATATTCAATTCCGATTTCCACCTAGTATGGAATCATTACTACATTTGGCTCCAGGTCTGCCTTCTCCCTTTCTGCTTAAAAATTGCTATGGGAGTTTGGGAATTGAGTTTGCTCAGACTTCGAGAAAGCCTAAAGCTAGTAATATTCTACAAGTGTGTCGCTGTGTGTCAATACTATTACGGCAAATATTAAAACACTCCTTATATAACAGACTTCCAAATTCTTGCCAATGGCACTTTTGGTGTGAGCTAGTCAGTACAACTAACAGCCAGTGCATGGAAATATTGGGGGGGGGGAATTTTTGGAAGTATTTGGTTATTATATAAGCATATGACTTGCAGCTTATTTTAAAATTGAGTTTACCAGACATTTTTATTGAGCATTTGCTTTGTGCTTTTATATAAAATATATATCATGTAAAATGTATTTTTAAAAGCAAAAGAGAATTTTAGTGCCTAGTTAAGTCATAGATTAGAGCAAAGTTAAGATGGTTCAACTTTTCCATACTCTGAGAAGATTCATTAATGCGAATATATGTCCTGAAGCTTGTATTATAAGAGCATAAAAAGAATGAAAACTCTTTGGTGTTATATAACATAAAAAAGCAGTAATTAGCATGCAGGAGTTTTACTCCTGATTGTGCTGTGTGATCTTTGGCAAATCATTTAACTTATCTATGACTCCAGCCCTTTATGTGTAAATGCAGAGACTGTATCATTCTGCAAGTTTTCTACTGCCTCTCTAATGCTAAGGATCTAATACTTGCTGATAAAATGAGACTTGTGTGTAATTAGCTCATCCCATAGCTATGGTGGCCACAGATCATAGAAGATGGACAGAAAGCCCCAACAGCTCTTGCGGCAGGTGCACATATTTGAACTATAGTGTAAAGTAGCTGGGTTCTACTCAAGATCTATCAGTATCATCTATGTGAACTCAAACAAACCATAAAATCTTTCCCTCTCAATGTAAGAAGAAAGTTCATATAACTTCCCATTATCCTTATATTGTACAGTTGAGAGTGACAAATTACAAGCTTGATTTACAATAGATGAGTAACATTTTTGTAAATAAGATTATAACTGGTAAGTGTACTCAAAGGAGCAAAAAATGTAGGTTTAATGACCCTTTCTTTTTGTTTACCTAGTAATTTAAGTATCAGGGAAAATCTGAGTATTTATAGAAATCAAAAAAGGAGTGAAATTAAGATTTTAACCAACCAATTAACACTTGCCTATTCTGTAAAAGTTGAAAGTTGAGAAGTAAATGGGAAAATATCATTTACCGGGGCCCTTTTTTTCTATGCTGTACTTAACATTTTTTTTTCTCATTTTATAAATAAATAGGGAATCTGAAGCATGAAGGGGTTATATCATATGTTCAAAGTCAATCGGTATACTGTGCAACAAGAATTTGATTCCGTGCAAATAAGTCACTAAAGTTTGTGCTCTTTCCACTATGAATTACTAGGATAGGAGTCATCATCTTGGAATGCTCTTAATTTATTCTAATAATTAAGGTACTTAATGCTAAAAATGCTTTGGAATTCTTTAAATTATTTAAAATAAATCATGAGCTGCATACACATGCTTGCATGCGTGAATGTGCACACACACATGCACAACACAAACACACAGATTATTTTCACTATGGTAGTAATATCTTAGATAGTCTTATTCCACAATATTAAGTGGTTTTCTATTGTGTTCTAGGTGATTTAACATTAACATCATGTAATTCCTGTGGAATCTAAATAATATTTTATTACAGGTTGGCAAAAGAAGGAGTTTAAATATTAGGTAGAAATAAAAAGAGGACCATAGAAAAAATTTTTTAACAAGTTAATAAATGTCACTTCTATCTTACTGAGTTTGATCTTAACTTAATAGATATGTATGAATCTTTTGTTTACCATGTACATCATTAATAAAATAAAATAGTCTTATATACAGTAGGGGAAAACGGTATTTAAAAAGCAAAACAATAGAAAAGAAGTACTTTATTAAAAAGTAATAATTACAGTTTTATCTGACATTGAGAAAAAAATGTATAATAGTAAGATGAGAAAGCAGGGTTTTTTTACTGTGCTCAGTCTCTATTCTAAACACAAATGCTATATTTTAAATTAAAAGAAACTTTTTTGAATTTTTTTTTAATTTCACAGAAATTGAGCTAAGTAATGGTCTTAAAATTTTCGCAGAAAATAAACTAAAGTTTCAAATGGAGCCAAATGGAACAAAACCACACATAATTATCCTCAGCAATACTAAGAAAAATGTTAAAACCATTAGGCAAAACACAGACATACTGCATCCAACAAAGACAGACATTTTTTTAGTAATTAAGAAATTTGAAGAGTAGAGAGTAAAATTAAAAAAAAAAAAAAAAGAAAAAGGGAAAAAAAGAAACCAAGTATGGTGGGTGCTTAAATAGTGGGCAAAAACCTATTAATTTAACATTTTAATTTAAAAATTCTTAAATAAGTAGGGAATTGAGGAAAATCAGTGAGAGAGGAATCTGTTCTCAAAACTAAAGAGCATTTTAGCTAAATAAAATTAAAGAAAATTACTACCATATTTAAATATGTTGATAGTGTAAGAAATATTTTTAAAATAAATGTTCTTTATAAGTCAATCATTTATTACTTAGTAAATTCAATGTATGTGGACAATTGATGACTAACAACTACTGACTAATTTATTCTTTTACTATGATTTGAAAATTCAACCTTGTCATGTAATAAATTCTATTATTTTTGTGAGTCTTACATAGATAGGAACTATATTTCCTTTCATTAATCTAGTACACAAAATAATAATTCTTTAATTAGTCATTATAGTATGTTTTACTATCTCTTGTCATGTACCTCCTTGTTATTCTTAAAATTTATCTAATTGCATATTACTATGATATAAAACAAGCACCTCAAATTTATAAAAATAAATGTTTTAATTTGGTTGTAAATTTAATTGATAGCATGACTTGAAGAGAGTTTTCATTTCTATAATTAATACACTATAGTTTCTGATTATGTGGGTCTTCTTTAATGTCTTTTATTAAAGTTTTATTGATTTTAATTGATTTATATTGTTCTTAAACATTCCTTGTTAGAATTATTTCTATTTTCTTTATATTTTTTTCTCACTGCTGCAAATGAGTGCATTGCTTGCTTCATTTTCCACTGAGTATGTCTGGAAAGAATAAATAGTTTATATGGTAATTTTGAACAAACTATTATTTTTATTTCAATTTTTATCTAAAAATTTGATAATTGATAAGCTTGGATTTGGGGAATTTAAATTTTTTGTCTATGCCTTTATAATACTAATAATACTACATGATAATTATATATTTTCTTCATTTATTTTATATATTAAAATAGTTCTGGTAAAGCAAAGATTAACACTGGCAGTAGTAGATATCCTTGTTTTTATATATATAAATGTTATTGGATGCCATCTAAAATAAACTATTTACTGTTCCTGGTAGTGAACTGTTATGTATGTTTCATTCCATTACTCAGAGGTTTATCATGAAGACATAATAAATTTAATCTCTATTTTCAATATAATCAACAAATACTTATGAAGTACTTTGTGTCGAGCCTGGTAAAAGAAAATCAGTTACAGTGAATGATTGTCTAATGTGTGACTCTTTGTATTACTGCAATAAAATATACTAAATCACGCTATATTTTAAAAACTCTAAAGATGGCAGTATTTAAAATTTTAATGTATGTTTATAACAGAATAATGATTTGTTCTTGTTATATTTTCTAACAGTTTTGAAGTATTAGTTGTTCTTCCCTAAATTGAATTGAATAGCTTCACATATACTCCTATGTTTTGGGGAAAATGTGAAATATTATTAATTATATTAAGGTACCTAGCTTTTTTATTCAGTTTCTTATCAATGATCTTGGATGAAAAGAATTCTGATTTTGACTAAATTAAAATTCGGATTTTTTGATTGAATTTAAATTTTATTTTTTTACTTTCTTTTTTGTAGGTAGTTCCATATATGTGAATTATTAACTTGATTTCTGTGAATTTTTCCTTCTATAAAAGTTCATGAAGACATTCTGTTTTATTCACCTAGATACTCTTATTATTTTAGCTCTTAACTTTATATCAATAATCTACTTCAAGATAAGTTTAGATATGGGGACAATATGGATGATGATTTCTGTCTTCAGATAACCATCTAATTGTTCTAATACCTTTTGTTGAATAAAATTCCTTTTTCCTCATTGAACTTTGTAATTTTTGTCAGAAATCATTTGGCCATCACCAAAAAAAAAAAAAAGGGTAAACATATGAAGTGGTGGATATGTTAATTGACTTGATGAAGGGGTTCACAACATGTACATCATAAATCATCGTGTTGTGCATTTTAAAGAAATTAAAATTTTATTTGCTCATTATACCTCAATAAAGCTTAGAAAAAAAATATCACTGACCAAATATGTATGGGTGTATTTTTTAACTCTCCATTTTATTCCATTGATCTGCCTAACTTTTTAGCAAAACTAACTCTAATTTTTGGTGTACAAATTAAGGCTCTGATTTAATTTGTATTGAATACATAGATCAATTTAGGGAGAATTGACATTTTAACAAAATAAGTATTACCATCCGTGAGCATGTTATGTCTTCCTATTAAATTAGGTTTTACTTTATTTCTCTAAGAAATATTTTGTGGTTTTTAGAAGTCCTACAAATTATTCATTAAATTTACCTCAGAGTGTTTTATGGTTTAATTTTAATATAGTTAATTGTCAGCATGGCAACACAATCAAATTTTGCATATAGAATTTGCATACTGTCATACTCCTGAAATTACTCTTAAGTTCTAAGTTTTTGTCTTATTTTCTGTAAATTTCTTGGGATTTTTTATGTACACATTTATAACATTCCACTTCGAAAAAATACTTCTTGCTTTCAAATCTTTATGTATTTTTCTTTTTTCTTTTCAGTGCCTCATTGTAATGAATAGAAGTAGCAGTATAATGTTAAACAAAAAGAATAGGAGACTATGTCCTGGCCATATCACCATTCTGATAAGGAAAGTTCAATATGTCAACAATTTAAATGATTCTAACTTTAAGTTTTGTTTTTGTTTTTTGATAAATTTTAACAGTTTGAAGAAGTTTCCCAACATTTTTATCATTCTTAGTTTTCTGAATATTTTCAACAGAAAAGATATTAAATGCTGTCAATATTTGTTCTGCATCTATTCAAATGTACACATAATATATTTTGACTATCCCAAATTGCTTTTCAAATGTGATTCAACTTTTTGAAATTTCAAGCCATTGTAAGTGATTATTGTCTGATAATTAATCATCCTACTTGGGCAGAGTCATAGGAGGAGAGAGGAGGGCAGTTTTGGAGAAGAAAAATGGAGATGGAGGTGCTTAATTTGAATTTCTAAGTCTTTTGGACAATAGGACCAGGAATTCCAGTCGTAGTCCCTTTATTGTCAACTGCACTCAACCTTACGATCTACAAGTCCTTTGAAATTTCTTACTTTCCTAATAAGTTTCCAAGATTAAAATGTAACACCAGGAAGAAGCTTTGACAATAATTATATATATTTATGTTTGATTTATATGTGACTAAATAGATAGATAGATAGATAGATAGATAGATAGATGACAGATAAATAGATAGAAAGGATGATGATGATGATGATGATGATGACAGATGATAGATAAATGAAAGATAGATAAATAGATAATAGATAGATAGATAGATAGATAGATAGATAGATAAAAGTTTCAGAAACATATACTCAATCATCCTCCCTAATATTTTAATTATATTCCTCCAAATACATTTTAAAATATCTTAGCAACAGAGAACTGCTTTTCATTTTGGAGTGAATATTTAACCTTTTTTGTTTTGTTTTTGTTTTGTTTTGAATAAAATTGTGTATGGAGTATGTGTACCATTATACAATACCAAATTTCTCCACCATTACTACCAACTTAAAATAGCTGTTTCTCTTTTCCAACAATAATAAATTGTAATATTGCTACAAAACAATTATATGCATTCATATATAAGCTAGCACATCTCCATGTTTGTGCGTGCGTGCATGCGTGCGTGTGTGTGTGTGTGTGTGTGTGTGTGTGTGTGTGTTCTAGTCAACCAGGCACAGATTTATGTATGCCAATCACTAGTCTTACTTCTCCAGTTTTCACTTTTCTGTTCATCTGGCTTCATCAACCTTCTCAATTTGGTTACACCTTTCTACCTTCCAATAAAAATTGTTATTGTTATTATTTTTGAAGTTATAACACATTATAGTTATACCTCATATTAGCCTTTTGATAAGTTGCAGACATTTTCTAAATCAAAGTTCTTTTCATAACAGGTACAAGGAAAATGAAAATAGAGATATAAGAGTTTGTACTATGATAGGAAGGGTCTACTGAAATGAAATTTTAACAGTAATAAGAAAAGGATGTATAAAAACAAACATATGTATGTGTATGTATATCATATATTTTATTTCATATAATAGCAAAATTCTTGCAGACAAAGCCTGAGGTTATAATTTTAGAAAATGCTACTTTTTCTTTTTAAGTGGCCTTTTGCCCAACTTTAGCCAATAGTGTCAGTGTCCAATCAGATATCTTTATGGCCCTGTGTACCTTGGCCTAGCTTCCAGATGCCGGCACCTCCTTGCCTTCATCTGAAGGCTTTCTCTGGTCTCTGAAGTCCACAGAGAAATAGTGTTGCTCAGAAACATCCTTTAACAAAAAATTAGTGAGAATTAATATATGCATTCTTCAGCTCCCTTACCCTGCCAATGGAATACTTTTTAGATGCAGATTAACTCTGCCACCCAAGAGTTCTTTAGTGGTATAAAGCTCCTGTTGCCCTCAATTGCAAAGTACTTGGTAACAAACTTTTAAAACTACGTTTTTCCCCAGTGTCTCACTTTCCCACTTCCCTACTATTTGTGTTTTAAAATTAACTTCAAAATAAACTGTTTGCACTGGAATTGCTGCCTCAGATTTTTGTCTTAGGGATAATTTATTTAGGAAAAGTGGTACCATTAAAAGCTACCGGAAGTTGATCCTCAGAATGAGACTCAAGAATTAGGCCATTTGCCCATGGTTGTCAATAAGCACACTTTTGCTGATGTTAAGAGGAGGCTGTGGGATCACCGGAATGCTTAACCAGCACAGCTACTAAAATCCCAAGGATGGTGAATTGGGAAGTGATCGACTGGGTCACACAATATCTCTAATATGGACCTATGGAGACAGTGGCATTTCCAAGGACTGTGGAATAATTTGGTGGCAGTTAAGAGAAATGAATGCACTGAAAAAAAAAAAAAATTACAAACTGCATCTACCTATCACCTTAGGGCACAAGGTGAAAAACACAAGTTTCCCTGGCAATATTTAAAGAGAACTTTATCTTCTAAGTTAAAGGGTGGATTGTGTTGAAGAAACCATCCCAGGGCTTGGTTGTGAAAGTAAAGTAACAGAATTAAAAAGAGAAGCCTGAATTGAGAAGATCGGGAATCCTCCTACAAGGAAAGAAGTCCACATCCTGAGCAGATACTGGGACATTGAGTGGAACTGAGTTGAGGCATCAGAGTGGATGTGCTTGAGGACCTTGAACCCCCAGATTCCCATGAACTTTCTGATAGTGGTCCAATACCACTTGCTAGAAAATAGCAACCAACTTCTCTTGCATGGAGAGCTCATAAAAGCCCCAGGGAATGATGTTTTCCATTCTAACACCTACACCCAACTTCACTCATTGCTTCTACACAGATAACCAGTGTGAAGTCACAGTAAAGATCAAGAGGGAAGTATTATAACAGGATCAAGAGGGAAGGAAGTACTATAACAGCTTCTGGCAGAAAGGGGTCTTTCACCAAAGACTGTCAGACCTAGCTAATAACATGTTATCAATAAAGCTTTAGGTTTCAAGTTGGAACAGAGAGTGGACTTAAAGCTGAGCAGAGAGAGCACATTGATTTGTGATCTCTCTTACACCTTGTCTTTAAAGGCCTGGTGAAGACATCTGAAACTGATCCTAATATACAACAGAAATTGGTCATCGAAGCTTGAAAAATTAAGGGACAGATGCTTTAACTATCTTGCAAGAGTACTGTGGGAGGAATCAAAAGGGTTCAGGGTATAGTGTCTTAGTCATTTTGGACTGATAATACAAAATATCATAAACTGGATTGTTTATAAGCAAAATAAATTTATTTTTCTTGATTCTGGAAGCTAGAAGTTTGCGGTCAAGGTGCCAGCATTGTCAAGCATTAGTGAGAACCCTCTTCCAGGTTGTGACTTGTAAATACTTACATGGCTGAGAGCAGAAAAATGAAGAAAGCTCTTTCCTAGCTCTTACAAAAACAATAATCCTATTCATGAGGGCTCTGACCTCATGACTTTATTTAACCCTAATCACCTACCTTTATATTCATAAGATTTCAATATATGCATTTGGGGAGGGCACAGACATTCAGTCTATAGCAGGTAAAAATTGCATAATAAATTTATTGAGTAAAATATGGAACCCACTAGATGATTATACTGCCTGGAACGGCCCTTAGAACAATCTGTTTACTAAAATAATAAGGAGTCTGTAGGATGGGGGACACTGGTTCCGCTGAGAAATTCAGTGGTGTTTCTCCTTATTGGTGATGCTAGAAAATAAAAGATATTACTGTGGAACTGGGTTTCCCAGTGTTTAAGGTGATGCTTGACCCAGCGGCTCCACTGAATCATCAAGGGCTATGTTGGCATAACTGTCAAATGAGTAAACAAGGCCAGAATGCCAAAGGAACCCATGGCCTGACATGGTCTGTGGTGATGGCAAATGGGTCATGGAAAATCTAGAAGCAAGGTAAATAGATAAACAAGACATTTCTTGATCTATGGACCCCAAAATAATGAACATGTGGACTGAGACCAATGTCTACCAGCACAATGAAAAAATATATGATTTTTCAACCAATTTCCAGACCTGTAATAATTCTCAGATTTAGAACCTATGAATGGGAAGAGGAGACTGTTCTTTTAAGCCTTGCCACAGAATGCACATTATGCACAGTAGTAATTTCTCCATTTGTTCCTGCAGCTGTTTACTAGGGAAAGTACACTGCAGAGAAGAAACTGTCTTGACTATTGGATATGAGATCCTGACAATTACATCATAGCTCTGGTTAGAGTGGGGGATATGAACGCCAACTAATAAATGGAATTGTAGCCAGATTCATATCAGATTGTCTACTGAGTATTCAGAACTCACCCTGTGAGATGTAATCTTGAGCTCTGAGTGATGATTAAAATAAATATACTTAGTATCTGGAAAAGTCTTTCCTCGTATTAGTTTCTGTACCTGTGAAATGAGAGTCATAATGACAGGGAAAGGCAAATAAAAGACCCGGAAACTGGAACCTTCTCCAATTTTATTCCTCGCCAAGGCAATAAATCAGAATCAATACTTAATCCTAACTGCAATAGCAGAGATTAACAGCCACTCAAAGACTTACAGGGCTCACAGGTGGTGATCCCCATCACATCCCTGTTTAATTCACTGGTCTGGTCCCTAGTGATATCAGACAGATGATGTCAGATACCAGTGAACAACTGTAAATTGAACAAAGTGGTAGCCCACATAGCAACTACTGGTGAGATGTGCTCTCTTGACTGGATCAACACTTCCTATGTATTATTGATTGGGTAAATGTATTCCTTCTACCTTTTATCAGGAGGGAGAATCAAAAGCAGTTTCCATTCACTTGGAACAGATAGCACAGTACATCTATGCTCTTAGCTTCACAAGGAATAAACACAAGGGACCTGGATGAGCTGAAGTGCTGAATACAGTTAGGAGTTCTGTAGGGGGCAGCAGGAAAGGGAGATAATGAATATTCACAGCTGTAACAGAAGATATAGCTTGTGTCACCATTATTTCTGTTATAAGGATTGTTTGTTTAAAAGTGACTGACCAACCCTTTAAAGAATAGCTGACAGGGTAGAGAAAATGCATAGCGGGAATGCATGTTTGGAATAGAGCGAGTAGATGGAGGAGAGGGGAGTAACTCTGAAGTGCATGTTTTGCTGTTTTCAAGTGACTTTTAAATTCCTAGCAAGATTAAGGAATCCTGTTAGCCCCTCTGATAAAAAGTTTGCTTAAAACAAACTTATTTTTTGCTTCTTTTCCTTCCCTGTCTCACTTCTCAACTTCACTACCAGTGTTTCCTGGGATACCTCTGAAATCAACTACTTCCATCTGAATTCGTGTCTTGATTCTGCTTCTGATAAAAGTAAAACTAAGATATCAAGAATCAGTAAAAAAGAGTAAGGAACTGAAAATAGAGAAATGTGCCCCATGAATCTTAAAACCTCATGTTGGGAAAAACCGTCAGCAGTGTGCTCCCATAACTGCCTTCAACCCTGGTGAGGCAATTATTATCCTCTGCTATAGTTGTCTGTTTTCTAGCTTGAATTTCTAGTTATACCAAGCTCTTGGGATATTTCTCATTCTTTCTATAAATGATCAAAAGTCTCTGAAAATGTTTTGAAAAGCTATAAAGCTTCAGTAAAATATGAAGAATCAAAGGAGATGAGTGAGAACGTAGAAAGGTCACCTCTTCAAACTTATTGAATAATTAGTGGAGTTATTGATACATCTACACGGCTCCCGTGTTTTGTGAAATTGTGTGTATTTTATTGCCACATATCCCTCCCCTTTCCATTTCTCATATAGTTGAATTCCCATGTTATGTTACTGAATTATAAATAAATTAAATCTTTTTTCTTTCGGGACTTTAAAACATTTTTAAAGCAGTTTAATGGTAAAGAACAAAACATTATGAAATAGCTATGCTTGTAAAACAATTCAAGAAAATATTTTAATTATTTCTCTGTACTTGGAGGCAAGCTACCATCCCAGCCCAGCAACTTGCTCACTCTGTACCCTTATTCCTGTCTTCCTGTTGGTCAACTTCTCTTTCTTAGGGCTACCAAGGGAACTGAGTGAGATTGTGGAGGCCCCCAATACACTGGCTGCTCTGTTACAGATGACAACCAAGTTCGACATTTTTTCTTCTCCTTCCATTTAATAATACTAAATATTTGTGATAAGTTCATGAGATTTTAGTCTAAATATTAAATTGTAGTTTCCAATTTTTAAGAGAGAATTTATTTATACCACCACAACAAGAATAATACTAGAGCTTTGGTTTAAATATGAATTGGCATGATAAAAAGATAGCCAAGATTTGGCCTACAAACATTGCTAAGCTAATATATGAAAAAGAACTCATTTTTCCTGTGTACATCATGAAACAGTATCTTTTTTTTTTTTTTTTGTCTTTTCCATCATCCTATGTAATCTTAAAACCATTACCCTTCACATCTCATATGCTAGCCCTGTGCTTTGGCACAAGGCCATAAAGTATAAAAAAAGGAATACATTTGATGATAAGTGTCCTGATGGTGATGTTTCATTCTGTGTAACCATAGAGAACTGAATACCGTAGAAAAACATCTTTTGCTGCAGTTATTTCAATTGAATAAGCACAATTTTAACATGAATCTATTAAAA
This sequence comes from Eonycteris spelaea, assembly GCA_003508835.1. Lineage (NCBI taxonomy): Eukaryota > Metazoa > Chordata > Mammalia > Chiroptera > Pteropodidae > Eonycteris > Eonycteris spelaea. The sequence continues at coordinate 2,790,052 of PUFA01000067.1, read as the reverse complement.
AAACACTTTGGTTTTGAGAAACTGAGTATTAGAAATATGATGAGCATATTGGAGTAAGTTCAAAACTGAACATCAGGAGTAATTAAGGGAATGGAGAGATTGATTTATGAGAAAAGATTAAAAGAGCTCAATCTGTTTAGCTTGGCTAACGGACAACTAAGTAGGGGATATGGTAATTGTTTACAAGTACTTACAGGATGTAAATATCAGGGCTGCAGCAGAAATGTTCAGGCTGAAATCAGAAAGCCTGTATCACTCCAAGTTAATAAAGAGAAAATTTAGTTTGACTGCCGTCCAAAATTTGGTGGTAGTTAAGGCCTTTCAGCAAGAATTGTCTCTTAGGAAAAATGAAAAAACAAACTGGGATATTTAAATGTGAGATAGTTTTTGTGATTCTGTAACTGCTACATATTTATCATCAGCAATATTTGAGATATATTGAACATGCATCATTGTGTGCATGAAAATGGCTTTCTATCCTATTCACATGAACTACAGCACCTGAGAAAGATATTTTATAAAGATAAAATTCTTTAATATAAATGAATATAAATGAACATAATACATGTAGAGACACATCATTATTATTTAAAAAAAAATATTTTCTTCTTTTGTTTTAAAAAACTTTCTTTAGCCCAGATGAATTATGATTTAGTATGGCAATGGAAACACCTTGCAAATTCATATGCATCGATTAAAATATGTTTCTTATCATGTTTATTCACAAAACATATAATTCATATACATATTTATATAACATTATTAGTGTTATTAATGTACCAATGTATTTTTTAAATGAGTAGAATAAGAAATGAATGGAAATTTATTATGCTTATTTAAAGATAGCTTTATAGAAAAAATTATTAAGAGCCATATGCTATTGAAATATCTCACAAAAACATATGTTGTGATTATATGACTTGAATATAAAAATAACCATAATTATTTAAACAAAAATAATTTAATAAATAGTAATCCTATAATATTACTAGAGCTCGTATATTTTTACATATATACATATCATATATCTGTTATCTCTCAATTCCCCCAATCCCAGGTAGAAAATGTAATTTTTTATTTTTCTATATTTCTCTATAAAACAAGAACAGTGGCCCAACTATATTTCTTTCTCCTAGTCCCTACTCTGTTAGGTTTTGTAAACAATAACCAAATTGAAAGCTATGTTTTCCATTCTTTATATATATATTTTATTATTTACAAAAATTAGAATTAAATACGTGTTTGAGTTGAGAGAGCTTCTGAGGTGAAACAGAAATTCTATTTTTTGGTATAGATTGGCATTTAAATGAATTTTTTAAGTAATATATAAACTGTATTTATAAGTGTGTTTATTTATAATGTATTCTTTAATAATTTACCCTTGATTCTATCTGGAAGCTTTAATTCGAACTAAATAATCTATTGTACATATATTCATTGCCTAAAACTTCTTCTGCCTCTGAATCCATATATGTGCTGCTTATCTATTAGCTTCTCAGGAAAATCAGAGAAATTAAAGTACACACACACACACACACACACACACACACACGCACGCACACATACACACACGCACGCGCGCACACAGGGTAGTCTGAATCCTGGCTACCCTTGAGATTATTTTCTCCCTAATTGAATATGTATTACTTTTCAAAACAGACACAGAGAGTGGGAGTATATTTGTGCATATAATTTGTAAAATAATTTAAAGTAAATAAAGTGGTTTGTGTAATGTCTAAAAACATTCCTTTAGGAAAACTGTGTATAAATAAAAAGAATCATTGCAATTTTCTATAAAACAAATTATAATTTAGGTCCTGAGTTATATTACCATAAAAATATATTATTGATATTTTAAGTATTCATGATATTTATAGTAAACATGTATATATTTAACAAATTATAAAGTTACACATTGTTTTCTTGTAGATGAACATATAAATTGAACAGCAGAATGCAAAAAGAGTATATATAATGCCAAAATGAAAACTTATGAATGCATTTGTCATATGTAAGATTATATTAGAACAGAAAAAGAAAAAGACCTAGCAGAATTTGTAAATGTAAATGAGGACCTGTAAAAATTCATTCTTTTCATAAGCTATAGACATTTAACTAATTTGAATGCATTAAAAGGGGTATTTAACATATTCATAATATTACCCAGCCATCTGATCTCACTTCTTACATGTCCCTGGGCACCTTTTCCAATAGTATTATACAAAATTGTCTCTCTACAATTAAAAATGTATTTTTGAAGTATCATCATTACTCTATTCAAGTTAATACTGCTATAATGCCCAATCAAATCTTGATTTATGTTAGATGATGTGTCCAACATCACGCTTTCTCAAACATTCTGGAATCCTTATAGATTAATTTATCTTCATGGCAGAAAGGAAAAAACAAAACAAAACAAACAAAAACAAAAACCATCATTTCTACTACAAAGGATGAAGACTATAACTAAATCCTAGCAAAATAGTTGCTGGAGTAAGATTTGATTACCACCTAATTTCTATCAATTGTTCCAACGATTCTAAAAACATTGAATAAAAAATGAAAATATCCATTCCTAGAACAGAGTTAATCCCTGAGTATTGAACAAATGTTAATATTATTACATTGAAGGCAAATATCCTAAGACTATACATGGATTTACACCATTGCTGGGTTATCATGACAGATGCAGGATTGTCTAAAAATCATTCTGGGTTGCCTGGACCATAGATCAACAGAAACATGGGTTTCCACCTTCTCCCAGCATGAGAATAAGCACCCAAAGCCAACTTCTTACAGGATAGTGATTTCAATCCTTTGCTAAGGCTGTTCCCATGAATTTATGTTTTCAGGTATTAGAAACCAGCTTTCTGAGTTAATACATGCAATCAATTGCCATACAAACCTAGAATGATAACTGGTCAAGTAGCTTTTTCAAATTCTGACTGGCAGTTTGCTCCCATGCTCACCTTCTAAGCACAAAAAACAATAGAAATGACATATCTAGCAATGTGTCATGATATAGATATTCCATACTATAAATAAAATGAGAAATGGAGGGTGACCTTATTTATTTAAGTTTTCATAATGAAACTTGTTTCTGATGCTATACCATGTGATACTGCAGAATTTGTTCCATATATTTTCCTAATGGCCGCAAGATTTGTAATGACAAAAATGAAGACCTCAAAGGTATGCGTGTAAGGGGTGTGATTGGGAAAGCAAATTAGAACTATCGTCACCGAGCAAAACGATTGGGACACAGAAAAATATATAACATTTTAGTCCAATAATATAGAAAATAAAAACAAATCAGAGGAAAGTAAAAAAACCCAAATAAATAAAAGGAAATATATGCTTGTGTTGTACCCTATTCCACAAGATCCAGCCAGCACCAAATCATAGAAGGAGATAGCTGTGAAAAGGACAACAGAACTCAAATTCAAGTTCTTTGGTCATTCTTACACCACCATATGCGTGTGATATTGGACGTGTTATTTCCACCTTCTAAATCTCCTATCCTACAGAGCCTTTTTGAGATTTGAGCTAATACATTCAAAACAGATTTGTAAACCAAAGTTTTATACATCTGTAAGGTATTATAACGTACTTCTGAATTATTTCAATCTGCCAAGATGACAGTGTATCTTCTTATTTTACTTTCCTTCAAGAATTAATTTATCTTTTTTTCCACAAGATCCAAGAAAGGAAGATTAACCCAGATAAAAAAAAGTGAAGAAAGAAGAATATTAAAAATAGAAATTACACATCTATAGGAAAAAAAAAGCCCAAATACAAGAAAGATAAAACACTTAGGATTATTGCTTCTGTTGTTGGAGGGTGAGAGTAAGGTCAAAGATTTTAAAATCTTGTCCAAAGCCTCTCAGGAACTGATAGTCCAGCCAGACTCTCACATCTGGTTAAGCTCAGTGGCTCTCACTGCTGTGGTACATTGACAAGTTTTCAAACCTACCAAATAAAAATGAATCCTTTTGAGTTAAGTCTGGATAATAGCATGTGGATTATCCCTTTGCTGATTATACTTTGTTGACATAAACAGTGTCATAGTTTACACTAGCCCAACAACAGCTAGTAAGGGGGAGAAATAACTTTTAAATTTATTAATTACTTCCTTTTCTCAGAGGGTAGAGTATCAAGTCGATGAAACTAGAATTCTAATTCAAATGAAATCACTTTATTAGTTTAAAAGAAAATGAGAATTCGAGAGCATAGAAAGTGCCATGTGGAATGGATTTAACAATAAAATGATACAAACTGAACATTCAGATTTCTAAAATAATATACAAATCAAGTGTTAGTAATTGCTAAATATTAATTAATGGGATATTTTCTTATACAAAGTAAATATGTCACTTGATCTAACAATTAAAACATAGAACTTTTATCATGTGGGATTCCAAGACCACATGGGTGGTCTTACCAAGTGTGTGAGGAGAATATATGCTTTTGGAATAAAAAGACTAACAAAGATAGGAGCTTCTACTTGTCATGAGAAAATTAATGGCAGCAGTAGGAAATAATTATTCAGTAGATAATATAAATAACAACGAGGCATAAACTGAATAAGTCACAGTCATTATCTACAAAGAGCATGCTGGAGAAAAAATGGTGCTTTGGGGTGTGGTTTTCACTGTCCAGCATTCATCTGCTCTCCTTCTTGTTGATAGCCTTCCAGATTTCCAATCATTCACATTTTGAGCCAGGTGAATTTCAGAGGGTTGGCACCATAAACAGCTCAGGTTAGTCCCAATTAAAATCAAGTCAATCAGCAAGGCCCATCTTTTTAGCCAGGATAATTTGTTTTTGGAGCAGCATACAGTCACAGTCAATGAAGTGCCCTGGGATACTTACTGGTGAGTGAAAGTTCATATTATTCTGTCTTCTGTAGAAGCCCCTGAAGGAGACACTCCCTCTAGCCCTGGATATTATGATGTGAGAACCCGAGATCAGGAATACTCATATTCATATAACTGCTCTCAGAACAACCTGAAAATAACACTGAACCAGAGAGGGGAAAAAGAGAGAGAAAAAAAGAAAAAATGAGAGAGAGAGAACTGCAAAGAAATGGAATTTAAAACTAAATGATAAAATTGGAAGTTCTGAAACAAAACATATTTAAACTAATTCTCTCCATGAACTAGTCAATAAAAGAGAAAGTAAATTATTATTTTTGTTTGCTTTTTAGTTTTGTTAGTTTTTTTTTTTCTCTCACCAGAATTATAAAAAATTCTGTATTGTCACTCAGGAATACACATAAAATAATGTTTAGTTGACTGGGTTTATGGAAATTGGAGACTGCTGCCAGCTCTATCATTAACTTGCTGTAATGCTAAAAAAATTATTTAAACTTTCTTGACATAGTTTTATTTTCTGCCTCTATTTCTTCTTTTCATTTCCCCTTCTTTTTTTTTTTTTCCTTTGGTATTCATTTTTTGGTATGATTATAAAGGGCCAGAAACTGAGATTTCAAGTAAAAAACTGAAAACATTTTCTGATTTTGACTTACAGAAGAGTAGAAGTGACATCTATATGAACAATTTAGAGCAATATTATCAGTACTATAAAGTCTTCAGTCTTGTAAAATGCTGTGGGAGCTCAGAGAAGTCAGTACATCATTCTATCTGTAGAAGTCAAAAAATCTCTAGTAGACTGTGATAATTACAATTGTTCCACTTTCTTTCTTCTTGTAACAAATATGTCTTTCTTATAAAATGTTCAGTCATTATCTCATTTCGTTGAGGTGGTATTGACCATATTTCCTACTCCCCTACCACCGTGGGCATGTAATCCAGGCCCAGCAGTCATCAATTTCCTCATCTTATTCAAACATTTATTGAAGAACATACACATACATAGTCATCAGAACCTAAACTGTAACCTAGCGTAATCGTGTAAGGGAAAGAGTCAAATGATTTTGTTATATACTTGTATATAATGTATAAAGGAAACTGATATTTAGAATTACTTATGAAAATTTGACACAAATCAAGAAAAAGGCATATTAAAAGACTATTTAAAAGGAAAGGAGAAAGAAGAGAACAGCAGAAAATATGAACCTCTAATCATATCACATGAACACTTTGATAAAATGATGCCTTCAATTATCTTTTACTAACAAGCTTCATAATCCAACATGATGCCTGTATAAGTAGGAATTTTGCCAGTAGGCCATAAAAAATTTTAAGAAATAAAAGTAGGTTCAAAAATGAAATGATGTTTAAACAATTAATCATAAATTATTAATGAGGATTCCTGTTTGTTCTGGCAATATGATAAAATATGTAAACTCAAATAGCTGTGAGTCTAACATTAGAGATACTGATTGAAAAAAAGAAACACATTAAAAGAAAAAAGGGAAACCTTCAGTGCCAGAAAAGGAAAAGTATCTTAGACTGTAAAACAAAGTGGTTACTATGTGAGTTTATAATGGGTTGTCACAGTGGGGTCTGTGTGTGTGTGTGTGTGTGTGTGTGTGTGTGTGTGTGTGTGTGCGCGCGTGTGTACATGCATGTGCATGTGTTTATGTGTTTGGTTAGTGATATGAGTAAGTCTCAACAATCTAAGGGCTTGGCTTTTAATAATAATAATTAGACATAAATTAAGATTTAAAGTTGCATGAGATGGTGAGTTGAAAAATTCTCCAAATAAATTTTGGACCTTAAAGTTTACATCTTTCTTAAAATAATAGGCCAGAAAAAATTATCTCATAAGTAAGGAAAGAAATAAGGACTGATCAGTATTGATCAAAGCCCAAGTAGGGGGAAAAAAATCTTCTACTGTAATTTTAAATTTAGGTTCCTATCATTTTTTCATTTTGGAGTTCAAAGTTATACTACCTGCACAGTTCAAAAATTCTCAAGAAATGTAAGCTAGAAATTAGCAAAGCCACTCTCGAGGAAACTATCCTTAATTCAAACCACACAGAACATATAAAGACATGATGTCAAACAGGGATTCCCAACCCCTGGGCCATGGCCCAGCATCAGTCCAGAGCCTGCACAGCAAGAGGTGAGTGGTGGGTGAGCAAGAGAAGCTTTACCTGTATTTGCAGCCGCTCCCAGCACTAGCATCACCATCTCAGCTCTGCCTCAGATCATCAGGCTTTGGATTCTCATAGGAGCACCAGTCTCTGATGCCAAAAAGGTTGGGGACTGCTGATGGAGAAATTCACATAAAAAGCAACTCACCATGAGAAAAGATACAACAGAGACAACCAACATAAGGATGAGAATCCAATTTTCTCAGATAAAAGACAATATGAAAGAAATGATATTATAGGTATGTTAAGAAATTATAATAAAGAATGTAAAAAAGGAATCAAATGTATAACAGAAGAGATGTGATAAAAATAGGCATATATTTCAAAAAATAAATAAAATTTATGGAAATAAAAAAATCAGAGATAAATTAGATAATTGGAAATGTCACATTTTTAAAAAAATGTCATGTAAAAGGCCAAAAAGGCTTTTAAAAAAAAGTAAGTTAAAAAGATATTTAGCATCACATTATTAGTTTATTGCAAAGATATGGAGCAATAAAAATTCATTCATTGTTGGTGAGAATGCAAAATGATACAGCGACTTAGAGAATGGTTTGGCAGTTTCTTATAAAACCAAATATACCCTCATTATATCATCTAGCAATCTCTCTTTAAATGAGTGTGAATATCCACAAAAAAACTTGCACGTGGATATTTATAGCAGCTTAATTCTTTATTGCCCAACTTGGAAGGAATCAAAATGTCCTTTGCCAGGTGAATAGATAAATAAACTGATATGTCCAGATAATATTTTATTCTTCATTAGGAAAAAAATTAGTTATCAAGCCATGAAAAGAGATGAGGGAACTTAATGCATATAACTGAGTGAAAGAACACAATATGAAAAGAGTAGATACTGTATGATTCCAATTATATGAAATTCTGAAAAAGACAAAACTATGGAGATAGTTAGAAGATTAATGATTTCCAGGTGATTGGGGGAGAGAGAAAAAATTGTGAGAGTACAAAGGATTTTTTAGGGCAGTGAAATATTCTGTACAATACTACAATGAATACATGTCTGTAATTATTTGACAAAACTTACAGAATGTACAGCACTATTATAATGTAAATTGTGGACTTTTGGTGATTATGATTTGTCAATGTAGGTTCATTAGTCTTAACATATGTACCACTCTGGGGCAAAGTTTTGATAGATAGGGAGTCGCCGTATGTGTCAGGGAAGAGAGTATATGGAAAATCTGTACCTCAACTCAGCATTGCTGCTCATCTAAAATTGCTTTAAAAAAATAAAGTTTTGTCCTGTTTGCTTGTTTGTTTTAAATGAGGGAGGAAGAGAAGGAGAAGGAAGATGAGGTTAGGGCCATTAGAAAAAGATCAAGTAAATAACATAGGTAGTACTAGCACAAGATAAAACAAATATACAAATGGATTAAAATAGGGAGCCTGGAAACAGACAAACATGTATAATTGTGTTATATTTTAACTATGTAGATTCTTACCTTATATTAAATACAAATTCCACTTATTTTATGTAAACTATTTTTTAAATCTATAATTTTAGAAGAAAAGACTGTAGAATACTTTTATGACTTGGAATTTAAAGGATTTCTTAAACAAGCTCAAACATACACAAACAACATGCAAAGAAAAACTATCCACATTAATTTCAATGTACAGACCAAGGAAACTGAAAATATTTTTAGCTCCATTGGGAGGCCACTATGATCAATACACAACAAAGATATATTTCTATCACAATAATCAGATTAATTTTTTTTATAACTGACAGTACCACATTTTGGTAGGATATAGGAATATAAATTAGTTCAACCACATTAGAAAACAGTTTGACAGAATTAAGTATAGTAGAAAATTTCACTTCTGGCTCTCTACCCTAGAGAATTTGTGCTTACCAGCAAAGGAGATTTTCACATTTGTGTTCAGTGCATCACCCTATATAATAGCAAAAAAAAAAAAAAGTAGAAATCTCAACTAATTCTAACAGATTTGGGGTAATTATAGTGTTTCATTTATGTAGTGGAATATTTCAGAGGAGTTAAGTAAAAATGTCTATGTGAGTCAATATCATAAAATAACAATGTTGAGTGAAAAAATCAAATTATAAACTAACTTATGTATTAATCTATAGTTTATACTGATAGCAATAAAAACTACAATATGTACAGTTTGTAACTGATAAATACCAATTAAGGTGTTCATCCAGGGAGACTGTAAAAGATAGGATGGGTTTTAGTGGCATCTGTAGTGTTTTATTCCTTTAAAAAATAGAGAAACTCAAAGCTAATACAGCACAATGTCAACATCTGTTTAATCTTGGGGGTTAGAGAACAGGGGTATGTTATTTTCTGCATCGTTCCATATGTTTAAAGTGATTTATAATTAAAATAAAACACGGATGAGTAGGAATTAATCTGGTAGAAAAAGAGTGAAAATGCATTGCAGGAAGAAAAGGAATTCGGAAGCTCTAAAAGAAGAGATGGTTTCAGAGAACAACAAATAATTTGGTGTAACTTTGGTCTAAAATGTGAGTAAAGAAGAGGATAGGGATAAATCAAGTGGATCAGAGTTTGATAATAAAAGAGTCTAGGGTATTAATTACTCTATCAAATTTGGACTGCATCCTATGAGCCTGTATGGTAGGCAGAATAATGGTCTCCCAAGCTGTCTACATCCTAATCAAGTCATGAAAAGACATGAGGAAACTTAAGTGTATATTACTTAGTGAAAGACGCCAACATGAAAAGGCTATACACTGTGTGATTCTGATTATATGAAATTTTGGAAAAGACAAAACTATGAAAACATTTAAAAGAATATGCAAATATGAGACATTACATAGCAAAAAAAGATTTTGAAGATGTGATTAAGTTAAGATCCTGAAATAAGGAAATTTTCTTGGATTTTCTAGATAAGGCCAATGTAATTACATGGGTCCTTATAAAAGAGAGCAGAAGAGTCAGATTAGGGAAGGAAATACAATGATATTTGTACAGGTTAGAGTGATAGGGTATCCTGGCCAAGAATAGGGGCTGCCTCTAGACACTGGAGAAGGCAAGAATATGCATTCTCCCCTGGAGCCCTAGAAAGCAATCCCACAGACCCATTTTAGACTTCTTACCCCAGAACAGTAAGATAATACCTTTTTGCTCTTTTAGGTTTACTAAGTTTGTGGTCTTTTTTTTTTTTTTTTTTTTAACAGTAGCAATAGAAAACTAGTACAGCAGTGATGCTGAAATCTTGTCCCATGGAGGAACAAGTAGTGTTCTGCAATGTGCTGGCAAGGAGTTTGCAGGGGAAGGCAACCACAGTTGTAGTGTATGTAGTTGTTTATTTATACTTGAAAAAAGTAATTGCATTTAACATTTAACTTGGTTAAAAGAAGTTGGAGAATGATATTCTCAGGATCCACCCATCTTGTTGCAGAGGAGAAATACTGCATGATTCCACTTAGAAGAGAAATTTAAAATAGCCGAACATATATAAACAGAGTAGAACGGTGGTTGTCAGAACCTTGAGTAAGGGGGAAATGGGGAGCTGTTGATCAAAGGATATAAAGTTTTGGCCATTCAAGATAATTAAGTTCTAGAGATCTTCTGTACAACATTGTGCCTGTACATGACAATATTGTATTATATACTTAAACATCGTTTAAAAGAGAAGACCTCATGTTAAGTTCACTTACCACCACAGAAAATACATAAACAGAGGAAATAGAGAAGAAAACAAAAATGCAAACACACCAAAATTAAAACTCAAACCCTTTGTTGGGGATAAAAAGGATATGAACAAAATGTACCAGAAAAAAAGTGTGATAGTTATTTCAAGTTGTTAAGAGAACATCAGAAAAAAGGCTATGACTGTGGGAGATATCTATGAAGAAAAGTAAATAAAAATAAAATAAATAAATAAAATGTATATATTCTATTGTGTATTGATTTATATTAAATTTATCAAAAGTATATAATGTACTCATTTTTCTATAGTTAAAATGTATATGTTAAGTTATAAATGTGAATTTATATTATTCCTCTCCTTCTATTCTGGGCAAATATCAAGGCCACACTAATTTGTCACAGAACACCAAAATCTTGGAGAATTTGAAATATGAAGACTAGTTTGGGGATAGTATTTTAATCATTAAAATTTTAACCATTTAATTTTTAAAATATCATAGAGCCCTATCTATTAATAAAGCATTATGAATATTACTTTTTAGCACTAATACCTCACTCATGACTTAATTATTATGTTCAAAGTTGTGTGATTTTTCACAGTAAAACTACCAAAAATGAAAGTATGTTTTAAAAAATAAAACATCAAGAGTTGAAAGCAGCAAGTAAAATACATATATATTTTTCTATTCCTATTACAGTTATTATATCTTTCTTATGGAGTAAATTTCAAAATACAGAAAAAAAACGTTTTGTAAAATATCTTTTTAAATTTTATGTCTAATCTGAACCTGAAATATTTCAGCAAATGAAGAAAATATATATACAACTCTTGTTTGCCAATTTGACAAACTCCCCAAACTTCCAGTGAACAAAATAAAAGAATCTCAAATAGAATCACCAAATCAAATGAATAGTTGTTATACATAGTAAAACAGAAACTAAAGTGCCAGATTTGAAATAAATTAAGGGTTAGAACCTTGAGTTAGCTGAGTTTTAGTCTAATGTCCAACATAAGTGAGGTTTAAATCCTTGCCGCTGTAAGGATTAAATAAAATATTTTGATGTGAAATCACTAAATTGTAAAATGATTTATAACTGTTAACAATTATACTGTGATCTACCAATTATGATAAATTAAGACATTAGCAATATTAAAGAAAATTGAAAATTGATTTGCAGAGAATCTTTAAAAGATTAGAGAGAGCAGAATACAGGTCATATTTTCTAAACTACATTTTTGACACTTTAAAAGTCATTCTCATTCTCAATGTGGGCAAGTTATCTTGCAAGAAAAATAATGCCAAGATCAATTAGATTACCTTAACCTGAGATAATGTGGTAGAATTCAAAGGTAGGATCTGAGCGCCAGGACTTTTTTTACTTCCTAGAAAAATTTGTCTTCAAGTGTTGAGTGTTTAGCTTCATCATATAAATTGATTCCCTTAGGCTTAAATTTTCTAATTAAGGTGAAATCCCTCAAAAGTTTAACTTCCTTTGCATGTATGTTACAAATTTTACGATAAATATTACTCTAAAAAATTAGATTCATGGAGATTTAATGGAGTGAATTTATAAGTTCTATGTAAGATTCCTTACTATTTACTCAAAAGCCAAAAGTGGACGCTACTCAAAAGTAGATACACATAAAAAGTTTTAAATTCTTTTTCTTATTTTATCCCATTATTCAATACTTATTGGTTTAAATACATTTTAAAAAAGAAAACAGACAGAAAGAAAAAAAATTAAATATATTTCTCTAGTACCTGGCAAAAAGAAAAAATAGGTTTTATGTTTTTAGTCGGTTACAATCCCGATTAAAAAAAAAAAAAAAAACTTACACTGTGGAATAATTGTGCAGAAAAATCACAAAGGTAGTACAGAGAGTTTTTAAATACCCTTTACCCAGTTTCCCATAAGGTTAACATCTCAAATAATCAAGATACATTCGTCCAAACAAAGACATTAACATTGGTACAATACTATTAACTAAACTCCAGACTTTATTCAGAATTTACCAGTTTTTCCACTAACGATGTTTTTTGTTTGTCTATCTGTTTCAGGAATGAGTCTAGAATTCCAAATTTCTTTAGTGTAATATTTCAAAACTAGAAAATCTCAAACTTCTGCCTTTGACCAAGATGGCCATAGCCAAGGTTATTTCCAATCTGTGTTGCCCAGTCCTACATTTTTCCTCTGAAATGCAAGCATTCCACAGTCAAATACATTTGTTGTGTCAGCCGAGTCTGTTGTATCATTGATTTAAACAGAACAGATGTTTCTTACATCTGCATAAATTGCCCAGCCTTTGAACAATTATGAAGTGTGTATTTGGCATTTTTAAGACTGTCTCGCTTCAAATATTTGTTCTATGGTACAAGTGCTCTGAAATAAGCACTCTTCCCTAATACCACATGATACAATGCTTTCCCTCCATTGTCTCAAGTTTGCCTTGGCCTTCTTCACCTGACCCCATATTCCATACCTTGCCACAGTTTCCCTATTTACCATATTAAAATTTATCTGACCTATTTTTTTTTCCATTAGAACTCCTCTCTGCTTATTAAATAAGCTAATATTATATAAAGAAATAATAGGATAAAACATCAGGGTCCTCCTAATGCTTAAATTTCATTTCATCCTCCTTTGATATATCTCTGTCACTTTTCAAAGACACGGATTTTATTCTCAAAACCAAGAATTTGCTACACTTCCCTACAAAACCCACAATATGCAGTGAGGCCAACAGAACAACTCCCACAGGCCCAGCACAGACGGCTGTAGTATGTAGATGTCTCTTTCAATGATAGCAACAGCAAAAATAGTAAAAATAGGTAACGGTTATACACTATTCTAAGTGCTTCAGAAGTATCTGTTTATGTATCCATTTAGCAAATGAGAGAACAGAGGCTAGCAGTAATTTAGCAACAGTTCAAGCTCATTGAAACAACTTCCCATTGTGGTATTATCTGCTCTATTACCCCAGAGCTGCAATCATATTGGCTAAGCTGTCAGACCCAGAGCTTGGTATAACCTTGCTGGGGACTCATCTAGTTTGGATCTATCTCCTCAGTGATGATTTCTTTCACTGGAACTGAGTGTTTTTCTGTTCCCAAAAAACAATGATGACTTTGTGTTATGTCCACAGTTGGGGCAGATCATGCTATCTCTGGCAAGACTGATGAGACATCAAAGCCAGCCCTAGGAATCAGAAGCCATTGTCTCTCTTTCCAGATGATCTAACAGGAGTTATTACTTCTAATTCTTTTTTGTTGTTGTTTTATTTGTTGTTTGTTTGTTTGTTTGTTTTGGTATCAAATCAATGCTCTTCTCAATTCACTTATTTTCCTTTCATCAGTTTTTAAAACTGTCTCCACATCTGTTTCTTTCTCCAGCTGTTATTAGTTCCACTGAGAATGATTTCAGTGTCTTGGGTCAAGCTAGTGGGTTTCTACCCTCTCATTCTTTAACATTACAAGGACCAAATTTACAACTAGTAGAGCACAACATTTCTTCTCCCTAACACAAACAACAAATACTTGTATACTGAAACTATTTATCCTAGATTGAGTTCATGTGGTTGTCGTAAACAGAAAAGATATATGTCCTTTAATAGGATCTCTTTAAAATAATTTCTTTACCTAGAGGAGTAATTTGTAAGGTGGTGACATAGGTCTAATAATATATCAGGGGTAAAATATGGCAAAGATCCCCTCCATGCAAGATTTCTATAAGCAGGAGTTAGGTAAAGGAGTGCTGGTCCATTTTCAAGAGGTCCAAAAAGTTCTGAAAGCCACTTTTCTTAACACTGTATATTCATCAAACATCGCTCTGCATGCGCTGTCACTGCAATATAGTTCTCTAAGGTCCAGGTGAGCAGAAATCAATAGAGCAGAGACAGAAAAGCACATGCATAAATATGCTATTTTGTGCAACAAATTATTTACAGTATTGTGACTTATTTAGTGATCACAATGGTTTGCTCTATGTATAACAAAAACATATCAAAAGGGATTTGACTAGGTGGGTATTACAATACAATCCAGTTAGAAAAATAATGAAACAACTTCACAGTTATTTAGGGCACTGACAAAAAAAAAAATCATTGCAAAACAGTCGGTAGCTACATTGTTCATCAAAAAGAGGCCCTGTAATTTCTCCTACACATATCTTTCTTTAAACCTTCAAGAGTAATATGTATTAAGAATAGCAATGGCAATTTAGAGAATAAGCATAATTATTTACATAACAGGAGAGGGTGTGGAGAGTGCTGTGATTTTTCTGGAATTTCTTGTGGAATTTTTGAAAACCCTGAATAAATAAAAGTAACTAGCTTTTCAGATAGGCTGAACTCATTAGTATATAACAGTTTTATTTTTTATGGCTATTGTCCAAAACTATCTTTTGTCAAATTTCCATTCCTTGACTCTTAGGAGTATCCTGGGGAAATCTAACAGCTTTCTGCTCATTTTAATTCCAGCTGGTGTCAGTTAAAAATTGTAGCCATTGTCCATTGAACATCTCTATGCGTGTCTTCTAAGGGCACTCTGTAGCTGGACAGCAATGAGGAATGAGAAGGGTTGTGGCTTTTTTTGCTTTTTATTTCTTTCCACCTCTCTTCTACCTTGCTCTCCTTCAAGGCTAATAGGTGAGTTCCTCAGGCCCCTTTCCTTAAAGAGATCATCTACTTGCCAGGGTTCCCTTTACTTCCTACTTCCCCTCAGTTCCCACCTTTGATCATCTTGCATGTCCAATTAACTTCTTGGGGAGCAAGATTTTGTCAAGATAACTAGAGCGAAGTTACCTTCTGCCAAGATCATTTGTCCCAAAGAAAAATCTAAAACTTCTGTTTCAGAAAACACTAGGAGCACAGGTTGTGCCCACTGCTACTTTTCTTCTGTCATGACTTTGTGGCTCATCCAGCCAGATCCTTGGTTTTGGGTTCTTCAAGTTTGGGACAGACACCTGCTTCCATCAGAATGAACACCAAGTTCCTGCTATGCATTTCAACTTTTCCAAGAATTTCCTAATGTTCACTGCTTCTGTTTGAAATTTGAGACGTGGCTGATAACTCAGCAAGCATCCATTCAGGGAGTGAAGTGTCCATCTTCTCTCATGCAGATTACTTTCACTTTTCTCTGTGTTATTTTAGACTGCCTCACTTTGGCTGAAATGGAGAGAATTGTGCATCACTTCTCTCCCACGGAGATGGGCTGAGAAATAACACTGGCACTTTTTTTTTTTTTTTTTTTGGAAAGTGAAGTTTTTGCTACTCATTTATGTGCTGTAGAATCTGATCATCACTGGACTCACTTCATCTTTTAAAAGTGGAGCTTAAGCATCACCCAGCGTTAACTTTAAGGTTTTAGCCGATTTTGAGACAACAGGAAAAGTTCCAAGAGATTTTTTTCAATTATTCATTTCACCTATATACATATATAATCAAATTTTAGTAGGTTAGCCTAGCAAATGAGTCTTGTACCATGCCTGTAGAAAAAGACAAGTATAAATTTTAAGCAACTTCTAGAAAATGCCTCATTATTTCTTACGTATTGTGTTGACTCAGTGGTGGTCATTAGACAGACCTAGAATGTTTTCCATTGTGTCACCACTTCATGTTCACCCTTTACCCAGCTTATACTGGACAGATCTTCTGTGCTCCTGTGTTTTGTCATTGTAATTTGTGGATATACAACTTTTTTGATAAAACCTGAAGCCTCTGAAATATTGCACAAATCCCAACCATTTCAAAACTAGCTTAGGTGAAAAAACTTAGAGGTTGGAACCCCCAGACCCTCACTTGGGAATAGAAAATATCCCCAAACTCATTAAGCAAAGAGTTTAAGTGTGTTAATTCATTCTGGAAATCCACATCATTAATAGTAGTTGCATTGGTATCCCATCCCTTACAGAATTATAATTAAAACTAACGGAATGTGGTCAATACCTCAATCGGTAGTAAGTGTAATCATTAGGAAAAAACTCATAAGTCAGACCTGGGATCATATCTTCGCTCTACCTCTGCAAATTGAGTGACCTTGACATGTTACTCAATTTCTCAGGACCTTAATTTCCTCAGCTAGAGAGTTGATATAATTATATTGTCTATATCACAGATTTATATTAAGGTCTAAATGTGTTAGTATACATAAAGCATTTAGAAAAGTGAGTGGCACATAGTAAATATAAAAGTGATTGTTTTTTACAATTAATATTCTTACAAATCACATTCATATTTTTATTTGATCCTCTTAAAAACATTGTGAAGTAACTTGGTTATTTTTATTTTCCTTCCTACAAAAATGGAATATTAATTTTTGTGTTTGTTTTTTAGAGAATTTTAAAGCTCATAGCAAAATTGAAGGGAAGCTACAGATATTTCTCACATAGCTCCTGACTCACACATGCATAATCATCCCCATTCTCAACATTGTCCATCAAAATGGTACATTACAAATGATGAACCTACCTTGCTTGATATATCATAATCACCCAAAGTCCATAGTTCACATTAGGGTCACTCTTGAAATTGTATATTCTGTGGATCTGAACAAATGCATAATGACATGTAGCCGTTATTATGGTCTCATACCAAGTATTTTCACTGCTCTAAAGATCCTCTGTGCTCCACACATTTATCCCCGCTTGCCCAACACTGGCAACCAATAATCTCTTTTACCGACTTCGTAATTTTGCCTTTTCCAGACTGTCCTATAGTTGGAACATATAATATATACCCTCTACAGGTTGGCTTTGTTTACATAGTAATATGCATTTAAGTTTCCTCCATGTATTTTCATAACTGATAGCCCCTTTCTTTTTAGCGCTGAATAATATTTCACTATCTGAATATTTCACAGTTCATTTATTCATTCACCTACTGAAGGACAACTTGGTTGCTTACAAGTTCTGGCAATGATTAATAAAGCTACTATAAACATCCATGTGGAAGGTTTTTGTGTAGACACACATTTTCAATTCCTTTTGGTAAACACCAAGAAGTATAATTGTTGGATTGTATGTTTAGTTTTGTAAGAAATCACCAAGCAGGCTTCCTATGTGGCTGTATTATTTTGCATTCCCACCAACAAAGAATAATCCTTCCAGAGCCCAACATGGTGACACACACAACAGGGTAGTGCTATAGCAGATCCAGAAAATGAAAATTGGTTTCTCCCAAAAAGAGAAACTGAATGTCTGAGAGACTGGGTTTTAATGTAAATCTCACAATATTGACACTCATATCTTCTAAACATAGCATTATATGAATGTCACTTATGTTTCTTATAAATTTTTATAGAGATTAATCTACAACATGGTAAAAACTGACATCCAAGTGAAATGCCAGATAACTATTATAAAACTAATATAGAAATCATGTAAAATATTCTAAGGAAATACAAAAATAATAAATGTTCCTTCATGGACATGGAATTATATGTATTTTTGTATGTATGCATTTCTATTTTATGTATGTATTATATGTGTTTTTATTTTATTTAGAGAAAGATTGAAGTTAAAGTAATAGCTGATCTGCCTTTCTGATTAACAATTACAAAGAACTCTATCAATGTCATACCTAAATTAAAGACTGGCTTTACATTCTGAAATATGTTTCACCCTGAAGATTATTATTATACTAGTATAACTGGCAGAGGTAGAAAACTGTGGATTCTTGGAATCTATGCAAACAATCCAGAGATGACACGGCAGTTCACAAAACCTGCTTTGAAGAACCCAAAGCTTGATTCCATAACAATATACAGTAAGAAATCAGGTGATCTCATTAATCTGGGAGGAGTTCTCATTGATATTGGTTTGTCATCATTTTAAACCAAATTTAACTTTGTGTAGCTACCACAGAGAGTTTCCTAGTAGTCTATACAAACATCCTGTTGATATCCTTCTGAGACACTGCCAAAGCCTTAATCATGATGTTAAAGTTTATTTCAATTTTATTTTTTTATTACTGAAAAAGAGTTAATAATCAGGATTCTGGAACTAAAGCGAAAATGTCATTACAAGGGATGTTTTTGTCTTCCTCACTAAGAAGGGGTCATGTGTCTACAGCAAGGTTTGGCTTTGGGCCATGGTCTCATCAGCAGTGAGCAGAGAATGCTCTCTGGGAGCCATGTGTCACATTTGGTGCATTTGAACAGAAGGCCTGGCTTCAGCTTTCTGCTCAGCTAAGTTCCCAGACACTCCCAGAGGCACACCAGTAGAAAGGCCACGGGCTAGGACTGCAACTTCTAAAAACTCTCAGGCTAAATTCATTATATATCTGGAAATTCTGGGGGAAAAAAATCAAGAAACTGGAATCTGAGGAAGTAATATACTTTTAAATTATTGTTTGGGAATTCTTAGGTGATACTAGAGACCTGAAGAAGGAAATATCATCACTGATAACTACTCTTAATGAGGCCTACTGAAGTGTAACTATGATATAATACCAAATTCAGGGTGTAAAGAATACAGAAGATATTGACGTGCTCTTTATTTCAAGAGATTTATAACCACTGAGAAATTAGTTACACAATTAGACTTTGGGCAAATAAGTCATTAACTGTATCTTTTTCATATTTTAGTAGACAATCTAGAACTGGGACAGTAATCCATCTAAAGTCATACATTTTGGAGGCATTGCTCTTTCTGAATTTTAAGGGGACACACAGGTAAGAAGGGATTAAGTCTCAAGAGTGCAAGGTCTAGGGTTTTATCCTACTCTGAAGTGATCAAGTTACCTGCCTCAGTTTCATATGCACTGGCAGAAGATACAGACGCATGAGTATGAAACAAAAGCAGTAGCAGAGCTACTCAAATCCATGGGATGATATGAATAGTGCCTACCAGGTGGATGCTTGCAAATGCATTAGGTTGTACTGCAGAAGAGGAACACTGAGCTTGAGAAATCTACTGCTTTTATAGATAGAGAAGTCAGTTTGTGCTTTATTTAGGAGTGGTTTCACTTCATTCCTCAGAGTCATTCATTGGAAACAGAACCCAGAGAAATTGCACAGAGAAAGAGTGGTTGCAACTGTACACTCTTGACATACCCAGAAAGAATGCCCAAGATATCTATGCCAGTTGGATTATCTTTTCCAGTAGTCACCTAAGAAGCAGTTATAGAGAAAATAGTAGATAGTAGAGCAAGCCATTTAAAAATATTAGGAAGAAACTAGAAAAGAGTAATGAGAGGAACATGAGAAAAGTCAGAAATAGTTAATGATAGATAAGAATGACATAAATTGTTTAGGTTAAAATATATGGAAAAAAAGCCTCACAAAATATGTAGTAGGGGGAAAGGGGCATGATATAAATATAGTCTTTTCATTTAATTTGAAATACGTTAACACTATCAAAATTTTACAAAAGGTAATTTTTACATAGATATTGAAATGTGAAATCAAAAATGACATCTTTTTTTGCACTGTTACATTCAAATCCATTGGTCTATCTTTCACTCTGAATGAAAATATCATTTGAAAAGTATTATTTTATTGAGGTATGCTAATATTTCCAATGTTAACACATTTTATTATATAATATTAAGTATCACATTAATCAATTGTATCACCAGTCTCATCAGAAGGTATCTAAGAATGAAGCAGTGCCAATCTCACAATGGTAGGGACGAGTTTTCAAGTTTCTAATTTTCATTTGGAAAGATCAAATTTTATCACTGGCAACAAATACTACCAGATGTATTTCTTCAAGTGGCAGGTTCAGTTTCTTGTTCATATCGAGAAAACGTCCACCAAATACTGAGCTCTGAATTAACATTTTTTTTCTGTCAGTCTTTCTTTCAAATAAAATGGTGCTTTCTGCAAAAGAAAAACAGATAGTTTGGCTTGCAACCCAGACAATTCTTCGAGCCAGGGAACAATTATCATAGTTTGTTATGCAGCATTAATATTTTAGAAGTGTTGCTATTTCATTACTCAGTAAATTAAAACAGCATTACTGGAGAGTTAAGATTTAATAAAAGTAACAATTTGTATGTTTCATCTAGTACATTCTTAAATATTATTTGTTTTGTTTTGTTTTCCTTACAAGTTCCTGGCTGTGAAGAATACAGTGGCTACTAATAGTTTGGTGGCACTCACTTGATTCATACTAAGAAACCAGAAGTTTTACTAAATTGCTTTTGTAATGTTGGTGCATATGTCAACACCATAAGGAAATAACATTTTAGTATTATTATGAAAATAGTTTGATTATTATAATGAATGTATCTAGGGGAAACTACATTTTGAGAACCGTTATTTTAGACAATGAAATTAAGAGTCTCTTCTTTAATTACTAAGCTAAATTTTGTTTTTATTTGCTTTTTTTTGTGTTGTTTTTATATTTGTTTTAAAGTCTCTGTTCTCTCTCTCTCTCTCTCTCTCTCTCTCTCTCTTCTCTCTCTTCTCTCTCTCTCTCTGTGTGTGTGTGTGTATGTAAACTCTACAAGTTACTATTAAGTCAAATTAAAAATTAAAATTTAAAAAAAATACCTCATTTTCTAATTGCAGAATATTTTCAAAGTCTTTGTTGACTCCACTCATTATTGTCTACTTCATATTAGTAAAGTAGATTTTAAGACTTTATTTTTTAGAGCAGTTTTAGGTTCACAGCAAAACTAAGGTGAAGATACAGGGATTTCCCTCACACACAGGGAGAGCCCCTCCCCACATTCTCAACATGCCCCACCAGATGGTGCATTTGTTGCAATGGATGAGCCTACATTCAGACAACATAATCACCCAGAGTCCATAGCTTATATTTTGGGTCTATTTTGAGGCCCTAAGAAGAAGCTGTGACTCCTTTTTTTTTTTTCACGTCTCTGTCTCTCCAGTCATGGAGATAGTTGATTATCCTCTGTACTCCTTTTTTTTTTTTTTAATGGATTCAAGAAGAGTTATCGATTTTTCAGTCTATTTAGCTTTTTCATTTGTTGTTAGGATGGTGTAGCAACTTGCAATTTTCTTACATACAGAACCAGAAACCAGAAGTATATTTAACAGAGTATATTTTGAGACTATCTCCTCTGCTTTAAAGAAAATCTGAAAAACCTCTCAATTTTTGGGTTCGACTGAAAAACAGTCTCCAAACTTACTCTATAACTACTTTCTCAGAATTTAGTAATCTACTTAAACAAAATAATTGTAGATATTTCACCTATGCACATTATCTAATCTTATATAGGCCAGTATTTTAGAGAGGAGCAAAAAGGTCAATCAATAGGACCTTGATCAATCTCATAATTTTCTACTATGAAGAATTTACAGCTAGTTGACATTTTGATTTTAGTGTAAACCCATTAAATTGGCAAGGCATGCGTTATATCCATTAATTGAATTTAAATATAACATTTTCACATAGTTAGAAAATGTCATGACATATAGTAATACAACTAATAGAAGTTACATCAAATTGGAAATTAAAAAGATAAAACTAAAAAAATACCAAAACTTTTTAAACATTTATGGGTTTCCTTGGAATGTAGCATAACCCAAATATTTACACAAAGTAGAGATCCCTTTGTTACATCTTAAATAATTTTTAAAAATATAAAGAATATTGGGAATTTTACATATCTCTTAGTATCAGATTAACATATTTTAGGATGGCTTACTGATAATAAATATAATTTGCATTTGTGTTATGCTAATTCATTACTAAATACAATTGAAAGTGTAACAGTCAATATAGTTTATGATCTTTCTTCAAATGTAACAGGATAATATTTGAAAATTTATTCAATTACTTTTCTCCTTTTTAGTTCCATTTTACCCTGGGTTCCTCCACCATTAAAATAATAGAGTTATTACCTAAGAGGGAAAACACAAAGAGGAGACAATAAACAAGTAGTCAAATAATTTACTTTGACTTCCAAAACAGGTTTTAAAGTCCAAAGTGAGGGCATATCTTGAATACTCTTTTGATTTATATAAATGTAGATTTGGAGGAAAGAAAAATATTTAAATATTTGAAAGACTCAAAGAATTAACATTTATAATGCAAGGAATATAATGAATATTAGAGTAGAAAAGACAATATATGGATATATTAGTCGTTTTCCCAATCAGATGGATAAAAATGCCAACAGATAAACAGGGAGAAGAAAGCTAGAGAAGTTCCTAGTCATTAGAGCATGATGATACCTGAGAAGGAATCCAACACTCCCATCCCTTGGCTTTATCCAGCAGAAAAGAGTAAAACCCATGTAATTTTACAGGAAATTTGAGAGTAAAAAAGTCTTCTATATCCCGATGTGCAGCACATGGAAGCTCCACATCAAGTATGGTGGCAAACCAGTAAAATAGATATAGTCTATGGGCATGAAGGCAGCTTTAGAAAATTCTGAGAATCTTGACCAGGTACAGATCAAGTCCCCTATATGGTGGTTGTAGCAGATGATATTTTCCAAAGATGACTGCAGTAATTACTCTCATTCCACACGCTGTTTTTGCATGTGACTTTGACAGTCCTACCATCAAGAGGTAGGGTTTGTGTTTATTCTCAAATCGGGTGGGCTTACAAACAGTAAAAGCGACATTATGTAATTCTGATGCTAAGTAATAAAAGTCAAACAACTTCTGCCTATTTCTCTTGGCTTATTTTTTTCTTGGAAGTCATCCATTCATGCTGTGAGGAAGTCCAAGCAGCCAAGAGAAGCTACATGTAGGTATTGGGCCAACAGGCCCAGCTGAAGTTGCAACCAACAGCCAGCATCAACGTTCAGGCATGAGTAAAAGAAAAGCCTGTAGATGATTTAAGTCTCCAGACATCGTGTATTTCAGGGGAAGCCCAAAATAGCTCAGAATAGAAACAAGCTGTTTCTATGGGCCTTTCTGAATTGCTTCTCCTCAGAATCCAAGAATGTAATAAAAATAGTTGTTTTATGTCATTAAACTTGGAATAGTTGTTATGAAGAATAAATAACTAGAACAGTGGGGTGGGAAAAAGATGTAGAAATGAGAGGGCTAATGGAGGAGAAGAATCTGCTCTTAGAAGAAGTAAGCAAGTTTCTAAATGCCTAGACACTGTGCCTCGAAGCCATGGCAGGGTTCTTAGACATCAGAGCCAGATTTCATAGTAGGTGGCCCAATACCTGGCTAATGGAATTATATCTTAATAAGGTAAACATTGGCAAGGACAGAAGATGGCAATAGAACAGACACCTTTTTCTGAATGTCATGACAATACCAGTTTCCTAGGAACTTAGAGAAACTGTGGAGAATGGAAGAAAAATATGAAATGGGAATCAACCAAGTTTCATTCTAAAATATTCACATTCAAATCACTTATTTGAATTAAGATGATTTAGATTTCTCTGCCACTTCAGAATTATTTTAAATTTAGTAAAAGATAAAGTCCAATTTTACCTATCTTAAATTTTAACTTTATAAATTTTCCTAAGTGCTAGCTAAATATTATTTTAGACATGCTTGTAGAAATGTACATTGCTCTGAGATGATATATCATCACATAACCTTTACAGTTTCAAATTTTAAATGAAAATAGTTTAGTTTGGCAAATTAAAACCCTACATTGAGGTCTTCAATGGTCAGTTTGAACAGAATTTTTGTTTGTTTGTTTGTTTGTTTGTTTACAAGGAGACTTTGGTTAATCTCAGAGATTGCAAGGACCTTGTCAATTTACAATCCCTTATTTTTTATTTTTTACCCCTATAGCACCTGTCTTCCTAGATCTTCTCCCATCCAAGTATTAATCAGGCTCAACCCTGCTTAGCTTCTGAGATCAGACAGGATCGGGCTTGTTCAGTATAGGATGGCCATAGACTGAACAGAAATTAACAGCCCTTTCTGTTTCCACTTTTTTTTTTTTTTACTGTAGTTTAGTTTAATTGTAGTAGTTGCATAAAATTTATCTTCTTGTTTGTTTATTTATTTATAGCATGCATACAAATTTATAATTTTTTCTCCTAAAGGGCTCCTGCAAAGAATATATAAATAAATAAATCTTCAACAAGAACATGACAAATTACCCAGTAAAAAATAGCAAAAAGCTCAAAAAATGAAAATAAATTTGAGCAACAAAAATATGTGAAAAGATGATCAACATCATTAATTTTCAAATAAATGCAAAATAAAGCCTTATTGAGATACAACCTCACATCCAACACAGTGATGAATTTTGAATGACTGCCAATACTAAATGTTGGTGAGGATGTAAGGAAACTAGAACATTTCAAACTGCTGGTAAGAGCACAGATTTGTACAACCACTTCAGAACACTGGTGTTTTCTATCAAAGTGGAACATAAACAGATATTATAGAACCAAGCAATTTCACTACTATATATAGAGCCAAAGGAAATTCATGCATATGTACACCAAAAGACATGCGCAACAATGTTTAAAGAAGTCCTATTCATCAGTCTAGTGACAGTTATAAGATGTAAGTTCTGCCCCAGTGGCATCCATACTTTACACATTCTTCTGCGTACCTACGACATGATGTAAGAGACTGGAAC
The DNA here is from genome assembly GCA_003508835.1 of Eonycteris spelaea. Lineage (NCBI taxonomy): Eukaryota > Metazoa > Chordata > Mammalia > Chiroptera > Pteropodidae > Eonycteris > Eonycteris spelaea. Next base: position 2,764,855 of record PUFA01000067.1, on the reverse strand, counting down.
TTGGCTCTCGCCAAAACGGCACATGACCAGGGTATTTCTGTGCATAGTTGGCTACAAAGAAGAACTCTCATCCTCCTTCTATCTGTTTTTAAATGTACAACTTAACTTATCAATTTAACTTATCATTTTAGCATCTTAACTTACCTTAACTGATTTTAAATGTACGATTCATTAATTTCTGCTTCCAGTTTCAATAATTCATTCTGTAGAGATCTAATATAAACTTTCAAAGAGGGTTTTTTTGGGGAAAAAAAGCATTAATTACTATCTGTAAATGATGTGTTCTAAGCTTCTGCTAGTGATACTGCCCTACAACCACGTAATCAGACTCCTCTACCAAATATTCTTTGACATTTGTGGAAAAGTTTATAAGATAAATGGACTTGACGGGGATGCATCTGTGTTCCCAATCCAAAATGCAGTTAACTGGCCTAAATGGGAGTTGAATCTATAGCCATGTATTCTAAGAAGCTCAATGTATCTAACATGATCAAATAATAAATTATTATCAGAGGCACTATCTCAACTAAAATTGATCAATGTCACGATAATGTAATCAACATGTTGATTTTTGTTTATGACAAATCCTATTTGCAGCAAATTCTAACTATCTGACATCAGTTTTATTCATTATATATTAATTAATTATGTTCAAATTTATGATAAAAATGAAAGTGCTAGTTAATTATTTTATCTGAAACCCGTAATTTCAGGCAAAGCTCTGAGGATTCCTTCTCCACTCTCATGTCATTACAAAGGACGTTAAATCCATATCCTCTTATGTTTCTCTTGAGTACCTCCCTAACTTTAATTCTTCCAGCAAAGACTCATCTTCATTTCTCTTTTGGAATTTTGGCTTCAGTTCCACACCACCAATGTCTCTCAAACTGGAGTTGTGCTGCCAATAATAGAAAACTGAGTGTGAAATTGAATACATTAGAGTGCACAAAACCTTTAGATATAGGGAACTTTAAAGAACCTGGACCTTTAAAGAAAGTATATACATCTTAAGCACATATATTATAATCTTTATTACCTTTTAAACAATACTATGGAAGTTGAGTTCAGTCGCTTCTCATTAAAATAAAAGACTCAATACCAAACATTGAAGTAGGTAATACATACCTTCTCTATTTTGTGATGAATAAATTATTAATGATTGCTTGAATCAGTTCTCAGAAAGAAAAGAGAGAGAGAGATTTATAATGCAGTTTCCTATCCAAATTTGAAAGGAGAGTTTGAGTAAACTAAGGGCACTGATCGCAATTTTGGGTCATTGTTGTTAAGTGTAGAAAGAGAAACATTTATGAAACATTTCTAATATTCTATTTCAATAACTTTTGAGCCATGGATCCCTTCGGAAATCTAGTGAAACTCATAAACCTTTAACATTTTTAAATGTATAAAATAATGTACATAGAATTACAAAAAAAAACTTATTAAAATGTAGCTAACGTATTAACAATAACCTCATAATTTCGAAGTGGTGTGTTTTTTCGATATCTTCAATAACTTGAATGCCATTTGAAAGTTTCTAATTTCTATTGTCAATAAAATCACCTAGAAATGCTTGTACTACTGTATTTAATGCCTATATTTAATATCAAAGAAAATGTTAAATTTAAATTAACAGACAGTAAAAATAAAGATACATTTTTTCCTCATCCAAGTCCATGAATCTCCAAAAGTCTATCCACAAATCCTTTTGGGTACAATGGAGCACAGTTTAGAAACTCCTGAATTAAATTTAGGCTACAGCTTTACTCTATCATAGGATGAATGGCTTCAGACTCCTTACTGATGTCAAGAAGAGCCATTTATCATAAAATTCTAGCTAAAGATGGAAAACAAAACAAAACAAAATTTAAAAGAAAAAAAGGATATGTCATATGTATCCAGCAACTATAAGCCAGAAATCATAGCCTGGCCTAGTCTCAAGAGATGGAAGGCTTGTATGTATTAGACTTCAAAAAAAATTTTTTTTTGAGAAAATGTGTCATTTTAAGCTTAGGTTACTTTCACATTTGATTGTAGAGTTAAAAACAACTGAAGAAAATTTGTAGATATATCAATTGAGCCAGGTACTATCTGTGTCTAATTTTGTATTCTTCCTCTACCTATCCTTCAAGTGAAATTTCTTCTTTGGTGAATTTCCTGTGTAAGTTTAGCTGTGCCAGTTACATAGGAAAGGAAAGTTCATTAAACATTCAGCACCTCAGTTTTCTCTTGTGTAAAATAAATGAGTTAAGCTAAACGATCCTTTAGGTGGACTGCAGTAGAAAGAGAATTAGTTTTGAAGTTAAATACTAGTTAAAATGTCCAATAGAATGCTATTACATAAAATATGATTTAAGAAAGCTGGAACCTAGTTCATTATTGTAGTCCCTCCTTATCCTCTGTTTTGTTCTCCGCAGTTTCAGTTACCCATGGTTAACTCTGGTCCAAAAATATGAAATGAAAATTCCAGAAATAAACAATTGTTGAGTTTTCAATTGTAGGCCATTATTATTAGCATAATGAAATCTTGCTCTGACCTACCCTGTCCCACTGGGACATGAATTATCCCTTTGTCTGAGGTATCCAGGGTGTAAACACGACCTGCCTATTAGTCACTTAGTAGCCATTTAAATTATAAGATTGACTATCAGGGTACCACAGTATTTGTATTCAAGTAACCCTTATTTTACTTAGAAATGGCCCCAAAGCCATTCGTATAACTTTTATTACAGTATATTGTCATAATATTTTATTATTAGTTACTGTTGTTGATCTCTTACTGTGCCTAATTAAACTTTATCATAGGTATATATATATATATATATATATATATATATATATATATATATATATATATAGAGAGAGAGAGAGAGAGAGAGAGAGAGAGAGAGAGAGAGAGAGAGAGAAAAGAATATATATAGATATAGATAGATATAGGTATAGATATAGATGATAGATATAGATATAGATAGATATAGATGATATAGATATAGAGATAGATAGATGATATAGATAGATAGATATAGATATAGATATAGATATAGATATAGATATAGATATAGATAGATATCAATGGATTTCAGTACTATTCACAGTTTCAGGTGTCATCTGGGGTCTTGGAACATAGTACCCGCAGATAAAGAAGAACTACTATGTAGAGTTGTTATGAGAATTAAATGAAATAACATAATACTTCTATAAGGCACACAATAAACACTAAATAATGTGACTTCATACTCAGATTTTAACATGCTTGAACTAGAAATACCTACTCCATGTGTCTGAAATTCCAATTTCTACTTTCAAATAAATGATTGTTATTGAAAGTACTATAATCATTGTGGTACAAAACATGTGAATGTTTTAGAGAAGTAAAACTACTGATATGTTTCTAAATTGCTTACATCATAAGTGCTGATGTGTAGAATATAAATGCTGTGGAATGTAGATGAGTAGAAGTACAGGAAGGAGCAAATAGAAGACTTTTATGACATGTTAAGAGACATGGGTAATAAATAACTTTAAATGTGAAGCAGAGAACTAAGAATGTGAACTACCCCTGTGATATGTGTTTAGATTCTTAGTTTGAGTGCTTCCTAATATTTTTGTAGGCCAGGAACAACACATAGAAAATGATAAAGTGTGTTCAGTGTGCTGGTGTGAACAAACCAGGCTCCTTTCAGTGGGCTGCAGCTCACTGGGTGGAACAGGATACTCCCATGGCCCTCCATCCCCACTCCCAGTACCATTCATAGTAACACTCACCTCAAGACACCTGTAAACCAATAGTACAGCAGTTGGACCTTTTGTCTCATATATACAAAATAAATTGATAATGCTGACTTGTCAAACAAATAAAACACATCATATTCAACTTTTAAAAATAGGTTCTTACCAGTTAAAGTTATTATTTGAAATATTCATAATGGGATACTAAATGAGAGAATTCCTCCAAATTCTAACTTATTTCAGTGGTAAAGCAATAAAGATAGAGTAGTGACACACAAGCGACATTCTAGATTAATTGCTAAAATTTGGTGTGCTTAGAGATGAAAGGACATATTTTCAGGAATATAAAATCTAGCATAATTTGCACTTCATATTATCTTTCTATGTGTTAGAGAGAATAACGGCCCACCCAAGACACATAAGTACTAATCTCTGGAACCTGTGAATATGTTACCTTACATGCAAAAGGGATTTTTCAGGTGTAATTAAATTAGAGGTGGATCTTGAGATGGGGAGATTATCCTGGATTATCCAAGAAGCCCAATGTAATCCTAAGGGTCTTTATAAGAAGGAGAATACATCGTGGAAGAACATGTGCTAAAGGAAGCAGAGATGAGAGAAAGAGAAAGAGAGAGAGAGCTATGCTACCAACTGCCTTTGAAGATGGAGGAGGAGTTGAGACAAGGAATACAGGCATCCTATAAAAGTTGTAAAAGGACAAGGGAATGAATTCTCCCCTAGAGCCTCTGGAAGGAATACAATTCTGATGATACTCTGATTTTAGGATTATTCTGCCTACAGACAATAAGATAATAAAATATGTTGATTTAATCTGCTAGATTTGTTTAAAATGTTTACAGTAAGAATAGGAAACTAATATATATATGCAATTTTTATATTTATGTCCCCTCTGATTAATGTATGATCCACAGTATTGAACCAAACAGACATACATGTTGAATTACCATGTGTGGAAACACAATTCCATCACAAAACGCCAATCCTTCAACTTCAATAGAGTTATGGGAAGATAGTTGAGGACTTGTATTCTTTCCAAAACGTTATTAATAATTTACATTAAAATGTTATAAAATATCAAGAGTATCTTAAAAATTACTAAATAGCTCATGTTTCAAACTCTTCCCTCATGATACTGATGCTTTGCTTTTAATAAAACTCATCACATTTGCATTGGAATCTCTACAATTTCTTAATAGTTGAATCTGATATTTTCTGGTTAATGCTATACATGTGGATTTTAAAATGTCACAAGGAGAACAGACATTTAAAGAGAGATAGTTTGGCAATGTGCATAATTGTGTGCACGGAACGTGTGTGTGTGCGTGTGTGTGTGTGTAAAAAGGATATCGCACTATGTCAAGTCCCTTGGTTTTATTACTTTCTAATTCTAGGAATTAAGAAACTACCTCCCTCCTTTTTACTTCAGTTTTCTCAAAGTTAGGGATACTAAAACTGTCTCATAAGGTTGGTGGAAATAATCATTAGAGAAATGTGTACATAACATGCTAAGAATAGTATTTGGCATATAGTAATCACTCTGAAAACATTAGCTATTAATGTTATTGTTATCATCATTATTATTCCCATTAAAGTAAATAAATATCCAAGAAACCTAAAAGCTCTTCTAACACAACAGTTCAAACACTACATTGATCACTAGTGTCTAACCACCCTACTTTAGTCTCTGATGGTCTGCAAGACTTCTCCAACTGGCCATTGGCAATCCTCTTGATTATACTACGCCGTACAATCCACTAAAGCTATTTGTTCTTCTTCCATTCCAGTGGTTGTTTCAACAATGTAAAGTCCTTATTTTTTTCTTGACAAGTGACCTGTTTGAATTCTTTTGGCATTTATTTCCTCGTGGCTACATTAGAATTACATTTGGCTTCTTTGTTGAAAGTCAGAATCTTAAACCAAGAAATGGATGAGGCCTTTTAAATATGATTACATGCATAGACCTATATATTCAAACTAAAAAGAAATTCATTTATCTAAACCAAGCTTGATCATAATGTCATAATGATGTTGAATCAATATTTACCCCACCCCACCCCCCACTTTAGAAATAAAAATCTCAATATCATACTAACCTTGTGATTTCTAAATGCAGTAAATAGCCAGCACCCAGGACAATAACAATTGCTAAAATAAGAATATGGAGTGTTTGTTAAGTAACCACTTACAGTTTCTCTCAGAAATAGCAATTGATAGCTTCTTGAACTATCTATTGTTCTAAATTCCTTCAGTATTGACATAGAACCAATAAGATATTACTTGGTAATCATAATGTATGCTGCAAATATATTTAGCTAGATAATTTAGTAGCAAAATCATATCCACTCAAGAACTTGTTCTCTTCGAAGCCTTTGAACACACTTACAGACCACTATAATTTCTCATTTTTCAAGATTCATAGCATTAATTAAATATATTCCCCCATTTGAATACTATTTTGTCATCTAATGACATTTTTAATTTACTTCTTAATTTTTTACATCTTGTCTCCAAACTAGAGTATATAGTTACAAGGACACTTTTAGTTTTAAAAACACTCCTCACATAATAGGTATTAGCTCCCTAGATATTTTTATCAGATTACTTTAATGTGTTATGGAGTTTATTTTAAAAGGCTTAATTTTAATATGTTCTAGTTAATTTCTACACAGTACAGGTCAGAATACAACTCATTGGTTCCATTAGAGGCAGAAAGAGAGACACAACATATCATGGTGAAGCTAGTATCATTCCTCAATAACTTTAGCCCAAAGGTCTGGTTTTATTTTCAATTGATTAGCAACATTTTCACGTAAGTACGGAATATTTGGTTGGCTTAACTCCTTCAAAAATTCAAAAATAATTTACGGAAGATCTCAAAAGTCTGGCACTATGTTAATTCTTGGCAATAGAAATAAATAACCATTCTATTTGTCATATTTCACATAGAGTAAAATGAAAAAGATTTTAACATGGACACATTTCTTTTTAGTGGCTTATGACTGTACTGGCACAGACTCAGTCCTAAGAAAGGCATTAAGAAAGAATCCAATTCTTTCTTATTTTTAATATGCCTTATAAATTTTTATTCTAAATCTTTGCATTTGTAATTAGAGGAAAAATAAAGACAGGGCTTTTACAATATATTATTCAGACTCAAGAGATATATGTACATCTGGTAAAGAACTTTCAAAGGTAGGCAAATCACTAATAAGGGGAAGAAGTGAAAAGTGAAGAGCCACTCCTTGGCTTGGTGTGGCTGTGGTGTAGAGTAGACTCAGCTGGAATGAGTGTGAATAAAATCTCAGACTGTAGGTGCCACCTGTCTTTTCGATCATTCTTCATACCAGAGGGTTGGACTGCAATTGTCATTGTACCCTTTAGCAGCACTGTAAAGTTTTCTTTAAACTAGAACTATATAGATAGATAGTTAGATAGATGTATAGATGAGAGAGAGGGGGAGAGTTGGGGAGAGAGAGAAGAGAGAGAGAGAGAGAGAGAGAGAGAGAGAGGAGAGAGAGAGAGAGAGAAAGAGAAAGAGAGATTGAGATTTTTTTTTAATAGCAAAAACCTTCCTTGGGAATGGCTTAAACATGATATTAGCACCTTGTGGATTTATTAAATGGTTAACTGAATCAGAAATATTTATACTTTAAAATACAAATAAAATAAAGTAATTCAAATTAATCTTGAGTCCTTTTCACATGAAATTGGTGTCATTCTTAGCATGTCACAAACACCTGGTATCCAATCCTCTCTTCACCACAACAGCTTAGTTTTACTGTCTGATACTCTTGCATTTACATTGTCCATGTCCCAAAATTTTAGCTTTGGAAAGATTGATATCAAAAAGAACTGCCTATGATTCTTGATTGATACTATGTACAATTGTTCAAAGTTTTAAAAAAAGAACATATTTATTAATTATTTATATAATATTAGTTAATCCTGTTACTACTAGCTGCTCTCCAGATTCGTGCAATACAATAATACTGAAGCATACATTCTCCTTCAATATATTTCATATGGAATCCATGGAACGGCTGATAGTTTGCTTAACTTAGAAGTGCCATCAACATATCATATTAAGTTTTATCTCATTTGAAATCTGACTTGTAATGGGTCAGTAAGAGAGATTTTATAATTCATATGAGTTTTATGAGTTTTATTGCTGGGTTGGTACATTCTGAATAAGTCTCTCATAGCATCTTTGTCTCTATGACTTTCTGGATTCTCTCCTGGCTACTGCAGTCAAAGAATCTAGGAGTTTTTCTTTATTCTTTCACTTTCACTCTTTCTAGTATTTACTACTAAGCATTGTTTATCATTATATCTTAAATACTAATGTGATGTGTGTGTACACAAGCTGTTTTAAAAAAAATGTATTAACTACATATTGCAAGAAGAGAAAGCATGGAAACTTATTATTATGCAACACTATGTATCATGCCTCTTTTTATCAAATGAAAAATGCTCATTGATACATACATAAGAAGATATAGAGATAGATACAGATAACTTATTTTATCTTCCCCTTACTCCTAGTTGATTATTTTGATTTGTGAACAAAATTTTTAAAAAGTCTATCAAGTATACATGAATGAAACTGAGTCCTTTCCAGTAAAAATGTGGCATTTTTTTCTTATTGTTGCTTGAACAAAAACTTAATAGCAGATTCTATTAAGGCTAATTGACATAAATTCTATTATCTCATCAATTCGATTTCTATTAAGCACCATGGTGTTAAGCCTTGTGGTATGCCAATTATTCATTATCATAGAAAGACTTGCTCTACTATATGAAATACAGGATTTGTTTAAAATAGAATGATAGATACTACTTGGGAGAAAATATACAATATATTATCTACTAGGATTAGCAGATAAACTTTTTTGAAGATACTAATCCTTAATTCTGCAAGTATAAATTTCAGACTAACAGAAGTCTTTCAATAAAAACCTTCAGATATTTTATAGTTAAACAATAATTTTAAAAGATTAATTTGCTTTCTGCTTTTATGAAATTCATTCAAGAACATAATGCAGGATATTTTCCTCTAAGAATTGCCTATTTATATTACTATCTCTTTTAGAGATTCATAAACTCTAGTTAAATGTTGCATATTTTATAAACTACCTTTTATGTGTCAAAAATATCTCTCTGAGCAGTCTGAAAAAGCTACTTCCTCTTCTAATGTCTCAAGATTCTAATGTCTATAGTGACTAGGTCAAAAAGAGCTTAAAGAAGGATACTTCAATTAAGACAAGATAAATATTTGAAGAGCTTTAAAGGTCCATTTCTCATAAAGATTTAGATAATCACATGTATTTTATAATGACTTCATTTTCATAATCATCTGAAATCTTCAAATTTAAATATATATACATATATATGTATATATATGTTATATGTGTGTGTGTGTATGTGTGTGTATATATACACACATATATATATATCATGCAGATATATTTTATTGGACATATCCTCCCAATGAAACAATTACTTTGGTGAGTTTAACTATCTTCCACTTAACTGGCAGAGCTGTACAATGTTCACCATTCTGCTATTAAAATATTCTAATTAAATCAGTCACCCTGGTCCCATCTGTTATGTACTGATCTCACTCAGAGAAGCTGCTGGAATCTCTCCAGGCCAGTGAATGTACTTAGTTCCTTTCATGGCTCATTGGATGTCACTCACAGGAGGACCTTATTCTTGGTTTGATATTGTAACTAAGGCTCCAGTATACAATAAACCACAATGAATGTTATGGATATTAAATCAACTCTTTTACCATAACACTCTCAGAATGCTTGCAGAGTAAAAACAATTATAATCCATGTCACAGTCTAGCTGTCTCCTCTTAACCAGGGTCCAGGATAGAGGCATGAAGAGAATTCCTGAACATTTTTCCCAGTTCTAAATATGAGGAGATGATCCCAGGAAACTAGATCTGTAGGAACATCGTTCCACTGGTGAGTTCATTGTCCAAGGCTGGACCTGACCAGGACACCAGATGTCAGTGAAGAAGCTGGATTCCAAAAGGCAGAAGAGCTATGTTCTCTCAGAAATCATGGCATCTCCTATAGTATTTTGCACCACAGTTACTGTTTTCTTTATTTTTTTAATTTCTTGGAAATTAGCAATGGTTTGACAGAGGGTAATCCGCAGAACTTTATATGTATAATCTTCTTGTTAAAAAATGATAGTAACAATTGTCTTGATATGTTAATTAAGAGAATTTGACTGACAAAATGTAGGTTTCCATAAGTGATAAATGAGAAAACTGCATTTTTTTTCCATATTTGCTACAGCTATTTTCAGCTCTATTTGATTTATGGAATGCCAGCTGTTTTTTTACAAAAAAAAAAAAAAAAAAAGCTATTTTTATTTCCATGTTTTAACAATTAGTAGAGTTAGTTTAGCTGATAATGCTGTTCCTTAAAAGACCACATTAATTGTGAGAGTGTTTCATTTTAGAGTTGGCTATTCTGCTTACATCTCCGGTCCCTTTTGGTGTTAAGAAGGCCATGAAGTTAAAACAAGTAAACACATAAATTATCATTCAAACTGCTAAATATATAACATATCTACATGTATGTGTGTGTGTTATATATATATACACATAGCAGTTTGAGTAGATAATTATATATATAATATATATCTTTGATATTACTTCCTTTTCTCTTTTATCTTATTCCTTCTAATATTCCAAATATTAAATATTCTCAAATTTTATTTTATCAAAGCCATTCATGCACATAAAGAATCAACTAGTTCTACCAGATTTAAAATTAAATTCAGTCCCTTTAAAAGATAATCCTTTAGCTTTTTCATCTGATTCATTGAATATTTACTGCTTTTTATACAAATTACATATTTGTTAGTATCTGTTACCCTTCTCCTTGGCTCCTTTTTTCCTCTTTGCCTCCTTCCCACACACATCATCCTCATCTACCATTTCTCCTGATAAAGCCATATTCCATGTTGGGTTTCATTAGTACTCGATATTAGTGTCTATATTACTCTGCATTCTACCCAAACAGAGCTCATATCAGGTTTACTTGGTCTATTCACTTTCCTACTCCCCTAAGACTACCAATTCAAATCTTCTCCCTCTTCATATCTCTAACATCTTCTCCCCAGTCTTCACTCACAGCCAATCTTGCTTCTTTTTTTCTAAGAAAATTGATACAAGTAGGAGAGAGAACTTCCACAAGCTCTCAGACTAGACACATCTACCCCACATCTTCCATGCCTCTGCCCTGTTTCCTATAAAGACAAGTGAGCTTTCTGTGCAACTAAGATAGACCTAAGAGGATATGGCCAGAAATCAGAAATCAGGTCAATAGGCAGCCATAGGTTTGCATTTGGTTAAGAAAGATTTTTATTTCTAAGACTAATCAATTAAATAACTCCAACAGGAGATTTATAAAAGTATATTTTTGAAGAAGAGAAAGATAATATTGTCCTAATTTCTTTTTTTTTCCTGCCCAAAAGACCCTCTCCCTCAGGCATATGTTGCAGCATTTATCCTTTTCTTGCATTTCTACTGGATCATCACAATCATCAAATGTGTTTCCTACTATTAAAAACAAATCTTTCTTAATACTTTTAATGTCAGTCTCCACATTTCCCTACAGTTCCCTGGTTCGTTCTCTTCTTTCTCCTTCCAATCTCCCATTCAGGCAAATCTCCACAAAGTACAATCTGTACAGACTTTCTTTTTGACATTGAACTCTATGTTTTCTCCCAAACCCTGCTCAATCACAATTTTATTCTCACCGTGTTATGATCTTCCTGTAGATGGCCCCAGTTGCTCTTCTGATCTTGCAGTTTCTTTTCACCATGTTGGCCTCACAGTTATGTGTGTGTTAGAATACATCGTTTACCATCTTCATCCATATGGTTATTTATACAGATATTGGCCAGCTTTACCCACCACTAGACTAAAGGGAACAATGCAAAAATGAAATTCCAAATGTGAAATTAGGAAACCCTTGGAGGAACAACATGAGTGATCAGAGGTAAATTGTCTAACATTATATTACGCTAAAGAAAGGTATCTGCATTTCTGTGAACTTAGGCTTTTAATGAGCTAGGCAGTCTGTTAGAATGTGTTTTGAAACAGCAGTGTGTGTATGTGCATGCGTGTGTGGTGTGTGTGTGCGTGTGTGTTGCGTGTGTGTGTGTGGTAGGCCGAGTAGAAGAACTAGTTCCTGACCACATGCATCATTGTCACTGAGAAACCCAAATCATTGTTTCCTAAAGCTACGCCACACTATTTTGTAACATATGCCCAATGCTAAATAAACCTGACTTTTAAAAAAAATTTAGAAAAACATATTTTGTTCAGTGTTCTTTGTGAATGCAAACCATGAATTTGCACTTGCAGAGATTATTTAAAATGGGCAGTGTTTCAGATAAAGACTAAAAATGACACTGTTCTAAATGTGTATTAATGAAATAACAATTTGGAATTTTTTAAAAAAATCTCCTTTATTACTTTTCAAGTCTACCAGAACATAGCATTACTTTTATAACACTAAATTATAAGATCTCTGTTGAAAATTATTATTAGACACCATTTAACAATTATTATTAATTGCACCAAATTTCCAAGATCTATGTTAAGGGGTGTGCAAGATATAAATGAGATGACTTGTAAACTGAAGTTGTTTATTATTTGGTTAATAGCTTTACTATATAGTCAACATGAACTAATCAGAGAAAATCTAACGGAAAAATTTTTAAAATAAAATGAAAGGTGAGTAAAAGAATAATTACTGTTGTCTGTAGATGAGAAAAGACTTTTTCTGGGGAGGTGGTGAAGCTTTACTGAGACTACAAAGGAATGAGTCTTGGAACTCAAGGAAAGACTTGAAGGGTGGTGGCATAGACCACATGGGAAGAATCTTACAATGTCAAGGTGGTGGAAAAATTTCATAACATCTCATTCAATAACATTGTAGGTATTTAGAAATATATTGCTGAGTAGAGGAACACTGAAATAACTCAGTTTTGAGAGAGTTATAAGACATGTCTGATTGCAACAAATATTATTTGTTGATAGCCAGTAGGAAGAGGTTCTTTAAGCAGGCTTTTCAATTAGACCTCAGTCTTGGTCAATGCTTTGTGTGCAACCTCATGAAGGATCCTGGAGCAGAGGATGGCTTAGCTGTACGTGGATTTTGACCAACTGAAATTATGAGATATTAAAAATATCTATTTCATGCCACAAATTTTGTTGTAATTTGTTCCACAGCAATGGCTAACTAATAAAGATATAAGGACATGAGCTGATAGACAAAGGCTGATAGTATCAGTTTTCAGCAGAGGAAAATATTGCATGAGCTATGTTGACTTGAGGTATAGGCTTATTAGAGAACAATAAAAGAATGCAGAGGCAAGCCATATATTTAAAACATTGTGGAATTATTTAGACTTAAACAGCTAAGTCTCTAACTCTTCGAACCCATGTGAATTAAGATATTGCTGCTTTTGCTGACATTACTACAGTTCATATTGAGAACTTTTTTCAGTTGTAGACACACTACTAAGACTTTATGTGATTGACTAAGTTAAAATGTAAAACTACCTTTTAAGTTCTTTTGTTGTCCCATTTTACAGGTGATGAATAATAAATGGGCAAAATTACTGAACGGTAGATCCAAGCAACATGATCCATAATCGTGAAACTCATATTCTTAGAGAAAAGGTGTTCTAATAATAATTTAGAATTCAGAGGATGTGGAAAGACACTCCACCTTGAGAGCAGTGAAGGTGGTAGGCTCTAGGATTTAATGGTAACAAAAAAAATGCTCACTACTAATGTAGACAAAACATTTTGCTGTATATTTGAATCTGACTTTAAAAAATACAAGGATATTATAGTGACTTTGGTTATAAAAGAGAAGTTTGGTTACTGCTTTATTGTATAACAACAAAAAATTATTTTTAATATTTAAATTTTTATTTTTAGGTTGAAATTTAACTATATGATATAAAGGTGACATTCTGATTATAATATATATTGCTTATGACCAAAAAAATAAAATAATGTGTTTTCACAAATTTATATTTTGTGACCAAAATGCGTTCTCAACTGGCTTCATGGTTTGAGATGGCAAAAGCTAGGAGAGACAGGGAATGAATTAATAGCATCATGGTTGCATGATTCCAACATAACTTGTATCCTTATGACAACTGTACCATAACAATAATAAAAGTTTCAGAAATGATGGGACACTTATACCCTCAATGAACCATATAAGTAGTTATTTATATCATATTGCTGGCAGAGGATACAATCTTATATTTCATCATGAACAAGTCACTGAGATCTGTTGCAGACTTTGAAAACTTTTTTTTTTTGTACTGCATTGTTCATGTCTCTATTCAAAATAATTATTGAGAATCTACTATTTATAATACAGATTTTTAGAAAATGTATATGTACAGGACTGGATCACCCAGAAGCAAATCAGCTCTGTGTTGTATGTTTGTTTGCATTTGTTAAATTGAGATATAACCTTAGGACCAAGGACTAAAATGCAAGCCATATCACAATCTTTTATGGGTCATCAAATCACTGACTGTGGGAAAGTAAGGGAGTTCCAAGAATCACATATGGCTTATTTTTCTAACAAGAGGGAAATGATGATGACATATGTAAATAAGATAGGCAAAAAGAAGGTGAAATGGGTTGCATGAAACTGAGATCACATAAAGAGCATTTCCACATTTAAAGGTTAAAAAATTAGCAAATATGCCACTAAGAAGAGAGGCAAAAAGTACACTTGATTCTTTTAAACCTTAGTTCTAGATAGAAGGGGAAAGATTTTTCTAAAATTCACATTTACAAATCACCCCTCCTGTGATTTTGTAATATAAATTCATGTAATCTGTTTTTTTTTTTTTAATTATCAAGAAAGTTTTTAAATTTATAGTGGCTTCAGATTGATATATTCCTCGGACATTTTCAGAAGTAAATGCAATCCTTTTTCAAAAATGAACAAACAAACTTCAAACTATGCTTCAAAGAACTTTCATTAGAAAGTGGGAAGACACTGGATTTACAGTGAAAGATTATTAAATGCCCAGAATAACATGGTGTCGTGAGGGAGAAGTGACAGACACAGCAGAGAGCAGGATCAGACCCATGAAGACATCAGATTTTGGAGTTATTAGTTACAGAATATAAAATAAGCATGTTTAATGTCTTTTAAAGAAAGGAATTATAAAATTGTGAGCAATATTTAAGAAATAAATCAACATTTTAAAAATAATAAAAAATACCTAAAAATAAAAATCACAACTTAAAAATTAAAACTCAATGGATTCAACATAGATCAAGACAGAACCCTAAAATCAGCATAATAAAGTCCAGAGAGAAAATTTATAAAACTATGAAAAAAGGAAAAAAGTGAAAAATGACATAGGAAATAGACATATTCTAATACATATTTAATTAATTTTCAACGAAAAAAGAAAACAAAAAAAATTTTTAAGACACTATTCAAAGAAATAATGCCTGAGTTTTACAGTTAGAAGACAGTAAACTTCAGATCCAAGAAGCATGAAAATTACAAGTAAAAAGAAATTCACACTTAGACATTTCATGTTGAAATGAAAGAACCTCAAAGGAAAAGAAAATTAATTAAAAATGGAGAAAAGATAAACCACCTACAAAGGACAGTTAGGGTGACAGTTGACCAATTGACAGAATCAGCAAAAGGCAAAAAACAGTAAATAACAATTTGAATGTAGTAAGAGAAAATAGCCATCGTTAAAGTTCAAAATTCCAGTCAGGTATGAAATTCAAAATTTTTCAATATCCAAAACCTAAAAATGTTTTTCACCAACACACTTTAAAGGAAATTGTAAAAGACACATTTCAGGAATAAAGAAAATGATTTCAGAATATAGATTTGACACAAAAAAATATTGGTTAAAATTTTAATTTAACTATATATAATATATAAATAAATGACTATTAATTCTCCATGACAATAATATATGATATCTAGTTTGAGATGCTACAGTAAAACAGCAGGGCATGGGTTAAAGAAAGACACTCAAGACTAAGTTGTAAATTTCTAAGTTGTAAACTAGAGGAATACCAAATTGTTAGAAGGAATGAGCGGCCTGCAAGGGAGAGTAGGTATCTGAGGAACAAAAGTTAATCAAAAAAATGTCTTTGGACTTCAGAGTCCTAGGGAGGAGGAAGCATTCCCTGAGGGTTAACTCTACCAAAAGAAAATGTAAATTCCTGGCCAAGCAACATATAAACATCCAACTCAAAGTGCTTTTACAATTGGAAGTCCTGTGGTCTTTTGTGGATTGCAAAAATGCTTGGAGATTAACAAATGAAGAAAACTCTCTACATGCTCATGAAGAATAAAAGTTCTTTACATCCTAAGTCTGCCAGGTTTGTTCCTCTCTCTCTCCTCATTAACATATTCTTACTCCTATATTTGGCTTGGTCTTATTAAGGGTAAAAAAAGCCATAAGCCTTTTGCCACAATGCAAAGTTTTTTGTCTAAATATATTTATTTAAAGTAGTCAGAAGGAAGGAAATTACTATTAATTAATCTTAATTTCACTTTGAAAGGAAAGCTCAAGCATCAGATGCTAATGTGTTCAGTTTCCTAAACAAGTTCTCTTTGAACAGTAAAAGCATTTCTTTGTCAAAGTCTTCTTCTATTTTTTTCTTCTCTCTTCATCAAAGGAATGGAAAAAAAATGTTGACTTTCTTTTGATTTTCATTTTCTACTATATCAATTAGTTATAAAAGCCTTTTAGAAATAATTATTTTCCCAGATATATTCAAATATGAAATAGACATGTAATTAATTTATCTCTCAAGATGAGTCGACAATGTGTATTTATAATAAGTCAGAGGACCAAGAATAATAGAGTTGGTCATCTTATTTACACCTACTTGAATTTTCTCCAAATTTTTAAAATCAGTCCTCTTCATATTGCCTTTAACCATCGAGACTGTAGAACAGCCATTTGCACTTGTTTAATTCCTTACAGCTTTTTAAACCTCTTTTTGTGGCACAACCACTATAACATTTTGAGGCCCTGATCCCTGTGGATCTATCAGTCATGCCTCATGCTAAGAACCCTTTTATTCTTACATATCAAATCAGCATTCTCTAGTAGATAACACTTTTCATTCCTGAAGAGTGTCATATATGGATTTTGCTGCCTTCTGCCTAGAAGCAATAATCTGACTTTTTCCCTTTATCTATATCATTTTCTAAATCTATGCTTTCTGCCTTTTAACTGTGTGCAACCCCCATGACATGGTCCTTGGTCATCTGCTTCTCTCCAACATGTCTCCCCTCCATGCTCTTTTCTTGTCTTAGACTATCCTCTCTGTAATTATGCGATGACCAAGGTAAATTATAATGGTCTCTAAAAATTATGAAAAATGTAAAATTAGGATTAATTTAAGCAGTTACTCTGGATTGTTTCAATGAACATCTGAAACAGAAGTTACATTATAATCTATCAAACTCAAACACATAATTATGAGACTAAACAAACATATCTAATGACCTAGAATAAAATGATACACCAAAATATTAGATGTTATTCATGCATATGTTCCATATTTACTTGAATCTGACAAATAATATAGGCATATAACCCCATACTAAATTGCCATCTGTGATCTTTTTCTTTTGCTCCTTCATAACTTTTGACTTTAGTCAAATCACTTGGGAAAATGATACTGTGTAAATTCCAGGATAATAAAAGGAATACATTAACCCAAAAAATCTTTGGGACTCATAATTAAGTCTGGATAATTAAACAAACTTCTAGAAACAACATTCTTTAGCATATAGTACAAACTTCACCTAAAATATTTTAAAATTTTATTTAACTTTATGACATAAACAAATAAATTCAGTAGTTTTAATCTCTTGAATTATTAAGAATTATAAATTACTTTATTTCTGATGTTACCTTTGTCACTCTCATGGCTGGTGCTATATATACTCTTTTTTTCTCAATTACCACTATAATTGTTGCTGCATAATTTATAAATAATGCTTCAAGGAACTATATTACTATACAGCTATTTATTATATCATTGACTCATTATAACATAGTTTCCCAGTCTGAAGGATTCTTACATAGTTCAAAATAAGACTGGATTTTTTTTTTCTTAAGTCTGATGGTACTGTTTCTATGTTGATTAGGAGGGCCACCAATGAAAAGATGCTTGAATAAAAGCAGAACATACACAATGATAAGGCAAATGTAAAGTGACCCAGAAGTTCAAGAGAACAGACAAATATGAAGAAAAAGCCAAGGAAATAATGTGTTAAATTGAATTAATTATCCAAATGTTAGTAACTTTATTGAACCTTTTAGTAAATAATGATTTTTTTTTTTAAATCAAGGTTACTTTTTCTCTTCAGTAGAGCACAGCTAATCTTGTGTTATATTTTTAGTTCTTTTTTATCTTCATTCCAATTTCCACAATGACATTTATATGATATTTACATTTATACACTGTTCAAATAATAGGTATTATTTGAGTACAATAGATTCATTTATATTAGATAATTTAATAACTTTTAAACCTTCTGAAGGTATAAGTTTGTTTTTTGTTGTCTTTCAATTTAAACGAAGCAACATTTGGAAAATTGTCTCTCTAAATAAGTTAGTAAAGATATAAAATTAACATGCACTTAAATATACTGCATTGTCTACTAAATTAGCCAAAAATAAAATTCTACAGTTATAAAGGAAGTACTACATATGTTCAATGGAGGTGCCAATTGTATTCATAAAATCCTTTTGTGAAAATTAAATACATAACAAAGGCCAAATAGATGCTCACCACAAATTCAATCAACTATAAACTCATGAGAATTTATTCTCAGGATTTAATTTGATAATAATAGATTGCTAAATGTCAAGTGATTCTATTTACTATTATTTAAACCAGCAAAATTCTTATATAAAAATAAAGGATAATTTTAATAGTTTATGGTGCAAAAGTTTGTATAATAGTATACTTGTATTAATATAATTAAAATACAAGAGAAAATTATTTGAATTGCTACAATATAATAATACATTTTAAAATTCTGGACAATGTTGATAATAAGGGAGGCTATGCATGAGTAGAAGAAGGGATATTAAGGAAATCTCTGTACTTTCTGCTCCATTTTGCAGTGAATTATTTGCAGTGAAATTATTAAAATATATTTTTAAGTGTTGAATATAAATTACATGTAGATTTGGGTACAAAAAGCAAAAAAATCTATGTTGGCAGATTTTAATATGTGGAAATAAAAAATAATACAAATAATTTTTTTAGATTTATAATTTTTTATAAATAAACAATGAAATTCCATAATTATCAAAAATTATATTTTTAAACATACAAGAATGATTTAAAATGTAATGTTTAAGGATCTATTGACATCACTAATTTTATAGATATTAAATTAAGAAACTAAAGCCCAGTTGATTTAAATGACTTCTCTTTCCAAAACATTTACATACTCATGTACCCACCTGTACACCCACACACATGCATATATACACAAACAAGCACATTTACCCTCCCACAAACACAGACAAGAGACAAATTACTGCTTATAAATAGAAATGAGATAAGAGCAAATAAGAATATAAAATTTTTTGTTCACATGTTTAAGAAAATATCACAGGTAGCAATCCAATGGGAAAAACATTTCCAAATAAAAATGAAATGCCTAAGATATTGCTTTTATTTTTATAGCAAAAAATAAACAAGAAGTTTCCACAAAGAAAATAAGGGAGAGACAAACGGAGGGAGGGAAAAAAGGAGAGAGGGAAAGAAAGGAAGGGAGGGAGGAGAAAGAAATAGAAGAAACAAGAGTTCGAAACACTTAACTCTGAAGTGCTAAAACAAAACAAAACAAAAAATCAAAGTAACAAAACCGTATTTCAAATCAATAGAATTTACATATAAGGAACACGAAGGAATAAATGTATGAATGGACCAAGAATGAAGTGAACAAAGTAGCATGCTCCTTTTTCTTTTGATTCACTGTTATTCCCTATTTTATTGAGGGTTACGCTACAAACAGAAAAATGGCCATCAAATTTTCTATTACCAGTGAGCCTCTTTTATAGTATGTATGTATAATTTTCAGCTAAACATTTTAAATTCAGTAGGATTTTTTTTTCATATGGTATAAATGATGATTCTTTTTCAGTTATGCTTTGCTTTCTTTTTAATTTTCAAGACAGTTTAAAAATAAGTAATTTACTGTAAAACATCTCAGAGAGAGAAAACAATCAGTTTTTATTTTTTTACTATCCATGTCTTGTGTCTACACCTAGCTTTTACATCAGTAGCTCTGCCTTTTGGAACTGAAAAGGGTGTCCCTTGACCATACCATGCACACATTTTAACATAAAAAAGTTTTTCTTTGGGGTATCATGAAAACTAATTTGTAGTGAACTTAGAAAAACACTCTGAGTCAAAATATTCATATGTAAAGCTGAGAAATCTCATCAGTGAGGTCATGACCATGATGCTATAAAATTAACCAGTTAATTAGCATCATGTTACTATCTTCAGTTTTACACTCTAATAATGCCCTCCTTTTCTGTAACAGGAACCCCTGAAATCCTATAAAGGCTGTTACAAGATTCTCAGTTATTCCATGACCTTCTCTCATGTCAACTCTATAGAGAGGCTTGCTCTCTGGGTAGCTATTTGAGAATGACAATTTACTTTGCCAATCTGCCCAATTTTTCACTCAACTTTGCCACAGGTTTCTGTCTTCTTAATTTATGTACCACAGCCCTCTGAAAATGTCTTTGCTCCCCTCTCCTGCCAAGTTTTGTTAAATTAATTCCCGCCATTAGTGTCGTGGACTCCTACCTCCTCAAGAAAATAAATTAGATACTTTCCATTTTATAAACTCAGAAACTGAGTTTATCTCATCCTTAGTCTTTAGAATGAAGCCACTAAACAGCCTCAGGTAAGCATTTATTAATTCACCTACTCAATTATTCATGGATTCATATATTTATGAAATAAATTCTAGACTCATTCTATGAGTCTAGAATTGGACTAGATGGTATTTATGTCCCCTTTAGATTTAAAAACCAACATGGTCAGTATTTTTAAAGTATCCTAATTCAAGCAATAGGTGCTCAATAACCTATTTTGTATGCAATACTGTGTTAAATCAAGTGCATCACCATATCCAATCAGATGAAGCTAATGTTGGCAAGGCTGTGTGGTAGCTATCAAAAACGTTTATATTTTAGCACCTCAGAGAGGTTTTTTTTTTTTTTTGACTATTTATGTGCACCTTTCACTGAAAAACATGGAGAAAACTGTAGTCTAATATCCAAATGAATTAACATTAACTTTTGACTAGTTGAATATTTACAAGAAAAGTAAATTCTTACAATTCCTAGCCAATACCCTCAAATGTTCTTATTTGTGAATATATTCTCAGATTCCTCCATGAAATTTTATAACTATTATACTTTTCTGATCCTTGAGATTTTAGGAAAAAATACTGTGAAATGGTCAAATCTCTATTGCTAGAAAAAAAAAGATATTTCTTGGAATTAAGAAACAAAGAGAAAAAAAGTACAGCATTTTCTTTCTATTTCTTCAGTACTCAGAATTATGTAGAAATTTGGTCATTTGATATTGTTTAGGGTTAAAATTTCATAAATAAAATGTTCTCATTTTATGCAAAGATTATTTTCTGTAACCAACAATCATGTGCCATAGGATGAATCTTACACAGATCTGTGCATTTTAGAGTTAGTAGGTCTTGAAGACTATCTAATCCAACCAATTAGGAATTGCAAATCTGTCCACAACAGAAGCACTACTATAAGGTGCCTCTCTTACTGATGAAAATGTAACCCATCATCCAAAGGCATTGGGACAGAAGAATGATTAAAATTTATTGATTTAGTGAAAGGAGGTTCTTTAAGTAATCAAAAATGTTATCTCAAACTTGCTTTTGCTTGTAGTTTTTTATGAGCCATAAATGGAAATCTCAAACTTAATGTGACCATTTTTAGTGTTTATATTGCCTTTAATGAATTTAATATTTTTAAACAGAGAATTCCATATCACAAATACATATTCTTAAAAATTCCATTGTTGAAAGTTATAGAAACAAGCAAACCATCAAACAAATGAATACTTCAACAAAAACTTATAAATCTACTATAAAATAAAATGTTTAACAATAATTAGATTCATATTATGTGTTGACTAATTATAATGGAATATAGAATGTAAACGTAATAATCAAAAAAATGAGAAAGCCTTAGGAATTATAAATATAAGATATAATAAAGGTAAAGCTTCTTCAGTTAAAATGAGTTGTTTTTACCCTGTATAATTTGGGGGCTGACTTCTCTGTGACACTTCCATGGAGCATGACAGTTCAAAAAAGAATTTTACATAAAAGAAAACTAAAGTTAAAAAACAATATTTTACCCATGACTTTAATTTAAGAATAGGTAGTACTTGAACTTGGGTCTTATGACTGTAATGCCAAGGTTTTAGTTCATTTTTTTATAGAGTTTTAAATAATATTGCATTTTTAAATATAGTAAGTTAGTAATCTCATCTTGAAGTGGGACATTAGGAAAAGCAATAGAAAACTCAGAAACAGTGCATGAGTGTCTGTCTCATCACTGAGAACTTGATAGTTATAATCTGTTACAATCAAGGAAAGAAAAAAGAAATAAATTACTATACATAGTTTTCTTAATATTTGTTTATAACCCAAAAATGTGCCTTGCACAGGATATAAAACTTTACTGGGGGATTGTAAGTATGACAAACAGTCATCACCATCATGATCACCAATAACATCAGCAAAATGAATACCTCTATATATAAAGCATGAGGAAATGTCTTCTATATTCAGAAAAATTGGGTTAAAATGTCTGTGCATTCAGCTGAGAAAAACATAACATCTGTATAGTTATTATTGTAAACACCTTCAAGTTATAGTTTCAGTTTATAAAATTTGATATGGAAAAGCTAAATAAAAATAAATAGTAAGATTCTGTAAAGAATCACATTTAGAATAAATGTTCAGATTATAAATACTAAATACATGAGTGATTTCAGCATAATGCACACAGATTGCCCACTTTGATGGATGTGTCAAAAATTGTAAAAATAACACATTATTAATAGATATAATGGTATTCTAATATTTTTGTCATTAGGAAACTGGCTGCAAATGAACTTCACTAGAAACGTTTGGCTACAAAATTTCACACGTATTTTTAAAAATGTGTGAAATTTTCCATCAAAAACTCAGTTAGACATAATATCTGAGAAATGCAATTTTACTGATATTTTCTAATAAAGCCTGCTAGAAATATTCATTTATATGAGGACCTATTTCAATAGTTATAAAGCAATCATAAAAATTCCAAGAGGTATATTTTGCCCTAATTTTAGTATGCTCTGTAAGCAATTGAGCTACAAGAATAAAAAAATTCACCAAAAAAATTTGTCTAATAGAAATTAAGTCCATGAATGCACAACAAAGCTAACACTACCAAACTTATTTTAAAAACATAAAGAGAATAATTTAAATCAGTGCTAAGATAATTTAGATTCAGTTCCTAGACTTTAATATAATAGTTGGTTTTATTGATTCTTTTTTCTAACTTGGTTTTTTAAGTCCTCCAATCTTTTAAGTACTCCATATTTTTAAAAACTATTGGTAAAAAATGTAGCAAAAAAAATGACTGTAATATATCTGTTTGCAATGGAAAGATACGATACTTATTCTTTCAACAAATGCTTATTCAATGCATACTATTGCCAAGCAATGTTCCATGCAAAAAATCATTTCCTTATATGCACTTCATAATCTAGAGGAGAAGCAGGTAATAACAAAAATAAGTAAAATGGATAGCATGATAGAGTAATGATATGTACTGGAAAGGAAAAAAATATGTATATGATGCTAGTAAGACTGGAAATCCCTGAGGGAGGGATAGCTATGGAAAGCCCCTCTGAGAAGGGGAATTTTGAGTAAAGATGAGAGGGAAGTGTACAAGTTAGTCATGCAAATATTAGCAGGAATATCTTGCTGCTAGGATGAGGACCTGCCTCGTATATTCAAGAAACAGCACAGAGATCTATCTGGCTAGACTGAACAGAACAAAGAAACAAATAGATGTTACAACAGTAATGAGAAGCCAGATTGTGTAGAGTCTTAGAGGTCATAGTAGGGATTTGGAATTTTACCATGACTATGATCAGAGCCATTGGAGGATTTTGAGCAGAGGAATAAAAATATTTGACTTAAATATTAAAAAGATCCTGTGACTGTCATGTGAAGGAGACACTACTGGGAGCAGGTCAAATTGTTTCCCATCTGTTTCTTAAACCAGAAAATGTTGACTTTTATGGCTTAAAGATATACGCTTAAGAAGTTTACATGATATATTTTTATATATCATGAATAACAGTAATATATTATGTTAATTTCAGACATAAAAATAGAATATTATATAAAAATTACTTACTTACCTAACAGTTTAAGTAATCAAACTGGTTAGTAATCAAACTAGTTAGTTAAGTGAAGTGAACATAACCGAAATTGCCTATAAAGATTTCCCTCCTTTACCATAATTCCTTTTTCCTCATCCTGGAGATTATTACTATCATAAATGTAATGTTTATGATTCTATGATTACTGCATACTTTACATTTTTTACAGCAGATCTAAGGAGTTTGGTATATTTCCTTTTCATCAGTTAATAATATATCAGGAAAACAGAAATCCTCTAAGTATTTCAAACAGAGGAATGGAAATGCAGTAAATTATCTACAAAAAAGTTGGAAAGAAAAAGTGAAAGCAGACCAGAAGTCTTAACCCAGAGCCCACAAGAGATTTAATATTTTAACACTGAAGCTGCTGCCACTGTTATTGTTAGAATGGCTGATTTGCGAAGTTCAGGAGCAGACTATTCTTGCCTATGCCTTATGAGGATTCCAGGAGATTGCAGACTCCTAACACGGATGTTTCCCCTCAAAGTCTAGGGCCATTTGCTGCTGAGAGGCTACTGGATCCTGGATCTGCCATCGAAGAAACACAATAAGGAGAAAATGGAAACTAGCAGCTAATGAAATCTAGAAAATATAGTTTATGGACATCTAGCCCTCTGCTATAAAGAGAAAAAAGTACAGAAATTTGGGATACAGTGGGAAAAAATTCCACAAATAGTCAGCAAGCATTA
The DNA here is from genome assembly GCA_003508835.1 of Eonycteris spelaea. Taxonomy (NCBI): domain Eukaryota; kingdom Metazoa; phylum Chordata; class Mammalia; order Chiroptera; family Pteropodidae; genus Eonycteris; species Eonycteris spelaea. Next base: position 2,739,838 of record PUFA01000067.1, on the reverse strand, counting down.
ATATAATGTCAATTTTTAAAGTTCTTTCCCCCCACATTTAAATCTTTTTAGTTACCTGAAGTTAATATCTAGGTTTGGTTTAGTGATCCAATATTAGTTCTTCTAAATGTATTATTAATGATTGATATTGATACCATTGGCTCACTGAAGACTAACGCCAACTTTACCATATTTTATGCTTTATTCTGTTTTCTTTACATAAATAAATATATACAATTATCTCTCTGCCAATAACTATAGCATATAGGCCTCAGATCGGGTAGCGAAAATAATTCTACATTAACCTTCTTTAATATTGTCTTAGCTCTTCTTGGCAACTATCTCTTTCAAATGCAATTTAATTGTCATGTTTTATAATAAATTCTGTGAAAAATTATTCATATTGTTTTAAATTCATATAGTAAATAGGGAGAAAATTTAACTGTATGTGAGTTTTACCTATGAATGTAATATTATATTCTTATTATATCTTAATAAAATTTTATGTGCCTCCTCATAAAAGGCTATATATGTTTTGCTAGGTTTCTTCCTGAATATTTTTTGATGTTGCTATTATAAGTAGAATCTTCCTTTTAATTATTTTATAAACACATTTGTGATTAGCATATAAGAATACATAATTGTTTTTTAAAATACTTATAACTAGCTACTCATTTTTTTCAATGATTTGTAGATACTTTGGTTTTAAGCAATAATAATTTATATCTTTTTATGTCCCAATTTGAAATATATTTTTCTAATTTTTTCAAACTCAATACAATGTATATATTAAGCAAGACAAGCTTATGTGTACTATTCTTTAACAAATAAATCTATTCTGTGACAGATACTATTCTAGACTCTTTAAATATATCGCTGAACAAACTGCACAACGCGATTCTCTAATTTAGCTCTGTTAAGTTAGAAAGGATTTTCTTTATTTATGTTTGTTCTTGTTTCAAAAATAAGTATTGAACTTTATCAAATATATATAACAACATGTTAAAAATTGAACAGTTTAAGTCAATTTCCTCTGAGACTTAAAGTCAATGAACAATGGTACCTTCCTCAGTCAGAGTGACTAAACAGACATGTATGTAGGACATGGAAGGGATGTAGCTAAAAACAGATTATATATCACATATTTTTTTCACACAGATAAATAAATTTGAATATGCTAGAAAAGTCTTATTTTGGTGAATTTCTTAAAAGAAGCACTGGCCATCTGAAAATTTATAAAAATAAGACTGTTCTTACTTTTCTTGAGGTGAATTTCCTAGTTATGGAAATCCAAAGGCAAGGAATTAAATGCATGTTCTAGGTTGAAATCTTTCATTGTTACCTTATGAAGACAATTATAAATCCTTCTAAGAAGACAATATTCATAAATTAGGACTTCAATATCTAGTACAAGGAAATGAGTCACCATGAGTGAGCAGTAACAATAATAAAACACAGCTCATTTAGATAGCAATTCAAATTACAATAGTCAGATAAAACACAAAACAACCATATATGAAATGTTTGATGAATTATTGTTGACATTTTCTCAGACCGTATTTTCTACATTGTCTCATTCCACAAAGAAAGGCAGTACAGGAAAGTATCAAAAACTTATCAGTGATATATAAAAAAATAAAAGAAAACACTTTAGAAATGGAAAATATAAAATGATTTTAACTTTGAAATTCAACACATATAGTATACAGTAGGTTGGGCAAACCTAAAGAGAGATGTAGTGACATGGAAATTACACAGAACAAAGCAAAATACATGATATATATATATATATATATATATATATATATATATATATATATATATATAAAGATGAAAGAGTAATCAAAAGACACTGGATATGGAATGAGACTCCTGAAATGTCTGGCTGGAGCCATCTCTCTCCAGCATAGACTTGTATTTGCTTCTGCCATCTTCCCCTGGGAGCTATCAAGCTGGGATGATGTTATCTTAATTTCTCAACTCTAGCATTTCCTAGACCATGAAAATAACATAAATAATACAAGTCAAAGTCCTAAACCTATGTGAGAGAAATTTAGTCATAATAAATTGTCTGTAAAGAGATTTTTCCCCTCCTGGGACACAAGGCTAATCCAAATAAAAAATTCCCTTTTGAATATGAAATCCATTTTCTTCTACTGCTCCTTTTTACAAAGTCTATAGTACTATGAGGATCTCAGATTTATGTGCGGATTCAACTGTGTGAGTCTACTGTCCTGTTGCCTGCCTCCTTTACTAATATTAACATTGAGATTAACACAGTGGTATATACACTTCGAGCAGGTGGCTTCAGTAACTGATCATTTTTATGTAATACTGTTGCAAAATTTTGTTGTTCATCATTGCAACACAATGCTATTTTTAATGTTATTGGCTGATAAGACATAGATAATATTGACTTAACATATGAATGATCTATTTGCATCAGGAGCAGAGTAAATAACATGTTCTGTACAGTAAGTCAAACAAAGAAAGATACTACATGATTGAGACATTACACAGGACCCAGTAGAGTAAACATGCTGGATTCCAAGAACACTACATTATCATAGTGAAGAGAACATTTGCACCACAAATATCAAGTTAATACAAAAAATTTACCATATTAACTTGATCTTGTTTTATGAAACACTGAATGTGCAATTTTACTAATTTAATTGTATTTTGATATCTATTTTATATGGTTTCCAATTAGAAATAGTTTTGACATGATTTCATGCTTCACCATATTTTGGTAATATTAAAAATAATTTGTAATAATATCTCTAACCTTTTCCTAACTACCCATCCAAAATCCAGAGTACCAAATTCCTCTGCTATCAGCAGATTTTTAATAAAATGTTGAATGGAAACAATTAAGAATTCTGAACAACTTAATAATTTTAAAAGCCTTAAAAGAGAATCTTTTAAAAATTAACTCAGTATTTGGTTAGAGGATAAGCTAAATACTATATTGGAGAAGAGCTGAATACTATACAGTAGAAAGTTGAAGGGCCCCTCCTGTTAGCTGACAGGTTCTTTTGATGCAGCTTTGCTTACATGGGCAAAACTGAGAAGTTTAAGAATGACTTACATTTGAAAGTTGTGTATAAGATGAATATAATTGAACCATCACGTTTAGAGACATAATGACAAAAATGGATAGTTTTTTTTAGAGTTTCTTATGTCCAGGAATTATAGCTAAACCCTATACATGCTTTAACTCTTTAAATCCTCAGAAACCCCAGATGAAAAAAGTGAGTCCTAGAGAAATGTGACACACTTATTATCCCACTTCTAACCAAGTGCCAGTTGCCAGGATGTTTGACTCCAGAGTATATGCTATTAAATTCTGATGTCTTAATGCCTCCCAGATACAAGACTACCAAAAAAGAATATGTATTTCTGAAGAGAAAGAAGCAGGCCTTAAACTAAATTCTGCCACTTGACAGAGTAAATTATTTAATCTTTCTGTGATTTGGTTTCCCTATTTGTAAAAGAGAAAAGACACCTAGTCATACAGGATGTTGTAAGGATAATGATTGTAACCAAGCAGAGCAGTGTCTGGCACACAAGTTCCTTTACTTTCTCTGACGGACATATCTCAATCAGCCTCATTTTCCATATTCCTTGTTGTTTTCTTTAATCGTCAGCACTCCTTTGCTTTTTTTGCCTTCTCACAAAAACCTTTTTATATTTGCTAACCTTTCCCTTTCCTTTCTACAAAATCTCTCTTGTTCTTCACATGGTTAATTCTCATAATCATTATCTTCTCATCCATCTCAAATATAGCTCCAGGATTTTTTTCTCTGATTATTGTGTTTTCCCCTTGGACATCAGCTCCTTCAAATAACTTCTGTATTTATTCATAGATTGCAAACACAATCATTCCACGGGGAAGACATCAAACTACTTCAGCTTAAAATGCCCAGGAAATATATTACAAATTTAATTTTTCCCTTCTCGTTATTCATTATCCACATTATGGCTGTATTTGGACTGTATGCAATAGTACAGAGAATATCAGAGTTTGAATGATATAAGAAAGTTTGCAATGACTGTGCAAAAAAAAAAAACCTCTGTGATCTGAGTAGATCACAAGATGGGGCCTATGTAAAGAGATATTTAAGCTTAATCAAAAGTCATTGTATGGAATTTGGAATTCATAGTAATGAAGTCCTGAGATGCTCTGTTTTATTAAATATCTGTTATTATTAATTCTATAGTTTTATAAAAAAAATCCTAATGAACCAAATTTTCTTTAGAATGCATTTTGCAATCATGTTAATATTTAGTTCTCATGATGATACATAAAAAAGCTATGATAAACATATAAAGATACAACTTAGTCATTTAAAAATTTAAAATTTATATTACAAGAATAAATATTCTTCTTTAATATACTGATTGTATGTGTGTCAGTTAAAAATTGCTGCTTTTTAAAGAATGATTTTTTCTTTGATGTCTGAGACTATTTCCTCTGTACCAACAAGACTTCAACAATAATCTCAATTAAGTAAAGTTGATATCAGAAAAGTTATTTTTATAAATATTTAGGAACCAAAAAACCTTTCATTCTAAACCATGGAAAGTGACTCTGCACTAATATTGTCTGACAGTGACCTAATTAGAGTAATTTGCATACTAATGAGACTGAAGAAGATAAGCAATAGCACGCTTGTAATAGATAATTAATTTGTATTTCAAAATAAGCTATGGCCATTTAACAACACCTCAAATGACACACTGAATTAAAAGAGTTGTTCAAGTTACTTCTTAATAATAAACTCCTGTTACAGCTTTTCAATTTTACTCAAACTTCAAACTGATGAACATATCTCATGAATCCATTTATATTCATAACGTGACTCCTCATTAAGTGCTTAATTCTCAAATTCATCTTCAAAATAATATCTCTCCTTGCCAAGAAATTCAGAATGATTTATGTATTATTAATTAAAATATTTTCTTATTATGTAGCAATGTGCATCTGAATAGTCCAATACACTTTTCAAATAATCTTACACCATCCTCTAGAATTATAATTCCAACAATTTTAGTTGTTTAAATTAAAGCATTTAGAGGTAAAGTGTTTTGGGCACAGAAAGTGAATTAAAATGAGCCAGGCTGCTGGGACAGCTGTATGTACTCTTCATTTTGACTTCCTAACATAAAATGAGACTTACAGAACCTGAAATAAACTAACTAGGACAACTAATAAACTTGTTTTGTTCAATATATTGTCTCTTATCGATGGTTGAAAGTGTAAAATATCTAGAATCGTTCACCAATCTCCACAACTAGAAGTGGGTAAGTGAGTTGGGGTGATTTTTAGATGCCTTCCTCTTCTGACCCATTAATCTCTCTTTTATGTAAGTTTCAACCACTATACTCTGGTTTATTTTTCATAAAGATAAGTCACTCTACTGTGTAGCTGTTCTGTTATCAATTACTCTATGCCTGGCAGTCCCAGAAAAAAAAAAGCACTGATGACATAATTGTGGGTGAATTATAAAAAATAATACAAGCCTTTATCCAAGAGAAAGTTCAAATTTTCACATGAAAAAAAAAAATTCTCCATTGACCTCAGAGGGCACATCCAATACAGACACTCACTAGTGTTATTTATGTAGCCCCGACAAGAAGATTAAGAACAACCGTAGTTGGAATTTCAGGTAAGTAGAGAAGAACTAACAGGTCAGCATAAATGGGGAAGAGAGAGAAAAAAAAGAAGACCATATGTTACAGATGCTAGGTTTGTTGTCAGTCTTGAAAATTCAGAATAACCTTTAAGGCTCAAAATCCTTCATAATGTAAAAATCATATCACTGGAGTTGGAGATTAACAGTTGTATATGTCATTCACTGTTCTAAAAAAAAAAAAAAAACAAAAACAAAAACCAGAATCATAGATCCTAGAGCTAGAAGAAAACATAGGAGACTTTATATGATGTTATATTCTTATTTTAATTTGAAAAGATTTAGAGATTTTTACCTTATATTCATCATTTATGTGGGGAAATTACTAAAGCCTAAAAAAAGTTTTGTGTCATTCATAAAGTCACAGATAATAAGCAGCAGATTGCAAAATAATCTAAGGTTAAATATAATAGACGTTTAATACCTTGTTTTCTTTCTCTAAAATTTATCTAACAAATGCCAAAATAAGTCACTTTTATGATTTACGTTTATTTGAAGAATCAAGATTTTTTTTTAGGTTCAGAATAAGGGTCACAGTCTGTTTACTTCTACCTGCCTTAAGGAGCCCATATTTTGCTACCACGATTTAAATTCAAAAATAATGCTTTATCTAAGCAAATACATTCCAATCTTTTCATTGCAAAATCCTATCTGACTGCCCGCATTAAAGGTTATTGATCACACAAACATTGTTGGTATGACTAAATTTAAAACAAACAAACTGAAACAAAACATTTTACCAATTTGGCAAAGAACTGTTTACTAATATTTTAACACTTACAAATATAATCATCATGCAAAAATACGCCATTTACTTCCAAACTTAAAAATAATTTAAGTCTGATTTTCTGACATGGATAGAGAGGTGAATCTGTACTACTCTGAAGTGATTAATCACTTCCCCAAACTGACATCAGCATTTTCAATGTTTCTATGTTCAGGTTTTGGAATCCCACGTAATTTCATGCTTTGTTTAGAATTTATACACCCTGTTTCACTGAAACACACATACGTGGCGCACACACACACACACTCCGCTAGATTTGTTAAGCATTTATTCTTTCAAAGAATAGAATCGTCAAGCTGAAAATGAAAAACAAGGCTTTGTGGTCTGTCATCTAAAATATGGTCTACTCATAAAGCATCTTTTGGATGTTAAAGACTGAGTTTCTGACCTTGAGCACTACAAAATACTCTAAAAGTCACCTTGGTGCACATGATAGCTAGCAATAGCAACACATCACTGAAATGACATTTCCTTTAAAAAAAAAAAGTCATACTTTCTGTGCACTTCAGATAAAAATAGCAGAGGCCTCAAGCGCTGTTCCACATTTTATGGTCTCCTGGACAAGCACAAGAAATTTCATTTAAAAACAACAGAACCCATTGAGTGTTCATTTAATTGTACAGAATGTCAGCATTCTCCCAAGTTATCCTCTTCAGTCCAAATTAGGTCTGTGTAGTAGACATATATCTGCATTTAGCTATGGCAGTCATGGAGCTGAGCAGTTATTCTACATACCGAAGCAAGTACTGTCGGCTGAGCCTGCCTCTGCCCCTTGAAAAGTATTTTGTAATCTGGGGTATGAAACTCAAATGATTCTAGAAGAAAGAGGAAAAGAGATTGAAAGACAGACATTATTTTTAGTTCCCGTATGTTTTATTATAAAGGCAGGATAGTCCTTATAAGTGATAGCCTCAAATTCCCAACCTGATTAAAAGATTCACGTCAAATGCCACCTCCTTTAAGGCTCCCCCTCGAAGTCCACAGCTACTTAAACATGCTCTGCTTCCCACCACCATCACAGTTTGTGCAGATTGGGTTACTTGCTTGCTCCATTCTTTCTAACTGTATCTCTTTTCTTATTTGTCAACCCTTCTAGACTTTTGTCAAAATGGAGTTTTCCTTTTTTTCTTATTTATTACTCATCACTTTAATTAAAAAAAAAAAAGAAAAAGAAAAAGAAAAAGAAAAAAAAAAAAAACTAGCCCACCATGCCCTCAGCAAACCTTTCACACCTTCCTAGAAGAAGAAGATGTAATAAGAAGCAAGAGGTCAAGTAATCTGTTGGGAGTTTTGTTTTGTTTTTATCTTTTCAAGCAGTCCTTGTCAACCAGCTAATAAAGGGGTTGGCAAGGCAAGCATTTGATTGGGCACAATGCAGTTAGCCCTGAGTTAACCTTATCTTTAATTAGTGGGTAATAAGCGCGTTGAAAAAACTCTTTCTCAAGCCACCCAAGGTAGAGAGAGTTTTCAGTAGCCCTGAGCTAATAACCATCCTCAAATACCTTTAGGGTCTTCTCAGTCATTTAACCTCTCCAGTCATTTAGACTGACAGAACTAGGGAAGTCCTACTGAGGTCATACCCAGACCAGCACACTTCTCAGGACAAACAATAAGAGAAAAGCAGCTAAGGTGTTAGCCTCAGGGTAGAAATGCAGTCAAACTGTTTCCTGGAATTATCTGTCTCACATTGGGCTTCCCGGGCTTCAGTTAAGTAAATAAATTTGGGGATTATACATTTATGTAAATAAACGTCTCTAAGAGAACCATCTGTAGGGCATATATCCTACAACACAATATTGACTGTTGGTGGATTTCATCAAATCTATAGCCAAGTAATCATCAAAACTTTAAAGATGATCAATTCCAAAGAGACATGTATAAGCACACAGCTGGCAGTCTAACGTGAGAATGCTAGTGTCAGGACACATCACATCGGAATAGTTAAGAAATGAATTAAATGGTATGGCACTTTTTTGTGCAGCTAAATCACAGTGAACTAGCTTAGTTGAATGATTCTTCTAACAAGGTCCACACCCAAAGTCAGGAACAACTCCCCACTTTTCTAAAACTTCAGGGAATTGTTGGTGTCTGCTTCTAAGACGTAGATGTATTCTAGTAGACTTTGTTTTTTTGTTACTTCCCTTGACAGGAAAGTTTTTGTCTAATATTGTCAGAATGGATATAAAGAGAAAAGGAATTGATTATATGTAGACACAAAGAAAAAAACGGGGAAACATGATTATGAGAAGCTATCAACAGTGAAATAAAATCTATTTAGAGGCAAAATATTTAAGTAGGGCTCATGCCGTTTCCTAATAGATATTGTAACCATTTATTAAAAATTGTCATAGATCAAAACAGGTAGCTTATCCTAAAATATAAAATAAAAAGACATGGATTATTTGGCAATAGTGTGCCATAGTGGGAATGAATAAGCACAGTTAATTCACTTCCAAGGGTTTCTTATTTTCTGCTTCCTAGCTTCAATTATGACTTTGAGATTGAAAAGCCTAAATTAGTAACCTAAGTTCAGATTCTCCAGTTAGATAACTTATTCTAATTCTGGATCCACCAATTACTAGTCACATGACATTAGCAAGTCTCTTAATTTCTATAAGCCTCTATTTCCTTATGAGAAAAGGGAATATTATATTAGTAGTAACCTCATGAGAATTTTGTGATAAGTAAACCAGAATGTACGTAAGTTGTTTTGCATCAATGCCAGATGGATAAGTGTTCTAAGCAAACATGTTAGTTCTTCTGAACAGAAGCCACAGATGTAGGTCCAGTCGTAACCTTGTCAAGGTCAGTTGGTTCCACATTCATCTTCATAAGATCCATTCTCTCCACTAGACTCTTATCTGGCTATCTTTGGTAATCATTCTCTCTCTCTCTCTCTCTCTCTCTCTCTCTCTCTTCTCACACACCACACACACACACACACACACACAAGAGTTAATTCACACATAAGGCCAATGGTGATCATGATGACACACACGTTCAGTCAGTTTGTTATAGAAACTTATAAAGTAGAAGTAACTTCTTACAGTGACCATTTTTTACATTTTAACAGTTTTTTCAGATGTGCTTTTGGAGGATGCTACTCTGAGAGATTACTTTATACACCTTTAATTATATTAGATTATGGTTAAAAAAGCAATGCTTTTCAGTTTCTGATATATTTTTTTTATTGTCAAGCTACTTGAAATTCATGAATGTTCCTATGCCTGCTTTATCACCCAGCTTTCCTAAAATTTTCATCCCACACTGTTGAGTGTTGAGGGATCTTTTTATTCTTTGCAGTCAAGAAAGGATTAATACTGAGACAACAATGAAATTGTTAAAAATTGCTTTGGCCTATCAACTATTATTTGTACTTTTTAATCCTTCACAGCTCCTCACAGCTCCCCCCACCCAGCCTCCTCTGACCATCACAAGGTTATCCTCTATATTTGTGAGTCTGTTTTTGATTAATTTGTTCATTTTGTTCCTTAGATTCTGCATATAAATGAAATCATATGGTATTTATCTTTCTCTGTCTGACTTATTTCACTCAGCATAATAACCTCAGATCCATCCATGTCATTGCAAATAGTAGGATTTCATTTTTTATGACTGCACAATATTCCATTGTTTGAAAAAATGTTATATGATATATATGATGTACATATATCCTTTTTAACTCCGTTTTTCTGGAACTGTGAATAATACAGATGGCAAAGAAGATGTTCAACATCATTAGTCATTAAGGAAATACAAATTAAGACCATAGTAAGATATCCCTATGTAACTATTAGAATGGTTAAAATTAAAAGATTGACTATACCAACTGTTGATGAAGATGCAGAGAAATTCTAACTCTCATATTCTGCTAATAAGAATATAAAACACTACAAACAATTTGGAAAACATTCTAATAGTTTCTTTAAAAATTAAACTTACTCCTACAGTATGATACAACCATTCTGCTCCTACATTTTTCCCATGAAAAATGAAAGTATATGCTCATACAAAGACTTGTGCACAAATATTCATAGAAACTTGATTTGTAATAGTTCCAAACTAGAAATAACTCAAATGCCCATCAAAAGGTAAATGGATAAATAAACTGGGATATATCCATAAATAGAATATGATCCAGTATAATGCAGAGGAATGAATTATTTTTGGTGCACGTTACAACATGGATGACTCTCAAAATAATTGTGGAGTGAAAGAAGCCATTCAAAAAGCATACATACTATGTGAATCATCTATATATAATTCTTGAAAATACAAACTAATCTATAGTGACAGAAAGTAGATTAGTGGTTGTTGGGGAATGGATGAAGGGGTTGAAGGAAGTGAGTGCTAAGGGGCACATGGAAACTTTTGGGGGTAATGGAAATGTTCATTATAGTAATTGCAGGTGTATACATATATCAAACCTTATTAAATCATGCATTTTAAGTATGTTTAGATTATTATATTTCAATAAAGAGTTAAAATAATAAAAAAATTACTTTGGTTTGATTTTGTATTTGATATTTTATTTAAAAACCCGAAAAGAGGAAAGGAGCAGTATAGAGTAAAATATAATACAAATATGTATGACTTACCAATACATGTGGCATTGATTGCCACAAATACAGGTATATTAATAAAGTAATACTACTACAGAAATACAGGTAATATTAATAATACACTAATATTAAAATGTTATATTTACCCAAGTGGCCCCACAAGTTTTTGCTCTCTTGCTATTCATGCCCTATATTCTCCTCCCCTTCTGTATGTGAAAATCCTGTGACTGGCTTTTAGGTAGTAGAATGGCAAAGGTGAAAAAAAATTGCTAATTAAGCAACTAAGGTGAGGTTAATCTTTCAGTTACATCTTTGAAATTAACTGTGACCAGCTATGTGAGTTTCAGTGAGAGTGGGCACATGGGTTGGTTCAGCGTTCTTCAAGAAAGGATCTATTCTTTTTCAGCCAGGAGTCTTGGAAAAAACAATAGGGAAACACCTGGTCCCAGGTGTGGATGGAACACATACAATTACAGACATGTGGCAGGGAATAAAAGTTCAGTGTTCTATGCAATGGAGTACAGGGAGCTTGTTCAGCGAATGTCAATCAAGAGAAATTAAATGAAATAGTTTCATCAGCTCAGACTTATGTCACTGGAAGTGGCCTCTCTTCTTCAGAATCCATCCCCCTAGATCTGGTCTGACAAAGTGACCCTCTGCTTCAGACAGCTCATACCTTTTGTTGCATACTGAGCAACTTGTATTGATGAAACACATGTAAACTAATGGCATAAATCTCAGACCATGATGTTATTGAATAAGTAATGTAAACAGCAAACATAATTCAAGAATCAATTGTGCCCTTCGAAATGGCTCAAGGGTAACTGGTATCTAGCTGATATTCAGAATACATTTTTTTCAAAATTCTTATTTCATTGTTACTGAAAAAGTGCTTGGCATTATTTTCTCCTTGAAATTTTCACTGCTCTATACCAAGTATAGAAAGACAAAATGGAGATACCACACTTTTTATTCAGAAATTAAGAACTAAATACCCTAAAAAATTACTTAATGAAGAAAACAAGGTTGATTTTGGTGTTCTAAAATAAAATTAAATAGTTACGTTTAAAATGACCCACTTTAGGAGTTTATGAAATTCAGAGAAAAAAATGAATAATTTGATTAATTTGTTTTTCATAAGTTTAAAAAAGCTAGCTACAAACCAATAATAATAATAAAAAAGAAGTGATGTTAAATTATGAGACATTATATAACAACATATATAAATATCACTGAGGACTTTGTGAGCTTTAGTATAAGATTCTTTACTTATAATAATATTTAACACTTTTCTAATGAGAAAAATAATATGTAATCATATATTGGTAGATGATTCAATAAACATCTACCAATCAATAACAAAAGTATTCATTAAATACAGGCTTGTATTCATAACTCTCTAGAATACATTTTGTTTTAAATGCATGGAAAATAAATTGTACTCAAAAATAAAATTTAATTTTATTTGTGGAAAATAATAGTACAAGTAACAATTTGGACATTAAATAAAATTATTTAAGTGTAGAAACAAAAGCTGGCTTTCTGAGATTTGAAGAAAAATTGAGAATAGAGTTGAAAATACGTTGGATTTACCAGATGCATTTGCAGAGACAGAAGGTCAGACAAAATTTGGATTTTCAGATAAAAAGAGCAAGTTTGTCCCAGAGGAATGAAGGTGTATTTTGGAGAAATATTACGAAATTTTAGAAAGCAAAATAATAGATTCTGAATGATGTCGTAATATAGGTAAGAAACTCAGCTGACGAGTAGAACATAATAAATTTTGAATTTTTTCAATTGAAACAGCGCTCTAACAAGGCTAATACTTCTAAATAAAGGAGTGCTATCAGCTTAGTCTTATGTCACTGAGAGTGGCCTCTTTTCCTCAAAATCCAATCCTCCAGACCTTGTCTGCCAAAGTGACCTCCACTTCAGACAGCTCACACCCTTTGTTGCATACTGAGCAAGTTCTATTGATAAAACAAATGTAAAATAATTATATAAATCTCAGGCCATGATGTTATTGAAAGCCCTAGTTCACTGATTTTCAAAAATATGTATCAGCAAAGTAAATCAATTATTTAAATAACTCTTCTGTGGAAAACAACATGGAATTCTTGTTAAAGTGGAGTGGAGTCCCCTCAAGCCTCTCAGCAACTCCTCCTGATAAGGTTCTCTAGACCCACTTTGCAACACACTAGTCTATCCATAAGAGCAGACTGTTTGAAAAATGTCCCAATATCTAGTGAATTACCAGGGGGAAATGCAACTCTGCTATTGAAATCCTTCCTGGTGGCTAAATAAATAAGTCTTGTTTATTGTAGACATATCACAATTTGACAATGTTGAGAAGCAGGTGCTTTGAAACATAAAAATAAAGTTTTAATTTTAATTAATTATTGCCAAGTAATGGATGCCATAGGCATCTTCATTTCATAGTAGAGGTGCTAAATGCCCATGTGTAACCTCATTAGTGATCCAGGATCATGCCTGATCCCATTTCAAAGGAACAACCCATCTCTTGTCACAAAGCTGAGGGAAAGGGGAAAGTCATGGGTCAAGGAACCCACTTCTGGCACAGAAGTTTTGGCCAAGCTCTATCAAAAGATCTACCCTAGAAGTCAGCAATCTATGGCTCACCTCTGTTTGTGTACCACCGAGTTAAGAGTGTTTTTTGCATTTTTAAGTAGTTGAAAAATCTAAAGAAAAACATTTTGTCCCTTGAAAATCATATAAAAGTCCAATCTCAGTGTTCATAAATTATGTTTTTTTTGTACACAGCCACCCAATTTGTTTTCACTTTATCTGTGGCTGCTGTTGCTATGTGATACAGTTGATTAATTTAATGGTGACCTTTTGACTCTCAAAGTCAAAAATATTTACTCTCTGCTACTTTACAGAAAAAGTTTATCCAGTCCTGAGAAATGACTTCAAATTTAGCTATAAACTATAGGTTTTTATAAAATCGAAAAACATCAAGTATATGTTGTGTTTTTATAGTAATATATCTGTTTAGAATGTCTATGATTTTATATTTTATATTTTCCTTAAAAGCAGATAAGAAGTATCTTATCATATACTATGGCCATACTATCTAATTAATACTCTAATCTGCTTGAATAAATAAGCAATATTAAAACAATAACAACAATACTTTGATCAATTTTTGAATGTTAAAAAATTTTAAATGGTAAATTTTAAACATTTATGAAAGAAACATCAGATGAAAATCAACATAAAAGAAATATAAGTAATGTAAAGTTTATTATAGAAATATGGACCAAATTTACTGCCATTTAACTATACTAAAATAAAAATTTATAGATTATATGCATCCACTCTCAAAAAATTATTAAGCTAACTTTGTCCATAACTATATTTCTTATTTATGCTATACCCCTACTCCCACACAAAATTTAGCTCAATTAAAACAAAATAATTACTTAATTATTTTAGTGGAAGAAGATATGGACATAACATAGTTCCATAAACTTAAAATTAAAACATAGAAATTTTATTTATTTTTCTGAAAACCTATGAATCAACATAACCCTTTTTACGTATAATAACACTATCCCTTATTATATATAAGTTGATAAAATACTAAAGTACATATTGCAAATACAGTCTACTTATAATAAACACATAAATCTGAAATGTGAAATAATCTGATAAACTATTATATATGTGTATTAATATTGCCTTTCAACAGAAAGTTTCTACAGAAACACTTATGATTCTTATAAAAACAATTGAGCTAAAAGTAATTTAAAATATTACACATTTCTGTATCAAAACATTAATTTTGAAATTTAATTCCTTTTTTTTCTTATTTTAACTTTCTTGTTGAAATAAATGAAGCCAGTAATCACTTAGAAAAATCAACTCTTGATAGAAATGCAATAACTTCAAAAGACTTAAATTAAAATGTTGTCCATAATAAAGATTATCTCATTTGATAATGGAAAGAGAATTTTTGCAAGTATGAGTCTAAATTTTGATTTGATTTTAATAAATTAATAATGCAAAGGAAAGGTGACTTGGTTGACAATTTCTATCCATTGACTGTTAAATCCTTCTGTTGTTCATATAGGTGAGGAATAATAAATGGAATTGATTTTGAGTCTCTCTTATTCTTGAATTTTTTTTTTTTGAATTAAGATTACTCATTTCAGCCTGGCATGATTTCTCTTTTCTCAGAAGCAAATGTCTAAGCAATATATTTTTAATTCTCTCATATGATTAACTACATTGTTTTCAGTCCTATGTAATTTGTACTAATGAGTACTCAGTAAAGGCTAATTTACTTTCCTGAATAAAGGAATGGGCATCAAAAGTATTCCATTAAATCAATGATCTTAAAAATAGAATTTATGTTGATAACATAATAATGTCTCTCCACTTAAGGGCAATGGCAAAAGAAATATAATTTTAATGTGCATTCACTTTATTTAATTGTTTTACAAGAAAACTCAAAGAAGAAAAATTTTACTTTAAATTCCTAAGAAAAGAGCAATATCTTTTCTTGCTAGATATTGTAAAAAGTCTGTTTTAATCTTTTTATTTCTTAGTTTTAGTAATGTAGAGTTTTCAAAGGAAAACTTAAACTTTTTCCTAACTAAAAAATATTCAACCATTTTAATTTGTTTAAATTATAAGAAGCAAAATTCTATTTATCCTTTCTGTTACCACCTCACTGGCAGACCACATCATTGAAAATAGTAGCATGCAAGATGATTCTAAGTAGAATTATCTCCAAATTACATGTATAGAGAAGAGTACGCCAACTATGTAGACAAAGCAGAAATTGATAATATTCTAAGACGTAAAATTTTCCCTGTTGACTCATGCATTTATTTAAAAGTTGTGCCTCAGTTTACGCATGTGATTTATTTGCCACCCAAAAAAGTAGCCCATTCCATCTCCAAGGTAGCCAGGCAATTGCTTGAAAAAAAAAAAAAAACAACAAAAAACAAAAACATTTTTCTGCAAACAAATAGTATGTGGCTTATTTGTTCTCTAAGAGGTGGAAGATTTCAATAGTAAACTATATTTTGGAAGTTTAGATGTCAAATGCCATATACATGTATTATAGGCAGTGCAAATTTTTTAGCACAAAATTCTGTCATATAGACCTAACTCACTGTAGCTACTAGTGGAAATGCCATAACAAATCAGAAATACTCTTTATTTGCCATAATAGTGTAAATGTATTGAGAAGTGCTGGACTCTAACCTGGCAATAGTCACAGTGGAAATGAGAAGTGAACAAAGGCAATAACAGTATATTGAACAATATCTTTAATAATGGAGGCTGGTGAACAACTGGAGCATTAAAATATTATGGTTTCTGATTATACAGATATAGATATAGATTAAATATAGATATATATAGATGATATAGATGATATAGATATAGATAGATATAGATAGATATAGATATGAATCAAGAATCATAATCCACATATGTTTCATTAACATGATTTTTGAAAATGATTTCCAAACAGTCTCACTTTGAAGTTCATAAACATTATCAGTAGAGTCTCTGGGAAGGGGAGGAAGTATCTTTAAAAAAAAAAACTTTCAATGTATATACAAAATTTCTATAAAATCAAAACATTGGTAGTTAAGTGGGCCAAAATCTTATTTACTTACATCAATAAAATATGTACCTCAAGATAAACGGTCTCAGTTGAGTAATGTATTACATTTTCTACTGTTTTTAGAAGGAATGAGTAATGACAGTGAAAAGGCTTAGGTTCATTAAAGAAAAACAAATTTAATGTACTGGAGTCTTTATTTAGAAGGAGACTATGATGTGATTTGACAATTGCTTTGTTTAAACAAGTGTCATAATTTTATTTCACTGACCACATTTTCTAAAGTCAAATAGGGCAATCATTCTATCAGCATCCAACTTGTATATCCAACATCAATAAGAAAACAATGACTTCAAATTAAAATAACAAATTATTCAAAATCAAAAAATTACATATGCTTTCAATAATGGCAATATCTGATATAATTTCACCCATATGGGGCTCAATCATCAATAGTTTGTGGAGTGAAATCTAATTCCAGATTCTCATTCCAGAATTTTCAGGAAAATAAAACATTTAAAAATGAATTAGATGTGTTGTTAATTAACTAACAAAAACTGGATATACTGCTTTGAGGTTTAACTATAATGTAAATAACACTATTAAACATCCCTTGTTTTGAGAAAATTATGCCACTTCCTCAGAAGGAATGGAAATTAAGCGCAGATATTTTATGTATCTAGTAAGGGTGATTATCATCATCCTTAGGTTGTCTGACTAAAATCTTATGCATCGAAAGTAAATAGGCTACAAATGAAAGGAAAACTACATTCAGGATAGAATAGTCTTAAAACTGCTAAGTAAAGTTAATTTTTTCTTTTCTTAAATTGCTATTTCTTTTCAAGTAGGATTCAACTACTAGAAAACATAAACCTGAGGAAATATGTACCAATAATCTAAACTTTAGAAATGATGGTCTTTGGTGATTAAAAATAAATTTCTTTTTAGGAATCAGTTTAAGCTATAAATACGCATTGTATTTTAATTAGTGATTTCTCAGATTTTGCTTTCTAGAGTAAATTACCATTTATACTAGAAATGCTTTGCGGTTTCAGTCACATTCAGAATATTAGAAGCTACTATCTCTTCTAAATAGTTCATGCTTATTAACAACGTTTTAAATACATGACGACCTTCTTATTTTGTATCTTAAGACATAAAATTGGTTTACTGAATTGAGGTAATTGTCCAGATCATTTCAGCTAAAAAGTGTTTGAGCTAAATTATCTAAAGTACAGAACCAAAAATTTCCTTAAGTTCTATTATTTAAATTTTTTCATTATTTAATTTGCTATTATACAAAATAAAATTTTCTGCAAAGATCAAACAAGTTATACATAAGACCATATAATCTCTAACTAGCCCTACCACAAATCATAACCATTAGATAGAGAAGAAAAACAAACTCTACAAAAAAGTTTGAAGATTGTACAAATAACTGATAGGAAGGAATAAGAGATGACTCGATTCAAGTGCCCTCTGGCTATTTTCAAAAATAACTGTTTACTCTGTTGTGAAAAAATATAATGTGAAGTATTGAATATTGACTAAGCCTACAGTTAATGAAAAAGCTGTTACACAAACCCATGACGGATGGCTTGATGTAAATTAAAGCCATTACTCTCCCATTTAGAGTTTGTAGAAAGTGCATACATTTGAAGGTACATTAGTTCTAAACTATTTGTTTCAAAACCATCCTACATTAAGAAAAGTCAACTGGTTTTGTAACACATACATAATTGTCTACTAGATAATGTAAAGTTTGAGTATTGAAAAAAAAAGCTTGCATTATAAAAGAATGTTATACATATTATAGCCCTTCTCAATGCATGGTGACCATTGATTTGAGTATGTGGCAGCATTTTATCAAGGCAACTCAAGAGAATTAGCAGTCAAAAAGGCAAAGGTGTTTGTACCTAACTCTTCTAATAAATAATGAAGTGACAAAATGCAAACCGTTTGGTGTCTTTGACCCCTCAGCTGCTTATCTGAAAACCTGAAATTAGAAAGCAGCGATTTCTGTTTCTTTAATATTATATCTTGTGATCTATGTTATTTAACTGACTGTGATGATCTACTTTGGGCTCAGGTACAAAGTTTAGACTGCCTTGAGGGCCCAGCTGACATTGTTAAAAGAAAATAACTAGGAGACTTAAAGGCATCACTGGCTGGTCGTCCCATGCTAAAAGTATATTCTACTGTAGAAACCAGAAATTCGTATTTCTCTAAAAGAGACATAATTGTTATACATTTAAAACTGAGTGATAATCGAGCCACTCCAATAAACTTAAATAACTAACTAAATAAACAAACAAATAGTTAATAAAGTCATGTGAATATGGACAAGTGAAACTTCCCTAAAACTTAGTTTCTTTGGAAGTTTAATGGGGATAGTAATGGTGTTCCTCTGCTATATTTGTGCTAGCAAAGGAAATAATCCATATAATTCTTGCACTTGGTATATGTTAAATTTTCAATATACCTAGCTATTGAAAATAAAAATGTTTGAGTGATAAAGGAAAATATTTAAAAAATAATAACAAAAAGAGTCACATAGGTATGGAAAATAGCTTGTTTACAGATGGAGATTTATAACAAACTACAGAATTCCTCAAAGTCCTGGAAAGGGGGCTAGTAACATGTTCACTTGGGTTTATGTTTTTCTGATATTTTCAGCATTAAAATATTTTAACTATCATTTGTAAAAATCACTCTCTCTTTCTGTCTTGATTTTTCCTCCATTATATCAACCTTATTTTAGTTGACCATTAAGAAGGCACTATGAATTTTAGGATTCAACTTAGGAAGTTGGTTTAGGAATTCTTTTCATTTGAATTTGGTAATTCGGGTTTATTTTATGCTTTATCACTTCAATGGTGTTTTCATGGGCCAACCCAAGTAAAGGAAAGGCTTTCAGAAAGAAAATCCACTGTTCTTTGTGCTGACATGTCCAGTTTCTATATTCGTATAGAGGGTCAGAAGTCATCATGTCATAAATAAGTATCAGAGCCTTCACATCAAAGCCCTCACGTGAGTCTTGATATAACAGTGTAGTAGTCATAAAAGCCACAAAATAAATGAGGGTCATTCATTCCAATCACTAGAAATGTGAAAAGGTGAAAAGAAGATATGGTTTTCATTGACAATCAGAATAGAAATTCAACTCCTTCTGCTAAGAATACACAAAAATGTTTATGTTTGTGTGTGTGTATGTGCATCTGTGTATATATATCATACACAATTATAAAAGAATCATATGTTTTATTTATTTTTGATGGGAATTGCTCAGAATGAAATTGATGAGAATACCTCTGCTTATAGGGCACAATCTCATAGCAGCACCACAAAGCTCAGGAGTGCCTGTGTGTGTAGGTGCATGTTTTGTGCATGCCAGCCTACCAAATTATGTCTTAGTGTACCTAATACATTCTATCCTGATGAAATTTGACAGTTTATACCATGTAGATTTGAAATTCTTTCTCACACATAGTATTTTCATTCACTTTGACATACATAGATGGCTATACTCTAAGTGTTTATGCTACAGGACTCCTTAAAATTTTTCAGTAAGATGTGTTTCAAATATGCTTTTTCATCTTTCTGTTGAGGCCAGTGATGCATGTTAAATTTATTTCTCAAATAAGTTTAAATACTCTAATCTGTATTAAACTTTCTTTTATGTAAATAGTTAATAGCTAATGATAAATTAATGTAGCACTCTAAAAATTTCTGAAATATACACTTCTCTAAAGTTATGTTTATATTTAGATGACATCAAAGCATTAGACAAATTTACTATCTAAATATTTGATTTGCTCAATATCAAACAATCAGTTTTACATTTAGCTGACTGGATGTTTTAATAGTGCATCATAAACACAGACCACATCTATTTTCATGTTGGGATGCTGTTGACAGAACTCAGAGCAAGCGGGATCTGAAATACTCATGATCATAGGCAAGAAAGACCTATGTAAATGTGAGGTAATTTCTCTGCTTACAAAGAAAGCCAACTGCCTATATTGTGCTTTGAAATGTTGGTCCGTATTTTGCCCATTTCTCGATATAACAGAAGAAATGTTACTAGCCACCTGCCAACAGTCTCTTGAGAAATTATCTAAATCCTATATTTCAATGTTATTTTAATCATTATATTTTTTTCATATTTGGAATAAAATATATTTAACTATTTATATATTGCCCAATTCATCAAGGCTGGGTCCTAAGCAATTTTCTAAGCATAGTTCACAAAATGCTTAGCCTTTAGGCTATGTAAAATCCACAGATGCATTCACTGTGGTTGTTTTCTTAGGTCCACTATGTTTTAGAAAACAATATAACAAGACATATTACACAAACTTTACAGTGTCCATCTCTTTTTCTTGACCCCTTCAAGAATTTATATTATCGACAAACATTTTGGTATACAGGCCTGTTTTAAATTCTTCCCAACTGTTATCATCCAACTGATGCTTCTATTACCTTCTAGTAACCCACTCTCATGAAATGTAAATCTCCATCCAAGCTTATCTCTAAGTTCTAGACCCATGTATCAAAGTCACTTCAAGGGGTTCCTATTTTAGTAAATACAGTAATTATCTAGTTAATAATGCAAAGGACAAATTTAGAAGTCATCCATGATGTCCCCTCTTCATCACATGCCCAAACTAATTAGGCACCAAAACTTTTCTATTTTTTCTTTCCAAATGTCTCTGAATTCTGATCATTTCTACTCATTTCTCATTACTCCTTTGTCTATGCCTTCAAAGCACCCTGTACTTTATTTACATGTGGTTTGTAATTATATAGTCTTTAATGGGATTACTCATAAATACAAATTTCTTTTATTAGGTTCTAAACTTCATGTCGACAATGATAATATGTGTTAGTCCCTATTTTATCCCCAGAAACTACCACAGCGCGCTTGAAACCTATTTGAAGGAGAAATAACTGTGGAACCTTGAGATTATTTTCCTTTTTATTAAAATAAGAGTTATTAATATAATTATACATAAATTTTTACTATAGCTTAGATTTTTTCCTTAAAATAGTTTCATGCAAATACAAATACTATACAAACACAAGGAAATACCAGAAGTTTTTTCAAGAAAAGTTTTGTCATTTTACATTGGCATAAAGTGTATCAAATCACTTCTACTATACCTTCCCAGTCATTGACTGCCATTAGGCTTAATCTTTGCAAGTTTAATAAGAAACAAATACTTTTTATTCCTCTGTTTTTGTATATTTGTTTTCTCATGTGGTTCAATTTTTAAATTTATTGGAAGTTTATATTATTTCTATAAATTGTCTTTTAGAATCATTTCTAATTCTTAGAATAGTAATATTTCCTTTTCTAATAATGTGAGCTTTTTAAGATAATAATAATTTGCTAAATGTTATTATCTTTATAATTGTATTTGTGACATTTTGACTTTCCAAATATTTTACATTATATTTAACCAAAGCTGAACTTTGTTTTTTTCTATCAGTCTACGATAAGGAAGGCTTTTGCCCATTCTAAAATAGAGACAAATACAAATTTTATTGCTATCTATTGGTTCTGAATTTCAATTTTTTTACACATAATTTTTTTGTTTGTAATTTAAATTTATTTCAACAAAAATAATGTATGAAATGATTTGTCTTGTAAAATTATTACAGATTAAGTATAAATTTCCTTCAACTCTCACCTCTAAATCTGTTGGGTAGGCATTGAATTAGGGGAAGAATTCATCTAATTGCATATGAGGAGGAAAAAACATCAGAGATAGTTTATGAATATAAAGTGAAGTGATCCCATAAACTGTCAAAAGTATATAAAGATCTTTGGTACCTTATCTTAGTGAAAACAAAATAGCAAATATTTTAACAGAGCTCAAGTGTGTTTCATATTCTTAGGGACACAACATCCAGAAGGGTTAGAAACAGAGTGTGAGTTAAGCCAGGCCAAGTTGAGCTCTCACTAAAACTGGAAATCCACATTTTCTGGCAAGAAAATCATATCTTATGGTATGGGAAATGCCAGCTTAGTGAGGAAATTAGGGTTATCTGACCCAGATAAATAGTATTTAGAGGTGGTGCTCCCCATGGCAGGTACTTAAAGAGACATTTAAAAAGTTTTATTTTGTGTTAACCACAGAAAACGAATCAAATCATTTACAGAGACGGAGTTCAAGAGGCTTTGGATATGTTTTTGGATCTGCAGAATGCTAATATATTTTTCCTTCTACTGAATTTCATCAAACTCGGTACAGGTAATAAAATAGTTCTACATCCGTTCTATCACCTTTTCTACATGTTTAGCATTGCTACCTGGAAGAGTGCTTGGATTGGGAGGAGGCAGAAGCTGCCTTTTAGGTCCCTGTGTAATTTGGCCTAGTTTTGTAGTAACCAGAGCAGTCCTCCACTGGACATTCTCATAATTTAAAAATTATGTTAGTTATGTCCTACTTAAGATCCTGATGCTATTCCCTGTTCCTAATTGTTATTACACTTTTCTTAAACTTTTGAATGGGCATTATAGGTTTTATTAACCAATACTAACTTGTTGGTGATATAATTCATAATTTCAATTGTATTTCTTCTTCTTATTTTTTTTTTTTATTTGATTGATCTTAGTTTTTAGTTTCATTTTCTTTCTTGTTCCTTTTTTTTCTTGTCTGGCTTCCTGAGCTTAAAACTTTATTTATTTTAAAACTTATTTTTATAATGCAACTGCATTAAAAATAAAACTCCCTTTTAAGTGTTGCTTTTTCTATATTTACATATGTAGTTCTGTGGTCATTTTATTCGAATTATTTTAAAAGTTTGTTTATTCTCTCTCCTCAATTTTATAGAAATAGTTTTTTTTTTTTTAATATTTCTAGATGTTACCTGTCATTACTTTCAAATTACATTAAATTGTGGTCAATAATCAGTTTTAATAACATAAAATATGAGAAATTTGCTAAAATTGTGGTCTTATGCCAAGTTATTTTTATACTAGTTTGCTAAATATATTCACTGTTTTTAAATATATGTATGCACATCTATCATTGAGATCAAGCTTGTCTATTTAATTCTTTAATTCTTTAATTCTTTTTTAGAGTTATTTAATTCTTTTTTAGAGTTATTTATTTTCTGTTTGAGGAACTTTTCACTTCCTAGAGGAGAATTTTAACATTTTTTTAACATTTTTAAGCAGTTTCCAATTCTCCTGGCAGCTTTATCAATTTTGCCTTAAGTATCTGAACATCCTTTATTGTTTGAATATAAGTATAAAATTTTTTTCCTTTCAAAAAATAAACTACTTTTTTATATTGCTTTTAATAAATTTTATTTTGTCTCATAGTAACATTGCTATACAGTATTTTAAGGAATATTTTGTTATATTCATATAGAGCTACTTATTTTCAATTGTTTTATTTTATAGATTTCAGCTCATTTTTAGACAATATAACCTTTAAAATCTATTCTGATATAAATATTATTAAATTTTATAATTATGAATTTAATCTGACCATATTACTTTGCTTTTTTTAAATTTACCTTGTGTCTTTTTAAAATAAATGTCTTTTTCAGCAACTTAAAAAATTAAAGTGTATTTCTTCACTATGCGATAATCCACAAATATTCCCCATTATCAGTTGCCTCTCCTACTTCCAGAAGCCAGGGCTCATTCTTCCTGTTGTCATGATTCTGAAAGCATTTGCAGTCCTCTGCATCCAGGACAGAGAAGTGGAGAGAGAGTGAAGAGACACCCATTTTTTATATTTGGCCCGCTATTGAACCCTCAATTCTGCCCACACTCCTTTGGGAAATTGTTTTATTTGCTCTGTGGCCATGGATACCAGCTAAGGTAGGAAACGTGGCCCCTAAATGGAAAACTATCTCCCTAGTGACACCTTCATGCTCTAATAAAGAATCTGAATTTGGTGGACATTCAGCAATCTCTGTCACAATATGTTTTTTCTTTGGGAACTGATTTTAATTGTTGAAGAAATCATCTTTTCATATATGTTCTATATGTGTGTGATAAATTTTCACAGATGTGTTTTTATGTCAACATTTTACTACATTTGACTATTACCATGTCAGTTTTCCAGTATTTTATTGTTTATAAATTTATAATATATTTTGATGTCAGATAGAACCTTACGCTGCTTTTTCAAATAAACTTTATTCTGTTTTTAAATTTTTCCTTTAAGAAAATTTACCTCACTTTTTCTACTAAACTCCTTCTTCTACTCTTTATAGTAAACTTGAAAAAAAATTTCATGCTTAAGACGTCCAATCTTTTTGACTTCACTTTAATTAAACTTTTTATTCTAAGACCCCAAGAAATAGAACACTTAATGAATGTTACCAATGAAATTCCTGTCACTAAATGCAATGATCAATTTACAATCCTTAACCTTGACACAGGTGACCATTCCTTCCTTCTGGAAATCTATTTTTCTACTTCATTGGCAGAAACCCAACTTTGCTTACATTTATTCTAAGTACCTGGCCACTCCTTTAAGTCAACCTTTCTGAGGCTTACTTTGTTCTCCGAATTTTGTTCTTTTCGTGGCCTAGGTTGAATCTTTGGCCTCTTTTTACTTTAAATTCTATTTTATGGTCCCTTAAGCTTGTTGTGTAAATATAACTCATATTTCCTCCAAAATCAGCAATCTCTTTTGATACTCATAACACCTCCATTTTCCTCATCACTTTGGTTCAAAATATTAGTGTTATGTATGAATCTTCCATTTCCTCTCATCTTCCTCTAAATAGAAGAACCAGGCAAATTTATATCACCTTTAAATTATACCTGAAATCACTTTTTCTCTCCCAATTTATCATCGCTACTATGACAAATTCATTATTTCTTATATACTCTATCTTAATAACCTAAAATTAATTTTATAAATGACAACTAATGAAATCCTGAAGCCCCTCCTACACACACTCCACTGCTATAAATGTCTATGTTCTATTAAAATAAACCTCACATTATTCTGAAAATAATGTGTATATATATATAATATATATTTATATATATAATTTATAATATATTCTGAAAATAACGTATGCATGTGTATGTATGTGTGTGTGTGTGTGTGTGTGTGTGTGTGTGTGTGTGTATAAACCAAGGGTCACAAATGGAAAATCTTTACCAGAGTGAGGGAGATTTGGAAAATGCTGATGCAGGCAGGGGAAGGGGAGGGGAGCAGGGATTGCTCCATGTAAAGGAAACAGCTGCTTTTCAGTCTTAGCATGATGTTTCAATGTGGAAACGTGGCTCATTGATCTAAGATCTTCGGCTTATCAAAAGAATCCAAAATCCAAAAGTGGGGAATGTCATAAATCTTCTGATTTGATAAATTTGGTCCTTATTTTCTTTATTATATGTGAGTCAATTAATAAAGTGTTTGCTGGCCAGGTCTGGTCCATGGTCAACAGTCCATGGTCAATTTCTGCTTAGCTGCCTTTGCCTCAAACTTTTCCCCCAGTCATCTTACACAAAATAGTTTCCAGAGATTAACTCACTAGTTATACAATTTATACTAGTCATCGTTACTTTACTCATGTAAAGTTGAGAATCATTTTTCTCCACTCTACCTCCCTTCAACCATCCCTAGTTTGTATGAAAGCACTACTTGAAATGATTGCTGCTCTATTCTCTTATGTTATCCCTACTTCCTATGAATCAACTTTCTTTGATTTATTTCTGTATAATCCAGAATAAAATAAAATGATTAGAGATGAAGGGAATGCTTTCATAAAATAGTTTATCAACTAAACAATCTGTAAATTTATTGGGTCCTAAATAGAGATCATTGTGAAATTAGAGGAGATTATTTTGTTTGTTGTAATAGCTTTGGTGTTTGAGGTTTGCTGTAGTTTACTGGGTATAGTCAAGGAACACTAGGTATTCCATAATACATGGAGCAGTTCAGCCTATATAATTGTCCTGTGTCCTTCCTACCTTTCTAAAGTCCTATTAGATATTTATGTTGGCTAAAAATCTTTAAATCATTTGAGCCAAGAACCAAACACTATTTCACATAAAAACCAAAGTCTTTTTTTGCATGATTTCAATAAACACTTTTGTTTTTCAGGAATGTAACTACTA
Source organism: Eonycteris spelaea (assembly GCA_003508835.1). NCBI lineage: Eukaryota > Metazoa > Chordata > Mammalia > Chiroptera > Pteropodidae > Eonycteris > Eonycteris spelaea. The sequence goes on along the minus strand of PUFA01000067.1, from coordinate 2,713,116 downwards.
TGTAAATTGAAGAAATATTTTACTTTGCTTTATTTGGATCTTTTACTAAGCACTGTCACCACCTTGGAAAATCACATCAAAGCTACTTATCATATTAGAGTTACTATTAAAATACATGTGTATAATTTAATATTTTAACTGCCATATTCACCTTGATTTTACATAGATTTGTAAACATCTATTTATTATATCCTAGTGCTGTTATATTTAAGCATAATCATATCAAAATTTATATTATTGTATTCAAAATAATGATTGATTTCCTCTTTTATATCACAAAACTATTGATTTTTTGAAAAAAATTTTCTTAAAAGGTAAGTTATCTTATCTATAATTTTTTAATGGATATTAAATGAACATTACAAAGTTACTTTTATTATTCAAAGGGGGTATTTGGCACTGCTAGGGTTGAAGATTACTCTTCTGTGACACACATGGTCCTGAGTGAGCTTTGGCTCCTTCAGTGTAACTTTGTGATGGTAGCGACATCCAAGAGTGGTGAGATTAGATATGCAATTTAAAATGGAGGATCATTCCAGGTCAATTTTTTCCTGTTTAATGATGTGAGAAATGAAGTAAAAGAGAGGAATTTAGTTTTCTACACCCTTGTACCCTGTCAAATGAGACTGTGTTAAAAGTCTGTCAAATGTCTTCCATGGAACCCAAGATTTATTTTTGCCTTAGCAATTAATTATCTCATGATTTACTTGTCTCCAATAAATTGCATGTTCCTTGATGCTAGTGATTCTTACTCATTTTTTTTTTACATACCCATTGCCTAGCATATATTGAATGATATCTATTTAATTACAAGCAACAGAAACAAATTATAACATGAGAAAAACTGTGGTTGTAAAATATACTGGATGGGTACTGATGAGGCTCATAAATTTGAAGAAGAGCTAAACAACTAAACCTCAAGAAAACTGGAAACTAGAATACCACCAAGCACTTTTGGTGTGTATGTTTGAAGTTTCAGTTATAGTTTGGGTTATGTTTTCTGTCTTGGCAACAATCAGTCTTGACTGCTATAAGGGAAAATAGTATTGTTAGAGTCTTTGGAGAAATTGTTGGAGGCTGAATAGTCACTCCAATTTGTGCCTATTGTAAGCATTCAATATTTGTTTAATAAAGGAGTAAATAAGAGAGAAGACTGTGATCAAATTTTCCATCAGCAAGTTTTTCACATTTTTCTTTACTTCAATTCAAGAAAATAAAATTTTCAGTGTAACATTGAATTAAATCATTTTATTTATTCCTTTTTATTGACATTTGCATTAAAAATGCATCTACTATGACTGAAGAGTAGAAAGATAATATTTTGAATATATAACAGAAATATTGTTCAGAACTTGGAACTTTCATTCTAAATTGATAAAAGGAAATATTTTACAATGCACTACATATTATTTTCCTCCACATATCAGGTTGTACTGCCACATTATTATGATAAACACTTTTCAAAAGTCCTAACAGGAAATGAAGTGGTTCACACTCTGTCTAGAATACACTTAAAACAAATAACAATCTATTTTTTCTTATTTAACAAGTCCTTAAAACCTTTATATATCATAGTGATGTAATTCATACCAGTAGAATACTTATATCAGCTGGAATATCATATCTTTTGATTAAATATTATGTGTATTGTGTTATATGGTATTATTTGAAATGGTTGAAATATTTGTGATTAAACAAAAGGTACTTAAATCCTTACATATTTAACAGATTTAAAATTTACATTGAAATGGGAAACTGCAATTTATGATGGCTTTTAACTTTGAATAATTAATTCAAATTTAGTCTAGGCCATGCTACCCTGAACAAGCCCAGTCCCTTCCGATCCTGGAAGCTAAGTAGGGTTGGGCCTGGTTGGTACTTGGAGAGACCACCTAAGAAGACTAGGTGCTGAAGGCATAAAAAATAAATAAATAAATAAGGGATTGTAAATTGACAAAGTCCTTGCAATCTGTGAAGTCATACTTCCTCTTTTGCTTTACTGAGATTTACTTCTGCATTAATACTAAAAATTTTTTTCGACTTACTTTTGTGCATATTTTCTCTATTGATCTAAATGCCTTCAGTTTTAACATATTCCCCACATCACTGATTGCAGACTAGTAGTGTGTATTATAAACCTTCATATATGACACTACCCAACTAATAATGTCCAAATTCATGTGTGTATTGATTTATTTAGCCTTAAAATTAATTAGAAAATATTAATTTGGAAACATGTTGGATAGTCCTCAGTGATGTTTCTCCTTCTGGTTTTATAAATAGATTTTGAAAGAGTTATACTAGTTGATCTTCTGTCCAGTATGGTAGCCACTAATCACAATGTTCAGGATTTTAACTGTGGCTATTATACATAAACAATTAATTTTTTAATTTTATTAAAGTAATAAAAATTTACATTTAAATTCTAATAGTCAATTTAGTTATCTGGAAACTTTTAAGTACATTTGGAATAACTAGGGTATATAAATCTTCTTTCCCAACAGTAAATTTAATGGAACCTGAATACAAATCTAGTAGTTCTCATGAAAACTGAGCATCCAAAATGAAAAGTGTCATAAGAGTGAAATTCAGAGCAGAATTTGAAGGAAGATATTTTAAAATACACATAAGGTTTGCAATATATTGGGCAGAGTTAGAAACTTTTAGTTGTGTGTATTCTTTAAACAGCTGGTAACTCTTATTTCCATATCTTCTAATAGGATCTCTGTGTGACTGTGCTCAATTACCAGGAATTCAGTCACATTTGTTAAATAATTTTTTTAGAGTAATAATAAATACCTTTTGGTTTTATTAAATATTTCTTTACATACCTTGAAAATCATTTCACTGATAAGTGAGTCTTAAGATAAGTGGTTTAAACTAATCCAATTTGATTAATCTATGTTTTACCTGATTAGGATTTTCAGGAAATCTCACATATCTTTAAGATATTTAAATCTCTTTCTAAATGGAAACATCAAAACTACTTTTACATAAAAACCAGTAGCATTATTTAGCCACAGGATAGTACTACACCCACAGCATTTTGGTGGCAGCTTTAACTTAATCCACTGATTCCATTTTAAAATATTAAAACCAGAGAACCACTTGAAAATGTTATTTTCCCTCTGGAGTAAATTGTGCATTCTCTACCTAACTGGATAGTGTATCAAATTGATTGAGAAGCGTGCCAACACAAATGCAGCTGTTTGGAAATGGAAATGTTTGCTATGTATAAATTCCAAACTGTATCCCATAATATGTTTAAGATTAAGTTCACCCAAGAAGAAAAGCCTGGGTACAAGCTGAGGGACCAAGACTCTATTTGCTCTTTACCCCAGAATCCATCATTTCTCTTGGTCTTTATTTTCTCTCTTACTGCGGTGCTAAGAGAAACATCTGATCAAAATACGGAATTCAAGAACAGTAGATGGAAGAGTGTGATGTCTCTGATTACCCCAATTTGGTTGGTTGTGTGTTGTGCAAATGTATGAGTATAGAAGCGCTAGGAAAAGAAAAAACAAATAAAAACAGCCACAGCTCTTCCATCAATATATTTTGCTTTTTTCTCTTCTTCACTCTATGCTGCCTTCTGTCATTTTGAAGTTAATGTTAATCTACTTGGCTACTAATACTACTGTTTATTTCCCCGTTACCAATAACTTCTTTTTGCCTCCACTCTCCCCTCTGACTCACTTTATTTAGCTTTTTGCTTGCCACATAAGATGACTTACACACCTCTGTTTCAGTAATATGGGCTGATTTGGGGATTATTTTGTTCTTGAACATCTGTAATGGACATTAAACTTACTGCTATAGTTAACGTACAGAAATCTGATCATTAGTTGTGAAGGGAAAAAAATAAAAAATGGAGCATTGTTATCTGCTCTAATTAGTTTAAGTTGTCATAACAGTAGAGTGAATTTCTGATAGCCTCTAGATATTAAAGTTGAAATATCTCAGTCTCTTATGGAGAATGCCAAGTTCGAAAATCTTAAATATTTACTTTAATAAATTGTGGATATTTAATGGCTTAAGAAGTATTTTCTCTTTCTTCTTTTTAATATACTAGACTTCGATTCTTCCTGTGTAGCCTTAAATATAATTAAGTTTGAAGTAAACAGTGTGATGTCCTTAAATAGCATTAATTTTCTGAAAGCTTTAAAATAGTTCCATTATTTAGATATTCTTTTCCTTCATTGGTTTGAAGGCTAATTAAAACCAGCAGTAAAAGTTGTGATTGATTATTGATTCTGCATGCAGATTTTAAACATGAATACATTCTATTTAACATTGATAATTAAAATATAGACAATGAAATTATAGTTATAATTGTACTTCTATGTAAAAATATCAACCAAATTAAAGGAAAAAATTAATTTATCACATCTCCTCTGAGCTAAAAGTTGTTCTTACTCACACATGAAATTTTATCCAGTAAAATCATTATTAGAAGGCTTACAAATAAACTAAATCTCAACACATTCTCAAATTTTAATTTAAAAGTTTAAGAAGGTTTCAGCTTCTTTTTCCATCCGGTCTTCACGGCAATTCTATGAGGCAGGCATTAGCTTCACATTAAAAATTAAGAAGCTAACTTTTAATTGCAAGTTGGTACAATAATAAATTTTCCGACCCCTTATTCTCTCACAAATGTTCCATAAATTGTAAATAGAATGATAATTAATTTACAGTTTTCATCTTTAGGAAAATATATTTTTAATGTAACTCACAATATAGGCAGAGAACATGCAGAGGCAAGATGACTGATATAGCAAGGGGAAGAAATCAAGATCTAAAAACCCACAAAGAGATCAAAAAGATAAAAGCACTTGTTACTCTAGAAGCGGCAGCAAGAGAGGGTGGTTTGTCAAAAGTCTCCATTAAGAGACTGCTGGGTCATCATGGGACCCTAGGCAGGTTGATGTTGATACTTCCACAGAAGCCAGGAGAGTTATCTCTGAAGAAATGGAATGGGAGCAGGGAATGGAAGATGGAATTAAGAAAACCCTACATGCTGAAGAGTAAAATCACCTATGCCCACTTTGTTCTCTGAATACCAACTGCAGCTTTTACACCCATGGGGATTTCTGGAAGAATCTAATGTAAAGACTTGGAAAGTTCCCAAATGAATTCACTGTTGCCAGCATGATCACCTGTGATTCTTAGGAAGGTGGAAGGTGGTAGATAGATATATCTGATAAATTTTAAAGTTAAAATTCAGGCATATTTTATGAAGTAGAGATAATCACTCAATGTTTAATTTCTCACACATAAACTGTGTGTGAATGTTGTTTAGGCTAAACCTCACATGATGGCCTGAGATTCATTAGACTAACAATTTCAGTGGAACAAATGGGGACCATAAATTCCAATGTGAGATGAATCCATTATTTAGTTAACGTAAACTGGATGAAAATCAAACTGTAATTATTTAAAGTCCACCTCTTTCTTTTCTAGATAAGCTATGAAAAATAGTAGTTGCACTTAAAAAGTAATGTTACAGTGAGTATCACAAAACATTGCTTTATGTAAATATAAAGAATATAATATAGGATAAGACAGCAAAAATCACATCATAAAAGTATCTTTAACTCTCTGTAGCCAACATTTACTGCAACAGAGAGTAACACTCCTTTTTCACAAAATGCAATAAAAATTTTTGAGTGTAAATGCAAGTCTATGAAATGTACATCTAGAGAACATGAAATAAGTATAAATGAACATTTTGAAAAAATTTATTAAAGGATATTAATACTTATTTGTTCCTTGGCACCTTTAAACCTTGAACATGGTCAAAGACTCAGATATTAAATATCTGTATTCTATTTACCTGTAGAAAATTCAAATAAAAATATGTTGAACAATTAGACTGTAATTAGGCATTCAAAATGGAGCTCATGTTTAAGATAAATTTATCAATATTAATTTTCTGTAAATATAAAGCTCAGTTTCATGGAATCACCATAGTAAAAGGAGTGCAATCCTGATTCTATCTCTTTCTAGATGCTTGCCTTTGGATAAATTACTGAATTTTCACTTTAACAATGAAAAAAATGAAAAATCTTTACTTGATTCATTTGAGGAATAAGTGAAATTAACTAAATGAAAGCACTTGTAAATTAAGAGAAATATAGCTATGATTATTTATAAAGTACTAATGGAAATAAGAGATTGATGCTATTTTCACAGAAATTTTGAAATTCAGAATTTAATTTGAAATTAAAGAATGAGAGGCAAGAGAAACACTATAACAGGTATAATATCACTCAGAGAGGAGAATAGAACCTCAATGTAGCCCCCACTTTCCTAACTTTTTTTATTTTCACCTGTGATTCTTTTACACGACACCACGATCCTGGAGAGAAGATTGGTATTATGATATTTATGAAAATACCTTTTAACAGAAACCTTTAATTTTAGTTGAGCACATTGCTATACAGCTAAAGGATGACTTTTTTCATTTCCTCTCTTAGACATTTGTGTGGCCATGTGACTAAGTTCCTTAAAAGAGGTAGGGCCAGGTGTTGTGGAACTTCAATAAAGTTTCCGGAGAAAGAGTGCAAACTCCATTCTTAAGTCTTTTTTTCAGTCTGCTTTTGAGTATGTGGAAATACTGGTTAAGTTTCCCAAGCAATTTCTGGATGAAGATGATAAGAGTAATATGCTAAATTTGGCAGAATAGGGGGTTAACATGATCGATGTCCCTGGTGACCATGGAGAGGTCATAGCATACCCGGGCTGCTACTTCAGAAATCTGTTATTGGACAAATTAGAGTTTTATATCGTTAAATCTCTTATATTTGGGGCTTTTCATATCATGCAGCTGAAACTTCTCTAATTAAAATAAATTAAATATAGGAGGTCTCTTAAAATAAGGAAATTAGATATCAGAACAGGCATTTAGGAATTTCTGACACATTAATTTAATAAGATCCCTTATAAATTCATTCATTTATTTATTAGAAATTAACCAAACATTTATTAGAGGTTCACTGCGTGTCAGTCAATCTGCCTGCCACTGTGAATCTCAAGCTAGGTACAGACAGTCTTACAAGTTAGTGAACTCTAATAACATAAACCAGTATAATTTAACATGTGAACTGTTATTCTCCTGCAATAACATATGTACAGAAATTGAGTACTTATTAATTTTTATAATAGTTTAACAGAGTATTTATGTCTGTTAAATCTTATAACAAATCAGGCTTATTTTATGGTTTTAAATTTTATTTTTCTCATTTTTTTCTTATATTTAACAAAAGTATTGATCCAAGATGGTTTGGAAACAAAACATAAATCAGTGTGAAAATACACTAATTCAGGACAAATAAGAAATATACTATTGAATCAGGATGCATTTGACTGTGAGGGTTCTATATGGCTTATTGAGAGGCATGCAGATCACAGTTTGAAATTACATATAAGTTTTATTTACAACTTTTGTGCAAGTTGGATGATAGTCCAAAACAGGTGGTTTGATAGTCTTTACTTCAAACAAAGAAAAGTAGTATTGTCCTTGTTCTGAGTAAATGGTGTTCTTTCCAACCAAATGTGATTCCTCACAAAGTTAGCTACCTATACCTAAATTCAGCTACCTACACCTAAATGAGAAATTTAATCTTACAAAATGCATACTGGTAGGAAAAACAAAAATATATTAAATAGAGCAATTATAAACAACAAATATGCCATTGGGAAAGGGGATCCTGTGAACACATTGCTGAGTTGACTAGGTTGACAGATAGAACAAGAATTTTTGCGTTTATAGTGGAATGAGTTCCTTGGTCAGTCAACTTATTGTTCTCAGGTCTGATCTCTCAGAGTGCACTCCTTCTTCAGTCTATCGCAGTTATATCTAAGAAGATCATGGAGCTTGGAAGATTACTTTGGTGAGTAGACAACTATTTGCCAGGCTTATATGACAGAGAAAGAATTTCCTTAAAACTTTCCTTCACTGCAGATTGACTCAAAGGGCCAACTGGAAAAGCTACAGATTTTCTCATTCATGACACATGGTGTGAGCACTGTGCCTTGCAAATGACGTTACTTAGCTACAGAATTCATCACTCAGTCTATCTGATTCCTTTGCTTCCATCCTGGCCTCTGCCCCCAAAACAAGGATATGGCAAGGACGCTAGATTAAACTACCAAACATTACTTTTTTTTTTTCCAGTGCAATTTTAGCCTTTGTCGAGCAAGAAGTACTCAGACAATCTGTGGGATTAGGCTTTCTTCTTTTTTCTATTTCCTCTTAACTTTGAAATCTTATGTCTCTTTTGATCATGACCTTCATGTCTGTGCATGGGACAAGGAATCTGACATACTTTTCCTAAACCACAAGGCACATTATTATGATTTTTAGATATATTGGTTGCTGACCACCAGTAGAAAATGTTTCTGGAAGCCTGGAACTATTCTCTTTCTTCTCTTATTTCAAATGGTCTCTGCAAGCTAAAGTTCATTTTCTTTTAGGATCTTACGAAGGCTGAAATTAGTAGTCAACAAACTTTAATGTCTTAAAATTTTTCTATCCAGTCCCCTGAAGTTATGGTCATGAAAGGTGCATTATGTGAGTCTTCTGATATAATAGGCATCATATTATCTACCTTTTCTGTGACAGAATTGACTATTTACCTTTTTCAGCTTTCAAGTCTTGCTAATTTTATTTTCAGGCTGGTCTCCATTCTCACATAGAACAAGATCTGGGGCCAGGGAGGGAGAAGAGTGGAGGTTAACAGAATCTCAAAAGAACCTCAAATGGAGTGGCTTTAACTGTCCCTGAACTAATTAGCTTTACTGGAAAGATGGTTTACTTTAGTTACCCTGAGCCATACACCCATCTACAAGGTGGCAAGGTCCAGGTAAATGGCTGTCCTCAGAACTATGTAAGGTGGGAAAGAGTAATCCCCAAGCAGAAAAGGATGAGATGGACTTTCAAAAACTGGCAGATTTCCAAAACAGACATTTAACTTTAGTAATATTAATTAACCATAATGTAATTAAAGCATGATATACATTAAACACTTATTAAAATCATGTATTTTAAAAGCTATTTTTATTTCAATACAATTGTATACGTTCATTGTAGTAATATTGATTAATGCATGGAAAAATGCATTTCAAAGGTAATCTCAAAAAAAATTTTTTTAGAATCTTTGCATGGGAAAAAAAAAGAAAAAAAAAGCTTTTACTATGTTAGCCTGTAAAACAGCCACAGAAAGAAGAACTGAGAGCAACTCTGGCAAAAGTCCTATGGAACTTGATTCTCCAAAACCTAACTGCTCAAAATTGAAATTGTTATCTTGTATTGATTTAGTACTCTAGCACTAGAAAAACCCTGTATAAATAATAGTTATATTACCTAAAAGTAAAAATGATGCAGTTGTCCACATTTTAAATGATATATAATTTTAATTTTTATCATAAGAACCAACGATTTTAAGGAGCAAGCTTAAATAGTAATTACATGTGTCATGGACCTAGAAATTCAGGCATAGGATAGGGCTGGACAAAGGAAATTAAAAAAGTGGAAACTGTGGGCTGCCATTAGTTGGGTGTTTGGGATATTGTGCTGGGTTTCACTGAAAAAAAATTCTTTCATTTTTCAATATAGCCATTGGCTGGCTCTGGTAAGTACTATTCAATGCCCTGTGGGCATATTAACTGGTGAAGTTTAAGTCTAGCTTTGTACCCTGCATAGAATATTTTAATGAATAAGATTAGTGAGCTCAGCAATATTTTTCACCCCCCTGGCAAACACATTATTTTTTAAATGTTTGGAAATAGCAAATCCTTGATTACAGACCAGGACATTCACCCTCCTAATATTTAAACCTATGCATATTATAATATAAATTAATGTATCATTTCTGATTCATTTAATCTTATCTCATCACAATGTTGTAATAACAGTGCTATTTAAGAGGCCAAATTGCTGTAAAGCTTTTAAATCAGGCATTTAAAAAATACAAAAATAACATTTAACCAGGTGTAAAAACAAATTGAAATCTACATGGTCTAAGCTAGCTGAAGACATGGATTTCATGATTCCACATGGGTTCCAAGCTTCATACCACACATTTCTCTATAACTATGGTATATAATATTGCTAAACAGTACAAGTAATCTTTCTCAGAGTCATATTTACAACTTGTGTAATTGCTATGTATAACACAATCTCATTCTTACTAAAATTTGGCTGTTTAAATTGCAAATATTTACCTAAAATTTTTTCATAAATAAATTACTGAGATATTAGCTTCATTGGGACCTCCATAAAATATTTCAGTGATATTTAATGAAATGATTCACTCCAAGATACACAACTACTCTGGAAAATGGCATACCTAAGTTATTGGTAGGTAGTACTACATATATAAGCTGATATAGGAAGTGATTCTATTCTTCAAAAAGTTCTCAATTTAAATACCAAGAATTGATGATTCTCATCTTCCCAATGATAGGTAAAACTAGAGCACATATACATGTAATTTAAGAAGTATATTAATATGGAATAAAATATATTTTAAAAAGGGTAATTCTGAGCTGATCCCAAATGATGTTGCCATGAGTGTACGTAGATTAAAATATCTTGGTAAGATTAATATAGGTAAATGAAATGACATCGCAAGTAGTAAGAACTATTTCTAATGCATTCACTTATTATCCATGCATTTATTCATTCATTCATTCAACACTGGGCAGTCAACAAATATTTAGTACCTAAAATGTGCTTGTCAGTGTACTTCACAACAGAAATGCAAACCACATTCTTGTGGGGGAAACACACATATAAGTCATAAATTATAACATCACAATAGGATTAATGATAAATATATGAAATTTTAAGGGAATGAATTAAAACTTAATCAAAACATCTTCATAAAAAGGTAACATTTTTGCCCAAACTTGTAAAATTTGAGATTACAGATGAGGATATGTGGAAAGGGAAATTAAGAAAAGGATTAATGCCTATGTTACTAGCATTGGGGTTCTTGAGTTCCCCAAAATAAAAATCTAGAGGAAACTCTTGAAGAATATCAAGACAAATTTTATTAAGCTTATGCTCCCGCACAAGGGAGGCAGCACAGAGGAAAGGAAGTTCCTCTGAATTGGCTGCCTTTGTTTAGCTGCTTTTGTAAGTTGGGGACAAAATAGGTTTGTGGGAAAGGTGGGCTGTTTGAAACTGGTGAGTTACTTTTCCAGTAGTGTTACCTGGTAACTATGTTTGCACACCTGCATAGCAGGGGCAAGATGGCACACTGCTCATTTTTGCCACCCCAGGAAGGTTGTATAGTAGTCAAACCTTGATCAACGGAACATGTGGAACAGTGCTTTCCACATCTGTAAGGAAGTACATGGTTAGTAGAGAGATACTTCTACTTCTGCACTTTTGTGTAGGGAGTAATGGGGAGTTGGCATTCTTGTGGTCAGCTTCTGGAGTGTTCCTCCTGGCCAGCTGGCATTCCTTCAGCTGAGGCCCAAGTCCCTATGCTGTCTCACTTATAGAGTGTCAGGGAAAGAGCATCCAGACTAGGAAAAATTACTATAAAAGTTTATTTGAGCCAAACTGACAACAATTGCTAGGAAACAAAATCTCAACAAATTGAGAAAATGCTCTGCAAAATAGTAGTTGTACAACTTATTTTATACGTTTGAATCAAAGAAGACAGGGTTATGCTGAATCCACTGATGATAGGTGAGGGAGGCAGAAGAAAGCAAAGCAGGGAGATCTCTGAGATTGGATAAAAGGTAAAACAGAGAGATACATCATTGGTCGGCACAAACCATTAATAATCAAAAAATTACAGAGCATGGAGACAGTATTTGGGGAACAAGAGAACAATGAGGGGCTCTGTAGTCTCCTGCTCTATTGTAAGGTTGTACCTTGAAGAGTCTGGAGAAGATTACTCTGACATTTGGAGGGTATGTTATCTTGGATACAAAAAAAGACAATAAAAGACTCACTCAAGGTAAAGATTAACCTTTGTCAAGGAAGCTACAAGCCAGGTATGTGGCTGCTGGCCATGACTTACCTTTAATTAGAAATATTTATGTTCATACCATCCTATGGTATTACTTTTGGTCTCTGAATTGTGAGGCTCTTCATGCTGGCCTCTTCTCCATCCATGAGAGGTTTTGAAGTAACACATGTTGGAAGAGTAGGCATGCAAGTTCCTTGATGAATTCATCAATGTCTGAATCCATAAAATGAACTTCCCTAGCTGTATTTCACATATCTCAAAATGGCTGATGGTCTAAATTTGAGAGGATATCTAGAAATCTTATGTGTATGCATGCATACAAGGATGGACAGATAGATGATAGATGGATGAACAGATAGATTAATACATATGGATGTGTGTGTTTATTAGTGTATACACATATATACACCCACACGTGTGGTTTATGCAGTAAAGTTTTTGTTTGATAGATGCTCTAAATAGTTATCTCCCTTGTCTGTTCTTTTCTTCTACTTTCTAAACTCATCCATATTCCTCCCCGATCCCAGGCTCAGATTCTGTCAATGCCTCTGAATTCCTATATTCTTTCTTTAAATATGTTAACATATTTAATCCTTTAGTGTTAAATCTTAGTAGTCCTGGAGGCTTGCAGTCTCTTTAAATTGATTTTTTTTTTTTACATGTTGATTTTATAGCTTATAATTTCTAAGGCAATTTTATTTCCCTCTTTTACTGGTGCTTGGGGAATTCCTCATGTCTAACTCTTATGCCAGTTGGAGCATGGTGGTATAAAAATGCACTGTGTGTTTTAGGAATGGTGAGTAGCTTCCTGGAATTACAAACAAGACATACTGGGGGAGGGGGAGGAGGCTGGAATGGTAAATCAAGGACTTATTCAAAAGACTAAGATCTTTTGTCATGAACATTTGGCACTTAGTAGATTTTGGACTTTGACATGGCTGGGCTCCCCTGTAGTGCACAGCATAAGGACAATCACGTATACTATTTTGTCAAAGCTCAAATCCTGCAAATCCAAGGTTGCTTTGCATTTAGCCCTACAGAAGATTTGTTATCATATTCTTGCAGAGATTAAGTTAAAAGCCATTGTTTATAGTATGTTATTGTAATTTTTTACAACTATAACATTTTCTGTATGTTCTTTTCCCCGCTTTGTTTTTTAAGCATTAAACACATTGAAATTTTCACAATAAAATGAAATGAAATATATCTGTCTTAAAGGCAACACTTAGAAATAACGATGATCAAGTAAATAAGAATTGGTTTCATGTTGATTTTCAACATGTAACTCAGACTATGACTCATTTTTTAAAATAATTATCTTAAATTTATGGATGAGAACTCATAAAATATATCACTAAGAATCTTTTTTTCAAAACGTTAATTGGTATTTTTTTAATAGGACAGAATAACAAAAATATGTTAAAAATATGTCACAGTTCTGTTTTTTTATAGATTAAGGATAAGTATTCAAAGTACTTCTGAACTTTAAAAAACAAAGTATTTTCATAAAAATAAAAAGCCAGACTTAGGGGACTGTAATTGAATAAGTAAATTCATTGCCATTTCTAGTGTATAGGAGAAAAATTCAGGTACTCAATCAAAGAAGGAAAAGTACCATATTTCTTTATTTATATAATCAACCTGGTAAGAAAGCCTAAAAAAATATTCTAATATATGGTACAGTTTTACTAAATTTTACTTAAAAAAAAATATATATATATATATATATATATATATATATATATATATATATATATATATATATATATATATATATATGGATGGGTACAGAATATACAAATCTATTACTTAGAAAAATAAAAAAAAAAAAGTGATTGGAATTCAATACGTATTACCTGCCATCAGTATTCAACACTTGCTCCCAAAAATGAACTAAAGGAAACACCCTAGGAAACACAGAGAATATCAATGTGAAAGGAAGAAAAAAAAAGATATTTCTCCAAGTGTAGTTAAAGTCAAGAAAGTATTTCAGTAAAAATATGATTGTGAGGTTCTGTATTTATTCTTTTTCAATGAATTTTACAGTAATGCCTTACATATGTGTGTGTATACATATATATGTGTGTGTGTATGTATGTGTGTATATATCTGTGTGTATATCTGTGATTTTAATAACTTCCAGGGCTACAGAGTCAGTCTGGGACCCTAAAAATTAAGCTGCTTTTTCTCCTTCTCACACAGAGACTAATAATAAAGCTTCTTAAGAACTACTTCATTGGCAATTTAGTTCGTGATGTGCAAGGAAGTATAGAATTCAACTCACTCTCCTGTAACTACACTGACTCTTCAGTTCCTGCAGCAGCAAAAACAACTTGTTCTTGTGTAGAGCAGATTTATGACTAAAAATAACACCAATAACAGATATGTTGAGAATAAAAGTGTCAATTTTATATAGTTTCTTTCCTTCATAAAACTGCACTTATAGTCCATCTGATACATTTTAGTTTTCAGGTCTATAAAGAAAAATATAAGATTCAGCAGCGTATCATTGAGCCCCAGCAATCGCAGAATAAAAATAAAACCTGTCGTCAAAACTACATACTTTGAAACTTATTTTCTCTGTATCTTAGTTGCTCACCAGATTTCACCTTGTTACCTCAAAAATAGAAATAAAAGGAGAGGAGAAAAAGAGAAATTATTTCTTTTTTATTTTGAAAATTTAGAGCAAAATTTAATCTGTTTTGAGTACTAAATATGTGTCCCATAAAAATCTTAAAACTCAGTGATAATAAAGATAGCTTGTATTGCACACCCTCCTTAGAAGAGCATTTTCATATATACTTCTTGCAAAAATAATTGCTTTATAGTTTTCGAAAGTCTTTAAAAAATCATTATACTTTGACCTGATTATTCATTTCTAGAAATATATTCTAATTAAAATAAAAATGTAGACTAATATTTACTGAATAAGCCTCATCAATTACATACAAAGTTGAAAACTTAACATTCAAATGTCTAACCATAGAAGGATCATAAATTAAATTATGATTAATCTATATAATTTCTAAAATTAATTTTTTTAATTTTCTGAATTAGGCAACTATCCTTACATAATTCCCTACAGTTCTCTTGTTAATTTCTATTATAACTGTAAATAAAAACTGTCAGTACTTATTCAAATGGCTATCTAGTCTCCGAATGACTGCTTTTTCTTTTTATCCTTCTCTTACTGTAACTGTACAAATTTTCACTTCTTTAAAATGACTTTTTCTCTCCTCTTTCTCCTTGATTCAAATTGGCTTTGTATTCACTTACTTCCTCTTTTTTCTTATCCTTCCACCTTTGCACTTACCACACTATCACTCTCTTAATTATTAAGCCCGCAGGTCACGTCAGTCTTAGGAACAAAGAGGTATGTTAACCGCAGGAACAGAGTTTTGTTTAAAGTAAGGATAACATCTTTACCTCAGTTGTGTTTCTATTCCATACCCAAGAAGGCGGAGTGACCCTATCGCATTCCCTCGAAACCAGACAGAACGAAGCCATGACTGATATCAGTACTGATATCAGTATATTATATCATGACTGATATAATGATCAACTGCCTCCTACCCAAGACCAATCAGTAGATCCCATGACCCCAATTTCCTTAGCTACCATAACTAATGAGTTTTCTCCTATATAACCTAATTCCTGGAGGGTATTGGGAGCCAGGTGTTTGAGCACTAACTTACCTGTGTCTCACAGCTTCACACCATTTTCTTAAATAAATCTTAACTTTCTTTGCTGCAAATCCTGTTTGGTCTCATTTGGCTTTGAGGTGCACAGGCAAACAGACTCCTTTTAATTTAAGTAACGCTTCTCCATTATATTATTAATAGCTAAGATTTTAATCTTTTATTTTAGCTTATCAACAGTTTTCTTAAAATAAAATAATTTTAACAATTTTACTCAGTAACTCCTCATAGCTAAAATTTAGGTTTTCTCTAATAATTCACTATAATAAAGAAAGTTGTAAAGAATGTTATGCATATGATATGTATATACATATCATATATACATATATGATATGTATATACATATATATGTATGTATGTATGTATGTGTGTGTAGTATGGACTTATTCAGTTATTTACTTGAGACACGTCCCTAAATATGGAATTGCTAGATGAAAAAGTTTAAGAGCTTTTAATGTATATGGTAAACTGCTTTTCCAGAAAAGTTGTGACACTGTGCTCTACCACCGTCATAGCAGTACACATTTGTTATTGTCTTGTCAATACTTGTCCTGAACCCTCTGTCTAGTCTCTCTTAACCTAATCAGGAAAAGCCTTAGCATTTCTCATTTTATCTTTTAGCTTTGATTATGGTGATTTTTGCCACAATTTTATTTTTATTTTTTATATAATCTGTTTTAAAGTTTTTGTGGTTTTTAGAAGTTCTATATTTTAGATAAATATTTTTAAAAACCTTTTTTATTGCATTATCAGATTTTATATGTACATCAATTTCATGTGAAACTTATTTTGACCTAAGATATCCGTTAGGATTCTAAATATTTTATTACCAAATAATTAACAATTGTCCCATCATTTTTTATTACATATTTTTTCTCTACTGGTTGACTTGTCATACTCGAATTATATTGTAAAAATACTTATAATTTAGAGAGCTTCTTACCTCTCCTAAATGAATGAGTAAGATACCTTAATGCTATCTAATCTTACCAGACTCAAATTGCTTTTTGCAATGTTCCTTTTACAATTTTGGAATGAAACTCTTATTAATATAACCTATTTTACACATACTTTTTAAAAGTCAATCAAATGATATAATTATAACATAAATAAGAAAATTCTTACTTGTTCATTGTACGTGTGTGTATATTATAATATATATGTTATAATAATATTATATAGAGAGAGAGAGTAGTCATTCCTAAGCCTAAAAATACACACACACACACACACACACACACATATTTTAAGGCTTAGGAATGACTACTCTAATAGCTGTAATGAAGAAGTTAGAATCTACACCTGCTCATAGCAAAAAAGACGAATATAAGTAAAACAATTAACTTAAAATTGTTGTTTCCTTTAATATATGGACATATACACACATACATGCACAGAGTTGATTTTCAGTATCTATAATAGTTATGATTTATAAGGTTGCTGTGAACACAGAATTGGCAAATA
The DNA here is from genome assembly GCA_003508835.1 of Eonycteris spelaea. Taxonomy (NCBI): domain Eukaryota; kingdom Metazoa; phylum Chordata; class Mammalia; order Chiroptera; family Pteropodidae; genus Eonycteris; species Eonycteris spelaea. The sequence goes on along the minus strand of PUFA01000067.1, from coordinate 2,695,967 downwards.
TTAAGATAATGCTCCTATAGAAATATAGGATTAACTTCCTATGATTTTCCAAGCACAATGTTTTTATCAACTGAAATGCTGTTTGAGTTCTCTAGACTTGTCGACTGAAAAATAATATTGACTAGGTGTTTCATCACCAAAAAGGATTTACTGTCAAAAAAGAATGGTTTGCAACCAATGCATACAGCCCTTGCTTGCCATGTGCATACTCTGGCCTGCTTGCCAAGGTAGAGGTGTATTTATAAAAGAGAAAAAGAAGTTAATGGAAGGGGAAGTTAGAACCATAGAGCTTTATTACAAACAAGAGTTCTTCCTGTAGGGTTCTCATGTATAGGGTTCTCACAATTATATAAAGTGCAAGAACTTCCATAAACCCTAACTCCTCCTATAGTTCTTCCCAGCTGATTATGTTTGTTTAAAGTTGCAGTTCACCTTCAACTCACTTGCCAACATCCTTATAAAATGAACCAGTCTCATCAGCTTTGAAACCCTGATCTTACACATAACTCTTTCTTACATAATATTTAGCAGTATTTAAAAAAAAAATTCTTCCACAGCTTTCTTATCTGCAGAACCTACTTACCTTACAAGTTTGGTTATTTTTCAAGCTGTATCACCTTATGAAATGTGAAGAGTCAGCCAGCATTAACTGAGAACAGATTTTAACATTTCTGACTTGCAGTAATGTATAAGTTTCTTTGCTTTTAGCCTCACAATGATGCTGCCCACAAAAATCTTTATTTTTTTTTATCAGTTGTCAGTTTATAAATCCATAAATTTAGCTGTTTTTCCAACTTTTCCATAACTTTATCACTTACTGTACATGTTACTTCAGCACTTTCGAGAGCAGCCTTAGGTAAAGATCGGCAAATTTCATCTTCATTTTTCTGGATGTACCATGTTGTTAATTCATTAACATTGACCAATAGCACTAGAGCTACATACCTGAATGAGCTTATCTAACTCACATTTTTTTTTTTTTCCCATAAGGCAGATGACAGCCTTCTTGTCTTTCAGAATACTGAAAACACAAGCAGTATCTTAAGGAGTCATTTTGAAAAGCAAAATTACTAACAAAAACACCAAAATGCAAAATAAGACCAAGTGTTTACAGTATGAGAGCTGAAATAAGAAGTCAGAGTGTCCACGCCTTGTTCAACCTTAGCTGGGAATATGCATTACAAAGGATTCAAATTTTTACCACTCTGTGTATGTTTGTGAATGGCCATGAAAGCATCACAAGCTTCAATTTTGGGGTTATGAAAAAATTTTAGTGAGTAGACAAATTCACATATCATATGCAAATATACAAAGATATACAAATATATACATATACAAAATGAGAATTGAATCTATATACATATATAATAGCACACACACATAAAGTCATCATGTACGTGGTGGTATTTACAGTACAGACTCATACAGGCATAATTTATTTGTAACTAACTTTAAATCCATGAATGGCATTGTAATAGGAGATATGTCAAGTCTTAATTAATTTCGCAAAACAAGAATATTCTTCTTCCTTTTATTTCCATTGTAGTTGTTATGAAAATTTGTTTATTTTATACATGCAGGAAAAATACTATCTCTTTCTATATTAGTTATCTATTGCCACTAAGCCTGAATAGCTATCACCACAAAATTCATTGACTTTAACAACTAGCATTTATTTAGCTTACTGTCAATTAATGATTTAGGCTGGGCTTGGCTAAGCAGGTCTTCTGTCCTTAGTAAAGTTGCTCACTGGACTTTGTGTCATTTCATCACCATTGGGGCCCATCCGAGTTGGCATGTTGCCCCAATGGTAGAGGGAAGGAGAGGGATAACAACAGCTCAGGTGTGTAGGTAGCATTTTCTCTCGGTTTTTCCGCAAATGAGGCAGTGAAGAATCACAGGTCACTGAGATTTAATAGTTGTATTAAAAATATGTTTTAGAAAGACAAAGAATGCCCCAAGGAGGCACATGGAGAAAGATAAATTATGCCCTGAGGAGGTACATGGTCCCAGCACTGTAACCAACACAAAGGGGCCAAAATGGCCACAAAAGGGCAAAAAGGTCACAAAAGACCACCAAAAAGAGAGAGAACCCAGAAGGGCAAAAAGGGTTGAGATGCAGGTATGAATAATTTATATCTGGGCCGTGATAGGTGGTTCCAAAGGCATTCTTAGGTGATTGGCAAGTGAGGTCATTTTGATTGACATTTGGTTGCTATATAACTCTGCCTAGTGCTCATATGTGTACCCAGAATTCTACTACCATTAGGGTGTTCTTTGGGCAGTCTCTAGGCTCGGCCCCTGTTCCTTTGTTCCCCTGTTGCTTGTGTCTGATAAGCTACCTAACAACTCGATCAAAGATGACTGAAACTACTGAGGCAACTTGACATTATATTTCCTACATCCATTAGCCACAGCAAGTCAGAGTGAGAAGGGGCCACAATGTAACATGGTGAAGGGTGTAAACACAAGAGTTTTGTTTTTGTTTTTGCTTTTGTTTTTATTCAGTGGGTATCTGATTTAAAGTAAATAAGTTAATGTACTATCTGTTTACAATAACTGAGTTTGTAGACTACTATGTATTCAGAAAAATAAAACTTTGATTATATTTTAAAGCATATCAGACTATAGTTTTTCAAATAATATTTCTTCTATAAAGAAGAAAACTTAATAATAGTCATAATGGGTATTTCGAGAATGACAAAGCATTTAAAGAAAAGCAACTTCTATCTTCATCTTAAAATAACTAAAGTAATTATATTGGTCCTGAATGATTTGGTGTGAGAACTAGTATTTAACTCCGCTCACTTGGTTAAAGGTGAAACCCCAAGTGTCATGGGTCTTTGTCTGAATATTTTCATCATTTTCCTGACGACATAAGAAGAAAAATGAATGATTAAAATTAAAATAATTATTTAGAAATAATATGGAATAGACAGTAGAACATATACATTATGACAGATATTGTTTTGCACCTACCAGACCAACAGCCAAGATGACTTTTGCCTGGAAGAAAGAAGATGGAGAATTCAGTACAATCTGACAAATGACAGGTAATATGCTTTTTAACTTGGGTTTTTGAGAATTTAAGTCATCATGCTGGAATCCCACTACAAATGACCTCTGAAGCATTGAGGAGAAAATAACTTCTGGATTACTAAATGAAAACATTTCTGCTGTTATTTGAAGTTTGAAATTCTTTAGGCATTCTAGGCATAGGTGGGTCTATTGGCTGCATCTGAGCAGGAGCTCTAAGGAATATACACTACATATCTCAATTTTGTAAGTGTTGAAGTTAACATTTAAATACAGAGTAAATACAAGCTCAGTCTCTTTTTAAAAATTACTGTATTACTTCTCAATATGTTTCACACATCTGATTTTTGACATTTTCAAGGCTTTTATTAAGTTTCATGTCTAATGTGGGTATTTTTAATCACTCTTCAAATGAACATCCCCTTGCATGTGAATATTACATTACTTGAGGTCATGGATGTAATTCTCAGATATGAACAATCCTGAGACTTTCAAAAGTTTAATCAAATTGATTTCTAAAAGTCTGCATCCACATTTTTATTTCCACCAGCAAGTGTCTCAGGTTGAGAACCATAAATATTTTATAGTTTTGCTAGTTTAGTAAGCACAAAATAGTGAGCCAGCTACTTTACATTTTCTCACTGTAATTTTGTATGTTTGGCACACATCTATTTACTTATTTCATTTCTTCTTTGGTTAAGTGTCTGTTGCAGGTACAGCGGGTATAGGTAACTTTTTAAATAAATACCATATAATACCATCTCGATAAATTAGAACAATGCTGATGTAAATTTTTGCAGAAAGAAAATAATTATAACAATGGTTAGTGACATTCTAATAATAAGTTATTGGAAACTTGATTGAGGAAAACAATGTACAGACTTTAGAAAAAAAAAATCTCAATAGGAGCTGAAAAAAGCCAAATCTTAAAGAAATTATTTTAGATAAAGGAGTAAAATAATTAAAAGCTAATATAACTGGGAAACAGTTTAGTAGTAAAGGAGAAAGATTTTAAGTAAATATAATTGATTAAATGGAATAATGTTTTTATTCCACTTAAAATTTAGATTTTAGTGATATCTTTTCTGGGAATAAGCATACAAATTAATGTGTAAATTGTTTAAATCTATATGTAAATTTTAAAAGTTAGCCTTAGCCTGGCAGTCTTCAGAAATATGTCATACCTTATGGGCCATTCAGCATAAAAATTATATGCAGAAATGAGGCAATTGTTCAGATAATTGTTCATCAAAAGTACTTATATTCGATGCACTTAGATAATTCCATGCAAGATATAAAACTAATTATTTATAGATATTTGACAATGGATATTTGATGTTTATGAACTTTGTAGAGGACCTACAAGTACATTTTGTTAATAGTTAACAATTTTCAGGAAATTCATCAGTGTTGAATGTGATAAAGCTTGCTGTGACATATGATAAGATCTTTATGTGCAGGTGGAAACATTTTATTATTGTTCTGTGCTATCTCAAATCACAGGGAACAAAGCCCATTGGGCGTGCTCATTGAACCAACCAAATGGAATCAATCAAAAGACTCACATAGCATCTGCAAACATCAGAGAATACAAAAAGAGTGCAAGAAAATGCATCTCAAGGGCTCTGTTTGTATAGGTCTGCCCTCTCTAAGATCTAGTCATGCTCAGTGCACTAGCTGGAGAGGCTTTGCTTAATGCACTGCCTAATGGCTTGGCTCTTCAAACCCGACACACTCCATTACGGCGCATATGTTATGCTGTCTGTGTACAGACTGCAAGACAGAATTGAAGCAACAGTCACATTTCGAATCCAAACAAACTTAAAAATTAATGCTGTGAAGGGGAGAATTGTGTTCTGAATCTCCATGAACAAATATCTGTGCCAGATTAAAGGAATATCAAAGGGGCCATGAAATATAATAGGAAATAAAAAGGGAAATGGAAAAAGTCCTTTTGGGGTTGAATACTTTAAAGGAGGGAGATACACTTTCTATCCAAAAGTGCACTCACAGCAAGTTATAGGAGTCACAGGTATTTCTACATGTGCCCTCAATCATTTATTCAGCCTCTTGCAAATTGTTAACCTTTGCAGACTTGAAGGCAGTTGTCCAATCAAGGTTAAGTATAAATGGAAGTGTACAACACATCCCCTGATTTCATGGAGTTAGGAAGCTTGTAAAGGAAACAAGGCATGTGCTCAGTATTAAAAATGCAAGGTGATGATCATTATATAAAGTGTTTTTAGAATAGAAAAAAAATGTGTTATTTGAGTTTACAGGTGGAAAAATGAAAACTAAACCTCTACTTGTTCTCAGATAACATGGCAATGTCCTGCTGTGGTATTTGTAATTTGGCATTTTCTCCTCAAAAAAAACCAAAAACAAACAAACAAAAAAACCCAGAAAAGCTAAAATTATGCATGCATCATATTTTATAGAGTAGATTAAAATACAGTTAAGAGACCTGGAAATGTAAATATCTAATAATTATGTGTTTGTTCCTTATAAGAGCACATATTTAACCAGTATTTCTACTTATATACAGATATACAGTATGAGTCATTTGATGAGGATGATGCTCTTGGGTAATGTTCATATAAAAAATACGCAGTTCAATCTACATGTTTGACAATTTTAATCTAACCGTCTTTGTGCTCTTGAAGTGAGGATCTCTTAAACTGTAGTGTCCATGTCTCTCTTCAGAAGAGCTTGTTAAAAATAAAGATTTCTGAGTCTCTATTCCCATTAATTCAGTAAACTAGGGTTGGATGCATGAGCCACCGTTTTAAAGGGGCTTAGGACATTCCATGGTAGGTGTAAATAATAGAATAACAATATTGAGAAACATTGTTTTAGTATTCTTTTTCCTCCTAAAGTGAGGAAAAATACTCAACACCAAGAAAACTCAGCAGCCCTTTGTTGAAGCCATTCTCTCTCACCTACAGCCACATTTCTTTGTTCTTCTTCACCATAAAACAAACATTCTTGACAGATTTTCTACCTAGGCTGTTCCACTTTCTCAAATTCCATTCCTTGTTAATTCCAGCTTGATTTCTGACTTTGCTACTTTATTGAAACTAGTCAAAATCAACAATGGCCACTTGTCAAATCTTGAAACCAGCTGACAATCTTATGTACCCTCTCTCAAGGCATTCAATAGATTTGATCACTCCCTCCTTTCTGAAACATTTTTGTGTACTTGTTTTTTGGGAAATAGTGTTTAGTTTCTCTCTTGTTTCCCCTTCTGGCTGTTTGCTCCTTGTCTCATTTTCTCTGTTAACTTCCTTTCTTTTATCTATAAATGATACTGCTCTTTCATTTTCAGTAATTTAGGAAAATAAGCCATCTCCACAACTACAGTGTAAAGGCAAAGTTTATTTTTATATTATATATAACAGAATACAGATCTATATACAATAAATGGTTGCTTAATAAGTATAATAATGCATATTATATATTCATTTACAACAGTTGCATAAATGCAATATATGGTATGTACAAAAGAGTTTCTTATTTATGATTGATCTTTCGTTAAAGAATCATTAATGTTTTGGGTACATAAACAAAATCTACATCTTTTAAGCATTTCTTAGTATAATTTTTATAGCATACTGTTAGTTCGTAGAGTATATTAGATCCTTCAAATATAACTATATTGTGGTGGAACAAATTTAAGCTTTTCAGTTAGAAAGAGCTGTGTTTTATTCATACTTCTTCAAATTCTTTAATAAATAAATCTTGAGAAGTAATCTGGCCTTACCTAATCTGATTATCATGGAAAAATAAAGAACACTGCAGTAACTAGTAAGACATTACCAAGAATAGAGATGTATGCATAGGAAGTATCTAGCACATGAGAAGTCAATAAGTAACATCTGTCTTTACCACTCATCACTCATCATCAATGTTTTATAAGAAAAGGTTAAGTAGCAGTTAGCTGGACCACTAGTGGTGAGAACAAGATGGAAACCACATATGAGTGTTTCATGATCATACAAATACAGGTTCAAGGGCGCTCTTAATCTGTCAGGAGGTAACCATATTATCATTGGGAGTACTATTAAAATACCTTTCTTTCTGAGTGCCTTTACAATTTCTGTGTAACTACTCAGCCTTGGACAAGAAAATAAACCCTTCTTCATCTCAGTTTTCTCACATAAAAAATAGAGTTAATAGTCATGTTGTGTTGAAAATTAGATAATTTAATACATGCAAAGTGATATTAGTATAGTATCAGAGAGATAATGTGTTCTCAATAAATGTTACTATCTCTGTTCTTATAATGTGTTGGGCTCGCTACCCTATGTCTTATGTATACTTTCATTAATTCTCACAGACTGTCTGTAAAAATTAATTTCTTCCCCATTTCGAGACAAAAAAAGTGAGGCATAAAGAGGTTAAATGTTTTACTCAGGGACATATACCAAATAAATGACAGAACTGAGATTTAAAGATAAGTCTGTATTATTTCCAACCATGTACTAATAAATTCTCTGGGTAACCTGTCATTATTACAAATGTCACTATTCAGAGCTTTTTAAACAATGTTTTTTTTTTTAACTTTTTAAATAATGAGTCTTTTTAGTATTTAAAAATTCACATATCAATTCTTACGATTTAAAAAATATAAGTACAGCTGTTTCCTCAATTAATCCTCACATTCACACACAACCATGAATTAATAAACTTTGTGTGTGATTCCATTTTGCAGATGAGGAACTGAAGCTTAGATGAATTAACTGACAACCAGGGTTAGATAGCAATAGTTATAATGAATATATAGGTAAAAGCTACAGTTTAATTTTTTTATTGTCAAACACTTTACTAACACTTTTTATACATTGTCATGTCATATTTTAATGAGCATGTTAAAGAATGACTCGCATTTTACAGAGCAAGAACTAGGCTATAAGATGCTATTTACCTTGCTCAAAACAACGTATCAGTTATGTGACAGAATCAAGGCTCAAAACATTGAAATTTATCTAATTTCAATTCCTCTGTTTTGTAATAATGCTTCCTGCTTAAGTCAGTCGAGACTCAAAAAGTCCTGTAGCCTTACCTGGCTCCATAAATGAGCTGATTCTTGCATGGAAATTTTTAGGGATAGGTATTAACCTTCAACATCTTGAGTCATAAACTAACTTCATTGTGGTCTCCATAGAAAGTCTGATTAAGAACACCTCTTCCTGTTAATGGCCTTCCAAGAAGAGTCAATTGTCTATGGTCTGCCAAGTACTTAAATGAATTAACTTCTGGGCGAAGTTATTTTCTAATGTCAAGGTGTCCTGGAGGAGGAAATGAGGTAGAAAATAATAATGCTTAACCCTTACATAAAAGTAGTCATAGTGACATTAGACCCTATCTTAGAGCAATGTTTCAAAGGTTTGGGTTTAGAAAATAAGTAAAATAATGCCACTTACTGTTCTTTCCATGGAAAACAAAGGCAATAGACAAATTTTTATGGTCAAGGGAGAGAAATAGAAGAAGAGAAAAATTTTGCTATCATATTTAAGGTTAACAGGATGAATCTTTCTAAAGAGAGAACTTCTTAAATTAGAGAATGCCAGTGCTGAAAGACTGACTGCAATCATGAGACATTTAGTAAGACTATTAATTTTATATTTCATATTTCCTAATTGACTGACTCATTCTATAAATTTGATTAGGCACCATAAATTAAAATAATACTGATGGGATTTTATTAGTTAAAATGCTTGGGCTTTAGTGGTCTATAAGTGGTGTTTTTTTTTTTTTTTCTTCTTCTTCTTTCCTCTTGTATTAAAAGTGAAGTAGTTATTCAGATAAACATCAAAATGGTAAAATTGCAGTTTCTTTTTTGGAAACCTTTTCTCTAAATTCCCTATGTACCATGCCTCAATTTCTATTAAATCAGGGCCACTTTCTCTAAAGGCAGAGATTGCTAAAAGCACTCAGGGAAAGATCAACTTGTAAAATGAATGGAACTATTCATTATTTTCAAGTGTAAGTATGAATAGCATTGTGAGAATACACTAAATTAAGGGTGAAAAGTCAACATACACACAGCTAACAGCTCATCTTCACATTTGCAAAAGAACTTTATATATATACATTATTATCATTATTATTATTATTTTTTTTTTGGCAGGGGAGTGTGGGTTTACCAGTATTTCTTTTCTAAGAACAATAAACCATGTATATCCAACTAGACTTTCAAATACGTACAAGTAGAGCAATCTTAGAAAATCAGCACGGCACATTTTATAAGAACATTTACACATTATGTTGAGGTAAGTAAACAAATGAAAGAGCAAAATTAAAGAACTAAAGTGGAAGTCAAAATTCATAGAGGTGTTGCTTTTGAAGTAAATCCATTATACTTTATAAATATATTAAAAGAAAATTGCATGTTAAGAGAAATTTTGAGCAATTTCTTAGAGAATTGGGAAAGCAGATTGTTTGAGTGTGTCATGAACCCACAGAACATATATATGTGCCCAAATTTTCAGGAGGCAGGAAAGAGGATTTTTCCTTTGTTCTGCTCCTTTTCAATGCTAGTCCTATTTCATACGTCTCTGGGCTGTGCTATACCCCAAGTGTACATGCTCTACAGATACATTCCTGCAATTTTGGGGGTTGCAGACATGACAGATGACATCATCTGTTAGACACATTTCAATTGCTCTAGATTATAGCAGATGCACAATTCTATATGCTAGCTATAACTATAATTCTAGTTCTTCCTTCTCAGAAAAATACAGCAGAATGAAAATAAGTTGACATTTTTGTAGGAATAACTACATTTAAATTATTTTTTAAAAATAAAAAAGACATCACTATTAACAATAAATTATTTCTGATACTCAGGAGCTAAATTGTGACTCACTCATGTGTCGGGCCACCAAAGTTGTGACCAGAGAGCTGATGTAGGGACATAACAAATATGAGGGTTGTCAGTGTTTCCTCAACCCCTGCCCACAGAAGAAAACCTTAACTCTAAGTGAAATAAGTCAGAGAAAGATAAATACCCTTGGTTTCACTTGCAGGTGGAATCTAGAAACAAAAACAAAAACAGACTCATAGAAACAGAGACCAAATGCCTGTTTACTAGAGGGTAGGGTTGGGAGGACGGGTGAAAAAGGTAAAGGGGAATATAATCAATAATATTGTGATAAGTTTGCACAGTAATAGATGATTATTAGAATTAGTGGGGTCATCACATTGGAAGGTATAAAAATTCTGAATCACTATATCTTACACCTGAAATGAATATAACAATAGATGCCAATTATACTTAAATACAAAATTAAAAAAAAAAAAAAACCCTTAACTCTAGACTTTAGTCAGTGTTAATCTGAATGATAAGAGGTCCTGACTTTGAGATACTGATAACTCAGAGATGAGTTTCAAGTTCCCCCATAAAACTGGTATAGAGAGTAATGTGTTAATCTTTACAATAAAAATCAATATTCATAGATTATAATAGAAAATCTGTAAACATGCATATTTGTTTTCCTAAGTAAAGTGAAATATGGATGTCATGATACCTAGGAGGAAAATGTGCTTTCTCAAATGGTCTTATTACTGCAGTCAAGCCATGTCCTAGGAGGAGCTGAGTTTTTCCTTAAGCCACTCCTTACCAGAAAGTTAGGCTATGCCATAGCACAGCCAACTCACCAGGAAGACAATAGACTTTAAGACAGCAAAATGTAGCAAAAGACTTCATACAGCAGAAACATTTTTTTTTTATTCACTGTCTGATGGAAATGTTCAATTTTATGATGATTTGTTTTTTTTTTTTTTAAAAAAAAAGCAAAGTCAAGGTCTTAAGTAAATGACTATTAAATTTCTCACTAATTTTTATAACATTCCTAAGTTATTTTAAAGATGGTCATGACATTTGGAAATACTTAAACTAAGTCTTATTTTTATTTATTACTCAATACTTTCTAAAGTAATTATTCACATAATATAACTGAGAAGAAAACACATCTCAAATTTAAATTAAAAAAAGATGAAAAGAAATGAGTAAGAATATTATAATCATTGACACAAAAGACAAGTCTTAAAACAATTTAGAAGTATTTTGTTTATAGTCACTATATATGGTATTTACATTAAGATATTTAAACACATGATTATTTTCAGGAGCATACATTTTATATTCATTTCATGGACAGCAACAATTATATTTTAGCCCCTTATTTAACTGTAATCACATATCTGTTAGATACTCTGGGCTGTTATCTGTAGTGTTTAATGACTAAAATTTAGTTTTTTCTATTTTGGTCCTCCGTATTATAGTAAGTAAATGGAAATTTCTTCTTTGACCCATAATTCCTTCTATTTTATAATGCTGTGGTTATGAAGCTTTTAAGTGAAGAAAGGATTTATTTCTTTAGTAGCTAGTGAATTATTTATGGGCTTACATTCACTTTTCAAAGATGGAAACACCGGATTTAAGATAGATCTAGTTACCAGGTGTAAGGGAATGAAATTTACCACCCCAAACTATGCCACTTTGGTATTTTGAGCATTATAAATTAAAATTATTGAGAAATACCTAGTACAAGAACAAAAAGATACACCAATTCTCACTTCTTTCCTCTCGGAAGCAAAAAATAAATAAAATAAAGTACCCACCCTATACCAAGAGGATAGAAGGCATCTTATCACCAGTGTTAGGGAATGCAAGGCTGAAAAAGCTACATAAACAAACTCTATTGCTTTTTCATTAGTTTGCCATCCCAAATGCAACCTCCTCCCTTTTTTTTGGTCCAATCTTCACACAAAAAAATATTTCTTTGTCTAAAAATTGTATATAAACAGCATGTTTTGGTCACTTTGCATGTCTCATATCTATGAGAACTCCATATGTATGTAATTAAATTTGTTTTCTCCTGTTATTCTGTCTAATGTTAATTTAGCTTTCAGACCAGGCAGAGGAAATCAGAAAGGTGGAAGGAAAATTCTTTTGCTCTCCAACAGAAGCTAGTTTTGACAAGACTGATTAATAGGTTCTGAAATTAATTTATGTAAATATTAAAATTACCCTTTCATTGTGTGTCAATTTTTTGCTTGCTGTGTGTTTGCTTTGTTTTCTTTTTAATAGACATCTTTGAAAGAGATCATTAACTGTAGCATTTAGGGAAGAAATCAATCTTTTGGTTCAGGAAAAAGTAGACTATTTGTAATTTAAAATATTCAAAATTATTTTTCCATGTGGATTAAGTTCATTTAAAAACAATTTACTAATTCTTCTCAATTGTTTTTATTTGTGGAAATGCTGATTTACATATAAATTTGTCCCAGCACATTACAAAAAATAAATATTTTTACAGAAAAAAATATGTGTGAGACTAAGACATAATTATTATTTTATCAATTAAAACTAATAGCTGTCAAGATTAACATCTCTTAAAAACATTTGACATAAAATTTAAAAGATTTATTACTAATCTGCAAAGCCTAACTTTGCCAGTTCTAACACTGATTTCAAGGTAAAACCTTAACCCAGCTCTTTATATTTGCTCTCTAATTCATAGGTCATCAGATGATATTTTCTTCATGTACATTACTTTAAAAAAAAATTCCATACCTTTAAAGCTGAACAAGATATACATCTCATTTCTATCCAATGCTTTATTTACAAATAAATAACTCAGGACACAGAGTATCGTTATAACAGTACACTTACACTTATTCATATGGAATACTTGGAGTTCCTTAACCTATGCATTATTTTTTTCTAATTTTACAGTATTAGAACCTAGTAGTAGTTCTATTAGAAGCACTCTTTTGGCAATAAGGCTTTGTGAGTTGGTAATCTATGTATATATCAATGCATAGAGATTTATGAATGAAGGAATATATTTAGATTTAATCAGAGAAGGAAAATTGTATTTGCACAGAGAACAAAAATAATCTGAGTGGTCTTAAAAAAGATCTGATCTAGTTCACTGTGAAATCTCTTGAACTAAAATAAGATTTCTATCTCAATGACAACTTGTCTCCTTGATTTACTGTTCTTTGAAATGTCAGATCAAATTTCCCAGAAAGCACTTGTTTGTTTACTATAAGATGGAGTGCTTTTCCTTGTTGCCAAGTTCTCAGCCATCTTGATTTTGTATATTTGTTTAATTCTAAGTATCTAAACCTGTAGTTTAATTTCCACATGTTAACTGTTAATTGTATTATTTATTTTGGTAAGTACTTTGCCTAAAGAATGATTCTCACTCTTCAGTTTGGTAGAAATGAATCATTTTTCTGCTAAAACAAACAAAAACATCTGATACACAATTTTTTTTGGTTAAGTCTCAACCTGAAATAACACATAACTTGTTCATTACTAATTTTGCATAAGGGATAAACTACAAATATTTTTAAAAAGTAAAATGCCACTTTTTAAAAAATTCTCATTTTCTGCTATAATGATCAGAATAAAGTCACTCACATGCAAAAAAAAAAAGTTTAACACTGATTAAATACATAACACTTTTGAATTTGAAAAAGCCAGGTTCAAATCCTCAAATCCAGTTTTACTATTTTATGACCTCAATCAAGTTACTTGACTTCAGCTCATCTATCTGTAAAGTAGTTTGAATAATTCCTTCCCTAAGGGATTGTGAAAATCATGTGAAATAGTGATTCACAATTCCTGTCAGAAGACAGAATAAAATGATGACTATGAAAACTATTTTCATTATGTGTGGTTAAGACAATATTTTAAAGAACAGTTAAAATATAAACATACTATATGAGAGGATTACATTTTAATAATCACAGTAAACTGAATCCATTTAGCATTTTTCTAACTCTTAGCAAAGACTCTGGCAGGGATTCAGGGCTGTTAATTTTTGATAGTATACATGCAGCAGAGTCAGTAGAAGTAGAAAAGATAAATAGATCCCATGAGTTACTTGATGTTAGGTCCCATCAGGAGATTTGTACATCTCTGGAGACTGAAAAGGAGACATGTGGTGATGGGTTTCAAAAACTTCACCTGCATAATAAGGCAGTTAGTGAGGACAGGGCAACCTTGACTTAGTTATCTTATATACTTCATTAGAAAGGGTTATTACCAAGGCAAAACTTTGTAGAATTGTAGAGAGAGAGAATCTAAGATTATTATAATGTAGAAAAGCAAAACAGATGTGAAACTCAATTGTATTTGTTATGCCTACTAACAAATAATCAATTATAATTTGGATAAATCTCTAATAAACTATTAAAAAAGCATAACATAGCAAAGTATTCCTTATATAAAAAGAATAACACATTCTGTTTTCAAATATGTGTCAGTAAATTGTTGGGATATCTCATAGCACTGTTGTAGTCCGTTTTACTTCCTTTTGTATAAAAATGATCTTATTTGTAGGTAAGGGCAACTGTAGTCATTTCTTTGAGATTAATTATTAAGAAAAATAAATTCTAATATAGGTTTAGGTGTCCTTTTAGTATCTTTAATTTTTTTATAATAATGATAATATCTAAATGTTGTTTTAGTTTTTTAAGTGTAACTCTATTTTACATGGACAATATCTACCTATATTATAAGCCACAAAATGTTGACTGTTCGTTTCATCATCTTAGAATGTGTTCAGTTTGACAATGGTTTTCCCTTAAATGATCTCAGTGGCATAAAAGAAAATCATTAGAAAAGGAAAGTTTTTAGTTAATGATTTAGCTATACTCTTACCCTGCCATACAAAACTTAAATTCTCACCAGTGATTCTTATGCACCAAATGTTATTTTTGAAGCTTGTATATCGGTTATCATTAAAAAGTTACAATGGTTAACGTTTCTTCCCAATTTATAGTTAGGAATTAAATATTTCAGATTAAATTTGTCATTATTTAAAAGTAATTAAAAATCTTATTCATTTCCAGCTAGCCATCTGTGGTTGTCTCATCATTCAACGCTGGTTTCCTAAATAAAATAATAAATGCTAGAACACTTGGGTTAAAAATCTTATAAAATCTGACTATTGATAAAACAAGTTCTTTCCCTGGAAAAAGTCAAACTCTGTTTAGATTGTTTAATTAAATGAAGTTCAGAGATTAATGTAAAAAGATCCCTAAACAAACTAGATGTGTCTTTAAGATGTACAGAGTAGAAATACCAGGCCTTAATTATTTGACAAAGAAAATAACTTGCTTTCCAATGTCTTATGATACATAAGAAAGAATTCTAATTTTTGTTCCAAGAGTGGCCCAATACATACTGACCCCTCCATATATTTAAACAAACATTAAGATAAATAAAGAGAACCCACCCTGACTCAATTGTTTTCTGCATCCTTGAAATACCTCATTGCTAAAACACATGGTAATTCATATCAGTGAAATACTGAAGTAGGATAGCACTTCTTAATCCATATGGTTTAATCCTTTTTTTATGAATCTACCAAATATATCAGCATTTTACATTGTAACCAAGAGAAGGGGGAAAGTACATTATACAGCACATCCTCAAATAAGACTTTCATTTAAAGTCATTTTGCTATAACGTTGATTAGGAAAAAAATTGATTCCATCTGGGGCTACTGTCTGAGTAGTTTTATGTTCTTCCCATGTCTGTGTGGGTTTTCTCTGGCTGCTCCAGTTCTCTCCCACATTTCAGAGATGTACACATTTGGTAAATTGGTGTGTCTACATTGTCTCAATCTGAGTGAATGTGGTGTGTGTGAGTGCCCCTTGCAATGGAAGAGTGTCCTGTCCAGGGTGGGTTCCTGCCTTGTACCTAAACTGCTGGGGGAGAGGTTTTGGCCACTGAGAACCCTGAACTGGGGTTCAGGGCTGGAAAATAATTTCTTACTTGTATTAATCTTTGTTAAATATATGTATAGCTCACATTTATTCAAATGTTTAATATTAGAAGTATTGTGGGTCTTCATTTAGAAGTTTGGCAATATCATTGTAACCAGAAATATGTCACTGGAACTTAATTCTTGTTTATATCAATTAGCCTAGGGTAAAATTAGTTTTGTTATATATTATTTACCTTAAAGTCACAGTTTGCAGGAACCTATCAACAACGTTAAATGAGGACTGTATTGGTAAAACAGAACAGTGAGAAGCTGTTTTTTCTTGCTATTACTATATAACCTGATGAGCTCTAAGAATTTGTCAAGTTTTTAGTGAATATACATAGCTTAGAATACCTCTTCCTTCTTTTTCTTGAAGAAATTTGGTGAATACTTTGGACTCTGAGTTTCATTTGATGTGAATCTTGAGAAGGAATTTATTTACTAAGATGGATTCCCCATGGCCAACTGAAGGCTTATATTTTATGAATAATAAGAGCAGCTATTTGCTGACAAGGGTTCTTCACATACTGTGCACACTGGGAACAACCTCAGACGGAACTCTAGGCTTCCAGCACTATGACCCACTTGTTTATGCCTCTAAGTCAACCACCACAGGGAAACCTGGTTTTGTCTTTTTACCAATGGACTGAGACCTGTCCCATCTAATTAGAACTGCACAATTGAACACCTCATTTACATAAAAGGGACTTAATTGAGAACCTGGGCTGGAACTTTCTCTATAAATTGTGGCCTCCCCTTTGTCTTGATGAAACACAAACAATTTCGGTTACTACCTAAATCTGTGTCTCCAGGGCTTCAGCACTTTTTGTTTAAATAAACACATTATTTTTTATGACAATCTAAAATTAATTTTGGTTTCCAATACTAAAGTTTTATTTTGAAATATAATTTGAGGTTGACATGTCATGTTTATCAATTCAAACTTATGTATAAAATATTTGCCCTCAGACTTTACTATAAGAGTCTGCTTCATATGAAATTTAATATTGTGTATACCTCTTTAGGATTGTATAGAATCATATGATTTCAGGGAAGGAAGGGACCACAGTGAATTTTTTAATTTGATCACTAAAATCAGGAAACAGGTCCAGAGAGGTTGAGTGAGGTTGTTTTAGGGACTCAAGTTTAGCCAGTGGAAGAGCAGACCTTTAGAAACAACCATTGAATGAATGAATGAATGAATGAAACTCAATGCCCCAATTTAGAGTCCAGCATTCTAATATATTATTTGTTTTCAATATTCTAAATGCCTTCTATAGTAATAATTTCCAATCCAACCTTCATTAGCAGAGTATTATTATAAGAAACATTGAATTAAAATCTACAACTTGGTTATAGTCATATGGTAAAGTTCTAATGTATTTATTTATAAGTATTGCTTTTTAATATTTTTTATTATTTAATAGCTCCTTGTTAGTGTGTGCTAAAAGTACAGACATCTTTAGTAGATAATGCTGACTTCGGTAATCCATATGACCATGTGTTTTTAAAGTCCTTTCTGAAAATGCCTGAATTTTTATCACCTTTTCCAATACAAGATAATATAGAGGGGAAATAAACATATATATTCATTTTTGAAATTATTTTATTTATTTATATATAATTCAAATATCACAACCTCTAAAAAAAGGAAGAAAAGATGTCATATTTTGGAAAAGACTCATATTTAGTTACAGCATACAAATATTGCTGTTGAGTTGTTTCCTCCTCAAATAGATATTAATACTTTATTTCTCTTCATTTTCAATTTTTAAGTTAAAGTGTCTTTGCCTACTAAAATTCAGATAAAATACAGACAAGTATACCACCCCCTTTAGTACACTACTATGACTGTTAGGTAGTTATGTAATGTGAGCAACAGAGGAACAAAGAAATAAAGGTCCCACCCAAAGACCTTCCTGAAACATCAATTTTATAGTTGTAAATCACCCCTGCACCCTGAGGAACAAAGGAATGAAGGGTTATAAACCAATAGTTGCACATGCACAATCAGTCCTACACTGACCATTTGACCTCAGCCTCATTATGCCATCATTATAATATCATGTCTATGCATGGGAGTTCATGCATCTAATTAATTATAACAGACTAAATTCTGGAACTGCATGTGCAGTAGATGCAGTTATGTAACAGCCAAATGTCAATCGAAATGACCTTAAGTGCTGATCATCTAGGCCCACCCTCGTGACCTCCTATCATGGCCCAAATATTATACAGATCTTCCCCCCTCCACAAGGGTACAGCTCACTTTGCTGTAACCTGTTCTTCCCTTGGAGGATACTTTAATCATACCTTTTGTTGCGTGTATATAGCTTTTTGGGCATGACCCGCTTCTTCTTTGAAATGTTCTTTAATAAATTTCACTTTTTCTAAATTTTGCTAATCTGTAATTCTTTACTGTGTAGCCAAAAAGTACGGAGGTACCCCTCAAGTGCTACTGGGGCATGATGGATTTCGGTAACCCTAACGGTGAGACAATTAATACTAATGTTACTTGTAATGCTACTGTCATCATATATTGAGATATTTCTATAAATAGGCCAAAAACTAGTCAAAGTTTTTACATGTAATAACATATGTAATCATCACAGACATGGTACAAAGCAAGTATTATTTTTATCAATGCTCTCCAGCTAAAGAAACTTGAGGCCCAGAGAGGTTAAGTAATTTTTCCAAATGTCACACAGCTGCTAAGCAGAATTGTTAGAATTCAAATCCTGGTAGCCTGGGGCTGCTCTCATGTCATTGTATTAGAGTTTGATCAGCAAAGTAAAACCACTATGAGTGAAATAGAATAAAATCACATTATAATGATAGTCCTTATCTATTGTAGCAGCTGATTAAACAGTCTACAAAAGGTTGTTGCTTTTGCAACCCGTATTTGACTTGAAGTGAACAGGACCAGGATCAGGAAGGCACAATGTTAAGGAAGTGGAAAAGATAAAGGGAAAGCTTGAATTCATAGGAAAAACTGGAGCCCATATTTGTCTCTCACTGTACAGTCCTGAAGATAGAGGTGATTTGCAGAATAAGCTGGTGTCCTGCAGATGATGCTGCAGACACAAGCTTATTCCAGGGTTTGGGTAATGGAAAGACAATGTTAGGGTTCTCCAGAGAAATAGAACCAATACGATATACATAAATATATGTAAGATTTGTTGTAGGCATTGACTCATGTAATTATGGAGGCTGAGAAGTATCAGCAATTGCCATCAGCAAGCTTAAGAGCCAGGAAAGCTGGTGGTACAATTCACTCTAAGTGCAAAGGCTTGTGGACCAGGAGAGCCAGGAGAGTCTCAGTCCAAGTTCAAAGGCTCAAGAATGGAGGAGCCAACGTTGTAAGTGAATTCCACAGGAGTCTAAAGGCCCGAGAACCAGGAGCACCTGATGTCTAAGTGATGGAGAAAATGGATTTCCTAGCTCAAAAAAGAAGGCCAAATTTTTCCATCCTTTGCCTTTTTGTTCTATTCAAACCCTGAATGGGTTAGATGATGCCTATAGGCATTGGTGAAAGTGACCTTCTTTACTTAGTCTATAAATTCAAATGCTAATCTCTTCCAGAAACACTCTCACAGATACACCCAGAAATAAAATTTTACCAGCTCTCTGGGCATCCTTAGCCCAGTCAAGTTGATGCATAAAATTAACCAACACGAAGGAGTTGAGTTGGGAGGCAAAACTGGTGCACCCCTGTGTACTGCCCCACACTACCAGACTCCACAGGCCAGGACAAGTAATGAGCCGCAACAGTGGCAGAGCTTGACGCAATGTCCAAGTATAGTGATAAAGCTGTGGCTCTATCACAGGGAAGAGCGTTTTGAGAAATGTAGTTTCAAGTTATGTGAGTTGATGAAGTACAACATAACCATGTCTACTGTACTGTATTTCTTATAACTAAGTAGGAGATTAAAATATCAGTAATTACGTATAACTTCTTGTGAATGGAAGCACCAAATTCTTTTATGAAAACAGTTAATTTTACACAGATTTCAATGAAGAGAGACTACACTGCCCATGCAAAAAAAAAAATAATAATAATAACTAGATAAGAAAATCGTGTGCTAGAATTAAGATAATTTATTCAAAATGCAGACAAATTTTTAAAGGGAGGATTTTGTTTTGTTGATTTCATAGTATTTCTGAGTCTGGTTCTATTTAGAGGAAAATATTTCTCAACTTTCATTAGTGATAATTATGAGATTATCTATCTATACAGAATTGGATACTAACCATTTTGTTTCTAAAATAAAATATAGATATTATACAGTGTTTCATTTAAGCCAATATGGCAGATAAATACTCAGAAAAACATGCTAGCTGAATACATTAAATACATTGGATAAAAAACATTAAAAATTATTTTTGGTGCAAAAATGATCTGTTAAAAAACTGAGGAATACTCAGATATCAAATGTCTCTTCATGAATGAGACATTTCTTGTTTTGTTCGATGTTGCATTCCTAATGCCAGAGCAATTTTGGGCAAATATTCACTCACATACATTCAACTTACACATGAATGAAAAAATAAAAGTAATAGATTTCAGTTTTTCAAAATAAATCCTTACACTAAATGGATTTCTTAAAATTGTAGACAGACATTTTTTTCAGTTGCATTATGAAATGGCTTTATGAGAGGAGTACAGAGGTGAATCAATTGCACCATTTTGGTTTTTAAAACCTTTAAATAAGGCAATGTTAAAAATAGAGAGTGATACTTTATTATTCTTTTTATTACCTTGAAGTTCCTTCTGCTTTGAACAATTTCTACATGATAACATTTAGGCTTTTAAATATCCCATAAATTATAACCAGAAAACAAAAACAGTCTCTCTCTCTCTCTCTCTCTCTCTCTTCTTTCTCTCTCTCTCTCTCCCCCTCTCCCTCTGTATATGTGTGTGTGTGTGTGTGTGTGTGTGTGTGTGTGTGTACACACACCAACTAAAACTTTGAGACAATTGCCATTCTTTACTTAATGAGCCGACTGCATCTATATACTATAGTTGAACCTAATATTTGCTTAACTGTAGAATCCAAAGATATTGACTTTGGTCTATATAATAGTTAAATCCCTAGTTACTTCAAAGATTACTTACTTTCATGATATACAGCCTTGGTGAAAAGTGATCAATACGGCATGCCTGCCTGGGAATCTCAGAGTTGAACTTCTGCCATTTTCCCCAAAGGACACACATATCTGGAATTCATTTCCTCTTCATTACAACAAAGCGAAGGTCCTTGGCCTTCGGGAACTACTCAATATTAATTTGTTTAGTTAAGCTTTTATATAACCGATGAGGTGGAAAAGAGTAATTGAATTGGTAGCAAATTTTAATACATATTCATGTTGCTATACCTCTGAACATATTCATAAATTTCCATCACATAGTTTCATTTTATTAGCTAAATTTAACAACGATGACTGCTCACTATTTCTTAATCTACTGTGAATGTATTTCTTTTTTCAAAATTCTATTTTTGAAATATCCTGTACAGATTAAGGCAGAACAGTTATTAAGCTTTTTATTATTACATGCATTTGAGTATAACATGGGATATGGTTATACATTTACCTCAGTAGAAACCTGATGGGACAAGATTGTTCTATAAAATAATGGCAGTACTGCCCAAAACATAGTGTTATTATAACATTTTACTAACTTTGAAAATGCAATAAGAACTAAAGTGAAATTTATTTCAATATTAAAAAAGTAAGTGGCTAAACATTTTGTATTCAAAAATTATTTATTGGTTGTATGGGGAAATCATTTTGATTATTACTTACTTATTGAGTGAATTGAATTGGAAAAAATTGAATAGGTAAAATTTGTAGATTTTTCCAGATGTAAATGTATTTGAGTGGGACACTGGAATATGCAATTTTATAACTGGTGGAAAAATTCTACTTAACTGTTTCCATTTATAAACATGTTCTGTAAATATTTTTTTCAAGATAAAACAAAATAAACAAAATAAACACTTTAAAGTAAATATGTGCTTTAAACATCTGAATTAGTCCTCAGAATGAATCTTTCAGTTCATCTGACGCAGTAGTGTTTTATGGATAATGGCATCCCCTATACTTTCTGTTTATTATGACACAGAAATCCAAAGAAATATGCTGCTTCTACTGGCTAAGTAAAATCTAAAAAACAAAAAACAAACAAAAACAAAAAACCCTGGAATTCTCACAGAAATGATTTCATTTATGATGCCCACACATTTTGCTGATGTCATGGAATTTCATTCAATCTACTGAATTACCATTTACCAGTAATGATTTCCCTTGATTTTAGTTAGCACAGAAAAATAATAAAGGTATATTTCCTTGACAATATGAATCAAAGGAACTATCTTTCAATAAAGTCTCATTAAACTCAGTTGAAGTAATCTAATGATGTCCTGCTCTGCTGTTAAAAAAAAAAAAAGTCTTCATTTATATATAATGACTACGTAGTATTATTTCTTTTGCCAACTCTTGACAGAAAAATTATGCCCAGAATTTTGAAAATCTCTCATGGAGTTCCCATGTACTTAATGAAAAATGATAGAGAACTAGGCAAGCCTTGGTGGTACACATGACTGAATAATATTTATTTAAACTGGGCATTTATGTATCCCTTTCCCCCCAAGCCGAATAAGTCTTATAATACAATGGCCACCGTCAAATTCTCACAGGAACCCAGAGTTTGCCGTTTAGATGCCATCTGCGAGGCAGCTGAAAGTGGCTGAGCCTTCCTTTGTTGTGCCTATATGATGTTATGCCTTAGTTAATAACTGGGAATGCAGGTTAAAAAGAAGGATGAATCCCTCTGATGTCATTCTCTTTATTGTGTCTGAAGATCTGTGCCCCACCACCCACCAGGCTTTCCCTGACTGACCCGTGTTTACCTTCTGTCGGTGCCACTTCCCACTGGGTTATTGATGTGCTTCTCTGCCCAGGACGCCAGCACTCTCAATGCACTTTGTTAAGCTGACACCATGGGCACACACAAGCTTTTGTTGTCCTGTAGGCAAAAAAGAATGTTTGTGGAGGCAGACGCTGAATATCTCAGTTATACTTTTTTTTTAAAGACGGAGGAAAGACAGACAGACATCTTATTACACTCTTTCCTTATTTAGGTGATACTCGAAAGCTTATTCTGTTCCTAGGGAAGGCAAAGGTTAATTCTTCTCTATGATCAAAGCCCCTTTTGCATTATATAGGACTGGAGACTTAAGATGGCTCCCAAAGTAAAAATAAATAAGAGCAAATGAATACTTGAATTGTTAACCATTTGTATTGTCTGACTTACATAATAAAAAATATTATTCTTAGTTTTGTTTAGATTTAATTAGATGTTTACCTAGTCATCTCTTTTTTTTTTCTTTGTCATAGATAAATAATCAAATATTATACTGGAAGTAGATTACATATTTTAGAAAAATTTAAAGTGTTACTGACTACATAAAAATATCATTTGCCATTTTCACTATTTTATGTCCCCCACACAAAAGATATACTTAAAGATAACATAAGAATATCTGTAAAATGAAGTTTCCCAGTTATTTTTTTTATTTCTATACAAGAGTCTTTGCCATAATAGGTCAATATTTGACTAGATATATTTGTATTATACATGACAGTTAAGTATGAACAAAAAGCAGAAAATATTAATGAAATTTGGAGTTATACAAAATACACTGGAATTAATACAACTCTGTAACAATCTGAATGTGAGACTAAGTTTTCTCATCAAATATTGATGTGTGCTCTACCTCTTAGCGTTTAATTTCCTTATGCGCAATATAATTGGATTTAACTAGATCAATTATAGTGTTGTGTTTAGCTCTAAAACATGCAACGAAATGCAACAAAACATTATTTATAATATAATTCAGCAAAAAGTTAAATTAAGATTATTGTTAAAACTGGGGGGATGGTTGACTATTCCCCTTGTTATCAATGTTGCAAATTTTAGAAATGATATTCTAAATAAAGCATCAGTCTACATATTTGTGGTCACCAGTTAATGTGTTTTAAGAATGCAAAGACTCCCTGATCTGTGTATTTTGTCTCTGAGCTTTCTTAACAATTCTTCCGAATTACGGGAAGAAGTAGAGTGTTGTAAAGTTTATGTTTTAATTCCAATAATTAACTCAGACAGGTTCTATATGTATAAAGTGAGTAACTGAGTTGTTTCCCCTTAATACAAAATTGAATAGTTGTGTAAGATACAACTCCGATATGGGACTGTGAAGCATTTGGTGACAGCCTCAATACTGTTATTTCAGTTTGGGGTTGCATGACAGATACTTAAGTTTGACATTATTAAAGACTTAGGATGTGTGTAACTTCTATATAACGTGTAATGTATAACTTCTGTCCAAGAAGCTTTTCAAATAATTGGGAGTTCATAAAGTGAATCTAATTCTCCATTTAGTTCTTTAAAGTTCAACGAGGATGTCTTTAAGGTGAGAGGGATTGAGTAAGGTACAGTATAGTACAATGTAGTTTCTTTAGAAAGCAAAACAAGTCTTTACGACAGACTTATAATCAGCAATGGTCCACTGTAACTGTTGGCACTGGATTACAAATATATTCAGGTAATATTTTCTATTTTTTTGAAAGAGACAAAATTAAACAAAAAATGAGCTTTGTAGGAAAACTGTCATTTTGTAGCAAATAATAACAATGAGGACATCTTTTAATTATATCTGTATCAAATGACTTTTTTCATTTACTTGCAGATGGAAAAGTATAGTTAAAAAAATAGCCCAGTATACTTTGCTAAATATTTAATATTTAATAAATATGTACTATCATTTATAAAATATGCAACTAAATTTGGATTAATATTTACTATTAAACTCATCTCCTTTAAAAAATATGCTTTTCATGATATGTGCATCATTAGATTAAATTTTATTTTTTCCATTTTAATAATATTTTTATTAAGTACACACCTAGTATCATTTTTCTTTATATAGTCTTATATACACAGTTATGTAACTATTCTTTAGTATATGGTTTAAATTATCTTTATGATTAAATTTAACCTTATAATTTTATTGTAGTAACTTTCCTGAAAATTATTTTTACAACTCATAGTTTTCACTATCCTTGAGATTAATATTAATTATTATCCTATCATTTGGACTTTATGTGTCTTTGAGAAGTTTCACTACCTTACTAATAATTTGCTGAATTCTAAACCAGAATTTTCTCAGAAAACTGGTCAGAAAAAGGGTAGAAACAGAGACATCAAGTACTATTCAAAATCTTTCAAACTAAAGCCACAGGCAACAGAATAAAGTGCTTCTAGTTTGATTATCTATATTGTTTCATTGAAATAAAACTTTTATTTTTATTGATCTCAGACCACTCCATTACTTTTCCAATTTCTTGTGAAGTGTCAGCCTTCTTTTGGCTTAGATGAGAATGGAAGTAAGTTTTGTCACCTTAGTGAATTTTTAAAGGTTATAACCGGTACCACCTTATAACTGCTAAATGTTATTTACCGCTGATAATATATTACTATGCTTAAAAATCACCATTAAGGACAAATATGCTATTCATAGTATAGTCAAACTGCATTACCCATGTAGTAATTTGTATTTAATTGTGATTGATAAAAAGACCATATAAATAATTCAATTTTTTGGTTTGTTTACTAAATTAAATCCTTTCCACATATTATATTGAACAAAATACTCATTCTCTCAAATTTCTATTTTTTAAAAAATGTTTTCTGTTTACCAAAAATTGAGTTTTAGACACATAAAGCAAATCTAAACTTTTGGAACCATTAATAAATGCCAATAGATATGTCTTCGAAATTTATTGTGCTAAAATATTCTTTTAACTAAGTATATATTTGTAATCACAAACAATAGAAATATATGCACATGCAGATTAAAACCTCATGATCAATCCATCTATTACAATACATACATGGAATTTTTTATAGAAATATTTAAATAAACAGTTTTGTTATAACACCCTTAGATATTTTCTAAAACATAGAAACTGCCTCTTTTGATAGTTTAGAATATCAAGCTACTTCTGGGTGAGTTTTTGAAAACAAAAAAAGTTAAAATTCATCCTGTTGTTTTTCAAAAGTACAAAATTCATCTGCAAATGAGATGACGTAGGGTATCATCTCAGTGAGGCTTCAGAGGCATGTAGCCGTACCCTATCATCAGTGTTTATCTTATTATATTTCAACATAAATGAATATCCTTTCTATGTAGAATCAAAAAGAGAGATTCAAATATATCACAACTTACTATAAGAGAGATATTTTAAATGTGAGCACTATGGAAGATATGACTAATCGAAAGCATTTCCATTTGAAAGAGAAATGACTAATAATTGATTGGCCTGCATCCAAAGTCACAGTGGGGTTCAAAAAGCTGGTAAGTGGCCTCATAAAAATAGAAGCTGTATCAACCAATTGAATTTAATTATATATGAAGGTGATGATGGAGCTAAACTGCCTGTAATTGGAGTCCAATTACTCAGCTGGT
Organism: Eonycteris spelaea; assembly: GCA_003508835.1. Classification (NCBI taxonomy): domain Eukaryota; kingdom Metazoa; phylum Chordata; class Mammalia; order Chiroptera; family Pteropodidae; genus Eonycteris; species Eonycteris spelaea. The sequence continues at coordinate 2,669,611 of PUFA01000067.1, read as the reverse complement.
CTTCCATAAAATTAATTCATCTGAAAGTTTGCCATTGTCCTGTGCTCCAGGCCTGCTGCTGGTTTAATTAGTTAACACTGAAGAATCTTGAAACAGTAAATTATTTTGTCTTCATTGCCAATTATTGGTTAACAAAAATTGTATATAAAATATTAACATCTGCTTCCAGCACAATTAGGAAAGGACAGAATGAAGACACTTTTTGTTTGTTTGTTTGTTTCCCCCAAAATATAGGGAAGCAGAGGAGAGAAAACCTTCCTGCATGTCAGAATTATATATAAGAGATTTGAACTTATAAGCTATTGAATATGCTGCCATTGTGCACAATATTCCATAGGCAATGATTTCATAAACATGCCACTTAAATTTCTCATGGTGTACACTGACAAAACCAAGTTTAACTTCAACAGAAAAAAAAGTATAAATGGGTAGAGAACATTCCTGAATAAATTTCTCTTTAGAGCTTTAAATGACTTTGTGAATATTTGATAATGCTTTACTATAATTTTAAAATGATATTGGCTGACTCCTGAGGTTTGATAAAGTAATCTATATTAGGTTTTTCACAGTTATCTGAATAGTGTATTAAGTTAATCACTGAGCAGTTGAAACTATTGAAGAAAATTGATCTGACTTGAATAACCAGGCCTAATTATCATTCTCTTTAACATAACAAAATTATGTATATTGCCAATTGTATTGAAAATACATCATCCCAAAGCTGCTGCCTATTTATATAATGTAGGTATAGATCATTTCTGTCTAATAGACTTCATTATACTGTACTTCAATATAGAATCACGATTCACAGTATTTTATTCTTTAATTTTATATCCAATAACTAATTTAAAATAAAATATAAGTGGAAATATTTAATCCTAAAAATGTCAGATGCAAAATGTTGATTTGTCTGCAAGAGAAGAATTAGTAAGATCAGACCAAAATTAAATAATTTCATTAAAAGTCACAGTGGAGCAAATATTACAGTCCTCTCCAGTTATATCATTACTTATGTAAGAAAATAAGAAATGGAATTACACAGTGTTTAAAAACATAGTTTTATGTATCTTCTCCCTAAGAATGCAGAAGTCTTTAGGGCAAGATAAGATTATAATTAATTATAAAATTATCAACTTTAAGATATAATTTTAAGTGTTGAAACAGGCTTCAATAGCATTTGTGCAGCCTTCAGTACCACGTCTCTTCAGATTTGTAACATTTACAATAAATAATTATCTTACTACATACTGCAATTAATGTAAGAATTATGGTTACATATTTCTATATTTCTTCCAAAAATAACACTGCAAGAAGCAATTACCTTTTTAAATGCTTGTATTCAATCCAAAATGTCAAGATAAGCTAAAGTTTTACAAGAAAACCAAAGTCAATCCTTTTAAAAAGAAATGTGCCTTTGTTCCAGAGAAGCATGATACAAAACGATCCTGAAAATATTATTTCATTTTGCAAGATTTCACTAACGCTTTTAAAAGGAAATGCTTTCTTTAACCTGTGAGTAATTATAAATGAAGTTAACCTGGATTTACCAACTTGAAAGAACGCTGGCAATTTCTTTATGTAGTAAGGTTGTTTAATTTTTTAATGCCATTTCAACTTACATCTGTATATTTTGAGAGAATCCAGATTTGCCAAATATTATTAACATACTTAACATATATATTTAAATACATATATAATCATTTGTGTTTATTTTGGAAAAATGTAGCAGAAAATGTCATTTTAAAACAATTTAACAAAATGTCTCCAAAATCAAGACTAGAAGAGGTTCTTTCATTTCAATTTTAAAGTAGAGATATTTGCCAAAATATTTGTTTTTAATACATTCATAGATAAGAAAAGTCTGGAAAGAGTCTTAAGTTTTTCTTCATGTGTAATGTTTTTAGGCAGCTTTGCACAACATGTGGTTGCTTAGTATTACTAAGGGAGAGAAAGCAATATTGAAGTGCTCCCCATTGAGCACAGTGGCAGGGTATCGGCTCTGAAATGCCACTGAACACCCCTGGGAGGAAATGTGAGTGCTAATGCAGGCTCTTTTGTTAGAGCTCTGAGTGCTCTCTTAAAAAAAAAAAAAAAAAAAAAAAAAAAAAAAGTAAACACACTCTATGCAAAAAGTGGAAAATTTCTCACTTTACACAAATAACACATTTAAGAAGAAATAACCCATAATGAGAAAGATGTGTCACTGATGTCCTACTTTCTCGACAGCTTTTCTTAAGGCAATAGTTTGCTATGATTACACTAAGTATTCAGTTAAAATAAACATTTAAGGTTTTATTTTTCCATCTCATTAGAATAAATTACAAAAACGAGATGCTTCCTTTAGACTCATCTAAGGGACCTATTATCTGTGTTTCTAAGGTTATCTAAATCACTGTCTGCCTTATGCCTCATTTTGTATAGTCAAACTCTAAATACAAACTGCATTTTCTTTTTGCTATATCACAGATTTGTTAGATTCGTGTACCACTAGGCACACACAAGCACACACATACACACACATGTGCATACACATGAAGGGTTTTCCACCAAGGAAAAAAAGTTTGTCTTAGGGCAGAGAGAATTTCCTCAGATAAATACTGACATTTACATAGTTTTCTCAAGTCCTCTAGAGTCCTAAATTAACTAGAAGGATTGACAAAGATTCCTAAGGATGACATAAATGCACAGGTAAATGTGTCTTTATCCTGAAGATATGAATTGTTCACTATTTATAAGCGTCAGATAAAAAGAATCTTCTCTCTCATCTCTACTAAATTTTCAGTTAGTATCACTCTGGCTAGACAGAGGATATTAAGAAATTCAACCTTGATCAAGAAAAGTAAGTGGTAGTAGTAGGGAATCAGCTAAATGTTGCTGGAGATCCAGACATTGCTAGAGCATTTGGAGTAATTTTTTTTTTCATGAAGGAAAAATAGCTACCACCCCCCACACACACACCCGCTAGTTTTAAGTTATATTATACAGAAAGAGGGGAAAAATGTTGATTTGTTCTGACAGGCCTTTACTTCTCAACAGTGGGATTCTTTTTCACATCAAATCCAGACTCGTATACGACTTTCATATCCTGGGGTACCAAATCTGCAGAATTTTGACTTGAGAAAGTCAAAACTGGAAACAGAACTATTAAAATGGTAATTACTAGTTGATCAGCTCCGAAAATGGATTTTTGAAGTTCTGTAGAAACACCGGCAAATTGCTTTTTTTTTTTTTTTTTGCGGCCACATGGCCATAACACAGAGGCCTCTCCACCCTCCTCCCAGGAACATCACTTTCCTATTTAACTTTGGAAATTTTATGGATGATTTATAATATTCATATAATATTAACTCAGTCAATATTTTAATTAAGTCCATAAAAGGTATGCATTTTCAATAAAATCTTATTAAATGAAAAATATAAGTAAGAATTTTTCATAAAAAACGTTTAAATTATTTTTATACTATGTTTCTCACATTTGAAGGCATTTTTTCATTTCATTCAGTTGGAACTGTATACCCAATAAAGACAGTTTATTATTTTTAGTTAACTTGTACTTAAAATTGGGTAACTGACACCAACTAATCTTGGATAATTATACTAAATATCTGAGTAATGAACATTATCATCAAATAGGAATTAAAGGTATTTCCAAAAATTATTCTTTCACTCACAGATTCATTTCTTTATTTAACAAAATTTTTTCGAGTACTCATGATTACTAAGTAGGCAGTATTCTCGACATGTTGCCCTGAATTAGCGAGAACTATAAAGTAATTATGCATTATTTTCCAGTGTTTAAATTCATACATGTGTCCCATAAATAGTGATTACTTATCCTGTGGGTACAGTTCTAGTGTCTTATATCTGCCAACAACCAAAAACAAGCAAAAACAAGCAAAAACTATTTTTGCCCTTGTACAATTTATATTCTAGTATTACTTAGAGAATGGTAACTGAGAAACACAATAAATAAATATATTATGTGGTCTTTTAGAAGGTGATCATTGCTAGGGGGAAGAAATAGATACAGTATGTATCTAATAATCAACATAGGCTTCCTATAAACTAGAAAAGAAAATGTCATTTTCTTTGTTATCTAACCAGAAGTAAAGATGCCATCTCTAGCCTCAAAACTTATCTTTATAAAAATGGAGAAACAATGTAAATTCACAAGAAACTAGCAGTACACTAGAATCCAGGAAGAAATACCAGTCACTACAGAACTTAACAGAATTGGATTGAAATATAAATTTAGGACTTAACGCCCATATGCTTCTGGGACCAGATCAAATTCGTAGGACTGGTGGACAGTGTGCAAACTGTTCTTTCTTTTCTAAATGGGACCACACACACATACACACACACAGGCACACACATGTGTAAGATGTATGAGAATCTGGAATGTTTGGAGTGATGCAGTGCACCAAGAAATGTAGTCCTTACAAGCAAAGGTCTGGAAGGAGGGGTTGAAACCAGAAGGCCTGAGAATAACTTCTCCTGACAATTACAGCCCTGTTTAATTTGAGTTTCTAAAGTTTAATCTCATTGATAATCTTAAAAAATCCAATTACTGCAGTGTACACAATTGTTCACTTATCCAATCGAGATTAAATTTTAAAAATAATAATCTTCAATATTGGTAGAGTGGCATTGAGAAGACAAAACTTGTATTTTGTGGAAACAAGGAAATCACTTGAAACAGCTATTTGCATTCTAGGACCCATTTTAAGATTCTGCACAAACAATCAAACACATTCATATATAACGATTTTTATAACAGTTTCATTTGGAAGAGGTAAAATTGGTACTAACTCTAAATGTGAAGTAATAGAAAAAAGCTTAAATAAGTTATGGTCATTCAAACACGGACTATAAAATAACTATAAACAATAATATTCAGTTATACAAAAATAATATTGTAAATGAAAAATAATGTAATGGTATTTGCACTGTGAACTCAAAATATATGAGGACTAATGAGTAAATAATTCTAAAGTTAAACAATACCATGTGGATTTTTTAAATGTTGAATTTATGACAAACTAATTTGTTTTTGTATTTTTTCCTACATTATAAATTTTTACTAAGGAATAGGTATTGCTTTTACAGCTAACATAAAGTTGTTTGGAAATTGCCACTCAAAATAAAATTTAGTAAACAAAGATATTCCTCTTCTCACAATTAACTGTTAGCAAAATTAACAATTAAAATATAGTGTCTTTAGAGAACCAGATTATAACTCAATTTCTTTAAACAAGGCACAATGGATATATTATTAGAGGCCAACAGATTCTCTGCATTTTTATTTAACTTGCATTTTTACTTAGTTCATATTTTGTTAAAAAAATAACAAAATATTAAAAAATAATTAATATGATAAAATTAAACTGCAGTGCACCCTGTTCAGGCATCAGGGATAGAGAAGAGTGGTATGAATTAATACCTCTCCATCAACAGCCTTCCATTGACAGCAGTCCTGCTGCTGTTGGAGGAACCACTTTCTCCTTGAGGTCTCTGATCTGTGCCCTCACAGCTTAGAAACATTTTGGAGTCCTGTTGTCCTTTGTCCATACCTTTCTTTATATTCTGAGCCTCCACTTTAAGATCTGTATCATCCACCAACAGGTTTTCATTCTCAATTATCTTCTAGATATTCGTTGAGCTCTCTTTTCTGCTAAAGACTCCTTCCTTTCCCTTTCCTCAATTCATATTTTTAATAAGGTTTATTTTTAGGGAAGGAAAAGAAACAGACATTCAAGCTGAACTACACATCTTGAACTAAAGGCCTGCTTTTTAATGCATGAATTAGAATAATTTGATATTGATAGAATAATTGTGGTATTTCAGCATCTAACTATGTAAGTTCGGTTGAGCTATAACCACAGAAAAAAAAAGAATGTTTTTTTAACTCTATCCTTCTCAGATAGTCTATGTTGCAGACAGACCCTACGGTGATCAACAATTCCTGTCACTTGGTGTCCAGGCTTTTGTGAATTTTTTCCTCTGGAGTATGTATGGAATCTGTGATTTACTTCTAATAGAACATGGCAAAGAGATGAAATACTACCATTTGCAGCAACATGGATGGACCTTGAAATAATCATACTGAGCAAAATAAGCCAAACAGAAAAAGTTGAAAATCACATGATATTACTTATATGTGGGATATAAACCTAAAAGCAACAAATGAACACGACAAACAAACAGAGACTCATGGACATGGACAAAAGACTAGTGGTTACCAGAGGGAAAGGGGGAGGTGGGAGGTAACAAGGAAAAAAAAATAATAATAATTTTTCCAAAAAACTTTTTTTTTTAATTTTAAAAAGAACATGGCAAAAAGTGATGGAAATTCTCCCTTTTATTAGGTTATGTTATATGAAAATGATGAAAAGAGGTTCCTTTCATGATTATATCATCTTAAACTCTAGACTTATGACGAGTCTGAGACTCCCCTATTGACCTTAGAGAGCAAGCTATCACAACGGGACTGCCTATGGAAAGGCCTGCACAGTAAGATACTGGATAGGTGGCATCTGTGAACTGCAGGCCTCAGCCCGATAGCTGCTGCAAGGAACTGAATTCTGCTAAGAAACTCAGAGCTTGGAAGGGGACCCAGAGTGCCAGAGGAGAATATGGGTTGGCCAATACCTTGACTGTAACCTTGGGAGACCCTGAGCAGATAGCTCAGCTAAGCCATACCCAGAAAAATTGTTGACTCAGAAACTATAAAATGATAGTATATGTGGTGTTTTAAGTCACTAACTCTCCAGTAAATTTTTTCACTCCAATGGAAAACAATTCTCATTGTAACTACTTAAGCAATATTTTCACAGAACACAATAGAAACAACTGTTATCAAGGGGTCTGAGGTGTCTGGGTTTTAGGATGAGCTCACTTCTGCCTTTCCTCCCCAATCAGGAAATCATCTGCATTTGCCATCTTCTTTTCTATTGGAGCCTTGGCAATTATAATATGCATTTTCAAACTAAACGCTCAAGCTTACTGAAATGTTAGACTGACTATTATATACCACCAAACATATTTTAAACATACAAAGAAATTTTGTCAGAATATGCAGAATACATTCCCAATGCTAATTTCTTCCTAAAATTAATCACTGCTTAAAACAATAAATTTGTATTAATTATCACCCATTAGAATTTTAGGTCCACCAGGTCAGAACTTTCTCTAACATATTTACTATTGTTACCAAGTATCTCAAGCAATGATGGGAACACAACAGATGTCGAATATATAATAATTATTAAATATGTCAAATAATAATTTCTGAATAGAATTTAACTGAAGTCTCTAAGGCCGTAAGAAGGAATCAAGTTAGAAAGGAAATGATCCACCCAAAACATTTGCTATTTTGAGACTAAGACCTGTAAAGTTAACTTTCATCACTACCTAGACACACCATGAGGGAATGAGAAGAGTGAGATGAGGTTGGCAAAGACAAAAATACTGAAAGACAGAACTCAGAGACCAAAGCTACACACTTAGAGCTCAGCAGGAGCTCTCCTCCCACCCACCTTCCAGACTGACCTTCCTGCTCATAGTGGCCTCAGTCCCAGCCCAATAATGAAAGAAGCCTAAAAGCCACACAAGCATAGATGACAAAATGCAGGAGGAGATAGCATTCTTGCCAGTGATGCTGTCCTAGATACCATGAGAAGCAAAAAGAAAGACTAAGTTTCTCAATGATCAGATAATAGAATATGCTGTTTCTTTAAACTAAATCTATCATCCACATTTTTCTTAGAGCAACTTGAATGTGCCTTTTTTTCTTATATACAACATTTTTTCCCCTAAATCACTAAGCCCTGTGAATTGGCTCATCTTTTATACCTATTCATATTTCTGTGTCAGTGGAAGCCAGAAAATGTGTAGAAATTCAGAAGTGTCTAGAAATTTAAGATAAAACAAGGGAAACAATATAATGGGAAGATAATCATAGTCATTATGTTCTTGGTACTTTGTCTCTCTGCCCAGTTAAATCTATGGTGTGTGGGCATAAAAAGTGTACAGTCAGCAGTAGACTGACATATTCCTATTGGACCAGCAGGAAGCTTGCCCTTTCTTCACCCATGAATGTCAGAAAACTGCAGAAGATATCTGTCCCACGTTTTCTGGGAATAAATTGATGCTAAATGTGAATCTCTCTGGAGAAAAGATGGTAATGGTCATAATTTTTCTCACATTGTATATGATTGCATATCATTTGTTCTCTTTAAAATTACATATAATGGAAAACCTTTTAGTTATACAGTCCTCTGTAGGGTGCTCAGAGGAAAATGAAGACAAGACAGATGATAAATGCACAGATAATCAAATAGTGAGAAACTGTTTCTTGTCCTTTCCCTCATATAAAGGAATAATGTTTAAAACTGTGGAAAACTACCAATTTTTACTATCCAAGCATTCACTTGAAAACTTGGATTTTGAAATAATTTGAAAATTCAATCCAATGTATAATATTTTCAGTGAATATAATTCTGTGCTTTTGTGAGCTCTAACAGGATGTAATAAATAAGCCCCTGAATATTTATCTTAATCAATTATTAGAGATAGAGTTATATTTCTAATGTAATTGGGATTAAACTACTATCAGATTTTTATTGGCAATTTAAAGCAATTTAAATCTATTCCTGAATTATCAATATTTTCATCAATTTTGCATATATATTTTGTTGTGTTTTACTTTATATACACAGAGTACTCTATACATAATTCTCCTTTCTTCTATTTTTTTCTATAATGGTAGAGAGAATGAGTCTCCATCTTTGACGTCACATTCTCTACTTTGACTGAATTTGTATCCCTATGCACATTTTCTTTTGATAATTAATAAGAAATGTCTATATGGTATTATAGGGAGAATGCCAAGATGTAACATCCTACAGTTTCCTTCACATTACTTTTTAGAATGATGTGATTCCTCACAGACCTTTGTCTTGAAAAACATAAGAAATAAACTCTTTTCAGAGTGAATACCCAGGGCCAAAACAGACTTAGCAAAAATTTTGTCTCTGAATACTGTCCAGTGAAAATTAGTGACCCTGAAACATTGCCAGACTCTTAAGTGCCTTGGGGAATTATCAAACACATGTTAAATAATGTGAGGTCTTGATCTGGAACTTAGAATATATCAAATCCATTGACAAATCAATGGTGCTGTTCTGTATGTGTCTATTCACTTAAACAAAACACCAAATTTCCAAGTTATTTTAGATAAGACAGAGTCTACATATCACTGTAAGAAGGGAGAGAGCAATTGCTGGCAGACACACAGATAAAGGTTGCCCAGTAATAATTTCATCTGGATTAACTGTCCCAGGGAAGTGGCAGGGTGCCACTTTTGTACCAAGAGGTGAATGCAATTTGCATGTTGAATGCTGTAATCAAGAACAAACAACTTTTGATTCTACACATTAAACTATCCTGTTTTTCTCCAAGGGGGGAAAAAAAAAGAATTTGGGCATTCCTTTTAGTATTGTGTAGCATTTGTGGAGAGAGAGAGAAAGGAGAGGACAAAGAGTAAATTAAACTAAGCCATGAGCTGTTCAAGGTTGGGCAAAAGGGCTAACATTCAATATTAGCTTAAAAGAGCATGTAGAGCTGTCTTTCTCCAGTTTTATAATAACTTTTAATGTTATTTTAAAATAAAGGAATACATTTTTATGTTATTAGTAAGTATAAAATATATTAAGTATAAAATATACAGCGACAGAAAAAAATCACTTTAATGAGCTTTAGAGTTTTTCAGAGTTTCAATGATAATAAAGTTAAAAAAAAATTTTTTTCTTTATAAAAATTATCTATATCACAATATTTTTGCTAAAGAATGTTTTTACCTTGAATCTATTTTATGTGGTTCTACTATAGTAAATCTCATTACAATCTAATCTTTTACACTATGCAACTGAGTAGTGATGAAGTATTACAGAATTTGATACTAAGCTTTATTGTATAATTCATAGTTTTACAACTGTCTTGTGATGTATGTAATGTTAACAAATATTTAAGATATTACCATGAAATTCCCTATTGTGTTCTCATTTAGATGGTTAGATATTAGTAAAAATGTCAAGAGAAAGAATAGAAATATGTATAAACAAATTTATATATGATATAAATTCAGAACTTGGATATTAAAATAATACATCACTAAAATCCACATTTATAAAATGTTTAAAATATTTCTATACTGATACATTACTGTTATAAATTAATATCTAAAGAGTCAATTCTTCATAATAATATTATAGAGATTTTTTAAAGTTACATTGTCCCTGATTGTAACTGATATGTATCAACTTTTAAAAAAGGTGATTTTTAAATCTAAGCTAATGAAGTGGTATTTCCATTCTTTATATCACTAAATAATTTAGACCTTACCCTGAACTTTTCAACTTACATGTTCACCTTCATTAATACCATGTATATACTTCAGGAGCTTCTGATATGTATATGCTGTGCCCATTTAATCTATGTTGTCATGCAAATGGTCTATTTAAAATGAATGCAATAACAGCTTTTATTTTAAATTCATTTTTGAGAAATTATCAAACTAATTCTGATTTAGGGAAATACCCAGTGAAAACAAGGTGATAGACTGTCAAAAAAAAATACCTAAACATATTAACAAATATACTCTAATATATGATGTGAATAATTTTAATTGTATACCTTCCAGTGTTTGTTATTTGTCCTGTTTATATTGCTCTTGACATTGAAAATTTTACGATTAACATGATCAACATTAGACAAATATTACTGAATGGAAAACAACTTTCTAAGTACATGATATTTCACTGCCACAATGGTTATAATATGTTTATGTACATAATGCCACTTTATAAACCTGGAAAACATTAAGTTCCTAAAGGGTGATGAAAAAAACATTCTGAGATGAAACACTATAAAGTGCAAAATTTTTCTTAGTTTATAGAATGATTTGGAGACAAGCCCCAGGATCTGTTCTAGCCACATTAAGTTAAGCTGGAAGAACAGAGTATAGAGGATGAAGTAGTGGACGTTTGTGTAACCAAGACTGTTAATACCAAGAAAGTGTGGCAAAGTGAGCACAGGTGAGTTGTAATGACTGACCGCTGAATCAAAGTTGGGGCGCAGAGGGAAGTTCGGACATGAGGGAAGTGAGGAACATTGAAAAAATGATAAATATTATTGGGTTCGAAATACATGAAGAGTTATCATGCGAGTTGCAAGTGAGCTCACTGAGAGCAGAGTACTTAAAATTAAAATTATGGTGGATTTGCAATTATTAATAATGACAAGATCTAAGGTATGACAAGTTAAGTGTTTTGTTTGTTTTTAAGTAACAACTTACAAAATCTTGTGTCCTACTATCCCATACAGGAATATTGTTTGCTCTAGAAAACTAAAATCTTTGCTTTCACCACTCACTGATTGTGGTGTCCTTTCTTCCTTACTGGGCTTCATGATTTCCCCTCCTTGCAGAATCCTGCTAGCTTTTCATTTCCTCTATGAGCAATTTCTTGGTGATACTAGTCACAAACAATTTACCATTTCTCATCAATCACATTACTAATGTTAATATAAGTCTTTGTAAGTTTTAAAATAATTCCCCTTGTAAGTTAAAATTAATATGAGCTTTGCTTATTGCTATGAACTTACTTATAATATAGACATTAAATACTTATCAACATTTTCAGATTAACAAGTATATCAAACATTTGAGGAATAAATGAATTATTGAAATAGTGACTACATAAGCAAATGAAAAAAATGAAAAAAAAACTACATTTTTTTCTAAAATTCTTTAGGTATCACTAAGATGCCCAGACACTGAATTGATCTAATGAAGTTTGACATTTTAATATTATTATTTTCTACATTCTGACTTGGGCTAACAAAAAAGCAGACTGAATAGGACCTAGAAGACCTGTGTAGGATACCATTGTGTAATAGATCATAGATTTCAAAATGTCATATAACTCATATGAGCATGAATCTCTCTATTCTTAAAAAGTGCTTTACTAATCAATGTACTGGTGACATGAGCACTGAATTGAAAGTATTTATATTCTATGCTAGCAGTTACCAACTGTGACATCTTAGTCAAACATTCTGAAACTCTCTTTTCTTTATACATTTATGTTAATTATGAAATCACAGACATATTAGGAAATTAAAGTAATATAAATACTTTTATTGTAATACTCTAAAGAAATATGAAATGTTTTCATTATCTTATTTTAATAATTTTGGGTAAATTAATTTTTCAATGTTTTCTAGTGCCTATATTAAATATTCTAATTTAAACTTATAAAAAACAAGTAGCACATATTAACTTAAGCTAGACTGTATAAATATTAATAATTAATATGCAAAAAATTGAATATACCTAAAATAAATATTTTAATGATTTTATCTGTTTAATATTTTACTTGTTAATATTTGCCAGTTTTAAAATTCTGTTGTTTTTCTATTGTATAAAAAGAAATTTTTTATGTTTCAAGATTTTGCTGAAAAATTGTATATATTTTTTGGGGTATGTGGTTTACTTCATCTCAATGACATAAACATACATTTCATAGCATTATTTATTATTCGATTATATTCTCTACTATATTACATTGTTATTTTTTAACTGAGAAGGTTTATGACTAAAGTCTCTGCAAATAATCTCACCATATCTATATCACAAACAGAGCAATTTGATTATTTGCAAGAGAAAGAATATAATTCGTCCTCAGTGCCGGTGGTCTAGATTCAAAGAGTTGAAAATACATACCCTACATTAAAAAAAAATCACTCTTAAGATTACAGACAATGCAACATCTACAGTCCCAAAGACAATTCAGCATTAGACAACTGTGAGATCATTTAGACTCAAATACATTGCACTGGACTCGTGATAGCCAGATATTTCACTGAAAAGGCCCATTTGTTGTTTTCATGTATTGGTTTAGCAATCTTAAAACAATATGTCAGATAGTTAGCTGACTTTTAGTTAATAAATTAGTTTAATCCATAAGTTCTAAGCCTAATTAATAAAATGCATGTGAAAAAAATAATCCAAAATTAGATTAGACTTATATGGATGACATAATACTAGAAAATGCAGGTGTGGAGATAAGCCTAAAGGTGTTCAGAAACATTTCACATTTAGTAGACAAATGGAAATTTTCATTAGGTCTTGCAGGAAAGAGAAAGTTAGATCTCTTTCTGCACAATAACAATAGTATGTAAAATCAGGAGAGACACCTGATTGGATCATGCAAGATTCTAAGTGACAAGCTCTGAAAATAACCACTCATTGCTGGAATTATCTGAGTTCTATGGTCATGTGGAAGGGATGATAGGGAAGTCATTGGCCTTTTTAATAATACAATCCTGACATGTGCAGGAAGGAATCATTTCTTATATGTAAAAATCAATAATAAAATCTTTATGTATCACATTAATTTAATTAGCTAATGTGTTTTTTACCTTACTGTATATAGGACTCTTCTATCACTGTTTCGCTGTGTCTAGTTGGAAAGTATTATTTTCTCCTCGTGTTCCAGCAATTAGACGAAAACTTCCTCAGTGTCATGTTTGTTTCCTTCCTTTGATGGTAGTCATGCTATTGACCAGGTCTGAAGGAGAGGATACAGTTATGGAAATTGGTCTTGTTGTTCAGCATCTGGTCATACTCATATGACTGGTGCGATCCTCCCTCCACTGCATGTCAGCATAGCCAGATATTGGTGTTGAGTGCATTTATTTATTTACTTATTTTTATTTTTATCTTTAAAATTAATTTTTATTTTTCAGTTAAGGTTTACATTCAATATTATTTTATATTAATTTCAGTTGTACAGCATAATAAACATTTATATAACTTAAAAAGTGATCCCTCCAATTATACATAGTTATTACTATCTTATTGACTATATTCCTTGTGCTGCACTTTACATCCCATGATAACTTGTAGCTATCAATTTGTACTTCTTAATCCCTTCACCTTTTTCATCCAGCTTTCCAATTTCTGTCCCCATCTGGCAATCACCAGTTTGTTCTCTCTATCTATGAGTCTGTTTTCTTTTTATCTGTTCATTTATTCTGTTCTTTAGATTCCACACATGTGAAATAATATGCTATTTGTCTTTCTCTGTTTGACTTTTTTCACTTAACATAATACTCTCTAGGTCCATTTATGTTGTTGCAAATGTCAAAATTCCATTTTTATGGCTGAGTAATATTCCATTGTATATATGAACCAAGCTTCTTTATCCAGTAGTCTACTGATGAACACTTTGGTCACTTCCATATCTTGGCTATTATAAATAACACTTCAGTGAAGCTTTTGAGTGCATTTAATTAAAAATTCTCTTTCTAGGTACTCACAAAAATAGATGGACTCTAAATATCCCTTAGTTAATCAGAAAGTTTAAAAAGACATTCTATATGCTTATATTAATATAGAGATACTCTATATTAATATAGAGATAATATTGTGTTTCTAGTTTCAATATCTATAAGTACTATTACAGTTGTATAAGTATTAGAGATTCAAATATAATTAGCTCGAAATTCTGGATTTGCCATATTTTCTTAATTTTATTTTATTGTCCTTGGAGTTTTATCTCTAATTTTATATCTTACTTTATAAATAAAATAGATGTAGGGAAAAAAAGGAAAAACATGTGCAATTCAACCATTTTATAAATTTAGAAGATAAAATCGTGAATTTAAGAAGTTCCTTTTACAATGAACCTAGGATTTTTCTAGTGAGTATCTTTCTGATTCCTTTTTTATGAAACATAAAAAGTTTGCATTTATTAAACTATGTTTTTATACCTAACTGTGTTCTGTCTTAAACTTTAGCCATATGGTATAGCATCTGTTAAAGAAGATCTTTATCTTTCTTAGATTCTGGTTTTAGTTATAATTAATTTGTCCTTCAAGGCACTATTTTACCTGGTACAGATAAATATCATTTTCTATAACTCAAAATACAAAATACAAAGACTAATAATTTGTTGAAAATTCAGACATTATGGCTTTCACTTGTAATCAGAAATCACACACACACGCGCACACACACACACACAAAAAACAACACAACAACACCAAAAAAACTATTGTTATTGCCTCCATTCCAAGAATAGGAAAACAAAGTAGGCTTTAAAAAAATCATAGATTTTTGTTTCTTTCTTTGCTTAACCCATCAGAGAACTGCAAATTCTAGAAATCTAAATGGATACAATGCAGAAAGTGATGAGCCCTTCTTAGATAGAGAAGATCCATGCCTGTTTGCATTGCTGCTAGACAAATAATAAGCCACAAATGAGAGTAAGGAGAACTAGAACACCTTGGAATATATATTCAGCAGGCTGGTAAAGGCTGTCTCAGAGGTAGAAATTCAGAGACGTCCTAGCTCAGTGGTCAATCTATACTCACACCCAGATCCTTCAGCTGACCTCCATTAAGTGCATTGGAGCACTTTTCTAAAAGTCAGGGCAAGCCAGGATTGCTTAAGGAGATCCTCTGTTGGGTCTTTTCCAAGTGTAAGACAGTGCCCATTGACTCTGGGCATAGGGCAAATTGAAAGAGATCTGTTTGAGAATTCACTGACACAGAGCAGCTCTACAAAGACTGAGGTAGGGCAGGATAAGCAGAGCTTTCTTAAGGCACGGAAAGCCATGAGCAGAACTAGGGAGAAAATAGAATTCCCCAGTTATCCTAAAAGCTTGCAGCCTCATTTTAAAACAAAGTCTCAAATGTTTGGGAAAACTGGTGGCTGAGCTGTTCATCTCAACGATATATCCAGAGTCCTACTGGGACTTAGATTTCAGACGATGTTGAAGAAAATGCACTGATTTCACCTTCAAAACAGTTGGAGATATTAGTGAACTGATTCTGAAAATGCTACAATAAACTTCTGAACTCTCTAGTCTAAAGATATCCTCTGCTCTACATGCCAGGATACCAACAGAAGGAGTCATGTGACCTTTCTCGTATAAATACTTTGTAGTTCATACTTTAGGTACTTTTACCATTTTATTATTCAAAGTGTTTGGCATACATCTACTTTGTGACCAATGATTTCACTGTCATGCTTTTATTCAAGAAAAAAAATATATGTTTCACCCCCCCCAAAAAAAAATCTTGTATAAGAACATTCACAATAATCTAGTGCGTATTAGCTCCAGAATAGAAAGAACCCAAATGTGGATCTATATATGAATGGATAATCAACTTATCCCATATTTTATACAATAAAATACCACCAAACAATTTAAAAATAGCTACTAATACAACTAAAAACTGAATGATTCTGTAAGCATTATGTTGAACATAATGTAAATAGATATAATTACATTTTTACAATGTTCTAAACCAAGCAAAATCAATCTTGAATGATAAAAATCAGAACAGATGATGGGCAGTGGGATTGATAGAGAAGTTGTCTAAAAAAACTTTTTTAGGTGGAGTAAATATTCTCTATCTTGATTGAGGTGGTAGTTACACAGGAGTATTCAATTACCAAAATTAATTGAACATTGTTATTTTGTAGTAAATAAATTACACCTTAATAAAAAAATATATAGAACTTAAGCTTTTTAAATGTACTAGTCAGGCACCACAAATTTATATACTGCCAATGAACGTATTTGAATTTTTTATTTAATGTTGAAAAAAAACAATAAAAAGAAAAGAACATTCATGTTGTGTGGAGCAGTGCTTTAATTTTTGTAAGCGAATACAGTTCTTTTGATTTTTTTTTGCTTTAGGCATCATGGCATAATATTTCAAATTCAAATTACGGTTATTATAAATATCTTATAAGAAATGAACAAAGACAGTATATAGCATATCAATAAAAAGACAATTGAAAGAAAAACTTACACTTTAGTTTTTGTGTGCTTCTGAACTACTGAGTAGAATTTAAGAAATGAAAGCTATTTACAAATTTAAAAATATGTTATTCATGCAAGGTAAACACATTATACTGGGTAGAATTGTTTTATGTTATGAACATTTGTATTTTACCTTGCCCTACTGGGCTAATTGTCTGAAGAAGTAGCAGATAAATAATAAAAAAAAATTACTATATTAGCGAATATAAATATAGCTACTATATTCAAAAAGGGAAACTTTAAAAAGTTCAAAACACTTGTCACTCTAAATGCTGGATCTCTTCCTCACCCCTTGCTTCAATCTCTATTAAAAATGCTTGATGCAAATTTACTAAACATTTCCTTCTCTTTAAAATTCCAATATTATTGGACATAACTATTTTATTGGACACTGCATTACCCAACTTTTCTACAATAATTTTACACATCAAATTTCACACACACACACACACACACACACACACACGCACACACACACACTGGGTGATGCCGTTGCCATGCATTTGTGCTATTTAGACCAGATACATTTAGTTCAGTGTATCACAAAAGGACAAACTAACTGCAATAGGTTATAGAAGAAATAATATCATTAGTTCTAAGGAGCAAATAAGATCAGAGACAGTGTGTGTATGTGGAGATCTAGCAAAACAAATAACCATTTCCTAATTTTATCTTTATTATTGATCGCTCTCAGTAATTAAAAAATAATCACAACCTATATATTTTGTGATTGCTTTATCCAAATTGTACAGCTTAAAACAATATTGATAGGGACTCAGGAGTAGCTGAGAGAAAGTTCAAACACAGGTCAGCATGCAACTTAACCAAGCTAAGATTTCTACATCTTTAGCCTAAATTAGAAGATCATTAAAAATCAGTGTGCTGTGATGTGAAATGGCAGCTCTGAGTCTTGTACACAAACAACGTGCAGAAACTTGGACAGGGTGTTGCCTCATAGATATGATGTATTCTGAAAGCACTGACAAAGGCTTGCAAAAATAAAACATGAAGAGTTCAAGTTTCTCGCCCCACCTCCCTCCAAGCCTCAGATGAGCTAAGTGGGTAGTAAAATGCCCTTGTAGTGAACTCAATAAAGCCTATAAAATTTATATGGTTTGTAAAGAAGTACTTTATATAACTCCTCTGATGAGCACTGGGGAGAAAATGAGACAGCACACAAGGAAGAAAGAAAGACAGAATAAGGCAATGATTAATGATTCAGATGTGTCAAGAAACAGATGAAAGGAATCATTTGTTCTGATACACTATTTTGTGCATCTTGTCATGTCACTCTGTTTATATGTATTTTCTCAATTGTTAGCATTTTTATATTACATTGCATTAAAGTTAACTTTAAGAAATAAAATCATTTCACTTGACTCCAATTTCGTACTAATTCTGCTGTATGTGTCTGAATGATGCTTATAGATCTGCTATCATCTGACTCCACTTACAAAAACATATAAATAAAAAAAAACTTCAAAAGGAAATCATAGTTTCTTGTATTTATATGTGCAAAATAGTGGCCTGAATATCAAAATAATAACTAAAAACATATATTAAAAGTGAAGAAAAAATACTATTTACTTATACCATTATTTTTCAACAGAATACCAAATTTTCCTCAGGGACTTTTGTTATCAAAGGGACAAAAACAAAACAAAGTACTAGACTGTATGGAGTATCATTACTTAACACTAAATATTCCCATTAGATTACGAGAGATCAGATTCCCCTGGGTCTAAATTTTTAAAGGAATTAGTCACTATAGGTCCTTATATTAGATACTCATTAATTAGTGAGAAATAGTACTCTACAAAGTATTTAAAAGTAGTTTGCAAAAAAGAAAAGCATAGATTTTCCTAAGTTAGCCCCTTCTTATGTTAATTCTCTATAATATTTAAAGTTTACTAGATTAAGACACTTCTCTATAGGCTTACAATAATATGCTATGAACAGGCTATTTTTGTTTTCTCAATGAAAAAATATACATATATGTGTATATATATACATATATACATACTGTCCCCCAAACTTCTTATTTATCTTTCTTTTTTTTTTTTTGGAGTTAATCATTTTAGGTTAATTATATTTAAATTTAGTTTCACCATATTCTATGTTACAAACATACAAAGTTTCAGGTTCTGTAAATAGAAGATATGCAAATGGCAAGTTCAAATATGGTCTGTTGGTTTCTAGTCTCTGTTATTAACTCCCCTTTTTTAAATCTACCAAGTGATTATTTGATTATAAAAATAATTGGTTACTATACCCTTCAAATAGTTAATAAAATATATTTCTAAAAGTCTGGAAGCAATGGATAGTTTCAATTCAGAAGCTTCAGGCAATTTTGAAAATAATGTATACTTTTTGTATTTCTAAACTTTATTTGAAAAATAATCTTGAAATTTGAGCACAGTAGGGAGGGAGGGGTACCCACAGGCTTCATTTGTTTATATCAATCAATATAACCATGTTCATGCCCACTATATTATTATCTATAGTTTGCTATGTCCAAAACATTTATGATATTAAAAAGTGAACACATAAATTATATGTAGATGCTTACATACAATGTCTATATTAGAAATCTTGCTTTTAACACTCCAAATGACAGAGTGTTAAAAGTGCCTTTCTCTGAAGAAAAATGACCTGTATTTGGAATTCATATAAAATATACCATTGACAGATTGAAATATTTCTAAGTAAACTTTCTTTTAGGGTAATACTGAACTCCTGCTGTATAAAACAAGTCACACAAATTGAACATTTTTTTTAAATGAAGATATAGAATGTTGAATGGTGTGTGTGTATGTGTGTGTGCATTTCTTATTCAACAGTTATACATTGGGAAAAAATTAAAAGATGAAATCGCAGTGCACACACACATCAATGGAGAACTTCTAACTGAAGGGTCCAATAACCTGGTGTGCATCTCTCCATGACTTTGAATGCTAGAGGCTCTTACAGGCAGCCTTGCCAAAGCCAGGGAGACTCTAGACCTAACATCTCACACTTGGAATAGGAAATGAAGTATTGTGGGCTAAGGCCACCTCATGGATTTCTGATTTCTAAAAAGATGATAAGTGTTACATGACTGATTTTAAGAGGAAAAAAAAAGCGTTGTTTTTTGTTTTGTTTTGTTTTGTTTTAATTTGTTTGTTTGTTTGTCTCTCTTAAAGACTCTGGAAGCAGAGGGCAGAATCTGGTGATTTCCATGAAAGTATTCTTTTTGAAATGTGTCTCTCCATAGCTGCTTTCTCCTTGCTGTGTGGAAAAAGTTCTATATAGCATATGAATAAAAACCTTTTCTTCTTCATAGATCTTTTGCCTTCTATGGCAAAATGTGATAAACCTATATAGTTTTGTGAGATGGTATTTCAGGAAAAAAGGAAGAAAGAAAAAGAAGTGTTTCTCTCTCTCTGTCTCACTCTCGCTCTCTCGCTCTCGCTCTCTTCTCTCCTAGTGCCCATGGCTAGGAAGTAACAGCTTATCAAAGGCTTGTGTCCAAGACTCTTCCAAGAGCCTATGGGATACAAAGAGATACCCATGGCTTGACTTGGAGGGGTTTTGGACACAGCAGAGAAACTTTTAGTGGGACAACTCAAGATCCAATACAAAAAAAAAAAAAAAAAAAAAAAAAAACTCCAAGTTAATTGTCCCACGTGTAACAGAAAGTATTCCTTAAAAGAAGGGAAACATCAGCTTTTGGAATATAAGTGTGCAACATGGAACCCATAATAACACTGTTATTTTCTAAATGTAAATATTTCTTCCTTGATTTCAAATATTTTATTTATTTTTTTTTTGCATTGTGACAGTATTTTGGGCCTAATGGCTTAAGCTGGTACTTCCACCCCTGCTCCAACTACATATTTGAAATTTAAATCTTGTGAAATGAGAAATGCATTCATCGTGCCATTTATTAACACTAATTCAAAAACTGCCTCAGAGATGAATGAATTGGCTTCACCTTAAGCCAGCACACGTGGGCCCTCTGTGTCCTGGGGGAATGGGGACACAGCAGAAAGTCAAAGCCACTACACCTGCTGGAGCTTGGATCTTTAGAAGGTGGGCTGGGGAGATGGCTTTTAACTTACTGGCTTCCCAGTGGAAATAAAGAAAACAATTTGTTCTATTAGATCATGGCTTATCTTGGAAATCATCCAGCTGAGAAAATGCTTTAATTTTTGCTAGCATTCTGAAGAGACCATAGTTAAAAGAGAGTACTATGTGCATGAGCAATTCAAGAATTAAGAGAACGATTACAAATAACACACTAGTTTGAACTGCAAAGTATGTGAAATATTCCAAAAGGAAATGTCTCAGAAGTATAATCATATTTCTCAAACTAAAACATTGTTAAATGATCATATCAACCAAGAATTAGGAAGCTATCCAGTGGTAACAACGTTGTTTTAGGAGGAAATTGAATCATATATTTATCTAGGAAAGAAAAACATTATGCCTCATTTTCACTGTCCTTTTGTTTATATTGATTTTTATCATAATTTAGAAACTTCCCAAACACAAAGCAGAATAAACCTCCCTTTCTTATTACACCAGAGAGCTTCTAAGCAGCAGAGGATTTTGATTTAGATTCAGGCATTAAAATTAAATCACACATCCTAAGGAAAAATGATCTGTAATAATGAAAGCCACACACATGGGATATGAAAGTGCTATTGAATAATGAAGCAAACTACAGTTGCGGTGTGTGGGGCCAGTATGATTTAATGAAGAGTGCTTTTGAAAGCAAATTTCTTCTCTGTCATCTATCGATTGCTGGTATGTTAGCAAACAAATTACTGGAAGAAATGAGTATCATAAATTAGAAAGGAATTATTTCTCCTCAATTAAATTAGCTTCATTTTATGGATACGTTGAGGAGGCTGTTTGGACAGTGCCCGTAGGTACAAGTGCAGAGCCTAGAGGATTCATCAGCAGTAACACGTTATAACAGCTGCCATTCTGTAACTGTTACTCACTGACACCAGTCACCAGATAGTGAGAATAGATGTGGTTCTGGAATTGGCATTTTGCTTGTTACCTGGAATCCTCGGCTTGCTTCCTTTAACACCAGGCAATCCAGTGACCTAGGTCAAATTTTTTCTGCATTAATTCTGAGCTACTTTGAAAGCTCTGAGTTGGGGCATTTTTTCTTTTCTTTTAAATCAATATCTTTATCTTGTTTGGTCCATTTTAAGATGTTCTGATTAAAATGTTTATTAGTGATAGTTTAACCAGGTTATGGAGTTTTATAACGTTTTTTAAAAAGACATTTTCTTTTTCTATTGGTTGATAAAGATCATTATGGTAAATACTTTTTCATTAGCAGATTAAACAGATGAGGATTGGAATCCAATGAACTCATGAAAGAATTTCCACCCGTCTCTTTTTTTTTTAACTTTTCTTTCTTTTCCTTCCTTTTTCTTTTTCTTTTCTTTTTTTCTTTTTTCTCTTTAGAGTGTTTTTTATGTCACTAAGGTTTTGGGAAAGCACCGAGCTAGTTTCAATCACTTTGATTTCAATCACAAAATAATGCATTTTTGCAGTTAGTCCTTGTAAACCAGAGGCCTTCTTACTTAGTAACGGGTAGTAAAATGCAGCCTAGCTATTGTCAGATCTCTCTGACCTATGCTTTGTGATTCTGCATTAATTTTACTTCAATCTTTGACTTCTAAAGAATTTAAGTATGCAAAACATAAAATATTGTTTAACAATAATCTTTGAGAGATATGTTAAAAGACAATTGACTATTTTTATTAATATTTAGAGAAAATATAAAAGAAAAATAAATGAAAGTTTTCACAGTTGTAATACTGAAAAAAAAAAAAAATCCCCCAAAATCACTAAAAGAGAATAAAAACTCCCTACCTTATAAATTTGGAATGGAAATAATATGTGAACATGTACAGAAGGGCTTTGTAACTATGAATCACTCTTTAAATAAGAGGGAAAACTGCTCTCCTATGAATTGAGAGTGATGATGTTCAATACTGATGACCTAACTTGTCAGGAAAGTTTTCACAGATTAATTGGGCCTTGAGATTCTGAATAAGCAGATAGAAGGGTCTTCCAAGATAGCATTTAAATAATGGCTTCTTCTTCAAAGTGTAAAATGAAAGATTAATGTTAAAATGTCACGTAATCTTATTTGGTGGCTGACACCTACCAATCTTAGATGGTATTAACGGACAAATGTAAAATGTGCATGCTGGTTTTTCACCGAGCGTATTAGAGATCAAGGACAACTAAACAGACTCAGTATTTACTTCTTTCCTATTTGCTCTGTAAACATCTATTTTCTCTTTTAAAAGAGTAAATTGTCAGATTAAATAAGTTGCTTCTATGCCATTTCAGGACATTTTTCTGAAAAAAATTAAGGCAATTACTTATAAAGGAGAAAAAAGTATATAAAAACCTATATTTTTGAAAAGCTAGAAAACATGGATAGACTTATTCCCAAGATGTGTCTATAAAAAATGTTAGATTTTAAAATTGAGATGTTTTTACTCTGATGTCATAATCAAGTATAATAACAATCTTAAAATTAAACTTATTCTTTAAATAGCAACTGTAAGGAAAACCCAGTATTAAAAAAGAAAAATATGTATACGTGTGTGTGTGTGTGTGTGTGTGTGTGTGTGTGTGTGTGTGTGTGTAGATATAAACCGAGTTCTCTGTTTTAAGAAGGTACCTTGGAACTATATCTGTGGTATCCTGTGTCTACCCTGTCACTCTCTGTGCACAAGTTAAAGATTACTGAAATAGTTCTGCAAAAGAGACATGAGATTTCTGGTCTTTGGCTTTAAGTAATAAAAATAAAGCTGAAACTGCAGAAATATAAAGTCATATGTCACCACAGGACAAATTTACCTTTAAAAGTACTTGCCCGAAATTAACTACTATTTCTACATTTATTAGAAGTAATATTATACAGTTATTGGAAGTAATAAGCTTACAGTATTCTGTGTAAGTTATTCTGGATAAAGTTAAGATAATATAACTTTGGAAAATAAAAAGCCTGATTGAAGTATCTAGCCTGGATGATCTCCATTATGTTAAAAAAAAAATTAAGATATTTTTTAGCACAGATCTTAAACCTAATTTATCCTAAACAAAACCAGTACTGTCCATCCCATTTCTATATTTCTTCTTTTATTATCAACAAAACATGTCTGTTGAGTTCACAAAGAATTTCCATTTTAAAAATGAGTCTTACAAAATACATAAACCATGAAACTATTGTCAACAGTGCCACAATTCTCTAAAACATAAAGTCCAATAAAAATACTCTTGGCGTAGATAAAGTCTGTGAATATGCTATAATGTGAAGATAACATGCTGAATTGACATTTATTAATCAGTAAAATGCCCATTAAAATGAAATTGCATGAGCATTAAGCAGCAGCATTCAGGATAACATAAGATGAATCACTGTACTAGGTTTAACCCCACCTTGAATTGAAACTTGAGACCTGACCTTACATTTGGTTCTTCTCTGCTGGGTTCATTGTTCTTTCTGTGAGTGGGCCGCTTCACACTGGCCTATCTGTAGCCCCTTTCCATGACTAAAAACAGTTGCTCATTGTCAATATTAACAGTGACTGCCACCAAATTTATCATATTTTATATTATCCTGTTCAATTTGTGGAAACAAAAGCAACAAATAAATATTGTTTAATTTTTCAGTTCTTTGGGATTTAGGCAAAAATGCGGAGGGCTGCAGTCTGAACAATATAGTAATAGTTGTCAAGAAAGAGAGATGATAGGTGCCATTTACTCAGTGACCTGAAGTGATAGGACCCCAAGAGACACAGTGGGTGTGCTGGCAACATTGACTTCAGCTGTGACAGTGGGCCATGACTCTGACAAATTGGGCTCACACACTGCTGCCACAAAAAGCTTTGGAAAGGAGTTAAGGAGTGACAGTGACAGTACTTTGTTTTGCTTCTCTTCTCATTTTCTCAAGAGTGTATGAGGCCAACATTCAATCATCTCTATTACACCTTACTACAATTTACTTACCTCCGGATTGTGCTTCATTTGTAACTATACACATCACGATGCTATAAAAATATAATCTAAAAATTGTATTTAGGTTGTAAATGAATAGGTAGAGGTTTTATGTTAAAATAATATGCAAAATACTTTGTATAACAACCTAAGCTTGCTTGTTTGGTATTTTCTGGATGTTGCACATATTTTTGCCTCTATTAATGTTGACCCATCAATCCAGGTTTGCCTAGAACTGCAAGATATACCAGGATGTAGGATTTTCAGTGCTAAATCTGGGAATCCCCAGGCAAACTGGGATGAGTTGGTCACCTTAATTTTTCCTCTACAAATTTTTTAAAGTGGAGATGACTAGCAATGTACAGGCCTCAAGAAGTGGAACTTTTCCCCTCAATTTTGTGACTTTACTGACAATAAGGATGTAGGTATTTTTGAAAGAAAAACTAAAATGAATTTAGCTATAGAGTGTGAGACATGAAATGTAGAGAATTCATAATTTGTGTCTCATTCTGTGAATAGTACTCAAGGGAAAAATCAGAATTTATCTATAATGATCAATTTCTGTAGTACCATTTTTACAATGGTAAAATTCTTGCCACGTTAAAATTTAAATTAAGCATACTTCAAGATGTTGCCCAATATCCTTTAAGGAATACTCGCTAATATAGTTCAGACATTTAAAATAAAATTGGATGTCTTAGAAGGTAAATTCTTACCAAAGTTTATTGCCAACTTTAATATTTACACATTAATAAGTTAAATTAGTGTTATTATTTGTATAATGACTAGCTGCCAAAGAATAAGTCTATTTAAAATAGTGCTCAGAAGTTAGTCATGGGTCAGTCATGAACACCATTTACTCTTCTCCCTATTTCTGTTATGGAACCGAGTGACAGGAAGGCCATAACGTGAGATCTCTATGAAATAAGTCTTGATATTGTAGGATAGAAAATCAAATTTTGAGTTGCTTTCAATGTAAAAATATTAAAATAATAATTCTTTGAAAGTTTTACTTGAATTTACTAATTTCATTACTTTGGTAAAACCAGTGTTTGCTATTATCTAGACTGCTTTGATATTATCACACAAAAAGAAATTCTTTAAAACTATGTTTCTTTGTTTCCCAGTTCTTCAGATCCAATCTATCCACAAGTATTTCCATGTCAGTCTGCAAAGTAGCTCTTGCAGTTGGTATCCTGTCTCCATTTCACTGCTACCTAGCTGCTCAGTCCTGTGACTGTCATCTTCATTAATTTTAACAGCATCCTAATTGTTCAGCCTCTGTCTTCTCTTATTTCTCATATTCCATTCTTCGTGCAGGTGCTAGAGTCATCTTTATGAGTAAAAAAGAAAAAATGCTGAATGGTCTTCCAGTGCCTTAGGATAAAGTCAGAACTTCAAGTTAAGGGACATAACTGACTCACTACTTCCTCTCTTCACCTAATATCACTCCCAGGAACTCCTCCTAGCACTACCAGTCCTTAGGGATCCACTTCTCTCATCCTTCCACTCTCAGTACAGGTTTGTTCTCTCTATGGCCCTTGCCTTGCTTCTTCTCAGCTTCTACCTAGTCCATCTAATCCAAGCTCAAATGACACCTGGACAGAAACATTTTCTGGCCAACCACTAAAGAAGTCCTGCCTCACTATAAGCTATTACTTATCATTCTGTTTTATTTATTGCAATTTTGAAATCTGAATTTATTTCATTTTGTTTTATTTCATTGAGTGTTATTTTCTCTCTCTCTCTCTCTTTATTAAAGAGCTTTAAAGTAAGGAAATCCTTGTCATTTTATTGTTACATTCCCCAGTTTCTTGAAGCACAGAATAGATGCTCAATAAACATTTGTGGAATTAAAACATTATTGGTTCTAACTACTCTACTTTCCAAGCCTAAGATGTCATTTCCTCATTTGGAGTTCAATGTTTAATTTTTTAAAAAGTGATGTTTTTATCTTGCTTTCATCTTCCCTTTTCAATTAATATTTTAGTCTAGGATGAACACATAATGCATTTCTTAACACCTTGATTGCACTTTATGGTTTTTAAAATTTCTGAAAAAAAAAACTGATATTAAATGAATAAAATGATCATGCAAGTTGATTTTTACTATTCTTAGACATTAATTCAGATAAAAAAGAGATAGCAATTCTTTTATTTACAAGATCTAAATCTTGTTATATAATTAAAATACTACTTGCAGAATTTCATATAAAATAAAAATAGCAAGTGAAACAAGATCATTACTAGAAATTCATATGCATAAAATAGAATGCTTACATTTCTTTCTATTTTTTTTGTAAATCAACAAAAAACATCTCTTCCTCATTTAAAAAAATTGGTCACTTATTTTAATTATTCAAAAGTAAAAGATTTATTTGTAGTTGTTATTGTTTACATTTCTGATGTCAGAAAGAAAAAAAGATGATGGCAAGTTGAAATAGGACTCTTGGATTGAAGGAGAAGTAAAATAAAGATTAAAATTATTTTGCAATGTAGGGTTAAGAATTACAACGTCAGGATACGAGTTCATGATGAATCATTACCAAATAAAAAAAAAACTGCTGTTAAAAGATAAATAGCAATAATGTTGTATTTCTTTTAAATTTCAGTTCAATTAGAATCATGCTGAGGAAAGAATGAGGTGTTACGAGAACAGCTATTTGTTTTGGTGCTAATGATGTGACTTTAGATACATCAGCCTGTTTATTCCTCCTATGACTACTTTCATCTTGCACTGCATCTCCTATTGTAAGGCAAGATATAAATTCAGAGTATTTAAGAGACATAACCAAGCTCAAATGGCTAGTAAACAAAAGACAGTTATTTGAACTCAGATGTGTCTGTTTCTAAACTTACCATTATAAGAACCAATGCTAGAGTTTCTCTCTCCCCACTGCAGTTACTGCCACACCCTGGGTGGAGGAGTAAATTAGGAGTACCCACAGCCCTCAAAGCTCTGCAAGCCATGGGAGCAATGACAAACAAGTGCCCAGAAATCAGCTTAGCTCTAGAGCTTTCTTCAGAAAGGCAGAATTATAAAAGTATACACTTAAGCACAATTACAATGGAAAGCAAGAAAGTGGACATTGTTGATTTAAATAATTTTTACAAACCTGAGTTAGTCACAATATAGCTAAAGAAACTCTTTTCTCCATTTCCTGCTCATTCCTTCTAACTTCTTTCTCTCTCTTTTGTGTAATTCAACTTTCTAAAAAATTTCCAGTTTTTCATATTTGCTGTAGAAAATGAGACCTAATTCAAAATGTATAACCAATAAAGTAAAAATCGTCTCAACATTTCAAATCCCAGAAATAAAACTTTCAAGTATATGTCAGTCTCTGTCTCTCCACAGTTGTGCACATACAACCACACACATGTGCACACACCACACACATGTGTGTGATGTGTACACAGTATCATATTATACATGCTATTTGGAAAACATGTTTTACTCCACTCAATACTACATAGTGTATTTCCATGACAATGTATGTAAATGTATGTTAGTTTTCTAAGTAATGATAACAAGCTTTTTGCATGAGTATAACTTATAGTCTGCCACTACTTAATTATGAAATTTTAAGTGATTTCTAAATATTGTGAAAAATTTTAAGACAGCATAATTAGTAACCTTGAATTAACAGCTTTATGCACCTTGTCAATTATTTTTTTGAAATAATGAAACTAAGATTTCTGGGGTAAAGAGCAGGCTTATTTAAATTTGATGTGCATTGTCAACTGCTCTACTGGAAGCTTATATGAAAATAAATTTCCATATTCCAAACTTAGGTAATACTATATATAGATAGATAGATATAAAATGTATATACATACACACACACACATACAAACAATGCATATGCTAAAACAAGTGACAAATGTCATGATATTATTGCTTATCATTCTTTCATTATTATTCTGGTTTTATAAAAATAATGAAAGTACTTTGTTTTTCCTTATATTTTATAGTTTTATTTATAGAGAATGTGATTACCGAAGGTTTGAAATAATTTATCTTTAAGTCTATTAAACTACATTACATAAAGTAATTCTCAGAGAACTTATTCTATTTATCTCAAATTAACAAGTACATTCATTTTTCTAATGCTTGAGTTATATATGTTGTGATAGTTCCCTTTACATTTTTCTGATTTTTATATATCCAATTGTTTATCAAACAATTTTTTCTGTGTGTTGTCCATGTGATGCACACCATTATATATTCTCAATGAACCGGAGTCAAAGATCCTTGGACTTAAAGGGTTTATATTCAAGCGAAAGGAGAGAGAGAATAAAACTAAATAAATAAAATAAACAAATTTTTGAGTATGTTAGAAGGTGATACATTCTAAAAAGAAAATAAAAGAGGAGATTAGAAGCAACTGGAGTGTTGGTGTGATGAGGAGAGGAGCAGTTTCCAGAGCTGAATAAGGTCTTCTAGGAGGTCTCATTGAGAAGGAAAGATTGGAGGAAGAAAAAGATTTGATAGAAGTGAGAAAGTTAAGAAAACAACTATTGGAAGACATTCCCCAGGAGAGGAAATGATTGGAGCAAAACTCTATGGTAGGAGTGTGCCTTCAGTGCTCTTGGATTAGCAAGCAGCTCATACTATTGAGCAAAGAGTAGTATAGATTGTTATCACACAATGATTTGCATTCATCTAGATCTTCTGTAGTTCTCTGTATTCTAATCCTGGCTCCACCACTTATTGGGTCTCCCTGACCTCTGTAAGAGACGTGACGTTTCTCCACCTCAGTTATCTCATTTAGAAAATAAAGATATTAAATATACTGACCTGAGTATGTTGAGGAGAACAATAAATGAATAAATACAAGTAACACATTTAAAATATTGCATAGCAGAGTGTAGGAACTAAATATAGGTTAGCTATCCTCCTTCTCCTCCTCCTCCTCCTCCTCCTCATCATCACCACAACCATCAATACCATCATTTCTTACCAAAGAGGGATTAGTTCTGTAAATAACAAGTTGGGATTTTTGTCATTTTGACCAATTATTTACTTCAGTAGTTATTCTATGCTGGGGAATATTAAAGATGTGTATATATTTTTTTCTCAGCCCCTGAGATATTTAAGATGGTAAAAAGATTCCTAGAACCTGGGAATCTATGATGTGACTTTTGTAGTGGATATTATTAAAATTCTTGTCCAGGGTTGGTCTGTCAGACTGGGACTATTCTGATCAATCAGGAATGTACTTCTATTTGCATCCGATATGAAATTCCTAACATCTCTTCAGCCTTATAGTTTGCTCTAATAAGAGGTTTTCTTTGTTTATACTGTGACTTGTCTATTGTAATCCTCAATTTCCTTCTTCCCACAAACACACATTGCTTCTTTCTTATGGCGTTCCTATCCAGATGACAATTCTTTGTATAATGTCCCTGCCTGCTTTAAATTCACTTTTACAATGCCACCTTAAATGGTGAGTGAAATTCTAATTGAAGCTATTTCTTCCTTCCTTCCTTCCTTCCTTCCTTCCTTCCTTCCTTCCTTCCTTCCTTCCTTCCTTCCTTCCCTCCTTCCTTCTTTTCTTTCTTTCTCTTTCTTTCTTTTCTTTCTTTCTTTCTTTCTTTCTTTCTTTCTTTCTTTCTTTCTTCTTTCTTTCTTTTTTCTTTCTTTCTCTTTCTTTCTCTTTCTTTCTTTCTTTCTTTCTTTCTTTCTCTCTCTCTCTCTCTCTCTCTCTCTCTCTCTCTCTCTCTCTCTCTCTCTCTCTCTCTCTCTCTTTCTGTCTTTTTTTCCCTTTCCTTTTTAGCCTACAGCACCTGATCTTCCTAGGTAGTCTCCAATCCAAGCACTAACCAGGCCCAACCCTGCTTAGCTTCTGAGATCAGACTGAATTGGGCGTATTCAGGGTGGCATGGCCGTAGACAAAGCCATTTCTTATTTGGAAATTTTGTTTACATTTTTTTTTTGCCTCTGTTAATTTCCTTCATATCCTTAATGCTATATAACACAGTGCTCTTCTAAAAAGGGATCAATGTGTGGATTTCTAAAATGTTTTCAGCTTGTTTAAAGTTATTATTGATGTTCTATCTTGAAGTTTTCTGTATGAGGTTAGAGTCCCTCCTAAATTCAATATTTATTGCATAATCTGTATAATCACTCTTTTGTTCATTTTAGTCAGATTAGAAATCCAAAAACAAAGTGTAAAAAAGTCAACATTAGAAGCTCACAAATAATTCACCCATGTTAAAAAGGATATATTTTATGAAACAGCTTTCAGTTCTTTAAAACTAATATAGTATATATTATATTTCATATTACATGTCTTAAAAATGGAGGTTAATTGTTTCTATGTTGAGTCTTCTCATGTTGCATACAGTAATTAAATCTTATTTTTATATGTAAATATAGGGTTATAAATCATAAGAACATGTTTTAATATTATTCCCAAATCATTAGTTAACTTCCCAAGATTTTTGTGGGGTAGAACATTCATTCTATGTACTGTTAACTGCTATCTGTGTGGCTTTCTGTCTTCTATTTTATAAGAGTTTTATAAGTACATAGCTGCAATTTTGAACCAGATTTTGCTTTGTCTTAACCACATGACAAGAATGGAAGACTATACCAGATATACTTTTTTTCTGTGGGAAACTGGATATTCTCCTATTTCTTCCATTAGCTAGTTTGTGGTGTAGTCATCTTTTCTGGGAGAGAGCAGGCAATGGTAAGGGACTCAGTCAACACCAATATGTTGGTAGCTCTCCTGGCCTATCAGGTAGTTCAGGTTGACCACTTCTAATTTAACAAGAACAAGGTCTGCTGGAACTGTGTGGAGCCTTGGGTCTAACTTTAGTTTGTTTTACTGATTGGCTTAGTGAGAAGTCATTTAATTTATTTGGTCCTTAAGTTTCTGATATAAATTGAAAAAATATTAAAAGTCATCTCTAGGCCTTTTCTATAAGCACAGTGATTTTCTTACTCAAAAATATAGTAAATCTTAATTTATCAGGAATGTCATCTCAATGTCTGTTCAGAGATTGATATCTGATTGTGTATCTAACCTGGTTTGTAAGCAAAATAGCAACCAAGTTGGTATGATCTTAGATCTATCCAAAGACTTATTTGTCTTAAAATATCACACTTCTCAGCCTTCAATATAAACTGTCCACAACTAGACCTATTTTGTTTAAGCCTCTAGTGACTTAAAGACTAATCTTTATTCAGAGGCTGTCATGGTGCCAGGTATCTAACAGATACCATAGCACATAGTAGATACTTTATAAACATTGAAGGAATAAAATAATGAATTGTATAGAAATGTTAAATAGTAATTCTATAGCATTAACTTTAGTAATTTAGGTTATCACACTTGTTAACACAATTTACTTTCCAAAAAGAAATAGAGGCAATCCTCTAATATTGAAAGTTAAAGAAAAAATTAGAACTGTTTTATTTTTTAATCTCAGTCTTTTAGAAAATTTACAGTCTGTGACATAAATCACACAAAAAAAGCTATTTGGATGGCCAATACATTATATAATTAACAATAAGATGAAAGTAAATTCTGCAAAAATCACTGGATGCTTTTTTGGCAAAATCTATGCACCTATTTCTATCGAACCATTTTATGTGTTGTTTTTGATGCTTGAAATACTTCTTCTAAAATGGGAAATAATATGGCTTTTTCAGCTGTCATGATTTAAAGGCAATTTTTTACAGTTTCTTTTACACTTTTACTTTTCTAAATATCTGTTTCTATCTCCAAAGCCTCCATCTGTATCTAAAGCATCTTTTCACAAGTTAGGAAAAATATGTTATTCTGAACATTTGGAATAACATAATTATCAAGTATTGTTTAAAATATTTTGTATTTTTTTTAAATTAACACATCTTACATTTAAAAGAGAGTACATATTATCATTCGGCTCATAAAAAATTAAGAGTGACCCTTTGGAGATTTTCAATCCCCTCTTGTGATTATGGTTAATACTGAGTTTCTGGTTCAGGATCAATTGATCAGTTAGGAACTACTCTTGGCTTCTGTTAGCAGAGACTTGACTTCACTGCCTTAAACGTATAAGTATTTACTCTCACAAGTAAAATAGTTTTAGAGGTGGTAATGCAGAGATAGAATAGGTGCTCCTCTTTATCAGTTCTACCTTTTTATTATTATCTTCTCTACTGAAGGAATTTTATAATTCAATATGGATATAGCATCCCCAAAGCCATAATGTCTAGGCTCTAGACATGCAGTAATATACAAGTGGATAAAAAGTCTTTTAGGACTGATAAACAAAAATGTATAATTCCTACTTCAAATAACAAACCTCTATGCACATATCCTAGTCTTATGCAAATTGTTCAGTTCCACACTCACAGCAGGTAGCGCAAGTCTCATCCTCCAAATAAATAAATAAATAAATAAATAAATAAATAAATAAATAGATTAATTAATTAATTAATTAATTAATAATATCCCGGCTTCAAATATTGAAGTCTTTTATCTTCTTATTCTGTATATTTGCCATTAATATCCTGGTTAAAATTCTATCAAGTGTTCTCGTAATGAATTGACCTTTGTTTTTGACATGTGGGGATTTCCATTTTATGGATCGACACACAGTTATGCATTGAAGTTGCACTGAATTTGCTATATTTTCCTAGTATTTGTTATGCATTTCTGTATCTACATATTAGCATTGTCTGTCTTATGTAATAAAATTCCCAATCTCAATCACTTCATTATATGGATAGGCTTTATCATAAGATTTTGAATTATGCTCCTAGAGAGCTTGTTCAAGATCACACTTAATTTTGATCTTGGCGTCTTTTTCCATATAAGAGTTTGTTCAAAATAAAATATATGTTTGTGTGTGTTGTGTGTGTGTATGCATATATATGCATATATATATATATATTATGTGGCAGAAAATAATATCTTGCCTCTGTTTCCACTATGACTTATTTTCCCAAGTTGATGTTTTGCAGACTTGAAGGTTCCCAACAAGGCAGTTCATGGTGCAAGTGAACTGGATCCAAATTCTGGCAGTGTAGATTAATAGAAGCCAAACTCTCTTCCAGGAGATGTGTCTTTCACAGTGCTCATAGACATAGCCTCACTTTTTTACAGAAATAATCCCGGAAGGGACAGTTTTATCAAATTTCTCAACTATCTTTTATACACTGATTTTGACAAATATCCCATTATAGTTGTATTACTAGCAACCTCTTCTCTCTAATTGTCCTAATTCTAAGCACAATTTGCACCAAACACCATCAGACAAATGTTTTTGGAGTGAAATATTTCCTGCAAACCCTTTTGTTATTTAAAAATCTAAGTAGATTTAACCTTTCAGTGACATGACTGTTATCACAATGAATATGTCATCCAAACTCAGATGGCAAAATTTAACTTATTTTTTATACTTAAGATTAAGGGGCTGCTTTGTGTTGCTCAATAAAGTTGCTATTTGTTTAGTCTTTATTACTTTCTTTTACACCGACTATATGCTGATGAGCATTCTTCAGCACTTCATTCTGCGACAGTGCATCCTTTGATTTAATACTATGTTTTGTCTGTCCATACTCTTTTCAGCATTTATTTGCCATATATGGCTCCTCCAGTCCTTTGCTTTGGAATTATACTCTTTTTTTTTTTTTTCACTATTAAACTGACTTCTTACATTAAGCTTTCCTTGACATGCAACTTCAAAGTTATTTCAGGGTTGATGGTCTCCTGATATATTCTACATAGTCTTTATTTTTGTTTAGATGTCACAAAATTATATAAAACTTAAGTTATAATACCTTATTCTTTATTTGTTGTGTTTCTCCATTGGGCAGACTAAAAAGTAATAAATTTTTATTTTTTCATCATTACTTTAAAAAAAACTATAAATATTTCCATAAATATCATTAAAAATAATAAAATGTCACTTCATTTATCATTAATATAAACAATTTTATGTAAATAAAAGAGAGTATGCATCTAATGCATACATTATAATATAAAATAAACCAACATACTAAGTTATCATCTCTAACATATTTGGTCACAGAGAAATATTTTACTACACATATATATTTTACTACGCCTACCTTCAATCTTTTTGAGAGCATTAATGCTTTGGGTAAATAATTACTAATTTAGAAAGATTAGAAGCCTTGAATTCTAGTATTGTTCAAACCAAATATTGTATAATATTTAGCAAGTCACTTAACTTTTCCAATATTGGTTTTGTCTATGTGTATAGTGTGTATAATACCTGATATTGCTGATTTTGAAGAATGGTTTTATTTATTGATAAAAATTTTTAAATAATAATCATAACAATAATACAGAGTTTTAAGAATTTTAATGCATTTGATGTGTATAAAGTAACTGATCTATCAGGAAAGGAGAAGGCTAGTACTATATTCCCTCCAGTTAGAGTTTTCTATAAATTAGTTATTATTACTGATTATTAAATATTTTGTAATAGATACTGGCTTTGCTTTCCTGTAGCGGCATTCTAGAAGGTGAAGATAAACAATAGATAAACACATAAAACTGATGCACCTGATGGTGGGAAGTGCAATAAGATGCACCAGACTATATGAGAAGGCCTAACTCACTGTGCGAACTTAGAGTTTGATGGGGGTGAAATTATTTTAAACAACAAGATGCTCAAGAAACACTGTTCTAAAAAGATGAAATTTGAGATGAGGCCTGTAGAGTAAGAAGAAGCTGGTCAGCATACCGTTGAGATTTAAAACCAATGGTACACATGGCATTGAAGAATGAAGTGGGTGGATGGATTTTAAAAACAAATGGGAGGAGATCTTGGCCATATTTGTTGCCAGGTTGAATATAGAATATAGGAAAAGAGAGAATTTGAGTCAAAGATATTTGCTCTGATATATCAGGTAATAATATTATCACTTACAGAGATTAGGAAAAAAATGAAAAGGGCAGATACAGAGAAAGAAGAGAAGGTTCTGTTTTGGACATGTTGCATCTGATATATCTGTGAAATACCCAAGCAAAGATATCAAAAAGGATGTATGCGTTTGGACTTTAGAAGAAGGATAAATGTCAGAGATATAAATTTGATAATCTCCAATGCATGGAGGCTATTTGGAATGATAGAAAAGAAGGAGTACATGTAGAGTCTGTAGATATACAACAAGGTATGAGAGAAAGGAGTAAATGATGTGAAAGAGCAAGACTGATATTCAGGGTTTGGCAAAAATGTTTGAACATTCAAAAAAATATATAAATGGTATTATTCTTGTTCTTGTTCTATGAACAGCAGTGAAGATGTGCATAATAGTTTTCACTAATTTGCAAAGTCCCTTTAGCCCAACATCTTCCACATGTGCTTTTGTTACCCTCAAACTGGTGTTTAATCAGAATATACTAGATTTGGCATTAACCTTAAGAATCAGTCTTTCCAACTGCACCATTTTATATATGTGGTATGTGGAGCCCCTGGGAATTTAATAATTTATACAATCGTACAACTGAGTGGTGGTCTTCAGGAGGGTCTCGGTCTGCTGATTTTTAATTTGTATACAAGAACTTAGAGTTTTTCTATTAAATGCTTTTTCAATCACCAATTTCCCTAACAGTCAATTATAGATACCAAAATATTTTCTCATTATGTTTGGGCACATGTGTTACAAGAAATAAACTTGAAAAGAA
This sequence comes from Eonycteris spelaea, assembly GCA_003508835.1. Classification (NCBI taxonomy): domain Eukaryota; kingdom Metazoa; phylum Chordata; class Mammalia; order Chiroptera; family Pteropodidae; genus Eonycteris; species Eonycteris spelaea. The sequence continues at coordinate 2,633,041 of PUFA01000067.1, read as the reverse complement.
AAAAATATTAACAAATATATTATTAAAAAATAAATTGTCCTAATTTTTCCTTTGTGATGATAAAATAATTTTGAAAAATTGGTGGTTATAACATTATTAGAACTTTTCAAGTTAAATGTTTTATTATAATATAAAAATAAATTATATTTTTCATATTATAACAGATTTCCTTTCACGCTTTCACAGAAAATTCTAAACATCTCATTTTCAAAAAATTAAAAAGATGTACATAAACATAGATAAAATGTATATACACAAATGGGAAATTTAATTAATGTTATTTTCTGTGAACTCCTAATTTTATATACTTGCAATGTCTGTAAATGCAATTTCAAAGTTCTCAAGTTCAGTAAGTAGGCACAAATATGAGTTCCCAAGTTCAGTAAGGAGGCACAAAAATTGCTTTTGAAGTAGCAATAAAAGCCCATTTATTTTCATACAGAATCTTTCCAACAGAGGATTTCAGAACATATTTAATTGTGACATGATTTATATAAAGTGCCAAGAAAAGCTTATATTTTTTTCTTCTTATAAGAGCATGCTACAAGGCTACTGAATATTTGCTTCACAAAGTAGTAGCATAGTAAAAAAATATTATTTTTTTTATTTCCAAGTATTCTGTGCTGTAGTATTAATAATTCTTTCTCTTCTAACTTATGTGTCTTCCATAACTCTTACACATTTGATGAACCTATTCAAAGGATAGTTAAGGAGTATCTGTGTGTCTTCTATCATATTAAATATAATAAAGACCATTAGCCTAGTTGGATGTTGTCATTCAATTTTCTTGTGAAATTCAGACAGTCAAGAAACTCACACTGTGGATAGAATTTTCACAGCAAAATCCATGCAATGTTTTCACTGATATATTTTCATGTATATATATATATACACACACACACACACACACACACACACACATATATATACACACACACATATACATATATATAATATACACACATATATATATATAGTAGATCTATTATATATAATATTGTGTGTTACAATATAGAATTTTTTTTATATTGCATAGAATGAGCATTTTAAAAATAGCAATAAACAATTAAATTATTAAATTAGGAAAGATTTATATGTGTTGTGTAACAAAGAGATTATAAATATTAAGAGTCACTAATACAAGAAGAATATTTATAGAGAGATAGAATTTCAAATCACAAACCACACACAAATAAAGCAAATTTAATAAGTGTTTTGTTGGTTTTATTAGTTAAGCTTATTTACAAAAAAAAGTAAGATGAAAATAAAACTGTATTTATATTATATAATATTTCTGTATAGATATTTCAATGTTATATATAAATATAAATTAATAATAAATGGAATGAATAAAATTTATTATGTGAGTGCGAGGTAAGGTTTTTTTAAAAGAAACATTCTGTAGGAAAAACCTCAAAAGAGTCTAAAAACTAATAAACCAGGTCAGCAAATCTTTACTATTGAGAACCGAGTTAGAATAAAGGAAGTAAAGGTTTTCTTAATGTCTTGAATTTATTTGCAAAGAGAAAGCGGTAAAGTGTCTTGATGGAGAGATTTGTGTTTATTTAAAATAATGAAATATATATTTAATTATGAAATTGTAATTAAAATATATCCAATTTATTATATACCATCAAATATCCATTATTTTAATTATTTAAATATATTATTATAAATTATATATTTTATTTTATATATTACTATATGTAATTCATATATCTAATTTCTTGCTAGAGAAAGAGAATAAAATCAGGCCATCATTTTAAAAACATATAGTTTAAAATACAGGAGTGCATGTCTTTGTCAAAAATAGTCAAGCAGTAGGTAGTCCAGAACTAGTTCAACAGAAAGCAGACACAATCTTGTTGTTGTTGTTGTTTTTAATTAAATCCTTGCATTATGAAAACTTTCAAACATATACAGAGTAAACAGAATAATTTAATCCCCCATTGATCCATCACTAGTCTTGGACACTTGTTAATATTCTGCCATTTCTATTTCATTATACTGTCTCCGATAACACATACTCCAACATTTACTTTTTATTATTGTTCTACAAATGTATATATACAAAGTTTCTATCACTCTAAAATATTCTTTTCACTTGTTAATATAACATCCAAATATCTTTGAGAAATTATCTGAGACTTTTGCCCATTTATTTTTATTAAATCTTTTGCTCTCCTTGTATTAGATATGGGAGAATTCTTTATATATTCTGGAAGTAAAGCCTTTTATCAGATATTTTGTCTGTAAAATTTATCCCAGTCTATGCATAGTCTTTTTGTATTCTTACCAGTGCTTAATAAAGAGCAGAAATTGTTAATTTTAATGAAGTTCAGTTTATATCAATATGTGTATCTTATAATTAGATGGATATCATCACCTTCATAAGTTTTTACCTCATGTTATTTTTAAAAGGCTCATTTAAAAAAAAAATCTGTTATAGTAAATTTATTGTTAAATGAGTGTATTGTTGAAGTTGGAAACTCAAAACTTTAAAGAATTTCTCTTTATTTAAATCTTTAAAAAGTATTATTATTGAAAGACAAATCGTGTTACTCTTTTTTATTTTGTTTCATTAGCCAACACAAAATTTTACAATTTTCCACAGATTATTCTTTTTAAATTATTTTTACTTTCTCAAAAAATTATTTTTACAAACAAAGTTACTACAATTGAAGCCAAGTCTTGCAGAAAAGTAATTTTGTCAAATTGGAAAAAAACTTGACATATAACACCACGTAATAATAGCTTAAACTAAGAAACTGCCTATGTTTAACCATTTGTCACAAAAATGACATTGTCATATGGTTCCATCTTACACTAGCCGTACTTGAAAAATGCATGGTCATTGGATTGTTCTTTAGTATCCTAGAGGCTCTCAGAATCCTCTCAAAGAACTCTTAGTCATTTTTCAAGGAAACAAAATACGTCTTTTCAAACATGCTCTTTAAAAAAAAAAAAAAAAAAACATTCAGTACAGCACTCCAGGAAAAGCACATGAGTGAATGTAAGATTTTTCTCAGAATTTCACCACATGGAGAAAGTGCTAATGAGTGACAGTGCACAATCTGAACAATTGCTATTGACAAAGTTCTTCATGAGCATGTATTTCAAGGTTTCAACATTTTTACTTGATTTGAAATTAAATTGATCCCATTCAAAGGCACTAAAACTAATGGAAATTTTTATCGATTAATATGGAAATAGTCTGGTCAGGCACAGATGACATCCTATTCAACTTAGTATTTTAGGGTCAAGTGTGCCATGTATATTTCATTAATAACATACTTTGCAAAAAAGGTTTTAATTATTTTAAAAATGGTATTAACTTAGAAACATAGCATTAAATCAATAAAGATACAGAGAACAATGTTTAAGAACCAGAGGAGATAAAGAACAATTAGGGGGATCATTTTATAAATATAAATGTTTAACCAATGTACTGTATACTTGAAACTAATAAAATAAAATTTTAAAAATGTGTGTGTAAACATGTGTGTGTTAGTGTGTGTATGTATATATGTATATATACGTGTGTGTGTGTACATATATATATATATATATATGCTACATCTTACATATATATATATATGTAGCATCTTTCTTCCCTCCTTACCACCCTAGCCTAGACTCAAACATTATATCTAATTATGACATAAGGTCATAATCATTCATAGCATATTAAGTTTATTCTTTCAAGTGTAGTGTATAATGGAGAACAATGAACATAATATATTTTCAATAAATGTTTGGGGAAGGGGATAAACAATAAGAGGTTAAAAAAAGACATAAGAATAAATGAATGAAAAGGTGTTTGAAATTTTCTATTTGCATATAAGAAAATAACATTCATAGACAAATGAAGAGTTTAAAAAATAAGTAAGATACCTGATTTCTCATTAAGTATTTTTCATAATTTTAAATTATAATATTTTATCTTAGGTATGATATTTTCAAAACAATTATAAAGATGTACCAATTAATTAAGAAATATTTTTTCTCATAATTGCTTTTAAAGATGATTGTTTCAACATAAATTTAACACAATACACTTATTTAAAATAAAGTCAATTATCATTGTCATCAAAAACAGCTCATCAAATTGTGTATGTCACAATAATATATAGAAGTAGGTAGAATTTAGAAAAAAAGAAAACTATCTCCTAAGAATCATTGGTTTAAAATAAATAACACTAATATCGAATAAAAATAATCTCAAGTGTTTTTGGAAAACAGAACAAAAAGTAAAATAAAAAGTCATACAGAGTTGTGCTTTAGTTTTGTTTTTTGTTTTTCTTATAAATATCTAAAGATTTTATTCCTGTTCACGTAGCCAGAGTAGACTCCAAAGTGAATGCAGGTGAATTTCACAAGTCCAATTTTGTATAAGCTCCAATTTGAAAAATGGTGTTAATTTTTATAGAGAAAACAGTTCTTTCATGGATAAAGAAGGTTTGATCTTATGTAAGATACATTCTATGGAAATATTTCTTCCAAGTCCCTATGGTTGCCATTAGAGATATACTCTTACAAGATTATAAATTTCATAGCCAGGCAAAACTTTTTAGATGAGCTGTGTTGCCATCTTCTTTGTTTTCATTTCTGTTTTATGACCTTATGCTCTTAGTGCTTTAAGAAAGTCACCAAAATGTCAAAGGATTTATTAAGTCTTTTCATATTCCAACCAAATGTTTTGCCAGTGAGGGGAAAAGGCCATGGTACTAATTTTAACCTAAACTTTGGGAGAAATTCAATGATATGCTCTCACAAAACATAAATATTTGCACAATGGATTACTAACAAGGCCTTCGATTCCTTTGTAAACACAGGAGAAAACTAAATACCGAAAAGTGGGGAGGCATCGAAACCTGTGTGTGTGTGTGTGTGTGTGTGTGTGTGTGTGTGTGTGTGTAATCTTTTTTATAAGAACATGAAATCTCACCATGTTTTAAAAATTATTTTGAACTAGTTATATAGTTTGAGACAAAACAATATAAGTGATCAAAAATAACTTTTCTTAATTAAGTAAAGTAAGAAAACTTGAGTAATATCTTGTAATTCTTAGAGTTTCCAAACTTTATATTTTCAGGAGAAACTTATATAGAAACTTCAATTCTCCTGACATGAAGTCTGGAAATAGGCTAACACAAACTACATATGTTTCTTTCCCTCTTCCTATTCCATTTCTGTATATGGTTGTTTTTTTCTGGGAATTTCACTCAGAACAAAGGCTAAGCATATTCAAAATTATAAACACTTGCCCTGGGTATTAATAACCTACAAGAAAAATTGGAGAGCTTCTTGACTCCCCTATACTGAAGTAATCTCTATCACTATAAATATATAGCCCAATTTTCTTTCTTTTTAAAATGTTGTAACCTTCATAAATGTTTTGCAATGTTAACATTTTAATTAATTAATTAATATCTCACTCTAAGAAAATATATTCGAAATGACAAAAGAAAGAAAAATATTTCTCACCATCCAGAAAGACTAGCAAAATAATAGCATAGTGACTTTGGTCTTTTCCCTTTGCTGGTTACACATTGAAGCTCTTTTTGTGTATAAAAATAATTTCCTCATGTTTTCAGAGTGTGGTCTTCAACCTTATTCTTAATAGTAGCATAACATTTACATAAATGCTTCATGATTTATAAGATTTCTTGTTGTAAGTTTAATTTACATTTAACTTATCATAAATTACAATTCATGCACATCCTTATTTATAAATCTGTGCCTAATTATAAAATATAACTTAATATTTTAATGGAAATGTTAGAAATGATAAAAGAGATACTGTTTTGACTTTGAAATGAGATACTAAATACATTGAATATTCTAACAAAATGAAAACATTGGATGATATTGAACTGACATTGGTTTAATAACTCCTTGGTTAATAATGCCCTAGGTACCCATTCTTTAAATTAATATTTAGATAATATAATGTAGCAGGAGGCAAAACAGTAGAAAGATTAAGTGCACTGACTCTCCAGCCCATTTGCCTGTGTTAAAAACACTGTTGTGTCACATATTAGGTGCATAAACTTGGGTGAGTTATTTAGCCTATTTCCTCCTTTACTTTCACAAAAAGTGTAATAGAATTAACTATTATGATAGGAAAACATATGAGGTTACATAGGCTTTTCTAATCTTTCTGTTATCCTAAACTCTGCTGGTCTACTTTGCTCCATTGCTGGCAATGTCCTAACTGGTAAAATTATATGTTTTATCTAATTCAGATTGTTGCATGTGTGTGCCTCTATGAAGATGTATTTTGGTTTAAGATGGCTTTGCTGTAAACACAATCCTGAGAAATGACTGGGGCAAAAGGAAGACGGGGCCTTGCATCCTTGGCATAGGCAGAAAGATGTGTAAGAACACAAGGACTTGTGGAATAGTGTCTCTTCAAAAACACAATTTCTGAAGTATAACACTGGATAATTAATAATACTTCAATATATGTATCATTTATTTATTCAATTTATATATATTTTTAAGTGCATACTCTGTATTAGGCACTGTGCTGAATGAACACAATAAATGTGATTGCTGTTACATTTCAGTAGAGACAAAAATAAAAATAATCACAGCAGAGATAATTTCTTATTTTTACAAGGGCTATGAACTTTAAAAGAAATCAGAGTTTGAAGCAGGAAATAAGGAGAGCATCCGATTTAGCTTCAAATATCCTAGGAACCACATAAATAACCACAAGGACATCCTGCCAAGTCTTAGGTCTATAAACTCTTCTGTTCTAGGACACATTAAAATACAATATGCCTTTATCTGCATTCAAAATTCTTTCAAATCATTCATTTTATGATCAGAAATTAAAACACACACACAAACATGAGGGTTCTAAATATCTTACCTATATTTGGGGGGTCACAGTTGAAAATTCTGAAACTAGAAATGTCAATTCTTCAAACCTATACTCTATTCCATAGTTACAGTTTTCTTTATTGAAACTCATTTTTATAAGGAGTTCTATAAATTTTAAGAAACAAATCAAAAGGGAATCACACATTAGAAATAACATACTTTTTTTTTTACTATTGAAAGATAAATGCAATGTGTCTTCCTTTGATCAGAGAGGAGCCTCTGAAAAATTAAATCTGTGCTAGACACAGAGGGATAACTCTTCAGTATCTTTGAATTTCATTCTGACTTAAAATGATGCATGTTCCTCTCATATTTAAAAGATCACTTGTCATTACATTTTTACAATTTGTCATTTGATATATTCAAAGAGCCCTATGAAGCACCTCTGATTTGAAAGAATGATTCTTTAATTTCAGGCATTTCCCTCTACTCTCTGTCAAGATAGCAGAGTATGCCAGTTGAGCTCAAACCAAGATTCCATTTGAATGTTTGTGCAACCGTTAGGATGTTCATCTCCCTGGCATATATTTACAGGAGTTACTCCATGTGCTTTTCGGAGTGTTTGAGTTTGAAGGAAGAGACAGAAATATATGTGCAAAAGTGTGAGATACAGAGAGGGGTTGAGGGGAGGAGAGAGTGAGAGAACAATGAAGTGATAAAATGGCTTTTGACTGCGCAGATCATGGTGGACTCTTTCAAGAGCACTTTATAGTGAGAGTGGCTCTATTACAGTTCTCCAGAGATAACATAATTTTTGAGACTGAAAGTTCTATAAGCTGCTGTTTGCAAGTTGGAAAACAAGGGAAGCCAAGTCAATTCAGGTTATTTAGTCTAAGAAAAGAGAGTTTAAAAAAGAAATAAATAAATAGAAATTCACAGTTGAGTGGACATCTAGTTGTCTATAAAATAAAATTTGTTTATACCAATTTGCTATTGTGTTCATAATGAGAACCTAAGGAGAGGAGAGAAAGTGGCATAAAGAATATTTTAAGAAACAATGGCCAACAACTTCCCAAATTTGAAGAAAAATAGTTACAACAAATTGGAAATGGAATAAACTCAAATAGCTCCACACCTAGACACATAAAAACCAAACTGTCAAGTGACAGACACAAAAAGAGAATCTTAAAAACAGCAAGAGAGAAAGAAAACATACTCATCATATACAAGAGATCCTTAATAAGACAAATATCTTCTTGGAAGCCAGAAAGTAATCTATATCTATATCTATATCTATATCTATATCTATATGTAATATATAAACTTATATATATATATATTACATATATGTATTACATATATTACATATATGTAATATATATATGGAGAGCAGAAGGTAACATATACATATATTATATATATTACATATATAATACTGTATATTACATGTAATCTATAATTATAATTACATATTATTTATATGTTATATTATAAATTATAATAATATAAAATATACTGTATTATAAGTATATATAATATATTTATATTATGACTATATTATATCTTATCTATGTAACAGAGTTACATGCACCAGTCCCCAGTGCCAAAGGAGAATTCTAACTACATGAAGAATAGTAAAATTATCACTATGCTAATAACCATCAGGGATAAAACTCCAAACACTTCTACCCATTGAATCTTGGTATCAGAGTACCCAAGGAAAACACAACACAGTCAAACGTTGGATGGACCAGTACTTTTCTCATATAGAGAAGAAACAAAACAAGATCAGCTTCATTAGTGCTCTCGGCTCCTCATGGCCAGGGATCTCTCTTGATGGCCGATGCATGGCAATTGGCCTACATATATCCCTTTTGTGTTTCAGCGGAAGGACCCTGTACCCTACCTATGAAAGACAGATATAACACTGGGAATATGATACACATATAATGCACACACTTTAAGTATAGATAAAACAGTACTCGCTGAACCTGAAACAAGATATTCCCACACAAGGAATAAGCCCACAGGTAGCATCGGCTCTCTATAGCTTGGTAAGAAAGTGTTCTAGGCCCAAGGCCAATTCTTAAGCAGTCTAGTGAAAACTGAAAGACAGAGTGCATAAGATTGCCTTTCCCAACATTATAAATGTAAATATATATGTATATGTATATTACATACTTGTATTTTAATATATGATAAATATTGTATATAACATGTTTAATAATAAGCATATTTCACAATACTAATAATTCTATATGACATCGGTAAAATCTTCTGCTGGGTGTGATTGGAGAAATACTTGAGTGCTTGTAAAGCCTCTTCTTCCATCACCAGGTTCCTCACTAATTTTTTTCTATGTCCCAGACCAACCACCTTTCTTCATAGCCTTTTCAGTCAGTTTGCACAAGCTGAACACCATGATCTATTAGTATAAAATTTAAACATGAAATTGCAGAAGAAAGAGGAAAACTGGTTGTGTATGCTATGTACCAAGCACCTTTATATTATTTCCTTCGCAAAACATACTATTTAATTGAAATTACTTTCTTAATTTTTATTATCCTGTATTTTGTTGTGGTTGTGAATAGTTTTTGTTTTTCATTTGCTTTTGTTGACACACAGAATTTTGTAGATGCTGTAAGGGCAGAAAAAGGGCCTTAGTCTATTACGTGTTCTGCAACATTCCTGCAAAAAATTTCTGTTCCTAGATATGGCAGTGAGGGATGGACTACAGTACATAAAGAGCTTAAAGAGTATTATTGAAAAGAACTTTAAGACATAATACTCACTGAAATATCAACCTATGCCCCTTCCCATTGCTGAATGACTGTAACATCTGTGAATAAAATTTTCTCTATTTCTTATCACATGTAAGTTGACCAATAAATATTCTGTTTCTTTAAAATATTAATGTATTTCACCTACACTGAAATTGCAATGAGTTCCACATATTTCTCCAGATAAACAAATAATTGATTTAGTTTATAATCAAGTTATCACTATTTAGCTTACAAAAAAAACATATGGTGTGTAAAAGGTCCGTTTACATTTTTTCAATACTATTTTTTCTACCTACAAAGGCAAATAATTGTACAGATGATGCTACCATATGTGGTATTTCAATAGTCAGCCATACCTAACACCATCCGAACTCAGTCTCAATATGCATACGAAAAATCACATGTAAAAGAGAAAAAATTTTTAGGACTCTGTCTGCAAGCCAATGATCATTCTTCTCATTAAAGCAATGCTAATATTTTACATATAATGTCATCAAATAGGTTTGCCTTTCTTTAGCTAGTTCTTTGTTGTTTATACTTCCTTTTAATGGTTTGTTCTAGCATCTATGCAGTTTTGATAATTTATAGATGCAAGCAAATTATCCTCGAAAATTAGAGTCTATTCTTCCCCTTCCTAGTATATTTTTGTATTTTGTATTTGAGCTTTGTAAAATTACTGTAGAAATTGAGGTGACTCTTTAGATTTATACAATGGAGAATATTTTATATTTATTTCAATAGCCCTGACTTTCAAACTGCTATAATTTTAATCCCATCTAAAAGTAACAATCAAAAACTATGTGAACTGAAAAAGAAAATAAATAGTTTAAATCCTTAGTTGTGGCATACATATATTTTTCAATTCAACTTCACTGAATTTGTCATCTAATCTTTTCTAAAATGCTCAGCGGGACTTTCTGAGGGCCCATTAGATGCAATCACTGCGTGATCAAACATGGTGAAAAGGGAGCTTTATATGTTCAAACAGGAAATAGGATTTAAAAAATAACCTGTGATCAAGGTTCATTATTTTTCTTTTGGTCTCAAACTTTCATTTCTCTTATAAAGTCTAAATTTTTTAATTTCAGATGTTTATATGACTAACAGTCACTAAGAAATTAGTAAGAGTATTTTGAATAACTTAAATTTTTTTTCCAAAGGTACAAATTTTTAAAATAGAAGAGTAACAGTTTATTAAAAGAGAAAATATTCTAATTTTAACTATCACATGAAGACAACCTTGCTCAAAGGCTGTTTAGCATTGATGATAGTTTAGTATTTCAAACAAAGTGAAGATATCTCAGTGAAAGATCCCTACATGTATGACAGGAAATATATGTTTGCTCTAAAAAAGGGGAAAAACTACAGATTAACAAAAAGAAGATTTAAATATGACCATAAACCAACTACAGTGTGAATTTGGGCATGTTTTCTATATAATCTTATATTTTACCTAACTATTTAGCTAGCCAGCTAGGTATGATCTACTATCCTATCTATCTATATCTGTCTGTCTGTCTATCTATCTATCTATCTATCTATCTATCTATCTATCTGTATCTACTTAGCTACCATCTATTATCTGTCATCTGTCATCTGTCATGTATCTATCATCTATCTAATCTGTCTTAATATATGAGAATCAAACCAGATTATAGTACAGGCCATTTATAATCTGATTTTGTCATTTAACTATATCACATACTATTATTTATATTTCTTTAAACATTCAATGTCATTGCTAATGAGTGAAGAGTTTTATATTAATGGCTGTGAATTGTATTTTAACGTATAGATGTTATAACAGACATAATCATAATGTTTTGCACTCCTGATAATTATCATCTCTTTCTTCTCTCTGGCAAGTTCCTAAATTTGTTTTGCTATCTATTCATCATCTGAACTTTAAGGGAAAGTTCAGGCTATTTCATTCTTCAGAAAGAATTTCTGATGGACTTAAAAAATTAATATGGTTCCATTCCTCTTTATAAGAGGGTTCTGAAATGGAAATGTGACAGAATTCTGGTAAATATATGTAACACGTAGTACTTAGATGTAAATATACTGCAATCAATGCACCTTATAGTTCTAAACACTAGTGTACTTAGGAAATAGTTGTAGCGGGGCCTAATCAAAAGGAAATTTTACTTAATTTTGAGAGGTCGTGATTTAGAAGTGTAATATCTGACACATTTTCAACTTTTGAGATCCAATTGTATTTTATATTGTTATAATCTAGTTATAATTATAATATACTTAATTGTCTTTAGGAAGTTTGAATTTAAAGAACATTACAGTACAAAATATTAATATTTTTCCAAATGTCTCAGAGTTATTGACATCTTGTACTCTTTATTTATAATTAAACCAAAGACACTACTATGTGTTACACACACATGCACATATATATTATAAATACACATAAATACACATATACACACATATATATGTATACACTATATAATAGAAACACAAAGAGACATATAGGGAAAAAGAGAGGGTCTGAATTTGGGTTAATTAGTCAAAAGAAGATCTTAGGCAAAGCCTCAAGTACCTGGTTTTCATGTACTGTTCTCTACTATCATACGTAATTCTAAACCACTAAAAAACGTTTGGAAGATCACAATGTGATCTATTAGAATTAGTAATAATTAAATATAAAAATTCCCTAGACTTTTTTAATAATAGAAACCAAATAAGAGAAAGAATTGGTTAGTGAAGACAAAAATCATACCTATGGACCATACTCTTACTACGTAGTTAATAACCATTGTTAGATGAACAGGACTATGGTGGACTTAACCTATTGTACAAAATTTTGGAAACTGATGTATTTAAGAATTCTTTAATAATCTCAAGCTATAGCAGATATTTTTATCTCTTGAGGGCTGGCAAATTTTTTTTAAAAAGAGTAGTAGCTGGAATCTGTCACCTTAGAATTTAGAACTGTTAGGTCAGAATGCAGTATTCTCAAATTGACAGAGAATGGAAACAGCTAAAGAGAAAGGGATTTCTCTTTGAAGTGATGAAAAGGTTCTAAAATTGACTGTGATAATGGTTATGTGCACATATCTGTAAATATAATAAAATCATTGAATTTTACCCCTTAAATATTTGTGAATTATATCCCAATAAAGCCTTTAAAAAAAGAGAATCAAAAATAGAAACTAAGTCTCTGTCACAGAGTTATGGTTTTTCAGTGACAATAGACAAAGTAATTTTACTACAAATCTTTAGATGGATGCAATCTGAAACAAGTTGACTTTACTCGATAATTGTATTGTGTGTTAACAATAGTTATTATGGTAGGATGTAACATTAGTTCATTTATTTTGTGAGGAATTTATACTTTTAATATAATAGTAAATAAAATGTAATAATGGAATCAAGAATTTAAGTGGGACCACTGTCATATTAAAACTAATTTTAAACCATATAAATACATGATTTATAATTCAAGAATAAATATATTGTCTAGCTATCCCCTGAACTGCACAGAAACAATGTTCCTTACAAAAAAATTACACTTGCAATCAAATTCCAGTCTCGGATAGTCTTTTTCCAAGAGGCAAAATAATTCCATAGAGAAATGCCTGGTTTCATGTTTCAGGCAGGAAAGTACAAACTAAATTTGGACCATCTTGTTTAGCCAGAAAACTTGTCAACTTTCATAGATTAACGGTATATATTGAACTGACAAAAGATCCAATCTGCAAGCACCTGCTGCTGGCCAAATCTGAGACCGTTTAAGCCTAAAAGGAGAATGTTACCTAAAGTCAGTTGGCATACAGTTTAACTGAAAGATGTTGGTACTGATAACAAAAAATTATTAATAACAGACAAAAAAAGGAAAGAGTTCATATAACTCCCACGTAGAGTGAGGACACATTGCTGTAATTGTCAAGGGCTCTGTGTAGTCCGTGTACCTTTTCAGCCTATGTATGAACTGCCAGGCCTACACTGTTGGCTCAATATAGGCACTTTTTTTTTTTTAATCATTATAATTATTGGGAAAACATTGGTTAGTAAAATCAAATAGGTTTCACTTGTACGAATCAATAATACATCATATGGCTATTGCATTGTGTTCACCACCCACAGTGAAATTTCCTTCTGCCACCAAATATTTGACCTTCTTTACCTTTGTCTACCTCCCCACTTTCCCCTTTCCATCTTGTAACCATGAATCTGTTGTTTGTGTCCCTGAGTCTCTGTTTGTTTGTTACTTTTAGTTTTATATGCCATATATAAGTTAAATCATATGGCTCTCAATATTTTCTGGTTTATTTTCGCTTATCACGATAATCTCAGATCCAACCATGTTGTCTCAAATAGTACTATTTCATCTTTCGTATTCCATTGCATGCATGTACCACATTTTCTTTATCCAATCATCTATCGATGGATGCTTTGGATTGTTTCCATGTCTTGGTCACTATGAACAATGCTACTATGAATGTTGGGGTGCATATATCTTTGCAAATAAGTGTTTTCAAATGGGGGGGTAAATACCCAAAAGAGAGATTGCTGGGTCATATGGTAATTCTATTCTTAGTTTTTTGCAGGCACTTCTTTGTTGACTAGCAGCCTGTCCCATTATGCTGGAATTCTAGAGAAAGAATACTTGCACCAGATGGATTGGCTTCTGTAAAATTATGGCTTCTGTAAAATTAGGCCTGCTCTAAGTTTTCCAGCCTACCTCAATAATACATGCATCTCCCTGCAAGTCAGTCCAGCACAATAAACAGAGGCCTGTGTTCCATAATCCACAGTTCGATCAAACAACTACTAAACCCTGTCACTTTAGTACTCTGAAAATTATGTACTATTAAAATCTCAAAAGAGAAGAAACCTTAGAATAGAAAAGACTACATTCAGATGTCTTACCTTCACACACACACACACACACACACACTCATACACACCTCAATTAATAAAGTGCAAAGAATCATAGGAAACATTTGGGCAAAATAAGTATGCAACTGAAAATGAAAAAGAAATTAAGCTGTTCAATAAACAAAAGCAAAATATTTATGTGATATTTTGATAGAAGTATCTAAATTACAGTTTTCTTATTTTATTATTTTTAGTAATTTTAAGAAATATGGATATTTATTTCTTCGCATGTCCAATAAAGTCAGTTTTATCTTCTGTTGTGGGTCAGGGGAAGACTTCAGATTTACAGTATTTAAAACTATGTTTTTTTTTTTTTACCAACTTATTTAACAACTAGATTAAAAATACTTGTATTAACAGTAGTTTACTTAAGGATACTTAAAGTAAAGCATCTTTGGGACAAACTTTGAGCAATTAAATACAGCACTTATTTTTATGTGTAAACTAAACACAAGTGATATTAAATATCAAATTGATTATAATATAGATCTTTTTATTAGCAAGTCTTGCTTGTCAGAATTTCTCAGAGACCTTGTGATTCTGACACTTATTAGTCAGATTATGAATTATAGTGTGGAGAAGGAGGAGTCTATGAAAGAAAAAGGAAGGAGGGAAGGGGTAAAAGAATGGTCTATAAATTCAGGAGGAAAATTGGATGTAAGATTTTCAGTTGCATACTTATTTTGCCCAAATGTTTCCTATGATTCTTTGCACTTTATTAATTGAGTGTGTATGAGTGTGTGGTGTGTGTGTGTGTGTGTGTGTGTGTAAGGTAAGACATCTGAATGTAGTCTTTTCTATTCTAAGTATTACCTTGTTCTTACAAGACCATATTTATGAGGTACTGAATTTCACAGACATAAACGCATCTAAAAATGTCTCCATCTCAAGTGAATTCAATCGCAGAAGCAATCGGCTTCCATATTGCGTTTGATTCATCCGTAATGAATGCAAACGAGGTCAGTTCTAGTCACCCAGTAGAAGCCTTTTATTTTAAATTTAGTATATGACAGGATTCATTTTCTCTCCAGAAATGTGATGCTAAATATTGACCATTTAAAACCTAATAAGATACTGAATGTGAAAGATTAATAAATCAAATTCATTAACATTGCAAATGCCTTTGAATTTTGCAGGTTGCCATTATAGAACTGATTTTATTTGACTCCATGGTACCATTATGCTAGCTGCTGCTCTAAATTTAGCTCATTGAATGCCTGATGAAATGTCATGTACTGCAAGTCCATTATAAGCACATCAACTCTTGCATCTGCAATTTGCAAGTTTAGACAGTTATTCTTTGAGAGAACTCTTAATGGGCTTTAGCATTTGATAAATTGTGAACTATTTCACCTAGGACAAGGCTCCCCTAGTCAAAACAGGTACATTTCCTCTTCTGATTTAAAAATTACAGAAAATTCAAATTAAAAAGTACCAGTATTCTTATTTATGTATAATGAGAGAATCCATTTAGTCAAAACATAAAAAGATAAAGCTAATGTTATTTATTTAAAAAATAACAATAATGATGACAGTTTATGAAACAGTTAAAGTGAAAACTGGCATACATAATGATATTAAACCTCCTAGCAACTCTTCATGGAGGTATTATTTTGCATTTTACAATTGAGGAGAGTGGATTTCAGAAACATTGTTTTAGTAAGAGTCACAGAGTTCAAGCAGAGTCTGATTTAAAGCCTAGAAATAAGTTTCTAAGACACTGTTACTTAATAGTCTTAATAGATATCTGTAGTTAGTTATTCCTTTCTGCTCTCCTAATTCTAGTTTCCATTAGCTATGGCATATAATTTAGATTGTGAAGATTAGAATTTGTTTGATGTGAGACAGTCAACTTTGAAGCAAATGTGCAGATGTGTCAAATACCTTAGACATCAACTATGTGGTAACTTCCCATAATAGGGCAGCATAATAATCAGGAAATTCTTATGCTAAATGAAGAGTGAAAGAAAGTAAAGAAATACAGATTTTGACCTACTGTCCTGCTCTCAGTTACTCTTGGTGGAGGTATTCCCAGGGAAAATTGTTTCTTCATTTATGCTAACAATAGCAAAAATAATAAAATGTGTTCAACCATATACTTAACTTAGCTTCATAACTAATGCAAGTTCCATTTTATGATGCATTAACTCCAAACAACCATGCAAGTAATTATAATTGAATTGTAGTTTCAGTCTTTAGATATCAATTCTTTTGCATTTTGAGACCATGGCGTTTCCTTAGATATAAATATTTGGAATGCATACTCGAAGCTTTCCTTCTTCATTTTTTAACAGAATAAATTTGAATGATTCACAGTCAACATCCTCAGGCTGAAGATTTTCTTATTCATCTCTCGCATATTAAGTCTTTTTTGTTTTTGTTATTGTAAGAGGCGGACATTACTTTTCTGGCTCTTCACATATCCAAGCTTTTAGTCTGTGGCAGGCACAGGTACATCATTAAATATCATGTTTCATAGCAATAATGATCTTTATATAATGGTAAGACAGAGGGGAAAGAGTTTACTGGGTCTCTGGTAGTAAGGAAAAACTTTCTCTAAGAATTTATTTTAAAGAAAAGAAATTGCATTCCTGGACAAGGGAATTTCCAGGAAGAAAGTAGAATGTGAGGTGTTTACATGAAAACAGCATTTTGTGATCAAGAGAACCATAAAGATATTGGGACAATTAGAGCTTAAAATCTGAGAGAAAGTAGAAAATAAAGCTAGAAAGGGAGATAGCCTAGAAAACATATGCCATTTAAAAAAACTTAGACTGTGTTCTCTTGATTATGAGAAACTGTGGAAAGGTTTTACAAGTAAGTAAAGTGATGAGCTTTATACTTTACATTAATCTTGACTGTATATGCAAATAATAGATTAGAGAGACTTCTCAATGAATGCAAAATGGTCATGCAGCACTTTATAACAGTAACAGAGAAATAAGATGATAAGAAAGTGTGCTACAACTATCATTAATGAAGACTGAGGGTAAAGATCAATTGGTTAAACCTTAGGAAGTAATATAAAATTTAGACATTGACTGGATGTAGTAGGTAAAGTAATAAATGTTTCCAAGTTCTTTTCTTTTAAATTTATTTTTTAAATTATGTTTTATGTTTCAATTACAGTTGGCATATAATTAATACTAATTTGGGGTATATACTATAGTAATTGACACTTATATAACTTAAAAAATCACCGATATAAATCTAGTACTCATTTGACACTGTACATAGCTATTACACTATTATTGACTATATTCTTTATGTTATACTTTACATCCCCATGACTATTTTATAACTACTAATTGGTACTTTTTAATCCCTTCCCTTTTGTCAACCTCTCTCCAATACCCCTCCCATCTGATAACCATCAAAATGTTCTCTGTATATATGAGTTTGTTTCTGTTTTGTTTGTTTGTTTGTTTTGTTCTTTAGATTCCACATATAAGTGAAATCATATGGCGTTTGTCTTTCTCTGTCTGACTTACTCCACTCAGCACAGCACTCTTGAGATCTATCCAGGTTATTGAAGGTGGCAAGATTTTATTCTCCTTTTTATGGATGAGCAATATTCCATTGTACATATATATCATCTCTTCTTTAACCATTCATCCATTGATGGATACACAGAATGCCTTCATATCTTGGCTATTGTAAATAATGCTGCAATGAACAATAGATTCACATGTACCTTCAAAGTAGTATTTTGGGTTTCTTTGGCTAAATACCCAGAATTGGAATTCTTGAGTCTTTCTTTGGCTCTTGATATATCCTTTGTTTTAAAGTCTCTTTTGTTTGGTATAATTATTGCTCTCCCAGTTGTTTTGTTTGTTTGTTTGTTTGTTTGTTTTGCTTGCTTGCTTTTTTTGTTTACATTTTGAAATATATTTTTCTCTCCCTTTACTTTCAATTTTTCAATCTGAAGTGAATCTCTTATAGGCAGCATATGCAAGGGCCTTGTTTTATTATCCATTTAGCCACCCTATATTTTGACTGGTGCATTATATTCATTTACATTTAGAGTAGTTGTTGATACATATATAGTTATGTGTAATTTATACTTATTTATCGTTATTGCCATTTTAGTATCCATTTTTTTAACTTTTATTTTAATTTTTCTTCTTCTTCTTAAAGAAGTTTCTCTAACATTTCTTGTAATACCGGTTTGCTGGTAATAAACTCTTTTAGCTTTTTCTTGTCTGGGAAGCTCTTTATCTGTCCTTTGACTGTAAATGATAATTTAACTGGGTAGAGTAACCTTGGTTGTAGATCCTTGGTTTTCACCACTTTGAATATTTCCTGGCAATCCTTCTAGCCTACAAAGTTTCTCTTCAAAGATTAGTGACAATTTGGCGGGAGCTCCCTTTTAGGAAACTAATTGCTTTTTTTCATGCTGCTTTTAAGTTGTCTCTTTGTATTTAAGCTTTGGCATTTTAGTTATGATGTGTCTGATGTGGACTTCTTTGGGTTCATCTTGTTTGGGACTCCGTGTGCTTCCAGAGTTAGGTAATCTATTTCCTTCCAAGTTAGAGAAGTTTTCTGTCAGTGTTCCTTCAATTAGGTTTTCAATTCCTTCCTCTCTCTCATCTCCTTCTTGGACCCTGATAATGCAAATATTGGTACACTTGATGTTGTTCCAGAGGTCCTTTAAGCTATTCTTATTATTATTTTTTTTCATTCTTTTCTCTTGTGGCTATTCCAATTGGGTCTTTTCTGCTACCTTATTTCCTAAATTGCTGATTTGATCCTCTGCTTCATCTAATCTACTGTTGATTCCCTCTAATGTATTCTTCATTTCAGTTACTGTGTTTTTATTTCTGACTGCTTCTTATATATGCTTTCTATTTTCATTTTTATGTTTTCCATCTCCTTGTTAAAGTTCTCACTAAGTTCATCTACTCTTCTAAGTTCATTGAGCATCCTTATAACCAATGTTTTGAACTGCATCTGATAGATTGCTTGTTTTTATTTTGTTCAATTTTTTTCTGGAGTTTTGTCTGTTCTTACATTTGAGACATGTTTCTTTGTCTCTCCATTTTGGCTGACTCCCTGTGTTTTGTTTCTATGTATTAGCTAGAGCTGCTATGTCTCTTGGTCTTAGTGGCTTTTTAAATAGGTTTTTATGGGCCCAGTATAGCAGTCCCCTGTTCACCTGAGCCAGGTGCTCCAGGTATGTCCGTTTTATTGTCTGTGTG